>OX637476.1:12902353-15402353 GCA_951800055.1 Cenopis cana | reverse complement strand
TTCTTAACATAACTAGGTCTTAATAATTTACGCAGTGAAATTGACACTTAGTACAGAATAATTAGTAGGTAGCAGTGGCGGCGCGTCCATACAACTCAGTTCCCACCAGTATTCTCAGTATTAATAATGCAGAAATAGAAGCAGCCCCAAATTGCTTCTTAGCAAATGTAGGTTGAGAGATCACCGAATGGGGATTACGTTTTTTAATTATATTTTCATTCGGTTTAATAGTTTTATGAACCCTAAGGATGCAATTTAAAATATATAACTGTCTGACTGTAAGAACATTTGCATCTCTGTAGACATTTGCGGTGCTGTAACGAATTGTTTTATTTAGAAGGAATTTTAAAATGGAGGGGCCTGCAGTGGCGGCCAGTTCATAGTATAACAACCAACCCCGCTTAGTGTTTCAGTGATAGTTAGGAGTATCATAGTATACAGCTGACCGCCACCGCAGGGCGCTTCTGTGTGTGGTACGCTTAACATATGGGGTAAAATATGAATGGGTATAATTGTAAGTATAATAAGTAAAGCACTGCAGTGTCGTGTGATGTGTAATGTTTCAATGACGCTGCACGCTGCACTGATGCGTCACGGCCGTGCCCCCACGCTCCGACAACCATAACTACGCTAACTAGCTATTAGTAAATACTGCGTCAAAAAAGAAAAACACGTATAAGACTATTTTCGGATTAAAATCTTCTACTTGTTTATTGTTGTCGCCCATTCGCTCTATCACGCCAGCTTTTATGAATCCATCCTCAAAATGTGGTCACAAACGTTACAACTTACTACACAACAGTGGCGGAGCGTCCATACAACTCGATTCCCACCGGCTTACCTAATTTTCAGCCAGTGCAGTTCTTTTACTACGGCTCATGAAGTATAAGAAAGGCAAATTATTTCCGGCTTTCCTAAGAATATTTTTGACGCGCCGCCACTGCTACACAACTATACTAACTACGTACAACTACAACAACTAAACTTGCCCGATGATGGCATAGTCATAGGGCAATAGATTTTTAAAAGCTAATTAAAATCTTCACACTAAATGTCGATTTGATGTCGATGTCGTTTGACAGCAATTGACAGCTGTTTACCAAAACATCGACCGTAATTATTTTCGGATTTATTTCATGTAAATTTAATTAAATCTGTTCTAATGGTGGTGAAGGCTAACATCAAGGCCGACGTAATAATACTAGGATGCAGTCTTCCCGGCATAGTCACTGCACACAAGCTAAAGAAGACATTCGGAACGTCAATGGACATCGTGGTATTGGACTTATCAACTCCCGGTAAGGATATTTCGAAAGGAAACGTCGGCTTTCAAGTATTAGCCGACGACGAATCAGAGGATGATGATGATAGACCAAGGGTATTTAATAAATTCGTCGACAGTATTGCGAGAGACTGCTTATTTCGATTCGCCAAAGAATTCGGTATACCAATACCTGATGCCATAGCCAACCCAACGGACATAGGATCCCCACTAAACAAAGTCTTCCAATACCCTGATGGGAGCACGGTTCAATGCACTACAGATTATCACGAATTTGATTTTCTGAATGTTGTGGAAAGATTCGAATTAAATCAATATCAGAACATGCTCGACCAGAATGCGAGGGACTTGTTTCAACCCAGGCGAGTTAACAGGGACACAGATCGAAGAAATCTCTTGTACTTCGATAAAACTTCGATGGAAAACCATCTCTGCAGGGCTCTATTCTTTTCCAATTCGAGGGAAGTCATGAGGACGATGGTGAGACTAGTCTGTGGAGCTCCATCACATTCAGTGTCTGTTCTTTTCTACCTGCATCAGTGTTATAGAACGTGCAGTGTGAGGAACCACTTAGACGGACACAACACGAGGTTTCGTGAAAAGTTGCTAGGGTACTGTAGAAAGCATTTTTCTAACAAATTGCAAAAAAGCGTAGCAGATATTATTGTTGTGGCGAAACCTATACAAAAAATACGGTCATATTCCGACGAGCAAGTCATTTTGGAAACCATCAAGGGCGAGACGAACTACATTTGCAATTTATTGGCAATGGCTGTAAAACCCGACGAGTTACTGCAGATAGCGGTTGAAGAACGGTTCTTGAGTAGTAAAGATGCTGCAGTGGTTGGTGCAATGCTACCGGGAAAAGTTGTCAAGTTCAGAATTCAGTACCAACAGAAATTTTGGGCGGAACAGGGATTTAGTGGCGACATACTTAGTATTCGCGGTCCGATCGTATGGGCAATGGAGCGTCCACATTTGTCCGGTACGGAGAAATTAGCAGGTTTGGTTGGATACCTGATAGTTAGAGAAGGCGTCAGCAACTCTAGAGACGCAGTGGTGGAACAACTGACGAATTTGTTCGGAGAGGAAGCCGCGACGCCCATCGTATACAAAGAAAAATATATTTCTGATATTTTCGTTCCTCGTTGTGGGGATTATTTAGCACTACGCCACCTTACGTCATCGATAAAGCCTTACAGCATCGTAGAGTGGGGTGCCTTGGATGTGTTTGAAGATGGTGACATAGCAGCTGCTTTAGAAGCGGGACACAACGCATATCTTCATCTCGTGAGCTGCTTGCGGCCACAGGCGGCGACGTACGAAGACTTGGAGCTGGTGAGTCCACCGACGATCCTGGACGACGGACCCATAGCCCGCTGGTTCCCAGAATTCAACTACATCACCACCGTGAAGGTAGTTGTGTGTGCGACCGTACTCGTCATCGGAATTAAATACATTCGGTCTTATATGCAGAAATGAGAAGGTTTTAATTACATTTTCAGTTCAAGTACTTTCAAAATAATTATCATCAAACCATCAGGTAACTATATGTTTTATAAATGTATTTTGTATTTTTGATTTTATTTGTGTATTTTTGATTAATATTTTACGAAACATATATACAGGAAAATATATGTTTAATATCCTTTAGTTAAGGTTGTTTGACCTCAATATCGTAATTTGTAGGTGTATATAGGGTATTCTACTATGTTTGAAAAAGTACTTCAAAATGTTGATTTTCCTAATAAAAAGCCACAAAAAATATACCTATGTCGGAAAAATAAACACGCTTTCTTGCCATAAAAATAAATTAAATTTTAAAACTTTTTTATTCCCGCGAAAACGCTGTCAGCCATTTTGGTGACGTAATATTGGCAATTAACAACAGAGGGCCTACCGCGAACTGAAAACGAAGAGGGAGATAATTCTAATTTTTAAGGGGGGGCTCCCTAACTGCGAAAGGGGGGCCCGAAAAAAAAAATGACCTAGCTCATCGAATGAGGTATCGTTGTTTAGAGCTCGTTGAATGCATAAATACTGTATTTTTTGTTTCCAAAAATATTGGAAAACAAAAGAATGGGAAGCAATATTTGATTAACATCGCCCCTTTAAAATCTCCTTAAATATTCACTCTAGCGAAAAAGTGTGTTTTATGTGGAGAATTTTATGTACATTTTTTCTCTCAGAACATTTTTTGCTGTGGGCCACCGTTTACGAGTTTTTAACGAAAAACTAAAAAAGGGGAACTTTACAACCCCCCCTACCCGTTGGCTCCACCCCCACCCCTCAGGATTTTAAGTATGTTGTTAAGGACATCTTTAACTACAACTATGCCAAAATCCGCTTATATACTAATTATTTCCGCCAGCTGGCAGTTAGTGGTCTTCTTTGCTTGAATCAATTTAGATGTATTATCCGTTGGTGGTCCTTAAATAAAGAAAAAAAAAACAGAATATTTAAGTATATTTCTAGATAAATATTTATTTTTATAAAATTTCATAATTTATTTTTTACTACCTACCGAAAGTACCCATATGATTTGGTCATGATTGATTTACGCGTCACCATAAAGTCAAAATTCACATACCTAAACTTGAATGAACCAAACTTAAATGGACGCCACACTAGCCGTGTGTACCCTGGCCTTCTACGCCGCAGAATGGTAAGTGTGCTGCACAGTCGAATGTAGGCCTATCGATGACCTCCGGTCAATGTCAGTAACGAGGCCGCGTGTCACTGTGTCATCTTCGCACAAGTAGGTGACCTGCTCGCGCCGATTGTGGTCATGTCATGGAGTCTCGGCAGATTTTAAAAATGTAGGTGTTCTCAATCCCGCTGGAAAAGACATCGAGTGACCATGACCAATTTTTTTACTTGTTGACCGAAGACAGTGGGTTTTAAATTCGTATTTTCACTGTCCTGTATGGTGCCTGTATTACCTGTCATAGGCACCATCGAAACTGATAAAAAAATGTCCCCAATTTTCCATAGAATTTTTAGATGTTCTGTTTTTGAATATTTCGAACTGTATGAACAAGACGTGACAAAACTGTAAGGTCCGACCGAGAACACCTTTTTTGTCTCGGCCGAGACCGAGACCGAGAATAAATTAAATTCTCGGCCGAGACCGAGACCGAGACCGAGAATTTAAAAACGTGAGAGAAAAATTCAAATTCGTAATTTTTCATTTATTTAGTAGGTAATACAAATCAAATACATCGATGTTTTGAGATAAAAATCGCAATAATTCCGCATTGTGCATATTGTGCCCACTGAGATTGTGTCTACGCTCTTCGTCTGCAATTGCGGCAGTGTCATAATTGGTTTTAAAAGTTAATACGTAACCAATCAAAATGGCGAAAATCAATGGCGAACAAAACTACCAGCCAATAGATCACCTCGTGCCGCTACACAGGTGCGTGGCAAATTCAAATTCACCAATCTTAAATCGTTGCATAGTCTCGGTTACGGCCGATAATCTCGGCTCGTTTTGGCCGAGACCGAGTTCTCGGTTCGAATTTTGGCCGAGAATAGCCGAGAGTGCCGAGACCGAGGCCGAGACAGATCTCGGTCGGACTTTACAAAACTGACTCTTTTTCTTCACGGAAATGAACTCGTTATTTTAATTCTAAAAAAATAAAAGTTGGTACCTACACTGGAAAGTGAAAATGTCCGTTGACGGTTTGACAGTCCCGGTTGTAGGTAGTTTTTAAGTGGTGGGGTCATAAAATCCTCAATGAAAGTGAATGAGTAGGTTGGCGAGCTGGCGAGGCATTTGACTGTTCCAGTGACTTATTATTCGATATCGCCTACAATTTGACCAAAGGCAATTACTTTTTAGAAACGATTGCCATATTTTATTGATAGGCGTTTAAATATTTTATGTCTTGTTTCCGTGGAGGGGAAAAAGGACTATTTTAAAGCTTGCATAAGACAAAATCTCCGATAAAATGTAAGTATTTAAGTACATTATTTTAAGGGCGTAAGTTGCAGCATGCAGGCGCTTGAGTTTTTAAAGTAAATTATCCGATCAAAGCATGTAAAAAAGTCAAGTTCTAGTTCACAGTCAGCTGCAGGATAAAGACGGGGTCACCGTCTGCATACAACATATGCCGGGGGTCAGGGCCGGTCCAAGGGTGGGGCGGATGGGGCGGCCGCCCCAGGCGACGGATGTCAATGGGCGCCAAGCGCGAGATGTCAAGAAGCGCCAAACTGGCAACGTCGAAAAATTTCAAACCAAAGAGGGCGCCCAAAATCCATCTGGCCCCACCCGGATCTAAGGCTAGGGCCGGCGCTGCCGGGGGTGTTTACCTAACAACTTTGCTGACTGTACCTAAACTAGTGGTATCGGAATTATACCTACACATTATCATACCACCTTTTTATAGGTGTTATTGTATATGATATCGAAGAAGATGACGAACATATTTTTTAATAACATAAAATACGTATCATCCTACACCTGATGTTATCTACTCATGAAAATAAGATAATTATACCTTGTTTACCATTATAACATTATCGAATTTGCTTTGCCCTGCTAGGCGGAAATAGAAAAAACAGTGATTGACAATAATTGAACGGAAGAGGAAGATCTTTCCACTTCAACGGTTCGCCAACTGTCGTAAATGTTTACTGGCAGCATTTTGCTTAATTTGGTATACCTACTCCGTTTTTCTTTTAATCTATAAAGAACTAAAGCGGGTATTACACTGTCCTGAATTCAGGACACTTAGAAGGGTTCCGACCTATACGTTAGAGCGAGATGCTTCAACTCCCCTCCACTAGTTAGGATGCCTGATTCAGGACAGTGTAATACCCGCTTAATAGCATCATATACAAGTTCTAAGATACAAGAATTGGCAAGTAGGTAACAAATCCGCCATCACATTTTACTATGCTATGGCAGTACCTACTTAATAGATAACAAGATAAGAAACAGGGTATATTGTATAGCGAATTAGGATTATTGAACTATGTATGTAATTAATTATGTATACCTTAGCATGTTTTGTTGAAATTAATTATCTGGAGACATGCACTTTAGCGTTCTATTATTCTGTGATGCTCCCCAAATTTCTGGATGGAACGGGAACTCATTGGATATGTATTAGAATTTCGTTCTTCAAAGGAGCTTCATTTCAGGAGATACATCAGCTTTGCAACGTAGTAATTCATTTTAAGTATACGGGTGGCGTGCTCGAAGAGAGGCCTATGCTCAGCAGTGATGATGATGATGATACCGGGTGTGGCCTGTAACAGGAACAAATATTTAAAAGGACGCTTCCTTAGAGCATCTGCAGTAACCCCTTGTGTCCAAATATTTTATTTATTAAGTATTTCAATTCGGAGAAAATTTGATCTAAAGTTAGGACCCTCAGGTAATGAATCTTGACACCACGAGATCATAGCACATGGTCCGTTAATGCGGATTCAGAGGTAGCATCAAGATAATGAGTCGTCATGGTTTTAACATTTTTGATTTGAAAGGATATGTTAGGCTTTTTTACGATAACTTTTTTAAATTGTGATTTTTACAAAAATCTTTATTAATATTATTCCAAGTAAAAAAAATATTATTTAGCTTTAGAACAATACTGAAGCTGTATTTAGCGGTTTAAACATTAAGGTTTTAAATTGTGGCTCATATATATCACAACTTATGTTACAACTGTATGTTTTAAATAAGTAAAAAAAACACGACAAATCTATTGTTTCCGTTTTCGCCATTTTAGCTAAGATACCCTAAAAATGTATCTCTTGGTATTTTTGTTAGTAATTAATACCAATCAGCATCAGATTCGACTGGGGCACAGATTATATAATAGTTACTGGGGCCAATTGTAATGCTAAAGGCTGACGTCCACTAGGCTCGCCGAGGCGAGTCGAATCGAATCGAAAATAATTCGCTTCCATACATTAACTATGAAAGTGCGTCGATTGACGCAGAGCCGATTATTATATTTCGATTCGATTCGACTCGGCTCGGCGAGCCTAGTGGACGCCAGCCTTAATAAGATTTTTGAGACGCAAATCCGAATAAAGAACACATTGCTTCCGTTCTTCATAGTTGACGGTACTTATAATAGAGGAGTGTAGGATAGGATAGTAGATGGATAGTCGTCTTTTCTTCCCAAAACTTGATGTAGCAAATCAGAGCATGGCCGTCTGAGTATGTCCGTTTGGAATCCTAGACTAGAACAATGACTACAATTTTGCATACCTACTGAGACTGTAGAATACACAGACGTTCGTCAAGGGCTGTTATGAACCACTTAGCTCTTCATAAAGCTACACCGTGCACCGCGGCCCACTTCAATGCAGGTTGTGTAGGTAAACCGGAATAATTCTGGCCTCCAATTTCCGATATCCTACTGCAACTGTGGAATTCATCTAAAACCCATACCCATAATACATTAAAACCAATTGATTATGGACTTAATATTTCTTCGTTCGTTTTTGGTTCTAATGGTGAAGTGTGAGGTTGAACATAGTGATTTGAACTTCTTTACGCTGAGGCCTATTTACCGTCTGAGGTTGAGGTGATTTTATTATAATTATCAATTGTCAGAACGCATTTGCCGTGTTTCGAGTTTTATGGAATGATCTCTTGAAGGCTACGTCATCAACGAGACAAAATTAACAAGAAGAGTTGAACAGACGC
Source organism: Cenopis cana (assembly GCA_951800055.1). Lineage (NCBI taxonomy): Eukaryota > Metazoa > Arthropoda > Insecta > Lepidoptera > Tortricidae > Cenopis > Cenopis cana. Next base: position 15,394,404 of record OX637476.1, on the reverse strand, counting down.
GAGATGTAGTGCTCAAAATGATCTTCACACGAATCAATCACTCCTGATTCAATATTCTCCAATAAGGATCTGCGTGTTCTGTAGATAATTCTGCGCGTGTTATTCTAATCTCTAACTGCTTAGCTCGTCTGTTGCTAACTGCACTATAACTTGAATTTTTGTTAGTTGTAAGTAATTCAAATCAATCTCACAATTTTTTTCTTCTCCCTTGCTTTTTTCTCTAGTCCTCTTTCCGGCATTTTTACTTTTCACGATATTCAACACTTGGTTACCTATAATGCATGTCTACTTCTGTTCTGGTGGCGTAAAATCAAGCCACTGACTTAGGTAGTTACTTTGTTTTTATAATGTGTATTCTCATTCGAAACGTGGGGGCTACGAGTATGTATTTTGAAATAGATCATAACCTCTACCAAACTACAATGCCAGGAGCAAAGTGGTACATTATAACCTCGTCCAATACTTCCTTGTCGGTGCGTGGCGTCGTGTGAAGACTCTTTTACTATGCATGACAATGATATGCAGCTGTTTATTATTTAATCCATGACAGTGCGTATACTTACGTAACTTACTTTCAATTTATTTGACCGAGTTTTTAATAAGAACCAGAATAAGCGATACTTGAAGCCTACAGGACGTTTGGAAATCAATACCTACTAGCTCAGCCGCACTTCAGTGTACTGTGAATTATCTTTCCTGGCCAGGACAGGGCTGTCACTAGCCTAGGGCAGACAGGATGGAGCTGCCGCTCTGCATTCTAGGTGTCTAAAGTAGCGCCTAACTAAATCAAGCGAGCGAATCTCGTATCTTCCTCTCTGTCGCTCGAATTAGTAAGACAGAGAGGGAGATACTTCGTTGTGGGTTTGCGGTAGGCCCTCAGGGACTAATACTAGGGTCCGCGCTGTTCCTAGTATCGTTACGAATTGATAATAACAATCATATAGGTATTTGCACGATTTGTTTGATACTACCGGACTTAGCTTTTAATATAATTTCAGAGTAGGTAAGTACAAATTTCTATATACGTCATAGAAATTAAGAAAAAATCATTGAGCAGATGTAGGTTCCTGAATCCTGATTCACTACCATGGGGAAATCAATGAGTAACCGGATTCCCATCAACCATTTGACCTATCCTAATTGAGTGTCATCTAGATTGGATACAATTGAACAAGCACGCTGTGACCTCACAAGTATACCTCAAGGCTACGACGCGTCTGGAATAGGTATCCTGTATGGTTGAGTGCAATAGTAGGATAACGGTAGGTACTTATTCTAAATTAGTCTCATTGCTAGTCTCTAAGGAAATTAAGGAGTTAAAAAATACACTCGCAGTTAAAAATTTCGGGTCACCCTAGAGGTAGTTTAAATAGCCTCAATAGGTTATGTTAAATACTGCACTCGTTTTATTTACTTAATATACTATTCTTCGTAATGCCCAACTGTATTAGCAATTTCCGGGATCCTTTCATAAAAGAGGAATTCATGAAGGAGGAGTTCTGGCCGAAAGGTGTCGTTTTCCGGCGGTTTCGCGGCCAGTTATTCGACACCCAGAAAGCGCCTCGCGTCGTCGTCCCAACGTGATACTACTACTATTTAGTTTTAGGAAATATAATGATATAATATGTATGTTAGTCTTTAAGGTATTTGTATTATGGGCCACAGATGCCTGAAATAAATGAATAAATAAAAATATCAATGTCAAAAAATGACGATTTTCGCGATATCTCGCTCCGTTAACGTTGTTTTTTCCATGGATTTTTACGAGCCCGATTGAAACCTTTTTTTTGGCTGTTAATTTTGCAGTACCTATATAGATGTAAAATTAAATAAAGATTAAAAAAACTTACAATCGCGCAGTGTCTTAGAAAATATGACGGTTTCTTACCGACACCCGTATTCTTTCTCCGCGAGTGTAGTTACTTATATCGCAGGAGCTGGGGATTTTTTCTCTGCCGGTTAAGTAAACGTGTAATTTGATTACTTAGTGTAAGTAAGCAACTGGGATAGTATCTCCACCTTACAGCAGACCACAGCCTTATCGAAGAACTCCTTGTTAAGATTTTAGAAGAAGATTTAGAGTTTTTCCCTCAACTAATGCTTTTGTATCTAACTGACTATTCACAACACGAATCCATAAAAAATACATACAGTGGAACATAGAACCACCTTTTTTGAACTCGTTAATTAACGAAGCATCGGCAATGAGCTTGTGACTCCTTTGGAGTTACGGAAGACTGCGTTGTGTTCTTATAATCAGGAAGTATTATGCTTGTTTACTATGCGGTGTTATAAATAACATTGATGCTTTCTTTAATACCGCCTGTGGTTGAGAGAGCATACATGTTACATCTATATGTCAGGAAGTGGGATTGTCTGCGCGCGTTTCTAATGCCGTGTATTACAAAACTTGCCAGTCTTGCCACAACCTTTCTCTAATTGTATCTATTTTAGTTTCGGGCTTCACTATGCTGATTGCTTCCTGTTGCCCTACCACGAACACTGAGGAAATACTAACAAATAAATAGACGCAAGCAAAATACTGTATTCTCTAAGTATGAGGTACTTTCTTGTTAGAGTTTTTGTGGTGGCACCTTATGTCGGTCTCAATATTCCTTAACGAAGCAATTAAAAATCGACCTTATTCACATTACTTGAGATTTACTAGTCTTACAGATACAGTCATGTTCCTAATATATTTATATTTAGGTATAGATATTCTGTTATCAGTACCTAGTTAGGTTACCTCTAGGTACCAACACATATCCTTATCGATTATTTGCTATTCCCACATTTCCCGTCTGTGGTATGGTATGCATGAACGATAACGTATGATGGGTATCTAAGAACCACAAACCAGAGTAGAACTTAAGATACCTACTTCAAATTAATTACCTAACCTATGTAATATTTAATAAATAATGTATGCTTTTTATGTAAGTAATATTAGGTTAAGTAACTAGTATAAGGATTTTATGTTGTATAAAAAACACGCCACAGGCTTACCTACATGTCTACGTCACAGAATTGTATCTCTTTATATTCTTACCAAATTTCTCTGCGGAGCGCTTTGACGCGCAGACTTAGGGCCACGACTTTGTGGTACCTACAGTCTTTTTGCTTCGTGTGGAATGGGTGTGACCATTAATTTCTACTCTCTTTAACCCTTTGACCGCCAGTAGCCTATAAAGTGGTTGTATGTCGTCGTGCCCACCACGCCAACAACCACTTAAAAGGTCGGAGTGAAGGTGTAATTTGATCATGAATAAAATCATTTATGAACTGTTTTAATTTGTTTTTATTGGTTTACACATTACATCAATTCAACAGTGCTTGGCGTGGTGGGCACGACGACACACTACCGCTTGGCGGTCAAAGGGTTAAGTTTCTGTTCATTAGGTATGAGTCACTTTAATGAGCCCTAATTTAATGTGAACTGTGCCTTATGAACACAAATTAGTAAGGTAGAATGCAATAAACCTAGTTTTCTATCTTTAGGTATATTTTAAGTTTAATTACGGCTGTGCCCATTAGGTATATATACACTCGCGGACAAAGAATATGGGTCGGTAAAAAACCGTCATAATTCCTAAACCACTGCGAGGTTGTAAGTTTTTTTAATCATGCCATTATCTTTATTTAATTTTACAACAAAAGTAACAGCTAAAAAAGTAACGTTTCCAGGTTTAAATGGGCCATTTTACGGAAAGTTGTACACTCGACTTTTTTTTAAATTTGGATAAAATCGGGTTTTTTCTACTCAGAATCGAAAGCACTTTCGAACCTAATAGGAGAAAAAAAGTGTCCCAAATTTTTCATACAATTTTCAGTTTTTCCATTCCGTTACCACCATACAAGATTACAAACTTAGTATGAAAACGGTAACGGAAAGGAATAAAAAAAATTTGGGACACTTTTTTTCCCCTATGTCATTCGAAAGTGCTTTCGATTCTGAGTAGAAAAAAACCAATTTTATCCAAATTAAAAAAAAAAAGTCGAGTGTACAACTTTCCGTAAAATGGCCCAAATAAGACTCGTGAAAAAAACAACGTTAACGGAGCGAGATATCGCGAAAATCGTCATTTTTGGACATTGATATTTTTATGAAAGGATCCCGGAAATTGCTAATACAGTTGGGCATTATAAAGAATAGTATATTATGTAAATAAAACGACTGTAGAATATTTAACAAAACCTATTGAAGCTATTAAGGTTTGTTTTTAAGGTGTGTTCTTTCATGTAATTTTGTGTTTGTGTTATTCGAATAAATATCTTTCTATTTCTATTTTTCTATTTAAACTAGGGTAACCCGAAATTTTTGACCGCGTGTGTAGTATAGGTTATATAATCAATTGAATAATAATTTGATACCTACATATTACGCGTGCCCGTGTCCAGTCCACGCCGTGTCATTTCTAAGTGTCTTAGTAGTCGAGCCACGCGTGGAGGGAGGTCAAGTGTCCTCGCGCGCGACCATGATGTCCTGATAATCATTACTACACTTACACTACAGTACACCTCACTCAGGTGTTTGTTAATACTTGTTAGGTCCTTGCCGCTGTGAGGGATTAACCATCTGATGACATTCATAGACCTACAGCCGCGTATCCACTAGAGGCAGCCTTGGATCGAGTGGCTGCCTCGCTCCCTGAGGCTCCGCAAGTCGAGACGCTGCCTCAGGGGTTGAGGCAGCGTCCTTTCTCACTTCGTTCGAGCGCCAAAATATCTCGGCAGAAATGGGTGGCTTTCAGCCCTTGGTTAACAATCTACTATTAATGAAATCGCATATTATCGCGTTCGACATCGGGCAACGTGATCCACAAAAATGGTCCCGCCGGAAGACCAGCGCTGACTTGCGAGTCGAGTCAACATTATGCTGAGGCGGGCCCGTTTCGTGGCAATTTTATTAGTTAGTTTTGTCTGTTTTTTATTGTATGTATTATTATGTTATATTGTCATGAATAAATTATTTCATTTTCATTTCATTTTCATATTTCATTTTCATTTTCATATTTAACATTATTTGGCGGTCCGCGGTTCGACCTCCGCGATCCGGATACGGACCGCGGTCCGCCTTTTGCCGACCCTCTAGTGGGTACGATACGCGGCTATAGGTAAGTGTGAAAGCTGTTGGTGCATGCAAAAAAATTGTTACTAAAACTTCTTGTAACCCTCACTCTACATTTTTCGGATTATCTTACCAAAATGTATTTAATGTCACGTAATTGTATTGTAGAGTAACGTTTACGTAAAATTACAAATACTCCACAAGATCAACAACCGAACCGGGTGTAAACATTCTGGTGAATAAAAATAGGTATTTTTATTAAAGACCGCCTTTTTTCACAGCACAAGTATTTTTTAAAAGCGTTTTGTTTCATCAGAACGGAAATGTTCAACGCGTTGTTTTTATCACATCACCTATCTATTATCAGCAACTGTGAATGAAAACGCTTCCCATTTTTTAATTAAGCTACTAAAAAGTTACTTCCTACTGAAATTATTGTTTAACTAAGATGGGACATTAGACAATACACCGCAATTCGCCTTCACCCCAGTTTTGACATTGAAAGTGACCAAACTATCCAACTTTTTCAAACGATTGTTGTCACGCGCCGTTAACACTACCAGATGCGAATGTCCGTCCGCTCCCACAAATAGCAGTGGAGGGCAATGTCATTGTGAACTAGGTCGAGTTCTATTGTTTTGTTCTGCCGCGCGACGTCTAGCAAAACGTTTGGTTTCACACACCGCACGTCAGTTCGCCCGCGCCAGCTGAGATTGACAGAACTGACGTAGTATTGTTTGGTGCGAACTGCGAAATGTCATCTAATATAATTAGCGAAAAATTACAGAGAGATACGAAACTGAACGGTTTGAGTGCTTCGTTTAGTGATAAAAGCCTGACGCCTCTGAACGGGCGGTTTACGGCTAAGAGTTTATCGAGTGATAAGTTGAACGAGTCGAACGCAGATCGGGCGGCTATCTTGGAGGATGCAGAGGCCCACCACATCGCTGAGAAGTCTGAAACTCCTGGCTGTTTAGTGCAGAACAAAGTGATGGAGCAGGAGGCACATAACGGGTAAGTTTTCACCGCTTTTCTGTACGGTCAGACGACTTCTGTCACCTTGGACCTCTTGACAGTTTAAAAGTTAAAGTCACCGATATAAATATTTATAGTATTTTCGCGAGACATTACGAACACCTTAGGGCATTCTTTTTGCAATACGTTTTATTTATATAAAGAGTTGTAAATGCACGTCTTGATTTTTGACTTATTAATGCAACATATATCAACCAATATACCTACTCTTAAAAAATATATTAACTTAAAATATTGTGTAGACTATATGTTTAAATAGTTATGGTATGAGTTTTATTAATTAGAACTGATAATTATTTCAAGTACCTAATTGAATTTTAGAAACAAAAAAAATAATTTATTCATGTTACATGAAATGTATACATAAATCAGATTTTTGATATAGCCATGACTCTTCTAAGGTAACTTTGATTCAATAACAATCTAAATATAAACATTATAAACAAAGATTGGGTATAAAATTAAATTAAAACTAAACTAAATATGTTAAAAAACAATCAAAATTAGGCCCCCTAGGAATGGTTCCCAATAGTGTTACATCAATATTAAATGTACAAAAAATTTACTGTTTTTTTGCTGTACAGTATGGCTCTAATACCCTATATTATCTTTACTTACCTTAATCCTAATAGGTAGGTATGATTATTTAGACTAAAGTGATATTTTGAGTCGGTACATTATCATACACTGAGCGAAAAAGAAAAATACTAATTATTAGTAAGTTTTAGTGAATCCCAGGACAAGGAGATTATATACTAACGGTTACAAACCAGTTTTTGATAATAATAGTTATTTACTAATACCAAAAAATTTGCCCTTGTAACAACTAAACTGTTTTGTAACCATTAGTATAATTATAATCTCCTTGTCTTGGGATTCACTAAAACTTACTAATAATTAGTATTTTTTTCGCTCAGTGTACTAGACTAGAACATAATATATTATTGGGTTACATTGGGTCACCGGACAAGATGCTTAATGAGACTTAAAAAACCCTTCTAGAAGCTGTGGAGCATCCTCAAGCAATAGCTATAATGAAATGTGTGTCTGTTTAGGTAAATCTTAAATTATTAAAAAGCCACAACAAACTTTGAAAAGTTAATTTATAAAAACAGATTTGGATTATCTATATTATCTTTGCAAAATTACCTTAAATTTTGCAAAGAATATTAGCCTATGTAATCTGGCCAGGCATTGTTTGACCACCATTATAATAAATTTGGTTAATGTCATGAGTTTATTTTTAAAGTTGGTTAATGTCATGAGTGTCGCTCAATGATAGTCTCAAGTGATTTGATTGTAATGAAACCATCTCAATGTGTTAATACATTAACCTACTAATCTTGTTTAGCAATAGTTCACTAGGGAATTGGTATATTACTCATCCATATACATTATGTATATGACTTTTAGTTGCATAGAATGACTAAGTGCTAAGTATTTTTAGTATAATAGCTTCTGCCTGTGACTTTTGCCACATGATACGCCACATTAATTTCTACTCCAAAAATTAAATTTAAAAAAATTACTTCAAATTCTATTCCATTAGTTAGGAGATTAATAGATGGTTATAGGATCTAGTGTTTAACTTAATTCTTCTATCTGTATATTTTTATTTTCATTATTTTATTTCGACTTTATTGCAAAAAAAATGTATTACATAAGGCATTCTCTACCAGTCAACCATTGGGCTAGACAGAAATATTTGCAGGTGTTTAATATTATTTATACCTAATATTAGTAGAGTCTTAAAAGGATGGATAATACTTGAGATTAGGCCTATTATATGTTTATTTATCAAGTTAACTCTTATCAGTATCCACTATCAGTCATATTAGTGTATAAGAGTGCACCTTGAAAAATAAGGTGTTCTATGAAATAATGTAGCATGTAGCATGCTGCATGGTGCACTGACAAAATTAAGAAAAATAAGGACATGGTTGCTTAAAAATTTCTCGATAGGGAAAAACAGGCCAAGTGCGTGTCTGACTTCGCACATTCTGGGTTCCATACCAACTACAAAATTAAGTTGGGTGTAATAGGAATAAAGAGGGAATAAAAAAAAACTGATTTATCAATATTTTAGTACTTTTTGGTAAAATATATGTAACAACGAACATTATCACCAAATTCCAAGTTCCTGGGTCAATGGGAAGTTAAAAAATTCTTAGGTACAAATTTTTGTTTGTGAACAAAAAATGTTTAAGCTTTGGTGGCTCCTTCATTCTTTTGTATGTCAATATTTTTTTAAACAAAAGATAAAGACAAGTATTTATTTACTCAACGAGCATACAACGATACCCCACTCGATCAAAATTTTTTTGCGCCCCCCTTATAAACATTGAGAAATATTTTTTGACAATTTCTATGACTTTGGGTCAACAAAATGTTTATACTGTGTATAATCTAAAGACTGTAGCTTCAACCGTTTAGCTAGACGACAGACGGACCCGTGAGCAATAGCAATAGGGTAAATTTGGTATATTTTAATAACAAGTAAGTACTTACTACTGTCCCATCAGATTTCCTTATTTTTCCTATTAAAACCAACGTAATTTTGCGGTTGGTTCAGAACGGAACCCTAAATGTGCGATGTTCGACACGCACTTGGCAGGTTTTTTAAGAAACCCTTTTGTTTGAGTCAAGCGGAAGGCACTGGAGATCAATGGCTTGACCACATACCATATGTCGCTGATATATTATGCGCTATAGAGAAAGCGCGAGGTATTTCTATCTCATTCTACGAAAGGTCTTGCATGCCTCATGCTGGCAGAGGTCCGACATGTGTTGCCGGCTAGTATCTCATGTCATATTTCATGGGATACCAAGTTTTGTGAGGCGTTATTTGCGCATAAAACGAACTTAATATTTTCATCGTTCGTGTACCTAATGCAGGTGTACCTAATGAGTTTCCGTATTCCAACAGAATAATTGAACACGTTAACCAATTTAGATATGTGAGGTATCGACGATTATTATGTTACCCGAGTTGATCTCGGGTAACAGAGTATGTGATATTGTGATCGACAGTTGTTTTTTTTATATTTGGTCTCAGCTAGCTCGATCGAGTTTTCGCCTCCATAACCCATAACCCCTCGTATTGCAAATCTAATCGATATTGTTAGATCCGTTTTCGAGAGCCCAATTTACAAATAAATAAATGTTGGTTGTTTAACAGTATAGGTGAGGTACCTATATTTAATAACATTACGTGGCATACCATTGGACGATATGTCCCCAAGAAGTTACGGACAGTTACATAGGTTTTAACTGATCGGTTTCCAGATTGGTATGGTATAACATATATATGTACTTACATATATGCGTCTGAGTTGCGATGGCGCATGAGACTGCAATTATTTAACATTTATTTTAAGATACCTTTTTTGTACTCAATTATCTCGTGAGTTCGAAGAATTCGAACCCTAACCGCACCACTGGGTTTTAAAAAAAAGTAAAAAAAAGAAATATACATTTGACATATAGCTTTTCGGTGTAGTAAAGATATTCGTAAAGAAACCTGGATTTTATCGTCGCCGCGTTGGTGAGCACACGTGCCCGGGGTAGAGATGGGCGCTCATGGGTATTTACCGGGTAAATACCCGGAATCTTTCCAATCTACCCGGTATTTACCCATATCTACCCAAATGGGTGGGTAGATATGATTTGCACATTTTATGTTTATTTTTACGGAAATGTCTTTGGAGTTATACATAATAACGAATAATGGATGCTATTATAAATAGGAAACACTTGTTTCAGTATCATAGTGTGGAATAAATCGACCAAAATTAACAAAGCAGTAGAAATCTCTTCCATAAGTACACCTAAAACAAGCATTTACGTGTTAATTGTTATCTCCAAAATATGAATCTACTGGTTTCAAAAGTTGAAAGTGGGGATAGACGTCATAAATAAATATGGCGGCCGATCATAACATATTTCTGTTAATTTCTCGAGTTCTAGTTGATGAAATTACATGTTTTATGTGTTGCTAAAAAGCTGTTTGCATGTTCTGTAACTATTTATTTCAAGCCTACGGGCCCGGACACATGTCCACGGTACGGAACCGGGCACCGTCTACGGTGTCGTGTACGGTGAGACGTCACGGCGTCGGGTACGGTGCCGTGTACGGTGCAACGGCACGGCGTCGTGCCGTGGCACGGTGCCACGTACGACGCCGTGTACGGCGAACGGCGCCGTGTACGGTGCACGTTGCCGTGTATGGTGCACCGGCGGACGGCTTGCTACGACGGATTGCTAGAACAAATGGTCCTAAATGTGGACACGCTGGACAGAAGCACCTATATTTTTTAGGGTCTAGTAAGGTCCATAGCTGGTGCTTTTGCCCAGCATGTCCACATTTACGACCATTTGTTCTAGCAATCCGTGGTAGCAAGCCGTCCGCCGGTGCACCATACACGGCAACGTGACCGTACACGGCACCGTACACGGCGTCGTACGCGGCACCGTGCCATGGCACGGCGTCATACGCGGCACCGTGCCACGGCACGACGCCGTGACGTCGCACCGTACGGTGCCCGGTGCCGTACCGTGGACATGTGTCCGGGCCCTATAATTAGAATCATAAACCAGGTAACAAAAGCTACCTTTCCTATTCTATTGGCTAATGAATAACGTTAGCAGCCAATAAGGTTAAAGGTTGTCACACGAGTAAAAAAGTTAATGCTTATCAGTTGTACGGTGTAGTGACGTGATTAGTAATTAGCGTAAAGTTTATTTGCCACGTGTTATTTTTTGGCAGTGCAACGAGTGGTGTTTTGTTTGGAACTAGGCCTGGTATATCTATAATATGATTAGTTTTATTTAAAAAAGCGCTCAAATAGTGTTTTAGGTGTTTATTATTTTGAATCAACAATAAATTAGAACTACAGGAAACTACAATGGGAAGATCCAAAAATGAGGCATGGTGGAAACACTAACATTACCGAGCGTCTGATAAGAATTCAGTGATATGTTTATATTGTGGCACTGACACCAAATACAAAATTGTATTTTTTTATACTATAAGAATAAGAATTACCAATGGTATTTTATAATATTAACTACCCTTCCTTTAACCATAACCATTGCTCAGTAGGTAGTAAACCGTGATAGTTAGACAGTTGACATTTTCACAGATGATGTAGGTATTTCTGTTGCCGCTATAACAACAAATACTAAAAAACAAAATAAAATAAATATTTAAGAGGGCTCCCATACAACAAACATGATTTTTTTGCCGTTTTTATAGATAATGGTACGGAACCCTTCGTGCGCGAGTCCGACTCGCACTTGGCCGGGTTTTTTTTAAATCATAATTGTAGGAATATAATATTCTTAACAATTTTTTATGCCATTGGAGGTATTATCTTCGAGAGATTTTCTTTATAATATGTATATATACTGCTGGCATGCTGTATATAGCAAAAGAAAGCAATTATTTTTAATTTATATTGATTTGCATGAAGAAAGCTTACGCTATATATTAATAAAAACATATAAAAAATAAATACCCAGCAATTTGGGTAGAAATGGGTAAATACCGGGAAGATTGGGTAAATACCGGGTATTTACCCGATATCTTTCTTGGGTATTTACCCACCGCCCATCTCTAGCCCGGGGCGACGACGAGCAGAATCCATTTACCGTACAAAACCTTATCTACTGTCATGGCGTCGTTACCGAACAACGTCATTGAACACGTGACATTGGCGAAATCATCATAAATTTGATGGATGCCATTTTTTATTTAAAGAATTGTAAAGAAACTGGTCTTATCCCTATAAGGTGTAGTTTTCCCACTGTATTGGATTGTTTAATGGCAGTCGAAACAAATCTGAAAGTTCTATGGCAGTCGATTCCTATTTTTTTTAGATTAGTTGCCAAAGCGGATCTCGTAAGTACTTCTTCGTCAACGACACCACAGCAGGAAACGCTAGGAGGATGATTAATGATGACAATGATGTACGGAGGTCAAAATTTGACAATTCGATTTAAAACCCTGTATAGCAAAGCTAATTGCGTTTGCAGATTATATATGATCTGTCGATGTCACGCTATCATACGTTTTTTTCCGTCAGTACATGTGAGCCATATGATACGGTTGTACTCTCCAAGTCTCCATTGTCTTATAATATCGATGCGGTCTCAAAACAGTATATTAATGAGCTCGATCCACATGTCTATAGGCGCGACAGCGGCATGCATGTTTACAAACAATATACAATACGGATCTAAGTAGGTACTCCTGTGACTTGAGCCGTGACGACCAAGTGGTTTGGTGAAAATTAGCTAAATTACACTGTTTTCAGCGTAGTTTATACTGTTCTGTTCTGCATGAGTATTTAACTAAATGTAAACAAACCGATCCACGTGACTCGGCAAATTAGATAGTCGCGTATGTTACTGATTAGAAAAATCAGTAACTATGTTAACCCCTTGTCCTGCTGCTAAGACCCTTTATCTCGGGAACGTATGGAGGTATCGACACAGAATAAGTAATAATAGTACAAGTAGTATCGAGTTGAAATTAAAACCATATACTCAGGTCTATAGTCCCTTGAAACGGTGAAAGATCAAATCAAAACTCAACACTCAAGGGAATCATAATTTCATAATTTATGGGGTACTTGCCGCTGATCTAGAACTAGAACTATGAAATTTGGCTAGTAATATCGTCTTATACTACAAGTACAGGAAATTATCTGAAAACTACATTGGTAATTGAATCATAAAAACCGGCCAAGTGCGAGTCGGACTCGCGCACGAAGGGTTCCGTACCTATAAAAACGGCGAAAAAATCATGTTTGTTGTATGGGAGCCCCCCTTAAATATTTATTTTATTCTGTTTTTTAGTATTTGTTGTTATAGCGGCAACAGAAATACATCATCATGAGATACAGCCTGGTGACATGACAGACGGACAGACAGACAGACGGACAGACAGACAGACGGACAGCGGAGTCTTAGTAATAGGGTCCCGTTTTACCCTCTGGGTACCGAACCCTAAAAATATAATATATATAAAGTACGTATATACGTAATCAATCAAAAACAACGGAGTGCGCGGTCATAACATAAGTGAATGATCTACAAATTTGTACGGAACCATCATTGGTGGGCGAGTTCGACTCGCACTTGTCTGGTTTTTTTCTCTGTAGCCCGCGGCCCCCCGGGGACAAACTCGTACTGTAATTATATGTATTTGTATGTTGATTAAAAACCTTCAAGTAGGTTAAATAAGTGGCGTAAATGCTATACAAATAAATGCTATCTCAGTTGATTCATGATAATATTTGACACTGAAACTGTATGAAGTTAACTGTTTACCTTTATTTCAAAAACAAGGTGTCCTCTAACTGTGTTGTTACTGTTGAAAAGTATTCAAATATTTCAAATCATAACAAAAACGCGGTTGCTTGTTATTAAATAATTTTCAATTCAACCTACATAGTTTGCATGATCGCCTTTGTCGGATAATAAGGGCGCGGCCATAACACTGCGACTAGTGATGTGCCGTGGGAATATTCCCGGGAGTGGGAATATTCCTGAAAGGAATTCCCGGTAGCATATGGAATTTACTTTCGCAAGTTATGCGAAGTTATGTTTTGATAGATCGCGATACTAAAATATTATGTAGAGAACCTATGTCCTATTCTGATGTCTAAGCTACAATACTGGAAAGTTTCATCGAAATCAGTCCAGTAGTCGTTAAGATTAATTGGAACGTACATACATACATTCCTACATCCATACATCCGCACAAACTTTCACGTTTATAATATTATTATTAGGATTAGGATTTAGTTTGTGCTTTATTTAATTGTTTATAAATTAATCGATTTGGTCGATTTCTATCAATTTATGGAAATATCATTTAATCGAAAAACAAGATTTGGTAACAACCAGTGGCGGCGCGTCGAAAATATTCTTAGGGAAGCCAGAAATACTTGGCTTTTCCTATTCTTCATGAGCCGTAGTAAAAGAACTGGACTGGCTGAAAATTAGGCAAGCCGGTGGGAATCGAGTTGTATGGACGCTCCGCCACTGGTTTAAGAAAAAAAAGACGTAGTACGTAACTGTTTGTGTGGTGATTTATCATCGTAATATACTCCAAGATCGATATAAGAAAAAATAAAACATTAAGCTTAATTGTATCAAGGAAAATGGGAGCAGTTTAAAGGTACTCGAAGAGACCTAATACTAGGTCTTGTTTTTTTTTAATAATATCGGTGGTTCACGCACATTTTATGTTATGTGGGTGTTGGCGTGAGTCTAAAATCGGCGGTTAAAAAATTCTAACTGTAGTAAGAGACGATCATGCTAATATAAATATGCTATAACAAGACTGAAAAGTCCCGCGACACGTGATTCCAACGTAACTTTATAAGTTAATAACAAATCATGAATTTAATGATACTTTTGTTTTTATTGTCAATTTGTTTTAATGTAACTTTCATTGTTAAATTACGCTCTGTTTGCATTCAATCATAGAAAAAAATACGCACCGGTAATCCGGAGTTCTAGTTATAATAAAATTTCAGCAGATGCGTTAAGTTTTGTAACTTATATATATAGTAAAAAATACGAAGTTTGTCTGGAAGAGATCGCTCTTTAGCGATAAGATTCTGTTCTTTTCTTAGGAGTGCAATAATAGTAGATTGTCTCAAGGGAGCAAAATGATATATTTACGACGCGGCAGTATATTCAATATATTAGTATATTATATTGTATTGACATTGATAGGTATCAGTGGCGGCGCGTCAAAATTACTCTAAGGAAAGCCGGAAATAATTTGCCTTACTTATTATTCATGAGCGTAGTAAAAGAACTAGACTGGCTGAAAATTAGGCAAGCCGGTGGGAATCGAGTTGTATGGACGCTGCGCCACTGATAGGTATAATAAAATGATCAGATATTTGAACCCAAAAAATGGCTTACTGTAGATGGATCCCTTTTACGGCTGCTTTTTGCTTTTTTTCTATGTAGGTATTTAATACCTACTATTTACTATTATTTGGCGGAACGGAGCATACACGTGTGGAATTGAATTAATTTAGTTCCGTACAGCTTCACTTCGATTTAATGGATTTATTTGATTGGTCAGTTGTACACGTCTCCGCCTCAATGGAAACGCAACCTAAGAACTCCAAATTTGAAAATTTTAAGTCCAGCGTCTAGAATTCGTATGGAGTAAGTGCAGGCTCCCACTTAAAACGTTTATTACGAAAAAAGTATAAAATTTCAATTCATATACTTGAACGCGAGTGAACTCATTTAATCTCAACAATAATCTAGTAATCCTTTATGTTTAGCCGTACTCGTGCATGCTACTGATATCTAATCAGATATAGTATTTTAATAGTACGATTATTAGTCTAATTTTAATAGGTACAGTTTAAATATGGGTTCTATTGATCATCGTTCATTATCGTTAATGAAACAGTGTATTTCTACGAGTAGAAATAAACCACTAAAAAGTCTACCACGGCCGCCATCTGTGCTTCCATGCAGTGGACTCCAGGATCGCAAAATGGAAACTGATGAAGGCTTCTCACTTCGCTTTTTCCAATCATCCTGGTTCGCCCCTCTGTTCCCTTTTAATCGCCTTTTACAAGAGGCCATAAAAACGACTCTTATACCGTGGTCCGTGTTACTCGTGTTAGGATGTTCCTCAAAATAAAAAATAAAACTATATATGGGTCACTGTCTTCCTTTTTGTCACAAATAGCTTTTGCGAATCGGATTTTCGCAGAACTGACTTGAGCGAATCGTTGTGCCAGGGGCCAGGACGGAAACTAGCTTAGGCATGGCTTATTACATTACGGCTATGTTGCAGCGTACTTCATATCATACGTATATGAGTTACCATCTGAATGAACGACCAGATACATTTTGAGACTAGTTGATAATTTTGCAGCTATAGATCTAGTTTAGATTTGTTTTATAATTATCTTGAGAAGTCCGCCATTTCTTAATATTCAAGAAAATTAAAGACATATTTTTGATTTCGTTAGCCATAGCTACATTTCTGACCTATATTGCAATAGAGACTAAAGCATAATATGCGTATTCCGTTGTGGCTACTGCCACTAACGACGCATTCATTTGATTCCAAACTACCATTCCCAAGAACGCCTTACTGTAAATATGCTAAAAATGCAGTCCAAAATGCGATAAGTGACAGCTCCTTTGTTCGTAAGGGTTCCATTTTTGTTCAATACAATTAAGAAATCTGGTAAACATTTTTGTAGGTGCTTGCATACATAGATATTAAAAATTAAAAAACTGTCTCGACTAAGTACAACAACCTTCACTCTAAGGTCTGATTGGCATAAAATTCAGTGTCAAATACTGTAAGGGACGTATTTTTACGAAAAAAATTAAGGAATGATTTTGGCGATCAAACAAACGCACGAGCGCGCTTGCTCTTTATCGAGTTGGTTACATTATTATTTGGAAATGGAACTTAATCGCGTACAATTATAACTATTTTACATGTCCAATATAAAGTACCCAATATACAGTAAGAAATATTAATGATCGCCTTCATATTACTATTAGGCTATTCTAAACTCGTCATCCAAATCGGATCATGACTAAATCGTCCACATATCGCCCTTCGCCCCGGATTCCCTCCCGATAAGTCTAAACAAACACGCGGGACCCTAATACAACATGTTTACAGTATTATCGGCTCCTATTTGCACATCGTAATGTTATCTCAAATGTGAAGGAGTGCCCGGTAGGTAGGTGATAACTACTCAATGTGTTTTAGATAACGTACCAGTAATGGTTGAATTAGTTCCTATCGAGCGATGTGGCGCATAGACTAAGTCCTATAGTAAAATTATATTTAGTATTAGTGGCTCAGTGGTTATACTGCTATCCTAAATTACAACCCTCAGGATTTTGAAAAAACTTTGTGTTTGAGTGAAGGTGCTCAAAGTTACATTTGGTACCAAGGATGTCTGAAGATAGCAAGCCGTTGATTCTGTGAGTATAATGCCTACATTTTCTATGACACGTGTTTGTTGCAAGTCAGTAGGTTAGGTATTAGCACTGGCGGTAGCGCACCCGATTTTGTATGTGCGGATTGAAATATTTTTTAAGCACCGGAGTCTCTCAAGGCGTTGACACATTCTATGATTTAATACGAACTGGCCAGTTTCAGCTTCATGTCGCTTAATGACACAATTTTGGTGGTCAGAGCGCCCGAAAGCGGCACCCAGCGCTATCTATCACTTCCGAGTGCCGTAATTATAAAATCGTACCTGGTCTGGTAATCTAAGACAAGGGAGAGAAGCATACCACTTATGTTAGTAAATTAGGAATCAGCGTCACCACAAACGGTCATCAGACGATGGATCCTGGCGCTCATTTAACAGGTTCAGGGGCACCTATAGAATTCATATTTCTTTTTCCACGTCTACTAAATTATGTATGTATGTAATTTGTCACAGCACGGATACACGGCTCATGTTAAGTTAAAGTTATCCCCTGCAGAACCTCTTGTTGCGGCTCTAGGAATATTTTTATGTCTAAATGCACATTGTACGGGACAGCATTGTACAGCTTTCATTTTAATCTCTCGTCAAATTCGGTTGAAGCCGCTTAACTAATCTCAGTGGACAGCAAACTCTCTGAGTATTGCAGTGTTTAAACCGCCCGCGTGGCCGTGTCAAAGGTTTCCCCTGGATTTTCCCCAGGTCACTCCAACCGCGCACTCTTAAAGCTTTAATGGGCCCGGCCTGTAAAGCCACAGTCAGGTGCATCTCTCGCTTGTGGACGAAGTGTTAGTTTTGTCGTGGTGAAGAGCACCGACCACAGCCGTAGTGTAGAATTATGAGGGTTTTAATTAGGATCTAGCCGTACGGTTAGTCTGTCTGTGAACGTGTTAAGGCGATATATCGATTGAAAGAGACACCCTTTGTTTTTCGCTCACGACAAAACGGGATGCAACCCTCTCCGAGAATGGCTTTTTAGACAAATCTCGTTAAATATCTGACTGTGTGCAGGTTTATTAAAATTCCTCTTGTCAATACCTAGATGAGGTAAAATACCATCATATTAACTTAATCGTGTCTTTTAATAATGCGTTGTTTTAGTAGGCTGAGGAAAAAAAGGAAAATATAGACTCGACTTTGGATTTATTTACTATCGAGAAAATTTTAAGCAATCATGTTTCGCTATTGTCAGTACCACAATCATATAGTCAAGAATCATATATCTGAAAATCAGCCCTTACTGTTTGCTAGTCTGGGCAGGACAGCGTTTCAAAGTCTCCAAATTTCTCAGTGTAGCGCCTTAAGATGAAGACCGACCTCGGCTTGAGAATTGCGCTGAACAAAGAAATCGTTCGACATGCCTCTTACACGAGCTTTTCTTTATGTTCCTTTGTTTAGACAGATATGAGTAACACAGGCCAAAAATTACTCAGTTTATTAATATTTTCTTGGCAAGATCTGAAAACTGCATGCTCATGTTTACGACTGTTCTTTATATTAGAAATCCTTCTTTCAGTAATGGAGGTCTTTTATACGCCGATGATTCAGTAATATTAAAGTACGCATGTTGTAGGTATGACATGTGACACGCAGTTACTTCTATGGATAGGTATTGTGTAGTATTAGTGCATATTATCTAGTGAATAGCGTATTAATTATATATCTATGCCACTCGTTAAACGCATTAAGTCGAAGAGCTAAACTACGCAATACCTACCTCGTTCCTTAAATATTTCATACTTTAGGTTCTATAGGTCTATTTGATAAAAATATTAAGTACCTACATGCAATTCATGCGCATAAGCCGTTAACTTAAATATTGACCACATATGCCCGTGGAATAATTCTATGTTGCAAAGTGTAGTAGATTTTTTTGAATTGTGGTACCACGCCACCACCAATTTTGATATTTACTCAGTTGCATCTACATACAACTGAGTAAATGTGAAAAATGGTAACACGAGAAATCTCGGGACAACTTTTTACTTATTCTAGTGTTCGGAGTTTCGGTGGCAAATTTCACAGAGGTAAATGGAGTCGCCTAACAATTTTTTTGATTAAACGAATAACGATTAAATCTTTATTTTACTAAACGGTTAAAACTCACGTATTAATTGTCACTTCGGGCGACATGTTTGTTGTGTGTTAAGTTATAACATGTCTCGCGAAAGTTTAAATTCAAACGATTAAATCATTAATTTTGCGTAATACTCCTTATAAATTATCTTGCGAGCATTACCTACCTACTTATACCACGATAACACAGGACTACTAATAACACAAGTATGTAAGTAAACATTGTTTAATAAATGTATTTATTTTTACTTATTACATACGTACAAAGATGTCACCTAAACAGTCGGGACAGTATAATGTTTGTACCTGCCGCCATTTATTGTCATACTAAATACTTCAGGTAAATGAATAATTTATTTATTCAAATCTTAAAAAGTAATCAAAAAAACGACTCCATTAGCCACTGTGTGAAAAAAACCAAAACTCCGAACACTTTATTACACTCGATCCACGGTAACGAGTTAGTATATACGTAACGTCCTCTCTATTGCACTTTTGTATTTATATTATAAATGCTATCATCAAATCCTACTAATATTATGGATGTTTGTTACTCAGTCACGCAAAAACGACTGAACGAATTATGATGAAACTAGGTATACAATATAGCCTGGATTAACATATAGGACACATTTTAATCCGTAAACCATCCCTCGAAGTTATGAAATAGGGAATGGAAGTTTACGCGGATGAAGTTGCGGGCAAAAGCTGCAGAAGATGATAATGCTGATATAACTCTAATCTGTAAATCATTATAATCGAGGCCTTATAAAAAAGGATAAATTTAAAATTCCAACGCAGACGGTCGAGGTATTTCGTGCTAACATTTTTGATATTTACTCAGTTGCATACCTACACAATATAATAAAATATAATCTACACACACAACACCTTTTGTAACAAAACCCTTGGCTTTGACGTAAGTAATATTTGTAAGTGTGAATGCAGTGTGAATGTTTGCATGTTTTTTTACTCAAACTAGGTAGTTGAATTTAACCTGTTTAATATAACCTGGTTTAAATCATAGGATACTTAATCCAGAAATCATCGGATAGCTGCTTCGTGTTATTGATATTAGAGCTTATCTACACGTTTTCTCGGCGCGCGCGTCGCCCGTTCAGATATAGTATGTATCATATCATATCATATCATATTTATTGGTAATATAAAAAATTACATGTCAATTTATACATTACAGTTGTAAGTATAGTTACAAATACAAAGTCTTGTAGGTAAATACATAGGAAAAACACACAGCGTGTCTTATCCACGCGTACTATAAATTACTACAAAATAATTCTTTATTATGATAAAACGCCTGCTCGATAAGCCATTTTTTCAGTTTCAGTTTGTATGTATGTATGTAAGCACTTTATTGTACAATAACAGGTTTAATACATATATGTTACAGTTGTTACAGTGTGTGTTACAGTGTGTTATAGACGTTATAGTTGTATGTAAAACCAGGCCTGTTCCCCTTGCCACATTCACCGGCGTGTTAGAAATTAGGGCCCACCCTAACGCGTCGGCTGATACCGCCGGATAGTGACAGCATCGCTCAACTAGGTTGATTAAGGCTGGGTATTACCACTTTCGAGTTTCTTGAAACCATCTGAGACATAGAATAATATAGTGTCTTAAATTCTAAAAAACCTAATTCTAATAATTCTATTTCGGTGAAGGAAAACATCGCGAGGAAACCTGCATACTTCCGCGAAGAAATTCAAAGTTGTATGTGAAGTCCCCAACCCGCTCTGGGCCAGCGTGGGGACTACTGCCCAATCCCCCTCATCTATGAGAGGAGACCTGTGCCCAGCAGTGGGACGTATATAGGCTGATGATGATGAAATTCTTAAAAAAATGTATGTATTACATAAGGATCTTGTCTAGTCAAAATCGCAGTCAGTTACATGACCTGATGAATTTCACTCGATAGAAAAAAATCACAAAGTTACCCCTTTTTGGAATGTTTTTTCATTACTATTACTGATATTTTACATTTTATTTTTGTACTCAATTAAAGATCCTAAATATTTATAGACTGCAGGGTATGCTTTGATAAAATGATTGGGTTATTGACTATAGCTAAATATTACGAAAACTACGCGCAGAGCTTCCGTAGAGAGCGGGATTAATTGCAAACTCACGCGTGTTAGAGCGGGACATTTGCATTGGGGATACCTTCCCTTAAACACGCTAGCTGTCAAACATGGGGTTTGTTCAAAAGAAAACCTTCTGTAATACAGTACCTAAGCCCAAATTGTTCAACCACTTTCATGATCGACTGGACGTTAAGTACCTCTAGACCTACTATTAATTATATATACTATTAAATAATTATTATGTAGTAAAACTTTTTGTTCAATAAATATCAGTAATAACCAACCTCCGCCCATTTCGACACGCACCTGTTTCTTTTATTTGAGATTGGTTGCAACTTTTAGTAGAGAGGCCAATTCGCAAAAAGTCGCTTTGTTACGATTTTCGTAGGACTGAAAAGATTTATACCGACAAGTGGTATCGTTGGAATCAGCATGCTTTACTGGTTATCAAAATGCATGCATGTTGTCGCTTTCTAAAGTGGTGGTGGAGTGAGTTTTTGTGACGTCACAAAGTTTGCGCGACTTGATGTTAGATTTTGTCGATTATTGCAAAAACTATTTGTTCAATTTCATCAAATAAGGTGCGAAATGGAAGTTCTTTAAACAGCCAATAAATGTTGTATACAACATGCATTTTGATAATCAGTAGAGCATGCCGATTCCAACGATACCACTTGTCGGTATAAACCTTTGCAGTCCTACGAAAATTGCGTTTTTTCAACTTGGCCTCTCTACTATTTGGTTGCATGCTCATAAAACTATTCTTTAATCAGCAGTAGACATTATGAGCCTTATTGAGTTAAGATAAGATCTACTAACAGTGTCTCGATGCCCTTTTGTTGAATGTGAAGGTGCCTCGTTTTGTGAGAACGTGAAAATTCCAATACATACTGAAGTGACACCTACGCTACGCTAATACGGTGATTGAAACATCTATGTAATCCTATCTCATAATACCAAAAAATTAAATTGTCTTTCCGATATATGCGACAAGAATTAAGAATCCGATAGTTTATGAAATCGGCTCGTATCGTAAGCCCCGCTACCTACTTTCAGAAATGATTGAAAACATTTTTAAGATCGCACATTCCTTTGTCTGTATAAATATTAAATGAATCTACATGATTTTGGTTATTAATCAAGAATGCATGCCGATGCGAAGGCACGTTGCTTCGAGTTCTTTTTGCAATCCTGATGCCGAATTTCTCCGAAGTACGTAATACCAGTCTAAAGCATCGGTGGAGTAATTTATACTTTAACCTTATCTTTCATCACAAAGTCAAAGGCTTTGACGATATGTTCAAAAAAGAAGAATAAGTAAATATTGAGG
The DNA here is from genome assembly GCA_951800055.1 of Cenopis cana. Taxonomy (NCBI): domain Eukaryota; kingdom Metazoa; phylum Arthropoda; class Insecta; order Lepidoptera; family Tortricidae; genus Cenopis; species Cenopis cana. The sequence continues at coordinate 15,371,784 of OX637476.1, read as the reverse complement.
GACAATTTTACATAAGATTTGTACTAGAAGTCACATGCTTAAATAGATGAATAAATTCTTAAATGCCTAAGGTACAGTCAATCAATTTGATTTCGCTTTTTAAGTAATGTGTAAAGGTTTTAAAAATTCGTAGCAGAAGTGGATTATTAGTAGTGTAATTGACGTTAGTATCCAAAAAGTATGTTGCATGAAGAATAAGAAAGGCAAATTATTTCCGGCTTCCCTAAGAATAATTTTGATGCCTTGACAAGAATGTCGTGAGGAAAAGAAAAAAAGAGTAAGATTTTTTAATCTATTCTCATATGTTTTTGATCACCTCGTTCGCTCCGATATATTTGATGGTGACTGTACTGACATGTAGGTATAGGTACCAAAAAAATAAAATAAAATAAACTTTATTCTTATGTATGCAAGCCGCAAAGGCAGTTTCTGCGAACCAGCAAATTTTACCCATATAGGAGTAAATGTCATACCGCTTGCGTGCGCACGCGCACGCACACGTCACGCAAGCGGTGTGACATCGACTATGGAGATTCATACTTTACAACACGCACGTCCACGAGCACGTCGTCGACGCTTACGTGCTGCGCACGCAACCAATGTGCACCGGCCTTAAATAGGTTAATGTTATCAGTATCATTGCACTAACGCGTGCACATGCAAATGCATTGATAAGAGTGTGTGTCTAGTGCTTATAGTCAACCCATAAACTCTGTATACCAGTCGCGTCGCCACTATCATCAAAATCTAGATAAATAGTGAAACAGTGAAAATAAAACTATAAATTTATACTCGTATCTTTTATGTCTCCAAAAGTAATCGTACTGTATTAATTATTTTACGGGTAATAATGTAGGTACACAGGTTATTTTATTAGATGGGATTTCGGATTTTTATGAAGGTGCGTAGATAAGAAAATACATATTGCATAAAACGATTTCTCATAATCGTTGCAGATAAAAACTATCTGTCCACAATCTGAAGAGGGTGAGCACTGAGCAAGTTCGTTGACTCGATCTGACCTTATTAAGGGCATCGTATCAACCACACACTGAAACGTGTACCGATATCGATAAACAAACAGATAAACATGGGAATCAGTTGGACGTGTAAACTAGGTTCATGTAGTGTATATGTTGAAGTATCGTGGGTTTTGTGGTAAGGAGATAAGGTTTAAATTTCATGTGTCCTAATAGTAAAGAGGGGTACCTATACATACGTCGATAATGTTACTGACAGACAAACATCCGATTTTTTTATTGGATTTGGATCCGGTGATCGGTTCTGCTTTATTTACTAGGGCCGAGTTTTATATAATTTATGATTCACATAATAATTATAATAGAAGACAAAAACAATGAGGTTTTAGACATACCTCATTGCGTCCCAACGTGCTTTTTGTACTTAACAAAAAACTATTAAAAATAGCAAAAAGTAAGGTAACCATAATCATGTTTTTGCACTCAAATATGGTTTCACCAAGTAGAAGGACTTGGCTTGGCAGCATAATGGACGATTCGCTTTGTGTAGTGTAGACTGCCGAATTCGGCCGACGAACCAGTGTAAACATGCCCTAATTTCTAAGATTAAGTACGTGTACAATATTAGCAATTAAAATAGGACATGTGTGATCTAGGACACTATTCGAAGAATGCAGTATAACTAGTACACTGATAGATAAATGCCGCGTAGTTTACTTGTTTTTCTTTAATTGACTACAACGCTCAATAAAAACAAAAAGTGGCTCTGTTACTACCTAAAACTTTACTAAAACCATCTTTCAGTTCATTGGACTTATCAATACTTTTGTCCTAATTTGAGTTCAAAACATTTAATAATTTATAAGGCCTCTTAACTGGCCTAAGCTAACAAAAAGCATACCTAATTAATTGGTCCTTTATGAACCCCGGTACCAATGCACACCCTGGTACCATGGTATACCCAGCCAAGGAAGTGGTTTACATTTAAACCATAATATGCAAATGTCGAAAAACGTTTTTCGGAACTTATGAAATTTCCTCTGACGTAGTATAAATAAAAAAATACAGTTAGACTATAACGTAACCCCCCCCCCCCCCCCCCAACAAGCTACGGTAGCCCAGTAAGCTACGGTAGCCCAGTGGTTCAAGCGTGCGGCTGTCAAGCGGCGGTCGTGGGTTCGAATCCCAGCTCGTACCAATGAGTTTTTCGGAACTTATGTACGGAATATCATTTGATATTTACCGTTAGCTTTTCGGTGAAGGAAAACATCGTGAGGAAACCTGCATACATCCGCGAATAAATTCAAAGTTGTATGTGAAGTCCCCAACCCGCTCTGGGCCAGCGTGGGGACTACTGCCCAATCCCTCTCATCTATGAGAGGAGGCCTGTGCCCAGCAGTGGGACGTAGATAGGCTGATGATGATGATGATGATAACGTAACTCTCCCAAGTTCCCAACCTCCTTGCATACCTACCTATTCAGGTCGGGCCTCGGGTTAATGATAGTGAACCATACAAATATTTTTTTACGTTTATCTCGTTAATATGGCATTTCAATGCGAACCCAGTAATTAATGCGCCTTTTATCCTCATGAGACCTTAAACAACGTATAGAAAAAGCCTGATTTTCTCTAAAGCTTGCATAATCTTGCTTGCTTAATCATTTATACCTTGACATATTATCATTGTTTCTGACGTGTAATGTATATGATCCATTGCAAATAAATGAGTATGAGTATGTGTATGGGTGCGGGTGCACTGCACCGGACAAGGCTTTTAGTAAACACTGCAAATATGTCAAACAACTTATACACAATACATATAGACAGTAAGGGCAAGTGCGCATAACATACCATATCTCGAAATCTACAGATATTATACAGCTAACGCCATGCAAATTTCTTGTCCTTAGTCGTTTCATCCTTATTTTAAATATTAGCTCTTTAGCGATAAGACCGCCTTTTGTTTGCCTCTATTTTTTTTCAGTTTGAATTTTGAATTCTACTTATTGTGATTTTGTACTGTACCGTGTCCTTTAATTGAGGTGTGTAATAAAGAGTATTTGCATTGTATTTGTACTGTAGATTTTGAGATATTACATGATAAGCGCGCATACCCCACTGGTACACTCTGCTCTACTGACTATGAATATCATATATCATCAAACACGGCATCTTAATACAGGCCAGTCATATATCTCTTTATAATTTACAGCACAATAACACCGCTTGTCTTTACTCCCTCAGCACACCCCCCACCCTTGAAGACGTTTAGTATGTTCATCTGGATACCGCAAGCTATAACTTTACCAATTTTCAAAACTACACGAATTATTTCCACTGATTTTATTAATTTTCTCAGATTATAAAAGGAAGTGTGTAATGATTTCTTGAGTTTGTTAAGCCATGTTTTTAATCTCACGGGACCTTAGACAGCGCCTAGAAAAACGTACGATTCGCTCCGATGGTCGCATCGTGGGTGCGCCAACTGTTTATTCACAAGGCTTACAACCATCATGAATCGCTTCTAGTTAGAGTAAAACATGAGTAAAACCATAGATGTACTATAGTAAAAGCAATCTTAAACTGAAGGCTCTTCCAGGGTGTTATATTGAAATGTCAATAACAGTCGAAAAAACAAAATGAGTCCCTTTAAATACTTTACGGCTTATGTGCATGTAAGGGCCTAAATTAAGCATTATTGCTCTTAGCTTTAGTTAAATCCACAGTAAAGACCTCAATCTGTTTATGACCTTTATACTACTATACAACCGTGACCATAATACCTTTTGATCGAAGGTTGTAAACACGGCAATCCGGCGCAATCATATCAAACGAGCATTTAAGTGCGTCTGCTCATCATGCAGTTACCGTAATGGGCACGTGCGCCACAGTGTGATGGGTAATCGGTTCGGTTGGTAGAAATTATGCTAAAGTGGTGGAGAAAATCAATAACGCAGTCGGGAAGAAAGGACACGGGTGATGTATCAATTAAATTAAAACACCATCAATCAGAGTTTTCGAGTGGTAATATGTACGTTCTTTATGTATGACATTCGTTCAATTTAAGTGATCTTTAAATTGTTGGTCCTGCTTGCACTACTCAGATACTTCATTAGTGTTCCCACAAAAAAATCGCCTAGATAGAAGGAACTTTTCTGATCGTAAAGCACCAGTACATTTGGGTATTTTCTATCTAGAATATTCGAAAACAAACTGATCGAAAGGTTCACCATCACAACTGAAGTTACTTCGGTATGTTACTTCAAGAATCTTAGAGTTTGCTGCTTCCTTACATTCAATCTAAATCTGGGTCATGTTGTAACCCCAAGTAGGACGAATGTTACAACTAAAAGTGCCCTAGGCAACCATGTCAACACTTTCAGTTTCCTCGTTGTGTAATACGTGAACACCTAGACACAGTGACCTCTCGGAGACCTTACTGTAGGTTAAACGACACAAGGCTCACGAGCGCTTCTTGGATGGCCCTTTATGGAGGCATTACGTGTTTTGCGTTTTAAGTTTAGGGATAGGTGTCTGTAGAAATGTTTGTAGTATAATAATATCCATAATGATATGCTGTCAGAGCATGGCAAAGGAAAGCAATTTTTGGGAAAGACTAATTCTTGGAATATTGAGGGTTATATTTAGGGTTATATTATGTTAGAAAGTTAAATAGTTGTAATTCTATCGTCATTTAGGCATACTTTAGGGCGTCCTTAAATTACAGTTTTGACCTTTTGTTCGTCGTCAATACATTCCTCACAATTTGAGCAGAACCTGAGGTTAGAAATGCACGCCCAATTTACATACTTTTGCATGAATCAATAATGTTACTTACCTACTTATATGAAACCAAGAAAATCCTTACAACTAATAATGAATGTAGTAAGGAACTACCTAATCAAATGCGGTGCTTAGAACAGTGACGCTCTCGTGAATATCGCTGCAGGTACCACAATTTTGACCACTATTATATTGAATAGCGCTATGTGATTTTTATGGTTATTGTCATCTTTCCAGGTTCAAAGATGGGAAGGCGTCATACGGCACAGACAGCCCAGCGCGGGGGCGGAGGGTGATTTTCTGCGTACATGGCAACCCGTCAACGGGGTGCTGCGCAGTCATAGAGAGCGGAGATGGAGACGATCCGGAGAGAAGAAATGGAAGCATCGTTGAAGTTGAACGTGAGTATGAGAAGCAATACACAGCATCTCGTTGCAATGTAGTTGACAAACGGTCAGTCGCTGGTATACGTATTCGGGGCGCTGCGCTTTCACAGCGTGGGAATAAGGGTGGGGACGGAGACGAGCCGGAGAGAAGGAATGGAAGCATCCCTGATGTTGAGTTACAAACATCAACACCGTCGATATAGAGCTCTACTTGTTGTAATAAGATTTGCATAAATGGTCTCAATTCCGTCGTCAAGGGACAGTGACTGCATGGAAGCTGATAGTAGGTGGCTGTTCCGCCCAGAGATGGGCAAAATTTATTCGGATGACGAATAATGAGTAAGAATAACCAAATTATTCGCGAATGATGAATAAATCCGCTCCGCCACCATCCGCTTACCATCAGGCGGGCCGCACGTTTGTTTGCCACCGACGTGGTAGAAAAAAAAATCTCGAATGATTATTCTTATTCGCGAATAATTTATTCGTGGAATGGATTAGCACGATTGATTATTTTTATTTGAATATTTAAAGCATACCCTTAAATATTATTTGTGGATTTATCCGAATCAAAAAACGAATAGGGCATTCGTCATTTTAAAAGTGGTTGTTTGATTTATTCGCGGATAAATTATTCGCGAATAATAAAATCGTGCAACTTACATGTGGAGCACGGATATGTCGCCCTTCATCATCACCGGCATCATTGCCCTCATATCAACAAAGTGGCCTCCATTAAGTTACAGTCCGATACGACCCAACGACTCACAGTCGCTAAGCCACGCTTGCCCAACACTGTTTCCACTCGAACTCTTCTGCTCTTCTGTTCTACGGCAGACGTAACTGGCGTGGGCAGCTGTATCTGAAGGAGTTCAGCTTACTAATTCTATGGATTCTTATTGTCCATTAAGACATTGTTAAATTTTGAGCTCCTTAACCGAGGTACCTAAGTACCTATACCTACAACGTGACGTCTAGGACTAGGACCGATAGGCTGAACTAGGCGACAGTGTCCGGTATGAAGTGCAATAGCATCAATTGAAAGTGGACTTGGAGAGTAAAAAATTGCATGCGGAACAGGTTATAATTTTGCACTTGGATAGATTTCACACGACGACATCTGATTAAATAAAAAACCGTTATTTATTATGATCTGCCTCTTATTCGGTCTTCTGCTCTGCGCCTTGTAAATTGTAATTTCAAGGTCCTTTTTACAATACGTAAACAACTAGGAATCACTAAAGAATTATTAATTTCTTATCTTCCTCAATAGATCAAACGCCTCATCACATTAAGATTTTACGAGTGACATTTGTATTGTGCGTGTTGCCATCATACCTAATCATTTTCATACCAGTTACAACTTAACTGCATATTATTTAAATAATTTATAACACTTACAACAGTTTTGCAGACTATATTTGTTTTGCAAATATCGATTATTCTTAACACAACTATTATGAGAAACGTAAGGCCACTGACATAACGATAATAATAAGAAACTCGCATCTTGGTCAACTGTTTTATTGGTAAGACAACCATGCCTGCAACTGTATAAAGTTGAAAGTTATACTAAACTGTAAACTAAAAAGTGCAAGTATAAAACATAATGTCACACCGCATTCACTAACAATGATAAATTGCTCTTGAAATTGAAAAGTTTTTTTTATTGCATTTATTTATTTATTTAAAGTTATTTCAATATCGACCTTAATGCGACCAATATACGGTTGAATCTAGATTTATATTGAAGAATAAATAAGCTTCGTCACTACTGAAAGAGGTGTTATTAAACAGTTTAGTTCACACATTGTACTGGGTTCGCACGACGGTCAAATTACATACAAACAGCGAATGAAAACAATAATTACGTATAGTGTAATTGTTGTGAGTCGTTGTAATAAGGGCAGAATGTGCTTTGATGTATTTACAGTCATTTGCAAAACTATTTAACAAGGGAAGGAACAAGGGAACTCTTTGCACCATGATGTAGTACCCAGTAGTAGTTACTCGTATCGTAGTATACTATTTTTGTACCCGGCAACAAAATGTACAATTTACAAAGGGAAAGGACAAGTACAACCGTCCCTTCGAGAAATCTCTTCCAGTTAACCTTCGAGTAAATATTGTAGGTACCTATGGAACTTTGTTTATTTTACAATAACATTTAAATACATTTGCTACGAATAATTGGTATAAATGCTATTAACGTAATTCTGTCTATCAGTCCGTGTCATGTCTGTTTGTTGTCCGTGACATGTTTGCAGTTAAACAACTGAACCGATTAAGATGACATTTTGCTATGAATATGATTTTTAATTCTGGTTTCGGAGCAGTGTATATATTATTTTAAGCATTTTGAGAGTCTTGTTAATTTGTTTTTCTTTTCAGGGCGTTTACACTGTCACAGATCGAGGAACGAAGAGATAGACAAACGAGCTAGAAGAAAACTCATCATAGCCAGTATACTATGCGTCATATTTATGTTAGGAGAAATAGTCGGTAAGTGCATTTTGTCTCTGGTCATTTATATTTAGATGTTACTTTTTTACCATAAACTAAGGTCCGACCGAGAACACCTTTTTTGGCCGAGACCGAGAATAAATTAAATTGTCGGCGGAGACCCAGACCGAGACCGAGAATTTAAAAATATAAGAGAAAAATTCAAATTTGTAATTTTTTATTTATTTAGTAGGTATTAAAAATCAAATAACATCGACGTTTTGAGATAAAAATCGCAATAATTCCGCATTGTGCATATTGTGCCCACTGAGATTGTGTCTACGCTCTTCGTCTGCAATTACGGCAGTGTCATAATTGGTTTGCAAAGTTAATACGTAACCAATCAACATGGCGAAAATCAATGGCGAACAAAACTACCAGCCAATAGATCACCTCGTGTGGCCCCACAGCTGCGTGGCAAATTCAAATTCACCAATCTTAAATCGTTGCATAGTCTCGGCTACGGCCGATAATCTCGGCTGGTTTTGGCCGAGACCGAGACCGAGTTCTCGGTTCGAATTTTGGCCGAGAATAGCCGAGACCGAGATCTCGGTCGGACCTTACCATAAACATATATACCTTACGTTCAGTCCGACCCTGATCGCGCCTAGCTGGGCTAGATTTAGTGAACTAACGACAAAACTCCCAATAGCTCGATTCCTCTCACACCTCAGATTTGGCTCGACCTCTTAAAGCGCAAACTCAAACAGTATTCCAGTGTTTAAACCGCCCACGTGATCGTGTTGGAGGTTTCCCTTGGATTTTCACCAGGCCACTCTCCAACCGCGCACTCCCATCGCTTTTTTGGGCCCGGTAAAGCCACAGTCAGGTTAAAAAAACCTAGTACTAACTTAGTACTAACTAGTCTAGAGTTAGAACTTCTAACAATCAAGTTGCCCACTCACTTGACAAAGGGGGGTCGAAGTTGCACCACGTCCGTAGGGAAAGTACCCACCGCTACCCTACACGTGAGATGAGACCCCTGGGTGGTTCTAAAAGTGCAACAAAAACTGGCAACCGTAATACTGTCTGCTCAAAGATCTCACGGTCCGAAATAATGGCCATACGATAAATAAATAAGTACTAACAAGTTACAACTAGGTACTAAGTATACAAATCATTTGAACTAACCGAGTTGTTTCAAATGAAACCGTTCATAATGCGACTTTACTCTCTAACCTAAAAGATTCAAAATCAAATGACAGTTTTATAAACTATCTGGCATTTGAAATAATTTCACCCAGTCACTATCTCAGCAAAAGGGTCCTGCGAGGCCCGGCTGAAAGAAGGCCAATTTTTTTTTTTCATCTATACCTACTGAGATGACTTGGTTCCAGGCGGGTACTTATCGAACAGTCTGGCGATCGCCACGGACGCCGCGCACCTCCTCACCGACTTCGCCAGCTTCATGATATCGCTCTTCTCGATATGGGTAGCCAGCAGGCCAGCTACTAGAAAGTAAGTGCATTTCTTTATTAACCCCCGATGCAAAAAGAGGGGTGTTATAAGTTTAACGTGTCTGTCAGTGTATATGTGTATCTGTGTATCTGTCTGTGGTATCGTAGCGCCCAAACGGATGAACCGATTTTCGTTTAGTTTTTTTTTGTGTCATAGATAATTTTATCCCGAGTGTTCTTAGCCATATTTCATGAAAATCTGTTCAGCCGTTTGAAGATAATCAGCCATCATGTCGGGGGGGTTTTTAATTTTTTTAATTTTAGTTTTGTAACATAATGTTTAGTATTAGTGGAAAGTACACAAATTTACGACGGCGATGGCGAGACGAACTCGATGCCTTTGAGAAAGACAGAGCAGGTCTTTGCCCGGCAGTGGGACATTCTAGGCTTTAAAAATAAATAAAACACAATTTAACTGTACATATTGGTATGACAAAACAGAAATAAAAAAATTAAACGGAAAAATACTAACGTTTTAAACCGAAAACCGAACTCTCGGTATTTATCTAGTTCTTTCTGTCAACGTTTATGTATCAAGTTTGGAGTTCTTTCATTTCCCTTTTTGCTACGACTGTTTCTGTAACATTTTCCTCTTGGAGAGTTGGCCAGTTTGCTCCCTCAAGAAGCGTTGGGTTCGCTTGTTCTAACCTTCCGAACTAGAGAGAAAACTAAATTCTATCGGGATATTATGGTACGATATTTCATTGTATTGCACTGATTTAAAAATGTACTAGTTTCTATTGACCAATCCTTCCTTTTTTGTATGGTTTATAATAGGTTCGATTGCATAATATAATTATGTATGTAGGTACTATTTAACAAAATGAAAGATAATTATTATAATATCTTACTATATTTATTTATAATCTTTATTCAATAATAATATATGTCGTATGTATGTATGTATGTAATAACTTTATCGTACACAAAAAAAGCACAAAAAATACAAACAAATAAGGACATTTTGGTACAAAGGCGAACTTATCCCTAAAAGGGATCTCTTCCAGTTAACCTCATGTGTCGTCATAAAACAATTAACTTAAGAGTGTATCTTTAACAAAATTAGATGTAAAAATAGTATAATTTAATTAAAATTGTTTTTTTTATGGAATAATTAAGAAACTAGACAACATTACATTCGAATGATTTCAATCAATGTTTATTGCTTTCCAGAATGCCGTTCGGCTGGTACAGAGCCGAAGTAATAGGGGCCCTAACTTCAGTGCTGCTGATCTGGGTGGTGACTGGAGTGTTGGTATACATGGCTGTACAGAGAGTCATATACCGGCAGTTTGAGATCGACGCTACGGTCATGTTGATTACCTCTGCTGTGGGCGTCGTTGTCAACCTCATGTGAGTTTCAACCTTATTCTACAAGGGGTAAGGCTTCGTTTTCATCGACACATGAACAGATGTCTTTGGAAATTGAGAGAAAGACTGTCATTGCAATTTGAGACGTATTGTTATTAATGGAAGCTACAATTTTGAGTGGAGACGCGTGTATTATTGGTTAGTGTAACATGGCTGTACAGAAGTCAACGCTATCATCACACTGATCACCTCGGTCGTGGTTAAGTTCATATAAGTTTCAACTTTAATGCGACTACAGTTACAGTTCAATTTCCTTTTTAAACGGAACAGGAGGTCTGTTTTGAAATTACGTCTTTCGAATTTAAGACGTGTTAATATGCGTAAACAGTCCATATCGGGATAACGGTTGTATTTGAGAGGTATTGCAATGGATTAAAGACTGTTTTCCTTAAGCTAAAGCGTACTGTTTCAGCATGGGTCTGACGCTGCACCAGCATGGTCACAGCCACGGCGGCGGCGGGCACGGACATTCCCACGGCGGCAGCAACCCCGTCCTCAACAATAAGGTATGGTCATTAATTCATTGTTCGCGCGTTTCAACCGCCTCACTTTCGTGGACACGATTTTGACGAATTGGCTGTAGATTTTGGTGGCATTTGTAAGTGAATTGGTTGACGGTACTTCTACCAAATAACCGAAAACGGCATTAAAATCTTTATCCTCATTTGACAAAATAGTGACCACGAAAGTGATTTGGAACAGACGCCCTAATAATGACCCGTATACTTGAAATCAATAGGGATGTTGTCACCAAAAAAGAACATAAATAAATTCGCATTCTCGTAAAAGGATGATATTCTTAATCAAATGGCGAAAAATGTAACTCAAAAGAATAAATAATTACATAGTTAGGTCTACAAAGTTTTAAGTGATTTAGTAGTATAGTAGTAGTAGTAAAACTCTTTATTGTACAAAAATTTACAGACATTTTACATATATTCTGTCCTTTTCCCGCAAAACGCATCGTAATGGAATAATTTATTAGGATTTTCAGGATGGCCTATTTTTTGCCTTGTTTCTTATGGAGGAATTAAAAATTTGGAGTCAACCATATTGAGTTGCTACGATAGTACTCATTAAACATCATCATATCAGTCGAAAGACGTCCACTGCCGTACATAGGCCTGCCCCAAAGAATGCCACAATGACCGGCCCTGCGCCACCCGCATCCAACGGACTCCCGCGACCTTTACCAGGTCATTTAAATACCTAATTTATCAAATATTTGACCACATATGGCCTAAATGATAAAAGTACAATCCATGACTCTTAGAATTGTATTCGGGTTTAAGAAAGATACTTCGGGAGGGCTGTACAGATATTTTCGTCAGTTTGGTAACTTACATACTTATATTTATGGTTTTGACTGTACTGTTCCCAGGATCGAACCAGTGACTCCGACGTGGAGAGTTCCTCCTCCCACCACCACCAGGATGAGAGAGAGAACATCAACGTGCGAGCAGCCTTCATACACGTGTTGGGAGACTTCTTGCAGAGCTTCGGGGTACTTGTGGCGGCTATCGTCATCTTTTTCAAGGTGAGACCTTATTCACGGGGCCTTGAGGTTCATATTTGAGTGCCCGCACATCCTCGAAGATTCAGGGCTCTCGAGTTGCGATCGTCATTTGTTTCAACGGGCGAGCAGCCTTCATACACCTGAGGGGAGACTTCCTGTAGAGCTTTGGGGTACTTGTCACGGCGTGAGACCTTATTCACAGGGCCGTGAGGTTCATATTTGAGTGCCCATACATCCTCGAAGATTCTGGGTTCGTCTGGTTGCGATCATCATTTGTTTCGCTAGAGAACCGAAAACCGTAATGACTAAGACGTTAGGGTTATATTCGTTCACCAACGTGCGAACAGCATTCATACACGTGTTGGTAGACTTCTTGTAGAGCTTCGGGGTACTTGTGGCGGCTATCGTCATCTATTTCAATGTTAGTGAACCTTATTAACAAGTACATAGGGAGTATATTACCTTGCTGTCACAGCCACATTTTATTTTATACAACGACGGTGGAAGCCTATCCACATAATATGAACCTTATGTCTTTAAGATACAGTTGAAAACGCACCAGCGACCTATAGCAGTCAACTCGTGCCTATGTTTATTAAAGTAACCTTAACTCTCAGTAATAAGGTGTATTTTCCCTCAGCCGTCATGGGACCTGGTGGACCCGATCTGCACGTTCCTGTTCTCGATCCTGGTGCTCATCACGACGTTCAACATCATCAAGGAAACACTGCTGGTTCTGATGGAAGGCTCGCCGCGAGGAATTGACTTCCAGGTAACCTCGTTTTTAGGGTTCCGTAGTATCCTCAGTGTCCAGGACGTGATATACGACGAAGAGGAAAGAGTATAAGATTTAACACGTTCACAGTCCCCATACAAAAATATTCGATTGCCCCGTAACGCCCAAGCAAATTACTTACATTATACGCCCATGCTCCAAGTATGGGTCACTAAGAAACGTTTTAGGTACGCACACGAATATGTACACTTTATATATTACATAATACTGCTGGTATCATGATTGTCAAGCAAAATAATTTTAACAAAGTAGAAACCATATACAAACATATAATTGACAATATTTCATAATTTCCAAAAGTCTTAATTCGAAAACCATTTCGGTAAAAACGTGTGAAGTACACAAAAAACATTTTTTTAGATTTTTTCTCCGTTAATTTTGGAAAAAATCGCAAATTACTGTAAACCGAAAGTTGACGTCATCTTCCTCGCTGTATTCAGGGAGACCTTAGTACAGAGTACAGACAATCGCTGCTCTGGAGTGGCTCTGGATTCTTGTTGGGAAGATGACGTCATATTTTACTTACGCCCTTTTGGAATGACCTACTTTTCAAGGTGTTTTTTTTTTGTATGTATATAAAAAATACGGGTGGGTTAAATTTTTACCTATTTTCTAACTAGTTCATAAAATAAAGTAGTTAAAAATATGAAATGTTGTCAATTATACTGATTTGGGAGCGTACGCTGGTGTACCATGTAAGGGATACCTACTGGACTGCGAACGTGTTAAAGCTCACATGGTCATTTACATTATAATAACGATTGATAACAGGATATTTACCATCTATATTTGTGTTTTTGTGTTTCCTATAAGTATTTCGGCACTGTTGCAAGCGCCATCATTTATCACGGATTAACTTACGCCAGTCAGGAAAAGGTGAAGCTCTTTTAAAAGGTGGTGTAGAAGAGAACGCCAAAATGAAGGTGTATATGTCGCAGCCGGATTGTATAATCCGCCGTTTTACATTACGGCTAGCCGTTTTACAAAACAGAGCCGTTTTGTAATACGGCGGGTTAACGATTAGCCGGATCGTCATTGCAATACGTTCTACAATATGGCGGCTCACGTTTAGCCAGATTGTATTTGCCGGATTTCATAATCCGCCGTTTTACATTACGGCTAGCCGTTTTACAAAATGGCCGGATTATCATTGCTAAACAGCGCTGCGAGTGTTAGAAATGGGAACTAAAAGCTGTCAAAGAGGTGACAGCTAAAACGACGCTATTTTGCGAAAAGGCTAGCCGTAATGTATTACGGCGAATTATACAATCTGCCTGAACCGCTTTTTTGCATTACGGCTAGGCGAATTGAAGAACGCAAATCGCCGAACACATTGCGGCGGACTTTCATTCAGCCGTATTCAATCCGCCTAATCGTTGACCCGCCGTAATACAAAACAGCTCTGTTTTGTAAAACGCCTAGGCATAATGTAATACGGCGGATTATACGATTTGCCTGCGACATATACAAGTTTCCAGCTTATTATCTCTCAGGTTGATCCGTTTAAATATGCAAAAGCAAATATGCTTATTTGACTGCATTATTGCCGGCGCTAGTGGGTCAGGCACCTAACTAAAGTTACGCGGCGGGTTTCTGACAGCACACCTGTGACACGCGAAGGAACGTAAGCGCTGTGGGTAAGTATGTGTGCGTGCGCTTTCGGTACATGCGTCAATTGTTTGCGCGGGTGCGTAGCGCGTGGCGCGGACGAATCGCGAGGCGCGACGGCACCCGATCGGTACCAAGCGGGTCTCTCAGGGGCGAGGTAACTGACCTCGGTGCGGGGGGTTCGTGTCCGTTCTGTATGTCATACTATTATACTATTCTGTGCTGACAATGAAAGTGTTAACGTTGTACAATGATGATTTCCTCAGGAGGTGGCGAACACGTTCCTGACGCTGCCGGGAGTGGTGCGCGTGCACAACCTGCGCATGTGGGCGCTCTCGCTCGACAAGACCGCTCTGTCCGCGCACCTCGCCATCCGTGAGTATACTTTATATTATTCAATTCAATATCAAAGCAATAGGGATGTTGACAACAGAAACAACCATTTGCAACTTTGTATGGAAAGTGGACGAACCATCAACAGAGCTGAGAATTATGCCATTATGAGGGTACGAACAAGTAGGTACGAGTGAGTCCACTAGCGCCTTTAAGTACCTTTTGAATACATTAAACTAGTTTTTACGCTCCTTCCTGGCCAGTGGAGACATAAAATCTTGTACTTACCACGGGCGGTAATAAAGAAAGCCTCAGATCGCATATTTAAAGTAAAAGTAAAAAAATCTTTATTGTCTCAAAAACTTAACCTAGACATTACAATAAAACGTTTGTTAAAATATACATATAGTAGAAATTATTTAAAATGTCCGACATTTTATAAAACTTGTCATTGGACTTTGAATCTTCACGCTTGGACAGTAAAGTCGCTTACTGAACGGCCTAATTTGATACAACTCGGACAGTTCAAATAATTTTAAGTATACATTGTTGTTTTTAATATATTAATTTTAAAGTTGTTAAACAAAAATAAAAGAATAAAATAAAAAAACATAGTAAGGTATTTATCGCCCGAGTCGAAGGCCAAATACCTGTGATCTGAGACATTCTTTCTTTTACCGCCCTATTTAAGCAATGTACTATTTTTATCGTTGTTCAATGCCGTGTTTCAGGTACCGGAGTCAGCCCACAGAAAGTTCTAGAACAAGCGACGCGGCTCGTCCACGACAAATACAACTTCTTCGAGATGACGCTCCAAATCGAGGAGTTCAGCGATGGCATGGAGGCATGCAGCCAATGTAAGATGCCGCAGTCGTGAGTTGCCAATCTGGTCCGTAATCTTAGTACCATAAAGTCCATATCACATGTGCCGCGAATCGAGAAGCAGAGCGACGGAAATTGAAGCTTGTCATTGGTTTTTAAAGTCTAATTTTGCATGTGGACTCCTGATATTCGCAAATGTGAACTTTAATTTATTATGCTTGAGTTTCAATTTCCTTTTGATTGGAAGCTTCAAATGGGCTCCAACTGCAAACTTTAATAATAAAGCACAAATAAGATGTAATTTATTCATTTTCAAGCCGTAGTGGGCACTATACCATACCGAGTCTAAGCTATAAACCAATAGTAGTAAGATCGAATTTCAATCTGAGCAATTAAAAAAAAAAAGTTTTCTTTGCGCCAATATATCTGTACCAATTCATCATCCTCCTAGCGTTATCCCAGTACAGTTGCATCCTGAAGGATGCCTGGGGTCCGTTACCTAATCCTAAGATTTGGCTTAGGCACTAGTTTTTACGAAAGCGACTGCCATCTGACCTTCCAACCCCGAGGGGAAACTAGACCTTATTGGGATTAGGCTTTGTCAAGTGAGTGGGCAACTTGACTGTTAGAAGTTCTCAAGCCGCCCGAAGGCCTCCAACTTGGCTTAACGACTGCTGCCATAGACAGCAACCGGGATCAACGGCCTAACGTGCCTTCCAAAGCACGGGAGCGCTCAGTTAGTAACCACTCAAAGCGGTCACCCATCCAAGTCCTGACCGCTGCCCACGTTGCTTAACCTTAGATACCGCAGGCGCCGCTGGGCTACGAGCGCTCCTTACCAATTGTTGATTAAAAATTATGGCATGTCAGTATGTTGTCCAAAACATAAAATGACAAAACATGATACAAAATGTATGTTAATTTTGGGTGTCATTATTAATGCAGATTGTTACAAACAATATGTCACGCTATTCATACGACTCTAATTTCAATAAACCAATTCCAGTTGGAACCTTTCCTCATTACATTATAGAAAATGTATTTTATGTCACACCGCGCCATAAAGCGGCCATTATCGCACGCTCCGCGCGCGAAAAAACTCACTTCCTGGCCAGGGGGTGACATAAAATTTTGTACTTAACACGGGCGGTAATAAAGAAAGCCTCAGATCGCATATTTATCGCCCTTGCCTTCGGCTCGCGCTTCAAATACCTGCAATCTGAGACATTCTTTGTTTTACCGCCCTTGTTAAGTAATGTACTATTTTTTTATCGTCTGAACAACTCTAGGAGGATTATGTGATGTACTTTTCCACTATGACTAGTTTCATAATTTAATTCTTGGCATTCGGTGCGGGAACATAAGGTGCGGCCACAAAGCGGGCTGCGGCAGAGACGGTAGTTGTACGCCATATACGTATAGTCTACCGCTACCGCTTCCGCCGCCGCTTGAAGTTGTGGCCGAGCCCTGACGGCAGTCCCTAACTTTGTTATTTTTGAAACAAAGATCATACACGATTGTAAAATGGAGTTTTTCACTTTAACTTACCTAAATATCTCTTTTCGTTAGTGTGGTAGACACCAAAACTCGTAATCCCAGAGATGTCTTGGAAAAAAACATATCACGTGATTCTTACTACTCACTATTGTATTTAATACATCTGTATTTAAGTTGCTCGGAAATGTATTTAGAAGAATTGTAGTTTTTATTATATAAACGCATATCTTAGTTCGAAATTCAATCATTGTATTTAATGAAAAAAGTTGGAAAATATATTAGTATTGTGGACCAGAATGTAACATAAATCCGAATTTATGAAAGTATTTAGTGTATAAATTCAGTATTTATTACATAGCTAGTTCAATTTTCTTGTATATTAGAAATTTTGAAAACTAGAAGTAACTTCAAAACTTCTAGAAATATTGAAGTAACTTCAAAACTTCTAGAAATATTGAAGTAACTTCAAAACTTCTAGAAATATCGAAGTAACTTCAAAACTTCTAGAAATATTGAAGTAACTTCCTAAGTTCAAACGTCTTAGTAGACTTTATATTACCTTTTTGCTTGCTATAGGCAATCAATTAGGATTACTAAAACGAACGCAGAGACAACTAACCATAGAAGAAAGAGACAACACACCATGTGTTCAAGATGCTGAAACACAGACTGTTGTAGTAAGAAGATTCCCTTGGGACTATTTCCCTTGCAATATATTTTAAGATTTACATTTATAAATAAATACTGCATGGTGGTTTTGTATAGTTCGGACACAACTCTTAGGCTAAATTCTGTCAAACGAACGCAAGCAAAACTAGACTTAGTGCTCTGATTGTAAGGTAGACTTTTGCTTGCTTTAATTTGACAGCACTTGGTCTTACAGTTTTGTACGAATACAAGTATCTAAAAGCCTATTGGTGCATTATAGTAGCTCTGTTATGAGTAACGTATTATTATTTGGCGTTTGTTTGTCTCCGCCTACCCCAATGCAATACGGGCGTAAGCATATATGTATTTATGTCACACCTGGCCATAAAGCGGCAATTACCGCACGCTCCGCGCGCGGGAAATCCCACTTCCTGGCCAGGGGGTGACATAAAATTTTGTACTTAACACGGGCGGTAATAAAGAAAGCCTCAGATCGCACATTTATCGCCCTTGCCTTCGGCTCGGGCGTCAAATACCTGCGATCTGAGACATTCTTTGTTTTACCGCCCTTGTTAAGTAATGTACTATTATATAAGTACCTACTTATACAAAAATGAACTGAACACTAACGTTATTCGGAAGCATAATGATGCCAAAAATGTTAATCATGTTTGTATTCCACAGAAATATGTGTGTTAAAATTCTATAATATATATTCTTATAAAATTGGTTTGTATTATATTCACCAAGAAGATATTAATCTTATTAATAATGCCTTTGATATCATCAATTGCTCAAATAAAATCGATTATCATTGTATAATGTATAGGTCTACTTTATATCTGAGACGGTCGACCTAAAATTATATTCGCTAGTTATTATCGTAATATACCTACTGGTTCCTATAAATGTTCTTTCTTATATTTTGAATGTAAATATAGTGCAATCTTATTAAAAAGTTTTTGCTAATAGTAAAGTAAAAGTTAGTGAAATATGTTAGTAAACTCCTAGCTTTCTGTACAATAGTTCATTGCCTGTAAGCGGTCAGCCAATTTGATTTCTGGACCACTTCGTACTTTGTCACAGTCAAAAATGTATATAAAAGCCGCTAGAGGTCTCATATTAATGAGATAGACAGGGTACGAAGAGGCCCCGATATCAAATTGGTTTACTGTATCTATATCTTCGGTCGGTCGCATAAGTTACAGAAGTTACGATCGAATTGTTTTCATCCTCGTACGAAACCAGTTGTGATCAAGTGATTTTTAATATTTGTACGAAACTTATTTTTCTTAATCCGACAGATTCGACGGGTTTCTTTTTAGGCGGTTGCCCTCCGGGCATTTAACGCTGTATTATAAACGTAGCATTCCTATTTTAATGTGAGCGCGAAAGTTTTCTTATAACGTAGAAAAATTTGTCCATCGCAACTGTTTACGAACCTACTTTTACCACCGAAGAGTAACATATCGTCTTTCCACTTAATTTCACTTCTACGTTCGCAGAAAATACGTCCCGTGGCAATAAGCCTTTGCTTATATACTTATAAAGCGTTTCTTTCAACCTTAGTCCTTCCTTATCAAGTTTATTACCTATGTCTTAGGTTTTTTGCCTCAGACATCTACAATCTTTGATAATAGTACATTACTTACCAAGGGCGAAGAATGTCTCAGATCGCAGGTATTTTACGCCCGAGCCGAAGGCAAGGGCGATAAATATGCGATCTGAGGCTTTCTTTATTATCGCCCGTGGTAAGTACAAAATTTTATGTCACCCCCTGGTCAGGAAGTGGATTTTTTCGCGCGCGGAGCGTGCGATAATGGCAACTTTATGGCCAGGTGTGACATAAAATAGGATTACACACCAGTGGCGGTGCGTCAAAAATATTCTTAGGGAAGCCGCATATAATTTACCTTTCTTATTCTTCATGGGCCGAGTAAAAGAACTGGGCTGGTTGAAAATTAGGCAAGCCGATAGGAATCGAGTTGTATGGATGCTCCGCCACTGTTACACACTAAATAGGACTTGGGAAAATAGGTTACACGAATTTTAATTCTAAACCGATTTTCCAAGTAAAAACTTGTTTATTAGAACAAAAGTTAGAATTAGAATGAATTTATGCCTATATTGAATAAATGTATGAAACTGTAGAATAATTTAATTTATATGAATTATAAATATAGTTATTATGTAAGTACCCTTAGAAGGAACTGAGTCTTCCAAGTATCATGTTTAAGCAAAATCGTTTAAATGTATTTTTCAATGGAAAATATATTTTCAGAAATTATTTTATGTTTTATTCTTTATGTGGTTTTGGAAAGTTCCTCCCTGTAGTAAAGCAATACAAGTATCAGGCTGCTTTTCCACCAGAGCTATGCTATGCAGATATGCTGCCAGGATGTGGTAGCTTTCCGTTTCCACCAGTGCTATGCTATGTAAAGCAACGAATATGATTGGTGGATATCAACACATCCATAGCAAATTAGCGTAGCACAGCTCTGATGAAAGGCAGCCTTAAGGTATGATTCCGCTGCCGACTGCATACAGCAACTGCACGTTCCGCCGCACTCCAAATTGAACCGTAATCATAAGACTAAAAGTCCCAATTTAGAGTGAGCGGCGTGTGCTGTTCCGACACGTCTCCGATCATTTCAAATTGAGCTTTTTACGCATACCATTACGGTTCAATTTGGAGTGCGGCGGAACGTGCTGTTGCTGTATGCAGTCGGCAACGGAATCATACCTTTACTCTTCGACTAATCATCTAACAAAGAATTCAGCATGTGAGGCAACACTTACCTATGCATACTAAGGCTGGAAACAGTGCTCGACCGACGGTCAGCGCGTATGGTCGGTCATGCGAAGCTATCGCTGTATGACAGCATACGTGCAAACTGTTTCCAGCCTAAAGGTCGCTGGTTCAGATCCGGCTCGAAGGACCAAAGATGATGCTGTTTCTATGCAGGGCTGGTTCCAAATAATTACACACTGAGTAAAAGAACTGAATTTATTCGTGATTACTAATTTTACACACAAGAGCGACCTGCATGGCTCGACGCCATGAGAGAGAGAGATGGGAATAACTTCCGTCCTATACGGAACAGCAGAACCAATTGTGCTAGTGCTGGTGGCTGTGTCTGAAACACATTCGTGGTCTCTGAATCTGATAACAGACAAAGTACCTAAAATGTTTTAACGGCTTCTGAAAAAAAAGTTTCTATGAAATGAAACAATACATTATATGAAACATTATGAATTGTTTTTATTGGTTTAAGAGGAGCGGTAGGGCAAGCTCTCTCCATACAAACTTTGTGCAGGATTTGCTTCGTTTGTGTTTGCATTAAAGTTATGATTTTTGGTCAGTATGCTTATTTTTCTGATAGCTATTTCGTGATGTAAATTTTTTTTATTAATTTTTTTTTTAATTTTTTATTTTTGGTTTTTTTTTTTGAAATATTTGAAAATTTTCACATCACGATCTTCGCATATCTAATATTTACAACCAAAAAAAATATTATATTTGTTAGTGCCAAAACCGACGAATAAAACCTGCACAAAGTTTGTATGGGGAAGGCCTTGCCCTACCCTGCGCCTTAAGGGGCTATTCATAAATTACGTCATTTCAAATTTGGGGTGGGGGGGGGGGTCATAACATAGGATGATGGTAGCATGACGTAGGAGGGGAGGGGGGTCAATCCCAAGATGACATCATCTCTCGCATCTTTAAAAAGTGTTTTAATGAGTAAAAAAGGAATGAAATTCGTGTTTCTATAAACTGTTAATGCTATAAAAAATTACCTACTAAACTTGAATCAACAATAAATTGTTATAATAAATAAATAGCTAATGAAATTGGCTGGAGGCTCTGATCAAGAACCACATGATTCCAGGCCCGATTTGATTCAGAACTTGGAGGAGTGGGTGAAGTCCCCATGGGAAAACACTAAATGAATAAAAAATGTTATTTGATATTTAGAGTTGATTCTTAATTTGTTGTTTTGTTGATTGTTTTAACTTTAAAGAAATAATAATAACTAAATCATTTTAAATAGTTTTTTATTGAAAAATTAAGCTAAGAACGCATTTTTTAGAAATGACATCATTTTATTTGATAGGGGGGGGGGGGGGTCATTCGAATTATGATGGTTGGATGATCTTAGGGGGGGGGGGGTCAAAAATCGTCAAAAATAGATGACGTAATTTATGAATAGCCCCTAAACGGTACTTACATCATTTCAACAGTGCTTGGCGTGGTGGGCACGACGACACACGACCACTTCGGCGTTCAAAGGGAAGAATATAAGAGTCATTCATTTTTACACGACTGCCCAAAAAAAGGAGTGTAATGTTTTCAGGTTTCATGTATGTATGTATGTGATTTTTTTTGTTCCCCCAGAACTTCTCAACGCCTTATTATACAAACAATTTAATAGACTTAAGTAAATTTAAAACCGTATAATATTTGGTTTAAGAATGAAGTGTCCATTACTGGTGCTAATCAGGTTAAAGTGTCGAACACTGGTGCCATCTCCCTATTTTTGCTCCAACGCTTAGATACTCCTTTATTGAGAACATTGGAGATAATATTAGAGGTAATACGATTTCTATGATACCTACGACCCATTTATACAATGATTGTTGTTTATAGACTCGTTATCTATTAATTATGTAAGTATAGGTATACTTACATAATTAATGGATCTAGTTCATGAACAAGATTGAATTTAAAGTTGAACAGTCAACCACCAATATCTGCCCTCAATGCAATCGGGCACCGTGGCCTTTGGTTGGACGTCTACAAAACGAAATTGCACCTTACCTACATTTATATGCATTAATTTTCATTACGGTGTCAATAGCGACGGATAAATAAAAGTAGGTATAGTTCGTACACAACTCTAAGGCCAAATTCTGTCAAACGAACGCAAGCAAAACTCGACTTAGAACTCTGGCTGTAAGGTAGATTTTTGCTTGCGTTAATTTGACAGCACTTGGCCTTACAGTTTTATACGAACTACCTACACATTACTCACCTAGAGCGGCTAAAATAATAGTAGATTATTGCGGTGGCAGGAAAGAAGGCAATTGCATGCTGTATTGGTTTATTTTTATTTATTTATTTATTTCAGGCATCAAGGGCCCATATAGATAATAACGTGGATATTAATTACCTTATAGCTAACATACATACAATTATATATTTAAAACTAAAAACATTATTCAGGCGACAAAACGGCGTCCGTTGCGTCGTCAAAGCCGGTGTAGGAATCGGTAGGTTGCCCGGAACCGCCGAAACACGACACCCTTCGTCGGAAAGTCGGCGCACGCGCACCACAAACGAGCTGAAGTGCACGTAGTGGCGCGAACGCAGCTGGAACACCCTCAGCGAGAAGCCAAGGGACGAGCTTGCGAGGAAATTTGCACTTATTCATCATCCTCCTAGCGTTATCCCAGTACAGTTGCATTCTGAAGGATGCCTGGGGTCCGCTACCTAATCCCAAGATTTGGCGTAGGCACTAGTTTTTACGGAAGCGACTGCCATCTGACCTTCCAACCCCGAGGGGAAACTAGACCTTATTGGGATTAGGCTTTGTCAAGTGAGTGGGCAACTTGACTTAGAAGTTCTCAAACCGCCCGAAGGCCTCCAACTTGGCTTAACGACTGCTGCCACAGACACTAAGGCTGGGTTGCACCAAACCGTCTGTAATCGTAAGCGGTGTTCGTCAAATCTGATTGTATGGAAAGTTTGACAAGTTTCTATGGGATGACAGCTGCCGGCGCCATATTTGACGATGACCGGCCTGTGTTCGTATGTTGGTGCAACCGACCCTTAGACAGCAACCGGGATCAACGGCTTAACGTGCCTTCCAAAGCACGGGAGCGCTCAGTTAGTAAACAGTTAGGAAATTTGCACTCATTGATTTACTTATTTGGAGTCAACATCCCTAATCGTTGTTATTGTTCCCCCTGGTGTCAGAAGTTATCTCCCGTCGGACACCGGCACTACTCGGGCGGTCGCGGGCGCAGACAGACGAACATGTTGCCGCGCACTGTGTTTGTGGTATTATCGGCCATTTGGATCGGGTAAGACTTTTTTTAATACCTATTAAAAATGTGATTGCTCGTGGCCAGCATCTAGCACTGCAAGGAGGCAAATATGAGGCCGACGGTGAACTTGCTTACTTTGTTATAGAGTAGGCCCATTTTTGAAGAAGTAGAATGCAAGAAGCAAGTCGTGTAACAGTTGGGGTGACAACGTTATCAGAGGGTTTAGACCCTGCAGAATACGGATCTGCCTGTCGCCATCCCCAAATTTGAGCCGGAAGAATGTTATATCGGAAAAGGTGCAGCCCATACAAATTTTTTCGTTGTACATTTGGTAAATCGTTGTTCCGGTACTCTAACTATGATCCGATTGTTATGGATTTTTCATATGCCGTAAAGAACAATATTTGTCATCGTATCCCGAAATGTTTGACACTCCAGGTCCACGTCTTTCTCCGCAATCTTGGAAAATCTGTCACTTTTTTCAGGTTTTTGCTTGTACTGTCGTTATAGTTCATTTTAGTGATAAATATGGTTTGGCAATATTGTAAAACACAAAATTTGCTAAAACTTTTGGCTTCAAACATTTTTTCTATGACCGCTAGGGACGAAGATATGACAGGAGATATCATTATAAATTGCCACTTTTTTCTAGTTTTCCTCTCATGTTTACGTTTAAAGTGCATTTTAGCGCTAACTATAGTTCGGCAATATTGTAGATTACAAAATTTTCTACAACTTTTGTATTGAAATATTTTTCCACGATCATCAGGAAAGAAGGTACGATGTCATCTATGGGGTACAACCGTCAATATTTACTACTTTTTCCAGTTTTCTTCCCATATTTGCGTTTTAGTGCATTTCTCGGTCAGCAATATTACAGAAGACAAAATTATCTGCAAATTCAAAGTACCTACGATCTTCTAGGTATCGTGGAAACAGACGATTTTGTCTTCTGAGAGATTGAAGTGGTATAGATCGGAAAGTGACAGATGCTTTATCTTGTCGTCTATCACGCTATCACTCGACTATCATAGATCCCCTACAGATTGGGATTCATTGCATTCAAACTAAATACTTAGGGGAAGAAAACTGGAAAAGTAGCAAATTTCGACGGTTGTACTCCATAGATGACTTCATATCTTCTTTCCTAATGGTCGTGGAAAAACTATTTCAATACAAAAGTTGTAGAAAATTTTGTGATCTACAATATTTCCGAACTATAGTTAGCGCTAAAATGCACTTAAAATGTAAAAATGAGAGGAAAACTAGAAAAAAGTGGCAATTTTTAATGATATCTCCTGTCATATCTTCGTCCCTAGGGGTCATGGAAAAAATCTTTGTGCCTAAAAGTTTTAGCAAATATTTTATTCTACAATATTGCAGAACTATGTTTAGCACTCGAATGAACTTTGATGACAGTATAAGCAAAAAACTGAAAAAAGGGACACTATTTCCAAGATGGCGTTTGGCCGCCATGGCGCTAGAGGGCCGAAAATTTTAGGTTACCATGTCCAATATTGTCCTTTACAACATACCAAAAAAACATATCAATCGGGCCTCTTTTAAAGTACAAGAGTAACGATTTACTAAATGTACTACGAAAAATTTTGTATGGGCTGCACCTTTTCCGGTATACCGTACTTCCGGCTCAAATTTCGAGATGGCGACAGGCTGATCCGTATTCTGCAGTGTCCAAACCCTCTGATAACGTTGTCACCCCAACTGTTACATGACTTGCCGATTGCATTTTTACCCACGACGGAACGGAGACGGTATATGCGTTTAGGGTGAGAGATTGTTTGTTTGTTTGTGTGTGTGTGGACACCAATATCTCCAAAACGGTTTGACCAATTTAGATACGGGTTTTTGCAATAGGTTTGTAGTTCAGTCGGGAAGAATTTTAGATAGATTTTACGAGGATAACTCGCCAGGGGGCGCTGCGGTAAACATTTTTCACTTGCTAAAGTGCGTTTAAGCGCGCTTTCTCCGAAAATACTCAGCCAACGCTTATGATTTCGATACGACTTGAAGAGTACTGCATGCATTTGAAGTCTGAGGATCTGATGATGAAGCAGAAAAACATAGAGGACTAAGCAGAGGTAGATATCCCTTCGTTTGTTTTTGGTCTCTTTTGTTTATGTTGTATTAACACACGTTGTACGTGACATTCAGAGGGTCTGATGATGGAGTAGAAACATACCGCAGAGAACTTTGCGACGGCATATAGCGTCTTGATCGTGATTGGGTTCTTTAGATTGTGCTTGCTGAGCAGCTTCTGTACATGATCTGCTAAGAGTCTGATGATGGATCAGAACAATATTTGAGGGTATAAAGGTATTCAGTTAGTGAATCCTGTTAAGACTGTTGTGATAGTGTTTATTAAGAAGCCTCTGAAGATGAATATCAGAAAACTTGATGATGAAGCAAAATCATAGGGAACTTTGCGAGAACACATAGGTGGATTATCGTTTTTCGACTGCTTCAATACTGTTCGCGGAGTACCTTCTGAAGCCTTTTGAAGGTTTTGAAAATGTTTACCGAGTACCTTCTTTACTTGGACTGCTGAGATCAGAACTGTGGCACTTTATTCCCACAATGGAAGAATAGGTGGAAGCGATATGTCCCCCTACAGCGATCCCTATAGCTCTATAAGTAGTGCCGTACCTACCAGTACCTTTTAACTATTAAGTATACGGTTTGTAGTAGTAGTTTGATTAGAATGCTGAAATAATAGGTGGGTCATAAAGATTGAAAAAACAAAAGTCGTCCCTTCTGTGGTCAATAGTTAACGGCTTATGTGCATGTACCTAAGTTATGCTTTTACCACGTGGATTAATAGAAACGGAGACTGTTTATGCGGGTTACTAGACCAATCAAAAATTAAGCTTTGTAGCTCTTAACTTGTAATATTTCCCCAGGAAAGACGCGAACCTAAATCTCTTTATGACCCAGGTAATACTTAAATAAGCTTCGTTGGTTCGAAACAGGTTACACTTCAAATTGCGTCATTATTATTTAACAACAAGTTACAAAACTTAACCCGGGATATTTTGCGATTAAGTAGTTGGATAGGAGAAGCCTAAAATCCGTAACCATGTAACTGAAAATGGCATGTGCTATTGTACATATATTGTAAATATCAAGTAAGCGAATTTCATGTATTTTTTTTAGAATGAAGTCCTTTATACCTCTTGAAAGAGGGGTAAATGTGAGTTAGGGAGAAAGTTATCCACGTGAGGTTGCCCGTCGGGTCTTCGGCCCTTAGGTTGGCTTGTAAGAGATTCGGGGCTCGAAAGTGTTAAATTAGGCTCGCCCTTCGGGCCTTCGACTATTGGCCTCGCATAGCGAGCGCGCTCCAAGAAGAAGCTTCGGGCCTTCGGCCTTACAAGGTACGCCTTTCGACCTCGTATGCCTCGCTACGGGCCTTTGGCCTTACGTAGGATGGTTTCTGTGCTTGACTCGCCTCTCACCTTCGGGCTTTCGGCCCTCAAGTTCGCTTATAAGACACTCGGGGCTAGTAAATGTCGACTTGGGCTCGCTCTTCGGACCTTCTACCCTCAGGCTTGAACAGCGAGCACGCTCCAAGGAGAAGTTTCGTGCCTTCGGCCCTACGCGATACGCCTTCTGATCTCGTATGCCTTACCCCTTACCATCGGAGCTTCGGCCCTCAGGTTCGATTGTAAGACACTCGGGGATAGAAAGTGGCCACTTGGCACCTATTGTTGTAGTTCCTTAGGTAAACGTCAAGCAAAAATCAGGAATCTTAGGTAGGAAACTGATTCTACAACCGGCGCGTTCGAGGGTTCATATATACTTGGACGGCTCTTTCTCTAAAAAGAATAAAATAAAAGCAAAATTAAAAATTTTGAAAATACCCCCGACGGATGTAGCTAATTGAAAAATAATTAAATAATTAATTCGGAAGTCCCCCGACTGTATAGGAAATAAGTACATAAAGACATCTTTTTTTCAATACGGTTAATTGGTTGAGAGTTTATTTACAAGTCCTGAAAAATCCGTCGGGGGCTGCCATTGCCATGTCTGTTCCCATTTGCATTAAAATAGTAATATAAGTAATTCGAGGTTACTTAAACGAAGGTATAAGATAAACTGCATATTACGTAATTTCAAGGCAGGCAATGGCAGCCCCCGACGGATTTTTCTGGACTTGTAAATAAACTCTCAACAAATTAACCGTATTGAAAAAAAGATGTCTTTATGTACTTATTTCCTATACAGTCGGGGGACTTCCTAATTAATTATTTAATTATTTTTCAATTAGCTACATCCGTCGGGGGTATTTTCAAAATTTTTAATTTTGCTTTTATTTAGAGACGCCTTTTCCAATTCTGTTCCTGCTCTATTAAGTTGTGTGTGTTTTTCTTTCTAAGAAATATTTTAATGCAATTCGTTTCTTGCTGACATATAGGTAGAGTCTAGGAATTTGAATGATTGGCACTTTTGGACTAGAAATAGGGTCCGAAAGTGACAAACATTCAAATTGCCGGACTGTAGGTACATTGGATCTTCATGTTTGGCAGGTTTCTGTACATGTGAAAATTTCAATAGAATGCATAATCATGATATAGATACCTAATTAAGTACAGTCAGCCATAAATCGATGTAAGTATCTGTTTACCTGATGACAACATCAGGCGCTGATACATATCCCCCTCCCTCCCCCCTGAATCAGTCAGGCCGTCAGGCAGGAAATTAACATTTGGTCTAACGGATCTTTATAAAACCCGGCCTAACAGAAGTGAAGGTCAATGCTCTAAGTTATTATCAATTAGCGGGATGCCATTATCAATCTTGTAATTAGTTAGCTCATGTGATAACGCCTTATATGCGATAAATACAAAGTGTACAACATTGTACCGAAAACCTGTAGGTACTCCCTCTATGGCTCAAATAAACAAGTCAAGAAAGGGAGATTCGTTTACAATCTGCACTTTGGTTTGCACGCCCTGCATTACAGTACAGAAGTAAGTACTGAGGGATACAACGCGACTACGCGATGATCGCGCAATCGCGCGAGTGAAATTTGCGAAAATATTGAACTCGAATAGGTGTCCTAAAGGGATCGTCCTAAAACAAACGCGACTACGCGATCATCGCGCGAACTCGCGACTTTTACTAGTAAATATTCTAAGTAAAAGTCGCGCGATCGCGCGTAGTCGCGTTTGTATTAGGACGATCCCTTAAGCAGCGAGGAGGGCCACTTTTATCTACAACTGACTGTACCTGATAATATTAATTCTTTTGTTTCTGACATGCTTTTTCCAGGAATCCAGGCGACTCAGTTAAACTGCAGAAAAGCCAGAATATTATAAGTTATAAGTAAGTAGAATATTATGTTTACTCGATGCATCTTCTCAACGTGTACTCACTATCATTGGTACGAGTATATCACAGTCAACAACAATACATATGAACTACGCATCAACAACTACGCATATGAAGAGCGCATTTTTAAACAATGGTAAATTGCTTAAAATGGGTGCCCGAAGGACACTCCACCTCTCTTCTTTATTATAATAGTTCACAGTAATAAAACAACCCTCATACCTCTACAACAAATTGATATTTTCCCGTTTACATATCTATCAGAAAAGTACCGCGCCTCATCTCCGCAACACAGGTCGGCTAGTTTCCGTGACAGCTTTCGTTACGCTGCCACGCGATGCTGGAACAATATCCCGCCACCAATTAGAAACTCTCCTCCCCTATTCACATTTAAAAAGAAATTAAAACTCCACCTACTTAACGAACAAATGTCGACCTCGCTGAACTGTGACTGCGTCCTAAATGTTTGTTAAAAGTCTATTTTGAGCTGGTGTTCACAATTACTTGTCATCTCGGGTTTTGTTTTGACTGATGACTTCATAGTCATATCCGCGACCACGGCCGGTGAAGCCCGTGTCAAAACGTCGGTAAAAAGGTAAATACATGAATATCGCGTTAGACCCGCTAAAACAAACCTTTTAAGTATGTTTTCTCAAAAATAGTATGAAATGTTCTCATAACATCTGTGAAGATAGTATCCGAAAGTGACTCATCCTGGATAGTTGCCAGAAGTGTCCAGGAAATCACACCTACTGTCCAGGAAGTAAGTATGTAAATCCCATTACATATCATAATATTTGAATTTAGAACTAGAAGATAAAAGTTGGCAGTAATTGACATTAAAAAAAATTTAGGCACCATGGAGGTTGACGTGTCCGTATTGCACGATGTGTATTGGCGGGAAATACAATTCAATCATGTTTTTAACTATTTCGAGACTAATTTAGAAATTAACATGAATCGATTGAATGAAATTAAATACTAATAGTAAACATAAAATAAATACGATTTTATTTACGATTAATTAAATACGATTTTATACATCTATTCTATTGGGGTTGTGGCATAATATCAGTGTCAACATCTAGCTAAAAAAAGTTGCCATTGTATTTTGACGGGATTGACTTCATTGATTTAATTAATATAATTATACAGAAGTATAATTGCTAAAAATGAGTTTAGATGAATCAGATTGCGATCGCACTAGGTACTGAAAAAAATACTTCCACCCAAGTCTAAGGTGGTATTTGACCATTTATAAAAAGTTCATCAAGTGGAAAGCGGAACATGAAAGTACAAGTTGGTCAGAATGCAGGTACTATTAACCGTTGTTCATACAATTTGTTTTATTTTTGAGAAAAGCACTATACAAGCTTCGACCGTAAGTGCCATCCTGGCCTCGTATTATAGCTGGACCTCGCCTTCGGCTCGGCCGGCTAACTCGTACTCGTCCAGGATGGCTTACTTACTGGTCTCTGCAGTAATGTACTATTACAAAGCGCGAGAGTTTAAAGTGTTATGAAACCATATATATATAGTATTATATTACCGTGCCGTGGCCGTCGACGATAAAGTATAAAAGCGTCCAATTATGGCTTCAAACGCGACGGCAACGTACAATATTTGACGACCGCTTTAGCTTAGTTGGTAGTGACCCTGCCTACGAAGCTGGAGGTCCCGGGTTCGAATCCCGGCCGGGGCATTTATTTGTGTGATGAGCACGAATATTTGTTCTTGGGTCTTGGATGTTTTCTATGTATTTAAGTATCTATTTATCTAGTTGTGATGTATTATCTGTAAGAAAGTTATATATATCAACGAAAGAAAAATATTAAAATTATCCAGATTCCCATAGCAAAAACTGCATTTGCAAGACGACAACAAAGATCTCAATCAGCTTATATATATAATTATATAAATAATCTCATTAACATTTACTCCTTTACTACTTACGATTGCAAATCTGAGCTAATCAAATGGTTAAAAGGTAAAAGCTATGATGACATTGAAAGCATTATATCTCGGAATCATTACATGTAACATACACAACACTATGTCACGCTGATACACATGCACACACACACACACTCACTCACTCACACACACACACACACACACACACACACACACACACACACACACACACACACACACACACACACACACACACAAACACAAACACACACACACACACACACACACACACACACACACACACACACACACACACACACACACACACACACACACACACACACACACACACACACACACACATCAAATAAATGTCAAATGTAAACTAGTATAGTTTAGTATGTAAACCTTTTGCTGTCAATTAAATTTAATTATAGTAAAATAATTTATACCTTATCTTATAACTAATAGCAACAACATAAAGTGGAAGAGCGGTGTTCTCTTAACACAAGTATCTAGAATACTTAATAAATTAATAGTAAAAACACTACAAAAACACGCTTTGCATGTTAATTGAAACCTGATCGTGTTCAAAGTCCATTACGTGACCTTTCTCACAAGTGCAAACACGACTATGATACGATATTCCATCATGGAATGCCAGTGCCTATCTTCCGGCTTCATCATCAGACCTTGAAACCTAATCGTGGTCAAAGTTCATTACAAGACTTTTCTAACAAATCCAAACACAGCTACGATACGATGTTCCATCATGAAGTTCCAGTTCATATCTTCCGGCTCCATCATCAGATCAGTTCGACAGTACCATATTATTGTATTGTCATCAGAACTACATACAGCTGCTAATTTTCATGACGCTACGATCCCTGGAAAATGGTTAAACTAGTTACCTTAGATTCCATTACATAGTTAGTTACATACAGGTCGACCTATCAGACCTTGAAACCTAATCATGGTCAAAGATCATTGCAAGACTTTTCTAATAAATCCAAACACAGCTTTGATACGATGTTCCCTCATGAAGTTCCAGTTCATATCTTCCGGCTCCATCATCAGATCAGTTCGACAGTACCATATTATTGTATTGTCATCAGAACTACATACAGCTGCCAATTTTCATGACGCTACGATGCTTGGAAGATGGTTAAATTAGTTACATTAGATTCCATTACATAGTTACATACAGGTCGACCTAATAAAAGCGTGTTAAAAAGAGACACCCAGCACAGTCTTTGTAACTAAACCTAAGATACTGAATAAATTATTTTTGTTTTTTTTTTTTTTTATATATAAGTATGTATATCGTCGCTTAGTACCCATAGTACAAGCTTTGCTTAGTTTGGGACTAGGTTGATTTGTGTAAGATTGTCCATAAATATTTATTTATTTATTTTAATATTCATTGATAAGCATTGACGGCCGACATTGATCGTTGCCAGGCCGCCTGTTAAGTCGTTTACAACGTCTAACTTTGTGTATGCCTACTTACAGTCCAGCGCAGCAATGCTTCTCCAGAACCGGCTTCGCTTTTGGAGTCGCCACCGCCGCCTTTCAGATCGAGGGCGGCTGGAACGCTTCAGGTACTAATTCTAGTACTTAGCATTACTACCAGCCCTTGGCCATGATGGCCTTACGTACGAGCGAGAATCCTAACTGTGACCTCCTAAACGACAAGATAAAGCATCTGTCACTTTCTATCGAGCGGTATCAGAAAGTGACCGATGAATTCTTAATCTTGTCGTCTATCACGCTGTCACGTGAACATCATAGACCCCTTTTAAGTGGTTCGCGCCGCTGCCGCAACTGGCCTAGAAAACGATATTACTTTGGATAATTGAATCCACGAAAGTGACGAAAGTCGAGATGCATTGGCATCAAACTGTAGTTTTTGTCACTTTCCGATTTCATTCGCGTAGTAATTTGATAAGCACTAAGACAGCTGGCACTTATTAAAACCTTTTTGTCTCGTTGGCTGTAGGCCTAGCACGTGTTGCGCTCGAGAGTATGTCGGCGTATCTCGAGCTATCCGTCACTTTCTAACAGCGCTAATCAGAAGACGCGTAGCTCGAGATAAATCGAGATACTCTCGAGCGCAACATGTGCTACGGGTGCTGGTAGAGGCTGACGATGATAATAGGTATATGTTAATTTGCTATCTTAGATGCAACGCCTTCATGTTATTACGACGATGTTCCAGGCAAAGGTGAAAGCATCTGGGACCACTACATCCACGCGCATCCGGAGCGTGTGTTTGACCACCAGCCGGCTGACGTGGCGACGGATTCGTACCACCAATTCAAGGAGGACGTTCGGCTGATGACGACCTTAGGCGTCACCTTCTATCGGTTCTCTATCTCCTGGCCACGGATCCTGCCGGAGGGACTAAATAAGTAAGTATGGTACTGCGACCTCAGCATCTACAATTCTAAACTCTGGTGGTGTTCGACCACCAGCGGATGATCATCCAGGTCCGGACCTAAAGACCAAGGGCTTCAAGGCACTTGGCATTTTAAAGCCACCTTCCCTATCTCAAAACCATGAAAACATTGAAAATTTTCGGCCATTGGAGCCCCTAGGGCTAGCTGGGCGCCTAATAAGCCGGGTCCTTGTAGGCCTATAGGCCTAGGGGGAAATCCGGGAATGACGATCATGGCAGCGGACTCGTACCACCATTTCAAGAGGAGTACGTCCTATCGATGATGCTACTCACCTTAATACCGTTACTTTATGTCCTGGTTTCGGATTTTGCCGGAAGGAATAATATACATTTGAAGTTCATCTGACTCCTGCGATTATTGGGTTCAGTGGCGGATTAGCCACAATAGTGGCAAATGCTACCGGCCGGCCCCGCGCATTTGGGGGCCACCGCATCAAAAACACTATAGTTTTTTGACAGATCTCGAGTGAAAAGTCGAGCGTTCGACACTCAAAAATCGGCCGCCAGGCCCCGCGCTGGCTTAATCCGGCACTGATTGGTTTGATATGAAAATTACATCTACGCGCCTCCCAAGCCTCTGAGAACGAGTCAACGCAACAAGTACTCGTACATTGTGATTTAGTCTAATCAGTCAGACCTCCATATCCGTTGTAATTTGCATTACTACGTCATCGCCATGAGGCAAAGATGGGCTATAAGGCCCATGGATAAATGCAGTCTGTACTAGATTAGGTATAGTTGCTTGACTTTACTGACCTACTTCTAGCCCAAAAGCTAGCTATTTCCAGAACTTAGGACCTTAGCTTTACGGATGTAGGAACTATACAGGAGGAACTTACCTTTAAGGATATATGTAGGTATGTCCAATTTCATGTGCCCTTTATCTTACAGTAAAGTGAACAAAGACGGCGTCCGCTACTACAACGAGCTTCTAGACGAGTTGGAAAGAAACAAGATCGCAGCACTGGTGACGATGTACCACTGGGACCTGCCGCAGCCGCTGCAAGACCTGGGCGGTTGGACCAACCCCATCATGGCTGACTACTACGTTGACTACGCTAGGGTATGCATTAAAGCACAAATCATTGCTACTTTCTTTAATATTAGAATCTTAATGACTTCCTGTCCTTCGCTTTGTAGACCTAGAATCATTATTTCATAGAAGACTACTGACGCAGAATACTAATCTGCAAAAAAAGTAGAAGCAGACACTTACGAGTAAATTTGTGTTTCTCCTGATAGTTTTACCCGGAGAGACACAAATGTCCCTTTTCCGGATCATCGTCCGTATGCCGTATCTAACGCCGAATACATTTTACACGACTACATACATACTCCCTGCCGGGCCCCTTTGGGACCCAGCAGCTAAGATACAGGTGAATGGAGGTTCGCTCCAAAACTTGGTAAGATAAAAAAAACCACGACTACATTTGTATTTACGACTATCGCATTGTTCGTATCCAACGTCGTTTCTCGGTTATACAACTTTCTTGAAGGTACATGTCTCCGGCACTGAATGTGTTAAAAAAAAACACTTGTCTCCATGGGCCATCAGCCGTACCCAAAGGATCTCCTATTGCCCTGCAAACTAGTAATCTTGCGGTGAAGAAAATAAGGAATGGTCATGATTTAATTAATATTAGTAGGTGCAACGAACATAAGGGATATAACCTCGTAAGGCCCAAGGTACACTCTAATGTACAAATTTAAATCGAGTGTCACACTATAACAAAATACCTTTTTGGTACGGAACCCTAATAATGTAGGTTTCAAATTCAAAATCACAAAAATCTGTCTAGGACTTACGAGGTTAATGAGCCGAAATAAAAAGGCCGGTTAGCCATATTGTTCTTGTTTCTTCTTCGAAAGAGGTTATAAGAGCATAAAGTTGTGATTTGTGATTGCTGATTCAGTGTGTGTTTCAAATCCTTTGTAGCATAAAATTTGGTTTCCCAGTTTCTTTTTCAGACCTTCGGACACCGCGTGAAGTCTTGGATTACGTTCAACGAACCACTGAGCTTTTGCCAAGGAGGCTACGGTGGTTTGGACGCGCCTGGAGGAAATGCTAGCGGACTTGAGGACTATTTGTGCGCCCACACGGTACTAAGAGCCCATGGGATGGTGTATAGGATGTACAAAGAAGAGTTTGACCAGGATAATCAAGGTAAGTTTTGGTAACGTCATACAATTTTCTTCTGGAAAGCTTAACCAGTAGGTACCATATTTAATGTGATAGAATTACACATGTGATATTGATAAAGGAGAGACAGAAATAGTTAAATTTGAACGACATAACATATATTTATTGGGTAGATAGTGTCTACTTGGTGTCTACTGACAACTCATTTTTACGAAAAAGTATCTCAGGAATTTCAAATCAAAGCGACAAATTCAAATATTTAATAATCCGAGCAGCCCTTTGTGAGGTGCGTTGGAACATTTTATGAATAGCATAAGTACTACTCATACTTTATTGGTAATCATACATTACAAGCCACTAGATCTAAGTTATAAATTAATACGTCATTCATATTAATTTATATTCATTTTTATTTACGTAGAGTAGGTAATTTATTTTGTATTATATAATAACATTAATAACTGAACTATCTAGGTGGATGTGCTGACTTTGCATAATAATCTGTTCTAGGTAACGTTGGGATCACCCTGGATATGTCATGGATTGAACCAGCGTCTCCTTCCGCGGCGGACAAAGCAGCCGCTGAAACCGCGAGACAGTTTATAGTTCGTACCTTATTTAAATACCTTCATACAAAGATTCAGTTGTCTACTTCCTATCTAATGCAGTTTAGGATGATAGTGTGCGTGTGGGATGGTGATATAAAATATTCCCAAAACTTTACAGATTTACGGATAGTTAAGGACACTTGGGAGCATTAGATATTCAAGATGTACGCCACATCGCACAACCAGAGATAAACTCCGTTTCCTAAACATTAGGAAACAAGAGAGACAACTCGGAATAATCCGAGTCAGTATGAGCGTTCTTCAATCATAATTCTCCAATGCACTTTCTTCTTCTCAGTTTGGCTGGTTCGCGCATCCAATCTTCTCCAGCCAGGGCGACTACCCCCCAATAATGAGACAGCGCATAGACAACATCTCCAAACGTCAGAAATTCTCTCGCTCCAGACTGCCCTCGTTCACGGAAGCTGAAATCGTGAACATACGAGGGTCCTTTGATTTCATGGGTCTTAACCATTACACCACTAATCTGGCCAAGCCTGGGACAGGCAAGATTAGTATGAAACCTGACTACTATGATGATATCGGTGTGAAACTGGCGGTGAATCCTAAATGGCCGAAGAGTAACTCTACGTGGCTAAGGGTGAGTTTTAAAAATTATTGTACAAAGCAGGCAGAAAATTTCAAAGCTGCATCGAATTCTTATATCAGTGAGGTGCCAGATTTTTTGCATACAAAGATCATCCGTTCAATTACGCTAGCGCTAAAGGCACCTTTTGTGTTGTCTCGCTAGAGTACTAATATGCCGATGCTGATGTGCTGATATGTGGACAATGATTCAGTGACTGAGTGAGCATGCTGCATTTGGTCCGTTTGTATTTTGTACCTCCTTTCGTTGGGAACAGGAAGGGAACACGATAATCCGACCTTAAATGAACTCGTTTGAGCTGTAGTCAGTTGTGGATTTACAGTCTTGGTCAGCCTAGGCCCCAGGTCAAGGAGTACCCAGCCGCCCCTTTCTCAGCATCTGCACCCATCATCACGGTTGGCCACCCCTAATATCTGGTCGCGCAAGACCCGAGCCTACTGGCTGTAGTTGTATAAGTAAGTATTCTATCATTTTTTCCGCAGGTCGTACCATGGGGCTTCCGCAAGACCCTCAACTGGATCAAGAGCACCTACAACAACCCTCGAGTGTTGATCACGGAGAACGGCATCTCAACGGAGCGGGGCCTAGACGACACGAAGCGGGTCAACTACCTGGACAGTTACCTCAGGTCCCTGCACGCCGCCGTGTATAAGGACGGGTGTGATGTCGTCGGCTACACGCACTGGTCGCTGCTCGACAATTATGAGTGGTTGAGAGGGTTTTCGTAAGTTACTTAGCCCATTTGTGTAAACGTGCAAGTTGAAACCCGACTGCATACAGCAGCACGTTCCTCACTCCAAATTGAAGCGTAATGGTAATAGAAAAATGCTCAATTTTAAGTGAGCAGAGAAGTGTCGCATCTGCACGCCGACACTTGAGCCTCACATTCCAAATTGGGACTTTTAGTGTTATGATTAAGGGTTCAATTTCGTGTGCGGGACGTGCTGCTGCTGTATGCAGTCAGCTATGAACTTTACACCTTAATTATCTCCACAACCTTGTGGATGTGTCCATGACATGACATTATAAAGACTTACTTATCTGTTCCAGCGAGCGCTTCGGCCTCTTCGAGGTGGACTACACGAGCCCGCGCCGCACACGTACTGCACGACGCTCTGCGCACTACTACGCACACATAGCCAAGACCGGCTGCCTGCCCGACAAACACCAACTATGAAACCGTTTATAGATCGATCGCTTAATAATCTGAGAAAATTTATAAATAAAAATCAAGGGAAATAATTCGTGTAGTTTTGAAAATTGGTAAAGTTATATCTTGCGGTATCCAGATGAACATACTAAAAGTCCTCAAGGGTGGGGGTGTCCTTGTGGTGCCGAGTTAGAATAACACCTCCCCCTTTCTTCGAGTGGGTGTCGTAAGAGTCGACTATGAGAACCTTCTTCATCTTTAAACCTACAATTGCTAAAAGTGGCACTGGAATTACATTTCATGTGCTCTGCCTGCCCCTTTTGGGAAACAGGCGTGAGTTTATGTATGTATGTATGTAGTTTATTTACTATTAATAATAGGGCATGTTAAGTGAACAAGAATTAGGATTAACTCACCACAGCTAAGACCACAACCAGTAAACGGACGATCCGGATGGGATGATCAAAGACAAAATGCAAACAAACGCGACTACGCGATTATCGAGCAAACTCGCGACTTTTAGGTAGGTACTAGTAAATATTCTAAGTAAAATTCGCGTGATCATCATCGCGTAGTCGCGCACCTATTAGGACGATCCCTGACACCCCCTGAGCGTGCGGTAATTGTAATTGCCACTTTCTAGACAGGTGTGACAGAAAATATCATCATCATCAAAATCAAAAATCAAAGTTTGATTTTGATGATGATATTAAGTTCTGATTAGGTTCTTATTGAGTTCTGTAAGTACAGACTAGTATCTCTTATTAGTCTGTGGTCTAGAACAACTCACTGTCGCGCGCGAATGCGACTCCTATCCTATCCTATCACTTCACTCCACTTCAAACGCCACGCCAGTTCTGGCGCGGATATGACCGGTGCAACTCGTATCGAAAAGTCGGAAGGTCGGAACTCTACCGATTCTCGACAAATTTTGTGATACTGATACTGATAATATCAGGTGTGATACTGATAATATTACAGGGTGATTTTCGATTTACTGTACATATTAAAAGTGGTGAAATTTTCAACCCATTTTATCGGTGACTGTTTTTATTTTTTGTATTTGTGTTGTTTTTTTTAACGGATTTTTGAAGTTTGTAGTAAAATTTTTGGCAGTGTACCTAATTGAGGCAGTGTACCTTTTTGAAGAAAAGAAAATGCAAATTAATCACAATAGACAGGCGATTGATTTATCATTAGCAATAAACCACACACCAAAACAAAAACTCCAAAAATTATTAGGTATTGTTTGTGAAAAATGGTTACAATGTGTACAAAATGTTAGTTTTTCAGAAAACCTATATTTTTTTATAACACTAGCAGATTTTATAATTTTTTGGTTAGTTATTATTATTACAATTCTAGACCATAAAGTCGACCAAAAATTTTATATTCTTTTGGTTAGTTATTATTATTCCAATTCTAGACCATAAAGTCGTTTCGACCTTTAGGAAAAATTATAAAAACATTTGCAATTATAAGCAAAGCAACTCGCGAAGTGTTAATCAATCAATCAATCAGGATGTGTAGGTATAGCAAATCAAATAATAGATAACATCATTTTTAGGGTTCCGTAACCAAAGGGTAAAACTGGACCCTATTACTAAGACTCCGCTGTCCGTCTGTCTGTCTGTCACCAGGCTGTATCTCAAAAACCGTGATAGACAGTTGAAATTTTCACAGATGATATTTTATTTCTGCCGCTATAACAACTAAATAAATATTTAAGGGGGCTCCCATTCAACAAACGTGATTTTTTTGCCGTTTTTAAAGATAATGGGACGGAACCCTTCGTGCGTAAAGGGGGTCAGATACGTTACGTAGGTACCTATTATCAGGTATGTCAAAAATTTCATATTTGGTACTAGCTTTTATTGCCGACGTACTTGTTTTTACTGTCATCAACTACTCTTGGACACGGTTATGATCAGACCCCGTTATCAGTGGTGAAGAAACATTGAAAATACTAGGGCTGGCACTACACATTAATTACACGTGTATAATTTGATATACCTAATATTTGATGAAAACAATATACCTACTTATTTCATTCATAGGTATATATAATGTGAAGTCGATTGCCTTAAAAAAGGTTTCATTTGGTTGTTGAACTCTATAATAATACTTAGGCACTAAATTGACATTTATTTGTCAAAATATGTCTGATGTCATAGTTACTTACTTAATTTTATGTTCGGTAAAAATATGAACTTCCTCGATAATCGATCGTGTGGCTAATGGCAAAACTCGAAATAAACCGAATACGACGCGGAAAAAATGGTTTGTAATTTTAGTAAAACTGTGCAATAGACGATATTTTTTCTCCAATAGTTATTGATATTTTTTTGTGATAATATGTAAAACTGGGAATCATAAATCTTGAAACTCATTTTTTACCTATTTCCTGTACCTATATTACATATGTGTATTTTAACATTTCGTGACATAGATACAAATTCGGTGACAGTGCAATAATAAACCAAAAATAATGCGTTTCATCTTAAATTGTTTTTAGCGACATTATACATACCAGTATGTCAAATGTACACGAATTAAATGAATATTGTGTGACAACCCTATGATTCTATTTCAATGAATTTTCACCACTGATAACGGGGTCTGGTTATGATCCCAAACACGTTGGGTTAATCTTGTGTAGTTTAGGAGTTGCTAAAATGCTAAAGCTACCTTCTGTTTCCATCATTTAGGTAGGGGTCTGATTTGGAAATCCGAACCAACCGCAAAATTAAGTTGGTTGTACGTAATAGGAAAATACCGGACAAGTGCGAGTCCGACGAATCTTTCAGATTTTTCTCTTCTGTACAAATTTTTTAGTAAAAGTATTAAAAAATCTTGTACAATCACCCATTTGGTCACCCATTCACTTAGGCCGCACAGAATACCGTTTGCTGTGATCCTATAAGGGCCAGGGTTCCGTTTTTCCTATTGAGGTACGGAACATTAAAAATCAGGGAATATCGAAGAAAAATCTGATTTAATCAAGGCATTTGTTGAGTAAAAATATGGATGAAAAAATATATACGTAATAATAATCATTATCACTAACCTATTAATTTAGGTTTATGGGAAGATAGAAAATTCTTAGTTACAAAATTTGTAAAAAAAACCCGCCCAGTGCGAGTCGGACTCGCGCACCGAGGGTTCGGTACAAACCTGTAGGTATATATATATATAAAGCGGGTATTACACTGTCCTGAATCAGGCGTCCTAACTAGTGGAGGGGAGTTGAAGCATCTCGCTCTAACGTATAGGTCGGAACCCTTCTAAGTGTCCTAAATTCAGGACAGTGTAATACCCGCTTATGTAAAAGTTCACCCATCACGACAATCGAGTCATAGTTATGGTCCAAGTAAAAAAATTAAAATTATTACAAATATTTTTATATGACGTAACTAAAAATTTACGGTTTTCGCAATTTTTCCTTTATCAGTAGCTCTAGTATAAGTTTTTTCGAAACATTAACTAATTCGAACGCGTTTGCGTTTTGTCTCAAAATGTATGAAAGTGGTATGAAAACGTGTACAGCGCCTCTGGTGGTCACTAGTGGAAACTAAAACAGCGAGTATAACATTTGTTGCGTGTTCATACATTTTGAGACAAAACGCAAACGCGTTCGAATTAGTTAATGTCTCGAAAAAACTTATACTAGAGCTACTGTGCTATAAGACGTTGCTTCGTACCAAATTTCAAGATTTTGAGTTCACGTGATGATTCCCTTGCGGGTGTCGAAAATTTGCGGAAATTTGCGGCATAAACGGCTGTATCTTTTGTTGGCGTTGGCTTAGAAGTTTGATTTTTTTCACAGCTCCAAGGGACAGTATACCTGAGTATTTGATATAAATTCCAGCTTGATACCTCCACGCGTTCCTGAGAAAAATGGTCTTGACAGACAGTCGGACGGACAACGAAGTGATCGTATTAAGGGTTCCGTTTTTTCCTTTCGAGATACGGAATCCTAAAAAACTGATATAGATGACTTTTCATTCCTTACTTTTCAGAAGCACAAATTAGGTATTTCACAGAAAATACAGTAGAGGTATGTACCTATCTACCTACTCGATGGGGTTGGGGCTGGTCAAAAACATTTTTTACCCTTTAGGTGCAAGGGTTTGAACCCTTCGGGTACGGAAACTACGGAACCCTAATAAATTGATGTAAAATGCTAGTTATATATATATATATATATATATATATATATATATATTTGTTTAATTCTGCGAAGCGAAGGTGACAAACAAGCTTACGCCTGCTGATAGTATACAGCTGACACCGTAGCCTATAGACGCGTTAGCTACGACTACAGAACAACAACAATCACTCATCATAATAAAATAATAACTAAGCGTGTTGCCGGCCCTTACTAGACTTGAGGATTCTTTGTGTCGACACGACAGCTGCAGGTTCTCAACACAGAGCATTCTCAGGAGCTCTAGTCTAGTGGCCCTTCTCACTACTAGCCCAGCTGGAACACGTACTTACAAGTTGTAACAGGAAGCTGCTAAAATTCGATCTTATTAAAAAATGCATAAAAATCAAAATCATCATTAAATAACGGAATATTTTGTATTGATAGCAGCGCTAATAATATAACGATCAATGACAACAATTGTCGAGCCAAGTCTAGAAACTGTGAGAATTATCTAGAATACTAAAGAAGCTTTTATCATAGTTCCGCTACTCACCACGAGATGGCATTAAACTCAAATAACAAGAACCGCATACGGCAAGTTCGAGAAGGTCCGTCTGTGTACGCGTATATGCTTATCGCGTATATTCTCAACGCGGTCGGATAATGACCTTGTTCTTGAACCTTCTCGTAGTTTACAGACAAGTGAACTAGGTGGCGGTGTAGGTCGCCGCCTATAAATACGGCGCAACACCGGCTCGCCGACAGTTGCATACTGATCTGTAATCGCTAATCGTGAACTTGGGAGTATTTAAAAGAAAACAAAAGCATTAAGTGGAAATGTCGCTCATTCCGCGTCTTTACGATTGGGAAAGGCCTCTTCGCATGATGGAGAGAGACTCCTTCAGATCGGACCCTTACATCGATTTCCCCTACGGAAAAATAGTGCCACATAGCATCTTCGACTCGGAGTATTTCTTCAAACCCTGGGAGAACATGCTGCGTCCGTTTGAACAGCTGATGAAGCCTATGGAGCATCTAACTTCAGCTATGAATCAGATGGCGCTCTGTGACGGCTCCGTAACTTCGGACAACGAGAAATTCCAAATCAGTGTCGATGTGCAGCATTTCAAGCCCGAAGAAATAAGCGTAAAAGTGATAAACAAACATGTTATTGTGGAAGGTAAACACGAAGAGAAGCAAGATCAACATGGCTATGTATCCAGGCAGTTCGTGAGGAGATACGCTTTGCCTGAAGGCTGTTTGCCTGACACGGTGCAGTCAAACTTGTCTTCTGACGGTGTTCTAACAGTTACCGCTCCAAAAGTGCTAGCGCTGCCATCTACCGGCGAAAGAATCGTGCCAATTGCCCACACGGGTCCCGTGCAGAAGCAAATTGGATCTCCTTAGGTGCTAGTGTTTCCAATACTGATTTATTTCTAAGACTGAATTATTTGTGACATTTTCATGGCAAAGGTAATATATTGTCGGTATTGAGTTATTGGTACCTCCTTATAGCTGAGAACATTCTCCTTCATATACGAAAAGAACGAGATCGCTATGTTGAGTATTTTATTTTTAATAATTTTTTGAAGTTCCAACATGTCATTATACTGTTTTGAGATATTCGAGTTTAAAGTTTGGAAGCCTAAAAAACCTAGTTATAGGTTGAAGTTATGGAGATAGTGGTTTTAAAATGTTCCACATACATTATATTACTCGACAAATCATATGTTGTCTCTAACATTTTACATTTTATAGAAATAATACAAGAATAATGCACGTAGGGTGTAGAGGCAAAATCAAAAATAAAATATTTTATAAAACTCAAAATCGACAGATTTTCAGCCGGCTTATGTTGATTTCTGAATATGATGTAGGTAAGGTTTATAATTAAAATAATGAAACAACCATATCTCAAGGCATAATTTTTTTAAATAATAAAACAAAAAAAATCAACACTCATATAAAAAATATATAAAATGAACATTGTACTGTTTAATTCTCATAATTTACATTAATTTAGGAATAAAACTAACGATCAAGTGTAATTAAACACAAAAGTAATGTAGTTTTCTATCAAAAAAGTGACTTCAAAGTTTAGTAATTTTAACATGATTTTTGTATGAAAAGTGATCTAGGGTACCACATTGTCGCTATTCATAAGTTTAGAGAAATAAGAATTCCACTTCCATTATTTAACATAGTGTCCGCACTAGAAGTGCATATATCTAATACAAATATTATTATCAATCAATAACATAACTTATTTTATAAAAAATAACAGTCTTTTCGTCAGCTTTACTAATTTAGATCAAGTTTGTTAGTTTAACATTCCTTAGGGTACCACATTGTCGCCTTATGACTTATGAGATCAAAATTATTATTAAGACTTATTATATTAAAATTATTACTTACACAAGTAATCATATGCATTTAACATCATTATGAAAATGATTTACACCACTATTTTTAA
Source organism: Cenopis cana (assembly GCA_951800055.1). Classification (NCBI taxonomy): domain Eukaryota; kingdom Metazoa; phylum Arthropoda; class Insecta; order Lepidoptera; family Tortricidae; genus Cenopis; species Cenopis cana. Next base: position 15,327,189 of record OX637476.1, on the reverse strand, counting down.
AAGGGTAACAACACATAAAGCTGAACTAAAGTGAACGTAACGGGCAGCTGAGTTACGAACTGTCAAACAAATGGATGGGAGTAAACTTCTCTTTAGACAACACGTGTTACTACATTTTCCAATGGCCCCGATATAAACTATTATTATTATATTATTAACGTTTGACGACAACCCGACGTAGTAGAGAGAGATAGCATGCGCCTGCGTCGGCTTACTTCAAAGGTTTGTGCCTACCGCGCCAACTCGCTACTTAGGTGGGTAGAGGTAGAAAGAAGTGTGGTTTATATCGAATCAAAATACATAATTTTAATTAAAATTTAGTTTAGGGTTTAGAACATGTGCCTAACAAACTTGTACATCGTGTTAGTGTGGGTGATAAGCGTGACGTGAACAAATAATACCTACCTAGTTAATGTTGTTATTTTATGATAATTTATAACGCACTAGCTTTTGCCCGCGGCTTCGCTCGCGTTAAATGCTCCATACAAACTTCCACCCCCGCCCCCCTTTTAGGGAAGGGGGGGGGGGGTTAGAAAGAGACAAAAAGTAACCTATGTCACTCTCTATCCCTTCAACTATCTCCACTTAAAAAATCACGTCAATTCGTCGCCCCGTTTTGCCGTGAAAGACGGACAAACAAACAAACACACACACACACACATACACTTTCCCATTTATAATATTAGCATGGAAGTATGGATTTTACGTCTGCAATTATTACATATTATGTTTTCTAAATTATATTTTCATTTTCAAAGCAAATAAGTTTAATGAGTTTACTTCAAGCTTATGAGCGACAATGTGGTACCCTAGTCGGTAAACTTTGGCCGTGTTTTTTTCCGACTTTTAGTTGAAAAGTTTAACTTTTTATCAATACACCGTATTATTTTAAGTGTGTAGAAGCTATTTTTAATCAAAACAAATTTTCGCTGTTTTCGAGTTGATTGACAAAATCAGTGATATCTCGGAATCCATAAGCGACAAAGTGGTACCCTAACCCTGATAACGTCACATTTTATTCTGTGTAAATTTAAGCCGCCTTTATTTTATGGTACTTATAGGTATAATATAATAAACACTTCAAATTATAAATGAGCGTTTACTTTTTTTACCTCAAGACCTCAAGAATACCACCCACTTACTCAAAGAAAAATATAATGTAGATCTATATAAGTACCTACCTGACAAAACATAAAATCATATTGGAAAAACATAAAAACCGGCTAAGTGCGTGTCGGTCGTCAAACTTCGCACATTACGGTTCCGAAGAACATACATATATAGAAGTCAGACTATAATTACATGCTCGCGCGAACTGTATAAAAATAATGAGTTGTAACTATTTTTAACCGACTTCAAAAAAGGAGGTTCTCAATTCGTCTGTATGTGGGTTTTTTAGGGTTCCGTAGTAAACAAGGAACCCTTATCTCTAGTTTGCCATGTCCGTCCGTCCGTCCGTCTGTCCCCCGTTTTTCTCAGTAACCGTAAGTACTAGAAAGCTGTAATTTGGCATGAGTATACATATCGATGACGCCGACAAAACGGTAGAATAAAATCTTAAAATTTTTTTTAAGGGTACCTCCCCTACATTGTACTATTACTTATTCTGTGACGCTACTTAGATTGTTTAGAATTCATTCATCAAGTAGGCATATGTCAAAATCAACAAGCATGAGCGCGCGCCGCGTTAGACTGCGACGCCATTCGGTAGGAAAGAGATAGGTAACATGTGACGCAAGAGCGGCTCGGCGCGCGCCCGGCTTGCAGAATATTCGAGCAGCTCCCGCGAGACGGTCGGGTCGCGAGCCGTTTTGGTTTTTTTTGATTGTGCGGTGTGTTTCGGGCTGTGGATACGGGAGCCCCACGCCATTGTTAGATTTAGTAGTGTCGAGTAGACTGTGTTCAGAAGGATTGGATTGTCGGCGCACGGAGGCCTATGGAAAAGGCCCGCCGCGGCTTAAAGGAAGCACCATACAGGGGTAATCACAAACACACATTCTACACAATTCACCAACACACCCCCCTCGTAGCTCCAGAAGACCAGGAACGAAGAGATTCCGTAAGTAAGTTAAGTTTAGAATATAAGGTAGCTTCGTGAAACCGCGAACCATTTGTACACGCCTCGACGGTCCGTAAATAGTTCCGGAGCTGGCTGATGGGCCCCCAGTTCCTCGAAGTCCTGGCGTGGACAAATTTTTGGTAGCAGAGCGTGGTTGTTTACGTCTATTTACGTTCATTTACGGTTGAAACTGCTATTTACGGTTAGTCAGTTTAGTATTAGAGTATCACAATAAGTATTAGGATTCCTTGTTGGCAATAGGTAATAGTTTAAACGGTTGAGTGAACAAGTTTCGGATTACGTTTCGATACGAAAAAATAACATTGAAAAAGAGTGTTAAATTTAGGGTTCCGTCGTCAAACTTATTCACTCAAAGAAAAATATATATATATTTATTTGTTACGGGTAAAACCAAGTGTGAAACTTGCTTTGTTGTTTATTTGTGTATGTTAGTACCCTATTGTCACGGTGGTTTAATTGTTTACTACTACTCATTGTGTATTACGGTAAAATAATATTAATTAAGATACGGAACTCGCGACAATTACTTCGCGTGACGGATTGGTTCTTGTCATTTATTATTGGTATTTTGCTGTTTTGTTCTTGTTGTGATATTATTCCAACTAAATTAATTTCTGAAAAATAATATTGAATAATACGGAACCCGCGAAATATTAGGTTCGCGCTTGACTGTTGGTTTGTTTACGGTGGTATTTGTAAATTGAAGTTGGTGTCACAATGTCGATAACAAACACAAAGGCAAAGATCGATTCAGAGTTACGATGGTTTAGCACGGTGGCTGCTTTGATTGGACGTGCCGATAGAAAAGATGCATTACTCTCACGGGCGCAGCAGGCTGATGCCAGATATGACATGGTGTTGAGCTTCCATGCACAGTATCTGGCTTTAGTGGATGACTCCACGTCTCCGCCGGATGGCGATTCACAGGCCACCGTAACAAGGAATGTGGAGCAGTGTGGAAGTTTGCTTATGGACATCGTACAAGCGGCCCACGAGATCGAACGGGCACGTAAGGGCGAGATACAGGAGCCGTGCCGGACGGCTGGTGCCGAAATAAAGGCGCCACTTCCGCCCGTCAATGTGCCGGAATTTAGTGGGGATTACGCGGATTGGCCGCGATTCCGCGACATCTTCAATAGCGTGGTGCACTCTCGCGCCGACATAGCCCCCGCCTACAAGTTGGCGCAATTGATGGGGAGGTTGAGTGGGGAGCCGCACGATATTTTGACACATCTGGAGATTTCGGACGCCAATTATGAGACAGCCTGGGGTCTCCTGCTCGCACGCTACAACAATAGGAGATTAATAATTGACAGACTCATAGAGAAGATATTTGCGATCCCGAGAGTATCTAGTGCGTTGGAGATAAGGTCGCAAATATTAAACCCAATTACAGTGGCCGTAAACACGCTAGAAAGAATGAAACTCTCGCTGGGAGATAATAAATATGTAGTAGTAAATAGGGTTCTACGGAAACTGCCAAGCGATGTAGTCGCTCGCTTCGAGCAGGCGCACGGGGGGGAGTCGGCGGAACACCTCCCTACGTTCGAGGATTTAAGGGTCTTTTTGGAAGGTGAGTGTAGGCGGGCGGATTGCCAAGGGGCAACCCTGCCGAAGCCCCCCACCCCCACATCTCGACGTACTGTTGGGCCCAAAGTGGTTGAGCCCCGTCGTAGGGAACAAAAATATAATGCCCTCCAAACGGAGGTGTGCCCCTTCTGCCGGGAGGGGGGGCACAATATTACCGCCTGCGCAGAGTTTAAGGCACAACGGGTGCATAGGCGCAGGGGGGTCGTCAAGCAGCGGAACTTGTGTTTCCGCTGCCTGGGCGCGCACTATGTGCGAGAGTGCAGCAAGACCACCAACTGCAGGTCATGCGGGGGGGCACATCATGAGCTCCTCTGCCTGGCTAAGAGTGGGGAGTCGTACGGAGCCTCGCCGGGAGGTCGCTCCCCTCCTCTTAGGCCAGCTTCGGATGGATGGTCGCCACCCCCTCGGGGTGGGGGGGCATCACGAGACCAGCAGATGCCCCCCCCTCGGGGAGGGGGGCCGACAAAGGACCAACGGGCACCCCCCCCTCGGGGAGGGGGGTCACCGGGTAATCCCGGACAACGCCAGACGCTGCCATCACACCCACGGGGGGATGACCGGCACCAAGCCACGGGCGGGTGTCCGGAGGTAACACGTGGAGAGGACGGGTACCTGAACTACTCTACCGCGCTGGGGAGCGCGCTGCCCCCCCCGAGTGGTCACTTCTCCCCGCCCCTCGCTGAGCACCCACGCTTAGTGGCGCGCCCGCCGGTGGCAGGACGGATGCCACTAGGCTACTTCCGACCGGCGCGCATGTCCCAGATGGGTCGAGGGGTATATTACCCGGGTTGGGACCCATATATGGCACAGGGGACTCCATCCCCTCCTGCGGGAGGGGGGGATGGTAGCACCCGCTAGGAATTAGCAGCCTGTCCATCGATACCGGCCCCCCAGCCAGTCACGGTACTATTACCGACGGCTCGTATTACTGTCTGGGGTACAGATGGCCGGTCAGTGCAAGTGAGAGCACTGCTAGATACTGGGGCACAAGGTTGCATTGTGTCCAGTCGACTGGTGGACAGGCTGGGACTTAGATTAGAGCCATCACGGGATGGTGCAATAGGGGTTGGAGGCAATCGGGTGCCTCATCTCAGGGGTCAGACTGCTCTCATGTTTGAAATGAGTGATTCTGCATCAAACACACGGGTGAATGCCACTGCGATTGTTCTGGACGAAGTGGTTGGGGTCCACCCTCAGACACGGTTACCGTCAGCGGTACGAGGGTTGACCAAAGGACTGGAGTTGGCTGATCCCCACTTTGAGCATCCCGGACGGGTGGAAGTCTTACTTGGGACTGACGTACTCGGGAAGCTGCTGCGGGGCGGCAGGCGGGAGCTGCAACCAAATGGATTGGTGGCCGTATACACCGCAGGGGGGTATGCATTGTTGGGCCCAGTACGGGAACCACAGGACTCGCTAGACTATAGTCCCGTATATTATGGCAGCGTGTTATCGGAGGTCCTACAAAGGTTCTGGGCAACGGAAGAGCCACCCACCGCTCCTAGAACTAACCCGCTGGATGAGGAGTGCGAGATATTTTATCAGTACAACACGGTTCGCCTTCCATCGGGCAGATTTATGACCAGGTTACCATTTCTAGCGACTCGACCTCCGCTGGGGAGCTCTCGGAATCAAGCAGAAAAACGGCTGGTGTCAATGGAGAGGCGCATGAAACGGGACTCCAACTTTCGACGGAAGTATGTAGAGTTCATGCGTGAATATTTGGCTTTGGGCCACATGTCGGTGTCCAAGGTGGACTGGCGCCACGAGGAGCACTTTCACCTTCCCCATCATGCCGTCCTGAAAACTATGGACGCAAAGATTCGCATTGTATTTGATGGATCAGCGGCGACCTCTAGCGGAGTGTCCCTAAACCAATGTCTGCATGCTGGTCCCAAGTTGACCAGAGACATCGGGGACATTCTAACTGACTTCAGGAGACACCAGGTTGTCTTTGTAACGGACGTGAGGATGATGTTTCGTCAAACGGAGATCCATCCAGACGACCGTCGTTTCCAACTGATATTGTGGCGCGAGAGCCCAGAAGAACCGATGGTCACATACGAGCTCAACACGAATACGTACGGTTTGAAGCCCAGCGCTTACGTAGCGATGCGTACGCTACGAGAACTGGCTGAACAGGAACGGCTGCGCTTCCCTCGCGCGGCTGCAGTCATCGACCGGGACGTCTACGTAGACGATATTTGCACAGGCGCGGATAGTGTTGAACAGGCGCTCATCTTACGGGATGAATTGATAGCACTCATGGCGTCCGGGGGCTATGAACTCCGGAAGTGGTTGTCCAATTGCCCAGAGGTCTTGGCAGGACTACCATCGGAGCACCAGCAAGACCCGCATGTGTTTGAGGACTCGGAGAATCCTCATGCGTTAGCTATCCTAGGGGTCCAGTACCGACCAGGACGTGACGTATTCACATATAGATGTGAAACCGAATTGCTGTCGAGGACCTGGACCAAGCGATCGGTTCTTTCGACCATCGCACGAACATTCGATCCGAACGGTTGGATCGCGCCGGTAACGTTCATGGCGAAATGCTTCATGCAGAAGCTCTGGTTGGCCCAACTAGGTTGGGATGATCAGCTCACCGAGGAGCTGTTACGGGAGTGGACCTCATTCGTGACCACGTTGCCGCAAATTGCGGACATTGAAATTCCCCGCAGGTTGCTCCCGCAAACGGGAGCCAGGGCGATCCTGGTAGGATTTTGTGATGCGTCAGAGAAGGGGTACGCAGCAACAGTCTACCTGAGAACAGGCGAGGCTGATGGTAAAGGTTCTGTACGATTAGTCATGGCCAAGAGCAAGGTTGCACCTGTTCGGACTCGTTGGACGATTCCAAAGATGGAATTGGCGGGTGCAGCTCTTCTCATGCGGCTCTTGAACCATGTGGTACGGAATTTACGCGGTACGTTTAACCTAGATGAAACGGTTTACGCGTGGACTGACAGTCGGATCGTTTTGTGTTGGCTGCAGGCCTCGGTCCACACGCTCGAAGTATTTGTTGCCAATCGGGTCTCGCAGATAAATAACTCGGAGACTCCTCTGGTCTGGAGACATGTTCCAGGCGAGTATAACCCGGCGGACTGCGCCTCGCGTGGCTGTCCGGCGCCTGACTTGGTCAAGCATTCTCTTTGGTGGGGACCACACTGGTTGGAACGACCACAGTCGGAGTGGCCTTTTAATGAGTGCAGTAGACACTTGTTGCCCCCGGACCAGGGATTGAAGGTCAACGTGGCCGCGGTGGAGTCAGCTACTGCGGACTACACTCTCTTGGAGCGCTATAGCTCATTCGGGAAGTTGCTGAGGGTTACAGGATGGATAATGCGGTTTGTCCATAATTGTCGCAACCCTTTGGCACGACGGAACGTGTCGCCTGTTTTAGGACCTGAAGAGCAACAACGGGCTCTTTTACACTGGGTGAAGGTAGTACAGGCGACCAGCTTTGCTGACGAGATTACAGTCCTGCGAACGGGCACAGGTAAATTGAAGGGAGGCATTCTCCGCCTTAACCCGTTTATCGATGAGCACGGGATGCTCCGGGTGGGAGGCCGGCTGCGGAATGCTAACTTGCCTTATTCGGCAAGGCATCCTTTAATTCTACCCAAGAAGGGAGCCTTGGTAAAATTGTTGATCTGGGACCGCCACACCAGGAATTCACATGTGGGCTGCAATGCACTTCTGGCCATCTTGCAGCGTGAATTCTGGATTCTGTCGGCACGAAGAATGATCCGGAGCGTTGTGTTTCGTTGCTTGCCTTGTTACCGACTCAAGGCGGCCACAATGCAGCCGCAAATGGGGGATCTTCCGCCCGACCGAGTCACGGAAGCTCGGCCGTTTGCTGGCGTGGGCACGGATTTTGCGGGACCCTTCATGGTTAAGACGTCACGCCTTCGCAATGCGAAATCGGTTAAGGCGTACCTGTGCGTCTTCGTCTGCTTGGCAACCAAGGCAGTTCACTTGGAACTTGTAGCTGATCTCTCAACGGAGGCTTTCATTGCGGCTCTGGACCGATTTGTTTCGCGTAGGGGACTGCCGTCATTGATTCGGTCGGATTGTGGTACCAACTTCAAGGGCGCCGACCGCGGCTTACGGGAAATTGTTTCGTTTTTAACCCAAAATGAGCGAGAGATTGGTGCGGGCCTCTCAAGTCGGGGCATCTCGTGGTATTTTAGCCCACCTGGATGCCCCCACTGGGGTGGCATCTTTGAGGCAGTAGTTAAGTCTGCCAAGACGCATTTATATCGGGTCATCGGCTCAACGATCCTCACATTTGAGGAGTTGGCAACGGTGTTTTGTAAAATTGAGGCGGTATTAAACTCGCGACCTTTATGCCCGTTGAGCGCGGACCCGAATGATATGGAGACCATCAGTCCTGGTCATCTGCTGATTGGCCAGCCGCTTAACGCCTTGCCAGAATACCCGTATACGGAAGTTAAGATGAATCGATTGTCACGGTATCAGATGTTGCAACAAATGACTCAAAATTTTTGGAAGCGATGGTCGCTTGAGTATTTGCATATTCTGCAGCAACGCGTTAAGTGGACGGACAGGACGACTCCTCCCTGCGTCGGAGACCTCGTACTTGTTAAGGATGCCAACCTATCACCGTTGTGTTGGCGACGGGGGCGCATCGTTAACCTGATCACGGGGAAGGATGGGTCTCCACGGATTGCAGACGTGCAGGTGAAGGACTCGATCCTTAGACGCGCTGTTTCGACATTGTCTCGCCTGCCATGTGTTTGAGCGGACCGACGACGGGTCGGTCCGGGGCGGGTGTTTGTTTAGAATTCATTCATCAAGTAGGCATATGTCAAAATCAACAAGCATGAGCGCGCGCCGCGTTAGACTGCGACGCCATTCGGTAGGAAAGAGATAGGTAACATGTGACGCAAGAGCGGCTCGGCGCGCGCCCGGCTTGCAGAATATTCGAGCAGCTCCCGCGAGACGGTCGGGTCGCGAGCCGTTTTGGTTTTTTTTGATTGTGCGGTGTGTTTCGGGCTGTGGATACGGGAGCCCCACGCCATTGTTAGATTTAGTAGTGTCGAGTAGAGTGTGTTCAGAAGGATTGGATTGTCGGCGCACGGAGGCCTATGGAAAAGGCCCGCCGCGGCTTAAAGGAAGCACCATACAGGGGTAATCACAAACACACATTCTACACAATTCACCAACACACCCCCCTCGTAGCTCCAGAAGACCAGGAACGAAGAGATTCCGTAAGTAAGTTAAGTTTAGAATATAAGGTAGCTTCGTGAAACCGCGAACCATTTGTACACGCCTCGACGGTCCGTAAATAGTTCCGGAGCTGGCTGATGGGCCCCCAGTTCCTCGAAGTCCTGGCGTGGACATAGATGAACAATGACCCACTTTCAGAGTATGAGAAATGAAAACATTTTAGGAATCAGTGAAAAGAACATTTTGGCGGGAACTGTTGACTGACTTTAATGGTGTTTGTGTATGGACCATTTTATTTCATTTATTTTTAATAAAAAATAATCGGCTTACTCTCAGACTAATTTAACGAGATGGTCATATACAACTTTATATAAGAGCGACAGAGAGAGACATATGATTTGAACAAGTATAGGATCTCTGTAGAATCTGTACTATGTGGCTGTATAGGTTAGTGCCGTTGCCCAATTTAACTCCGATTCACCGTACAATATTTTTTTATACTTTTCTGCTCTAGATCAGAAATGGACCACTTTCAGCACGCTACATAGATGAACAATGACCCACTTTCAGAGTATGAGAAATGAAAAGTTATTTTGTCATTCCCATTACATCGTGCAAACCTACGGGCCAACATGTTGCAACGAACGGACAATGCTCTGCGCTCCCTTTCTACGTCAACGTCATCGTGGAGATTTTTCAATATACATAAAAAAACGTGTTGGTAAAAATACGTAATAGGTAATAGAAATTATCACCAAATTTCAAATTCAAAAATTTTGTGACAGACGACGGGCGGACGGACGCCTGAGCGACAGCAATAAGGTTCCGTTTTGACCCTCGGGTATGGAACGCTAAAAACAAAATAACACATAAACGGTTACAACGGTTTAGACCCCAGCTTGTGTAGCTGAAGAACGATATTTCGCGCTACTGACCGCTGACGTCACAAAACCCCTCAAACACTTGGTACTTTCCACTCAAAATTTAAAAATAAAAAATTATTAAAAAAAACCGACTTCAATATTTAAACTTAAAAGTAGAAAATAATATATTTTAGTATTAACTTCAAAGCAAAGAGCCTACAGGACAATAAATTAATGTAATTAGTTAGTTACCTATTTATATACATGTTCTTAATATATGTAGGTATAATTAGGTATTTTTGGAGTCGGTGCCAGATCCTAATTATACCTACATATATTAAGAATATGTATATAAATAGGTAACTAACTAAATACATTAATTTATTGTCCTGTAGCACAAAGTAAATAGCGGCGGCGCGCGCCGGAGCAGAGAGTCCGCTCAGTACAAAGTGACATTTTCGCCGCACGCACACAGACGTAACATTTACAGGCATTCTCGGTTGATCTCAGCAATGCTTAGTCGCGACTGTCGCGAGTGCTAGTTGTGCGCGCGTTGATCACTTGACGTCCCCGCCGCTACGTAGGTACTTTGTGTCACGTACGTCAAAATGAATAACCGATATTATTACAGTTGGAATGTATTTTATTGTTTAAATACAACAAAAAACTGTGCCTACACTTTCTTCAAATTTTCAAACGATATTGAAAGGTAAATAAAACGGTTTTCTCATTTTGGTAGTTACAATACCTAGGTAGGTAGGTAATTTTTTGAAACTAGCCGCTTTGATACCGACGATCAACTATTACACATTCATCTTATCGTTCGCTGGTAAAACACTAGTATTCAAGTACTATGGTTTAGTTAAGTAGGTACCTACCTAATGAATTAGGTATATTCTTTGTTGGCGCTCTCGACCGCCGCCGGTCACAAGTCACAACTCGCAGCGGGTCACGCATCAATTTATTAGGGTTCCGTACCCGAAGGGTCAAAACGAAACCCTTTGGTGTCGCCCAGACGTCCGTCCGTCCGTCCGTCGTCTGTCACAAAATTTGTTCCGAAGAATTTTTAGACTTCTCATTGACCTATGAACTTGAAATTTGGTGACAATGTTCAATATTACGTATTTTTTAACAACAAATACTAATATATTGATAACTCATATTTTTGAGGTTGATTCGGAACCCTAAATGTGCGAAGTCCGACTCGCACTTGGCCGGTTTTTTATCAAGATACGCTGGTTCATATTTAAATGTCATGTTGAAGAATGTTTAATATACTCCTACTCCTTTTTAAAATTCAGAATCAATACAGAAGCAACCCTGTGAGTCGGGCAAGTTTAGGTATGTATTTTCAAGAACGGCGGGAACGGACCTTCTGTATATTTTTTATTTTGTGCCTGTAGGCTCTTTGCTTTGAAGTTACTAAAATATATTATTTTCTACTTTTTAGTTTAAATATTGACGTCGGTTTTTTTATTTTTTTTTATGTACTTATTATTGAGATTTAGAACTAATAGCAATTGAAATCTCTTGGCTAGGCCAATGCAATGACAGTGTGTTCTAATTTTGTCTTGGCGGTGCACCAGCTTTTTCAATATTATTATCAATCAAGTCATTGCATTTGTTTACAATGAATTAGGTACCTATACTTATAAGCCCCCCCTGTTTTTAACCCTTTGCCTCCCGGCGAAAAAAAACAAACAAATTGTTTTTGTTATGTGCTCGGAGATCTCCGGGATCGGGAGATGACACGGCACAGACCAAATTTTGGTTTGTGTGACACGGCCATTTTTTATCAATAGATATGACCTCGGGAGTCTCCGCATTGGACAGCATCATTCGGCCTTATTTCGGTAGTATTAGTACTATAGCTGTCGAATATCGGGTTGGTTAGATAGAAAAACTTCATTGCGTAAATTCTGTAAGTACCCTTACCATGAGTTTGCAATGTTTGCAATCGTACTCGCTAGCGACTGCGTGGACAAAAGAATAGCGCCTCTGGCGGTTACGCAATACGAGTAGATCGTCATACTGAGTCGTTTACAGTCGCTGCGTCGCTAGCGAGTACGATAATGCAAACATTGCAGACTCATGGTAAGGGACGTAAGGGTACTGTTGATTAATAATGACTTAGGCTGGGTTGCACCATACCGTCTGTAATCGTAAGTGGTGTTCGTCAAATCTGATTGTCATATGGAAAGTTTGACAAATTTCTATGGGATGACAGCTGCCGGCGCCATATTTGACGATGATCGGTCTGTGTTCGTACGTTGGTGCAACTGGCACTTATAATTATAAATATTGGACTGGCATGACACGATATCAAAGCAATTTTAATATAATACATTTATATATTACTAGCGGCCCGCCCCGGCTTCGCATAAACCTACTACCTACTTTAGATTTGTAATACCGCCTGTACACTCTCGAGCAAGAGCATTCGTGATTACCACCTCGGGGCTGGGGGAGGTGGGGAATCGACGGCGAGACCCCGCCTGTACACTACACTCTCGCCAGAGAAGACCCTCTCGCGCTCGGCCTGTCTCGCTGTGTCTCGGCGAGAGTGTACAGGCGCTATGAAGCTTATAAAAATGTGATAAAAATATTTACAACATGCTAAAGCGACACCTATCGAACCTGTCTTATTTAAAATTAATGATCATTTTTAGGGTTCCGTAGTAAACAAGGAACCCTTATAGTTTCGCCATGTCCGTCCGTCCGTCCGTCTGTCCGTCCGTCCGTCCATCTGTCCCCCGCTTTTCTCAGTAACCGTTAGTACCAGTTAGTTTAGTACTAGAAAGCTGTAATTTGGCATGAGTATACATATCAATGACGCCGACAAAACGGTAGAATTAAATCTTTAAAAAAAACGAGCGAGAGTTACTTTGCAAAAGCAAACTTTCGTACAATTTCCATTGATACCGTAGATACTCGTAATGTTGTTAATTCTGTCAAAAACATAGTAAATATAAGTTCGCAAACGTTTTAGGCCACATAATGTAACGGGTGGACAACTACGGAACCCTACATTGTGCGTGGCCCGACACGCACTTGGCCGGTTTTTTAAAACGGTTAACAGTACAATTCGTCTCAGGGCAATGCAAAGAGTATATAATAAGTATGTTTAGAAGGGCAATGCAAGGACACACATTGGTGTTAAAATATAGTATAGATCCATTGGAAACATTACTAAAATGTCTCGAAGTAGAGTAGATAGATGAGACAGATATATGGATGATACCTCGAAACATACATACTTCGTTTTTACTGCCATCTAGTGTCGAGTAGCAAACGGGTGCAACTTCGCAGGGCTCATAAACCTTTTGTTTCGTAGTATTCTTTATTTTGCTTTCTATGAAGTTAAATGATGAATTAAATTACTTCACGGACGAAGAAGTGACAAAGGTGTTTTAGTTCATATCAGTTGAAAGAAAAGTGATCCTTTGTTTTTGTGTTTGTAGTGGAAATTTCGAATATAAACTAAAAGGAAACCGTTTATGGGAATAGCTTCATACCTATGAATCTTTAATAATTATTTTCTCGAGTACTAGCTTTTACCAGCTACTTCGCCCGCGTAAACTTTTGCCCCCTAGTTTATCCCTTCGAGTGTTAATTTTCGTGATAAAAAGTACTTATTCGACATAGATTCCTTGTAAATATACCATGTTACTGCATAAGCAATTCAGCCGTTTTTGCGTGTTTGAGAATCAAATTTGTATTGCATTTGAAATTGTAACAATACAAACTTGTATACTTATACTAGTTTGTATTATTACAATTACATAGGTGATGATACACGACAAACATCTAAATACAAGCATTTCTTGTTAGAAAGGTTTAGGACCCCTGACATTTGATATCGACCATAGCGTTTTCTAGAAAATGTACGGGTGGCGCACGTTTCTGGAAACATCTAGTCACTGCTAGATGGCGCTTTAGCCAACGTATAAATACGCGAGCGCCTTTGTTTGTAAATGTCATTCAGTAAAACAAAATTGTGCGATTCGGAGTAAAAAATTGAAGTCACCGGCGAAGTTTCACAGTAAATATCTCTGCTTTTACGTGAAATTGTGTGGAAATACTGCGAGTGTAAGTGAAAAATGGCTTTTTATCCGCTTTACATGGAATACGAGCTTCCCCGGCAGCGTCAACTGAGTCTGACTCCTCAAGATTACCTGACCATCCTCGCGTTGCCACAGAACCTGAAGAGAAGCCTTCAGGCAGCGGGTCGTGAAGTCGGCTCAAGTATTAGAGAAGAGAAAGACAAGTTCCAAGTCAATTTGGATGTGCAGCACTTCGCTCCAGAAGAGATCTCGGTTAAGACTGTTGACGGTTTCCTAGTTGTTGAAGCTAAGCACGAAGAGAGACAGGACGAGCACGGGTACATTTCTAGAAGTTTCTCTCGAAGATATGCCCTTCCAGAAGGTGTTGAGTCTGACAACGTGATCTCCAAGTTGTCGTCGGATGGTGTATTGACTATTACGGCGCCTCTTAAAACCCCTCCGAAGGCTTCCAACGAGAGAATTGTGCCTATTGTCCAGACGGGACCAGTGAAGAAGCAAGTGGAAGGCCCCCAGGAGCAGGGTTAAACTTTTAAATTAGGATTACTTAGCAAGTATTTTATTGGACATTCCTATTACTATAATGGTCAAGTTGTGTTGCGGTGAATAAATGGTTTTGTTTGTTGTATCTGTGTAATCTGCAGTTTTACTTGTTTTCAATGAAATTGTACCACTTTGTCTGTGGCAATTATTGGCAAAATGATGTATTATAAATTATTGGTAAGAAAGTGGTCTCACTAGTCTGTATACATTCTCAAGAAATGTTTTCTGTGTTTCATTGCAAGGATCCCTCCTTTCACTTGGCTCCCATGCCTGTAAGTAATCCCATGGGATGCAACTGTAATGTGTGTTGCTAGGTTCTCATGGTATCCATGGATCTAAGGCCACTTGTATTATGTCAGATGTTTTCACTGGACAATTGATATTTATTTTTGCTGGACTGGTTTTGGCCTGTGCATGTACACACATTTCTGGTGTTGTATGGATTTGGCCAGTGCATGTACATGTGCACACATTCATAAACCATACACCACCACAAGTCTAGCAAAAGAAAAGCTCCATTGTCTGGTGAAAACGGATATGTATGAAATTGAAGTAGGTATGAATGGCCTAATTGTAGGTATTGTATCATGCATGTTATGAATATACTAGGAACTGAGGTATATTTGAAATACAATGATTGTCAGCATACTTACTATTATACTCTTTGGTTTTCAGCGCCGTCAGGGTGATGTAGTACAGTAATTAAACGAGCACCATCAATTTGTTTTTCACTAGTGAGTAGTGACATCTGCCCTAAAACTCGGTAGGCGAGGTATTTTATTTATCTACACGGCTACTTGGTAGCGGACCCCAGGCATCCTTCAGGATGCAACGCTAGGAGGAGGAAGCTACTTGGTAAACATTGTAACCTAAGCAGTTTAAATAATTCTCACACCGCACGCTAGATGGCGTTATTATAAATCCAAGTTTTTAGCGAAGAATAAAATAAATCCCGGGCCACTCCTAAGTTGATCTAAATACACTGTCTTCATGTTGTCCGCCGTTTTACATTACGGCTAGCCGTTTTTTAATACAGCGGGTTAACGATTAGCCGGATCATCATTGCAATACGTTCTACAATATGGCGGCTCAGGTTTAGCCGTTTTACATTACGGCTAGCCGTTTTACAAAATGGCCGGATTGTCATTGCTAAACAGCGCTTTGCCTGCGACATATATATATAAAAGCTATTTATAGTTATTTAATACATAAGTACCTAACTGACTTATTCTCCCACCTACTAAGGTAAGTGTACGGAATTACGGAGTATTAAGGCATTTTTGACTTTGTAAGCTATTTGTAGCAAAACCTGACATTTTAGCTAATTGAAATTGGTTCACTAGTAAAGACTGGCTTTAAGAGTATAGAATGTTATACAACAACTTTAAATTAAACTGCATTTTGATAAGTAATAGTCATTTTTATGACCCTCTTAAATGTCCGTTATTACGGATTAAAAATAGTCTCAGTCGGTTATTCCGTTAATGCGTGCACGTAAATCCGGTAAATACTGTAAATGCCCCTTTTCTGCAGAATTAATGAAATACTTCGGACACAAAAAAATAATATGACTTGATCAAAAATAAAATAACATTACATATTTGACAAAAAAAAAGGTTTAAATATATTTACTATTAGAGGAGACGAGGGTAAGTGGATCCGGTCATAATTTTCAGTTAATCTCTACTTTTGTGGGGCAAATGAAAATGACGTCTTCCAAGTCGTTGCCAGTGGAGACAAATGGGAAAAATCTGATTCTGAATCTGTCCCATACACACAGGGGACTGATGGTTAGAGACAAATGGGTCCTAAAATCAGTGTCCCCAATTTTCCCCAAGTGTCTAGTTCGGTCTAAAAACTCGATGTGCGTTAGTTTACATAAATATAGCTAAAAAATACTGAGTAATCATTTAAAATCATAAGTATAACTCCAGAATTATTTTAACGCAATTAGAAGCACAACCAAAGAAACATTGTAGGGAATTGCGGAAGTCAGAAATTTGATAACTTTAGACTGTTTTTTTATAACAATGGTCCACAAAATCATAATACGTAATTTGATCATATGGAACTATGGCAAACATCATGCTCGTAACGGCGCTGTTTGTTTGATTATCTTATCTGAATTCCTGGCAAAACCCAAAAACAAAATCCCTTTATTTTCTTCAATTGCGTAAGTTTGCCGCTTTTCGGGACAAGGCTGTTTTTTGATGTATGTAATTGCGGCAATCAGTAAATCGACCGTAATTTACTAAATTCTAACTGAATTTCCATGTTAATTTATTTAGTCAACTTGTTATCAAATCCTACACCATTATTGAAACAATTTATAATGAAAATTCTTGCCCATTACTTGTGAAATCCTTAAGAAAATCCGTTGCGTCACTTAAGCACACGCGAAGCACTTCCTACCATTTCGGCGATTTGACAAGGACTGACCAAAACATATTACGTAAACATATACCATATGTTCACAGTCCCAACAACTCTTGTTCATTTGACGCAATATAGTCCACACTTTACTTGTACATATATATTTTATGAAAATAGTTTATAGTTTTCTTATTTTTGGACCTAAACCGATTATTTCCGGAATACCGTACGTTTACGGAATTCCGTACATTTACCTTATGAAATGATTATGATGACCTTTTCGCCTTGTTTATACATAGGCAAATAGGTAAATTACTGGGGTATAGGTAAATTACTTTCGAGACGTAGTATTTGTATATTTACAGGGATTCTAAATTTAAATTTCATTGTACCGTCAGAAAAAAGAGGTTCGTCACATTTTGAAGAAGAAAATATATTGCCAGTCAAAAGTCAGTGAATGTCAAATAAATAATACTTAATTATATTTATTTCTTGGCTGAAGTTGAGAAATATTGAACATTCATCATTGTCTGTTTAATTTTGTTTTTATGTGTGAATATGAGCTAGTATGAGAAAGAAAGCCCCGGTCGCTCGTTGGCGCATCTTTAACTACAGAGTATATATTATATCTATGTGTTCGAATATGAATATGAATATCTTTGTTATTTACTTTCTTTATGTCACACCTAGCCATAAAGTGGCCATTATCGCACGCTCCGCGCGCGAAAAAACCCACTTCCTGGCCAGGGGGTGACATAAAATTTTGTACTTACCACGGGCGATAATAAAGAAAGCGTCAGATCGCATATTTATCGCCCTTGCCTTCGGCTCGGGCGTAAAATACCTGCGATCGGAGGCATTCTTTGTTTTATCGCCCTTGGTAAGTAATGTACTATTATCTACACCCATATAGTAAATCCCTTTTATAAGTTCAAATACCGTAGATAAGACCCCGCTTTATAATATACTGTGCGGCTGTTGCGTGCGTCCCCTATTAGATCACGAAATAGGTATAACACTTTAACGAGATCACGTACAAAATTAAGACACAGCAGCTGCGGGCTGGCGGCGGAGGCGCGGGCCGGCCTGTCGACGCAAACATGGCGCACGCCGGCGAGAAGTGCCCACACGAAACACATGAAAGAGGATTTAATATATGGATGTAGATAAAGTAGTGTATGCAACTGTACATAATTAGGCATTAAAGGCGCCCCTCATTATGTACCAGTTGCATTTATGTGTTTCGTGTGGGCACTTCTCGCCGGTGTGCGCCATGTTTGCGTCGACAGGCCGGCCCGCGCCTCCGCCGCCAGCCCGCAGCTGTGTCTTAATTTTGTATGTGATCTCGTTAAAGTGTTATATTTCGTGATCTAATAGGGGACGCACGCAACAGCCGCACAGTATATTATAAAGCGGGGTCTTATCAACGGTATTTGAACTTATAAAAGAGGATTTACTATATGGGTGTAGATAATTACGGCACTCCCGGAGTGCAACACTTATTATATGACATCCCACTTGACATAGTTACTAGAATTTGATATTTTGAACACCCTTTTATCTGTCAGTTTTCTCAGAAAATAAAATAAAATATTTATAAAAATCATGTTCTATGTATCTGGGTTACTCTTGTGTATAGTATTCCAAAGTTCAAATCGATAGCATCAGTAGTTCTTGAGATATTTAACAATGTGACAGACAGACAGACAGAGTGAAACCATAAGGGTTCCTTTTTACCTTTTTGGCACAGAAACTTAAAAATGGGTGCATGCAACTTGCTCAAAAATATGTCCCATTCATTCGATAAATATTTTTGTACATGAGTCTCGCGGGCGGACGTCGGAGGTGGCCAGTAGCTCTAGTATAAGTTTTTTCGAAACATTAACTAATTCGAACGCGTTTGCGTTTTGTCTCAAAATGTATAAAAACGCTCCCACCGAGTTTGAAATACGCGCATTCATCAGTTAGCAACGAATGTTATACTCGCTGTTTTAGTCTCCACTAGTGACCACCAGAGGCGCTGTTCACTTTTTCATACCACTTTCATACATTTTGAGACAAAACGCAAACGCGTTCGAATTAGTTAATGATTCGAAAAAACTTATACTAGAGCTACTGCTAGTACCTACAAGTAAACTAATCAAAGAAGCTACAATCATTCAATTCTTGCTAAAAATTCTAAGAATAAGGCCTTAATGCAAGCAAGTCGTAAAACATTAATTACCTCGTCGTATACAGGGTAATGCAACAAGTCTCTCTCAAAGAACAAGTTGTTAGTCCGAAAAGCGCATTTAGCATCCCAAATAGGTACGATTACAGTGAATCAAACTGACTTGCACTTCAGAAGAACTTAACTTTATACGATTTAAATGACTTCCAAGTCAGTTTTCTACAAACGAAATTTCCCGGAACTGAAAAAGGGACGAAAAAGGGGTTCTGTAGCTCTAGTATAAGTTTTTTCGAAACATTAACTAATTCGAACGCGTTTGCGTTTTGTCTCAAAATGTATAAAAACGCTCCCACCGAGTTTGAAATACGCGCATTCATCAGTTAGCAACGAATGTTATACTCGCTGTTTTAGTCTCCACTAGTGACCACCAGAGGCGCTGTTCACTTTTTCATACCACTTTCATACATTTTGAGACAAAACGCAAACGCGTTCGAATTAGTTAATGATTCGAAAAAACTTATACTAGAGCTACTGTTTCGAGCTCGGGAGCGGAATGGTAACTAGGTATGTAAAATTAACGTGCTCTTGAAACTTAACTAACGATAAAATGCTTAATTTTGTACCTGTAACAGTGGCGGAGCGTCCATACAACTCGATTCCCACCGGCTTGCCTAATTTTCAGCCAGTGCAGTTCTTTTTCTACATGATGATTAAGAAAGGCAAATTATTTCCGGCTTCCCTAAAAATATTTTTGACGCGCCGCCACTGGTACCTACATACATAATATTGTCATTATTAACTAGGTACTAGTGCAATTACATACATTAGCAGTGTTTAGTGCGAAATAAAAATGTAATAATCCTTTGCAATGAACAACATTTAATTTTTCATTCCTCATACTCTGAAAGTGGGTCATATTTGACCTAAGGAGCGGGTTGAAAGTGGGCCATTTCGCCCCACGGGCTAACATGTATACATATTTTTGATTCCAAAACATTTTAAATTAACCAATCCAAATGCTTTACCACATTGAATCCACCAATCACAAAACTATCATTAGATTCAGATTCATTTATTTCATTAATGTAAATTACAATATAAGTTCGCAAAGTAAGTATGTAAGTATTATACTCGATTTCGACTAATTCGGGGATGAGGATTTCAAATTTTAAATAAATTTTGAATTAAAAGTAAAAAAAATTTTTTTTTCGAAAAATCATCATTATACTCGATTTCGACTAATTCGGGGATGAGGATTTCAAATTTGATATTAATTTTGAATTTTAAGTAAAAAAAATTTGCTAAAAGAAAAATCATTATCGATTTCGACTAATTCGGGGATAAGGATTTCAAATTTTATATTAATTTTGAATTTTCAATTCAATTCAATACATTTATTCCAGATTTATTTTTTTGAAATTGTTTGAGGAAACAAAGTTTCGGAAATAGTAGGTACAGTGGATAGTAAGGTTAAAGTGGTAGTGGGCAGGTCATGGCCCGTAAATCATAACAATGGTGTAAAACTCTTCTGGAATGGAGAATTATACTTTCTGGAACACCAGATAGTGCCTGCCTTATCATTCCGAGTCTGTTTATTATGTGCAAAAATTAGAACGTTATACTAAATTATCACCACAAAGGTTCGTACACACAGTTATCCACGTTATTTATATTTAAACGCATATATGTTCTCCGTTTCGTCGTCGTTAAAAATAAATGATCATTAGCCCTTATTAAACACGATACCATGCAATATGCAATATGCCTCAGAAAGAGTCGCACCAGATTCGCACCCACTTATGTGTATCAAGCTTTACAAATAAACAAGTCGGTTATTATAGCTCCCGACCTCATGCTTAATTACAGGAAAAAGAACTATAACTTCTTAAAAATACGGTGCATATTATTCGGGTGCTCATGTATGTATTCGTTGAGAAATTTCACGAACATCCTCTCTGTCTGGGAAGATAAGAATTGAACTTTAGCCCTGTGCACGTAGCTATAAAATGGCAAGAATGCGGTTACGTCGCTGTATACAGTTGACTGCAGAAGTGTTAAGTCATATAAAATGTACGCGCTCGTGTGTCTTAGTGTCCTGGCTTGTGCCCTCGCGGCTCCACTCCACACTTCACCGTCGGCTTACCACTCTCACCATCACCACCGTGACTCCTACTTGGACGAATTCATGCGCGACGATGACGACGTTTTTGACACCGCACGGTTCTTCAACGATTTTCAGAAGGATATGGCACAATTAGATGCCATGATTGCAGAACTCATGAAACATTTCCCGAGCCAAACTACCTCCGGTTTACAAGGAAGCCAGTACAAGATCAACATCAATCTCAACGGATTTGACGAGAAGGACGTCACTGTTAAGGGAAAGGAAGGTTTGCTTATGGTGCAGGCTGTTCACAAGACTGAAGATGGTAATGAGAGGAACTACTTGGACATCAGGAGTCTCCCGTCGTTTGTAAAGGCTGGCACCGGCACCTGGACCTACGCAGAGGGGCTTTTGAAAATTACCTTCGACGTTCAAGAGAGTACCAGCACGACTGAAGTCTCTGAAGTCGCTGAATCGACTCAGGCACCTGACCGCGAGGAAGTGGAGAGTCACGAGGACGCAAACACGGATCAGGATGCTGATGTTGGAATTAGGGGAGATAATGAGATTGTTAACAATGAAATCCCTAAAGGAGACAACGCGGAGACAGTCGAAGCTACCACATACGCGGTAGACTTTAACAATGAAGTGGAATTCGTGCCTGCGCATTTGAATAATAAATCTCCATTAAGATTTTAAAATCAATCTCACTAAATATTAAATAATCTCGTTTGAAAAAAGTCTCAGTAAATTAAATACTTATTAAGTACCTAGTTTTTTTTTTCTGAAATTGAGGTCAAGAGCTTATATTTATGTTATTATAATTATACAAAAAGAAAGTGCAATTGGAAATAATTAAGCGAATAAATCGAAATTAGCAAAAATACTGCTTATATCTTGTTATTCGCCTGTTGGAGTCCAAACCAGTCTTAAAATGAACGCCGCTCTTCTAGTACGCATTGTTTAAATGTGCAAGTTTCAGTATATTGCGCCACTTGAGTTCACTTGACACCAAAATGTATGAAATTCGTACTTGCACTTCGCAATGTGTAAACAGGCCTTATTACAGGCGGTATTACAAGCGGAGGGAAGGTCCTTTGTTTTGTAATAGGCAAATTAAAGCTAAAGATATAATGAATCATGTGAGTGAATTTCGTTTCCGTATGTTCCTTGATTGCTGAGGAAAATTAAAATCCCTGCAGCTATAGTAGATTGTTAACCAAGGGCTGAAAGCCACCCATTTCTGCCGAGATATTTCTTTCTCACTTGGTTCGAGCGCCAATAGTTCGAGGCTGAAATGGGTGGTTTCACCCGAGTTAAACACTCTGCTTTTCATTTCGAATACGAGGAAAGTAAAATATTTAAAACTAAATAAATATTTGTGGACAAACTTACACTAAAATCAACCTAGTCCCAAACCAAGCAAAGGTTGTACTAACGCGACGATATACATACATGGATAAATGCATACTTGAATACATAGAAAACACCCACAACTATTATACGTGTTCATCACACAAATATATGCCCTGACCGGGAATCGAATCCTGGACCTCCAGCTTCGTAGACAAAAAAAAAATCAAATATGCACATTTTCGTTTCATTTTTCACAAAAAACAAGATGTAAAACAATATATTGACATGATCTAAAAATTAGGAACTGTGTTACCTATTTGCAACGCGAAATACTTGTTAAATTCAATAACAATATGCACAAAATTTTCTGAATCAGTGAAAACAAAATGTTGGCGGGAACTGTTGACTGATGTTAATGGTGTTTGTGTATGGACCATTTTATTTCATTTATTTTTAATAAAAAAATTATCGGCTTACGCTCAGACTAATTTGACTCGATATCAAATAATAATACCTACCTACTGAACGAGATGGTCATATACAACTTTATATAAGAGCGACAGAGAGAGACATATGTTGTCCTTGTCATAGTTTCCCTTTTTTATCTGCCACAAACTATTACTTTCGACTGTGGCAAAAAAAAACAAACAAATTAAGGAGGTTGTTTATGGTAAGCAGTCAGGCATTTGAACAAGTGTAGGATCTCTGTAGAATCTGTACTATGTGGCTGTATAGGTTAGTGCCGTTGCCCAATTTAACTCCGATTCACCATACAATTTTTTTTAAATACTTTTCTGCTCTAGAGCAGAAATGGACCACTTTCAGCACGTTACTTAGATGAACAATGACCCACTTTCAGAGTATGAATAATGAAAATATTTTCAAATCGTCGTCTTAACGTTTAATTAGGCCCAAACAGTAGGTACAAAATAGTTATATTAATTATCAGTTACTTCTATCATAAACCAACAAAGTTGCCACAACTTAATACTATAAATTAATACTATAGTTCAATTTAACCGTTTGACTTGGCAGCGTAGTTAAGTATCAGTGTTTCATTCTGAAGCTAATATATGTTTTCCGAAATAAAGAAATGTGCGTTTTTATCTTCATAAAATTGCTTTAGTTTTTTTTTTCGTTTTTGAAAATGAAAACCCATTTAACATGAATAGGTAAATTTTACCGTAGATCTTACAATGAATTTAAGTTGGCTCCTGTATACTAAGTAGAAATCTCTTGTTAATCCACGTGCTCCGATTTTCCCTGAACCGGCACAAAATACGAAACTTAGGAATAATATTATTACATGAAGCAGCGAGGCAGTAAATCGGCGTAAGATAATAAATACACTCTTTAAAGCACCAGATAAGGCCGCACATTTAGGCACTAGTGTCCCAGTGACACCATAGTGTGTAATAGATGTCACCGTTTAATCAACTCTGTCGTCATGACATAAGATTGAAAGTGCCGAGTCCGACTCTCGCGCTGCACACAGTCTGTACCCGTCAGTCCCGTTCCGACCTCATTAATTTAGGAGAAATTTAAAAAAAACATGTAAGTATATACTTACAATGCATCTCGGTTAGATACCCTTGATTATCACTATTCCAAATTTCAAATCGATAGCATTGAGACATTTAGCAATGTGACAGCCAGACAGAGTGAAACCATTTAATAAGGGTTCCTTTTTTAACTTTTTGGTAAGGAACCCTAAAACGATTAGATACTAGAGAAATAATTGATCATAAAAATAGGCTATACAGAGTAAATGATATTAGAAAAAACACTATTGGGAAAAAATGCGACTGTAAATATTAGCTAGTGTGAATATAGACAACTAAAATAATATTATCTACAATCAAAATTCGATTTTGGGAAAATGGTCTAACAAATCCATGTATTGGGTTAGTTTCGAGAGGCTTTACCTTACATCAAAGGAATGCAACACCGATATTAATCGTGCGTGCGGCCACATCCATTCTTTGACGAGTAAGTACTCCTAGTGCAAGAAAATAGTAGATTGTTAACCAAGGGTTGAAAGCCACCCATTCCATTGCGGGCTTTCACCTGAGTGAAATGAAGAGAGAAATGGGTGGTTTCACCCGAGTTCAACACTCTGGGGGCCGATTTTTGAGTGTCGAACGCTCGAATTTGCACTCGACATCTGTCAAAACATCATAGTTTTTTGACAGATCTCGAGTGAAAAGTCGAGCGTTCGACACTCAAAAATCGGCCTCCTGCTTTTCATTCCGAATACGAGGAAACTAAAAAATTCAAATATGCAAAAATATTGTCTGAGTCAGTCAAACCCTATTGAAACCATTTTAAAATTGTTTGTATGTGGACGAATTTGGCGGGCACTGTTGGTTGACGTTAATAGTAGAAGCGGATCTGTAGGGTAATTAAACAACTTATATTGAACAAAAGAATACTTATAATTTATTGAAAACATTGAAAAGTATTGCAAACATATTTGTTTATTTCCATAATTTTAAAATTGAACTCCATCAGGCGAATATCAAACTCGTGGAAGAGCAAGAAGGAGGCGTTGTCCAGCGGTGGGACATGTGTAAAGTTTTTTGTTTTCTGGGATCTTTTAAAATAAGTATCTAAGTTACTATTTAGCTCACAGCTGACAAAGCATAAGCACATAGGCGTAATACGTGGTTATACATAAATACATAGAAACTGATACATTGAAACAAAGTATTTTGAGAGGAGACTACTAAATTAATAATCTATATTTGAACTCAGAAGGAGCCAAACATCGTACATAATATGATCAAACAGCGTCATTAAATTAGATAACCCTTGAACCGGGCAATACCAAGAATATTGCTCCCAAATCTAGAGTACCATAAAGTACTCAACGCATATGTTCTAGTGATTACCTTCTTAATTTGGACGGCATATAATTATTATCTCATCGGTTTCTCAGAATACAGCGGTAGGCGAATACAGGCTATAGCTGTAATACCCGATATTCTAGACTAGAAATGGCTCTACTCCGGATAATTGGTAATACCTAGTCATCTTATCTACCTAGAACTTTCCCAGTTATGTCAAAAAGTCCGGTTTGGCAGTTGGCACTAGTTCTGCGAAAGCCACCGCCATTTGAAATACCAATCCAGAAGGAAAACTAGACCTTATTGGGATAACGGCGCATTTTCATTGGTCGACAGATTACCAAAACACCATAGGGCATAGGGCCCGCATGCGGGGAATCGTTTTCACTGGTCGATAGCGCTCACACTCGGGGTGCGGGAGATTTTCATAAGCATAACGCATGCCATAGGGCCCGCATGCGGGGAATCGTTTTAACTAGTTGATACTGTTGATAGCCGTCGAACTAGGGGTGCGGATTTTCAAAGACATGCCAAAGGGCATGCATGCGTGGAATCGTTTTCACTAGTCGATATCGCTTGCACTAGGGGTGCGGGCAATTTTCAAAAGGCATGCCATAGGGCTCGCAAGTAGGAAATCTTTTCCATTGGTCGATAGCACCCGCACTAGGGGTGCGGGAGATTTTCAAAACGCATGCCGATGCCGTAGCGACCGCATGCGGGGAGCCGTTTTCATTACTTGTTAAGTCGCTCGATGTGCAGCATGTCCTTACCTAGGGTGCTATGTATAACGAGTAAAACCACATTTTCATTGGTCGACAGGGTCTCCCATCTGGGTAAAACCATAGCAAAATAATATTTATCGACCGAGTGACCGAAGCGTTTCCGTTTCAGCATGGGCAACATAGGACGATTCACGCTAGCCGTTTCGTATCCGGGCTGGCCCGTTTTCTAGTACAAGGAATCGACAAACGGGTCGGCCCGGACACGGACCGGTCTACTGTGAATCATCCTTAATTCTTTCGTATGTCCGACTGTTCTCCTCTACAAGTCTCATTTCTCAATCGATTCTCGTGAAATTTTGTGAGCAGTTTTGATAATTATTTAGTTTTATTTGGTTGCGAGGTTTACAGCTCACAGAGCCACAATTATAATTGTAATTATTAACCTATAGGTCTGGTACTAATATGTCTCATTTGGTGTTGTTTGGATTGTAATTAAGCTGATACAACGTAAAGCATCGGAGCCGCTAATCTGCCTTCCGTCATTACACCACTGCAGTTAATTATGAACTAACACAATGGCAACTCAGCTCCTACCATTGGCTTGGCCGATTTCTATTGAGAAATTTCGAGAAATTTTTCGTTTATGCGTGATGTGATGTACGGAGCTAACACAAGAACCTATTCCGCGGACTTTTCACTCGATAGATACATTTGCTTTGATCCTCAGAATCTGCCCCAAAATTTTTTTTTTAATAGCCTATTATGTGTCCCACTGCTGGGCAAAGGCCTCTCCCCATGTTGTCACAAAATTATTACGTGATTTTATTTATAATTTCGATGGGTCCTTCGCATTTACGTTCTATGGGTGTAAGAGAATAGATAAGAGTGTGTACCACTGCATCAGCGAACTGGGTATATTGACGCTGCCCTCAATCGCGATTTATCAAATTGCCACTTATACTCATGTTCACATAAGCGATTATAAAAAACGCGTGGATTGTACTCGCTCGCTGCGATATCCAGACAGACTTCTTCCAGTGAAGCGGCGACTGGCACGATCTGGAAAAATTACTCATGTGATGGGACCAACCATCTATAATAAGTTGCCGGAAACAGTCAAGTCGGCCCCTTCCTTACAATGCTTTAAACGAAAGCTAAAAAACTGGCTCCTCGAGCACACATTCTACAGTTATGACGAATGTTTAACCTGTAAAATGTAATTATTATGAAAGAATTAATTTTATATACCCATATATGTTGACATGTAATTTTTAAATTATGAATAAATGAATATGAATATGAATATGAATAAGAGAGACGCGACGAGAAACGATGTCTACCCTCCTTTTTAAAGTTGTACAGCCAAGTCTACAGTACAGTACAGTAAAACTGCACGTTCTTCGGATTTACCATTGACACCAGACCAGGCTGAAATGGAAAGAACACGTGGACAACTTGTGTGAAAAGTTAAGCAGTGCTGTTTTCGCACTGCGCAAGCTAAAGCCGATTGTCTCATGTGATGCACTATTACAAATATACTAGGTATTCATGTTTCTCTCTCTTGTCTCTCTCTCTCTCTCTTTAATGTCGTAATACGGTATCGTTTTGTACGGAAACTCAACGAACTCTGGGAGGGTGTTCAGATTACAAAAACGATCCTTACGTATACATTATGTATGTATGTATACAAAACAGGTACACCAGACACAAGAGACATTATATGCAAGTATGTAATGTTGTGTTCCTGGAGGTGAGCAAGGTTACCAGAGCTACCGAGGAAGCACTCTGTTGAGATGAGGGACCTGAATTTGTCCCTTCTGCTGTACAGTGAATCTTCAAATTGTGTAAAGGGTCCGCAACGGAGGAGTTGCGGTTGGAGTTGCGAGCGTCTATAGGCTGCGGTATCCACTTACCATCAGGTGTACCGTACGCTCGTTTGCCACCGACGTTGTACAAAAAAATGCTATTGAGAACCTTAACTTTTTTGAAGTGGTCCAAATTATATTTTTTATTGATAGTAGTCTTAACGTACAGTTCAACGGTGTTGTTGGTTTTTTTTTAAGTAGTACCGTTTTTTAGAAATATTTTTTTGAATCTTAGGTTTGAAATTTCACACCTTTAGATGGCATAATAAGAAACATGCCTTAGTCTGCCGTGAAAAAAAAAGACTTGATAGGTGACAGTTGTTATTGTCAAAATTTGACATTTAATGTGAGGTTATGTTATTACATCCACGATTTTGTGTTGGCTTAATTTGATCTGTTTTCTTTCGAGTTTTATCACAGTATTAATCATCGATCCTGCCTGCCTGCTTGTTGACGTCTAAAAGCGCCGTTAGAGACAATGGTAATGGGAGCAATCTGGAGCAAATTATCTGTTGGTGGTGACCAGGCGTAAACACAAACAGCGCCATGTTGGGTTTACTCGTATCGCGCCGTGTCACGTCTAGCGTGATTGCCACTAATCATCGCATAGGCATTCTAACTGAATATTGAGTGCGTAAATAATAAGCAATTTAAACTTTCGTGAGACATGTTATAACTTTATTTTACTAAACGGTTAAAACTCACATATTAATTGTCACTTCAATCGCAATCGGCGCGGGTCGCAGACGCACTCATCCTGAGGAAGAACTCCCGACGAGTTCGAAACATGTCGCCCGAAGTGACAATTAATACGTAAGTTTTAACCGTTTAGTAAAAATATCTGGGCGTTTTCCCGGGCATGAGACCTAGCTAGATCGATTGCTCGTCCCCAAAAAACTCCTACATACCAAATTTCATCAAAATCGTTAGAGCCGTTTCCGAGATCCCGGAAATATATATAGATATAAACAAGAATTGCTCGTTTAAAGATATAAGATAAAGCAATAATGCATTTAGTTACTGAAAATCTTATTGTTAAGTGTTAACCGATCCACCACTGTAATTTAAAGAGAAAAATAAACGCTTTTGTATTTGTATTAGTTGAAAAATTGAGGATTCGAAGTTGCGACATCCTGGCCCATGACTCAATCAATCGTTCTAGCCAACTGAGCTATCGGAACAATGTAATTTGAATTTTATAATTGCGTTAGTTTAAAAGTTTATTGATTTATTTATTTCATTATAGGAAAAACTAAAATATACTAATTAATAACTATAGGCGGACGGATTCCGCGTAATGATGAACAATTTCTGAATCATATCATAACTATCCTCAATTATGAAAACTTTCAGCTGTAGAAACATTTTCATCTTGCGTGCAAAATGTTCTTGCTTTATTGTCAAGTTCGGCTACTTTATTGGCAGTTATTTCGAATAGTCGCCCGTTACCGCGAATGTTTGCACAATCCCGTCTTGTCTCAAAGCCGAAGTTATGATTAAGTTCAGAGGCTCTAGTATAAGTTTTTTCGAAACATTAACTAATTCGAACGCGTTTGCGTTTTGTCTCAAAATATATGAAAACGCTCTCACCGAGTTTGAAATACGCGCGTTCATCGGTTAGCAATAAATGTTATACTCGCTGTTTTAGCTTCCACTAGTGACCACCAGAGGCGCTGTTCACGTTTTCATACCACTTTCATACATTTTGAGACAAAACGCAAACGCGTTCGAATTAGTTAAAGTTTCGAAAAAACTTATACTAGAGCTACTGAGCCGTTCATATTCACATTACTGATATCAGTCAACGTATTTGTCCAATAATTATAATTAAAAACACGACTGCATTAAAAAGATAAAAACAAGTTTCCTAATAAAGAACTCAAGAAAATATATTTTGTTTGCAGTCGTGGGACCTAATATTTTGGTTTTACTTGTATGTAGTAGGTCCCCCGACTGCAAACAAAATATATTTCCTTGAGTTCTTTATTAGGAAACTTGTTTTTATCTTTTTAATGCAGTCGTGTTTTAAATTTTTATAATAATTATTTTTTTTCAAACTTTTTTTGCTTGAAACATATATATATACATTATATATATTTTTGGAATCGTCTCTTCAAATGCTTCATTTTTTACGGAACACTCAAAATGGAGTCTACTGTCCGCCATATTGTTTTTATTGCAACCTCACATCCTATGTTACCCGGGATGACGTAAGGATTCCAACGATTCCTCACACATCTAAATCGGTTAAGGCGTTGAGAAGTTCTGGGGGAACAAAAAAGTTCACATACATACATACATACATACATACATGAAACCTGAAAATATTACTGTCCTTTTTTTGGGCAGTCATGTAAAAAGACATATGATCCAAGGGAATAACGTGTGCATGTTACTTATTTGAACGCGTCAGTAGTTCAAAGGTTGCTGCAGATAACAACAGGAGACGTAGGTACATCGAAAAAATAGCTCTTCCAGTAAATAAAAGTGATGTTTATAAACTTAACAAACCCATTAGTCACAAAAATATGAGTTGTTTTTCTCTCACAAGCACGAATATCAAGTAAAAAATAAAGACAAACGAGTTGAGTAACAGTATTTTAACACTCTCAGCGCCATAGAACCCAACTAAATGTCTACAGCAGCAGGCCACATGGGCTGCCGGCCGCCCACAAAAGTACCAGCGCAGCAAGCCACATTCGATTTTCTGGATGTTTACTGGCAGCCCACGTGGGCGGCCGGCGGGACACGCAAAGATTTTACCAGCGGCCCAGGCAAAATTTTTAGCGGCTTTTGTAGCAGCCCACGTGGGCTGCCCGCGTACCACAGGATAGCAATCACGTACGTGAACACTTTTGCTGATCTTGATAAATCAAAGTGTATACCGGCTGGCCACCAAAATAAGTGATCGTTTTCGCAGATCAACATTTCAAGCGCAAACGCGCGAACTTTTCTATGTGTTGACAAGGGTACCTATATCTTATTTAAAAACCATGTCAGTTTTTATTACATTTCGTCGGCTAAGTCAAAAACATCTTAACATCATTCTTCGACTTTAGGACGAATTATAACAGAGTTTAATAGAAGAAAAATATGTTCTCAGTGTAATCTTCGTGTTTGCTTTTTATACAAAGTTTGATTTAACTTGCTACGTATCTTGTATTTTATCTTTATTTACCTACCAAGTAATGAATTTTGTGTGTTTGGGACAAATCTTATCCTCCACCTATTTAGGAGAAGTTTAGCCTGTAATTTATTCAATCGCCATTAAACAGCGATTAAGACAATTACTTGGTTAAGTATATTATCACCATAATAAAAAATTGTAATTCCAATGTTTATAGTGAAAATGTTGTTATTTATAAAAAGACTCAGCAGCATTGAGCAGCAGCTCCCCCCTGTCTCGCAAAAAATACTGATAAGCTTATTTTTCGATTGGATTTATGACGAATTTTCTTGTCAGTAGACAAGAAACGGTTTTTGTGGGATCATTGCGTACCACATGGCTTGCTGGTAAAGTTAACATGGTGTACCGCCGGCCGCCCACGTGGGCTGCTGTAGAAGTTAATAAAGTTGTTCAGTTTTAAGACGTGGCTGCTGAGTCTTTTTATAAATATAAAAAGACTCAGCAGCATTGAGCAGCAGCTCCCCCCTGTCTCGCAAAAAATACTGATAAGCTTATTTTTCGATTGGATTTATGACGAATTTTCTTGTCAGTAGACAAGAAACGGTTTTTGTGGGATCATTGCGTACCACATGGCTTGCTGGTAAAGTTAACATGGTGTACCGCCGGCCGCCCACGTGGGCTGCTGTAGAAGTTAATAAAGTTGTTCAGTTTTAAGACGTGGCGCTCGTCTAAATTTCTTTGGTGTCCTGCCGGCAACCCACATGGCCTGCTAGTAAAAGTCGCCCTAACCACACTTGGCGTATTGCAAAAGGAATAATGTGGTCTGCCGGCCGCCCACATGGCCTGCCGGTAAACCTCAAAAATTTTCAGTTGCTTGCTCTATTGGAATTTTTGTGGGCGGCCGGTGACCCACGTGGCGCTGAGAGTGTTAAGCGAACAGGTGTACAAAATACACCTTTAAACCAATTCATAGTCTAAAATCAGCCTTTTAAAATAGTTGTGTATGATTCGGTAGGTCCTATACTACCACATAATAACTTCGTTTTTTGACAAAGGTTTTCTACCATATCGCTTGATCGAAAGATTGCATGTTTGTACTCATTAGACGCAGAATTTAATTTTCTTTAACTTCTTAGTAGGTAACTTTACGCTAGGCTGCTTCGTATAGAACATACGAGTGATAAACCGAAAATAAGTCCGGTTAAGTAACAGCCAAAAGTTGTCCCGAGATATCTCGTGCTACCATTTTTGATATATAGTCGGCAGCATCCATATGAATAATTTTAAAAATAAATCTTCTACACCACCTTTTGCAACATAGCCCTTGGCGTTGGTCCTCTACTGACTGGCGTATGTCCTATGTCGACCAAAATCGATGTTTGATTATAGTTCGGACACAACCCTATGGCCATATTCTGTCAAACGAACGGAAGCAAAACTCTGACTGTAAGGTAGTAAGTATTTTTGCTTGCGTTAATTTGACAGCACTTGCCCTTACAGCACAGAATAGGCTGTGCCTTACAGTTTCGTATATACGATACGAATT
This sequence comes from Cenopis cana, assembly GCA_951800055.1. Taxonomy (NCBI): domain Eukaryota; kingdom Metazoa; phylum Arthropoda; class Insecta; order Lepidoptera; family Tortricidae; genus Cenopis; species Cenopis cana. The sequence continues at coordinate 15,294,753 of OX637476.1, read as the reverse complement.
ATACTAGAATATTCAAATCGGCATCCTCGTGAGATCGACACCTCAAGGGAAGCGCGCGAGCCGGATTTAGCCGAAGCGGCCAGAGAAGAACCAGGACTGGCTTCCTTATAGGTAATCTAGAAACTATTAGCGGAATTATTGATTAGGGATATTAAATTAAATTCACTTCCGGGGACCATAGGGCTGGCTCGTTTCTTGTCCAGCGGGTAGGCATAGCTATCCAAAGGGGAAACGCAACCAGTCTTATGGGAACCATGCCTCAGGAATACGATCTGAGGGACTTTTTTATTTTTTTATATGGTTTAATTAGGTTAATTTAGTTTCATTTAAGTTTTTATATTTAATTGTTACAATATTTAAAGCACTAATTAGAATAATAAGTAGCTTAGTCATTTCACATGTAACTATGTACAGGAAAGAAAAATATTTCCAAAATATATATTTAACCGAATCCAATAACTGTAAGTAGGATATTCTCTTGAAAACATAGCATTTGCAACACATGAAACTTTAAAATTTACACAATATTGTCCGTAATGTTTTCTTGTCTAGTTGAATTCGAAAATCTCACGTCGATTTCAGGTGCTTCATTAGGATCGTATTCAGATTTGGGCACATCGACTACATTGCTATTAATATCTTCTCCACAGGTAGTCAGGGCCTCGGTTGTTACAGCTACTTTATAAGGCACAGCAATAGTTAACTCTTCGTTACCGTAGGACCACTTCGCAGCACTGGTGTTAAGCAGTTCTGTTAGAACTTTAACGTTCACATATTTCTTAAATTCATTTTCTTTTTCAGCTTGAATGTACAGCACGCGATGCTTGATCTTCACCTCTATAGTACTCTCATTGTAATTAGGGAGATTAATAATAAACTTGTACAAGTCTTGATCGTAGACTTCCTTGGAAGTAGCATCTTGGTGTTGAGCGCAGAATGTTTTAGCTTTGTTGTCGGCTTCGATTATATCGCTGGCAAGCCGTTGGAAGAATCTTTCGTCACCGTGACTGTGATGTAGTTTATAATCTCTGTGGTGTCTATTGCAGAGGTTTGGGTGATTGCTGCACCAATGATGAGGTTGCACGATGTTTAGTAAAGTGAGAATCAAAAGAAATCGATACATTTTGGACAGCTTCGTTCCGCGGAACAACAGTGACTGAACAGAGGCGCGCGGTTACTGATAACTCTGTTAACCTATTATAAAGGTTACTGATAACAAGGGCGAGTAAATTGTACAGCTATGTTATCTCTTTTTATGAATTGTTGAATTTATTGGTTTGCCAAGGGTATGCTCGAAATAAGGACCACTCGACGAGGTCATAAATCTTGAATAATCATCGATTATGTTTATGTAGCTCATAAGTGGAGACATAAATTATGCGTAGTATTGGTATAAACGATTTTTTTTGAAACAGAAGTGCTAATAGTATGTTGCTTAGCTAGGGCGGCAAGTCCGAGGCGAAGGCAAAGACGATAAATATTCGACCTGTGGTTTTCTTTATTACTGCCCGTGCCGAGTACAACATTGTACATCTTCTCCTAGCCAGGAAGTGGGGTTTCCCGAACGTACTATATGTACTGTATATTGAATTAAATTTAGTCACACTTATTATGATAAAACAAATTACTCTAATAAAAATAATACGTAGGTGCAGTCAGGGACCTTACTGCAAGTATTATTTTGTCTCTCGTCACTATGACAATAACTTTTTTCTCTAAAGTAGCTAAACTGGTAGCGGACAAAAAGCCAGCAAAAGCTGCTATCTTTTTCCCCGCCGGTCGATGCAGCAGACAGTAAGCGTTTGTTATCTCATCCTAAGCCCTTTTACCCCAATTGAAGGCATCAGCGCCGGCCGTGGCTCCTGCTAGCTGTTTATCACTACCTTTATTTTTGCCAGAAGCAAGAGCTAAGTTAGAAGAGTAAGCATCTTTAAGAATTTATTGAGAGCGTTGGAATCAGACCCAGCTATATATTGCTTCCCGCTCCAACATCTGTTGGTAGCTGATCTTCCATTTGAACGTGCTTTGCCATATGCTCCGCCAGCATTAGAGCCAATGGTAAGAGGGATATGAAATGAAGAAATTGAAATGATGATTCAAAATAAATTGTTGAAAATTATAAATTGCGAAATAAAATTATATTAAACAAAATTAAAACACGGCTTAACTGGATAAAATTGTTGTACTAAAAAGTTTCAAAATCAAGAACTTAAGCTAATATATTCTGTTTGTAGTCGAGGGACCTAACTACATAAATTACCAAAATAATTAAATCCCCAGAGTACAAGCAAAAATAGATTTCCTTAAGTTCTTTGTGGTCTATTTTTTAGTTCACTTAAATAACAATGCAGTCGTGTTTTTAATTTTTTAAGTATAAGATATTGCAGAAGTACCGGTCTTGGACCCGACTGCAGCGTTTGCCTTTGAACCGGGACCCAAATAACTGCCAGCATTCTTGCCATCCTCTACACCACTTTTTCTGGTTTTCAGTACTCCGCCAGTAAATGGTTCTTCAATATTATCACCAGCGAATATTCTAGAAAGATCCATAAATCCTTTTTTGCTGTACATGCCAGAATCTGTAACATTCAATCAATGGTCGTTGAGCCTGGGGTCAGGATGTACTGATCGGTTGGTTGGTTGGAGGGGCCCCCCACCTCTGGCTTGCCTTAACCGGCCGTCCAGAGTGGAGTCGCAAGAGCTGTTGCTCGAGGGTAGATGTGGTCACCTAAGTGGCGAGTTGGCTATATGTTTAAAGTCCAGTGCCACCTCTCTACCCCCAGGTCTCTGACCGGTGTTGCCCCTAGGCCATTTTTTAATGTCGCTGTTTAATAGGGGCCCATCTAGCAGGGAGCAAGTCACCGTCTGCCGGAATTAAAATGAGAGACTGTTTTATTAGGCAGGCGTCCGATGTCTCACCCAATAGCCCAGCCATTAGTCCATCATCTTCACCTTATAACCCGGTTCATTTAGATTCCATCAACCAACAACAGTCCCTATACACCCTGGCGGGTGCTGTTTCTTTGTGCGTCCCATGGCACGGGCAGGGACAGCATCCGCTCGGTGTATCCCTTGCATTTCATTACATTGTCAAATGGGCCTCTACGTGTTAGCTATGTGGTACCTACTCGACGAGAGGAGAACACAAAACACACGAAATCATTTAAAAAATAGTTTGTGAAAATTCCAATAACTGACTAGGAAAAAAATCTATAATTATTGAACCAGCTCACAAATTTTCACGAGAATTATGCGGCCTGTAGAGGAGAACAAACGGAAATCCGTACATACGATACGAAAGCATTTTTAAGCAGCAGAAGCAGAGTCAATTAAGTACTAATACTACCTATAATAAATACGCACTTTGGTTTAGTAGGTATGTAGACTATGTAGTACCTATTTAGTAGTACAAAGTACCCAGAGAATAACTCTACTTCAAGAAGAAATGCGCAATTGTCCATTAGTAAAATACGTAGATAATGTACATGGCATTTTTAATATACGTTTTCGTCAATATATTAATTACCTCTTACAGTATCAGGTGACTGACTGCACCAAAAAAGGAACCGACGACAGGATGCTGAAAAAAAGAAATACAGCACATTGTAATCATATTTTTTGACGTATTACAAATTTTCTAACTTCCCATTGATATTAAGAAAAATTACCATGTGAAGGGCTAACTCAATGCATTTTGAACGGCTTTTCACAGATAGTCCCGTTGAGATAGCCGATTGCAGTGTTGCAAAAGTTACCGATTTATCGGTAGAACTCCCGATTTCGGTTAGAAAATACCGATACACCGATTTTAGGTGTCAATTTCCCGATTTTATGACCATACAAGGTTTTATTAATAAATTCAGCATTTTCTTAATAAATATGAAAAAATTCGCACGAATAGCGAGGCGATTAGCGAGTTTACCCGAGCATGCATGGATGTGTACACGGAAACCCACCTTTCAATATAGATACACCGTATAAAATAAAAAATAAACTAATTTTTCAGCGTTTTTTTAAGTACCCGTCTAAGTATTTGCATCGAATTAAAGATACTACACGGAACCAAAAATATCCATATAAATCAAAGTAGTGATTACATGTAATTATTGCCAGAAAAAATTGGTAAGATTAAAATTCTGGCATTTAGGCACATGTTAAATTAATTAACAATGGTCAATATCACTTTAAAAAAGGATTATAAAGTGGTTTTCTTCATAAGAAAAAAGAGCTCCCGATTTCTCCCGATTTTTAGATGTTAGTAACACCGATTTCACAAATGTCAATTTTGCAACACTGGCCGCTTGCAACATAATGCCATTAAACTGAAATTAATAGTAGTAAGTTAAAGTAGCGCAAGCAACGAAGACCACTAACTGCCACTCCTGCCGGTTCAATGGCTGGAACCTTCACTGTATGGCGATGGCGTAAATTGATTGATCCGCTGTATGTCCAGCCAGACACCCTGGAGATGTAGATGAAAGTAAAATTGGCTAAACACTCACTGATAGGCGCATTCTCGACAGTTATACATAATGCAAGTAACACTGCCACAATTCGGAACATGGTATGGGATCCTAATAACAAAATCGTGAAAAACTGAGTCAGTAGCGAGGATATAAAGTGTTTTAATGTACTTTTACTTTTATTGGCCCGATAAAACGAGTCGTTATTGGGAGGTCGTGAACGGATGGAGTATTTAATGTAATTTAATGTTCACGATTTTAACACGTAATGGTGCAAATGGTATCTTTACAAGTTAGTAGTACTCCTACGCACATCACATGTGTATAAACTACTTTATAAGCTACTTACAAAGCACATGCTCTGCTTAAACTTACTAACAAATTTTTTATGTTTTTAATGTTATAGGCGGCCAACGAGTAGATGGTAGCGATTACCGTCGCCCATAGACGCCTGCAACACCAGGGAGTAGCGCCGTGAGAGACGGGCCTAAAGCAACACACGTCTGTCATGGACAGAGAATTCAGTTGCACGCAGTAGTAGTGTATAGTGTGCACAAGAACAAGTTGGTTCTTCTTCTTCTTATTTAAAAAAGGCTTTTCATCAAATTTATGATAATTTCGCCAATCAATACTTGTTCAAAGACGTTGTTCGGTAACGAACGACGCCATGACAGTAGGCAAATGGTTTTGTTCCGTAGTGGATTCTGCTCGTCGTCGCGCCGAGCACATGTGTTCACCAACGCAGCGACGAGTAAAATCCAACAAGTGAGTTATCAAAATGGTTTTTGACATAAAAGTTGTACTAATCTAATTTTTAACCACAAATATATCATAATCAAAAACGGAATATCGCCAAGATGGGAAAAAATCAGCAACGTAGAATGTCTTAATCAAAAAATACTTCAATTAAAATGATGATAATTCCTTACATGTTGGAAAATGTGCTGACGCAGCAACCGTCTGCAAGCCGCATTACGCGAAACAATATCCAGGCTCCGTGGGTGGCACAATGTGCATTGTGCGGGCACAATGGCAATACGTATATTAAACACACGTCTGCCGTGTGCAGACTTTAGTAACCGACATATTTAACCGGCTAAGTACCTGTAAAAATAGTGGTAAGTGTTGATAAATAAATAAAATAAAATAAATATTCGTTTTAACTCTTAGTATAATACTACCTAGCTTAACATTAAAATGCCATTCTGAGAAAAACATCCCTCTAAAAACATTTTCATGTAATATGTTGCCAAGACGAAACGAAACCATGGCTTGCACTGTCAAGTTATCAGATCTGATGTAGAGGCAAGCTTCTAACTCTACAAGCCCTAATTTCAAAAACTCTACTTTTTCAAAATAATTGTGGCTTGGCCGTTTCTATACCGTCACATCGGCGTTAAGCGACTTCCTGACTTGGCGGGGCGGGATCGATATGTGACATTTTCTTCTTTGGCGTAAACTTACTGACATCGCAAAGATTCTCACTTGACATAATACTGTCAGTATTTACGTTTGCGCAGTAGTAATATCATGCGCAGAAGCGGACCAGTACCGCCTTCGCATCGTCCCGCTACCGCGCGTCCCGCGCCAGTCAGGAAGCACTCATTTAAATGTAGGGGCGTGGTAAAAAATGGTATCGCGTCGACTGACAGCTGACACTGACATTTGACACTTTTCTCATATCGTACTGCCTCCGCACCGACAAATCAGGAAGTCGCCTTAGGTAAAATAATTATGGATATTAACATTACGGATATTGACACACGTCTGCAGTATGCAATTAGACGTCATTCAGTCACCAAACGTATTCGTTTTAACTTAACCGTAAGGTAACGTTATAACCAATACCATTTTAATATTAAAATGCCATTCTGAAAAGAACTTCCCTCTAAAAACGTTTTCATTCATTCCAACTAAAAACAACACAAAAAATGTTTCCAAGAGGAAGCCATTTGGCTCTGTATGGTTTTCGTGATTTCAAACTCAAAATTGAATAAATTAACTAATGTTTAATACATATAAATGCATTTTTCTAATTTGGGCCTAATTTTCTGCCGGTGAGTATATAATATATCTAAGGGATAAACTCAATAACTACCTACCGCAAGGATTTTCAGCAATGGACATTGTTTCATACGGAAGGTTTATAAGTAGTCTATGTGTATAATTTATTGTATTTTGCGTAATCATTAACGATCAAGGTCACCTTGTTAATGTAAGTCAGAATAACTTACCCTTATCCCTGAGCGGCCATTGTAGTAAAGTATTATCTGCCTATATTGTTAGATTTTTATACCTCGGAAAAACTCCTAAAGAAAAGAAAGTATGACGCCCATCTTTTCAACGCGCACAAAGAGTAACAAATAACTTTGAATTCAAGGTTCTGTACCCTTACTATGAGTTGGCAATGTTTGCATTACCTTACCGTACCTACTCGCTAGCGACTGCGTAAAAGATTTAGCATGGACAAAAGTACAGCGCCTCTGGCGGTTACGCAATAGAACTAAGAATCGCCATACTAAATCGTTTACGGCGTCGCTAGCGAGTATGGTAATGCAAACATTGCAAACTCATGGTAAGGGTACTGTGCTTGTGTCAAGTCATCGGCTCACTGTGATTATAGGGTTTATTTCGTATGTATTGAATTTGTATTTCGTATCTATGGTAAATTGCAAGCAAGTCTATTCTATCAAACCTATTGTGAAGTGTATTATTGTATCAACCAAAGTCCAAAGCATACTAATTTTATGCTACGAAAAATGGTGATATTTTGAAGAAGTACCTTGTTTGATTTTTTAAACAAGTTTATTGATGTAGATTGATATCATTACTTTAATTATTTCTAATTTTATTCATGTACATAGGTACAACACACATATAATATGTATTTACGTACATCACGTAATGAGGAATTCTGTGGGATACCAGCTCAGATCATGAGGGTAATATAGCAACAATATACTCGCAATCAAAAAAAAAATTTATTGACATTGTATTCATATATATTTCGAATTAATAAAAATCTTTTTAGCTAGGGTTAATAAATACAGAGATCCATAATACCTATATTATATATATTTTCAATGAAATAATTTTACATAGTTACATGCCGATTTCACCCCGCTAAGTCAGGAAGAAAGTCGCCGAAGTGAGAAGAAAATAATTAAAATAATTTATGTCACACCTGGCCATAAAGTGGCTATTATCGCACGCTCCGCGCGCGAAAAAACCAACTTCCTGGCCAGGGGGTGTCATAAAATTTTGTACATACCACGGGCGATAATAAAGAAAGCCTCAAATCGCACATTTATCGCCCTTGCCTTCGGCTCGGGCGTAAAATACCTGCGATCTGAGACATTCTTTGTTTTATCGCCCTTGGTAAGTAATGTACTATTTCTTAACCCTAAGCAAGTTGACGCTGATATATATTATTATTTGGCTCTAGTTACTTTTTGTAATACCTACTAGTACTAGTCATAAAAATATCAGAACACACAATACTTACTACTCATGCAATTCCGAGCTCCCGCTAATTAATTATCTGTATCAACAAAACGTAACAAATTAGTATCTTCTAAGTAGTTTGTGGTAACAAACGTCAGCCATGATAGATAGTCTCGAGTGCCCGTGACTCGTGAGGCGATGAATTAATCAACACAACAATATAACAGAATGGGAAATAACTCGAAATCAGCTATTGTAAAGGAAAACAGAGAAGAGAAACATTAGGGGCCCAAACGATTCTCTTCTCTCTTCATTCATTCATAGATGACACAAGATTTTCGAGATTTGGATTCACACAAGATGACTGAAAAACAAACATTAAAATAATATCTATTTTCTGTAGTCCCCTCAAGATATAGATAGATAGATAGATATCATTTATTGTATTGATCATACATTGTCAAGAACATTATCAAATTATAAATAACTTAGAATAAATTTACAATATAAATTAATCAATAGGAACAATTGCGAAAAATATATATGATTATTTTTTTTTTAATACCTACTGCACAAAAAACACATAATATAGAAAAGAAACAAAACAAGAATAGATCTAACAACTACTTAAACCTAACCTAAACTAAATACATATCATGTTTTGATACATTCATTCACCAATCGTTATTCGTCCAGAAACTCTGACAGAATAATAGGCTTTCCTCGTGCAATGCGCTCTAAGTCTACGAGTAAAAGCGCTTTCCGTGCCAGTAATTTTGATTTCTTCAGGTATTTTGTTTGTGTATATGGAGTTAATCCTGCATCCTGCAACACCTGTGATTTCCATACATACTTCTTCTTCTTTAAAGAAGGCTTTCCATCAAATTAATGTTGATTTCGCCAATCAATGCTTGTTAAGAGACGTTGTTCGGTATCGACGCCATGACAGTGCAGTGTAGGTTAGGTTAGTTACCTACACTTTATCTACATCCATATGTTAAATCCTCTTTCGCGTGTTTCATGTGGAACCGTTGAGCGGACAGAGACATGCTTACCCCATCACTGCAGCGCGCACCAGTACTGTAAAGTTGTGCGTGATCTCATAATTACATAATATTTGATTTTATTATGGCCCGCGCGCAGGGGTACCTATATTGAAAAGCTGTGTTTTACGAATGGTTTTTGAACTTTTGTTAAGAAGCCCACGTAACCCTAAAATATGCTGCCGTTTTATTGAATCGCAGCGTTGTGAAAATGTATAATATATTTTCTTGGAATTTCAAATAATGCATCATATTTTTGTGAACAAATACCTAATAATATTGTGTTCAGTTATCATATTTGATGAAAATAATATGCTTCTACTGGCTTATTACGATGAGGAAGTATACTTCCTTTCCATTTCTGATTTTATTGGCAAATATCGCATTTTGCCCCTCTACAAGAAACAGCTTAAAAAATTGTCTATGAGGCACAGGATAATATTCATTGAGCGAGTGAGCAAAGAAAGAAAATAGACAAAAATAGAGACATTTGCAATAAAACTTTTTTAGAATTAGGTATGCGCTGCAACATTTGCAATAAAACTATTTGAATTATACAAACAAAAAAACAACACAGTCAAGTGCAAAAATATGGGTGCATACACTTGAGGTTTCGGTACTTATCGATATATATATATTTGCACTTGACTGTACCATGCCTATGCTGCGCATAATGCGATATATTATTGATACCTTGCCCCACCCAAAAGCCGAAAAAAAAACTATTCCGGGTTATACCCACAATATAAAATTTAAGACTAGAAGCATAAAATTGCAAATCAGCATCATTACTATAAATCATCAGGCAGGAATTCAGTGCGATTTCTAACTTGGGCAAACCTACCGGGAAGATCGCGGGTCCGTAAAAATGAGCGATTACGGTCAAACACCATCAGACCAGCTCAACATGACCCCTCGTAACGAGCAAGGAGGAACGCTTCCCTAAGGGAAAACCAAGATTGAGGGATTTTTATCACTGGTCCGCACAGATTTCGTCTGTTAAAGCAATCTTCTAAGCCAAATTTAGAGTCTAACCGTCTCTGTCAGTCTTTACCCTTGCACACTCCAACGACAGGGACGGCAATATGGAATGTTTAGTCCAGATTAGGCAGTTTCACTTCGCTTTTGAACCGGAAAGGATATTTATGACAGTCGTTAAGGTGATATGTGATATTTGAATGTACTATCATAACGGGATTCACGCGTAATATGACGTTTATGTAATGGTCATTTAAGGCGACGCTGTGATAAACTATGAAACTCAAACAGTGTGCTGAAATCCCCTCACCTCACCCGCCCCGGTATTTCTTACGCGGCTCGCGATCGAATAGCGCATGACAGAGTTGACAGACAGAGCGCCGCACGGAACATAGACATCAAAGGAGAGGTATTTTTTTTTAAATACGGCGGTGGCAAACAAGCGTATGGTCCACCAGATGGTTAGCGGATACCGCAGCCTACAGACGCCGGCAATTCCATGCGCGTTGCCGAGTCTTTATCAAATTTGAGGATTAATTTGTGCTTTCCACATTTCTTAAATATTTTCTAACTATAACATTACTTTTTGGAATTTGTAATACCTATAAAGATTAGATTAGATTGTGTTTATTGTGAACCTAATTAGAGATGTATGGGTATTTAATAATAAGAATTTTATCGGGTAAAACTTGATACAAATATGTAAAACTACTCGTGCCGACATTATTACCGATGTCAGATAAGGAGGTAAGAAATCAAATACCTATTGTACATGTTTACAGTTAAACCCTGACAAGATTGTATTTGGCCCTGAAATTAACAATAATGAGTGTAAGTCATGTACAGTCGGTACAGTGTGGCTTCATGTTAACAATGTAGAATGTCGAAGAAGAAAAACAAGAGAAAGTGAATATGTTAAGGGGCTGACAACACCTAAAAAAAGTCCCGCTCTAACACGCGTGAGTTTCCAATTAACCATTCCGCTTTTTACGGAAGCTCTGCGCGTAAAATAGTAAATAAATACTACAATAATATTGAAATGAAAAAAAGTGTGGATTATTTGTTTGGCGGTTTAGGTATGAATATGTTGACTTTATACAATACAATACAATACAAATACTCTTTATTGCACACCTCAAAAAGAACACAGTACAGGACATTAGGCTTAAAGTAGAGGTAAACAACAGGCGGTCTTATCACTAAAGAGCGATCTCTTCCAGACTTTATGTTTTTAATTGCAGACCCATACGTTATAAAAATAAAGACATAGAACCGTTTAATGATGAATTTAAGACCAATCTTTGCAATTATTTTCTATCGAGCCGATTTCGTCCAATTATGTATCGAGTCCGAGAATATTCATATTTTTTTTGATGTGCTAGAACAAATAGATTTTCTTAAAAAAACTGCTTAAATAACATCAATTTCAACAAAATTAGGTCTTGACAGCCTCTGCTATGCTACCTATTCATCTAAATCTGATTAAAAATATTCTTCAGATTCGAACTCCGATGAGGCTTCATTTTCGTCAGTTGTTGAAGTGTCACTTTCAGTACCACCGACCTCAATTATAAAATGTTCGGCCAGTGATTCGATTATAAGATCTTTTTGCCTATTTTCGTAGTTTGGTGGACGTATCCCTTAATACGAAAAAAAAAACCTATTAAGTTAAACCCCAAACCAACAAACCAGTTAAATACAACGGCACTATAAAATGTTAGTACCGGACATGTCAACAACCAATAAGCAATCCAATATCCGCAACATGGCGAAGGTAAAATAAATTCTTACCCAGGCTTTAAATACATGAATATAATTGAAACTTAACGCCGTGGAATACAAAATTATTTCTAATGAAAATCTGGCAAGCGAAATTATACTTACTGTATAAAATTCTGGCAATCCACAGAGAACCCATGGCATATCGAGTTGCCACTAGCGAGTCAGATAGGTATAAAACCCTACATTGGCAACACATTTTGTAAGTCTTTATACTTCAGTGGCATTTCTCGTGTTGTACAACATATAAAATAATGTAAATTAAAACGATGTATAGAAATTTATAATACAGCCGAATTAGGAACCTCTTCCTTTATAGGGTTCCGTACCCGAAGGGCCAAGTGGAACTCAATTGTTGTCACTCATGTGTCCGTTCGTCCGTCGTCTGCCACAAAATTTTGTTCCGAAGAATTTGTCAACTTCCGTTTGACCCATGAACTTGAAATTTGGTGATCATGTTTATTATAACGTATATTTTACCAATAAATACTTAATAAAACATATTTTTTGAGGTTGGTTCGGAACCATAGATGTGCGAAGTCCGACTCGCACTTGGCCAGTTTTTTGAAATTGGTTAAAAATACTCTTAAAACAGTTTATAAATAAGAAGGTTTTAGTCTCAAATACTAAGTATTCGATTATCAAAACTTATATATAACATGACATATTTTCGTTTTCGTTTAAATCCGGAGACGACTCCATGGCATTGTTTTCTTTTCCAACTAGAACATTGAATGACATTTACGAATGTTGTTGAATAAATCTATTTGCGTTTTTACTTACCTTTTATAACCATATTTTTACATTAATCAATTAAACAAGCTTTCCTTTTTCGTTTTGAGTGCTTCCTCGAGTTTTTACGCGAATAAAATAACATTTTAAACATATATTTACGTAATTTTGCTGGTCTCGACGAGCACGGGTCCAACGCTGACAGCGGCCGTCGGCCGATTGACTTGACATCTTGTCATCATTCTTGTATAGAAAACACGGCACGCGCTGGCTTAAACTATAAGGTCGTATACGACAAAACCGTGTTTTTCGATTTAAATAAAAGTTCTAAGTTATTTTATAAAATCCAATTATAATTTTAAAGTGTTTGTTAAGATGAATCTATATTGAAAACTAAGAGGCTTTAACAAGTGCCGTTTGTCTGTAAAATGCGAATCTCTGTTTAAACAGAGGTGTTTTTGACGAAGAAAAGTCTGTTGCAAAAGTTATCCAATCGTGTAAAGCAATTATAAAATTAAAGCTAAAGGTATGATTGATCATGTGAGTCAATTTCGTTTTCATCAGTTGCTTGGTTGCTGAGAAAAATGGAAATCCATGCAACCAATATTTCCAAAGCGTCGTCTTAAATTCGCGTTATACAAGTTAGGGAGGAATGCCGTGTCATTTTCAGAGAAAGATTTATAATAGACTGCATTATATGGGAGGGTAAAGATACAATATGTCTACAGTTGAACACGTACAGTGGCTTTAATGTTCTCTCGTGAGTCGTGATTACTGTCACATGAACGTGATACACTGGTGAAAAACAACGTTTATGTCACACCTGGCCATAAAGTCGCAATTACCACACCCTCCGCGCGCGGAAAATACCTGCTATCTGAGTCATCCTTTGTTTTACCGCCCTTGGTAAGTAATGTACTATAACGGCTATCTGTCAAATTTATTCGCGTTTCAGTTTTGTTTTCCTTGAAATCGCATAACTGGTGAATGAACGATTTTTCTAAGCTGAAAAAACGAAGTGGGTCGTGATGTAATAAGATAGGTATCTAGGTAGTAGGATTAGATTAGATATATTTATTTTTTATTGAAAATATGCAAGTATTTTTTTTAAAACTAAAATAGCATGGATTCACAAATAACACCGTCAGAGTGTATATAAATAATAAACCATGAATCATAGGTAAATTTATTTAAAAAAAATTAATCATTAAAAAAATATTATAATTGGTACATTGCCAAATGTACAAAACGGGATTTAAATGTCAAAATGCGTATGGTTGTTTTCCACCGTCTTAGTTTATAATAAAAGGTATTTTACTAGCTACTCCAGATTGTAAAGATAGATGAAAACCGGCACCAACCTTAATAAATAAAACATTTCATTCTTTACAACAAAATATAAAACGCGCCCGTTACAGCGCTCCGTCGGTTTCGAATCTTCTTCGTTCCATTATGAACCAATAGGGAACCATTTATCACCAGGTTTTAAGCCGTAAGACTTAATAATCCCTTTTCGTATTTTTCAGCCATCCATCATTCTCATCACTTTCTTTTGCGAAGGGAAACTTCGGCATTGCCAAGTTCATTGTATTTCATAACTTATTAGAGCCTCAGGAAAGTCGCGAGGTTCACTTTCAACTTATTAGGACATTTAGCGGCGAGGTAACTATTGGTTGTGCATTGAACGAACATCATTATGTCACTAGAGTTCGAAGATAAAACGTCTGTATTCAATATTTTTAAAAATAACTCAACAAAAAACAAGTGGAATTCAAGTTATTCTGCCGAAAGAAGATTAGAATTTGTGCGAGAATTTCGGTCGAAATGCGTTCTAAGATTGTTATTTTGTTTTTAATCTGCTTTGTGGCATTTTGTAATGCGTTTCCTGAGGCTAAAGGCGTCGAAGCGAGAGGAAAGAAAAAGAAAATCGCTTTGTTTAGTAAGTACTTACCTATTTTGTTGTAGTAACTTTAATAAGGGCCGATGTTTCAATCCTCAGATAAAAGTAAATGTCAGAAATGTTAGCTTTATTTCATTTAACTTCAGACTAGAGATAATTTTAACCGTCGCATAATTTTATCTTAATCAGTTTTAATTATTATTATTAATTGAAACAATAGTTGTGGAAAAATTGACACCAAATTAATAGCAATATATAATTACGTATGTACTTATGTAAGTACAAGTACAACTATCTTTTAGCTGCGACTTCACTTCACCTCGAACCGCCGCAAAAATTTAATAAATAGAAGTATATATTAGGCGACCGGTTTATAGCCTAGTGGTTAGTGACCTGTCTACGAAGCTGACAATCCCGGGTCCGAATCCCAGTCAGGGCAAATATTTGTGTGGTGAGTGGTACGGGTATTGTTTCTGTAACACAAGCCTTATTGAGCTTACTATGGGGATAGTTCGATTTGTGTAAAATTGTCCTCTAATATTTATTTACTATTTATTATTGTTTATTTATTAAGAGGACAACAAATAGAACTAGCCTCTAATAGATCTAGCTCGCTAAGTATATATAGTTAGCGATTTCACAGATTTCAAAGAGTAGCACCATATGGGATAATTTTGTACCGGTTTGTTACGGAACCCCATAAATGCGACTAGCAGCATGTGCATTAAGAAACTCAACAGATTGTTCATTCACACGCTGTTACATTTCCATTCGCCGTCGGAACAATTTGAAACGTAAAAATGGCTCGATAATGGCTTTTTTAGGGTTCCGCAGCCAAAATGGCGAAAACGGAACTCCTATAATTTTGTCATGTCTGTCCGTTCGTCCGTCCGTCTGTATGTTACAGCCGATTTACTCGGAGACTATAAGCAGAAAAATTATGAAATTTGGTACGAAGGTGTATTCTATGAACTTGTACCTTCTACCTCTACATAAAAGTGATATAAAATTACGAACATACATGTAATTGGAAAAGAAAAAAAAAGTAAAGAAATTTTCAATTTAAGTCAACCGCTAGTGAAATATTAGCTCTCAAAGTCGAGAAAATTCTGAAAAAATTGGTGTAGGTACATTAATTAATTCTGTCAATGATTTTTAGTTTGGGAAAGATAGGTTTAACGGTTTTTGAGTTATCGCTGAAAAACTGTCTTGCCCAAACAAAAGGACGTAAATACCGTGAGTTCCCAATGAAGATACGACCTTTTTTGATCGAATGTATTGGATAGAGGTTTTAAATGTGGAATACTACTTTTCGGCACGGAACCTTCCATTGTGCGTGGTCCGACGCGCACTTAGCCGGTGGCGGTTTAATATATAAGCTCATATCTGCATATATCGAGTGTAACGATACAAATTTGCTCCACATTTGCAAGGCTGTTACCAGTCTTTCTCTAGTTAAGTTTTAGTTAAGGTGGTGCGTGGTTTAGTTAAGTTTAGTTCCGTATACTGCAGAAATTTGCTCCACATTTGCAAGGCTGTTACCAGTCTTTCTCTAGTTAAGTTTTAGTTAAGGTGGTGCGTGGTTTAGTTAAGTTTAGTTCCGTATACTGCAGAGGTTGTACCTATGTCTATTGAATGTAAACCTGAATTGCAATTTCCATAACACTTAGATTTGAATTTCAGCCACTCCTTTTCAGCCATAAAGTTTAGTTTGCTCGCGTATCGTGTCATTTCTACCACCGTCTTTTGTGGTCCATACTCGTATGGCCAATATATCTACGGTGGAAACTGGATATTAAATAATCGACCTCTTATTAGGCCCGGTACAGTCTGAGTGGAAATAACTGCCGAATATCAGAATTGTTTTGCCTGTTGTCTTAACTTTAAAACCTAATGTTCTCTACTACGTTCCCAAAGGCTCAAAGGCAATCTTATGTCGTTAACAATAAAGTCCTGTTAACATATTTTCACTTTACGCACGCACAAATTATAATTCTCAAACTAGATTGCTGTAAGAAGGTGTTGTAAGCGCATCTTTAAATAACACATCAATAGGTATATTTTTTTAATCTTTTCAGTATACTTCGCGGATCTAATAGTCAAGAAATTCTTCATACTAAAGCTGATATACGCCTTCGTGTTCTGGCTGGTCATCCACAAGGCCGGTTACTTCCTGAGCTGGTTCGTCAGCTACCTGAAGGAGACGAAGCAGCAACACCACGACCACGACCATTACGGGCCCCATCATTACGAAGCCATTGGCCCACCGAGCTATGGACCACCAAGTTATGGGCCATATAAGAGGAAGAATTATTAGTAATGTATAAAGCGTCCAATAAAGCGAGAGTGGCCTGGGGAAAATCTAGGGGTTTTCGTTTACCGAGCCCGACTTCAATAGAAAGCTTCCGGCCAGTTTTAGGGGAAATGCATTACGTGAGCTAGCATACTCGCTAATGGACGAGCTATGGGCTTAATTAGCAGCCAAGTAGGCAGAAAACAACCCGGGAACCTACCTGCAGAAACGCACAGGTACCTCTAGCGAAAACACTTTTTGTTCAAAAACGACTACGAAAATGGATGTCAATCGCTGCGTATGAAAGGTTTATGGACAGAATATAAATTATCAAAAAATCTATTTTATTTTTGAGTCCCAAACGTTTTAAAAAGGTAAAACGGCCATATCAAAAGAGAGCACAAGTCGTCTTTTTAAAACGTTTGGGATAATCAATTAAAATTGGCTGGAATGGCAATTGCTTGCTTCGTAATAAGAAAACTGACTCCTAAGGTCGTCCGCTTTAAACTAATACTCAGCCTGTAATTGCTTCATTCCATGCTTTTACGTGCCAAAAGAGTTATTGTTGTCCTAAAATAAGGGAAAAAGGTACAACCTTTCTTCCCTCATATGAGAGCAATAATGGCTCTATTTTGAATGGCAGGTGTGAAAAGCAGCATGGCATTGGCAGCCACTCGGTAGCAAAATTATTTTCGTCTTAGGCGTAAACGCTTGAATCCCTCGTACGTTCAAGATTAAATTTTGCTTTAGCATCTTTCTCTCCACTCGGGATTCGATATACCGCCATCGCATCGCCGTGAATATATTCCATTTTTCTCCCTCAACATGCCAAGTGAAACAGTTTATTTAAGTGTCTACTAATATTTAGACTTTAGAGATCACGAACTTCCATAATTATGGAAACTTATATACTTATATAATTACACATATAATTCGTGATTGCGTACTGTATTCGCTATGCGAACTTTTATTTATTTAATGATTAGTTGTTTAAGCTGTAAAAAATACTTAATAAAATAATTACGTGTTTTATTCAATTCATGAAAAATTATTTTCCCCCTTAATATTCTACTACCTATTTAAAACTTCCATAAAAGCATGGTATCCTTTAACTTATTTATCTATACATATAATAAAGCAGAAGAGGGTCGAAAATCTGTACATTGAAGATATTAGTAAAAAAATCGATGGAGGGGTCTAAGAATCGATAACAGAACACGTTTCAACTGTTTTTAGAATTCGTGTCTGTTTGTCTGTTTGTCTGTCTGTTTATTTGTCTAACTATCACGCGAAAACTAGCGAATGGATTTTAATACAGCCTTCACTAATATGTTTATTGGATCTTCGGCCAGGTTATAGGCTATAAAAATCATACAGGTTAGGGATAAAAGGGGGTGAAAAGAGGGGTTAAACTTTGTATGAGAAGTCTTTCAGTTCATGATTTACAGGCTTGAAAGTTGGTAAGTATATACATGGACGCAAAGTAAATAGAACCTCATTCAAACATTGTATAATAAACAGATAGTATTTGAAAAAATGGGGGGGAAATAACAATACCTCTGCCTCTCAAGGCTATAGACAAAAATACAAAAGTCCTTCAAACCATATTAACTGTTTGAAATGAGAGATCTAATTATGTTGGTAAGTCAGTCGCTATCAATATTCACAAACCTTACTACGCAACCTCGGTTTTTTTTGTTTTCTATGGAGGGTACCTTACCTACGCAGAGCGGCGGGCTGTCGGTTGCATGTTAGCACTTGCGACACGTACTACCTATATATTAAGTATGCGCAATTTTTGTATAAAATATTGCTTTTTGAGGTGCTCATTACAAGAATGATACTTATCCATTTTCAAATCAAAGATGGCGGACATTTACTTATTTACTTTTCTTAATAATCGATATGGGTGTCATCTTTGAGGTTCTTCGAGGTGCCGATTAGTTGCGTTTTCCGTCAGCATGTATAAAATACGTTCAGCGCGTAACAGTCATAAATTTAGGGTATATTGGTATTCGTTATTAAAACATACATACCTACGTAACAATAAACATCAAGTATGACCAAATTCGAAAGTCACAGGTGGATTGGAAGCAAAAAAACCGGCCAAGTGCGAGTCGGACTTCGCACATTTAGGGTTCCGAACCGACCGCAAAGTTAAGTTGGTTTTTATAGGAAAAATAAGGAAATTTCAAAGAAAAAAAATCTAATTTATCAATATATTAGTATTTGTTAGTAAAATATACGTAATAACAATCATTATTACCAAATTTTAAGTTTATAGGTGTTTGGGAAGTTAAAAAATTCATCGGAACAAAATTTCGTAAAAAAGCTGACTTTGGTGGCTTCTCATTCCTTTGTTTTCCAATATATTTTCAATAAAAAATACAGTAAGTATCTACTCAATGAGCTCTAAACAACGATACCCCACTCGACAGGGTAGGATAAAAAAAAAATTTTCGCGCCCCCCTTTAGCTGTATGGGAGCCCCCCTTAAAAACATTAAAAATAATTTGTGACTATTTGTATGGCTTTGGGCCAACAAGATGCTTATACTGTGTAAATTTGAAAGCTCCAACAGTTTGGCTGTAAAACCTGTGTGACAGACGACGGGCGGACATCTGGGCGTCACCAATAGGGTTCCGTTTGGACCCTTAGGGTTCGGAACCCTAAAAACAATTCTCAGAAAATCACATACCTCTCAGAAGCAACCACGGTGGGTGCGCTATCAACCTAGGCCTCTACTCCATCTTCGAAAGTGAAAGAACAGACCAAAGTAGGTATTCAGTTATACCTATGTTTTACAATAAAGCACTTTGAACTTTGAAAGGTATTCCAATAATTTATGAACAAAAAAATATCTATTCAACTACCTCTTTACAAAGCCACTTGATAGGTCAACAAATTTTTTTTGTCCAATATGTCGCGCTCGCTGCGCTCGCGTTTTCATCTACATTGCTTGATGCGTATGAAGTATTTTCCGTACCTGCATCATAATGTTCGAATCATTTCGCACTCGCTTTTTTATCTACATTACTTGACGCGTAGGAATTATTTTCCGTAACTGCATCATAATGTTCGAAAAATTTCGCGCTCGCTGCGCTCGCGTTTTCATGTGCATAACTTCATGAGAATGAAGTATTTTCCGCACTTGCATCATAATGTTCGAAAATTTTCGCGCGCCGTACGCTCGCGTTTTCATCTACATTATAGTTAATGCGAATGATGTCTTTTCCGCACCTGCATCAGAATGTTCGAATCATTTCGCGCTCGCTGCGCTCGCGTTTCGTATACATTACTTAATGAGTGTGAAGTATTTTCCGCACCTGCATCATAATGTTTGAAAAATTTCGCGCTCGCTGCGCTCGCGTTTTCATCTACATTACTTGATGAGTAGTTTCCGCACCTACATCATAATGTTCGATAATTTTCGCGCGTCCTACGCTCGCTCGCGTTTTCATCTGCATTATAGTTGATGCTTATGAAGTCTTTTCCGCGCCTGCATCATAATATTCGAAACATTTCGCGCTGATTACGCTCGCGATCTCATCTTCATTTCTTGATGCGTATGAAGTATTTTCCGCACCTGCATAATAATGTTCGAAAAATTTCGCGCTCGCTGCGCTCGCGTTTTCATCTACATAACTTCATGAGTATGAACGATTTTCCGCGCCTGCATCAGAATGTTCGAAAAATTTCGCGCTCGCTGCGCTCGCGTGTTCTTCTACATTACTTGATGAGTAGTTTCCGCACCTTACATCATAATGTTCGATAATTTTCGCGCGCCCTACGCTCGCTCGCGTTTTCATCTGCATTATAGTTGATGCTTATGAAGTCTTTTCCGCGCCTGCATCATAATGTTCGAAACATTTCGCGCTGATTACGCTCGCGATCTCATCTTCATTTCTTGATGCGTATGAAGTATTTTCCGCACCTGCATAATAATGTTCGAAAAATTTCGCGCTCGCTGCGCTCGCGTTTTCATCTACATACGTTCATGAGTATGAACGATTTTCCGCGCCTGCATCAGAATGTTCGAAAAATTTCGCGCTCGCTGCGCTCGCGTTTTCATCTACATTACTTAATGAGTATTTTCCGCACCTGCATCACAATGTTCGAAACATTTCGCGCTCACTACGCTCGCGATTTCGTCTTCATTTCTTGATGCGCATGAAGTATTTTCCGCATCTGCATAGTAATGTACGAAAAATTTCGCGCTCGCTGCGCTCGCGTTTTAATCTACATTGCTTGATGACTATAAAGTTTTTCCGCACCTACATCATAATATTCGAAAATTTTCGCACGCTCTACGCTCGCGTTTTCATCTACATTAGTTAATGCGTGTGAAATCTTTTCCGTGCCTGCATCATAATGTTCGAAACATTTCGTACTCAGTACGCTCGCGTTTTTATCTTTATTACTTGGTGCGTATGAAGTCTTTTCCAAACCTGCATCAATGTTCGAAACATTTTGCGCTCGCTGCGCTCGCGTTTTCATCTGCATGACTTGATGCGTATGAAGTATTTTCCGCACCTGCATCGTAATGTTTGAAAGAATTCACGCTCGCTGCGCTCGCGATTTCATCACGTCGCGTTTCATTACTTGATGCGTATGAAGTATTTTCCACACCCGTATCAGAATATCCGAAAAGTTTCGCGCTCGCCTCGCTCGCGAGCGTTTTCATCTACATCTATGATAAAATATATTTAGTCCTCTGTCATGTTTCATGTGGGCGCATTGAGCCGGCGTGCGCAATGTTTGGCGAGACAACCCGGCGAAATAGGTACGGTGTAGAAGTTGATATGGATAATGGATATTCACGCGAATGAACTCGCGGGCAAAAGCTTAGATAAATAAATTTAAAACTGGACTACCCGTGCGAAACCGGGGCGGGTTATAAATGCGAAAGTAACTCTGTCTGCCTGTTTCCCCTTAAAATGCTCAACCAATTTTAGATGAAATTTGGTATGGATATAGTTTGAGTCCTAGGGAAGGACATAGGATACTTTTATCCCGGAAATCATCCCTTAACGGGGCTTAAGTTAGAATGGAAGAGAGATAACTAGGTAAGCGCATGAAATAGAAGAATGAAATAACATTCTAACGCGATGACGCGAGTTTTACGCAGACGAAGTCGCGGGCAAAAGCTAGTTGACAATATTATCAATGCTCTTGTCAAAATTCAATTTATTTAAAACAAAAAAAAACAGGCAGATAATAAAAAAAACTTCCAATAAAAAATATTGCCTCTAAAAAATTTGAAACAATTGGGATTCAAAACATTTTAAAATTTGGAACGGGAAAATTCCTTAACTCGATCATATTTATTGTTTAAAGGTAGAGAACTTTATTCCATAATCGTTGCACAGATTTATTTTCGGCCAATAAATTCCAATCACTTTAGCGAGAAATAATTATATGTATTACAAAAATACAGGCCTGATAAAATATATACCTAGCCTTTTATAGGCGTAATAATTCAAAGTAGGTATTTTTGTACTTAGAACGTAGTGGTTGTGTTGTGAAGGTTGGGCCTAGAATGTAAGTAACTAGTGGTTAAATATTCTCTTTGATTATCTATTTGTACAAAAATGACACGATTTTTTTCACCGGTACTAAATGTGTTATATTACATGCGCTTGCTTGGCTGGGTTCTTGTACTTTTGAGTTTTTTAAAACCATTCTGAGACATAGAATATAGTGAATTAAATTCTAAAAAAATATGTGTTAGATAAGGAATTTGTCTATTCAAAATCGTATTTAGTTACAAGACCCGATGAATTACGCTCTATAGAAAAAAATAGCAAAGTTACAAAAAGGGATAACTTTGGAATGTTTTTTCAAAATTATGACTATATTACCACTGATATATTACTTTAAATTTTTGTACTCAATTAAATACACTAAATAGTTATCAGACAAATTCGTATGGTTTGCTTTGATGAAAATTGGCTTAATGAATATGTTTGACACTTTGAACGCCATTCTTCAGTACGGCAGTAACACTCACGCGCCAACTTATTTTCCTTAGGAGTTTGAATATGAACTTTAGCGTAAAGCACGAATGTGACTTTGACAACGTACGTCATAACATCTTTAGCCGGTTATGGCACCGTAGGCACGACAACACTGCGACACCTTTAGCTGTTCTTGGCGTTCAAAGGCTTAAATATTTACGCGCAAAATTTCCGTAGAGAGCGGGATGGTTAATTGCAAACTCACGCGTGCTAGAGCGGGACATTTGCAATGGAAGAACCTCTGCTTAAACCATTTCCGTTTACAATTGCGGTTACAATGAAGTGAACGATTTGGTCAACAATAAACCCAGGTTTACCCGGGCCCGTAATCCGGAGGAATATCCGTAAACGGACGCCCTCGATTATAAACCGTTTACGCGTGTCATAAAATGTCAAAGCATAAAACAAATGAGAAGAGACCATAGAGTTAGAATAGTTTTTTCTCAAAAACCGGCCAAGTGCGTGTTGGACTCCGCACATTTAGGGTTCCGAACCAACTACAAAATTAAGTTGGTTTTAATAGTAGATTATACAACAAGGGGATAAAACACTGTTTTATGTCACGGGTGCGATATTGAATCCCGAACGCAACGAAGGACTCCAAATTTTACTCCCGAGCGGAGCGAGGGAGTAATGACTTAATTCCTGAATCCCAACCTAAGATCGTGTTTGGCCAACTCTCTTGAATCAGCCGCAGCGTCTTATTTAAGAAAAGTCATGTCTGAGATTTTTTAATTGATAATTTTAATTAAATTACGCTATAGAATCCCTATATAATAAATATTAGTTTTTTCTATATTTTACAAAAATAAATTAAACTTGTAGGAAAAATAAATTAACGATGCTAATTGTAACCAATTCGAGTACTACTAGATATCTACATGTTATTCTTTTTCAAAGTGAGCACTGATCAATTGTATTGTTTTTTAGGATTCCGTTACCCAAATGGCCGGAACCCTTACAGTATCATCACGTCTGTCTGTCTGTCTGCCTTTTCGTACGACAGAGGCATATTACTTAAGTTTGTGTCGCATCTGACGGCACCTAATCCGCTGCCACCCAGAGCTCGGGTTAACGATGATTGCCCGACTTTTTGTAGCGTTGTGTTGCCGAATATCAGAGCGATGTTTACTTATTCTGTGGCGATGTTAGCCGCCCACACAGCAGCTCGCTCACTAATATTGTTACAAAGTAATTTTCGTAGAAGTAAATTGGACAAGGACATTTTCATTAAGTGTTGTAGATTCTATGCTATCGCTATGATTTTTTTTTGTTTTTATGTGTTGCAAGCAGGTTGCAAGCCGTGAAGTCACCAATACGCTATTTGACAAAAAAAAATTATAATGCCAATCGAACCAGTTTTTAGAGACCATCAAATGTCTAGATATGGGACCAACAACATTTAGAGCACAATAAAGGGCTAAAATTAGGGACAAACCTAGATCGACGCTAGCGGGTCTCAAAAACTCCTACAGATTGGTCCTGGCAAATGACGTCACTTGCACTGCATTCGACCAACCGTTGTATGGGAAAATTAATTACTTTACTATTTAATAAATGAAAAATAAAATATAAATAACATTATAAAAACAGACTGGGAAAATTAGTATTTTGCTGTTTTAGTCGTAAATTAATGCGTTTAGGTACATCATATCTTTTTACAAGCTATTTTTGATGTTGACTGTACCATATTTTTCAACCACATACAGCTAATCTGACGCAACACGTTTTAAAATATGAAGACACGTTTAAAATAATATACGAGTGATAAGCTGAATTACTGTTTCTTTTAGTCAGTAGCATCTCTTTATTACACTTACAAACGAGAAATATAACTAAAGAATATTAAAAGGCTTTTTTCCACTTTTATTTGCCGAGTTAATCCATTAGGTAGGGATTTTGGGATCCCTTTCACAGGTTCTGGTTAAACGTCTTCCAGATCAGATTTTCAAGGGAAAAACATACCTAATTTTCATTTATTTCGGCTTGTGAAAGACTTTATTCGCGATTCCGATCATTTTCCCTTTCAAGACGGACAGAAACCTGTTTATTAATTTGATTTCGGGTAATTTAGGTTTCACTTAACAATATTAAAAGTATGAATGGATATAATTTAAAAGATGTTGTGAAAAACGGTCTTCGGCGTAATGACATTACTACCTATTTAGTTTTTATTTTAGAAACCGGACTGTGGTTTGGCCGGGCCCAATAAAGCGATAGGAGTGCGCGGTTAGAGAGTGGCCTGGGGAAAATCCAGGGAAAATCTCCGATACGACCACGCGGGCGGTTTAAACACTGGAACACTAAGAATTTACACTCTAGTGGGATTGGATGAGCGTCTTCAACCAATTCTGAATTGTCAGTGGAATTAAGTTACTGGGAGTTTTGTCGCTGGTTCACTAAACCATAGCCTAGCTAGCTCAGAAGAGCCCAGTAAGAAACTTAGCTAAGCCCGACCTGGATCGGACTGACTCTAACCGGTATGCGGCGGTACCGGGACGAATAGGGACTATAGTGTGTCTGTGTTATCACGATCACGCGGTGGACGTCCCCGCCGGCGGGAATGCCTAAGGCGACTTCCTGATTTGTCGGTGCGGAGGCAGTACGATATGAGAAAAGTGTCAAATGTCAGTGTCAGCTGTCAGTCGACTCGGTACCATTTTTTACTACGCCCCTATATTTAAATGAGTGCTTCCTGACTGGCGCGGGATGCGCGGTAGCGGGACGATGCGAAGGCGGTACTGCTCCGCTTCTGCGCATGATATTACTACTGCGCAAACGTAATACTGACAGTATTATGTCAATATATTGATTTAAACTTACACGATTTTCACACATTATTATTGGGGAACGGGACTTAATCGCGTACAATTATAACTAATTTACCTTTTTTAAGGTTTTTGTCCGACGTTTCGAATGTATCACAACATCCGTGGTCGCGAACTGACTAGTAGTCAGTTCGCGACCACGGATGTTGTGATACATTCGAAACGTCGGACAAAAACCTTAAAAAAGGTAAATTAGTTATAATTGTACGCGATTAAGTCCCGTTCCCCAATAATAAAGTATTATGTCAAGTCAGAATCTTTGCGACGTCAGTAAGTTTACGTCAAAGAAGAAAATGTCACATATCGATTCCGACCCGCCAAGTCAGGAAGTCGCCTAAGTGTACGCATCGTGTCATTTATAACGATTTCTAGGAAATTCCCGTTTTTCCGGGATATCTCGGCTATCCTACTAGGGAGGTCCTGTAACTTACGTGAGCGTTATCCTGGAAGGTGTCCGAACATATTGCGTGTCAAAAACCCATTTCCCCGTACTAATATTATAAGTCCGACTTATCGACCAATAAAAACGCACCATTTAGTGCCAGTTGTACCAACGTACGAACACAGACCGGTCATCATCAAATATGGCGCCGGCAGCTGTCATCCCATAGAAACTTGTCAAACTTTCCATACAATCAGATCTGACGAACACCGCTTACGATTACAGACGGTTTGGTGCAACCCAGCCTTAATAGCTATAATAAAATACCTAAAAGCTACAAATGACGGTCTATACGACGGTAATGAATAAATGAATGAATATATATATAAGTCCAGCGAGTTCTAAAAGTAACACGATTACCTTAGCTGCAGGGCTTGCAGACCCCGGACTGGCAACTAATTTCCCGAAAATCTCGGAGATTCCCGAGAAATTCAAGCCGGTACCGGGACTGTCAACCCTACTTTGCTGTGAATCTCGTATAGCATCGATAATATCGTATGTAGTCGATACGGAGCCACCGTAGAAACGCAGCGGGCTCGCGAGGAATGCTTTCATATCAGCGGAATTTGCGGTGAAACACCCTGTATGGGCTTAGAGCGCTATGGTGACCATGGCGCCCCGAACATGCTCAGCAGAGAGTAATTATAGCCTGTTTTTTTATCTATAAAGTACTGTCATAGTAAAATGTATAGCGCGTTCATTTGTTTCTTGATAATATGTACTTACATAGAACTTGTATAGGATAGTACTTATATAGATAAAAAAAAACATAGATAGAAGATAAGTACTACGCTGATGCACACACAGAAAATGTGCATGTATATCACAACACACGTCCACAGTTCACCCGCGTCCGAGCTATAGTATAGAAAGAAAGAAAAAACATTTATTCGTGGCACAAATACAGTACAAATAAACATAACACCACAGTACAGAACATAGCCACGAAATGGCCCCAAATCAGCATAGTGCAAAAATACTTCTACCATAAACTACTTTAACCTTTCTTTCTTTCTTCTTTCTACTTTCTTTTTTAGTATAAAAGTACTTACCATCAACTTGATCTGATGATGAAAACAAAAGGTATATACCTACCTACCTAAAGGTACCTAGTGGAATTTTAGAGAGTACGGCACAGCGTACTGGCATCTCGTTACAAAAAATATGGTTTTGTGTATTTAAGTTATAGTATTACCTACTATTCTCTTTGTTACTTACTTTAGTGTACTAGGAAACTTTTAAAGCTTTTTCATGCCGTTTAATCCTAGAAAAACCCCTAAATATGGTGTCAGTTGCCACGACGAAGGGTCTCAGCTGCCATTCACCTTGAAATTGGTTTCGTCGTCACATGTTCCCCAGTTACTTTCTATTACTCGGTCCGGGGTTCCACCAAGTCGTAAGTAGCGATGGGCGGATTATTGTAACTTTCCAAAATGAAAGTTTCCTTTCAATATCACATAAGTTACAGAAATGCGTCTAACATTGGTGTCGTTACCCAAAGTAAAGTTTTTTTTATACAAAGACCGTCGCAACCAAGGTTACGGTCTACCTGACGGTAGCCTTAGATCGCTCGCAACTCCAAAAGAGTCATGTGCGCGCTGCCGTTTTTCAGCAAATTTTGTGTTCTACAATATTGCCGAACTATGTTTAGCACTAAAATGAACTTTAACGACAGTGTAAGCAAAAAACTGAAAAAAGTGACAGATTTTCCAAGATGGCGTAGAAAGATATGGAGCTGGAGGGTCGAAAATTTCGGGATACGATGACAAATATTGTCCTTTACGGCATATTAAAAACCCATAACAATCGGACCATAGTTAGGGTACCGGAACAACGATTTACCAAATGTACGACGAAAAAAATTGTATGGGATGCACCTTTTCCGGTATAACATACTTCCGGCTCAAATATGGGGATGGAGACAGGCAGATCCGTATTCTGTTGTCACCCCAACTGTTACATGATTTGCCGCTTGCACAGTTTAGAGACGCGTTCTCTAGTTCGGGGCCTAGACTATTGTAGGAAATGTTGCTTTAAAATGTTCAGACATGATTCAGATTTCAGACCCTTACCCAAACCGATGTATTCTTGGCGTGACAGGCCTAGCGCTATACCTACACGCCAATGCACAGAGTACGCACGTTTTTGTTAGGAAGTGAAGTTTCTGTACTACTTTCAGAATAAGTAAAAACAAGCCCATAATCTCTCTCTTTTTTAATAAGTTTCAGTTATTGTGCCTATATATGCTTGCCTCAGAAGATGCAGATTTTTCATTGTAAGAAAGCATAAACTTATTAGGCATCTATTAACATAATTTTGAATTAGTTACACCCATTAATAAGATACGTGTATGTCACTTTGTTCCACGCCTATTTCAGGTTTCCAGGATAAATTAACGAGTAGTCAGTAGGTCAAGAAAAGTAAGTAACTAGGTACCTACAAAAGGAAATTATATTTTTCGTTGTCAGATGTTCCAGATTTACGGCGACACAGTGCGTAAATTATACAATAAGCCAAGAAAGTTGTTAATCCTTTTTTGTCCCTAATTACTTGTGCATTAAAGTCTAAAACTGGCGTGCCGCTTTCCTGGATGACTGTACATTCGTTGCTCCGATGTTTCTGTTAAGGCTTAAAAATAATGGACGAAGTTTTCAGGCGAAATTTTTGGAAGTTACTTAGCCTACATATGACAGGGTTAAAAAGATTGTGTTATCTTTGCGCGTTGAAGAGTGAAGAGGCATTTAGGGCAGATGACCCTGTTCTGGCCACTGACCCTGTTTTGGCCATTTTCAACTTCAAAGCGATGCCAACAAGACATAGAAAACAAAACAAGTCTATAATCTATGGTAGTTACAATAATGAATTATGGCAACACAGATACAGTTAGTCAGCTATCAGTGTCAAACGTCACTGAGACGATAGCTGCCATTTTTTGTGGATGTGTGTGAAATGTGCTCATTTCTTAATAAAAACAATAAGGGCAGTGGATGAGTAATCAGTTCATATCTCTGGAATCTTTGTTTGTTTTTTAAATGTGAATGTTTATACTATATTGAATTAAGATTGTCTAAGCAGAGTTTTAGTAATTTGCTTGCTAGTTGCACGAAAAGTGAGGACATAAGCCGGTGGCCACAAATGGGGCAAATATTATGCGATTTTCCATCTTTGGCCAAAACTGGCACACGTTGAAACCCCAGTTCTGGCCAATTAATGTTTAACGTGGACTTTTTATGTAAAGTTGGTGGCCTTTTTTGCTGTTTCTTCACGACGTTGATGAAATTAAAAATCCGTTTTTGAATAAATAAATTTGAATGTGGATTAAAAGCAGAAATCGCAATTATTAAATAGGCCTTGTCTATGTCTCTGCCTTTTAATGTCTCACTACTCTTCAATTATTTTATTTCAGGTTTCCACATTAATGCACTGTTATGTACCTAGGTTTGCTATTTGAATGAGGTTAAAGTTGCTATTTGCGATATAATTTCTCATGTTAAATCTTGTAAGTGTTTAGTATAAGACTGAATACTGCAAAAGGTAATTGAGTACCTACTTAATTATTTTGAACACCTAAGAAATAGTTGATTGTGCAATTTCTAGCTATTTACTAATAAATACTACGTTAATTTCTAATTTATTGTTGCTTTATTTCATAATGGCCAGAACTGGCACATAGTGTGGCCACAAATGGGTAAAATGTGGCCAAAAGTGGCTCCCGGACCTCCTCCGAGGCTTTTTTTCTTAAAAATAGTTATTTATTATAAGTTTGGTAATACTATGGTTCTATATGTCAAGAATAATATATTTTTGATAACATTAAATAAACATAATGTCCTAAATAATTATATTTTAGAAATATCAAGCGCTTGAGTAGTGAAAATCTCTTAAAATGGCCAAAACAGGGTCATCTGCCCTATTGTTGTGATGTTCGCCAAGGCTCAGGCCGTCGCCACACTTCGCCGTATTTGTGCAAATATTCGTGTTGCATCTCTTTCTTTAATATCGCAAAAGAAAGGGAGGCGAATACGCAACGCGACACGCATAGTGAAGTGTGGTAGCGGTTTCACATCGCAACATTAGTGTTTTAAACATTCCTGTTTCTTCAGCTTCCTACTGATTTCGCCATGTTCGCCATTTTGTTTGTTGTGCAAAAATTGTTGTCTTAATACAATTATTTTATTTATTTACCATTATTATAATAAATAAATATGTTTTATCTTTGTTTTGATTTATATCTTATTTCAATTTCAATATTAGATTAGCATCTAGCAAATAGTACTAGTTATTCTTAATCCTAAAATGTATCTTGCATTACAAGTTTCCATATTATATTATTGTAAATAGTACTGCTGGGTCCCGAGATACAGGCTCAGCCTAGTTCGGGATCTACCGGATATCCATGTTCTGTTAAGACTTGTGTGATTCCAAATTTTATCTTTATCTTTATCTATATGTTACTGGTATCACTGGTAGCAATGCAGGTCATTTACGTTTGGTTTCTGCACCCATCTTAGAGTATTTAGGTATAATATGTGTGTAGATAAAGTAAATGAATGCAACTGTACATAATTAGGCCTTAAAACACTCGTGTTTTAATGCCGGTCATTATTTACCAGTTGCATAAACTACTATAAATCTATCGCCGCCATTTTATTACACACTGTATGTACTTAAGCAATTTGCAAACCATTGCAGCACGGGGAATAAGCAGAATGAGTGCAATCGGTGAGATGAGCAGCGACTGCAAAATGAACGCAAATCGACGGAGATCGAGCAAGAATCACACTGCATTTGCATGCATCAGTGCAGCCAGTTATGTAAGCATGGAGACGAGGACAAGATATCAATGTCGTTTGACACGTAAAGTTCCCAATGTTTTAAAAAACTGATTAGGTACCCAATTATTGACAGCAACTGTTCGGCTTTATTGATATGATATAAGTTTACCCTTACGTAGTTTTCTAAATGAAAGTAAGAGAAAATGTATATATTAGAACCTACTACATATTACAAACATAAAAAGAAAACAGGTGTAGCTATGATCTCTAATATACCAAGGTAACCTGCAGTTTTTTTTTCAGTAGGTCGATTGATCTTAGAATATGTGATTGTTGTATGTATAATACCTATCAACAAATAAATTTAAATATAGATAATGACTCTAAAAATGCTTCTAGACAAATACAAAATTCACCACTTTATAGCTTGTCTGTATTGTTAGTCTCAAGTCTAAACCATATTTATGCTTGAGAATTTTCATGACATATGCTTTATTCGATGACATCGTGAGAAAACCAGCCAACTTTTGGGATTATGAACACTATGAACAGGGTCTGATTTTCTCCCTGTGTTGAGAGGACAGATGGTACTAAAGATAAAGATAAAGATAATTTATTTGCTTAAACATGAGTATAATAGTACATTACTTACCAAGGGCGATAAAACAAAGAATGTCTCAGATCGCAGGTATTTTACGCCCGAGCCGAAGGCAAGGGCGATAAATATGCGATCTGAGGCTTTCTTTATTATCGCCCGTGGTAAGTACAAAATTTTATGTCACCCCCTGGCCAGGAAGTGGGTTTTTCCGCGCGCGGAGCGTGCGATAATGGCCACTTTATGGCCAGGTGTGACATAAAATATATTTAGATGTTACAGATTAACACTGGTACTCACTGGTGGCACTGGTAGTCACTTTCGTAAAAATTATCTCTATTGATACCTTTGTCTAGGCTTAACTATATTGTACAGGGTTTCATAGCTGAACCTACTATTTTGTAAAATAATTTCATAAGTTATCATTCAAGTGAAGTTTTTGTATATCTTCTTATGAGAATAAAGTTTCTAAAACCTGAAAGCAATAAATGACTGAATAACTGAATAAAACTAGAGCATAAACCGAATCGTGGGATACAAAGCGCTAGGAGAATGATGACTTTTGATTTTTGAATTCGTCGCACTGACTACAAAGACTCTCTAAGCGAACATCTTACGTTATCGGCGTACTCGGCAAATCGCACCCCTAACGATATTCAAGAATAGATTTAAACTTGAATTACATGTCTTTTATCCTGCATGGAAATAAATTCGAAATGCAGTTGATATTTTAACGTGTAAGTTAAGTGTAGGTACAGTCAGCGTCATATGTAGCAGCCAGACTGGCCAAATAGTTCGGTACACCGTACGAAATATATGGTGTACCGAACTATTTGGCCACTTTGGCTGCTCATACTATATGACGCTGACTGTACAGTTCTTTTATCTCTCGAACGCGGGTGAGGCATGGTTGTGTCTTGAGATATACATGTACATTGTTTATGTGTGCGTCTGCGTAGGAGCTATGTTTTCAGTACCTATGTATCACAACTAAAACCATAACTAACCCTCGTGAGATACAAGTTCTGTAGCAACAAAACCGTCGGTTAGGCTGCGTTTCCACCAGAGATGTGCGAGGATGCGTTTTCTTACATTTGACACCTCGCAACGCGCCGAGCGAGGTGTCAAATATATGAAAACACATTCTCGCACATCTCTGGTGGAAACGCAGCCTAATCGAAGGAGTTCATTAATGTCTCTAAATCCGTGTGTAAAATTTGACAAGTTTTTATGGCACGAAAGTTACTGGCGCCATAGATCATAGATTTAGTTTGTAATCGTAAGTTGGTGTAACTCACTCTAAGTTGAATGCTATATACTCTACTCGTACCTTCAAATTAAGTTCCTCAAACTTTAGGCCATAAACTGAGTATTAACTTAAGTAAGAACTTAAACTGGAAGTTAAGTACGTAAGAGCATAAAGTTACTCGGAAATGAAACGAGTTAATAAATGCTACGTATACGACTATAAGTTAAAATTGCAACTAAAATGTATGAAACTTTGTCGTGTTCAGTAATATTAGCTAGGAAGTATACGGAGTTACGTAAAACTGTTTGAATCGTCTCACAAATACGCTTTGAGAACTGTTAAATTAAAGACACAGAATAAGTAATAGTACTAGGTACAGAAGGTACACTTTCTTACTCTTGAGTTGCTGACTTTATCTATCTGTCAACGTCAATACAATACGACAGTGATACGACGAAAGAGTGCCGACGAAACAAAATACAGTAGAATCTGCTTCTTACGACTCTGCATATAACGTTTTACCGCTTTTAACGAGACGTCGAAATCCCCTAAGCAAATCAGTCCGTTTTGTGCCACGTTCTGTTGTGCGACGTAATATCACCGCATCACCAGTCCCTTGACTGTCGCTGTATCTGGATTCTAACTGTCAACTATAAAGTTCCTTTTATTCAACGTAGTATTAAAAATACTCGATGCTCATTCAAATTTCGAAACGTGATATTTAATAGTAGTTTATGCAACTGGTACATAATGCCTAATTATGTGCAGTTGCATACATTACTTTATGTAATGTAGTAAATAAATACAATAATTGTGTTAATAGGTACAACCTTTTTTGCACGGTTGCGGAAATATCGAAATCAGAACTGGCAACCGATACCTGAATGTTATTTTAAAAAGTAAAGAGTCCCTATTCTGATGTGATCATGTCGTTCTAGCTCAAATTTCGTGCGATATATACTAAAAAAAACATCGAGCTGACATTTCGCATCGACTGAATTTGAATTTTCAGTGATACTAGAATAGGGACATGTCAACTTTGACATTTAAATTTTGACAGTTTTGTTTGACGTTTAATATTTTAACATCATATATGAGATTAAAATGAAAATTATATTACTGCTGTAGCCTTAGCCACAGATAAGAAAATTGCCATAAATTCATTGAATGTTGAATTGAGAGTCATTTTCTACGGATTCCGAACGCATATTAGAGGATTTATGATATGTGTGTAGATAAAGTGTCATTTTAAGTGAATTTATCAACTAAGTAACTACTTTATTTCTTTCACATTTTTAACGAAATTGGGCAATTTGCCATATTCAGTCCGGCAATAACCCAGACAGAAGTTACCTATACGGGAGATTAGGCAGGTTACTAAGGAAAAATAACATTTTCTCTAAAATATGAGTGGGATATGCCTGTTAGAGTACTTTTATCTTCCGAGCGTGGGTGAGTCATAGTTGTGTGTTGAGCTTAGGTACATGCACATTCTCTATATGTGCGTCCGCGTAGGCGCTATGATTTGACGTTGTCTATGTGTTCGCGGCATTACCCATAAATGTGTCACAACTAGGTACAACAATGCCTAACCTGCACTCGTGAGATAAAAGTTCTATACCTACTTACTAAAATGTTTCTACACTATGTTACAAACTAGCTTTTACTCGCGACTTCGTCAGAGTTCTACCGATTCTGGATATCTCCGGCCACATAAAAATAGACTTAGACGACAGGAATAAAATGCCTTACAAGGTCGAATGGCAAATGTGTTAAAAGAACAATAGGTAATATCGATTTGCCACAGGTGCATGAGGTGCGGCATCAATTACACTACTCCCATTTTTAAGGGATAAAAATATTCTATAGGGCCTCAAACTTTCTCCATACTAAATATCATTTAAATCGGATATCCGCTTATATGTAATGTTAGAATGGATTCCTACTTAGAACCTATGGACTTGTATATATACCTACATGGATAATACAAAGTTAGCGTATAAGAAAACCACTTCTCGTATCACCCAAATTATCACAAATGATCAAGTATTAGGCACACACTTTTCTACATTACAAAGACGAGGGAAATTCCTTTTCACGTTAATACCGCTATTTGCTTCAAAAGGAGAAATTTTTCAAAAGCGTTCAATTTGAACAAACGCGGAACGCGACCGGGAGACAATGGAGCTAATAATCGTTTCCTAACACGTATATTAGTCACGGATATTCGTTTAACTACTGAAAACAATGTACAACTTTCATCTGTAGAATTTATGGGTTTCTACAACCAGCGGTGTGTATTACACCTTATTTATTTACGGGACGTCCTGGCAGACAGTTCAGTTCCATATTTAAAAGAATAAAAAAAATAAGCTGCGTGCTGGCTGTCTAGATATTTCTTCGATAAAAAAAAGCGTGGGGCCGTTTTAATCTGCTGTGCTGATATTTGAGGTTATATTTCACAATGTTGAAAACTTTTATGGTTTTGTCTGCGTTATGGGTGTGCTGTTACTGCGAGCAAGATAATTTGTTGATAGACGAGGCGAGAGCGAAAAAGAAGAAAAGTGTGGCGCGTCTTTGGAGTAAGTGATTATACAGAAGTTATTATTAACTTTTACTCTAAAATGTTACGATGGCTATGGGATTTAGGTATGGCGCTTTTTCTTGTGTTTTTTATTGTTTTACACGTGGCCGTTTTTTGTTTGTCGTTGTTTGATAAAGAGAAAAAATCAAACAGTGACGAAAATAACTTATACAAAAAATAAAACGTTTTATTCTTCCAGAAAAAAAAACGTTAACTAACGATGAACTAGGTATTGATTTTTTTTAAAACATGAATTATCACATTTAAATTCTGACAACGACTACATTATGTAAGCCCATTGCATCTAAATTCGAAACGAAAACGTCATTTACGTATATAAACACAGATTATGATAAATACTAATACCTACAGCGAATACATGGGCTACAATGCCGCAGGCAGCGATTTGTATGCATAGAAGCCGTGACATTTCACCACCAACTTACGCAAAATCACATCATGTTTTAGTATGATTTTAGAAAACCCACCTTAAGAACTTAAGAATAAAGTCCATAATTGAAAAGCAGAGTGAAACACAGAAGTGAGGTTGAGATCATAAGCGGTCGATTAGCGAATATCGCGATACGTCATTGTTGTGACACTACCCTAATTTGCATGCTAAATAGGACGATTTTCATGAATAATTTCGGTGGGATTTTTATGAATAATTTGTTGTTTATGGCGTTCAAAGTAGGTAATGTATCCCTAATGAGCTATATAACCAAATAATATAGGTTTTGGATAATGCTACGCCATCCCGTAAACTAAAAATGACATTATTAATTATTACGTAATTAATGTTATATTAGCAAATATCAATATATTCACAAATAAGATTTAAAAAAATATATATTATCTCGTTTTGTTTTTTAAATTAATACTACGATTCTGTAACTGCCAAATAAAATACATACTACTCATTACTCAATGTAGCTAAAAATCTTAAATCTCCGGTTCTCTTACATCGGAATCATACCCGAAGGGGTTAACGGACCATGATGGCGCAGGACCAGGACGCTGCTATGCAGTGGAATGAAATTAAAATATGTATGTCGTTCCCCCTTTAACGCATAAGGCCGGCCTTACACTGATCTGAATTCAGAATCTTGACTAGGGGAGGGGAGTTGAAGCATCTCGCTCTAGCATATAGGTAAGTACCGCTCTAAACGTTCTGAATTCAGAACAGTGTGAGGCCGGCGTAACTGTGACAAGTACGACACGTTGGGCCATCGTGGCCTATTGTGTGTAGGTATCTGTCATTAAGTTTCAAAAACTTCGTTCTTCAGCTGGTCGCAATAAAACTGAGGCTAGTATATAATGCCTAGCGAGGCTAGCTTACATGTGTTTGAAATGTGACGTAAACACAACTCTTTTGGTTGACACGTAGAGAAATGCTTGAGACAACAATCCGTTTCGTAGAAATAGGATCCTATAGTAGGGATATTAGGATGTCACCGAAAGGGACGGAATTATGGTAACCTGACTAAATTGAAAAGTTTCTAAAGATACATCCTTTATTTAGCCCGATGTGACATCTTATCCTTAATCGTTATATATGTAGTGATATCGACGATGTTCCGGTTACGGTGGCAAATATAGGCCTTATGTTAGCACCACACTTCGCCGTATTTGTGCAAATATTCGTGTTGCATCTCTTTCTTTAATATTGCAAAAGAAAGGGAGGCGAATACGCAACGCGAATATGCATAGCGAAGTGTAGTAGCGGCCTTATATTGAGGAAATGAGAGACAGGAGATATATATATCATCTTATTCAGACTTCTACTTATTTCATGGTCCGTTTATTTATAGCAGCTAGTTGATTAGTGATTACTTACGTCAAACTTACCATAGGTGTACGAGTAGATCTTCTTAACTGTTATTTTTGGTATGAAAATACGCTTGAATGCGTTCCGTAATAACCCCTAACCTAGGTAGGCGTATTGAAAATTAGGTTATCCGGCAGGACGGCTTAATTTTAGCACTAAGTGGTTACGTGTTCAGAATTCTAAGGTTAGGTAATTCGAAAGGATTTGGGTCATCTCCGTGGCCGCCAATTGGAGCTAGAATCATGAATAATAATTTGTATTATGAAAATTTGTGTTCACTTAACAGTAAGAGGATTATAAATACGCACTGCTCGCTTCGAAATAGAAATAAACCGGCTTTGTGTATATTTTCATCCACTTTTCCTGCTTGTCATGCGCTTCATGTTTTGACGTTATACGGGCTGTCCCAAATTTCACGCAAGATATATTATAAAGAAGACACGTATTTTATTTTTGAATAACATGCAGTGAAGGCTTATGTTATTACGAATATCTCCATGGTTTATCTGTAAAGTACGCCCTCTGTTGTGGAAATTCATTTCATTTCATTTATTCAATTGTATAAGTCATGTACATTCTCAACTATCATTTTGCATACAAGTAGGTAGGTACCTGAGTTTCGTTGACGTAGCGTTGAATTTCCATCCAGCAATAGGTTTGTATGTGGTTGTGGCATTGTTAACGCACACTTGTGACTTGTAATAACCCCGTAGAAAATTATTGTCGTTGTTGAACACCACCCTGTATTGAAATATTACATTCAACGCGGCATCAACCAAAATTCAGAAACTTTAATGCAAGATGGCCTCAGAAAATTTCGAAAGAAGAGTGCATGTATCCCAGAAGTGTCGCGAAAGCTATTTGACCCATGTGCTACTTACTCCACGTACATAAGTATGTACCTACATATAACTACATACATATGTAGGTATAATCCTATGTTAGTTCCTCGTTCATACGAAAATAGTACATTACTTACCAAGGGCGATAAAACAAAGAATGTCTCAGATCGCAGGTATTTTACGCCCGAGCCGAAGGCAAGGGCGATAAATATGTGATCTGAGGCTTTCTTTATTATCGCCCGTGATAAGTACAACATTTTATGTCACCCCCTGGCCAGGAAGTGGGTTTTTTCGCGCGCGGAGCGTGCGATAATGGCCACTTTATGGCCAGGTGTGACATAAAATATATTTTTATAACACAATTAAAAATTACTCGAATTTTGGAGCAGCCTATAAAATTATAAGTGAGAGCTTTTATTATTATTTATGTAGTAACACTTTATTTTTCTTTTTTATGCGTACTCCGTTATGGTGAAAAGCGTGCTATTTCTCATGGTTCTTCCTTAGTGCGAACATGGAACACTGGAAGTTTTTGCAATTAAAAAGTTCGTAGGATGTGTGGGCATATTGGCATATGAAAATTATTACAAGTAAAATTATGCAAAACGAGGGGCTCCCATATTAGTACATTACTTACCAAGGGCGATAAAACAAAGAATGTCTCAGATCGCAGGTATTTTACGCCCGAGCCGAAGGCAAGGGCGATAAATATGCGATCTGAGGCTTTCTTTATTATCGCCCGTGGTAAGTACAAAATTTTATGTCACCCCCTGGCCAGGAAGTGGGTTTTTTCGCGTGCGGAGCGTGCGATAATGGCAACTTTATGGCCAGGTGTGACATAAATTATATTATATATTTTCTTTTTTTTCAGTAATGATCATCCTTTTCATCCTCTCAAAAGCGGCAGTTCTCAAGGTAATCTCCGTGTTTCTCTTCATGGCCTTCTTCCAAAAGTTCTGCTACATCATCGGCCTCCTGATCAGCTATTTCATGAAGACCAAGGGGTCTCTGAAGCCTCCGGCCCCGGCAGCAGTATACGGGGCCCCAGCAGACTATAACACGATAGGCTACAGCTATGGGCCCCCCGAAAACGAGCCGTTTACTCACGCTGAAAATTCTGCGGGCTATCATGATTTGGGAAATTTCAATTGGCCTTTTAAAAGAAATTGATTAGTTTTTAAGTAGCTTTTAAGTATTTATTGGATTAAATATGTTTTTCTAATATGTAGATTTATTTAAAGTATAATAAAATATAAGAAAAAATAAACTTATGCTTCATCATACAGAGAAGTGAAGGATAAAGCTGAATGCAGAATAAGCTGGCAATAACTCCACCGACAAGAGCAAAGTTCTTAAACATTATGATGAAAGTTTTATTTAATCGCGTAGAATTACACTTTACCTCTTAATTGTTATCCAATGTATCGGGTGTGTCACAATATGCTTGGTCGTGAGAGGACCTCTCACGTCCAAGCATATTGTGAAGCATATCGCGTAGAATTACACTTTACCTCTATATTTGTTATCCAATGTATCGGATGTGTCACTATATGCTTGGTCGTGTGAGAACCTCTCACGACCAAGCATATTGTGAAGCATATCGCGTAGGATTACACTTTACCTCTTTATTGTTATCCAATGTATCGGTTGTGTCACAATATGCTTGATCGTGTGAGAACCTCTCACGACCAAGCATATTGTGAAGCATATCGCGTAGAATTACACTTTACCTCTATATTTGTTATCCAATGTATCGGATGTGTCACAATATGCTTGGTCGTGGGAGAACCTCTCACGTCCAAGCATATTGTGAAGCATATCGCGTAGAATTACACTTTACCTCTATATTTGTTATCCAATGTATCGGATGTGTCACAATATGCTTGGTCGTAGGAGAACCTCTCACGTCCAAGCATATTGTGAAGCATATCGCGTAGAATTACACTTTACCTCTTCATTGTTATCCAATGTATCGGATGTGTCACAATATGCTTGGTCGTGAGATAACCTCTCACGACCAAGCATATTGTGAAGCATATCGCGTAGAATTACACTTTACCTCTTCATTGTTATCCAATGTATCGGATGTGTCACAATATGCTTGGTCGTGAGAGAACCTCTCACGACCAAGCATATTGTGAAAAGGCCAGATGCCAAGGCCAAAGGGCCAGATGAGGAAGCAATCGGGGTTTACAAATACAAATAAATACAAATACAAATGCGTTTATTTTTCCTTTAAATTACAATGCGTTTACATTTATATGATTGAGATGAGGAAGCCTAAAGTTTTAGTTAAGGACAGAAAAAATATCTTATCTTCTTAATGAGTTAGTAATTAATAATAACAATAATAGAAGGGAGAAGGAACTAGCTTTAAAACAACGACATGATCTTGCAAAACTTTTTTTTTGCATTAATCGATCGCCACTCTCCTAAGCGTTAGGTATACTAAATACTAATGAATTTTAAAGAATACCAATGTGAAATTCATTGTCACACTCTTTTCAGCTTTAACAAGTATTTATGCAAACTTAATGCAAATGACTACTAGAGGGGTCCATGAATATTCAAATTCAGTCCTACATTTTTACTCGGACCCTATTTTGGAATGATTAGCTCTGTAACACTAGCTGGCTAGTTCTACAAATTGAGGAATTTTGGTTAGCTCAGGTCGTAGATTAATATATACAAATTATCTGTGTGAAATAAAAGTTGATATTGCTTTCTAATTGGACACTAAAAATCATCGCTCTCAGCAAATTCGCCTAAAAATAGTCAAAATTGTCACTTCCCTGTGGGGCGACATTCCAAAATTCAAAACGTAAGTTCATGTTATAAGGTTTAAAAAGCAGTTTGGTGGAATAATTTTATTACAAGATAATTATCACATGTATATGGTGTCCGGAAACGTTAAAACGGGTTTAGGGACTATTATTTTCTCCGAGATTTTAGCGACTTAAGGCGACACGTATTTAGTATCACTTCCCTGTCACCTAAAAGTTAGTTAAAATCATCTTGAAATTGAATAGCAAGCAATGTTGCTTCTTAGACAATAGAAAGAAAGAGGTTCCGTACCGAAAAAAAATAAAAATTTCCATCGTAGTAACTCATGAATCTTATAATGGCCAGACAGTTACCTATTACGGTTCATGAGCTACAGGCAGCTGACAAAATGGACAGACATATATCGGAGGTGGTACGAAA
This sequence comes from Cenopis cana, assembly GCA_951800055.1. Classification (NCBI taxonomy): domain Eukaryota; kingdom Metazoa; phylum Arthropoda; class Insecta; order Lepidoptera; family Tortricidae; genus Cenopis; species Cenopis cana. The sequence continues at coordinate 15,253,758 of OX637476.1, read as the reverse complement.
CCCTAACAATATTAAACATCAAATTTAATTTGGGTATCCTATTTTTTTTATATTATAAAACAGACACAATTGGGAGGGTATATGGTTCGAGACTTGCAACGACTGCGACCACAGAACAGGAACGCTTACCTTACTGAGCCAAACTTATAACTGATATAAAAAACGTACAGGTGTTTACCCATTTTGGTAAGTACGACCTCCGAGTAATAAGCCTCCGTAGCTCGCAATGCATACCAATAGGTCGAACCACAGAGTTTTATCTAATTCTAACTCGGGATATCTAATTAACTGACCTAACGTTTGGTTAGGCCGTTTGGATGAAAATCGTGCTTAGGCATAACATAGCTAAATAAATATATTAACGAAGTACGTGGTGTTTTTTAGGGTTCCGTAGCCAAAGGCTTCCGTTCGTATGTCACAGCTTTTTACTCGGAGAATATTTTAAGCACTAAAATTATGAAATTTGGTAGAAAGGTGTATAATTATGCCAGACGAGGGTAACCCGGTTCTATTGTGTAATTTGTATACAACAAGTGTGAGTCAGTCTGGAGTAGACATTATATAACAATTTCATGTTATTATTAAGGTTCTACTGTCAACCAGGAAGCCCTATAGATTCGCCATTTCCGTCTGTATTCCACAGATTGGCGGATTACTAGGAAGCTGATATGTGGCATGGGCACGCTGACATTTGGTTAATAAAATATTAAAAAAAAATGGTATGGCAAATTTATTGGAAGCTATAAGGTTTATTTTTAATTTTCCCTCTCCCTTGCCATAGATAACATATATATAGTATATACAAGTAGCAGAGCTTCCCCTTACACATAATTAAATGACAGACGAAGGAGAGAGGGACACGTGAGTGACAACAATAGGGCTCCGTTTGTATTCTTCGGGTACGGAATCCTAAAAATATATTGCCTCCTGAGTGCAATAAGGGCGCAATTCAAAAATTTTAGGATTTTTAGATTCAGCCAATTTGTGTTAGTTGAATTTACTACCTTAATTCACAAACACAAGGAAAATAATCCTCCAAAGCCTCCAAACAGAGTTATGCCCTTATGCAACTATCGAAAAATCATCTATAACTTACCTGCAATGCAATAAGGGCGTCTTGCCTACAGTCAGCATGCATATTTTTGAGTTGTGCCGTATTAAGTTAATCAGGGCGTTAATCACGTAACTTTTCGAACGTACCGTAGGCATACTGTAGGCATATTTTAATATAATGTTTAGTATGGGATTTGATATTTAGATCATACGTACCACCGTTCGAAGTACTTCGAAACGAACGTGATTACCCCGCTGTTAACTCGAAAATTTGACAATCGATTTCTCGAAAAAAAATTTTTTTTTTAATGGTCGCCTATTGCAGTCAAGACGCGATATCCGGTTCCGGTTCGGGTTATCCTGTATTATGAAATGAAATAAATTCGTGCTTTTATAATAAAATAACGATAGCCTCGCTAAACCCGTTTTACGGAAAATGAACCCAATTACTGCAGATGTGTACGATTATGTAGGACAGCTAGGCAAAATCGGAACCTACACGCTGACAGATTCCGTAGGTACATTAGAGAAATTAAATCGCCTAGTACTGTATGTCTGTGTGTGTGTATGTGTGTGGCGTATGTGGGGCGGCCCAGTGGAAAACGTCCGGTTGGTCGTCCCAGATACCGCTGGAATGACGAAGCCCTCAAGGACCTGGCCAGCCTCGGTATACCCAACTGGCGTGAGGTGGCGTGGCGCACAACAGGGAAGAGTGGCGTTCTCTTGTGTCAGAGGCCAAGATCCTCTTTGGGTCGTCTAGCCAGCGTAGTAAGTAAGTACTGTAGGGTTTTTCTCATACAAAATACATGCATATTTCCAAATCTCCCTTCTACTTATCTAACGATATAAAATGATTCTCAACACATTTGGATGTCTATTACGTCGCTATAATAGGTTATGAACCTATTATAGCGACGTAATAGACAATTAGTGGCTTATTATACACACTACCAAGGCGATATATCGATTGAAAGAGACACCCTTTGTTTTTCGCTCACGACAAAACGGGATGCAACCCTCTCCGAGAATGGCTTTTTAGACAAATCTCGTTAAATATCTGACTGTGTGCATGTTTATTAAATTTCTTCTTGTCAGTACCTAGATGAGGTAAAATACCATCATATCAACTTAATCGTGTCTTTTAATAATGCGTTGTTTTAGTAGGCTGAGGAAAAAAAGGAAAATATAGACTCGACTTTGGATTTATTTTCTATCGAGAAAATTTTAAGCAATCATGTTTCGCTATTGTCAGTACCACAATCATATAGTCAAGAATCATATATCTGAAAATCAGCCCCTACTGTTTGCTAGTGTGGGCAGGACAGCGTTTCAAAGTCTCCAAATTTCTCAGTGTAGCACCTTACATAATTTATAACGACTCAGAAAGGCGTTTGTATAAGGATGATGCATTGTAATTAACCGGTTACCCATTTTTATCCACGTCAAATTAAATATTACTCATAAAGGTATAAAAATATATTCCTCTTCGTAAGTAAATAAACTCCACAAGCACAATAACTAGTAACTACCACCGAGCTCCGAGACTTTAGATTATTTTTAGCTTAGGTTATTTTATTGTTGTATCCCATATATTCTGTGATTAAATAAACACTTTCCACTAATTAAGTAAAAATCCTGAAATTTATTATTTTACCTAAGTACATAGCTACTGAAAGATATTTATTGGTACCTACCAGTTGTTCAGTGTCTTTAAATAAAAAAATTAAAAAATCGTTTATTCCCAAAAAAATACATGGCGGCTTAGCCTAGAACCCGCCAAACTGTATAACAGTTTATTGGCGGAGACACGCCAACGTTGGCTTGTTTTATTACATGGTCGTACTGAGAGAAAATTTTATCACAGTTTACACCGTACACCGTGTGAAGCCGATTCGGGCAGGAATAGTTCGAACAAAACTGTAAGGCCAAATGCTGTCAAATTAACGCAAGCAAAAATCTACCTTACAGTCAGAGCTCTAAGGCTGGGTTGCACCAAACCGTCTGTAATCGTATGCGGTATTCGTCAAATTTGATTGTATTGAAAGTTTGACAAGTTTCTATGGGATGACAGCTGTCGGCGCCATATTTGACGATGACCGGTCTGTGTTCGTACGTTGGTGCAACTGGCGCCAAGTCTAGTTTTGATTGCGTTCGTTTAACAGTCATACTTTATCTTTAGAGTTGTGTCCGAACTATACCTATGTAGTTTACAATAAAACAAAAACAGACGCAGAACCCCGGTATTCTTATATAAAACACGTTTTTTAGATCCTCTGAAGTGGATACGACCAGTTACGTTCGTTATCCATAAAAAGCTTATTTAAGCCATTCTGCTTGTTAAAATGCTTTATAATTTAGTGAATACCTCACCTACTCTAAATTATAGAATTTAAACTTTCGTGACTCATGTGACAATTAATAGATATGTGACTTTAACCGTTTAGTGTAATATAGTTTTACCCTAAATTCGATGCCTCTGAAAGAAATAAAATTGTGCTTACATACTTAATATAACCCTTTAGTTTTCGGTGCGGGGTAACGATTAGTTAAATAACTATTATTAACTATTATTAGCTACGAATATTAATTTCACCTGGCAGCGACTCTTCTTTTGCGAGTTGTAAACAAACAAAATTCGCAGCTGAAAGAAATAATTCAACCAAATACCGAACATCGAAATAAATGCCGTATGTATACCAAATAATAACCGAATATTCGCAGCACTTTTCTTTTTTTGCTAAAGAATGAATCAACACATTCACAAAATTAACAGCCACGATCACATTTTATTCCCAAAACAGTACATTTAACAATCATTTTATGTTTTTGTTAACTTAAAAGTGATATATTGATTTAATTAACATGAATAGGTGCTTGAATTGTTAAATGATCTCCGATCCGATCAAACCTAACGGGCTTCTTGAGTGATTGATTCCGGGAACCAGAATGGAACTCATGATTAATTCTAATTCGGATTCAGTGGGAATTTCAGTACCTAATAAATTAAAGTACCTACCTAATGCATTATTTATATTATAACCAGCGTTTGCCCACGACTTCGTCCACATGCCCGCGTATACGAGTATTAATGGGAAGAATAAGTGAAACTGATAAATATAGGGCATTGTCGTTGTCAGATGACAATTGTGAAGTTGGCGAAACCCTTATTTCGCCAACCTGAAGAGAGTGGCGGGAAGCGGCTGCTAGGATCGGTATGGTGTCGCGAATTAGGGCCGACGCTAGCTGACGCGGGTGCACGGAGCGGGTCATACTAAACTGCCCGCCACGGGCGCAATTTAGTATTACCCGCTCCGTGTAAACTCGGCCTTTATATTAGGGTCCATTGTCCCCATAGATATAGCATATACAAGTAGTTATAGATACGCCAACGAGCGACCGGGAGTACTGTGAAATTGGACCGGTTTGCATGTCCATTGTATTGCTTATGGAAGTGTGCCTATAACCATGAAAAAAAATGCTCGGTCGGTAATAGGGGATGTCTTTTCTATGAAAGCGTGTCATGCCCTTGATTGTCCCGCAGTGGACGACTGCGGACTGATGATGGCAGGCAGCATGACTATGATGACCTATGCAGTTGGAATACAGCCAATTTACAGCACTCTAGTATTTATTTATGCTTTTCCTAAAATTGATCCTACGACCGCTATGGCACGATAATTCAAATTATGTGGACCTAATTTTTGCCAGCGACTTCGTCCGAATTTACTCGTTAATCGTCTCTAAGGGAATATTACGCCTCTACAAAATCTAACAACACTTAAATATGCTGAGATGCGAATATTCGGTTATTATACGGGTCTCTTCCTTCACTGTTATTCTAACTGTGAACTAGCGTGTTGACTTAACTAACGGTTTTGTGTGGAGAAGCCAACTTGGTTTAAATACGAGCTATTTATAACTACGAGCAATCAAACTATAATTCGATAGCTTTAGGCTCAAAGGGCGTAAGTTGACATTTTGGCAAACATTAGTTTTTGATGCAGTATTACTTAGTTTTTCTTTCACTAACGATCTGTAGCTCTAGTATACGTTTTTCGAAACATTAACTAATTCGAACGCGTTTGCGTTTTGACTCAAAATGTATGAAAACTCTCTCACCGAGTTTGAAATACGCGCGTTCATCGGTTAGCAACAAATGTTATACTCGCTGTTTTAGTTTCCACTAGTGACCACCAGAGCGCTGGTCACGTTTTCATACCACTTTCATACATTTTGAGACAAAACGCACACGCGTTCGAATTAGTTAAAATGTTTCGAAAAAACTTATACTAGAGCTACTGCGTAGTTGTAGTTAAGAGATTCGCAAAACAAAAACATAAATACGACCCAACTTTTTTCACGTCATATCACGATTTCTCAAAAAAATTGGTAATAATTGTTGTGCATTTTGATTTTTCTAAATTACTTGGGTTACACACACACATACACATTGATTACAAAATTTAAAGGTAGGTAGTAATGTTGGTCCTCCATCGAAATGACGCATACGACGAGAGTTGTCCAATTGTCCATGCGCTGCACCTGCCCAAGCCATCGCAGGCGCCTCTGTTTCAGCAGAGCGGTGATGCTGTGGAGCTGTGCCATCTCCAGCTCCAGCACTCTTTCATTAGTGACCCTATCCATGTCATGTTAAGGATACTCCGAAGACAGCGCATATGAAAGGTGTTTAGTCGTCGTTCCTGTTTATCGTACGACGTCCAGGTTTCAGCTCCGTACAAGAGTGTGCTGAAGATGCAAGTTTGGTAGACAATAGGGAATATGCATGCGGAGTGAATAGTAATAAGATGTCACTATATAGACAGAAAATCATCAAATTATAACAAAAAAAATTGATACATATCTTAAAAAGTTATCATACCTACTTGAAAGTTTCTTAAAATTATGTATTTTTTTACTGACTAAATGAAAATTAAAAACCACCATCAGGATTCATATGAGAAAGTAAACAAAAAATTGTATGACAACTATGTACCTAATCGCAATATTTCTCGACCAAAAGAACAAATTACTCGTTTTTCCATACATAATTCGAACCCGGGACCTCCAGCTTCGTAATAGGCAGAGTCACTACCAACTAAGCTAAAGCGGTCGTCAAACTGTAAATGTACTTAGTTAATAACTTAAGATTCTGAAAAACGATGCATTTTATTCGTTTTGTATATCATGTTTCATAGTAATATTTACTGCTTATGACCTACACAATTGATATCAATGAAATAGTGTTAGTTTTACTTTTCAAAAATTCCGGGTTCGATTCCCTAGCCGATTACAATTTTTTTAAATACTGTATGAATGTATTTATTTATTTCCTTGTTACTAAAATTGATGATATGGTTCCTAAGAACAGATCCTCGTTTCTTATAGTTTCAGACTTTCCCATACTGACCGATTTAAATGTTACACCCTGTATATTCGTTTTGGAGCCTTAATATCCAGGGAATAAGACTCACTATCGCGTACAGTTTGTAGTGCTGACCGTTGACTTATACACTCGAGACATTTAAGTGCAACCCGAGACAAAGCATTTTATGAGCCTTGTGCCTTTTATAGCTGAATCAGTCTCTGTTAGCAAAAACGTTACTCGCTTGCATTTTCATGTTAGATGCGGCCTTTTGGAAGTCACTTCATTGTTTGGAGAATTAACGGCACTGACATTAAACTCCTGTGGCCCATTTAACGTTTTTTGAATCACTGTTATATAACATGTGAACAGCCTCGGTTACATAATGTAAGTAGGTTATAGGTACTGTTTAATGTAAACAAATTAAAAAAATAATTAAACAGATCGTGGCAGCAAGCGACACAGCCTGGCCGGAGCCAGCCACCGGTCACCATAGCCTATAGAAGCTTGGAAATCCAGGCGTGTCATATGCTTGACCATTTAAACATGCATGCAATCCTTTTTTGAAGAACCCTCGGGAAAAAAACCAGTGAATTTTTACCAACAAACCTTCTGACCAGACCATCTTTTTTCTCCGCTCATAAATATCGGAAAATGTTCTATAGATGTACCGATGTACCTAAACTCTAGCCACCCTGTAGCATATCTCGAGCTATCCGTCACTTTCTAACAGCGCCAATCAGAAAAAGACGCGTAGCTCGAGATAAGTCGAGATACTCTCGAGTGCAACATGTGCTACGGGCGCTGGTCTCAAATGCGTTCGAAACATCCAATTAGAGAATTGTTCCGTGAATAATTAAGTACCCCCTGATTGAATACAAATATAATAGAGTAGGCCCACTCGAAGACAATGGGCTGAGAATAAGCAGAAAGAAGACAGCACATGTCATGTATATTTGACCGTACCACAACGTCCGATACCGTAAAGTTTACTATTGGGTCAACTCAAGTACCTACTGTAACACAATTTAAGTACCTCGGTTCTGTAATTAGTAACGATGCAAAAATTGATGTGGATGTGAAAAATAGAACCAACTCTGGCTGGCTTAAATGGCGACAACTTACAGGGGTTCTGTGTGACACAAAAATTCCAATTAAAACCAAAGGTCATGATTATAAAACCGCTGTACGTCCCGCAATGTTGTATGGGTCCGAATGTTGGGCTGCTACTAAACAGCACCTCAACAAACTACACACAACTGAAATGCGGATGCTTCGCTGGTCTGCGGGTGTCACCAGGTTAGACAAAATCCGGAATTAAGTTTGTCAGGGGAAGCTTTAAGGTTCTGCCTATTACAGACAAAGTTAAAGAAAACCGCCTCCGCTGGTACGGGCATATCCAAAGACGGCCAGAGGACCATATAGTGAAGCTAGCCCTAGATTTGCCAACGACGAAACGTGGACGTGGAAGACCACCCGCCACTTGGCTTACGACGGTCGAGAAAGACCTGAAACAATTAGGATTGGACGCCAGTACAGCTCAAGACCGAGCACAGTGGAAGAGAAGAATAAGGAGGGCCGACTCCAAGTAAATGGGAAAAGGTCGCGACAGAAGAAGAAGAAGTACATTTGGTAAATCGTTGTTCCGGTACTCTAACTATGGTCCAATTGTTATGGATTTTTGATATGCCGTAAAGAACAATATTTGTCATCGTATCCCGAAATTATTGACATTCCAGCTCCACGTCTTTCTCCGCCATCTTGGAAAATCTGTCACTTTTTTCAGGGTTTTGCTTGTACTGTCGTTATAGTTCATTTTAGTGCTAAATATAGTTTGGCAATATTGTAAAACACAAAATTTGCTAAAACTTTTGGCTACCAAGATTTTTTCCATGACCCCTAGGGACGAAGATATGACAGGAGATATCATTATAAATTGCCACTTTTTTTCTAGTTTTCCTCTCATGTTTACGTTTTAAGTGCATTTTAGCGCTAACTATAGTTCGGCAATATTGTAGATTACAAATTTTTCTACAACTTTTGTATTGAAATATTTTTTCCACGATCATCGGGAAAGAAGGTACGATGTCATCTATGGGGTACTACCGTCGATATTTACTACTTTTCCAGTTTTCTTCCCATATTTGCGTTTTAGTGCATTTCTCGGTCAGCAATATTACAGAAGACAAAATTATATGCAAATTCAAAGTACCTATGATCTTCTAGGTATCGTGGAAACAGACGATTTTGTCTTCTGAGGGATTGAAGTGGTATAGATGGGAAAGTGACAGATGCTTTATCTTGTAGTCTATCACGCTATCACTCGACCATCATAGATCCCCTACAGATTGCGATTCATTGCACTCAAACCTAAATATGGGAAGAAAACTGGAAAAGTAGCAAATTTCGACGGTTGTACTCCATAGATAACTTCATATCTTCTTTCCTAATGGTCGTGGAAAAAAAGACTAAAACCCTAAAGCGTTAGACGCTGATAATACCTTTGTGTTTTTAAAGTAGACTAAATTTGATATAATATGAAACTAGAATTGTCTGTAGACAATTTTAGTACAAATTTGTAGCAAATTTAGTTTACTTTATAAACAAAAAGAACGTATTATCGCTACTATCATAAACTAGTCCTTTAGGGTTATAATCGGTCTTTTTCGACATGACTTTGTAAAAACCGGCCAAGTGTTTGTCGGGCAAAGCGAAAGGTAGGGTTCCGTAGTCATCTACCCGTTATATTATGTGGATTAAAAAGTTCGCAAACTTATATTTACTATGTTTTTGACAGAATTAACAACATTATCTATGGTATCAATGGAAATTGTACGAAAGTTTGCTTTTGCAAAGTACTTTTCTGAAGTTCGACTATTACTCGTTAACTAGTAAAATCTCTGCTTAACTGTGATAGTTTTCCTTTTAAATTCATCGTATATACTATTATCATGATTTTTTCACATGCCTAGTAGCCACCGTTTAGCTAAAAATTATCACTTCAAAGCTTAATATCACGCCAACCAATTCTTTAATCAAAAAATGCTTATAGAAACCTTATTATTTTTGAAAGACCTATCGAACGACACCCCACACGATGGGGTTTGGAAGAAAAAAAATTGCAGCACCCCTTTACATGTAGGGGAGGTACCCTTAAAAATTTTTTTTTTTTATGATTTTATTCTACAATTTTGTCGGCGTCATCGATATGTATACTCATGCCAAATTACAGCTTTCTAGTACTAACAGTTACTGAGAAAAACGGGGGACAGACGGACGGACGGACGGACGGACGGACGTACGGACGGACGGACATGGCGAAACTATAAGGGTTCCTTGTTTACTACGGAACCCTAAAAAATCGATAAAACCGAATTATAACCCCTAAGGACTAGTTGCTGATAGTACCTTCTTTTGTGTTTTTAAAGTAGACTAAATTTGCTAGAATATTGTACTAGAATTATCTCTGAATACCTAATAGTTTCCGAGATACAGCCTTTCAAATTTCATAATTTTTCGACATTCTCAAATTTTGAAAGGATTTATCTCGGAAACTATTGGGTCTACAGAGACAATTCTAGTCTCATATTATAGCAAATTTTGTCTACTTTAAGAACGTCAAGGTACAATCGGCAACTAACAGTTTAGGGTTGTAGTCTTTTTTTTTCGATTTTTGAGATAGTTGCGTTTGGCGCTCGAGGTCACAAACTTGGATTATTCATTGGGCCAACATCATAAACAAGTCTGCAAAAAATCAGAACTACCGAATTTAACGCACACTACCCCGTACTTTCAGGCGACAAGGTCACTGGATTAAACAATCTACTATTGTTTAATTTTTACCAGACTTATCACTTTCGTACTTATATGCATATTTATATGCCAAAATATCTATAAAAAAAAACAATCAAAATATCGCTGTATTTTTATTTGTCCCGTCGTAAACAAAGGGCCGTTGCTTATAATCTTAAAGTCTGCTGTTTATCGTAACTAGGGTCGTTTAGGGAAGTTAATGCGCTAACTCTATCTTTATTTACGCACTGCCTAGCTGAATATTAAATACTAAATTGAATTTCGGGTCGGCCATTCCTGCAGTGTTTACGGGACGTATGGCCATAAATATTGAGAAATGGTCCCAGTGCTGTAGCGATATCGAGTTTTGTGTATTTTATTGAATTCAAATACGTATTTTAATCGGTATCGTGTTTTATGCAACACGCAACAGTTTTGTTTAATGTGATAACGAATTAAATAATAATATTCAACCTATTTTTAGTATGACAATGATAACGTCAGAAAAATCATTATTTCCTGTATTACGAATTCAAATAAAATATACTACTAATAATATTAATATTATATAGAACGGTTTAATTCTTTTATAACGAATCGTATATAAAACATGTGAAAGAGTTATTTAACTGCGTTCAGAAATCATTGAATGATATAATGTCACATTAAAATAGATTGTAAACTGACGTAAGGTGCAATACCATACCACACATCGGACACGCCTTGGAACGTAAACGGTGTCAATACCTAATACCTATGTGTGCTCGCGGCGTCAGGACACGCGTCAATGTGTGCGTCAGAACCGTAAGGTTGGCACGACAGAAGTAATTACAAGTAGCACGTACATATTTCGATGTTGGCGGGTCACCTTATGTTGTAATCGCTAGACAGCGTCATTATTAATGACTCATTAAAAACAAGTATATACCTGCTATAACAATAATGTAACTCTATATATGTAACTCTATATTACAGTATTAACAATATATAGAATAGAATTAAAATATGTATAGCGACGCTAAAAAAAATATTTCGATGCCCTATTGAATCGGCAGTATCGATAATGTTAAGTTATATACGTACTATATATGCAGTTTGTTAGTAGTACTATTATTTTGTCAAATATTTGAACAGAACTAAGTCTATCATTTGAGAGTCCAAGACTTGGTTAAAAATGTGTACAGTTAAGTATATTTGTACAGCTGGAGGGAATAACGTGCGCTTAGCGCCGAGTCCTAAAATGAAGTCACGGTCGTGTGCACTCGAGGCACCCCCTTAATGAAGACAATGTTTCATACACCGGCAGGCGAAGACAATACTATGATCTCCATTGGCAATATCTAGCGCGCATTGGCAATATGTAGTTACGATGCAGGGAAATTATCAAAACTGAGATTTGGACAAATCCCTAAGGGATACGGCAAACCGATTTAGTACGTCAGCAACAGAGAAAAGGGACCCCCCGTGCATACAAAACTTCTATGAAGGGGGGTACCTTTTCTCTGTTTCTGACTGTACATTTCGTCAACTCACGGTCTTGGTTCATCAGGGATTTTATCAAATCACTAAACTAATCGAGTTAAATGATTACTCGTAAACGAGTCAACTTGTTTAGCCGATTTCGCCATTTTACTAAATCGACCCTGGGACTTGACTTGATCAAATCTCTGTACGTTTCTAGCGAAATAATGAAATTGAGAAGCCATTTTAACATCCTGCGTGAATTGAGGGTCAGCGTATTTAAACAGAGTGACCGCGTCACGTTAGGATGGCTGGACCTCGCGAGGTTTAGTTAAACTGATTTTCACACCACCTGCTCGATATTGCCCAATTATATATCATGCAAACCTTACCGAAAGCAAACCATTATAACCCTTGGCTTAAGCCGGGTTGTAATATTGTACTGAATCTCATTATAACCCGCGGTAATAATGTGATTTCACTTTTCATAGTTCTTATTGTTAAGAGAGTAGAGTGGAGAGAGAGTCTTAGAGCCTTAGAGTCTAATTTCGTGAAGTCCACACGGCGGCGAGGAGGCGGCACACTAGCTCCGTGTTTTGTTTGGAACATCGCGTTCGAAACAAAAGACTGCGTCGGCGGCCGCCGCCTGTAGCGCGTCAAGCGCGTAATTTTAGTTCCGTTTTTTTTTCTCAAAAAAAATTAATTTAAGACTAAATCTTTATTTTGAATTTTAAGTAAAAAAAAATCGTCATTATACTCGATTTCGACTAATTCAGGGGTAAGGATTTCAAATTATACATTTATTTTGAGTTAAAAAAAAAATTTTTTTGTTAAAAATCGTCATTATACTCGATTTCGACTAATTCAGGGATAAGGATTTCAAATTTTATATTTATTTTGATATGAGTTTTAAGGTAAAATAATTTTTTATTTGCGAAATGTAGTCATTATACTCGTTTTCGACTAATTCATCGATAAGGAATTCAAATTTTATATTAATTTTGAATTTTAATGTAAAAAAAACCTTTTATTTTGCTAAAAATCGTCATTATACTCGATTTCGACTAATTCAGGGATAAGGATTTCAAATTTTATATTTATTTTGAGTTTTGGGGTCTATGCCGCGGGCAGAACTTTTAGTGGGAGTATTTTTTTTGTAATTAGTTTTTATTAGTTTTGATATGTTCGTAGTTTAAAATGATTTCATGTTATTATTTATATTTGTTTCGTTATTTTATATACCTTTAAATTCTTGTAATTATATGCTAATAAAGTTAGGTGAGTTTAGGTGAATGAAGAAAAAAAAACAAATACAAAGTTAAAAAAAAACCTTTTTTTCCTAAAAATCGTCGTTATACTCGATTTCGACTAATTTAGGGATAAGGATTTCAAATTTTATATTTATTTTGAGTTTTAAGAGAAAAAAATATTTTTTTGCGAAAAATCGTCATTATTCTCGATTTCGACTAATTCAGGGATAAGGATTTCAAATTTTGTATTTATTTTGAGTTTTGAGGTAAAAACAATTTTTTTTGCGAAATATCGTCATTGTACTCGATTTCGACTAATTGACAACATTTCATATTTTTAACTACTTTATTTTATGAACTAGTTAGAAAATAGGTAAAAATTTAAGCCACCCGTATATTTTCTTTTTCAATTTAACTCATTATTTCATACAAAAAAAACACGTTGAAAAGTAGGTCATTCCAAAAGGGCGTAAGTAAAATATGACGTCATCTTCCAAACAAGAATCCAGAGCCACTCCAGAGCAGCGATTGTCTGTACTCTGTACTAAGGGGAAGCGAGGAAGATGACGTCAACTTTCGGTTTACAGTAATTTGCGTTTTTTTCCAAAATTAACGGAGAAAAAAATCTAAAAAAATGTTTTTTGTGTACTTCACACGTTTTTACCGAAATGGTTTTCGAATTAAGACTTTTGGAAATTATGAAATATTGTCAATTCAGGGATAAGGATTTCAAATTTTATATTTATTTTGAGGTTTAAGTTAAAAAAACTTTTTTTGCGAAAAATCGTCATTACCTATACTCGATTTCGACTAATTCAGGGATAAGGATTTCAAGATTTAGGATTAAGAATTTCTAGATTTTTTATATTTAAGTATTTTGAATTAAAAAAACATTTCTTTTTTCTCTCTGTTCGGCGGTACTATAATGTGGTTGACTACATTGTGCAATTCCATGCTGTTAATTTTGTTGTGGAGCACCTTACACGCTGTAGCCATACGTGTAGAGGTACTATAGGAACTATGTACGGTTATGGACTTATACATTTTATTGTTGAGCTATTTAGAGCTCACTTTAACACAGGACATTTCATGGCTTAGCTATGTCTATTTAGTAAAAATGAGAAACTACTTATTCTAAACATTTCTTAAATTGATGTCCGGGACACGTATCTTGCACATGTAGTTTCGATACACACCAGAGCATACAATGTCGTCGTACCGCCCCTCATCTCTGTATATACCTCCGCAAAACTGATGACCGCTATGGTCATTCGGCTCGCCTGCTGACCAAGGCTGGTAGCCGATAACCGAAAGTGGAGTGCCTAGTGACAAAAAATATTTAATTTTACATAAAGATCATGTTATTTAATTTATAAATAAAATAAATAAATAAATATTTGTGGACAATCTTACACAAATCAACCTAGCAGCCAGCCTAGCAGCCTAGTTATAAAACGCAATTCACAATATAAGTTAGTAAAGAACTACAACATGGACGAAACCAGTTTGTCGTGAATGTTGTTGAAAATCGTGTAAGTTTAAATCAATATAAAACCAGTTTGAATGCGATAAGATCAAATCAAAAATATGATGTGGTCGATAAATCGTATGCCTGGAAAAGGGTTAATCCATCAGGTCAGGGCTAAATGAAGCTGACAATCAACGAAAAGGAGATTTCCTCGCTCAGTGAAAGATCTACATTTACATCAAGTCGAGTCAGCGGGGCTAGCACAACTGCGAGGCATAGATCATGTGCATTAATTTAGGACCCATTTCGCAATTTTTCTTTGAATTTCTATACTGTTTGACAGTACTGTCAACCTTAAGGAGGTCCCAAATTAAAACTCGTGACTGTACAGCGTCCTGTCAGAAATAATATCCATATTAAATTTGTACTACGTACCTAATGGGGTTGACGGCTTCCAAACTTTGCCACTAGAGTAGTTAAGCTGTCATACCTGGTGGTGGTTGTCAAATTGTCCAGGTTCACAGATAAAAGATAAAAATTGCTGGGGTAAAGATATTTTAGCCAGACTCTATGTATGTTAAGTTGTAAAGACTGTATATGTGACCGTCCATCACACAGAGGCCCTTATGGTCGGTATTGAGTTACGCACGGATCTATAATCTACAATACATAAGCTACCAAAAACAATAAAAACCATGACCCTAGGTGCCATACTTTTTTTTTTTTTAAATCATCAGAGTTACGCAACCCAAAAATGCACTTTAGAGAAATAACTAAGAGAAGTTTAAAACTCATTTAAAGTATGTTCCCGTGGGAAGTTACATAGATGATGGTAGATTCTGAATCCTGAAGAGGATCCTTAGGGGGTGGGAGGGGGGGGGCACTACCTATTTTTTTTTAGTTTACGTTATTATTATATTATGTAGCAATTCATAGAATAATACTTTCCTACCATATGTTGTGACATATGGACGGACGGAAGCACGGACGGACGGACTGACGCACGGACGGACGGACGGACTGACGCACGGACGGACGGACGGGCAGACATGATGAAACTATAAGGGTTCCGTTTTCACCATTTTGGCTACGGAACTCTAAAAATACAATTCAATAGGAAATGTAATAAGAAACAAAAATTTTTGCAACGGTCATGCACGACTAGAACTTCCTTGACTTGAGACTAGAAATAGGTATTTGTAACGTGTACCACCTAATCCAGTAAACAGAGAAGGCAAATAAATAATACAGAAAATGGTTAGAAGTAATTAGAATAAGTTATTAACCTATTTTATATCATTATTATCTGCGCTCTGCCATAAGGGCCCTTTTTTACTAAACTTTACAACTAATTTTAAGGTAGAAATACTTAACTTATACGTGTGAAACCAAGCTAGAAATACACATCTAGTCTTATACTTTATCAATATGCAAAAAACAAAAAATATGTGATTTTACCGTATTTTACTAAAACGCTGATATCTACGAAACTAGAAAGTGCCATAAGGGCCCTTTTGTTATGGACGGTCTCATATAGAGTACTGTATATTTGTGTAATAAAGATTATGTTATGTTATATTTTTACCCGCGACGGAACGGAGAAGGTATATGTGTTTAGTGTGAGAGATTGTTTGTTTGTTTGTTTGTTTGTGTGTGCACACCAATATCTCCAGAAAGATCCGTCGGGGGCTGCCATTGCCATGTCTGTTCCCATTTGCATTAGAATAGTAATATATAAGTAAATAATTCGAGGTTACTTAAACGAAGGTATAAGATAAACTGCAACACGCTACAACATGCTACGTAATTTCAAGGCAGGCAATGGCAGCCCCCGACGGATTTTTCTGGGCTTGTAAATAAACTCTCAATCAATTAACCGTATTGAACAAAAAGATGTCTTTACCTATGTACTTATTTCTTATACATTCGGGGGATTTCCGAATTAATTATTTAATTATTTTTCAATTTGCTACATCCGTCGGAGGTATTTTCAAAATTTTTAATTTTGTTTTATTTAAGTTAAACGTGCATGAATCGATTGAGATGGGTCAGAGTCTAGTGGCGCGATCTATTCAGCTCAGCAGCTTGGCGCCACCTTCCCCATTTGACTGGTTTGCATTTGTCCAATGTATTGCCTATGGAAGTGAGCCTTGGTTGGTGATAAAGACAAACAAAATACACTCTTTTCTTTTCTATTTCCTCTTACAGGTATCGCAACAAGGCTGTCTTTCTCTATCAAAGCATGTCAGGCCCTTTCCGCGAGGCGACAAGACACACTTTTATACCACGTCGGCGGCATTCAAGCATAAGGAAGGCCCGCCTGATGGCAAGCGGTTTCCGCAGCCTATTGATGCTTTGCAACTCCAAACTGTAACCCTCTTTTCCTAATTTGCACGCGACGTGACTTGCCAGCAAGTTTTGATAGCTCTGATTCTCCAGAAAACCGTCATGACAATAGAAAAGTGTCGTATCACACTGGCGATTTACGAGCTATATGCGATGCGAGAGAGAGCAATTTGCACGGCGCGGTTGCGAGCGCAATGTTTCGTGTCGTATGCAAATCGCTAGTGTGATAAGGTCTTGAGATATAAGCAATAAAAGAGCAAAATTACCTTCCGACGTGTACCATACTTTGTGTACATCGGCCTGAATTCCGATATAGATTGTGTGCGTGTACGGATAATCATTCATATGCACCAATTGCCGTATTAAAGCGTAGACGATTTCTCGTTCGTGTTCGTTTTCGAGCACGAGTAGACTGCCTCCATCAATACGGCACAGCTTGCGCCCTTCAGCGTAGCCATATACCAACTTCTTTGAAAGCATGTAGCAACAGCCTGTCTCATCGATTCTGTTGTAGTAATCTGTAACGTTTAAATACTTACCATATATAACCAATAGGCGTGTCTGGTTGGCCTGTTTGGAAAAATATACTAACCGACCAACCAGCTGGCATTTCTAGTTGGTCTGTTGGGGAATATGTACTAACTGACCACCTGGCTCACAATGCAATTGGCAGATTAGGAAAAAGATCTAACATACCACCTTGCTTGCAGCTTGGATGATTAGGTACGAAAAAAAATATCAACCGTTCAGCCAGGATGTAGGGCAGGATTGCCTGTTATTATGTTATTAACCAGCAAACGAGATTAACGCTTGGGAATAAATAGTAGATTATACACCAAGGGGATAAAACACTGTTTTATGTCACGGGTGCGATATTGAATCCCGAACGTAACGAAGGACTCCAAATTTTACTCCCGAGCGGAGCGAGGGAGTAATGACTTAATTCCTGAGCGAAGCGAGGGAATTAAGACTGAGTCCTGAGTGTAGTGAGGGATTTAAGCACTCCCAAGACAAAAACAGCTTTATCCCCGAGGAGTATACTCTACTTTTCTCACCTCTTGCGAGGCAATAAAAAAACCAAGGCTACTAAAAACAGAATTAAATCAGTCAATCGCATCAAATTTTAGTATCTATTTTAATAGAATCTGTTTTACTCCGTATAATTAAGCGTCTTGTAACTCACACGGATCTTGTTTTTGGTATTTAATACCTAGTACATCCACGACTGCTTGCATTCATTTGTGTAGTATTTTGTTCCTCAATATTAGATGTTTTTATGTATTTTAAGTATATATTTATCTTTATAGGTATATGTATATCGTCGACTAGTACCCATAGTACAAGCTTTGATTAGTTTGGGACTAGGTAGATTTGTGTAAGACAGTCCACACCTATGTAAGTATGTATTTATTTACATTGCTGCAACTGCTGCGAAGGGAGGAAGGCCAGCCCTAGCTACGTCCGAGGCACGGATATTACATAGTGATTTTATCTAAAAATGTAATAAAATATTGAATAATGAATAAGAAAACTCCAAAATGTAATTCTACAAATATTCAGTACTAAAACCACGCGCTTGACGCGCTACAGGCGGCGGCCGACGACGCAGTCTTTTGTTTCGAACACGACGTTCCAAACAAAACACGGAGCTGGTGTGCCGCCTCCTCGCCGCTTAGTGGACTTCACGACATTAGACTTTAATGACAGAACTATAAGAACTATGAAAAGTGAAATCACATTATTACCCGGCGGGTTATAATGAGATTCAGTACGATATTACTACCCGGCTTAAGCCAAGGGTTATAATGATTTGCTTTCGGTAAGGTTTGCATGATATATAATTGGTCATTGACGAGCAGGTGGTGTGAAAAAATACTAACCGTCCAACTGGTTGAAATGTCCGGTTGACAGGTTGGTAATATAGACGACATTATGTGGACTAAAAAGTCTGCGAACTTATATTTACTATGTTTTTGACAGAATTAACAACATTACCTAAGTTATTAATGAAAATTGTACGAAAGTTTGCTTTTGCAAAGTACATTTCTTATGTTCGACTATTACTCTTTAACTAGTAATGTCTACTTAGCTGTGATAGTTTTTCTTTTAAATTCGTCGTATATACTACTACCATGATTTTTTTCACATGCCTATTGCCTAGTAGCCACCGTCTAGCTGGCAGGGGTGGGGAGACACTTGACCTTAACAAAAATTATCACATCAAAGCTATCCACGCCAACATGCTACGCTATAATACAATAATATCACGCCAACCGATCCTTAAATAAAAAAATGACTTTAGAAACCATATAATATTTTTGAAAGAGCTATCCAACGACACCCCACACGATGGGGTTTGCGAGAAAAAAACCGGCCAAGTGCGAGTCGGACTTCGCATTAGGGTTCCGAACTGACCGCACAGTTAAGTTGGTTTTTATAGGAAAAATATGGAGATTTCAAAGATCTAATTTATCAGTATATTAGTATTTGTTGGTAAAATATACATAATAACAAACATTATTTCCAAATTTTAAGTTTATAGGTATTTGGGAAGTTTAAAAATTCTTCAGAACAAAATTTCGTAAAAAAAGCTGAAATTGGTGGCTTCTAATTCCTTTGCTTTACAATTTTTTTTAAATTAAAAATATAGTAAGTTTCTACTCGATGAGCTCTAAACAACGATACCCCACTCGATAGGGTAGGATTAAAAAAAAAATTTGCGCCCCCCTTTAGTTATGGGAGCCCCCCTTAAAAACATTTAAAAATAAGTTTTGACTATTTGTATGGCTTCGGGCCAACAAGATGCTTATACTGTGTAAATTTGAAGCCTGTAGCGCCAACCGTTTGGCTGTAAAACCTGTGTGACAGACGACGGACGGACGGACGGACGGACGGACAGACGGACAGACGGACGGACGGACGGACAGACGGAAGGACGGACGGACGTCTGGGCGTCACCAATAGGGTTCCGTTTTGACCCTTCGGATACGGAACCCTTAAAAATGCACCACCACTTTAGATGTAGGGGAGGGGGGGGGGTTGTAAAAAAATATTTTTAAAGATTTTATTCTACCGTTTTGTCGGCGTCATTGATATGTATATACTGATGCCAAATTACAACTTTCTAGTACTAAGTAGTTACTGAGAAAAACGGGTGAAAGTCGGACGGACGGACGGACATGTCGAAACTATAAGGGTTCCTTGTTTACTACGGAACCCTGGAACCCTAAAAATAAATAAAAATAAGTATGTAATACTCACTGCCAATCCCTGAAAAAGGAATGATATTATCGATTATACTTAGTCGCGATTATATTAATCGATGGTCAGTCGTATGTATCTACCGTTAAGGGGAGGTATCCCCAAAGCAAATGTCCCGCTCAACACGCGTGAGTTTCCCCGGGTGGGCGGGGCCCACCCGCGCAAAATGGAGCTAATGAATGGAGCGCTCTCCAAAATTAGAATCACACAAAAAAAACGCGTGAGTTTGCAATTAACCATCCCGCTCTCTACGGAAGCTTTGGCATATGTATGAGGCACCACCCTGCATCTCATTGTTAGTTAGATATTGACAATTAAAAAAACTGTGCCATACAAATGTCGACAAGTGTCATTTTTTTGATTAATACCAATAAAAACTCCCTAAATCCATACCTATATACATTTTATTCAAGAGTTAAATAAAAGGAAATATTGTGTGGGTGTTGTAGTAGACTAGGTAGTTTAAATTAATTTAATTTTAATCGACATTTGTATGCCACATTCGACATTTGTATGGACTAAATCGCCGTACAAATGTAGACAAATACATTTTTCAGTAAAATTTCGTGGACTATTTATTAGATTTACTTATTTGTACAACTCTTAATTCCATATTTCTGACTTTTGTTAGGACAAACACATTTTTATTTCATTTATATTGATGAAATTATGTCCATACAAATGTCGAGATAGCATTTTACCAAAATACATAGTTGAAAAGAAGGCCTGTTTCCTCTTACACAGACACCACATCCACTCCCGTTGACGATTAATGTGCAACTGACGTTTTATTGTATTTTTTTTTTGGAATCTCCTTATATTTACATGAATTTTAATATTTGCCTTAGTACCTTATAATGCACAGCATGCAAATAGGTATATATGTCGCTGCCGAATTGTATAGTCCGCCGTTTTACATTACGGCTAGCCGTTTTACAAAACAGAGCCGTTTTGTAATACAGCGGGTCAACGTTTAGCCGGATTGTACTTGCCGGATTGCATAATCCGCTGTTTTACATTACGGCTAGCCGTTTTACAAAATGGCCGCATTGTCATTGCTAAACAGCGCTGCAAGTGTTAAATAAAAATGGGAACTAAAAGCTGTCAGAGGTGACAGCTAAAACGACGCTATTTTGTGAAAAGGCTAGCCGTAATGTATTACGGCGAATTATACAATCTGACTGAACCGCTTTTTTACATTACGACTAGGCGAATTGAAGAATACGAAGCGCCGAACACATTTCGGCGAAATTGAAGATGAGAAGCCGTATTCAATCCGCCTAATCGTTGACCCGCCGTAATACAAAACAGCTCTGTTTTGTATTACGGCGGATTATACGATTTGCCTGCGACATATACATAAAAATATTATATTTTAAATATACTTGGAATTATAGCCCTGGGACAGCAAAATCAGCTCGTTTTAAAATTGACGCATGTGCGCGTGCGCGTTAGAGCTATGAGTTCACATTGTGTATGTGTTCGTATGTGTCACAACTACATTATGACTAACGCGTGCTCGTGAGATATACGTTTATTTCTAATAACAATTCAGTATTAAAAGTTGTTGCCTACGAAACAGGATATAAACATATCAAGCAGGCACTTTAATTATAATTACTTACTGTTTGGATTATTTTTCGGTGCGCACTTCAATAAAGCTAGTTCTTCTGTAAATGTGAAAACGGAATCATAAGAACGCTAGCTGACGTGGTTTACACGGAGCCGGTCACACTACTTAAACTGCGTAATATACTATATATACGCGATACTAAAACAGTTTAGTATGACCCGCTCCACCCTTGCACCCGCATCAGCTAGCGTCGGCCCTAAGGGATCGTCCTAATACAACGTCATAGATTTTTGACAGATCTCGAGTGAAAAGTCGAGCGTTCGACACTCAAAAATCGGCCCCCTGTTCGTGTTCAATATGTTTGATCGCAAGTTCGCGCGAGTATAATTCGCGCGAACTTGCGATAATCGCGTAGTAGCGTTGTATTAGGATGTAGGACGATCCCTAAGACGGTTGCCACACTGATGCGGTTTCCGCACGACGATGCGGTGTGCGAGGAAGACAGCGCTATCCAAATCTATAGCGGTGTCCCGCTCGCACTGCGGAACCCGTCCGGAAACCGCATAAGTGTGACAACCGCCTAAATACTCGGCCATGACTTCGAGCCGCGGCGGCAGGCACAGCCGATGCGCAATACATGCTGCGTGTAAGCGAGAGATTCGAACGAATCATTTTGCTTCCACCACCGCCGGCGCTGCCGCCGCCGAAGTTGTGGATGAGTTACAAAGCTCAGAGAAAGCTAGCAAGCTTTTTTGCGAGCTGCGTTTGCGCACAGCTCTTTTTTCGCGTAGTATACCGCGCTCGGTTGTCGAACGATATGCATTTTTGTACATTTTGATCGCGAGGTTGGTTTGCATATGTGTAATATGTAAAAATCCTGAGCGTAAAGAGAGATTCAAGCGCTTACGTCTGAAACTGACTGAAATAATTTTGCTACCGACTGGCACAAAAGTGCTTTTTATTTCATACCTGCTTAATAGCTAGGCTACCGTCATGTTTTATGTCAAATTTTAGTACCTACATTTCGGCCATTAAACTTGACGAAACAACCCATCGACAGGACAACCATTTATCCTTTCTGAATAAGTAGTTTCTGAGCAAGGAGGTTTAAAAAGCATTTGGGTCCTCGGCTGTTAAGTGAAATTACTTACGCTATGATTGCTTATTGCCTTTGCTTTCTAATTTTAGCATATTTATTTCTAAATATATTATCATAATTTAAAATTTACCAATACCGAGTATCTTCAACTGTCACCAATTACAAAGTTTAGGCAAGGTCATACACATTGATTAACAAAGAATACCTAAGTAAATTGTGTTATTTTGCGAGAACATCAAACATAGGCGTCAGACTTACAAATTATATTTTTCATTATTTACCGTTTCATAAAATATCATCCAGCACAAAAAATCTACTATATCCCAATAAGCTTACGAGCGAATGCCAGCGGCAGTTAAACATGTGCGGCTTAATATTTTTCTGTAATAGTAAATAAAAAAAAGGTTTTAACAAATATTTCAGCAAATCCAGGAACAAGTCTTATACAATATTATCGTACTTATCTATCTAGTAACTACATCTAATAGCACTGTATTAGATAGTGCCAAACTGTTTAACCGGATTGGTTCCCCGGTAAATTGCGCAGTACCATAATACCATTACCATGAGTTTGTATCGAAATCTCTTACCGTACTCGCTAGCGACGATTTAGTATGCCGATTCTTAGTTATTTTGCGTAACATATATAAATATAATAAACGGGTCACTCACGTCTGTATCGTCGAATATAGCTCGACATGTTTCGGGCCAATACTTTGTCCTTAATCATGAGTGGTCGCGGCGGCCTCGCATTTAACACTGCGCGCGAGCGCGCGTAGCGCGCGGCTGCCCGGTGTTGGTTGCGTCGGTGGGGCGGGAGCGGGAGGCGAGAATCCACCCTCATTTTCCGTTTATTATATTTCAATATGTCTGAGACTCACGGAAGTTTTCTTTTGCGTTACCGCAACCGCCAGAGGCGCTGTACTTTTGTCCATACTAAATCGTTTACGCAGTTGCTAGCGTGTACGGTAATGCAAGCATTGCAAACTCATGGCAAGGGTACCTACTAGTAATATTACAGTTAGCACCAAAAGTACGCGCTCAAAAGCTCCTACTCCATTGTAATGAAGATATTTGATTGCTTTCCGGTAGTGACAGTACTACAAAAACGGCCACTTAATTGAGCTATAGCGGTGATGAACACTTTTTGTACCGCAAGGAGGTGTCACAGGAACCAATTCATTTGAACAAAAGGCTAAGGCTGCGTTTCCACCAGAGATATGCGAGGATGTGTTTTCATATATTTGACACCTCGCTCGGCGCGTTGCGAGGTGTCAAATGTATGAAAACGGATCCTCGCACATCTCTGGTGGAAACGCAGCCTTATACTCTAGAACAGGTGTATGTTTGTGTCAGTCTCTGTATAACATAAATAGCGTCCGCCAAACGGTACTGTTGAGAATGACTCATTCATTATTAGATTATTACAGTTAAATATTTCTTGCTTTTTATATTCTAATAATTGTCTATAGTTCAAACAAAACCAAATGGCACTCTGCATCACATTTTCAAGCACATAAGTAGCGTTGACGCTTGTTGTCTTGTCCTGAAGCAGACCTGTCAGCATAAGGATCAGAAATAAGTGCGAGTGATTATTACATAGATACAATAGTAATAGTGTTTTATGCAATCGTTATATAATGTGTATGCTTGTTTGGTCTAATTAAGGTGCGAGACTTAAAAAGCTAATTATATAACTATTGTATTCAATACTTTTTCTACGAGTCCACGAAAATAATAGAGTAGGCCCATTTTTGAAGAAGTAGAATACAAGAAGCAAATCGTGTAACAGTTGGGGTGACAACGTAATCAGAGGGTTTAGACCCTGCAGAATACGGATCTGCCTGTCTCCATCCCCAAATTTGAGCCGGAAGAATGTTATATCGGAAAAGGTGCAGCTCATACAAATTTTTTCGTTGTACATTTGGTAAATCGTTGTTCCGGTACCCTAACTATGGTCCAATTGTTATGGATTTTTGATATGCCGTAAAGAACAATATTTGTCATCGTATCCCGAAATTTTTGATACTCCAGCTCCACGTCTTTCTCCGCCATCTTGGAAAATCTGTCACTTTTTCAGTTTTTTGCTTGTACTGTCGTTATAGTTCATTTTAGTGCTAAACATGGTTTGGCAATATTGTAAAACACAAAATTTGCTGAAACTTTTGGGTACAAAGAATTTTTCCATGACCCCTAGGGACGAAGATATGATAGGAGATATCATTATAAATTACCACTTTTTTCTAGTTTTCCTCTCATATTTACGTTTAAAGTGCATTTTAGCGTTAACTATATTTCAGCAATATTGTAGATTACAAAATTGTCTACAACTTTTGTATTGAAATATTTTTTCCACGATCATCAGGAAAGAAGATACGATGTCACCTATGGGGTACTACCGTCGATATTTACTACTTTTCCAGTTTTCTTCACATATTTTTGTTTTAGTGCATTTCTCGGTCAGCAATATTATAGAAGACAAAATTATATGCAAATTCAAAGTACCTACGATCTTCTAAGTATCGTGGAAATAGACGATTTTGTCTTCTGAGGGATTGAAGTGGTATAGATCGGAAAGTGACAGATGCTTTATCTTGTCGTCTATCCCGCTATCACTCGACCATCATAGATCCCCTACAGATTGCGATTAAATGCACTCAAACCTAAATATGAGAAGAAAACTGCAAAAGTAGCAAATTTCAACGGTGCTACTCCATAGATGACTTCATATCTTCTTTCCTAATGGTTGTGGAAAAAATATTTCAATACAAAAGTTGTAGCAAATTTTGTGATCCACAATATTGCCGAACTATAGTTAGTGCTAAAATGCACTTAAAATGTAAACATGAACGGAAAACTAGAAAAAAGTGGCAATTTTTAATGATATATCCTGTCATATCTTCGTCCCTAGGGGTCATGGAAAAAATCTTTGTACCCAAAAGTTTTAGCAAATTTTATATTCTACAATATTGTAGAACTATGTTTAGCACTGGAATGAACTTTGACGACAGTAAAAGCAAAGAACTGAAAAAAATGACACTATTTCCAAGATGGCGGCCAAAGTTATGGAGCTGGAGGGCCGAAATTTTTAGGTTACCATGGCTAATATTGTCCTTCACAACATACCAAAAAACCATATCAATCGGACCTCTTTTAGAGTACCAGAGCAACAATTTATTAAATGTACTACGAAATTTTTTGTATGGGCTGCACCTTTTCCGGTATACCGTACTTCCGGCTCAAATTTCGAGATGGCGACAGGCAGATCCGTATTCTGCAGGGTCCAAACCCTCTGATAACGTTGTCACCCCAACTGTTACATGACTTGCCGCTTGCATTGTTTAGAGACGCCTTTTCCAATTCTGTTCCTCCTCTATAACAAAATAACATAAAGTTGAAGCTGAAACGATCTCATTAGTGTAGGTTACACGGTGATTAATACCACGTGATCTACACAATATCACAATACGCATCACGTGGGTATTGATGAATATTGAAAGTAAGTCTTGTAAAGCATTGTAAATTAGTAATAACAATTACCATGGGGCCGGTGCCCCATTAAGATTGAAGAAAAAAAAATCATTGGTGTCCATGACCGCCTTTGGCCACCTTTGGCTTCTATGTCAAAATTCGGCCAATCACGAGGCATCAGAGAATTTATGTTTTTTTGTTATGATTATGGCAAGTATTCAGACGACACTTTAAGTAGTAGTACGACTCCTTAGCTCGAAAATATGACGAATAGGTCCCATCTGGCAGAAAGCATGAAACTTGGCACACTGAGAGAAAAATATTGTTGTCGTAACAAAAAAACTTTAACCCCACACAGCCGTTCATAGTCCATAGTTGGAGCAGCAACTTTTTTATTGCTATCAATTTGTTGTTACGTTGACAATCTTAGTTAACAACGTTGTAAATTGTTAAGGGAACAGTTTCAAATATTGTCATTAACGAAATCTATTATTGTGATTGTAACAATGTATTATTTTGTTAGTAATATTGTTCCCACGTCAACGCGATTATTGTTACATCAGCAACATATTTATTGTCGTAGTAATAACATATGTATTGTTGTATCAACGATGTGTTTATTGCTGTAACAACAAGAAATATATTGTTGTAGTAACAATATATTTATTGTTACAGCAATAACATATTTATTGTTATAGTAACAATATATTTATTGTTACAGCAACAACATATTTTATTGTTGTAGTAACAACATATTTTTTGTTGTATCAACGATGTGTTTATTGTTGCAGCCACAACATAATTATCAATGCCTCCAATATATATATTGTTCCTGTAGCAACTTTACTTAGTTCCTTTAACTATTGTATTTTGTTGCATCTGCAATATATATATTGTTCCTGTAGCAACTTTACTTAGTTCCTCCAACTATTGTATTTTGTTGCATCAGCAATATATATATTGCTCCTGTAGCAACTTTACTTAGTTAGTCTAACTATTGTATTTTGTTGCATCAGCAATATATATATTGCTCCTGTAGCAACTTTACTTAGTTAGTCTAACTATTGTATTTTGTTGCATCAGCAATATATATATTGTTCCTGTAGCAACTTTACTTAGTTCCTTTAACTATTGTATTTTGTTGCATCAGCAATATATATATTGCTCCTGTAGCAACTTTACTTAGTTAGTCTAACTATTGTATTTTGTTGCATCAGCAATTTATATATTGCTCCTGTAGCAACTTTACTTAGTTAGTCTAACTATTGTATTTTGTTGCATCAGCAATATATATATTGCTCCTGTAGCAACTTTACTTAGTTAGTCTAACTATTGTATTTTGTTGCATTAGCAATATATATATTGCTCCTGTAGCAACTTTACTTAGTCTAACTATTGTATTTTGTTGCATTAGCAATATATATATTGCTCCTGTAGCAACTTTACTTAGTTAGTCTAACTATTGTATTTTGTTGCATCAGCAATATATATATTGCTCCTGTAGCAACTTTACTTAGTTCCTTTAACTATTGTATTTTGTTGCATCAGCAATATATATATTGCTCTGTAGCAACTTTACTTAGTTCCTCTGACTATTGTACTTTGTTGTGTCAGCAATAAAAATATTGTTCTTGCAGCTATTTTTCTTTGCTATCCTAACAAAGCGAACTCAGCAATAGTAACAATTCTCGTTTTGCTACTGTTACAAAGCTAAGAGATCCAAAAGGCAAAGCATTTGTCAGAGCAGCAAAATAAAAGTTGCTACTCCGACAAATGTTATCCGCCCTTTATCTAAGGTGGCGTTCCACCAGAGAAGTGCTAGCCAGATAACCGGTTATGCTGGCTACACACGCGCCGTTCCAGCCTGCAGGCTTGGACTGAAAGGTCAAATCCGTCCGGCCCAACCTCTCGTGTCCGCTTTGGTCGGGCCTTTAAGGCGCGGCCAGAGCCTAATACACACGAGAGGTTTGGCCTTTCAGTCCAAGCTTGCAGGCCGGGCCGGTGCGTGTGTAGCCAGCATTAGCGAGGAAAATCTACCAATTCACTTGGTTCGTGTTCATTCTGCATAAATGAAAAACGTCACCACACATTGATTGGCAGATTTTTTCTCGCTCACCGTACATCCGCCTCCGCACATCTTTGATTGACAGCCGACCGCAGGATCCCTACGCTTTTCTGCAGTAGCAAATGAGAACAGTTGCTGTTGCTGGAAGTCCACAGTTGACATCTGCAAAATACAGAATAGGTTGGTGAAAATTATGGAAACCACTAGTGAGAGTTCATGAAAGTAAACGAAAGAAAACATTATATTGATTTATTTATCATTATCATTATTACAACAAAACAATGCACTAAAAATTTTAGGTATACATATTAGTTCAAACTGGGGCACCGGTGGTCCTAGGTCCTAGTGGCCTAGTGTGCGGCAGCTCTAATAAACTCTAAATACTCATTCGGGTGCGCGGGCGCTATGTGTGAATGTAAGTGTATTAGTAAGGCCTTGTCTTTGTCAATACCACGTATTTACAGCTCGCGTAACCCATAGCACGCGCGCATTAATGAGTTGCAGGTGTGTGATTCTGTAAGGAAACATCGTTGCGTTCAACTGTTGAACATATCTGGCGAGCGAATCTGTGTTGACATTATAGCGCGAGCGAGCGAGACGGAGTTGCGGCACACGTTGAACGCAGCGATGTTTCCTTAGAGAATCATACATCTGGAAGTATTAAAACCATATTTTACGTTCGTCTTAATAATAATACTTAATAGATAACTTCCATAAACTATAAGAAGACATATGGAGCGACTTAATCGTTCCATGACCAAGCTCCTAGTAATAACTGTCTAGATTCGAGAGAGCATTGTTAATGGTTGCTTTTACTGCGCCATCCAGTTCGATTAAACGCGGTAAAAGAGATTTGTCAAATATATCTTTTATTCCATTAAAAACAGTATCAGCAACATTCTGGGGTACTTGGGGATTGGCGTACAGAGTAGAAAACAATTGAGCCAAAGTAAAGTCTAATTCTGGGGCGGTATTGATAGTGCTATTTGAACTACTATTTATATTTTCACTTGAAGATGATGGTGCATTTACATTTTCGCAATTATTTTGCTGATAATAGGAGGCAAATGAGGCTCACTCGATACTGAATGGTTTTTTAAGTAATGCCTTCTATAAGAGTTGAATATTTGAAAAGTTCTCAAACATCCTCTACTTGCACAAGAAAATGTGGACACAGTTTTATGATAGAAAGACATATGATTTCTCAGTCTGTTAAAAGTCGTAAATGTTTCGTTACAGAGCGCGCAGGACACCATTATTTATTAAATTTTGAACAATTTAAACAGCTAAGAATTGATATTTGAATAACTTAGTGGTTCACTCTCACTTTTCATTGGCCAATGAAATAATAATTTATTTCAAGAAAGTGCTTACATAATAACATGTCATGTACATAAGACTAAAACGAATTCTGCATGTCAATTAAAAGTGGAAATAAAGTGCGTTTGCACAACTCGCAAGGTTTCAATATTTTATACTTAAAGATATATCTTATATCTTTAAACGAGCTATTCTTGTATATTTATTTATTTATTTCGGGGATCTCGGAAACGGCTCTAACGATTTCGATGAAATTTGGTATGTGGGGGTTTTCGGGGACGAGCAATCGATCTAGCTAGGTCTCATGCCCGGGAAAACGCCGAGCAAAGCTCGGCCGCCCAGATATTCTATTATTAAAGCAAAACATTAACAATTTATTTTATTAAGTAACTCACGCAGTGGAACTCCTTCTGTATCGAATTTTGAAGTTATTTGAAACATTGCACGCTGCACGAACATCCAAATGGGAGCAGTATCTTTAGGATACGCGCAATCCAAAGCCCAGTATATATGAAAAGTATGCATAACAGCTGGGACAATTTTAGGGAGCTGATATCGCAAATCTTTGTTAATCACTATTTCATAATGTGATATATTAGCCCAATTTGGTCCCACAGCTAGAATGAATGGTTGATTTGGGACACCTTTAGCAGTAACGATAGCCTCTCTATCGAGACAGTACCTCTCGATGTCGGCAGTTGTTGTAACTAGTCCAAGAAACCCAGATCGGACCTCCTCCCTTGATAGCTTCCAGACTTTTCTTCGTGGCATGCAGATTGTCGGCATTTGTCGTAGCAGATGTATGATTTCAAAGAACGCAGCTACATTTGCCTGCTCTTCGCCAACTGAAAATTCATGTATAATTATAATGGGTGTCCAAGAAAGTAGTGTCAAGTGGAAGTCCAGGGGTAGAGTAGCCAGACTGGCATATTTATAGTCCAGAGACAAGCCTTAACACAACACAACTATACCAATTCCAAATGTTATATATGATGACTTATTATTTTTGCTGTCTCAAACATCTAAATGGTCTCTGAGCGTCAAAATATTCTTAATAATGACTATTCTAACGTGCTTTGAGATGTACATGGTCTCAAAGCGTTAAAATAAAAATAATAAGATTTAAATATAAAAGTAAAAAAAAAAATAATAATATAGAGGTGTCTCTCAGAGTCAATGTCAACAAAAACTAATCCATAACAGGGTGATGTCTCTCGTCAATCTCCAAGAGAAGACACTAGTATTAAAGTAGTTACTATGTTGAGCGTTTTTATATGTACGATATAACCAGCCTAAATGGCCCAATTATTATAACTATCCTATTATGCAGTGACTTTAGCACTCACCTGGCATGATGATGATGATGGTGCTGATAATAATGTTGTATAGAATATTTTGCCTTTCAGGCAATGCAACTGTGATGGGTCTTTCAGTGACTCGGTGTGGCGATGGTGACAATGTGTGGTCCAAAGTTCGTTGAGCATCAACCTTAAATTAATAACATGTCATTAGTAATTATTAATGCTATCTCAAAGCTCGCTTCTATTGTTGGGTGGTAACTGCAAAAAAATCTCTTCGCTTAGCCTGATTCAATCAAACTTGAGTAATTATTCCATCACAGAGGTATCATATCCCAGAAGCTAGGTTCTAAGTGTGCCAAGTTTAGTCGCAATGCCATGTTTAAATGCCTTTATGCCAGTTTGGTTTAATCAGGCCTTACAGTTAAATTATTTTCAAAATTTACTTTGCACTATTGTAGTGGCTTTTTATAAAAAAAAAAACTATTTACAGGAAGTAAACAATTATAAAGTTAAATGCTGCATGAATATTATACTAAATGATAATAACTACTAATTAATTTAAGACAGACATCCAAATAACAAAAAATAATAATAAATAAACTAACATTTGCTTTACGAAGATTATCAAGCGCAGATCTTAATTTAATTCTGTCCGCGATCTTCGATGTAAGTAGGTATTGCTAATTTGCTTTCATTGGATTGGAGCAAAATCGCTAGAGTTACTCCCTCATCTGAAAACAGTTAGATAGAAGACTATGGGGTCATAGTTCGATTGTTTCATCTATTACCCCGCGAGTTATTTGACTGGATTCTTCTGAATTTTTAATCAAAGTGAAAATTGAAAAATTAAACACCACAGGTGGGATTTGAACCCACGACCTATGGAATCCGTCCATTACTCTACCAATTGAGCCACCGTAGTATTGTGATGTTGAATTTTTCAATCTTAACACTCACTCATACACACTCATACCCAAATATTTTCACTTTGATGAAAAATTGAGATTTCACTAGCGGACGCATCCGCTTTGATAAACATTTAATGGATGCTTCTGAATCTGCTGCAAAGCTAACTAGAGATCATCAAAACCAAACAAGATGGCCGTCGTCACAATAAAAACGTAAATCAGAAAAACTGCTATGTGCTACACGCTGACTATGAATTACAAGTTTAGCTTACACGTAACCCGAAAGGCCTTCCAAAATTACTACCTAGGTACCTAGTAGCCCTAGTATTGTTCTAAGCTAAAATAAAAACACGACTTACCTTCCATGTTGCTTTACAGGTGCAAAAGTCCAGCGTCCGCTAAAAAATCGCTTAATGCGTCGTCCATTGTTTATAGCTGCTCGTATCAATATATGAAATGATGCAAACTTAGTCAGTGGAAAACCTTTCGCCCTGATCTAATCAGCAGCAGCAGCAGCGCAGCAGCAGCAGCACGAACTACGCACGTGGGTAACCTTCGATGGCCGGCGACAAAATGGACTTGGACGAGTGAAAGTGGAAGCGGTATTGATTTTATCGATGGATATTGTCAATTTAACAAATTTCCTCTGCCTTCGCGTTGCCATTTTCACAAAATTAGTTTGTCTGATTGACTGTTTATTTTGTCACTCTCGACACACGTTAAAGTTGTGTGTTGCCATTTTCGCAAAATTGGATTTTATACGTTGTCTCACTGTCAAAGTTCAATTGTCACTAACAATACGAATTAAACCTTGTACACTCAGCGGCAAGAATATTGCATCTTGATTGCATCGTTGATTAATATTTTTTTGCTATTTTCTGGAGACATGTTTTGCTGCTGATCCAACTGTCAAACGAGTTGCAGCTGATAAATTGTTTCAAAATTTGCATGATCTGCCAAGTGTTTTTTATCCACAAGTTTTATTCAAATAAATTTAATTGAACATTGTTTTAATACTTTACATTGTAATTCTCAAATTTGGACGAAAATTAAAAACCGCTTGTAGATGTAATGAAGGCGTCAGTTACACGGTCAATATTATCACGCGATACAGTATTGGCCTCTCTTTCACTTTCGTGTAAGTGTTGGAGAGGCCAATACTGTATCGCGTGATAATATTGACTGTGTAACTGACGCCTTAGGGTTCTACAAACCATACAATTATCACTTTTGAATTTTGGTTTGTCGAATGCAATTTGAGACAAATTGTGGCAATTTAGGGACACCAAATAGTAAAAATAATATTGCCATTTATACTTAATGCTATGTCTCGTGATTGTGATGGTACTTATTAACTAAACTTGTCATTTTAGCTGTCTACTATTGACCGCCACCACAGGCCGCCCCAGTCTGATTCAGGAGTGTTACCGCGAACCACAAATGAAGTTTTCTCTCTCTCTCACTTATGTGAAAACTTGCAAGTGCGACAGAGAGGGAACATTTCGAACGCTGTTCGCGGTAGCAGCCCAGGGGGCCGATTTTTGAGTTTCGAATGCTCGAATTTTCACTCGACATCTGTCAAAACGTCATAGTATTTTGACAGATCTCGAGTAAAAAGTCGAGCGTTAGACACTCAAAAATCGGCTCCCTGGTCTAATGCTGTATACTGAGTGTCGTCATATATTATGAAACGAAAGTGACCCCATTATCAGCTATCATATTAAATTTCTGTTTAGGCTTTTACATCCTGTGTCATATTTTGTTTAGAATAGGAATTCTACTTAGTACTTTTTTAATAATTAAAGGTACAGTGCATTAATTAGCACACTAATTTGACGTAAAATTTATGTCAGCGTTAAAAATTTGTCGTCGAATGTTAAGCGCCCTATGTACCACACAATAAATACCTTGCCGCCCGCGCCCCATACACGGCACAATAAATATTGTGCAATAGGGAAGATGCAATTATAATATTTACCATTGTTTTGTGACCAAAATGGTGAAAAAACATAAAATACTAACTACTGAAACGTTTTTATATTATTATATACTAATTTCAAACAATAATTTCGATTTGAATTAACGTGAAACGGAACGTGCTTTTAAACGGCAATCAGCGCCTGGTGACGTCACACCTGTTATGACATTGACAACCAAAGAGAATATGTGTAATCTGTATGGCTAGCACATGATGGCAACGTCAGTTTGTCGGCTTATCTCGGTCTATCCGTCACTTTCTAACAGCACCTATCAAAAAAGAACCTACCGTAAAACTGACGTTGCCATCATGTGCTAGCCATACAGATCTGGGGGCACGGCAGTGCCCCCGCCAAGTCGAGCAAAAAGGTGCACGGCCGTACCATCCTTTTCTCGAAGCCATTCAGGCCATTTTCAACATCCTGTAATTTTGTCCTAGCTAAAGCTAGAACCTTGAATTTCCAGTAACATGTTGGGCATGATATGGGTTAGATATATTCTCAATAACATTCAATTTGAACGTTTATTTTAAGAACTATTGCCCCTCAAAGTTCCTTAGTTTTGTCACTGACATACTGACAGATCATCAAAAGTCTAAGGTACTTCTAGCATACCTACAAGCTCCAAATTTTAAACATAATTAGTTTTTAGCCTATTAATTGCTATAAAATCAAAAAATATTGCAATCTCAGTCACGTATTAGATATATATAAACTGTAAATCCTATATATATTTAAAAACATAAAGTAATGCTGATGCAAGTCGGTGGAAATCTTGTTCTGTGGACAGGGTCTCCGGTACTATTGACTAAAATATAACCGACTTGGTTTAACATTACATATCATTACTTTTTTGTTGTAGAAGAACTGTGTTGCGAGACTTGGATCTTATTACATGTACCTAATGTTTTTGATGGAATTATATATATCCTCTTTGGTTGTCAATATCATAACACGAGTGACGTCACAGGAACTGTAGATCCGTTTAGGCGCGAAAGTTTAAATAGTCAGTTTTGGAACAGCAATTTAAGACTATAAATAAATAGTATTTTAATTTTTTAATACACTCGTGGTCTATTCTACATATCCCGGTATTTGAAATTAAATACCGGTATTGAAATCTGCTCTGACAAAAGCTGTATCCTGGGATCCCGAAATACCGTGATCCCTCTCTCACTTACATGAAAGTGAGAGAGAGGCCAATACTATATCGCGTGATCGGCGTGATAATATTGACCGTGTAACTGACGCCTAAGGATATTGATATATTTACTATTCAAGTCTCAATACATTTAAAAATAGTATTATAAAGTTGCATCTCATAGTTATATATGTTAATTACCTGTACGATCTCATGCGATCTCATCAATTATTTAATTTAATTAAGAAAAGTTAATTACCTATATTTTCCATTTCAATTGGTTTTAAACACTTTGTGCTTAGTTTTTATTGAAATGTAAATTCAATACCGTACATGATACTATGTTAAAATATGTTTAAAATAATTTAAATTTTGTTACCTTGGCTAATAAATAAATAAATAAACTAGCTTTATCTACACACATATCATAAATCCTCTAATATGCGTTCGGAAACCGTAGAAAATGACTCTCATTTCAACATTCAATGAATTTATGGCAATTTTCTTATCTGTGGCTAAGGCTACAGCAGTAATAAAATCTTTCATTTTAATCTCATATATGATGTTAAAATATTACGTCAAACAAAACTGTCGAAATTTAAATGTCAAAGTTGACATGTCCCTATTCTAGTATCACTGAAAATTCAAATTCAGTCGATGCGAAATGTCAGCTCGATGTTTTTTTAGTATATATCGCACGAAATTTGAGCTAGAACGACATGATCACATCAGAATAAGGACTCTTTACTTTTTAAAATAACATTCAGGTATCGGTTGCCAGTTCTGATTTCGATATTTCCGCAACCGTGCAAAAAAGGTTGTATTAACACAATTATTGTATTTATTTACTACGGTTTCTGAACCCATCTTAGAGTAATTATAATATGTGTGTAGATAAAGTAATGTATGCAACTGTACATAATTAGGCATTAAAACACTCGTGTTTTAATGCCCCTCATTATGTACCAGTTGCATAAGCTACTATTCCTTGTGTAAATTGACAAGGTAAACATATATAAACGCAACAAAGAAAATAAAGTTTGTAATAGTAACAACGTTTTAATTTGATAAGTTAACAGTGTTCAATAATTGCGACAACAATGGAAAAACTTTGTGGTGATAATAAAAGTATACTTTAATAAATTAGCAATGTTGTGTTGTAAATGCAACAAAAGGAAAATACTTTGTTGTAGCAACAAATCTATTCTTGGATAAATTGACAACATACTATATTGTGAATAGAACAAATTAAAAGGATCTTGTAATTTTAACAATGTTTAATTTTACAAATCGGCAGTATTTTATAGTCGCCACAACAATGGAGAACCTTTGTAGTGGTAATGAAAGTATACTTTAACAAATTAGCAATGTTGTGTTGTAAATGCAACAAAAGGAAAATACTTTGTTGTAGCAACAAATTTATTCTTGGATAAATTGACAACATACTATATTGTGAATAGAACAAATTAAAAGGATCTTGTAATGTTAACAATGTTTAATTTTACAAATTGGCAATATATTTATAGTTACCACAACAATGGAGAAACTTTGCGGTAGTAATAAAACTATACTTTAATAAATTAGCAATGTTGTGTTGTAAATGCAACAAAAGGAAAATACTTTGTTGCAGCAACAAATTTATTCTTGGATAAATTGACAACATACTATATTGTGAATAGAACAAATTAAAAGGATCTTGTAATGTTAACAATGTTTAATTTTACAAATCGGCAGTATTTTATAGTCGCCACAACAATGGAGAAACTTTGTGGTGGTAATAAAAGTATACTTTAACAAATTAGCAATGTTGTGTTGTAAATGCAACAAAAGGAAAATACTTTGTTATAGCAACAAATTTATTCTTGGATAAATTGACAATATACTATATTGTGAATAGAACAAATTAAAAGGATCTTGTAATGTTAATAATGTTTAATTTTACAAATCGGCAATATTTTTATAGTTACCACAACAATGGAGAAACTTTGCGGTAGTAATAAAACTATACTTTAATAAATTAGCAATGTTGTGTTGTAAATGCAACAAAAGGAAAATACTTTGTTGTAGCAACAAATTTATTCTTGGATAAATTGACAACATACTATATTGTCAATAGAACAAATTAAAAGGATCTTGTAATGTTAACAATGTTTAATTTTACAAATCGGCAATATTTTATAGTCGCCACAACAATGGAGAAACTTTGTGGTGGTAATAAAAGTATACTTTAATAAATTAGCAATGTTGTGTTGTAAATGCAACAAAAGGAAAACACTTTGTTGTAGCAACAAGATTACTCATGGATAAATTGACAATGTGCCATTGTAAACGCAACAAAGAGAAAAAACATTGTTATAGTAACAATGTTTTAATTTGATAAATCAGCAATATTGTATAGTTGCCACAACAACGGATGAAGGTTGTTGTAGTAACAAAAGTATACTTTAATAAATTAGCAAGGTTATATTGTAATTTCAACAAAGGGAAAACACATTGTTGCAGGAACAGGGTTAAACTTTGAGAATATTACAAAGTGATATTGTAACTCCAACAACATAAAAAGTTTTGTTGCAGCTGCAAAGTCTAACTTTGATAAACCAGCAAAATGTTGTTGTCACTACAACAAATTTAATCTGCTTTGTTGTAGAAGCTAAGTCTAACTTTGATGAACCGACAATATAATTTTTTACACTACGACAAAGCAAAAAAATATTGTTACAGTAGCAAAGTGTTTATTGTTATCAGCACAATAAACGGCGAACAATAAAAAGGTTGTTGGTGTCACTAAACTCGTTTTGATGTAGTCACAAAGCTTATTGTTACTGTAACAAGAA
Source organism: Cenopis cana (assembly GCA_951800055.1). NCBI lineage: Eukaryota > Metazoa > Arthropoda > Insecta > Lepidoptera > Tortricidae > Cenopis > Cenopis cana. The sequence continues at coordinate 15,216,077 of OX637476.1, read as the reverse complement.
AAAAATGACAAAGCATTTATTGTGACTTTGTTAGCCCATTTTTTTCTCAGTGCATGCATGTAGCTTTCATATTTGTGTCCTTAAAACTTTTAGGGAAACACGTTGACAGACCTTTGTTCACCCCCCCCCCACTTTTGTGTGCCGAACTACAGTTTTTTTTTAACTTTATTGAAAACGGCTGAAGCTAGGAGAAAACCGTCAAAAGGAAAAATTTTCCATAAAAAATATAAAGTATTTATCTACTCAATTAGCTCTAAATAACGATATCCCACTCGATGGGGCGGGTAAAAAAAAATCTTTTGCGCCCCCCTTCAGCCCTATGTGAGACCCCCTCTAAAAAAAATCATTTTTTTTTTGTAAATTGGCTTTGGATCAACACGATGCTTATACTGTGAAAATTTTAAGCCTGTAGCTCAAACCGTTTGGCTGTAAAACCTGTAAAACAGACGATGGACGGATTTATGACTGACAAAAATAGGGTTCCGCTTGGAGCTTTTGGGTACGGAGCCCTAAAAATGAATTCTGATGTCTGTTTTACACGAAAACGATACCCCGCAAGCCATAGTAGCCTTAACTGATCAGTGAGAAAAAGACTAAAAAGAGGTGTGCTTGGTCCAATTCACCCCGCTCTCCCCTCGCACACGAATCTAACTAATCTCCACATCTGAAAAGAATCACCGCGGAACACTTTATCTACGGTACAAATTGTAGCCCGATGCGCACAAAAGTTGGTGTACATTTATAAATACTTTCAACGATTTTTGGTTTGGGCAATATGGGATTAAGGGTTTTTGAGTTATCATTGAAAAAATCTGTCTCAGTCTTTTCCAAACAAAAGGACGTAAGTGCCGTTGCTATGTAGGTATTGTAGGCACTTACGTCAGAATATGTGAGCGAAAAACACACAGGAGGGGCGTTAATATTAAAAATAAAAGGTAAATGTACGATTTTTAAACGATTTAAAAAAAAATCTCTACAAAGTAATTTACTCACGATTGTACGTACGGAATACTTTTCTATAAATTAGCTGGCTGATGTCCTAGAGAAAATATATTAGGTAGGTATAGTGATATGTTGGTTAGAATACCACAAGTTCAATAATTGATTCTTGCGGTCGATTTGATTTCATAATTACTAGTTTGATTTGAATACCACAAGTCCATGAGTACCTAATCTATGATTGCTTCAATGATTAATTTTTACAGGCGATTACATTTTATTGTTTGTAAGCTGTTCTTCGTAACAAAAGCAAAACATAATTGGACAGTCTAAGATTTAATGGTATTTCTGATAACTGACCTCGTGTTTCAATTTGGGCACTTTCCTCATGCTATATTATTCCTTATTCCAGGCAAAGAGAATATAATTCCAGGTTTCAAAAAATGATGACTGTTAGGGGACTTCCTGATTTGTCGATGCGGAGGCGGTACGATATGAGAAAACTGTCAAATGTCAGTGTCAACTGTCAGTCTGTAACAGCTTTTGCTCCGGGCATGAGACTAAGGGCGTGGGATGAGGGGTACCCGTGGCCAGGCCTGGATCATATGTGGAACAAACAGGGGTAGAGAAAATGTTGGGCGCCTTGAAATTTTTATTAAACTTATGACACAGGCCCCGCACAAACGATGCCCTAGTGGTGTATGGAGTCCCCAAAAACAAACCAGTTTGAATGTTTACTTATACATTTATTTGAAAGGATTTTACACCCAGGCGTCCCCAGGTTACAAGTATTCAAACCAAATAACGCTAATGCTTATCTAAATATATATCTAATTTGCCTATGTCGCAATTTATACTAAAATGTTAAAGAAAACAACTATAAAACGATATTTATGGAGGACGGAATTCAACTTAAACCTACGGGTGTGTGTGTGTGTACCTCTAAATGTCTTTGAAGCTGGCTAAAGCAGTATGGAACGGACTCACATTTGCAATGCCTGCCTAACCGCTTGCTCTAAAAAGGAACCGTCGTCTTTCCCGTCTCCCGGGGAAAATCCAAAGAGCCTCGCAGGAAACCGCACTCCATTCGGGACTGGTTCCTGAACTTAGGCACTGTGCCCGTGCCTAGGAGCCCTGGAAACCAAACAAGATTATCATTAATACACTACCACACGCTACACCTAACCGCACTTTGTATGGAGACAGAACGGTCAAATATTACTGCCTATAGAGTAATTCCGCATACCGAACTTACCATTAAGGGCTTGAGATCAAGCGAGTAGTCGCTTTATACTCGGGCATGACTAGCGGAGTTGATGGCATCGCCGAACAATGGGCCGGAAGGGTGGCCGATGCCTAGAATTTCATAAATCTGCAACAAAGACGATAGATTCAATGCTCACGCCGAGCTTCATGGTTTGCGTCGAAACAACCAAAAGCTGATGGTATTCAATGAGAAACAACTTACATGAGAGGGCGTCCGAAATCTCCGAGCCAGCCGCCAACATTCTGGGGCGCGATCATACACGAAATTGCTACTTCGCGTGCCGGCGGGGCGAACAAATCCTTCCACAAAACGAGGACAATCAGGCTTATAGTCCATGGGCCACCCAAGAAATCGGTATAATTTGGGGGTACTAAGTTTCCTTTTTACAGGAGTTAGATAGGTTTATTATGATGTTAAAAAACCATGATTGCCATCTCAAAATGGTAGCTAACAAAAATGGCCGCCAATCCAAGATGGCGGATATTGAGTTTTACAAAATCAATTATAATTCAAAAAGTATTCGTCCGATTTCATTGCTCTTTTTTTTAAACCATAGCTCTATATATATTCTTAAAATTTTGTAAACATATTCTATCGGTAAAGTCAAATGTTAATTAGTAATTTAGAAAATATTGAAAATTTTCCCTTTTTTTCTGATACTTTTTTTTTTAAATCAAGTTTATTACAAAATATTTTGTACATTACAAAAAAGCTTTAAATGAGGCAAGGTAGTGTATTAAATTATCTTTAATGTGATGCTTAACATGTATGGGTCGGATGGCTAGAAACACAAATAAATATGAATTTGATTTTACTTCTGTTGAAATTCATCTTTGACTAAATTACCACATATAGAACAAAGAGCTTCAGATAGAAGTTGTAGCGTATAAAAATTGTTTTTCACTTCTCATGCTCGAAAAGTGTGTCATATTAGACTTGTGAAGCGGGGCTAAAGTAGTACATTTAAGCCCTAGGGAAAATATGTATACATATTTATGATCTACAAAACATTTTAATTTGACCAATCAAAATACTTCACCCGTTAAATCCACCAATCACAGAACAGTAATTTGACAGATTAAAAATACTTGGTAAAAATATCAACCAACCAGAATACAGCTGTACTAAAATCGACCAATCAGGAAAGACGTTTTTCAGTTCTCTAAAGATTAAGCGGTGTCTATGGTCAAAGCAATTGCGTCTCTTAAAAGACAAAAAGCCCATGTTATATCTCTTTCTTTAATATAGCAAAAGGAAGGGAGGCGAACACGTAAAGCGAACACGCATGGTCTGGCTGGCTGGCTGGCCTTAGAAAAAAAAAACATGCTGTCAAATTAGAGACATACACCCGCCAAGAGTTAAATTATTCATTTAAGGTGGATAATTTGTGTTTAATGTGTTTTCTCGCAATCGAAGTGAAAAGTAGAGTGTATAACTCGGGTCTAAAAGCCATATTACCACTCGAACTATTTTCCCTCACTACGTTCGGGAAAATAAACATCTCGTGGTAATATGGCTTACTTTAGCCCCTTGTCAAACAATCTACTATTAATTTTAGCAATTATTCAGAATAATAATAGTACGATACTAATAGGGTCGCTAGGCCGGTTACCCGACCGGTGTCATTTTGTGACCAACACATTCAGTTCCTCAACTGCTCCAAATGGTCGCAATCCGGCGTGCAACTTATCGAATATATTAATTTTGAATTGTTATACTAGGTAAAAACTATTATACGGTTTAAATAAAAAAATATTATTGTAAATATGTGTCAAACTAAACTAGATTGTTATGTGTATAATATGTGGCGAGATAGGACTATTTAGTAAAGTGCATCCTTATAAAGATAGACAATCTAACGACGGTGTTATTTCATCATCATATCAGCCGAAAGACATCCACAGACACATAGGCCTCCCCCAAAGAGAGAGAAAGGCCTTCTCCTGCGCCACCCACATCCAGCGGGCTCCCCGACCTTAACCAGGCCATCAGTCCACCTTGTGGGGGGTCTACTCACGCTGTGCCTTCCGTTGCCGCCACTCAAGACCTTTCGTGCGTGCGTGCGGGTCGGAATTTCTTCAGTAGGGTGTTTTAACTCTTCTTGGAGAACAGCACCACCTCGTCTGTGTTCCATGCCTTTGGAGTTCTCGAACGGCCCTAAGGGTCGGTTTTGCCTGGGTGCCCTTTTGTTTTTGAGCTTTTAAACAGCCGTTCTAATCTCGTACAGGCCGATGTCTGGCTGGGATGTCATCGGTATAGTGTTCGTTCGTTGGTTATAGTGTCATCGTAGAGCTAGCTACGATCTTCCACCAGATTAACTTCAGGTCTGCTAGTTAACGTGTATAGTTGTCCATGAAGCGCTCAGGCCGTGGATGAGACAGTTTTACCATCTTCAGTACACTGGCAATTAGTAACGGGATATTTAACATGTATATTTGTATTTGTGAGTGCAGGTAATTCTTGATAATGGCGCTTGCAGCAGGGCTAAAATATTGGGAATTTACAAACACAAATATATATAGTAAGTATCCCGTTACTAATCGGATTCGGAATTCTATTTAAGAGGTGTTAATGGAAATATCGTCGATTACGAGAAGGCCTTCGACAGTGTAGAGCGCTGGGCCGTGTTTGACTCTCTCCAACGCTGCTGAATTGATGCTCGATATGTCAAGGTGCTTCGGGAGCTGTACAGTTCGGCAACAATGTAGGTTCGGCTCCATCCTCAAATCTGTTCACGTTCCGCAATGCCTGAAAACTCGTCTCTATAATCATTGCTTCCTGCTCACCATGGCATATGGTGCCGAGACATGGGTGCTCACAAATTAGGCTGTGCACAGAGAGCCATGGAGCGCGCCATGCTCGGCATTAGGCTACAAGACCGAGTGAGGGATGATGAAATCCGACGTCGCGTCGGAGAAGTCATTTCAAACCTCAAGTGGAGTTGGGCAGGACATGTTGCCAGACAGAGTGATGGCAGGTGGACAAACACGCTCAGATTAGTGGCCACTTACAGGCAAAAGAAGCGTCGGTCGTCCACCAGCACGAAGAGTCGATGACATTAAAAAGACTGCAAGTTACTCCTGGATGAGATGAGCAACGGACCGGGATGAGTGGCGTACTAGAAGAGAGGCCTATGCTCAGCAGTGGGATTACAGGCTGAATAAGATGATGATGAAATATCGAATATTTTTCAGTTTTCTTGTGAAGTTCAGCATTACGGATACTTAGGGTAGGAAGGATTTCGTGACACTGTCGTATCAGCAGGGTGATGACGTAGCACTTTCTTACAAAGAAGTGTTGTCGATGTCACGACAGTGTCGCGCCACTTGCGCCCTACGGAATCGTAGGTACCCTAAGTATCTGTAATGCTAATAAACCGGCCAAGTGCGAGTCGGACTCGCGCACCGAGGGTTCCGTACAAACCGGTAGGTATATAAGTAAAAGTTATAAGAGTCATAGTTATGGTCCAAGTAAAAAAAATTAAACTATTCAAAATATTTTTATTATATGATGTAACTAAAAATTTACGGTTTTCGCAATTTTTCCTTTATCTGTGCTATAAGACGTTGCGTCGTACTGTGGAGGGAAGCAGCTCAGAGGTACGGGTTGAGGGGGATTCTAAGCAGGTTTTTCTATTTATTAGCTGAAATGAAAGACTTTTACGATATTACTTCCTTGCTATAATGTATACTGTTCCACATTAGAGCCAATACAATCTTAAGCAGGTCCGACCCTGACGGAGTCTAAGCTAGAAGTCCCCCCGAAAACCAACTGTTTCCCAAAGAATGTCGCTTGACATGTATTCAAATTTGTATATGATATGATTCTGGAACCACATGGCCAGCGACATATCACAACAACCTCCACAGTACCCTTGCGAGTATCGAAAATTTGCGGAAATTTGCGGCATAAGCGTCTGTATCTTTTGATTATGTTAGCTTAGAAGTCTGATTTTTTTACAGCTCCAAGGGACAGTAGACCTGAGTATTTGATATAAATTCCAGCTGGATACCACCACGCGTTCCTGAGAAAAAGGGGTCTTGACAGACAGACAGACGGACGGACAACAAACTGATCCTATAAGGGTTCCGTTTTTTTCCTTTCGAGGTACGGCACCCTAAAAATTACAGGAGCATCGGTAAACATTAAATTATTCCATAAACAATGTATTTGAAGCTATTTCTTTTATATGCAGTTAATTAGTTAACGGTAGATTTCAACGGAAGTAAACACAAATTCATGTTTTGCATGTGTTTTCAGCCTCTGATCCATACATGTAATACATCAAATTAAAGATAATTTATTACGTTACATATTTTGTCTGAAGCTTTTTTTTGTAATGTACAAGATATTCTGTAAAAACTTCTTTAAAAAAAATAAGTAAAAAAAAATATATTGAAAAATCTATATTTCTTTTAATTACTAATGAATGCTTGACTTTATCGAAACAGTTTATATGACACACATTAAAGCAGACAAATGGATCTTTAGTTTAAAAAAAACAGTAACAAAATCGGACTAATAGTTCTCGAGTTATTCATTGATTTTTAAAACTCGACATCCGCCATCTTGGATTGGCCGCCATTTCTATTAGCTACTACTTTGAGATGGCAATCATGGTTCTTTCACATCATAATAAGCTTGTCTAACTACTGTAAGAAGGAAACTTAGTACCCCCAAATTATACCATTTTCTAAAATTTGGCTAGCTGGCCCATAGCCTATTACTGGCCCATATCTCTTACACTTCCACCGAGCCTCATGGAGAAAAATAACCTCTTCTCTCGCCGTGATCGAAATTGCATCCTCATTTAGTTGACAGCTCAGATTCACAAGGAAAAAAAAACTGTCTATGGTAATTTCGACTCGTTGACCTGAAAATTCTGATCTCGAAGTAAATACTGAATTGTAGACTAAAAAGAAATAAAAATTAATCTGAACGAGAAAAACTATGCCTGACATCAAAACAAAATAATGATTTCCAAATTTAGAAAACCGATGATTAATTTCATGTAACAAACCGTAGTCTAAACTTGCTATAACGGAACGCAAACCGGTGGGTGTTGCTACATCAAAAAGAACAACTATGAGACAAATGTTGCTAGTATAGAAACCAAGCTGTTTAGGATAAAGTTAAAAAAACCGGCGTTACAAGTCGACTCAGTACCGTTTTTACTGCGCCCCTATATTTAAATGAGTGCTTCCTGACTGGCGCGGGGTGCGCGGTAGCGGGGAGATGCGAAGGCAGTAGGCAGTACTGGTCCGTTTCTGCGCAAGATATTACTTTTGCGCAAATGTAATACTGACAGCATTCCATCAACTGAGAATCTTTGCGACGTCAGTAAGTTTACGTCAAAGAAGAAAATTTCACATATCGATCCCGCCCCGCCAAGTCAGGAAGTCGCCTGTGATTCATTTTAATCATAGCAGTAGGATCCTTTTGTTAAAAAAAATTTTTGTCGATAGCCAACTCGGAGAAATTGTCAGGAAATTGTTATCTAAAGTTGTGATTTCTAAGTAATCAATCGTAACATATTTTCGGCGTCAGAACTTTGCCAGAGGTGCTTTCATTCATTTCGTATGAGTGAACTTTTCAGCGCTACTTAAGGCGCCTGTAGAGGCAAGCACTCTCCATACAAACTTTGTGCAAGTTTTTCTTTGCTTGTGTTTGCATTACACTTATAATTTTTGGTCAGTATACTTATCTTTCTGTTAGCCAGAACATCAAGAATTTTTTCAATTTTTTTTATTTTAATTTTTTTTCATTTTAGATTTTGTTTTCTTGACATTCTTCGTATATCCAATATTAACAAGGTAGTTTTGTAATTAGATTTTTGTTTGTGGGTTAATTTTAATTAGATAATTATATTTTATTATAATTGAAAAAAAATATATATTAACAAGCAAAAAAAAAATATATGCGGGAGTGCCAAAACCGACGAATAAAACTTGTACAGAGTTTGTATGGACAAGGCCTTGCCTCTACGCCGAGACCCCGGTGTCGTGGTTGAATGGATGTGTGGTGCTCTCAAAATGTAGCGTTCGAAAATTTTTACCTATTTAAACTTTTTGGGCTATTCTTTGCTTTTTATTCTTGAAAGCCAGTAACTTTCATTATGTAGCGATTGTAATAAATACAACGACTTCTTACGGAGGCGGAGCCCGAAGTTGCGACATCACGATAACTTATTAATCTGAATTTGATTCTCATTTTTGTATATTTGTGTTCTATAGAAATTCCATACCAGACACGTGATCGTCTTTGAAAACGGTTTCAGATGACGTCTTGTAAAAAGAGAACTACCTAGCCTGCTTCTTCGTTCCTTATTGAAACTACTTCGACGACCGCTTTAGCTTAGTTGGTAGTGACCCTGCCTACGAAGCTGGAGGTCCCGGGTTCGAATCCCGGCCGAGGCATTTATTTGTGTGATAAGCACGATTATTTGTTCTTGGGTCTTGGATGTTTTCTATGTAGGTATTTAAGTATTTATGATAGCGCCTTTTCAAAAACTGGTACCTCAAATGATGTATTTTAATAGGTTTCGAATTGATTTAGCGCTAATTCCTTATAATGTGACGTCACTACCGGTCAAAACATCACACCTGACACATGGCACCTGCGGAGTTGGTGGGGGCTCGGTTCAGGTGGGGCCCAAACCTATAAAAGACTTGATGCCTCATTGGATCGGGGATTGTCATTTGATCAGCCTTAGCGGTAAGACCTATGAAGTATTACGCTTGAACTTACAGAGTTCTCAGTGTTAATCGTATTGTTAGTCTATAACCTTGCACCTTCCAAGACTGTTTGATTTATCCAATAACTTAAAAGCGTACTACACTAAATAATGAATAAATGATCTAAATAAGAAGGCCAACGATGAAGTTTCTTTTATGAAATTAATCCCTGCATCATCCTGAACTACGGGTCCACGAGGAGTTGCTACTAAAAGCGCACGAAAGTAAGTCGTGCGCTAACATTTATTTATATAAGTATGTATATCGTCGCTTAGTACCCATAGTACAGTCAAGGGCATAAATATGTATACACTTTTGGACCTTATTTCAATGGAATAAGGTGAAAAAGTGTATACATATTGGTGCCGTTGACTGTACAAGTCTTGCTTAGTTTGGGACTAGGTTGATTTGTGTAAGATTGTCCACAAATATTTATATTTATTTACTTGAGGGTCTTTGATGAACTATTTACATCATGGGTCGAATGACGTTGTGAAGAAAACAAAATAGCTTATTCTAAACATTTCTTAAGTTGATGGTCGGGATAGTTTTCTTGCACATGTAGTTAAGAGCCCAAACGCCAGCACACTCAAGGTCATCGTATCTCCCATCGTGCTTGTATATAGCGCCGCAGAACTGCTGGCCGCTACCATCGTTGGGCTCGCCTGGTGACCAAGGCTGGTAACCCAGGGATGCAAGCGATTCACCTAGCGAACATTTTAATTATAAATTAAAATCACTGGGAAGTATGTAAAGTAAAGGGCAATTTACGTGGTGCAAGAACTTCTATGCAATTTTGATTAAATTGCAGGCTGCGGATTACCGAGGCACGGGGGTGACACGCGAAGGAAACTAAGCGCTGTGGGTAAGTATGTTTGCGTGCGCTGTCGGTACACGCGTCAATTGTTTGGCCGAGTGCGTAGCGCGTGGCGCGGATCGCGAAAGATCGCGAATCGCGAGACGCGACGGTAACCCGATCGTAACCCGGCCCGTCAGCCTGTCAGGGACGAGGTAACTGACCTCGGTGCGGGGGGGGGGGGGGGGGGTTCGTGTCCGTTCTGTATGTAATACTATTATACTATTCTGTGACCGAGGTAAGACGAGGGCGATCAAACCCCCCGATGTAATGAAAATATTATGCAATTGCAAGGTTCTTGCACCGTGTAAATAGGCCACAGGGGGTGTTCTCTGAAATAGGCCTACACCGTGTAAACAGGCCACCCACCGTGTACAGGTCGAAAATGCGAAAACAAAAATATAATTCTATAGTTCAAATGCAGAAAGTCAGAAGAGTTTAATAAATATATATATCCATCAGGAGCGGTCTAACAGAGTCAGCTTGTTGGTAGCATACTGGTAGGTATGTCAGTACAGATCCTTCAGTCTAAAAAGAGATAATGTTTCTATGGAAGTGCAATACAAAGTGTATGCATTATTTTTGTTCGAGAGTGTAAGATGTACCATGTATATAGAGTACCTACACTTGATGATATATGCACGTTGTTCAATAGTTATGAAAACCTTTTATTCTAATTCCTATAGAATAATTTTCACTTATTCCTTATAAGCTGAGACAAATTGTGCTTTAATCGTCAAGCGTTTTTAAGGAAAACGACTTTGAAGCGTAAAATAATAGTACTGTTTTATTAAAAGCGTTATCCAAACGATAATGAATGAATGAAGAAAATTAAAGAGTTTTCTAAATTAATGACGACGAATTTCCCTCTTTAAAATTCTAATGTCTTATGGAAGGAAGTAAAAGGATAATGAGTAAAGGCTGTCGCACACATAAAGGCTTGGCACCCGACCGGCGCCGCCTCACCTCGTCGGCTCGCAGTCAACCAGGCTTCAACCCAACGCAAGCACGGAACAGCATCGGCTCAGCCGCGTCGAGAAGGCCGCGCGTCGGCGCCGAGCTTGCCACAAGGTGTCCACTGGTTGACACTGACAGCATTTTACGATTGAAGTACGCCGTTTCACCCGCGAGCTGTAAGCGCGGCGATCACGCGCGCTCCTCTCGCCGGCAGCGTGCTGCAAGCGCGGCGTTCAACCTGCGACGGCGAGCTGAGGGGCTACCGCGAACCACAAGCGAAGTATCTCCCTCTCTGTTGCTCCAATATGCAGGTGCGACAGAGAGGCAGTTATTTCGTTTTTAGTTCGCGGTAGGCCCTCTGTCCTTCCACCGTTATGGGGACCAGCCCGAGCTGGGGCGATGCCGATACGGAGTGGATAAGTGTGCGTTGCAGTATGAAAATTCTATGAAAGAATACTGACCGGCGCAAGCGGGGGCGGCGCCGGTCTGGTATACCGAGCCTATACGTGTGCGACAAGCTTAAAACAGCAAAATTACCCGTCACTGTGTGCCACACTTTGTCAATAGTAGCCGTGATTCCGATGAAAAATACAGGCGCGTACCTATCGTTTCCCCACGTCTTTTGCTTTATTATGTCAAAGACTACACGTTGTTCATGGTCGTTTCTAAGGACGAGCAAGTCGGCTCGGTCTTCGCGGCACGCCCTACGTGCTTTTGCGAAGTTGTTTACCCTTGCCTTAGAAATCATGTAGCAACTGCCCGTCTCGTTGATTCTATCTATGTAGACTGTGACATAAACAATATTATTAGTATAGTTTATTTTTTCAATATTTTAAACCGCGAGATCTTCGAGAAGATAAGTAGTACATTTTCCAGTTACTTGTTGTTGCAATTTTAGCACGGGAACAAATAAAATAAAACCGGCCAAGTGCGTGTCAGGCCACGCTCAATGTAGGGTTCCGTAGTTGTCCACCCGTTACATAATGTGGACTACAAAGTTTGCAAACTTATATTTACTATGTTTTTGACAGAATTAACAACATTATCTAAGGTATCAATGGAAAATTTCAGTTCGACTATTACTCGTTAACTAGTAATGTCTACTTAGCTGTGATACTTTTCCTTTTAAATTCATCATATATACTAATTCCATTTTTTTTTTACATGCCTAGCAGCCACCGTTATTCTTGCGGGGGGGGGGGGGGGGGGGGGCACTGGACCATATCGAAAATTATCACTTTAAAGCTTAATATCACGCGAACAAATTCTTGAATCAAGAAATTGTTGTAGAAACTTAATAATATTTTTGAAAGACCTATCCAACGATACACGACACGATAGAACACATCACCGCCCAAAGAATCTGGAAATGGTCTTAGCGGTGTACCTCTAAAGGGCTGCGACAATAGATCACGCGCTGGTCGGCATACAAAGTCCAAAACAAACAATAATAATAATAATACACCACACGATACGTTTTGGAAGAAAAAAAAAAAATTCACCACCACTTCACGTGTAGGGAAGCTACATTAAAATTATTACTTTTTCAAAATTTTATTCTACCGTTTTGTCGGCGTCATTTATATGTATACTCATACCAAATTGCAGCTTTCTAGGATTAACAGTTACTGAGCAAAGCTGGGGGGACAGGCAGACGGACGGACCTGGTGAAACTATAAGTGTTCCTTGTTTTCTACGGAACCCTAATAAAATCGCGTGACCAACACGACGCTCTAACATGCCCGGTATGGAGGCTTTTCTAATAATAAAATCGGTAGGGTCCCGAAGCAACCTCAAAAAATCTGTTTTATCAATATATTAGTATTTGTTGGTAAAATATACGTAATAATAAACATTATCACCAAATTTCAAGTTAATAGGTTAACGGGAAGTTAAAAAAACCTTAGGAAAAATTTTGTGACAGACGACGGACGGACGGACACGTGAGTGACAGCAATAGGGTTCCGTTTTGACCCTTCGGGTACGGAACCCTAAAAAGCCCGTTGAGATGGAGTGGTCTCGTTAGTCGCATGACAGACTGCAGACTCCCAAAATCTCTGAACTTGCGGATGGGAAGCGGAATCGCGGGGGGCAGTTTCTGCGATATAAAGACGTATTAAAACGCCATCTCAAATCCTGCGGCATTCCTGCTGAGCGCTGGGAGGAGCTTGCTTCTATGAGACCGGAATGGCGTAACGGAATCCGAAAAGGTGTAGCTTCATTTGAAGAAGCTCGGCTCGAACACTTAGACCATAAGCGCCATCTACGGAAAACTCAACCCAAGCCCTCATTTTTCTATACGTTAAATGATCAGGGGCAGTTATACTGCACTGCACCCAGTGTGGCCGAACATTTGTATCTAAGTTTGGTTTTGCGAGCCATTATATCCGTGCTCATCGGAGGAAGTTGTAAGAGTCGCCGTTGTCGGATACGACAAGGATGACTATATATATCATCATCATCAATGGCCTTCGAGTCTATTACAGACTATACAAGCAGTGTCATGCAGGTAGACAACGTCTTTTGTGGCTGTGTAAGCCGATGCGAGAGCGGCATACACGACCGCAGCCCTGGCAAGTAAAGTTCGCCCGTGGCGAACAGGTCTCCGGTCGATGTCTCTTGGCTCGCTTGTCTGCAAGCGTCGCAAACCATGCTTTATCGTGGACTTTGCATATGGATGGATGGAATGGAATGGAATTAGTATATATGTTGAATGCGTGCATGTCTCGCTTGGCGCAGTCCTTATGGCGCAGCATCGGCCTGCCGACACTTCTTTTGGCATCAGCTATGGCGCCAAGCAAAACACGCCGCGGCAAACGTGACGGTTGCATTCGATGCACATGCCCCAACCAGCGTAACCGTACCCAACCCGACTCTATATATATTTTGAGCAGATTTGTGGTGGAATGCGCATCCTCCTCGGATGTCCTGGCGACTTTCGAGAGCACTCTCAAATTATGTAATTTAAGTGTTTAATACTAACCGTCTTTTCCCGAAACTGAAATGATAATATTATCCATTTGACTTATTTACAAAAATGTATAGGCTGGTTATATCGTACATATAAAAACGCTGAAATTGCAATAATTGCGGTAAACTTGCATTTTTGGTATGTTGTTTGGGTCTACCTAGAGAGTGGTTGAAAATTATGGTTGTTGTGGTTGTGGTCTGGTTGTGGTCTACCCACACATTTCAACCACAACAACCACAATTTTCAACCACTTGCCGGCATCCGATTGAGCTGAAATTAGGCAAACTTAAGTATGTAAGTTTGGTGACAGTGTAATATTATGGTATCATCGAGCTGATCTGATGATGGAGACAGAAGGTGGCCACAGGAACTACTAAACTACACAAGATAAACCCATCGTGTTTAGTCTCGTTAGAACCGTCACCACGAGTAGTTGTTGACTATTGAAAAGGAGTACAGTCGGCAATAAAAGTTTGTACCAAAAATGAAATTTTTGAAAGAATATTTTTTTGATTGATGGTCTTGAATGAAGGTAATTAAGTTTGCTACAACTTTATCTCCCATTAATTTCCCCGTAGATACCTCATTATTGATATTTTGGTCGAAAATTCCCCAATTTTTAGTTTAGTATTATTATATTATATTATTAATAGTTTTTCAGGAATAACTTAGCGCGCCGTTATTTTAAACTGCTGCAAATCTGGGTAAATACTATTTAGGTGGACAACATACCAAAAATGCAAGTTTACCGCAATTATTGCAATTTGGAATGTAACATATGACAGGCCTAGTACGAGACTTGCATGCTGCGAGTTTCAATACACTGCGGGTGCGGGTCACGGAGGTATAACGAGTTCAATTAGTATATAAAACCGTGCAATAATAGGTAGTTAAATTGATTATTGTGTAAAATGAATCCAACAAGGAAAACAAGGGAACATTGGCTTCAGTAAACGATTACAATATAACATTTATGTAGTTAAACTCACATGGGAGTCTCGTACGCGTGTGTTAGGATTCCACTCTCGCGTCACATTCCGACTAAATTTGATTTCAATTGGGTGACAAGCTTACACAAATCGTCTTATTTAGTCCCAAACTAAGCAAAGTTTGTACTAGGCGACGGTACAGATTAGACAGATAAATTCTTAGAAAGCATCCTAGATCAAAAACATTATTCATGCTCATCGCACAAATAAATACCCACCAGCTTCGTAGGCAGGATAAGTACCAACTATGTAGGTTAAAGTCGTCGTTCACAGCACTATGATCCGCCGTTAATCATTTTTTTTCCTGACTTTCTGTATCCGATGTGGATCAACATAAGGAGTATATACGGACGTGTTACACCCGGCACGGACGAATAAAGGAGGAACTTGGTGACCAAGCGGCATCTGAGGGCCTACCGCGAACCGTAACCGAAGTTTTCTCTCTCTATCGCACTTGCAAGTCTGAACGTAAGTGCGACAGAGAGGAAAAAAATCTTAGTTTGCGGTGTGCGGTAGCCCCCCAATTCTGCACATGCCGGACTCGGTACGGTACGCAGTGGTACTAGTGAATCACGTTGTACAGTCAGAATCAAAAGTAGCGACACATATGAAGGCGTCAAAAGTCTTTATTACAAATGAATAAGAACTTTTGTCATCTTCATATGTCAAGCTACTTTTGATGCTCACTGTACCTACTGAATTTACCTAAAACGGTGACATATGGCGGGCACGGCCCAGTAGTAACTATTCAGAATTTTAAACAATTATGTATAAAACGTTGTTGCCACGCTATGAGGCTAGGAAACAGACGGGGTGTAGGTAGTTGACGATGGCTGGATGATGACTTGACTCACATGGATTGTATGACACCCCGCAGGCCTGCGCAGCTTTTTCGTCTGTGAATGTGAAAAGGAATTATAATTAATACACGGTCAGGATTTCGAGCGGCGTGGCAGCGAAGCGATGCACCATACATGTTAAGCTCCCGCTAACACTTGAGATGCACCTCTGTCGCCTCCGCCGAAATCGTGGCCGAGCTACAAAGCTCAGAACTGACAAGCGCGATGGCGAGTGTTGCTTAAGATTCAAAAGTAGGATCTTGAGCGTAAAAAGGTGTGTTTAGGCCCAAGACGGAAATAATTTTGCTACCAAATGGCACAAACTGCTAGTCTGGCTACGTTAACTCTTCCAAGCAATTGGTTTGGCAACAATACCTCACACGCCATATTTCATTGGTTTGGCAACACTACCTCACACGTCACATTTCCATAGAAATTTGACGTGTGAGGTAGTGTTGCCAAACCAATTGCTTGGAAGAGTTAACATAGCCAGACTCTACTCAAACCTGCCTATCTATCAAACTATATAGGTTAATACTGTCATGTTTAATGTGGCGTTTCAGAACATTTCGGCCATCTTGCCAGTTAGGCAGCTATTCAGAAAAGAGTCATTATACATTTGCGTCTAAGTAGGGAAGAAAAGTGTAGGTATATATAACATTGATTCCTTATTTGAGGACAATAATGTCTTTTCTTCTGAAAAGCAGGTATGAAAAGTGCCTTCGGTGTCCTTCGGCTGCTGTAAAGTTAAATTGACGACCGCTATGATTTATACAATATTAAAAAAAAAAATTGAAGTTACAATGTCTGTTTAACTGTCACCAATTACAGTCATAAATGTCATAATAAAATTGTGCTCATAATTAATGCGAAAAAAAAAAGAAATTACCATTCATTTGTTTACACACATACACATACATATGTAAACTCACGCTTGTATTCCCAAAAGGGGTAGGCAGAGCACATGAAATTAAATTCTTTCTCTCATTTGTTTTCTGTTACAAATGTCTTCGTTAAGTCAAGTACAGTTAGAAATCATAAATTATAAGTTGCCAAAGCGACAAAATATTTGGTTGAAATTTTGCATGCCGTTAGTGTTAGGTGTACAATGCTTTGGAAAGCTATAGTATAAACGTAATGTGCTGTTGTCAAAATAACAATTCAATACAGTCTATAAAATAAAAGACACACAAGCTACAGTTTTTATACAGTCTATAAAAATATATTATTTTCAGCTGAATTCATGAAACTTATAACCTACAAAAAAGAAGTGACAACTTTAAAAATATAGGCCAAGTCTCGAAACTCACTTTAAAAAGTTGTGAGATATTGCGTAGAGTCAAGTTATCTAGGCATTTTTTTACATGGAATGATTTTATGGAATTCAATATTTTTCTTTGGTCTATGTGTACTCCAATGGGATACAGGCGTGAATATACATAGTATTGGTAATATTATAAGGTTATAAGTAATTACATACCTATTGGCTCCAAATAATTTATAAATTCACATGTACTCGTACCTAACACTTCTTACCGCTTGATAAGCCTAATGTGACACATGTTTCGAGCATGAGAAGTGACAATATAATTATTTAAATTACCTACATAGATTAGGTAAGTATTCCATAACAATCTCAAAAACTGAAGAAAATGCTAGTTATAAATATAAGTTAATGCTAAAAATACAATTTCAGTAAAAATGTAATGAATTTAGACATCATGTTTGAGAAATACATTTTTTTGCTCATTATATTCTACGATCAGTTCAAAGTTCATATAGTCACAACACAGCACAGATAAGCGGATGAGTTGTTTTTTCGACGCTTCTTATTTTGCGGCAGGCTGCTCAGCAGTACGAACATTACTGAATAAAATAATGGTTAGTGATTATTAGATACAAGGTCATTTAAGCAGGAAGTTAGGTACATACGAGGGTTCCTTACAAACTTTCGTATTTATACATCATATTAAGTAAGATATTAAGCGGCGAGACAGACGGACAAAATCGCACCATAGGGGCTTCTTTTGTAGACCTACACGTACCTGCACGTTTTTGGTTCGTAAAAAGATCTAACACTCACCTACAGACACACGACTTACTTTATTCAGCAGAATAGCTGCGTCTATTCAAAAATCAAAGTGATTTCTTTGTATTGCTAATTTTAATTTCATGAGAGTATGACTGATTAAGGGGTTTACACCAAGGCGTCTGTAATCGTTTGCAGAATTCATTAAAATCTGATTATAAGTATATGACAGTTTCACAAGTTTAATAGCAGATATTACTTAAATATGTCCAGTCAGAGTGATCGATTGATTTTAAAATAGCCGCTGCCAAAATTTGGACGATCTACCGCCTATATAATATATATGTATATATTATATAGGCGGCGGCGGCGGCGGCGGTAAATCTTCCAAATTTTGACGTAATTTTGGTATATATATAGAGCGGTCGTGGTCACGTCGAGGCATTCACGTTGGTGGTAGAGACGGATACAGCTCTCCGCACAATCTCCCGCCATCGTTCCCTATTGGCAGATTGTGTGGCGCAGTCAGATACGCGGTTTCACTTCACTTGGTCAGTCCAGTGCATAAATAGGTGACCTGCCGCGCGATCTGATTCCTTCCACTTTTCCCTCTATGACCAGCCGCTCTATGGAGTCGTTATCCCGACTAAAGACATGTCCAAAGTACCTACTGCGGTACGCGCGACTGTACTACGGCCGACAAACGCTGCGTGATGCTGAGATCCTGGAGTATGGACACGTTGGTGCGGTACTCCGTCCATGATATCCCGAGCATCTTTCTCCAGCACCTCATCTCCAGAGTATCTATCTTCCCCTTTTCCAAGTCGCCCACTGTCCACGTCCCTACCGCGTAAAGAAAAATAGGGAATACTAGTGTTCGCACCAGTCTGACTTTGGTGGCTCTTGTAATGTTGCGATTCTTCCACACTTTTCCCAACTTCTCCATCGCAGTTCTGGTTATGGCCATACGTCATTTTATTTCATCCACGCAGCCGCCGTTGTTTGAGATTAAAGCTCTAAGGTATATGTAAGCCTGAACCATGCAATTTGGGTCACTTCGGGCGAGTTGACATTAGCGTGGTCCACGATCATAATCTTGGTCTTAGATCGGTTTATCTTTAACCCAAACGTAAGGCTTATGCGCACCATTCTGAGATATAATTCCTCCATAAATTCAGCGTTACTCGCAAATAAGGTGGTGTCATCTGCGTACCGCAAGTTAGCAATTTTGTATCCACCAATCACAACACTGTCGGTCCAGTCTTCGAGAGTAATTCGCATTACAAGTTCGGTGTAAATGTTAAATAGTAGAGGGGATATTATGCAACCCTGTCGCACGCCCGCACTGGGGTGAAAACTATCTGAGAGGAGGTCATCTGTCCGCACTGAGGCTGTTCCCCCTTCATAGAACTCCCTGAGCAGGCGCACAAGGTTGTTGAGGTCTCCTTGATATCGGCCGGATCGGCCCCCGCTGCTTTCATTTTTCGGCGTTTTTCGACGAGTTCAAAGGTGCCCAGTGCTATTTTTAGTGGGTTGTATTTGGTGGTGCGGCTTCCGAGACTGTTGTAGTGATGAGTGTCTTAGCCCTGTCCCATAGTGCATCGGGTGTTTTGCTACTTTTGCTAGCCAGATCTTCTTCAGACCACTGTGACCAGTTCATTAATTTCGACAATCGGAACATCTTTCACCTCCAGTTGCTGTTTTGAACTTGGTTTTTTAATGGTTCTAGCTGCTGACAGTTTGAGCTTAATTTTGCAGGTCAAAAGTTGGTGGTCAGATCCGCAATCAGCTCCAAGCAACGTACGGGCATTTGTTACGGAAGATCTCCAACGCGATCGAATCATTATGTAATCTATTTGGTTGCGGGTTTTTCCATCGGGCGATACCCTATGTGTACAGCACCACAAAAGGCTATTTACAATCAGCAGGTCGATTTCCGAAGCGAATTGTATTAAGCGTTCACCTCGTTCATTTCGTTTCCCGAATCCAAATCTCCCCGCGCAATTGCCCAGCTGATGAGTGTTTTCTCTGATCTTTGCGTTCGAGTCTCCTAGGATTACCAATAACTTTATTGGGTACCTTCGCTATTGTAGATTCTAATTCGGAGTAAAACTTTTCGATTGCCTCGTTACTTGCGGAGAAGTGGGGGCATATACTTGGATGATGTTAAGATTCATCGGTGAAGCTTTTATTTTCGAGATCGCTTACTGGCGCATATCCCATCACGCATCTTTTCTGATGTAAAGGTACTAATAAGGCCACACCGTTGCTGCTGCTAATGTCATTGCCAGAAAAGTAAACGACGTGATCTGTCAATGTATGTCTGCTGCCTTTCCAGTGTGTTTCGTTTATACCACAGATGTTTACAACGACTCTAACTAGATACTCCTTGTTCTAATATGGTAAGTTTTCCAGGTTGATTTAGGCCGCGCACATTCCAAGTTCCTATAGTTTGGAGGCGTCGTAGCTTGATAGATTTTTCAGTATAGTAGAATTTCCATGGAGGGCCTGGTCTCCTACCCCACCATAGCCGGTAGCCAACTTAATCACACTGCGCGCCCCGGACGCAGCGCAGCGCCGCGCCGGTTGCTAATCGGTTCGCAGGGCCATCTCTCTTTTATTTATCTGTGCTCTCATGTGACTCTCTTGGTAATGTAGTCGCAGTGGTTTCCCCTTGCCTTCCTGCGCTAGAAATTTCAGAGATTATTTAGATCCTAAGGCCGCTGGAGCCTCTTCTACCCGGCTGTCCAAGCAGGTAAGTGGATATCCCGCCACAGCTCGGTCGCCATTGCCTCGTCTGTTATCCAGCAGGGGGTACCACGACAGCTGGGGAGCCGCCGTACCTGGGATCGTTTACGAACCTCCAGATCGTGCAGGTGAGGTTGGCTTTTGGGGCAGCCTATATGTTATTGTCATTCTCCCCCTTACCCTTTTTAGTATTTTGCATGATTTGTATAATCAAGGTAATTTAATACAATACAATACAAATACTCTTTATTGCTCACCTCAATAAGTAGAACTATTACAGAGTATGTATATTTAAACCTAGAGGTAAACAACAGGCGGTCTTATCGCTAAAGAGCGATCTCTTCCAGACAACCATTGGGTAGCGGAAATATAGTGAGAAATGAATTATAATGGGTGGTTATGCTTTTATTTATCACAATAATTTGTCAGACTAGTCTGAGAACCAGCTCAAGGCCGAGACGACCTTTGCCTTCCGACCCAGGTCAAGCCTAGCGGAGGTTCTTGCTGGACTCTTCTCAACTAGGCTAGGTTGAGTGAAACTTGCAGTAGTTCGAATCTACTGACACCTCAAATTCGGTAGAAGCCGGTCAACCAATCTCACTGGAGGGCAAACTCTTAGAGTATTCCAGTGTTTACCCCGCGTGGTCGTGTCGGACGTTTCCCCTGGATTTTCCCAGGCCCTCTAACCCCGCACTCCTATCACTTTATTTGGCTCAGTCTATAAAGCCACAGTCAGGATAACAAAAAAGAAAATTATTCGGTGTGTAATCGTAAGGTGATGCAACTCACCCTTAACAATTGATTGATTTTTGCGGTCGATTTGATTTCATTGTTAATAAGCCGTTGTCTGGGTTTAATATTATTGCATTCACTGCAGGTTGCGCATTTATATGTACTTATTTATGCGAAAGTAAGTATCTGTTTGGCGACTCGCATTCCAATATTATTACTTATTACCTATATTATTTTTCATATAAACAAAAAATATTTTATACTAAATTTATTTTATTTTTTATATTCCCATATTTCCTTTGATGATACTCGGCTACCCAAAGGTTGTCTAGGAGAGATCGTTCTTTAGCGATAAGATAAGAAGTGGTTTACCTCTACTTTGAGCCTAATGTTCTGTACTATGTTCTTTTTGTGGCGTGCAATTGAGAACATTTTGTATTGTAACTTGTAAAGCTAAGTAGTTAAAAGGTGACCATCAGGGTATTGTTCCATATTACTGCCTGTATGTAAGCCATTCAAAGTCTATGTTCTATCGACCGCTGGTTATAGCTTCTTGAAAGATATCTGCGCATCACGCGATCTTTTTGAGCACCCTTCCATTTTCGTTCAGAGGCCTGCTGGAAGTGTCTGCCACATGACGTGAAGTTCATCGCAATGTTTATCGCGCAAGTATTTTGCTTAAATGCCGCTTCGTAAACTTTAACAACATTAAACTTATACAAAGTCTTTATTAAAACATTCGCTGCTAAGACACGCCTCCAATGAATAAAATACGGTATTAAACCCCTAGTCAAATCAGCAACTTTTTATTCAATGTCAAAAACGATTTGTTAATATGAAGTTTGTAGGGAAATACTGTCTTAGTGTCGTCACTAAGACAGTGTGAGTAGGTTTGTTCAAATCAGCGTCCTTTTTAAATCTTTATGCTTATAAAATCTTTCAATTAGCTAAAATAAATTAATAATTGATGTTTTTCGAGTATTTTCGTTAGATCTTTTATTAGTCAAGTAAAAAATAATTTATTTTTACCTTAGTTTGATACCCTATTGTATGAACGTGAACGCACATATGCGTTGCCGGCAGTGACTGCCTTTATTTATTATTTAGAGCAATTATCTCGAAATATATTCACATAATCAAGTTTGTCTTCTGAGAAACTCTAGACTTATCGTTTGATGTTAATATTTATTTTTAACTACCTATCGGGTAAAAACATGTATGGAGTGTCGGTTTTTTTTTAAATTATATTACATATTTATTTGAGTCAATGCCGTGACATTGGTATAGACAGACGAACATAACGAAACCATAAATTATCAAAGTAGCTCATATCGTCTAGTTTTTAGGGTTCCGTACCCAAAGGGTAAAATGGGACTCTATTACTAAGGCTCCGCTGTCTGTCTGTCTGTCCGTCTGTCACCAGGCTATATCTCGAGAACCGTGATAGTTAGACAGTTGAAATATTCACAGATTATTTCTGTTGCCGCTGTAACAACAAATACTAAAAAACAGAATAGAATAAATATTTAAGGGGGCTCCCATACGACAAACGTGATTTTTTTGCAGTTTTTAAAGATAATGGAACGGAACCCTTCGTGTTCCGTCCCTGTGTATTCCGACTCGCACTTGGCCGTTTTTTTTATACACGTAAGTTAGTTGATTATCTCAAAACATCAGCAAAAACCTAGTAGTAATTTACGTAAACGCGTCATTTCCAGTATCAAGCATCATCGCCCGCTGTCACGGCCAACCGCCCTTGTTATGTAGGGAAAACTTTCGCAACCCTACTTAACCTCGAACGAGGATAAGTTGCAGGAAAATTATGCCTAGAGCGCTTTAGTTCAGAACTTGTTCATATAAAACGCTGAAGTTTATTTCTTGCCGGACAATATTTAAAGAGAATATTTTTAATTAGCACGTTGACTTTTACGGAGTTGTAAGATTTCAAGTTTCTTCGTAATAATTAGTATAAATTACGGTGCTTTATTATATGTTCATAATAATCATAATCATCATCATAATATTTAAGAGCTTGGCTCTTGTCGGTGGAGTAATTGCCAGCTTATTCTACACTCAGCTTTGTCCTTTACTTCTTCTTTAGCTTTGTTCTTTTCTTTAATAATCATAATATTTAATTATATTTAATTGAGGTGTGCAATAAAGAGTAAATGTATTGTATTGTAATATATACTGTCAGCTGCAGTGAGTTCGATAGTGATAAAAAGTAGATTAGGAGCAATTTTTGCAAGGAATTTCGATACAAAGTGTATGTAGGTACTCGACTTCGACTGTACAAGTCTGTTTAAAAGGAGAAGGAGCACGGAGTCAACCCTTTAACATAGTGTTAGGATTGTTCAATAAATGAGACAAACCTGTGGGGCTAGCATAACATGCATCTCGTCTCTACTCGCGCGCGAGATAGGCTACCTGTCACTGTCTGATTAATGCTGTCAAAAAGTGACAGGTAGCTTATCTCGCGCGCGAGTAGAGGCGGAATGCATGTTGTGCTAGAGGAGCTGATGTTTAAGAAGCTAAAAATAAAGGCTCTTATAAAAACGAAAAAAGAATATAGGTAGGTATATAAATCTACGATTTACAAGTAGGTAATCATGTGTTGTATATAGTACAAAAATAAAACATCAACTAAGCCCTAGCCTAGACAAACAAACCCCCATGAGGGTGTACTGTTATTTCGGTGAAATGTTTTTCGTCAAATTTCACTTCCCAACTTATTGCACCATTTTTAGTTGCCAACCCAACCATTGGCACATTTAGATTTGGCAAATATGTTACTTGGCGCAAAGGTACCCATCACACTTGCCACGTTACCACGTTATAATAGGTACTCTTCATTGCAAGCAAATGGTGAATTATTCTCCTGGAAATTTAACGAATTATTTTAAATCAGATGATGCACTAATTTTAATGAATCTTCATTACTTATATTAAAAGCGCTTCATTATGTGTATTAAATTTCAGTGTATTTCAGGTATAATGTTTTAATGTTACTTACTAGGTATGACTAGGTACTCTAGGTAGGTGGTAGGTAGTACTAGGTGAAGTGGGAGGAAGTGAAGTAAATGCTCACTTAAGCCTTATTTACACACAGGTAGGTATAATGAGTTTGATCGACCTGTCAAACCGCGCGATGTAGTTTTTAAACTCGCGAATCTCGTACGTGTATGCTCGTACTACATAAACAGTCTTCGACTAAATTAACCTCTTCCGTAGAACTAGTTAAAGCGTTTTGAACGAATTTAACTAACCGAATTTAGCTAAATGGGCGTGTTAGATCTCAATAACTCGACAGTCCTACGTTTGTGTCTGACGTCTAGAGGTTTGCCTGGAGCAGATTGATTGTAGTAATTGAATTATCATACGTTTCAAATATAACCGGACCCCGCTTAGCTTAGGGCGAGGAAACAAATAGGCATGAGCATTTTTTACATGACTGCCAAAAAAAGGAGTGTAATGTTTTCAGGTTTCATGTATGTATATGTATATAAGTATGTATGTATGTGAACTTTTTTTGTTCCCCCAGAACTTCTCAACGCCTTAACCGATTTAGATGTGTGAGGTATCGTTGGAATCCTTACGTCATCCCGGGTAACACACAATATGTGACGTTGCAATAAAAACAATATGGCGGACTGTAGACTCCATTGTGTGTGTTCCGTAATATTTTTTTTCTATGCTAGCAAGTGGGGTATCAACATGAAGCATTTGAAGAGACGATTCCAAAAATATATATAATGTATGTGTTTCAAGCAAAAGAAGTTCGAAATAAAATAATAATTAATAAAATTAAAAACACGACTGCACTAAAAAGATAAAAACAAGTTTCCTAATAAAGAACTCAAGGAAATATATTTTTCACCTCACTAGCTCGGAAAGCCCTTTTTTATTCTTTAAAAACAGATAGCAAAACTGCATTTTATCCACATGTGTGCAAAGTAATTTTGAAATCCGAACGTGTTCTTAGTTACTTTTTTAACATAATAACATGTAAGGCCGTGTTCCCACTATCCGATACAATATCGGTGTAGGATTCGTTACCGATAAAAATGTATGGAAAACTGCTTAGTGCTCACACCATCCGATCCGATATCGGTCAGATTCGTATCGGATCCGATATCGGTTAGTGTGGGTGGACACAAAACAGCCAGTACAATTTTCGCCCATCTGATTTTTTTTCAGGTGGTGTGAAAAAAATCAGTTATTGAATTTCAGATTTTATATTTATTTTGAATTAATTTTTTTTAAATAATTATTTTGAAATTATATTTTTTTTGCAAAAAATTGTCATTATACTCCATTTCGACTAATTTAGGGATAGGGATTTCAAATTTTACATTTATTTTGATTTTTAAGTCGAAAAAAATATTTTTTTGCAAAAAATCGTCATTATACTCGATTTCGACTAATTCAAGGATAAGGATTTCAAACTTTATCATTATTTTGAATTTTAAGCAAAAAAAATATTTTTTTTGCAAAAAATCGTCATTATACTCGATTTCGACTAATTCAAGGATAAGGATTTCAAATTTTACATTTATTTTGAGTTTTAAGTCGAAAAAAATATTTTTTTGCAAAAAATCGTCATTATACTCGATTTCGACTAATTCAAGGATAAGGATTTCAAATTTTATATTTATTTTGAATTTTAAGCAATTTTGATTTATTTATTTACTTTAGCATTTGTTTTTGAATTTTGCTTAATTTTTTCTTGCGTTGTTTTGTTCAAATTTAGTTTTTATTTTCTATTTTAATGAAATGAAAAATTGGAAGAAACCCATTTTTTTTTTATTGTTTTACTTTTGTTTTCCTTTTTCTATTTCCTCGCTTTAGTGAGGTGAAAAGATTTGTGTTACACACGGCTGCAAAGTTATTTTACGTCTCGTGTGTTGCAACACTCGCTATGCTCAGGATTCTAATTTTGAACCACTCGCTTCGCTCAGGATCCATTCGCTAGCTCGTGGTTCAACCCTAGAATCCATTCGCTAGCTCGTGTTCCAATTCCACACTCGCGGTTAAAATACAACTTTGCACCCTTGTATAACAAATAACTATTATGTCACACCTGGCCATAAAGTGGCCATTATCGCACGCTCCGCGCGCGAAAAAACCCACTTCCTGGCCAGGGGGTGACATAAAATTCTGTACTTACCACGGGCGATAATAAAGAAAGCCTCAGATCGCATATTTATCGCCCTTGCCTTCGGCTCGGGCGTAAAATACCAGCGATCTGAGACATTATTTGTTTTATCGCCCTTGGTAAGTAATGTACTATTGTTTGCAGTCGGGGGACCTACTACACACAAGTAAAACCAAAACATTAGGTCCCACGACTGCAAACAATAGTCATTTGTTATGCAAGGCTGCAAAGTTGATTTTTGGCGCGAGTGTTTGTATTGAGAGCCGAGCTAGCGAAGGATTGTAAGATTGAACCACGAGCGAAGCGAGTGCTTCAAAAGTACAATCCTGAGCGTAGCGAGGGTCTCAAGGCACGAGACGCCGAACAACTTTGCTGCCGAGCGCAACACACAACTTTTCATCTCACCATAGCGAGGAAATAATTTCATGTATATAACTCAAAATGAACTCATGTTCAATAAAGGGTTGTGTAAATTTCATCCATTACAAAGCATTTCGTGGATTATTAACATTTAAATGCATCAAAGAGCCTCTATTCCTACATTAAACGAGTCATATTATTGTTGAGTATGTATGTACTTACGGCTAACGGCTAAAACAAATATATTTCACTCTTTCCAAACTTATCAGGAGTTAAAATTGTAATATAAATATCTTCTGCACTGAAATAAATTAATTAAATTCATTATTTTGATATTGTTCTAGCTCAACAACAAAACAAAACAACATAAATATCTAAATCTCTTGCATATCTCTTGCATCGAGTTTTTTTCTTAAAAACTAACTTTTTAAACGGTGCGTTCCTAAATTGACAATATTTCATAATTTCCAAAAGTCTTAATTCGAAAACCATTTAGGTAAAAACGTGTAAAGTACACAAAAAACATTTTTTTAGATTTTTTTCTCCGTTAATTTTGGAAAAATTACTGTAAACCGAAAGTTGACGTCATCTTCCTCGCTTCCCCTTAGTACAGAGTACAGACAATCGCTGCTCTGGAGTGCCTCTGGATTCTTGTTGGGAAGATGACGTCATATTTTACTTACGCCCTTTTGGAATGACCTACTTTTCAACGTGTTTTTTTTGTATGAAATAATGAGTTAAATTGAAAAAGAAAAAATACGGGTAGCTTAAATTTTTACCTATTTTCTAACTAGTTCATAAAATAAAGTAGTTAAAAATATGAAATGTCAATTGCACTGAGCGTAAAATTTTGAAACATATAAACATTTTAAATATGTTTCTTCGTGTTATTTCTTTATAAATTAAAACTAAATTATTATTTAATATTATCAAATTAAGCTAGGAAAAGTATTATTATCATTATAAAAAACATAACAATTAGGAATAACCTGTAATTTCACTTTATAGAAAAAAGTTGGAACTCATGGAACTGCGTAACGTTCGAATTTCAAAATCACTTTCCACGCTAGCGTGGAAAGTGGACTTTTGCACGCAGATTTGAAACGATAAAGAAAGCCTTTCCGAGCGGGTGAGATGAAAAATATATTTCCTTGAGTTCTTTATTAGGAAACTTGTTTTTATCTTTTTAGTGCAGTCGTGTTTTTAATTTTTATAATTATTATTTTATTTAGGATCTTATTGCCCCCACGGTAATAAAAGGCTAATAGTAGGTATTTAAAGACACAAAAAAATCTAACAACACAATAATGATGATTTGAACAGTAAAAAGGTTTTAAGAATATTTTAACAATGTATTCAGTATTCAGTATTTCAGTATTCATTTATTCACCATAAAGTAATATGTGCATTACATGGTATGTCATTTACAATAACAATTAAATTTATTAATATAACAACATAATAATTAAATTTGTCAATACAGTAATAATAAAAGTAATATTGTGCATTACATGGTATGTCATTTACAATACAATATCAATTAAATTTATCAATATAATAACATAATAATTAAATTTGTCAATATAATAATCATAGTACAATATTTCCATTTGTACAATAACAATAGTCAAATCATGTCAATAACAATAGTCATAGTGTAAATACTCGCAATTTATACATATTTTGAATTTATTTAAAATCCTCATTATCGAGGTTGGTGGCAAGAAATTCTGTAACGGAGTAAAAGGCATGTCTCCTGAAATACATACATATTTTTTTCTTAAAAATGTTAAATGGTAGGCTCGTAATTTGATAGGGCAGTTTATTATATAACTTAATTTTTAGAAAAGTTCCCTGTTTTTGAGTTTTCTTAAGCCGTGATTTTGGTAATAATAATCTATGTTTATACCGTGTGTTGAATAATTAAATTCACATCAGACAGTTTAAGAAGTTGACCCGCCTGTTTATGTATTTCTAATAGTGAGTTATATATAAATAACGCTATCACAGTCATTATACCAAGTTTTTCAAAATGGGGTTTGGCTGATTCAAGCCTGTTGACGCCACACATGAGTCTGATTGAACGTTTCTGAAGCACTAGTATTTTATTTATATCTGATGCATTTCCCCAGACCGTTATAATGACGACCGCTTTAGCTTAGTTGGTAGTGACCCTGCCTACGAAGCTGGAGGTCCCGGGTTCGAATCCCGGCCGGGGCATTTATTTGTGTGATGAGCACGAATACTTGTTCTTGGGTCTTGGATGTTTTCTATGTATTTAAGTTTTTATTTATCTATATAAGTATGTATATCGTCGCTTAGTACCCATAGTACAAGCTTTGCTTAGTTTGGGACTAGGTTGATTTGTGTAAGATTGTCCACAAATATTTTTTTTTAAATATGCCTCTTTAATGTACACTAAATACAACCAACAGACACTAAATTTTAGTATTACTTTCAATGTTTTGTACCTGTCTTACTCTCATTTCATATAATGATTTGTAAAGGCCTTTTATCCTAATACCTATTTAAAAATAATGTTTTGTGTAATAATTCAATTTAACCAACTGACCATGTTTGTGCAATGTAAAAATTTAAGTATTTATTTTAATTAAAATTAAGCTAATTTAAGAATAATTAAAAATAAAGCCTTAGCTGTTGAGCTGAATTTTTTTAATATTCTTTGACACACAAAAACACAGAAGAGTGTTACCTACATTCTACTAAAATAACGAATTAATTGGCCAAAAAATACACGGACACAAAAATCCGTCCGACGGTATTTGGAATCACAAGCGTGTTATATATAATCGCGCCGCTAGCGAAATTTGCGCTCGTTGTGAAAAAGCAATTATTTAATCAGAGAATTTAATTCATATCGCAGAGAATGGGCTCACGTAACGTCAGCTTTGTGCTCTGATTTTCATAGGACAATGGTGGATGCTTAAAGTAGGTACAGTTTTTGATTAGTTCTTACCTTACCTACCCATCATGTATGGTATTTACTTTTTTTATTTTTTTATTTACTAATGAACAAAATACAGTTATAAAATTACATCGGAGCAGCGGCTAAAGCCGTACAGGTTTAACTGCCGCTGCAATTCGCTCGTGAATTTAATCGTGAATTGTATTCACTTCTTACATCTTGTAAACAGTACATCCTTATAGATATAGCGCTTTCATAAATGGTTTACACTTTTGTGGGTTCTCACAAATCTTAATGAAGATATCGAGGGGTAGTTCATTGAGAATGTTTGGTAACAAATACTCCCAACGACGTTTGCCGTACGCGTTACTACTTAAAATCCATATATCGGTTTGCCACCTACTAAGTTTGATTTTTAATGTTGCATTATCTCCGCTACCCAAAGGCTGTCTGGAAGAGATCGCTCTTTAACGATAAGGCCGCCTCAAAGGTTAACTGGAAGAGATCCCTTTTAGGGATAAGTTCGCCTTTGTACCAAAATGTCCTTATTTGTTTGTATTTTTTGTGTTTTTTTTTTGTGTACAATAAAGTTATTACATACATACATACATATACCGCCTGTTGTTTACCTCTATTTTAAACCTAATGTTCTGTACTGTGTTCTTTTTGAGGTGTGCAATAAAGAGTATTTGTAGTGTATTGTATTTGTTGTACAGTCAACTAATTTGATTTCTGGGCCACTTCGTACCCTGTCACTGTCACATTAGTATGAGATCTCTAGCGGCTTATAGCGACTCTAGCGGCTACCGGGGAAGAAATAATAGACCGCGGGCCACCGACAGGTCACGATTACCAATCTCCTCTCGCATGAAAACTTGTAGAGTGGTTATGAAAGATGAATAAAAATTGTGGACGTCTGCCACGATTCCGTTGGTGGGTTGAGGAGCAGCAGCCTCCCAAAGACGTAAAAAAAACAGTCATTTCCTCTCGACTGAAACTAGGTTTAAATGATAGTTAAGAAAATACCTTAACGAAATAAATTCGTCTGCCACTTGTATCGCGGTGGAAAACCCGTCTGCCAAGGGCCTAAACATTGTATGGGATGAAAAGAAAAAACAATGCACATCGGC
Source organism: Cenopis cana (assembly GCA_951800055.1). Taxonomy (NCBI): domain Eukaryota; kingdom Metazoa; phylum Arthropoda; class Insecta; order Lepidoptera; family Tortricidae; genus Cenopis; species Cenopis cana. Next base: position 15,185,445 of record OX637476.1, on the reverse strand, counting down.
GTGTGGGCTTTCTAAAAAACTTTTCCATTTAATTCAACCGTTGGTGAGATATTCGCCGTGAAAGTCGTAAAAAGTTCATCCCCCCTCTTTAATTTCCAAACTGTAAGGTCAAAAATTCTGAAAAAAATTGGGAGGGTGTAAATAAATAAATACTTTCAATTTGTTTTGGTTTGAATAAGATACAAAAGATTTCAGCAATTTGATAATTTCATTAAATAATAAGTTCAAAATGACACACATTATTACACATTGTTTTATTTTGTTTTGTTTTGACGACCGCTTTAGCTTAGTTGGTAGTGACCCTGCCTACGAAGCTGGAGGTCCCGGGTTCGAATCCCGGCCGGGGTATTTATTTGTGTGATGAGCACGAATATTTGTTCTTGGGTCTTGGATGTCTTCTATGTATTTAAGTATTTATTTATATATATAAGTATGTATATCGTCGCTTAATACCCATAGTACAAACTTTGCTTAGTTTGGGACTAGGTTGATTTGTGTAAGATTGTCCACAAATATTTATTTATTTATTTATTTTTATTTATTCGTAATTATGGCAATGCTAGCTATGACGTGGCTAGGTATAAGACAGCCCTCTGGTCATCAGAGGGGTAAGATGAACCCTTATAACGTGGAATGCTTTATGTCCCACATATAAGCTATTATTATAGCCCCTCACAAGAGTCGACAAAGCGTCAAATAAAAAGTACAATCGTAAATCTCAAAATATTAGAGTTTTATTTTTACCCTTACATTGAATGCGTTAATCAGACAGCACCAACAATAAAGACATTAGTTTAGCTTATTTTTCCAACCTCATTAAGTAAAATGTTCACGTCTCTGTATTCTGAAGTCTTAAGAAAATTGTTTAAATTAAATGAAATTTGAATGAAACTTTGTTTATTAAAACAGTTTTAGAACTACAAGAAGGTTGAAAGCAGAATTTTAACTTGATGAAGAGTTTATAACTTTGAAGTTATTAAGAGATTTCAATTTCAATGAGTAATTATTATAAGGTTATAAATGGTAAATGGGATTTAATACCACTTCATCAAACCACTTCCCAAGGGAATGCGTTGGTTGCTAACTTGCTATAAATAGCCAAATTGCTAACTATGTGGGCCAATGATAATATTTGTCTTTAGGTCCTACAAGGTTAATTTCTCCTTCAACGCCCGAATAATGTTCGAATATTTAGAACATTAATTCGTTTTAATTCTTTTAAAATATTGTCGAACTTCCGAAATCGCAGCCACAGGGGGGCGATCTCGAAACTCTCGCGCTGGGGGCTCATTACCGAGTTTTAACGTAGTAACCCCCCAAACGTCCCATGGGCGACATTTCATTGTACACATTAACTGAGTTGAAAACTGCCTTTAAAATTTAATATGCACTTGTGTGATATTTTTCTGATTCAGTACTGCCATTTTTCCTGCAGAAAAGTATTTTTCTAGGTATAAAAAATATATTTTGTAACCAAACTTCTATTGCCCACGTTATAGGACTTTGTACGTTCATAGACTCTTAGACTAGAGACTCTTAGAGGTTACAGTGTACGTAAAGTCATCTTACTCATATTGGGGAAGCATCTCCACCTTACGGAATACCGCAGCCCCATGGTAACACCGCTCCTTGCTCTGTAAGCAGATGTGTTGTGTTCCTGTAGGCCTAGCACATGATGGCCGCGTCAGTATGTCGGCTCGAGATTGACTATCCGTCACTTTCTAAGAGCATCAATCAAAAAAAGACGCGTAGGTCGAGATAACCCGACATACTCTCGAGGCCATCATGGCTACGAAGCTGGAGGTCCCGGGTTCGAATTCCGGCCGGGGCATTTATTCGTGTGATGTGTACGAATATTTGTTCCTGGTTCTTGGATGTTTTCTATGTACGTTATTTAAGTATCTATTTATCTATATCAGTATGTATATCGTCGCTTAGTACCCATAGTACAGCTTTGCTTAGTTTGGGACTGTCCAGAAATATTTATTTATTTATGTGCTAGGCCTACTCGTGTTGAGTAAATCGACAGAGTTTCCGAGGGTACCTACATCGTGTTGAGAGTATGGGAACTGCATTCGCCTCAGCAAGCGAAAGGCGTTTAATATTATCACAATGATGCGGTTTCCACACGGCGGTGCGGTGTGCGAGCGAGACAGCGCTATGCAAGTCTATAGCGGTGTCCCGCCTGCACACCGCACCGACGTCCGGAAACCTCATCAGCGGGGCTAAGATGATCGCGTATAATAAGTCGGACATATAGCATTCGTCCCTCTCGCACTTACATACTTGACAGTAGGGGACAAATTTTATATGTCCGCGATCATCTTAGCCCCTAAGTAGGATAACCGCATATGGACGCTCATCTCCTGAGCCCCGAGATTCCGGACGACATATCTAGTTAAAAAACTGGCCAAGTGCGTATCAGATTTCGCACATTAGGGTTCCGAACGAACTGCAAAATTAATTTAAAGTCAAGCGGATGAGTACGAGCCTCCCTAAGGCTTAATTAGCAGAGTGTAATGATTGAAAGATTCACCGTCACAAGGGATTACCACGGTGGCTCAGTTGGTTAGAACAATAAACTAGTTTTAATAGGATGAACTAAGGAAATTTCAATTAAATTGTCAATGTGGTCAATATAATTAGTATTTGTTGGTAAAATATACGTAACAATAACCATTACCACAAAATTTCAAGTTCATATAGGTTAGTGGAAAGTTAAAAAAATAATTTGAAAAAAATTTCGTAAAAATAATTGACTTTGGCTGTTGTTTTCCAATAATTTATTTAAAACGAAAAAATAGTAGGTATTTATTTCCTCAATGAGCTCTAAACAACGATATGATGATGAGGTAGATCAAAACATTTTTAGCGCCCCTTTTTAGCTGTATGGGAGCCCTCTTATAAACATTTTAAAATAAGTTTCGATAATTTTTATGGCTTTGGGTCAACAAGGTACTATACAGCGAATGTAATACTATGCAGCTATTTGAAGACTGTAGCTCCAACCGTTTCCATGTTTGTAAAACCTGTGTGACAGACAACGGGCGGACGGACGGACGCGTGAGTGCCAGCAATCGGGTACGGACTACGGATACGGAACTTATAATTACCGCGGCAGACGACGTCATAATTTTGTTGTCAAATTTGCCTTAAATTTTGAACTAGATTTATGTGTACAGTCAGCATCAAGACCTGCGACACATATGATGGCGTCAAAAGTCTTTATTACAAAGGAATAAGAACTTTTGACATCTTCATATGTCAAGCTACTTTTGATACTGACTGTACTAACACTTCTGAAGATAAATTTAAAAGTTTGTAATTATACATAATGAGTTAGTCGTGGGCATGAACCGTGTTTCGGAGTAAAGTTTAGTCTTTTAGTTTATTTTGTAGACCGCATTTGCGGAGGTGAAGCGTGTTATTTTTGCGAGTTCTAAACTGCTTGGGGCACAAAGGAAAAATGTAACTCATTTTTCTATTTGTTTAGGATATTGTATTCAGTACACTTGTTTGTCCCTTTGAAGCTCAGTGTTACGATGCTTGCATTCGTGACTATTTAGGTCGTTCTTTCAAAAACCTGCCAGCACAGCATGGAAAGAAGCATCCCTAATATTAAGTAAATAGAAAAAATAAGATTACAACACGTAAGAGAAAAAACAAGAATTAATGATATTATGTAAACAATAAAAACACAAAAATGGAAATGGACAGGCCACTTGATGAGAAGCAAAGTAGAAAAATGGAGGAAAGAAATGGTAGAATGGTACCCAAGAGATGGGAAGAGAAGATGAGGAGGACAGGTTCGAAGATGGGAAGACGACTTAAGAAGTGGCAGGAGCCACTTGGCGGAACAAAGCCAAAGACAGAAAAAATTGGCGAAACTTGGAGGAGGCCTATGCCGGGAGGCCAGGCGATGATGTCGATGTCTACAATAGAATAAAATAAAGTAATATATTTGTAAATTATCGTTTAATAAAGGCTTAAAAGAAATAAATAAATAGGCCGCTCTTTGAAATAGCGAAGAAGGTATTTGATTTATTGGTCGGGTCCGGAGGTCGGACACTTGGTTCGCTTTCATGACCGACCAAAATAAATCAATCCATTTTCCTTTTGACCTTTTGCGACGCCAAATTCCCCATAGAATTAATTACTGAACAGATTAAGGGTATGTTTGCCAATGAAGTAGAAACAAGAATGAATTATTCCACAGTACGTAAAGAAGCTGATTTGAACGGTATCGTTAAACGTCATCATCTTCGAAGGTAGTGTTTTTTCGGTTGTTAGAAATCCTAAAGCCGGGGTTGGCATCACAAATTATCATGACATTTATCGGACTCGTATTTTGAAATTGTTTCAAAAATGTCATAACACGAAACCAAATAAGGGCGGCAAGGGCCTTAATGTTAACTATTATTTTTCTGGTGCTAAAACTAACGAATATATGGTAATCGCACGCATGCATGGTGCAGAAATTACGCGAAATAAACTCAAACAGAAATTATCGCGGCAAAGTTCGGTCATTAAACTCATTAACCATTCCAAAAGTTCCGCGGCTTCATTTTGGACCCAATTAGGTTTAGGCTAAAACGAAACTAACAGCATTAGTGAAATTATTAATTATTAAAGTCAACCTGGACAAAGGCTTTCACGGGCGTAATGTGGGCCTTTTAAGTTTTAGAGATCGTAGTTCCATGTGAGTGGACCGTAAAGAGATAGAAGATAAATATGTTTATCCGATTTCATTGTACAAGTAAGTCATGTGCAACTAATTTAAAGAAAATACTTTTAGCCGAGGAACGTGAAACAATAAAAATGTGATTGCTATATCACTTTCACTATCATTTGTGAGTGCACAGGAATCACAGGATAATAAGTATTGGGTAATTTTGAGTTATTCTCACTACCTACGAATCACAAGCAGTATTGATTCCATACGGTCACAAAATTGACAGTTTAGTGTACATCCATATAGTACCTAATAATAGCACTCCTGATTCTGAGTCAAAGAAAATAAAATATCTAATTGTAGTAGTTTATGCAACTGCTACATAATTAGAGACATTAGAACACGAGTGTTGTTTTATGAAACGAGCCGAAGGCGAGCACATATAGATGATTTACAATACGGGTGTAGATGAAATAACTGTTTGAAATAATTGATTTCGTACTTATACTTACTTTCGTACTAGTAACTTGAATGACTTGTCGTACTTATAATATCATGTAATGATCGCCTAAAAGTGGTGGAAATAGTACATTATTGCCGTGGCCGGGAAGGAAGCAATTACAGGCTGAGTTTTAAACGGACGATTTTACGAGTTCGTTTAATTATAATACGAAACCTGCTATTGCCAACCCTGTCGAGGCTTATCAGCCTTGAAAATAGCACTATTAGATGTTCTCTACAAGTCGCATTTCTCAACTGATTCTCGTGAAATTTTTCGAGTGTGAGCAGGTTCTATAATTACATAGAGTTTTGTTATCGAGTTATTTTTAGGAAATTAAAGGATTTTTTTTCCTTGGTTTGTTCTCCTTTAGGTACAGGTCGCATTTCTCAACCGATTCTCGTGAAATTTTGTGAGCAGGATTGATTTTATAGTTTTTTCGAAATTAAAAAAAAGCCTCAAGGAGCCACTATTCTAATTGTTATAAAAACTTGTAAGTACGTTCTTAGGGTTCCGTAGTAAACAAGGAACCCCTATAGTTTCGCCATGTCCGTCCGTCCGTCCGTCCGACCCCCGTTTTTCTCAGTAACCGTTAGTACTAGAAAGCTGTAATTTGGCATGAGTATACATATCAATGACGCCGACAAAACGGTAGAATAAAATCAAAAAAAAATTTTTTTTTTAGGGTACCTCCCCTACATGTAAAGTGGTGGGGCAATTTTCTTTTTGCCAAACCCCATCGTGTGGGGTATCGTTGGATAGCTCTTTTAAAAATATGATAAGGTTCCTAAAGTATTTTTTTGATTAAAGAATTGGTTAGCGTGATATTAAGCTTTGAAGTGATAATTTTTGTTATGGTCAAGTGTCCCCGCCCCCCCCCCCCCCCCCCCCTGCCAGTTAAACGGTGGCTACTAGGCATGTGAAAAAACCATGGTAGTAATATATACGATGAATTTAAAAGAAAAACTATCACAGCTAAGTAGACGTTACTAGTTAACGAGTAATAGTCGAACTTCAGAAATGTACTTTGCAAAAGCAAACTTTCGTACAATTTCCATTGATACCTTAGATAATGTTGTTAATTCTATCAAAAACATAGTAATGTAAGTTTGCGAACTATTTAGTCCACATAATGTAACGGGTGGACGACTACGGAACCCTACCTTGCGCGTGGCCCGACACGCACTTGGCCGGTTTTTAAATCTTCCGAATGTACCTTGTTTACGTACATACATAACTTATAGGTAAACGTGCATTCATCACGTCACGTCAAAACAAACGACACAAAAAAGGTTGTCAACTCGGGCTAAAAAAGCCTACAAAGGTACCTAATCCTACCAGATTAGCGAATTTGCAAGCAGATGTGCCAAACCCGCGCATGGACCCCGGCCTTGTCAAGTGAATGCCTAGTGCACACGAGTAGAATTAATACAGTACACTAGAGGTTCTGTGAGCTGTAAAATGAAATCCACTATTAGGAAAACTTGTTGGACAAGTCAAACTGCACATAGCATATAGTTTCGCCACTGCTGTTCATATCAATATTATTTAATTAATTAAATAATTAAGGTGGGACGATTTCCATACAAAACGTATTTTGACATTCGCAGGCTAGCGGCGTGATAGGTATTTTAAGAAACTTATGCAACAAACTTTCATAAATTGGCTTTCCATTTGCGCGACATTCCCCCTATCGTAACTGTTACTCAAATTATTCTAGTTTATACAAGTTCATTCTAGGAAAGGGGGAATTTCGCGCACATGTTACACAAGTTTCTTAAAATATCACGAATTTCAAAAGACGTTTTGTATGGAAATCGAACCACCTTAAAGCCTTACATACATATAACATATACACACACACACACACACACACACACACACACACACACACACACACACACACACACACACACACACACACACACACACACACACACACACACACACACACACACACACACACACACACACACAGGGGTTATATTACATTGCCCGACCTGTCGATCTACTTTGTCGGGTTACCCCTAGGTTTGCCGCGTACATCGAAAATTAATTTGAAATTACTTAATATGAGAAATGAGCTATGAGCTTTTAATATGAGTAATTGACTATGTTAAGGATGATTCACGCTAGACCGTTCCGACGTGCGTCCATCGATTTCTTATACTACAAAACGGGCCGGCCCGGAGACGGAACGGTCTAGCGTGAATCATCCTTTATTGTCATTGACATGTTTCAAATACTGCGGCCACACTTCTCGCGCTGTCGCGCTGTTACTATAATAATATTGAAATAAAAAAAAGTGTGGATTATTTGTGAAATGTGAATCGTTGGCGGTTTAGGTATGAATATGTTAAAATCATGTTTTTAATTGCAGACCCGTACGTAATAAAAATAAAGACATAGAACCGTTTAATGATGAATTTAAGACCAATCTTTGCAATTATTTTCTATCGAGCCGATTTCGTCCAATTATGTATCGAGTCCGTACACGGTCTTTGAAATATGATGATTGATGAATATATATTTATATTACTTTTTTTTTGCTAGAACAAATAGTTTTTCTTAAAAAACTGCTTAAATGACATCAATTTCAACAAAATTAGGTCTTGTCAGCCTCTTAAAAATGATGACAGATCTCAGTTAAGTTTGACACATTACGTGAACGACTAGCAGGTCAGTGTAGACCAACCCAAGCTAGAATCGGATGGTAAAGCCACTTTAAGTGACTTTAACTTAAGTTCTAACTGGCTTGTTGAACGGACACGACACGGTTGGAAACTTGTTAAGCGTTTACTGTATGTGGACGTTGTAGTCCGTTTGATTTGTTTACGATTTGTTTTATGTATAGGCTCAGTAGCTCTAGTATAAGTTTTTTCGAAACATTAACTAATTCGAACGCGTTTGCGTTTTGTCTCGAAATGTATGAGTGTGGTATGAAAACGTGAACAGCGCCTCTGGTGGTCACTAGTGGAAACTAAAACAGCGAGTATAACATTTGTTACTAACCGATGAACGCGCGTATTTCAAACTCGGTGAGAGCGTTTTCATACATTTTGAGACAAAAAGCAAACGCGTTCGAATTAGTTAATGTTTCGAAAAAACTTATACTAGAGTTACAGTAAGTTAAACGTCTCAGTATTTTACACTTTATAGTGACACCTATTAATCAGCTCTGTCTTCATGATAATAAGATTGAAAGTGCCATGTTAATTTTATTTTAACCTGACTGCGGCTTTACAGGCCGGGCCCAATAAAGGGATAGCGTACGCGTTTGGAGGGCGGCCTGGGGAAAATCCAGCGGGAACCCCCGACACGACCACGCGGGCGGCTTAAACACTGGAATACTCTAAGAGTTTGCTCTCCAGTGAGATTGGTTGAGCGCCTACAAACGAATCTGAGGCGTGAGTGGAATCGAGCTACGGCGAGTTTTGTCAGTGGTTCATTAAAGCTAGCCTCGCTGCTAGCTGAGAAGAGTTCAGCAAGAAACTCAGCTAGGCCCGACCTGGGTTGGACTGACTCTATCCGGTAAAAAGTGCCACGTATTAGGTGACTTCCTGACTTGGCGGGGCGGGATCGATATGTGACATTTTCTTCTTTGACGTAAGCTTACTGACGTCGCAAAGATTCTCACTTAATATAATACTATCAGTATTACGTTTGCGCAGTAGTAATATCATGCGCAGAAGCGGAGCAGTACCGCCTACGCATCGTTCCGGTACCGCGCATCCCGCGCCAGTCAAGAAGCACTCATTTAAATGTAGGGGCGCAGTAAAAAATGATATCGCATCGACTAACAGGTGACGCTGACATTTGACAGTTTTCTCATATCGTACTGCCTCCGCACCGACAAATCAGGAAGTCGCCTTAGTCAGTATCGAGCGCAGGGATTATTTAATTTATCAACGGACATTGTTAGTGTTGTGTGTCAGGCGAGTGACAACCCTAGTGAAATAGTAATTAATAAAGACCAATGCGGGTAACCCGTTCAATTCGGAAAACCCTTACAGCTAGAAGATGTTGATACCCGCTCACGCCAGTCAGCTCGCGACCACGAATGTTGTGGTACCTGGGTCATAAACAGATTTAGGTTCGCGTTTTTCCTGTGGACATATCAAAAGCGAGGTGAGCGAGGTGAGTGTGAGCCGGCTCGATACGGACATTGTGCCACCGGATGTCTATCATCCGCCGCTAGATATAGAGATTACACTCAGATCAAATCAGTCCAAATCACAGACGCTAGATCCTAGCAATATCAGTGCAGATCATGACTGGAATTTAAAAAAGGGTGACTTTTCACGTTTATATGATATATTGAACAATGAACAGTGGGAGAAAGTGCTTGGAGAGTTTGAATGTGTCAATAGGGCAACGGATTACTTCTACCAAACATTATACTCACACTTCGATCTCTGCATACCGAAGAAGTCTCGGTCTAAAGGACGCAGCAAAATTTACCCCGTATGGTTTACAGGCGATATCATTAGTGACATGCGACGTAAAACACTACTACACAGACAGAGTAAACGTAATGGAAATAAAAACGTCAGTCAACAGTACAACGCTTTGCGAAATGAGTTAAAGGGACGTATAACCGATGCATATAATAACTATGTTAGGATGATCGAGAATAACGTTAAAGTAAATCCGCGCGGCTTTTGGCAACATATATCTAGTTTAAATTCTAAAGGTGGTCTTGAACAATCCATCACATATCAAGACAGTTCACACAGTGGAATTGGGGCAGCAAATGCTTTTGCCGAATTTTTTAGTAGTGTGTTCCTTCCAAACAATCCGGACCTTAACATTGACAATTGTAATTCCATAGATGTCCCCCCGTGTGCACCGAACGATAACATTAATGTGCATATCCATTTTATCACAAAAAACGAAGTTATTAATGCTCTTAAATCACTCAAGCCCCACAGTGCTGTAGGACCGGATGGGGTGCCTCCTTATATTCTACGCGCCTGTAGTAGCATCTTCGCCAAACCTCTATGTCACATTTTTAACCTCTCACTGAAAAAAGGCATTTACCCATCCGTGTGGAAACTGTCTCGCGTCACGCCCATACCAAAAACCAGCGATAAGGTTAAAGTCGATGGATACCGCCCGATTGCCGTCCTTAACTCGGCAGCTAAAACATTTGAGACCATTCTACATAAAGAAATATATCGTCAGATTGAACCTTACATCTGTGACGCTCAACACGCCTTTAGGTCAGGGAGATCGGCAAATACTAATCTACTCATTCATGTGGATTATATTAGTAAATGCCTCGACAGGGGTGTTCAAGCTGATGTTATATACCTCGATTTTCGCAAAGCGTTCGACACGGTCGATAATGACGTACTATTACTTAAACTTAGGGACATAGGGCTCAATTCTAATCTACTTAGCTTTTTTGCAAACTATCTCCGAGACAGGACGCAGTTCGTCAAGTATGGGTCTTATGTCTCCTCCCCGTATCACACCCGATCAGGAGTAAGCCAGGGATCAAGTCTAGGACCACTGCTTTTCTTAATCATGGTCAACGATCTCGTGAAGGATCTTCAGCATGCCAAATGCCTACTATATGCCGATGACCTCAAGCTGGTCATGGGCATAGAACGTGAATCGGATTGCGTAACACTCCAAAAAGATCTAGATCGTGTACATCGGTGGAGCATCGCGAACAAACTTTACTTTAACAATAGCAAATGCCAAATAATGACCTACACCCGGCGTATAAGCCCCATACATTTTAACTACACACTGGATAATCAATCTATAAGCCGAGTAATTTCTGTCAAAGACCTAGGAGTAAAGTTTGATCGCGAGCTGACGTTCCGAGACCATATCTGCAATCTCGCTAAGGAGTCGTATCGGAGGCTAGGTTTTGTGATGAGAAACGTTAGGGACTTCAGCAACTCCGGCATTATAAAGCTACTCTATACGACTCTGGTGCGAAGCAAACTGGAAGCTAGCGCCTGTGTATGGAGCCCCAGCGAGGCCAAGTATAAACTAATGGTAGAAAAGGTCCAAAAAGCATTCCTACGCTTCTTATATAAGAAGTTGTACGGATATTACCCACTTATGTATCCTACTAAGTTTTTACTGGGCATCCTGGGGTTCAACTCCCTAGAAGTACGCAGAAACTGTGAGCGTATGGCTACAGCGTGTAAGGTGCTCCACAACAAAATTAACAGCATGGAACTGCACAACGTAGTCAACCACATTATAGTACCGCCGAACAGGTCCCGCAGACGCAATTTCTTGCAGCTTTTCGACGGTACAGAATCGCGAGCAACAGCTGCGCGCCGCCACTCTCCGCTGTGCGACATGCACAACTTGCTCAATGGGCTCCTGCGCCATGACCCGCAGGTCGACATCTTTACTGATCGCTGGCCTAAACTAATGTCTCGATGCCTCGCTTATTGTGAGATGTATGAGAATTGATGGATGAATGCATCAGTTATATTTATTTTCTTGTGTGTAATTAGTAAATTACTACATTATACTCGTACCTAGTCATAAACAAGTGTAATTGGTGAACCGTTCTTGTTTAATAAATAAATAAATAAATAAATAAATAAAATAAATAAAAAGTTAAGGGCTACAAAGCTTAATTTTGGATTGGTCTAGTAACCCGCATAAACGGCGTCTCCGGTTCTAAGTATAAATCCATGTAATAAAATCATAACTCACATGCTCATAAGCCGTTAAGGCTTTCTTATTGCAGCGAAACTACAAACGCGACACAAAAAATCCGCTAGGCGGCGCAACATTATCGTAATTCTCCCCAGTAACAAACACAATACGGTATTTGACACATGTTAAAATGTATAACACAGTGTCACTTTTTGGATAGTTAGCCATCAAAATATCACAATAAATCGTAAATTATAAAATTTTACCAAAATCATAAAAAGATATGAATCATCAAAAACTCAGAAAATTATGTATTTTTTTTACCGTCCAAAATTAAAATAAAAGGTATCAATAGAACGCTTATGTAAAAATAAAAAATAAATTGTAGGACAACTATGTACCTAAACGCATTATTTTACGACTAAAACAGCAAAATACTAATTTTCCCATACAACGGTTGGTCGAATGCTGTGCAAGTGACGTCATTTGCCAGGGCAAATTTGTAGGAGCCTTTTTGAGGGCCGCTAGCGTCGAGCTAGGTTTGTCCTTAATTTTAGCCCTTTATGAATGAATGAATGAATGGTTTATTCATATTGAATATATGGTTACATCAGATCAGGTCTTAAGTAGGTACATATTTCTTCCCATAATATATTCAGCCAGGGGCCTATTGCATAACAAATTACAACTAATATTACAAGCGGTAGTCTTCTTTCAATCCCTTTCATTCGAAAGAGACTTCCACTTGTAATATTAGTTGTAATTTATTATGCAATAGGCCCCAGGTCAGGCATATGAAAACTTAGGTCAGTGATTTTCTCACTCAGTCTATAAATAGGGATAAATTACATTTTAATTAAGTCACATAATCTTAGCATATTCTTAATAATCATTTAAACGTAAATATTAAACATTAGGTATATAAAATTTTATCGCATACTACATAAGCTACATTAAATTAGATTGATTTATAATATAAATTTTATATAAATTTTATATAAATAACATTGATAAAATTCAAATTTAATAAAATAATAATAAAATTCAATGAACACAATTATTATTAAATGTCACATGCTTCGTCAAATCTATAATTTAGAAATTATTGTGCTCTAATTGTTGTTGGTCCCATATAGACATTTGATCGTCTCTAAAAACTGGTTCGATTGGCATTATATAAAAAAATTAGTCAAATAGCGTATTACATTTTACACACACTATCTCACTTTACTGTGACAGGTCACTGACCTCGTTTTTTTTAATGATTGCTGTAACTTAGAAGTTGAATATGTGACAGACCTTCTTTGTCAAGGAAAGACGACTTTTATTTTTGCAAATGTTTCTGACCCACCTACATTCGAAACGCCGGACAACCCTTCAAAAAGGTAAATTAATTAGGTATAATTGTACGAGCTTAAGTCCCGTTACCCAATGAATATTTATGTGTGACAATCGCGTAGGTAAGTATAAATCAATATTTAAACCATTAATATCTTACTAATTTTGAAATAAAATAAGACGAAAATTAACATGAATTGTATAATTTCATCGCACCAAAATAAATTTTCACCAAACTTCATTTGAATTAATAAGAGGGGATTATGAAACAAATGGCTCTATGAATATTCCTGGCTTTGTGCGAACTTATCGAAGGAGTTAATTACTTTGTAGGAACGAACCGATGTGCCGATCAAAGCCGAATTCGACCTAGTCGCTAGCACAAGTTGCTGCTAAGTCGCGTCACGCGCGACTGGACGATTTCTGTCTCACTACTGTAGGAATGAGGGCTGCCGTCTGTCTGCACGTCTCTGAAATATTAATTTTCGCTTTATGTTACGCAGAGTTACGCAGGTTTATAGCGGTTGTCACACTTATGCGGTATTCCGCACGACGGTGTGGTGTGCGAGAGAGACAGCGCTTTGCAAGTCTATGAATGTGTCCCGCTCGCACTGCGGAAACCGTCCGGAAACCGCATCAGTGTGACAGCCGCTTATTTCTAATTAGGATAATATGGTGATTATTCTGCAATATCTGAGGTTGAATATGACAAATTTTGAGTAACGGGATGGTAACGGGTCAATTAATTTCAGTGCTTTGAGACAATTTTATCTTTTGTGACCAATGTCCTCCTTTTTTTTGAAAAAAAAAAAATGGGACTGCGCTGCAATACGGGATGTTTGATAATTATGTTTGCGGTACGGTTTTAATGTGAAATACGATTTCAACCTAAACTTAACAGCCATTTTCCAAAGGCCGAAACTAAAATTCACGATCATCAAAAAGCGCATCCCTAGACGTGTAGCAGTTGTTTAACTATTTTGCGAGTTACTGAGAAGTTATTATAAAGCGCCCTATTAAATTTCCAATTGCCCCCTCGTTGGTTATAATCGATTTCGCCTTCAATATTTCCGAACAAAGATATAATTGAGTATTGTAAACTCTCAACTCTTTAAGTCGAGCTGTGTGCAGTAAAGTTCAGATGAGAAACTTAGTCTATCTTCTATATTATACTGAAAATCAATTTCCGAATATAATGAAGTGGATTAGTTCAGAACGTCTCTTCTGCACCTATATTTATAACTAATTCTTATTTGTTGCCTTTCTGTTTGTCCCGTACAATCTTGGGAAAACAATTTTTTTGAATAATTGGAAGGATTAGAGAAAATTTGGTGTGAGGCGGCGCATCCAGTAGGCCGAATATAAACCCATAATTTTTAATCTCACCAACGCAAATTGCACTTATTTATTTATCGTATGGCATTTATTTCTAACCGTGAGATCTTCGAGAATGTCTTCTCACGGTTGCCAGTTTTATTGCACTTTTAGAACCACCCAGGGTTCACGTGTAGGGTAAATTATTGCGCAACTTCACTGTTAGGTAGAAGTTCTCAAGCCGCCCGAAGGCCTCCAACTTGGCTTAACGACTACAGTGCTGTCATAGACAGCAGCCGGGATCAACGGCTTAACGTGCCTTCCAAAGAACGGGAGCGCTCAGTTAGTAACCACTCAAAGCGGTCACCCATCCATGTACTGACCCCGCCCGACATTGCTTAACCTTGCGTACCGCTTGCGGCACGCAGGCGCCGCTGGGCCACGAGCGCTCCACAAATTGCACTAATTTTTAATAAAGGGTTGCTTAAATCTCATCCATATGAAAGCATATTAACATTAAAATCCATTTTAAATAGTCTTTTTTCCTATATTAAACAAGTCATAGGTACTATTTTTGAGTAGGTACTCACGGGTAACATGAAGGCTTGTAAGACTCAATAAGCATATTTCACCCTTTCCATTAACTTAACAGGCATTAGAAAATTCAAATGAATATCTTCTGCACTGACATCTTTAAATATATATTCTTATTTTATTATTATTATCATACGGCCTTGGAATTAGTCCTGCGTGTGTTACAAATCTATATCTAATTTTTTTTTGCCAGTCTATGGCCGCCTCAGAACACTCGCTAAGCTCCTTGATGCCACCAGCAAAACATCGGTTGGGACACTCCTCTACGATGTGGAAAACTGTTTGCTGCGGTGCGCCACAGTCACACGTCGGCGACTCTTTCAGGCCCCACTTGTGCAGAAAGTAGTTGCAGCGAGCGACGTGCGGATGCGGTTCAGCGTCGTCCAGTTTTTACGGCTGGCTTTGAAACCAGGCAACTGGACGAACGGTTCTCCCACAAGGCTGCCCGCTGAGCACTCCTGGGCCGTCCAGTCAGCTGACCAGGAAGACCGTGTGCTAAACGGCAGGCGGACGGCGGGGTCAGACCAAATGGGCCTGAGCGAGGGGAGCCGCTTCGGTATATCCCTGTCCAGGGTTTTGGTGATTGGCAGCCTGTGTGGGAGTATGGTGCTGGCCGCCTTGCCCCACTCAGCCACCGCGGCTTGCGTGCGCCTCAGATGCGGAGGTGCTATGTTTGCGAGCACGGGAAGCCAGGGAGTAGGTGTGGGACGTAAGGTCCGTTATGATGCGCATGGCGCGGTTCAGTTGTACGTCCACTTCGTGCGTGTGAGCACTTCGATACCAGACCGGAGCACAGTACTCCGCAGTGGAGTATACCAGGGCCAGCGCAGAAGACCTCAAAACATCAGCACGGGCACCCCACGTGGCATTTTGATTTTGGCTTAAGAACAAAACACAATTTTTAAGGAAAATGACTAAATAATTTAAGTATGTTAATATACCGAACATTTTCCTTAATAATTAACTTTTATTTTGGAACAGGAAAATACATTTCAAAATAAATAATGAATCCAAATTAGGTACTTATTGATTTTGAACCATTAAGTAAAACTCTCCGAGCTGGTGAGTTATTTTATTTAAGTGTATTTTCATTGTAATTGCATTGTATTGTTGTGTTATGGTAGTGATATAAACGAAAGGTTTGGTCTCATTTTCATCACATCATCACCCATGCAAACCCGAAGCGGGCTGCTAGTATCTTATATATTTGTTTCGGGGATCTCGAAAATTAGAGCCGTCTAATGATTTTGATGAAATTTGGTATGTGGGGGTTTTCGGGGACGAGCAATCGATCTAGCTAGGTCTCATGACCGTGAAAACGCTAAGCTCGGTCGCCCAGATATCCGTACGAATATTATAAATGCGAAAGTGTGTCTGTCTGTCTGTTATCTACCTCTTCACGCTGAAATTGAAACCGCTGAACCGATTTAGATGAAATTTGGCATGGAGATAGTTTAAGTCCCGGGGAAGGACATAGGATACTTTTTACCCCGGAAATCATCCCTGGAGGGAGTGGAAGTTTGTAAGGAAGAGCGATAACTAGGCAAGCGCGTGATCATCGCCTGATATAAAAAAATAACAATTGAATTCTATCGCGATGAACGAGTTCTACGCGGACGAAGTCGCGGGCAAAAACTAGTTATTTATACAAACAAACACTCGTTTACTTCACAAAGTATAAGTACTATAACAAATACAATAGAGAGGAACTTTTAAAGCAATCCTCCGTTCCTCGAGAGGGTAAATTAAAGAATGTTGTTTTGCTCTAGAACATTTTCATCTGCGTTTACTTTTAGCTTCATTTCGAGCAAGAATCGCAGTCATTCATTCATTGTAAATACAGAAGTTGAAATCTTTCTCTCGTCCGCTTTTAATATGCTTTTAACGTTTTAGTTTAACACCCAATTTGGCAGATCAATTAACTCTAGTTTTTTGCTTACCTACTTGGAATCTCATTCTTAACGTAATTCACAATAATTTGAATTTAATCACATTCACTAATTTAATAACAGTATCAAATATGTATCATTAATTTCACAGTATATTGTAAAATAGGTACCAGTATGCAGACGGAAAGACAAATTACATCACGAAACTACAAGAGTTGGTAAGTTGACTATAGAACCCTAAAAACGAAAGAATTAAAAAAAATATCAAATAATGACGTACCTAGTCAATGAAACAGATTGAGTATAATAACAAATTTTATAACGCGTATTGTGTAATATAATATATGGAATCTAATATATGGAATATCTATGGGTATGAGTAAACTACTTAGGTAATCCAGAACATCCAGGTACAAAGCAAAAATGGTGATTTTTAAGGTTTCTACTGTACAAAAACTTATTTTCCTCCCGTTAGCGAGTCTTTATAATATATATAATGTGGGTCGTCGTAAATACACGTAACGAAGATTTGTGTGGCCAATGTGTCGCAGGAAATTTATTTTATGGCCCTAGCTAGGGCGTACAAGTTGATTAAATTGTGCTCTAATTGATATTCTAAGCGTTTTGATAATAGGTAATAATGTATTAATGCAATGATAATTTTGTATCTACCTTAAAAGGACTGTTACACTACTAAGTTGGTTACTTTGAACAAGTTTGTTAGTTTCTAAAGCAATTAAATGAATGTTTTAAGGTGTAAGCATCTAATTTTACTACAAATTACTAAAGGTTGTCTGGAAGAAATCGCTCTTTAGCGATAAGATCCCCTGTTGTTCTACCTTTGTCTGTCTCCTTGTTTTTATTTTGTATGCGTTGCTTTACATACTATGAGAGGTGTGCAATACATAGTATTTGTCAGTATTTGTATTGCATTGTATGTATGTATGTAATTACTTTATTGTACACAATAATCAGGTACAAAATACAGACAAATTAGGCTGCTTACGGTACTGAATTGTAAGCATATGGGTCATAAAGACTTGAAAAAACAAAAGTCGTCCCTCTTAATATAAAATAGAAATAGAAATGTTTATTTGCATACATACATGTGTTACATAACATTAAAAAAAAGTCTCAGTATTCAGCCACAAATAGCATGCAAATGTTCAGAATGTGAAATCTACTTATCTAGTGCTTATTTAGTTAAAATCTCATTTCCATAGGTATATTCCTTTACTGAATAAAAACAATTTTCTTGAAGCCACTTAGTTAAATGTTGTGCCTTAGTGTACCTAATGTGTGTGTATGTTGTGGTCGATAGTCTACGGCTTATGTGCATGTACTTAAGTTATAATTTTATCACATGGATTTATAGACAGACACTGAGACACTGTTTATGCGGGTTACTAGTCCAATCCAAAATTAACCTTTGTAGCCCTTAACTTTTGATATGTCCAATTGTATTATCCACAGGAACTCAAAGGTTAGCTGGAAGAGATCCCTCATAGGGATAAGTTCGCCTTTGTACTTTAATCTTATGTGACATGTATATTGTTTTAACCTGTTTTGTGTACAATAAAGTGCTTACATACCAGTGGCGGCGCGTCAGAAATATTCTTAGGGAAGCCGGAAATATTTTGCCTTTCTTATTCTTCATGAGTCGTAGTAAACGAACTGGACTGGCTGAAAATTAGGCAAGCCGGTGGGAATCGAGTTGTATGAACGCTCCGCCACTGTTACATACATACATACATACATACTGTCTGTCCTGGTGTGCCTGACCTCTCCCGGCGAAAAATAATAATACAATAACATTCTTTTGTTATGTGCCCAGAGCTACGCGTCACCGAGACGACGGCTTTGAAGAGTTATAGCTTGCCCACGCGTGGCGGGCTTGCCATTTCTCGCTTCGCCCTTGGAGAGGAAGCGGGGTATTTGTAGACCCTAGAGCCGAGTCCGAAGTTCGGACGGCTGCTGGCGAGGTTACGGTAGAGTGCTGGTTCGTACCCGTGACCTCGCCTTATAACACAGAGGCGGCAAGTAGAGGGGTTTTTAGTGGGTATACCAATAGGCCTCATTAGCCGATATGGGAGTCCCACATAACCACCAGGGCCCGTCCCCGCGCTCTGGTGGAATGCGTAACGCATTTTCCCCTCTTTCAAAAAATGGTAAGTTGCTTGCCACTAACCCAAAACTTTGACACTATGTATAAATCTTATGTTATATATCGACGTGAACAATATGGTGTAAATTACCGGGTACCATACCTATTAACACATTCAATGCCGATTACACGAATTCGTGTCATTTTACCGTATTTTTGGACAACATTGGGACGTTTCTCATACGTTTGAGTTCAGAATTCACTTGAAATCAGAAAAAAAAATTGGACGTTTTAACTGGAGCGGAAGATAAATTTGGATCTTTTCCAGTCACAAATTCGTTGGCAAAAGCCGTTTGACAAATGCTAATTTAATTAGCTAAGTCTCAGCTAGCTACATTCAAGTCATGAATATAGATTTTCAAGCAAATCTGCGAGATAAATTATGACTCGAGAATTCGTCGCGGGCTGCCAAGTCGTTATTTAAGTTTGGACGTATCTTAAGGATCGATTTTGATTGAAAATTCAAGTAAAGCTGACAAACTAACTATATTATCGTCTGAACAGACGTGCCTGTTAGTGTCAGATGCAATGTGCCCTTAAATAACTAGGTATAACGTTATGAAGGTCAGATTTGAAAATTTTGTTGTATGTCTACTAGATTACTTACTATCGACGCCATCGACTGGCTAAACTGGGTAAATAGCCAGAAAATATGCCCAGTTAGGCGGAAAAAATTTACAACCGACGGATGACGTGGCTGCGCTCAGACCAGCGTTTTCAGTACGCTTTTATTTCACTCAGAGTGTCAATAAAATATCATAGTGCTCCGATAAAAAATCATAATGCTTTAACTTTTAAGGCGCTACACTGAGAAATTTGGAGACTTTGCAACACTGACCTGCCCAGACTAGCAAACAGTAGGGGCTGATTTTCAGATATATGATTCTTGACTATATGATTGTGGTAACGCGAATACACGCGCAATAGCGAAACATGTTTGCTTAAAATTTTCTCGATAGAAAATAAATCCAAAGTCGAGTCTATATTTTCCTTTTTTCCTCAGCCTGCTAAAACAACGCATTATTAAAAGACACGATTAAGTTAATATGATGGTATTTTACCTCATCTAGGTACTGACAAGAGGAAATTTAATAAACCTGCACACAGTCAGATATTTAACGAGATTTGTCTAAAAAGCCACTCTCGGAGAGGGTTGCATCCCGTTTTGTCGTGAGCGAAAAACAAAGGGTGTCTCTTTCAATCGATATATCGCCTTAATAAAAAATCATAGTGCTTTAACAAAATTCCGATTAAAATTAAAACGATGTGCTACGTTACGTTATCGCTAGCGTGCTTACCGCGAAAATCGCAGTATGAGAAATGATTCCAGGAAACCATGTCAAGGTTTATTAAAATAATCTGCCAAAACAAAATATCCACGACGTAAGATTTCACATTGGATGAAATGTGAAATTAATGGACAAAAATATATATTTAAACTTGAGTCAGTTAAGTCGGTACGACTGAATTTGGACTTACATACAGTTTACGAGAAAACCTTCTAAACCTCAAGCGTCGCAAATATACTACTCTCGGCTGTTTGCGGCGTTTGGGGTTGAGACCCTGAGGCCATGGGGTCCAATTTAAGTGCTTGGCGCCTCTATAAGGACATTTCAATATTATAGAGGCCTTATAGAGGCTTCTGGTGACCAGAGGGCTGGCCACTATTTCGCACAGCGGACTTTCATTGCCATCCACAGCAGCAAAATAATATAAATATAATATCGTTAGTCGGTATGGCGCATCTCTCGGGGCCGGAACCGCCGGAAAGTGAAAAATTGTCCGAATACCCCTCACGTAATAGAGGCCGGGATTGAAATTAAAGAAGCAGTCAAGTGTGAATCGCGTTGAAGCAGCTCGCTCTTTTTCTTGGCAATCAAATAAGTACATAGCGAATTTTAAGACTGATTTTTATTTTTTTGTAATATGGCAAAAATGAGCAGACGGATCGCCATTGGTAAGTAATTACCGTCGCCCATAGTCACCTGCAACACCAGTACCTCTAGTATAAGTTTTTTCGAAACAAAACACAAACGAACACGTCTTCATTTATATGGCAAAAAATTGTTACCATCTAAGGCCACTAGAAACATTTTATAAACGCGTTCGTTAGTTTTGTTTCGAAAAAACTTATGCTAGAGGTACAGAGTAGTCTCAAGTTCGTTGCCGGCCTTTCGTATAGGAGTACAACAACTATTAAAAACTTTATGTCACACCTGGCCATAAAGTGGCCATTATCGCACGCTCCGCGCGCGAAAAAAACCCACTTCCTGGCCAGGGGGTGACATAAAATTTGGTTCTTACCACGGGCCTTCGGCTCGGGTGTAAAATACCTGCGATCTGAGACATTCTTTGTTTTATCGCCCTTGGTAAGTAATGTACTATTATAAGCCACTATATGACTAAGACCACAAAGTCTGCATTTTATTGTAATATAAATTAAACTCGCATAAAAGCAGTGCTTTTAACAACCTAGTCATCTTATCTACCTAGAACTTTCCCAGTTGTGTCAAAAAGTTGTTGCCAACGGCAAAGGTTAAACTTGTCTCCAAAAATGGAGAAGAAGTATTTGTCAAAGTATCATAGACAAAAACCTAAACAGGTTGATGTTGCATGGAGATCGCAACAACAACAACAAATATTCTTTATTGTTCACCAAATAATGTACATTACAAAACAAATAACAGAATCAAATTGCACAATGTGTTAAGGGTTGTGTGTATGACACCTTAGTAGTCAAATGTATTAATGCCTTAACATTGTGTTGTCTATGGTTTTGTCTATATATAAGCGAAACGTCAAATAAAAACAGTTCGGCAAAATATTTAGCAGCGTTTGCTTGGTGGTTCCTCTCCCTCAGCAAAGTCTCCATCTCCTACTCCATCCTCGAACCTCCTCATCTGGAGAAACTCCAACACAATGGTAGACAACAGGCGGTCTCCGAGTACTCCTTCGGATGGGAGACTGTTTGGGACCTTGAAGAGACTTTTCGTTGCTTATCATCTTTAACGTTCATCTGCTTTATTTCGTTGTGTTGCATGCCTACTATTATTTATTTTTAGGATTTCGTACCCGAAGGGTCAAAACGGAACCCTATTGGTGACGCCCAGACGTCTGTCCGTCCGTCGTCTGTCACACAGGTTTTACAGCCAAACGGTTAGAGCTACAGGCTTCAAATTTACACAGTATAAACATCTTTGTTGTCCCGAAGCCATACAAATAGTCAAAACTTATTTTTAAATGTTTTAAGGGGGGCTCCCATACAGCTAAAGGGGGGAGCGAATTTTTTTTATCTTACCCTATCGAGTGGGGTATCGTTGTTTAGAGCTCATTCAGTAGATACTTACTATATTTTTAATTTAAAAAAATATTGGAAAACAAAGGAATGAGAAGCCACCAAAGTAAGCTTTTTTTTCGAAATTTTGTTCCGATGAATTTTTTAACTTCGCAAATGCCTTAAAACTTAAAATTTGGTAATAATGTTTGTTATTACGTATATACGTAGTACCAACAAATACTAATATATTGATAACTTAGATTTTTTCTTTGAAATTTCCTTATTTTTCCTATAAAAACCAACTTAACTTTGCGGTTGGGTCGAAACCCTAAATGTGCGAAGTCCGACTCGCACTTTGCCGGTTTTTTATGTTCATGTGAACATAACAAAATAAAATACGTACAGTCAGCGTCATATAGTATGTAGCAGCCAAAGTGGCCAAATACTTCGGTACACCATATAATATTTTGTACGGTGTATCGAACTATTTGGCCTCTTTGGCTGCTACAAACGCTGACGCTGACTGTACAAAAAAATTATGTTAGGCTTTAATACGTACCTTTATCTTAGTCCTTGCATAACTGACTACAAAAATATTAAACGTCTACGAAATGACTAACGAATACCTATTCGTTCACATGTTCTAATGATGATGATAATGAGAGATGATCACAAGTACCTACTTGTGATAATCTGCCATCATCATCATCATTGGAACATGTGACAGCGGTGATAGAGGATAAGCTAGAGCGACACAAAAAAAAATTGGTCATCGTAATTGTTTTCCAATGCCATTTTTTACAGCTGCGTATTTAAATTAAAAATGTGTAGGTAGATTTCGCATTTTATTACGGTACACCGAAAAGTCATTTGGGAGACTCTTCTAAATTTAAGTGAGAGGGAAGCAGGAAAATAATTACGAAGCAAGCGCCGGCGTTATGAATATAACTGCGGAATTAAATCTACTTATGTGCTTATTTTTATGTTATAGGTTCTGTGTGTATGCTTTTTACACCAGCTAAGTTCCAAAGAAGTTTATAAGACTATAATATACTTGTTTATTCTTACAGCGGCTTTTTACTTGTTCAAAAAAATCAGACCAAACGAATAGTCCACTACCCCTACTATTTTCCGTCTCGCTCAGTCATTTTATACCTATCTTTTTGTTTGCTTGTTTTGTTACCTTACTTCTCCCATCTCGGTAGTATGGTATACCTAATTACCTAATCATGTTTATATGATTCTGTTTTTACTCTCGAAATTTGCTGTTACAGATATCTGAGGGTTGGAGACCTGGTGACCTGACATACGGGTTCCCCTTAGTTCGGGCACCAGCCTCCACTGCACAAGTTTTTGTAACTACTCATAAGTTCATTACTTTAGCGATTGTATAAACTGTATACTTTGTGGTGGAGATAATAAATACTTTTTACTATTTTTTTTACTTTTCTTATTATTAAAATTTAATTTCATTGCAATTTGAAATTCTTGCTAATGTACAAACCTTGTCCTGCATGAGAACCGTGACAGTGTTAAGTACGCTTACAAAATACAGGGTAATCTACAGGATTAGGCTGCGTTTCCACCAGATATGTGCGAGGATGTGTTTTCATACATTTTGCGAAATGTGAAGTATGAAAATTGAAAACACATCTCTGGTGGAAACGCAGCCCCATCCCGCATTTCCCTCTCCTCAGGTGGATAAACAGCCTTACGTAATGCAATTTGATTTAAAACGTGTATGTTCACGATCGCGATCGCTATGCGGTCGCTGGCACTAGTTAGTGGTAAAAAGAGGTAATATATACATTATCACGGCCTTCTTTTGTTTGTTTTTTGAAATACTACATGAAAAAACAATTGATTTGTAACTATACGAGTATATGCACGTATTAAGGTTGTGTGTTGTTTGTAGGTCAGTCCTCAGGAGACTAAACGGCACATAAAAGCTACTTTTCCACAAGAGCTAAGCTAACCTACGTATCCCTACACGTAACACATACTCATATAGGTATGGCGCAATAACCTAAGGCGACTTACTGACGTCGCAAAGATTCCCACTTGATATAATACTGTCAGTATAGTGCGCAGTAGTAATATCATGCGCAGAAGCGAAGCAGTACCGCCTTCGCATCGTCCCGCTACCGCGCATCCCGCGCCAGTCAGGAAGCACTCATTTAAATGTAGGGGCGTAGTAAAAAATAGTATCGCGTCGACTGACAGCTGACACTGACATTTGACACTTCTCATATCGTCCTGCCTCCGTACCGACAAATCAGGAAGTCGCCTAACGGTGCTAGCGATAAACCAACGTTTAATCGACAAAAACTGAAAACAGTTATTAACCCTTAATTAAAATATACCACTACCTACTAGGTTATTAGTGTTATTATCGGATAAATATACCTGAACTTGACCAAGGCTTCCAAATGCTTGTTAGCTGGAAACACATTCATAATACTGATCGCATCGCTACAAATACCAGTAAAAGTCTGACCTACAATCACTGAAACTTTTTACGAATCTAGGGTTCAACTTATATAAGGGATGAGCTCGCAATAGAATGTCTCGTGACTAGATGCGAACTTGTAATGTGTTTTAACCGCACACGCGAAGGCTGTTCGGAATTAGTAGCTCGTAACCTCGGAAGGAGATTTTTAAACTTTCTCTTCCGCATGTTGTCGGTATTGTCTTATAACCTTACCGTACCCTTACCTTACCGTCGGTATAGGCTTATCGAATTTCAGCCAAAATTTGACAAAGTTGCATTTCGATTATTAGCCTAAAATGCGTCACAAAGTTGGCAAATTAATTAAGTTCTTGAAATGTTTTTTGGCATTATTGCACATGATTAGAAAGAGGATAAACCAGCACACTTTTTAAAAGACTTAAGAACATCATCTCTTTTATTTTTGCTTTTTTATTACGAATGATAATTTACCTTCGACAAAATTTTTACAGCGCGACATCTATCGGCAAATTTCGCAACTAATTTGAGTAACTTAATAATATAGTAGGTATGTTGGTTTTTCAAGGATAATTCTTTACCACATAAGCCGATTTCATTTTTTTTTATTTGAAAGAAGGTATTTTCAATATATCTTGTAAGATTATATATAAAACAAAAATATATGCAAAGGTGATTAAATTACAAACTAAGTATAGAAGAGTTTTTTGATGATTAAAAAAAAGAAAAACTAGATAGAGCTATGGCTATGTTTTTCCTGTAATATATACATGCATATTAATGTTTTTTTCTCGGTAAACCTCGGAGATAAGGGGGGAATGGTATTATTTTTACATTTTTCCTCGTAAATCGAAAATTGCCAAACGAAAAAAAAATCTTTCAGAATGTACAAGTCAAGCCCTTTCATATGACACCCCACTTGACATAGTTGCAGACTTTACAATTTTGTACCCCCTTTTATCTGTCATTATTCACAGAAAATAAAATATAATATTTAAATAACCATCTTCCATGTATCTGGGCTACCCTTTGTTTATAACTATTCCAAATTTCAAATCGAGAGCATAAGTAGTTCTTGAGATATTTAGCGATGTGACAGACAGACAGACGGACAAAGTGAAACCATAAGGGTTCCTTTTTTACGTTTTTGGTACGGAACCCTAAAAACCAGGCTCTACGGCTTACTTTTTTTAAATTTAAAGTTGAACGAGTCACCCTAAAAGGATTTTTCAAAAAAAATTGAAAAACACTACAGAAAAAATTGCGTGGCCCCAGAAATAATTTTGAGGGCATGGAAATTACCACACCAATGTATACCTACATCATACTCGTATTTCTTTCAATATCAAATATACTGATTACACATCAAATTTCTAATATGCGTCTGAAATGCTCAGTTAATGGTATATTTTTTACACAATTTGACAATAGGTAGGCAGGCACCATGACGAGCGAAGCGAGGAGTGTTAAGTAGAATTGTGAGCCGAGCGAGCGAAGCGAGCGTTAAGGCTGGGTATTAACACTTTCGAGTTTTTTAAAACCATGTGAGACATAGAATATAGTGTCTTAAATTCTAAAAACAATATACAGGGTGTCCCTGTCCCAAGACTGGGACATGAAGGGAAAGTACCTTAAATATCGTAGATAGGATATTTCGCTGAAAGAAGACATTATTTTAATTTAAAAAACAATTTAAACTGCATTCATACATTTTTAAAGGATTCTTACATGAGTGTACCGGGAATCGAACCCGCTACACGAGAAAAAAAATTACCCTATAGCTTTCATACCGATCGAAAGGCTTCATCATAAGGATTATTTTTTGCTAAACAACATAGTGTCAGAAATAAAAGGAAGACCAAGAATTTTGACAACACATTTTTTTTTCTCGTGTAGCGGGTGAGTTTCTTGGTTCAACCATGTAATTATTTAAAAATCTATGAATGCAGTTTAAATTGTTTTTTAAATTAAAATAATGTTTTCTTTTAGTAAAATCTTCCATCTACAATATTCAAGGTATTTTCCCTTGATGTCCCATAGTTTTGGGACGCCCTGTATATATAAGGATCTTGTCTAGTCAAAATCGCAGTCAGGTACATGACCTGATGAATTTCACTCCATAGAAAAAAAATCGCAAAGTTACCTACCCCTTTTTGGAATGTTTTTTCCATATTACGGCTATATTACTGATATTTTACCTTAATTTTTTGTACTCAATTAAAGATCCTAAATAGTTATAGACAAATTCGTAGGGTCTACTTTGATAAAATGATTGGCTTAATGACTATAGCTAAATATTTATGAAAACTACGCGCAGAGCTTCCGTGGAGAGCGGGATGGTTAATTGCAAACTCACGCGTGTTAGAGCGGGACATTGGGGACATTGGGGAAAGGGGGGGTCCCCTTTAAACTATCGCGTTAGAACCGAACATTCTTTACTTATACCCTATCATTTCTCACCAAATCCGGTAGTGGGACTATTAGGGACTACGTTTATTTTAGTTTACTCGGTATGTAGACGAAAGTGTCCATTAAGGGCCCTTATCATTATCAGTTAAAAAACGTGCATAGGTTTGTTTAGGCCATTTTCTCTTAACTGACATATATTTATCTTGGAATTTTCTCAATGTTACAATTTAGAACAGGACTATGGCAACCTAATAACGTAAATTTCAATTGGACTTTATGCATTTTTCAGAAATATTTTTTCAAACATTACTCCAAACATACCATTTACGAGATAAAACTTGCTTTTTTTCCGCTTAAATTCTACTACAGCTACACTCAATAAATTCATAAAATGGCTTTGTTACTACCTCAAACTTATACATTGAAATCAAAATATGATAAAACTTGTAAGGCCTCTTAACAAGCACCAAATGGCACTGATTATTATGTCACTCTCAACCAGTTCCGTAAACATTATGTCCAACCACAAGCCCCATTTATAATCTACCGTCATTAATAACAGCAGGAACAAAATGAAGACGTTTATTGCCAAAGAACAATGTATATATTTATATCAAAACATATCTTAAATCTTTAATCCGTTGAATGAATTTCAACCGTATGAATTTAGAAATAAAATTCAAAACTGCATAGGCTAAATCTTTAATCCGTTGAATAAATTTCAACCGTATGAGTTTAGAAATAAAATTCAAAACTGCATAGGCTGCTGAGGTTAAGATTTTCACCTGTTATGTTAGGGCTTGGACAGGTCCCGTTTGTCTCTTGTCTTACTGTCTGTTCAGAGATTTTACAATGTTGAGGGTGTTTTGTTCCCTATAATTTTAGGTTTACGAAAGGACAATTGTGGGTTATTTATTTTGTGAATAAAATGTCTGCAGCATAGATGACACACAAGACATGTCTTAGGCGACTTTCTGATTTGTCGGTGCGGAGGCGGTACGATATGAGAAAACTGTCAAATGTCAGTGTCAACTGTCAGTCAACTCAGTAATACTTTTTACTGCGCCCGCCCCTACATTTAACCCTTTATAGGGCAAGAGCCGAAATCGGTCGCTCGAGCGACCGTTAATCCATAGGACTCAAATTTGCTAGTGTTCACATATTATTATAACCTATTCAAAACCTTATGACTTATTGGATAGATAGTAGAGGTGAGACGTACTAGGCAAAACGCGTACTGAGTCTTGCGAGTACGCGTCCACAAAAAGACTAGATCCAAAGACTAGGTCCAAATACGCGCTAAACCGATCCCGACCCGAGGTGCCCCGAAAGAATCCGAACGCGCAAGACGAATACGAATAGCGCGGAACGTAAAGACTCTTAGACGTTTCGAGTCTTCCGAGTCGTCGTACGCCTAGTAGGTACTCGATACGCTAAAAGACGCGCGAGCGGGATCGCGTACTTACGCGTCCATGCCAAAACCTATTCCAAAAACCTGTTCCCGTAAATACGTCTCACCTCTAATAGATAGTGAATGAACTTCGGTCTCTATAGCGACCGCTCATATGTCAACCAAACGCAAAGAATTTTTGAACGCATCCAACTGGCGGTCTCGGCAGCGACCTATGAACGCGCCGGTAAAAAAAAAAGCTGCGATGACAGCCGGTCTGTTTACAAAATCGAATATACCGTATTTAAGTGAAAAGGTAATGATAAAAGGTATGTAATATGCTAATTTATAATGTTTACTATGATTTAGTGTATATATTTTTTGGGTTGCAATAAAATCTTAAGTATATTGTGGGTTCGAATATCGTTAGTGAGAAAAATGTAACCTAAGTTCAAATTTTACATCTTTTTATTACATTCCGTATTTTGATGAAATTATTCAAGATATTGGTTTAATAATTTACGAAAGGAAAGCTAAATAAGTGCATTTTAACATCACATTAACAAATATTCAGTGGAAGTTTCAGCTAAGATAATTTTACGTCACAAAATTCGTAATATGGCAGATTTTTGTACAACTTTAGTTCATATTTCTCATGTACTTTTCAGATGCCTCCAAAAACGAAGTGTGAATTGGAGCAATTTAAAGAATCTGTCTGGGAGAATATTTTTGAAGGGATCACAGACGAGCAGGCCGAAAATTCCGACATTGGGGGCGATTGAGACGCTGACGATCATATGCCTGTCCCGTCCACACCTGTGGTCAGGACCAGTTCTCACAGGAGGGTTCATCTTGCAGTCATAAGGAAGAGGAATCTGAAAATGTAGGACATAGCAGGGGCAGGGCATCTCAATTTCATCAGCTTCAATTTATAACTATTGTGATTATTTTTTATTATATGTTTTAGATTTTTCAAAGTCTATTTGAATGTAATTTTTTTTATCTAAGATTGAAAAATTATTAGATTAACCAGTAGCCTGCTGTGACAGCCTGGTGTAGGTGTAAGACAAACCTAAAATTAACTGAAAATTTAGTGCTAGGTCTGGAGAAAGTATTGCCTAAAATGTATTAATTCATAAGAATTGTAACTAAGACTTCCCTGAGAGACTGAAAGTCTAGTTAAGCTCCAAATAATAATTAAATAATTATCTACACTCAAATAAATGAATCTAAATAATATTACCTTGTTTTATTAAATAAATGCCTAAAACACTTAATAACCAGAATGGGCAATGGTCATATGGTTGACCGCATTCATTATGTGCTAAATGCTCACCGGTCATATGGTTGACCGCATTCATTGTGTGCTAATTGCTCACCGGTCAAATGGATGACCGCAAGCATTTTGGTCTAGATGGTCTCTGGTCATATGGTTGACCGCCGCTTTTCTCGCTTTTCCGAAGCTTTCCAGTAATTTTGAGAAATTAGTTTTTTCGGCTGATCATAAGCTACAACATACCCAAAAATCATGAAGATTGGCCCAAAAAAAAGTCTTGCCCTATAAAGGGTTAAATGAGTGCTTCCTGACTGGCGCGGGATGCGCGGAAGCGGGACGATGCGAAGGCAGTACTGGTCCGCTTCTGCGCATAATGTAACTGCGCAAATGTAATACTGACAGTATTCCGTCAAGTGGGAATCTTCGCGACGTCAGTAAGTTTACGTCAAAGAAGCAAATGTCACATATCGATCACGCCCCGCCAAGTCAGGAAGTCGCCTTAGAATCATGTATAGGTTTTACTTTACAAACAGTAACCGCGTGAATTTTAAGTATTAGAGCACAAAGTAAATAGCGGCGGCGCGCGCCGGAGCAGAGAGTCCGCTCAGTACAAAGTGCCATTTTCGCCGCACGCACACAGACGTATAACATTTACAGGCATTCTCGGTTGATTTCGGACGAGCTTAGTCGCGACTGTCACTGTCGCGTCGCGAGTGCTAGTTGTGCGCGCGTTGATCACTTGACGTCCCCGCCGCTACTTAGGTACTTTGTGTCACGTACGTCAAAATGAATAACCGATATTATCACAGTTGGAATGTATTTTATTGTTTAAATACACTTAAACACAACAAAATACTGTGCCTACACTTTCTTAAAATTTTCAAACGATATTGAAAGGTAAATAAAACTGTTTTCTCATTTTGGTAGTTACAATACCTAGGTAGGTAGGTAATTTTTTGAAACTAGCCGCTTTGATAACGACGATCAACCATTACACATTCATTTTATCGTTCGCTGGTAAAACGCCAGTATTTAAGTACTATGGTTTAGTTAAGTACGTACCTAATTAGGTTAATTAGGTATATTCTTTGTTGGCGCTCTCGACCGCCGCCCGTCACAAGTCACAACTCGCAGCGGGTCACGCATCAATTTATTAGGGTTCCGTACCCGAAAACGGAACCCTATTGGTGTCGCCCAGACGTCTGTCCGTCCGTCCGTCGTCTGTCACAGAATTTGTTCCGAAGAATTTTTAGACTTCTCATTGACCTATGAACTTGAAATTTGGTGACAATGTTCAATATTACGTATATTTTAACAACAAATACTAATATATTGATAAATCATATTTTTGAGGTTGATTCGGAACCCTAAATGTGCGAAATCCGACTCGCACTTTGCCGGTTTTTTACCAAGATACGCTGGTTCATATTTAAATGTCATGTTGAAGAATTTTTAATATACCTGCTCCTTTTTACCCACGACGGAACGGAGAAGGTATATGCGTTTAGGGTGAGAGATTGTTTGTTTGTTTGTTTGTTTGTGTGTGCACACCAATATCTCCAAAACGGCTTGACCGATTTAGATACGGTTTTCTGCAATAGGTTTGTAGTTCAGTCGGGAAGAATTTAAGATAGATTTTACGAAGATAACTCGCCAGGGGGCGCTGCAGTAAACATTTTTCACTTGCTAAAGTGCGTTTAAGGGCGTTTTCTCCGAAAATACTCAGCCAGCGCTTATGATTTCGATACGACTTGAAAAGTACTGCATGCATTTGAAGTCTGAGGATCTGATGATGAACCAGAAAAACATAGTAGAGTACTAAGCAGAGGTAGATATCCCTTCGTTTGTTTTTGGTCCCTTTTGTTTATGTTGTATTAACACACGTTGTACATGACATTCAGAAGGTCTGATGATGGAGTAGAAACATACCGCAGAGAACTTTGCGACGGCATATAGCATCTTGATCGTGATTGGGTTCTTTAGATTGTGTTTGCTGAGCAGCTTCTGTACATGATCTGCTAAGGGTCTGATGATGGATCAGAACAATATTTGAGGGTATAAAGGTAAGTATTTAGTTAGTGTATCGTGTTAAGACTGTTTTGATAGTATTTATTGAGAAGCCTCTTTAGATGAACATCAGAAGACCTGATGATGAAGCAAAATAGTGTCATAGGGAACTTTGCGAGGGCACATAGGTGGATTACCGTGTTTTGACTACTTTAAATATGTTGCGATTAAGTAGTTAGATAGGAGAAGCCTAAAATCCGTGGCCCATGTAACTGAAAATGTCATTTACTATTGTACATTCAAGAGCACCAATATGTATACACTTTTTCACCTTATTCCATTGAAATAAGGTCCAAAAATGTATACATATTTATGCGCTCGATTGTACATATATGGTTATTTATTTATCGTATGACATTTATTTCGAACCGTGAGATCTTCGAGAAGACAGTACGGTTGCCAGTTTTTGTTGCACTTTTAGACCACCCAGAGGCCACGTGTAGGGTAGCGGTGGGTACTTTCCCTAGGGACGTGGTGCAACTACGACCCCCCTTTGTCAAATGAGTGGGCAACTTGACTGTTAGAAGTTCTCAAGCCGCCCGAAGGCCTCCAACTTGGCTTAACGACTGCTGTCATAGACAACAGTCGGGATCAACGGCTCAACGTGCCAAAGCACGGGAGCGCTCAGTTAGTAACCACCCAAAGCGGTCACCCATCCATGTGCTGACCCCGCCCGACATTGCTTAACCTTGCATACCGGTTGCGGCACGCAGGCGCCGCTGGGCCACGAGCGCTCCAGCATATAATTATGGTAAATATCATGTAAGCGAATTTCATGTATTTTTTTTTTTGAGAATAAAGTTTTTTAAACCTCTTGAAAGAAGTGTAGGTAAATGTGAGTTAGGGAGAAAACTATCCACGTGAGGATGCCCGCCTGGTCTTAGGCCCTTAGGTTGGCTTGTACAAGACATTCGGGGCTCGAAAGTGTTAAATTAGCTCGCCCTTCGGGCTTTCGGCTATTGGGCTCGTATAGCGAGCGCGCTCCAAGAAAAAGCTTCGGGCCTTCGGCCTTACAAGGAACGCCTTCCGACCTCGTATGCCTCGCTCCTTACCTTTGAGATTTAAGCCCTCTAGTTCACTTGTATGGCACTCGAGCCTTGAAAGTGTTGTCTTGGGCTCACCCTTCGGACCTTCAGCCCTCGGGCTCCTATAGTGAATGCGCTCCAATAAGAAGTTATACGGGCCTTTGGCCTTACGTGGGACGGCTTCTGTGCTTGACTCGCCTCTCACCTTCGGGCTTTCGGCCCTCAATTTCGCTTATAAGACACTCGGGGCAGTATGTCGACTTGGGCTCGCCCTTCGGACCTTCCACCCTCAGGCTTGAACAGCGAGCGCGCTCCAAGGAAATGCTTCATGCCTTCGGCCCTACGCGATACGCCTTCTGACCTCGTATGCCTTACCCCTCACCATCGGAGCTTCGGCCCTCAGGTTCGATTGTAAGACACTCGGGGATAGAAAGTGGCCACTTGGCACCTATTTTTGTAGTTTAGTTAGTTAGTAGAACCTCAAGCAAAATCAGGAAGCTTCGGTAGGAAGCTGATTCTACAACCAGCGCGTTCGAGGGTTCATATATACTTAGACGGCTCTTTCTCTAAAAATATTAAAATAAAAACAAAATTAAAAATTTTGAAAATACCCCCGACGGATGTAGCTAATTGAAAAATAACTAAATAATTTGGAAATCCCCCGACTGTATAGGAAATAAGTACATAAAGACATATTTTTTTTTTCAATACGGTTAATTGGTTGAGAGTTTATTTACAAGCCCAGAAAAATCCGTCGGGGGCTGCCATTGCCATGTCTGTTCCTATTTGCATTAAAATAATAATATAAGTAATTCGAGGTTACTTAAACGAAGGTATAAGATAAACTGCAACACGCTACAACATGCTACTACGTAATTTCAAGGCAGGCAATATGGCAGCCCCCGACGGATTTTTCTGGGCTTGTAAATAAACTCTCAACCAATTAACCGTATTGAAAAAAAAAAGATGTCTTTATGTACTTATTTCCTATACAGTCGGGGGATTTCCAAATTATTTAGTTATTTTTCAATTAGCTACATCCGTCGGGGGTATTTTCAAAATTTTTAATTTTGTTTTTATTAAAATTCAGAATCAATACAGAAGCAACCCTGTGAGTCAGGCAAGTTTAGGTATGTATTTTCAAGAACGGTGGGAACGGACCTTCTGTATATTCTTTATTTTGTGATTAGAGTAAGTATCTATCGCTTTGTCGCTAGCACACATGAAAGTGTCATGATATTATTGTTATTTTGACAAGGTTTTAGATCCATAATTCAATATTGTATAGCTATCGTTTCCAGTTGGGCTATTCGCTGTATTACGTGCTCCAAAAAGCCAATAAATACAAAAATATTTATAGACCATCAAAATAATCTAAAACGAAGAGCCCTAATCATATTATTGTGAACAAGTCCTTTGACATATGTGTGACATTGGCATTCAACCTTCATACTTGACTTTTGGGCTCAAATGAATGTATATTGGTACAAATAAGAACTCTATTGCATTCCACATATAATTTCCTTTTAAAATGGCGGAGTAAATTAAATATAAGAGCTTGGTTTAAGCGAATCGTTTAAATAAAATATATACATAGTTATACTTAACTTTTAAAATACGTTGGACTTGATAATTGGTTAAGACTAAGTACCTACTTCATTTTTAGTATAATAGCAAAGACATCTTAATTCTGTTCATTCATAGCTTTCTGCGTATAATTAGCTTTTAAGAACCAAAATCAATTAGCAACTTCGATTGCCATTAGTTCTATTCAAATTATCCATCTAACAGGTCATATATCTAAAAGAGTACATACATTGTAGATAGGAGATAAAATTAATAGGTACTAATACTAATAACTACTTATAGGTCGCCTCAGACCGTGCTAAATGAAATGACATAATGGTTTATTATATGTACCTATTTAAGGAGTAGTTAGTCCTTGCTGGTTGATCGCGTATATCCGGAGTGTCAATGTGGTTTCCGCCCCCAGCGTTCCACAGTCGATTTATGGTCTTCTCACTTGGACAGTTCAGGAAAAGTGCAGAGAACAGAACACACCTCTGTTTGTAGCCTTTGTAGAACTCAACAAGGCGTTTGACACGGTCAGCAGAGAGGGACTGTATACAGCACTTGAGTGCATTGGATGTCTACCCAAACTTTTGAATCTAGTCAAATCATTCCACGAGGATATGAAAGGCGCTGTGGCGCTTGATGGGAAAATGTCTCAACAATTTGAGGTTCGGAGGCGGTTTCGCCAGTGCTGCGTTTTAGCGCCTACTCTGTTTGGCATTTTCTGCTCAATTCTTCTAAAATTGGCTTTTCGTGATAGTCAACAGGGACTGCATCTGCACACAAAAGTTGACGGGAAGGTATTCAACATCGCGTTCCTCAAATCACAAAAACATCGAGAGGACTTCTTCGTCGACAGTCTCTTGTTTGCTGATGACGGCCTTTGTGGCGAGCTCTGCTCTCGAACAGTTTTCCCGGGCCTGCAATTTTTCTCA
Organism: Cenopis cana; assembly: GCA_951800055.1. Taxonomy (NCBI): domain Eukaryota; kingdom Metazoa; phylum Arthropoda; class Insecta; order Lepidoptera; family Tortricidae; genus Cenopis; species Cenopis cana. The sequence goes on along the minus strand of OX637476.1, from coordinate 15,149,924 downwards.
ATGTCCATTAATGCCAAGAAGACAGTCGTGTTAGTCCAAGGTAGTGAAGAAACACCAAGCATACTGGTGGATGGCACAGCTCTTCAAGTTGTCGACAAATTTTGCTATCTCGGGTCGACCGTGTCGAACAATCTCTCGCTTGATGCAGAGATCGATATTCGCATCGGCAAAGCGGCAACGACGTTCGGTAGGCTACGTATAAGAGTTTGGTGTAACAAACATCTTACTATCAGAACCAAAATGATAGTTTATCAAACATGTGTTCTGAGCATTCTCTTGTACGGAGCCGAAACCTGGACCACATATGCCAAATAAGAACGACGACTTAACACTTTCCACATGCGCTGTCTACGTAACATCTTAGGTATTACTTGGTAGGACAAAGTCACTAATCAGAGGGTTCTTGATACGGCACAGATGCTCAGCTTATAGGTTCTTCTCAAGCAGAGACGCCTGAGGTGACTCTCGAATACCTCGTCGTATCTTGTTTGGCATTATAGCGAACGCTAAAAGGAACGTTGGGAGACCAATCCTGCGCTTTAAAGACTGCGCTAAGCGTGATATAGCGGGCTTTCGAATTGACGATTAGGCCTGGGAATAACTTGCCGCAGATAGAGATGGATAGCGCAAACGTGTTGTGGATGGCAGAAAGTTATGCGATGAAGCCTGGTTTGACGAATTAGCTAGTAAAAGGTGCCGCAGAAAACAAATCGGAACTAGAGCTTCTGACGTCAACTTTCACTGTAATACTGACCTGTGGAAGAGGTGCCGTTCCCGCATTGGTCTTTACAGACACCAAAAGCGATGTTCGCAACTACACAGCAATTCTTGAATCGTCTGCAATAAACGCAAAGGCTAGAGGGAGTCCTTAAATAGGCAAATAAGTTGTCAACACAACGAATCCATACTTATTATAAGCAATATAAGCATACGCCAAGATACGATAATTAAATAATAAGCAAAAAGGGGCTAAACGATTAAACGTAGGTACAGGAAGGCTACGTACAAGCGTGTCGAAAGTCAACCTGGTGAAATATTGTTCCCTCCCAACCTATTATTACTCCGTATTTTGTCGCAAAAGCCATTATGCCGGTACCGGCGGAAAACACACGAGGCGGTTCAGCAATGCACGTGGCGTTGCGCGGATCGCGTGAACACACGTCAGTGGCGTTGCGATGAAATATCTACCTAAACTTTGCATGCCACCTATAAGTACCTATACCTACCCACCTTCTCTTACTCGGCGATAATTATTTATGCACGTCCGCCTATGTAAAGTGACTCGGCTAATTTCGGCTTCATAGAACGTTATCTCACACGACATATATGTGACGTTGTCAGAAATTATAGATAGGTATCCAAAGTTTACATGGCAGCGATTTGACGATGAAGTCCGTAAAGTGCAGTATTTATTTGATATGAACCATCGTTTGCTAGTGTTCGGAAATCGTCGCAAAAAGACGTAGTTATAGACGGATACTATGGGCGACTAGTAAGTACCTCGCCATCGTGCGAGTGCACTCGCGCGTATAACGCCTAGTATAACATTTTTCGTAACAAAACACAAACGAACGCGTTTGCGATTAGTGTAACTTTAAGGCAACGCGAGCAGCGCCTCTGGTGGCCTTAGGTAGTAACTATTTTTTGCCATATAAATTAAGACTAAACGCAAACGTGTAGTTTTGTGTTTTGTTACAGGCCAGTTTCGAAACGCATTAAACGCGCCACGCCGCGATTCGTGCCGAAACGCCTCGTGTAAGCCCACGTTTGCTGTTATTACGCATAACAGGCTGACGTATAAGAGTATCTAACGTTACTTTAATACTGTCATTTTTTCCTTTTACAACGTATGATTTACAATCATATGCCATGAGCCGCCCTGGTAATTGCAAGGGTTTCTTTATTTTCCATTAATTTTATTATGCCAACGATTAAATTGCCCGTATAACGACGCGAAATGTAAATGTAACGATGTTTTATGGCTTCATATAAGGTTCCAAAGATGTGTGTTACACTAACTCAAAACTGGCATGTCGTAACTCCACCGAAATTAAACACACTTACAACATTTTGTTTCAAAAGGTTTATGTTGTTGGGTTGGAAGAAATGGCGGTGGTGTATGGAAAAAGTTAAGGACTTACATGGTTATAGAAGTGAGTGCGGCAGCTGGATCGCGGAGTGCTTTTAATAAAGTAAGAATGCGTTATTAATGCTTTTGGAGAACAAATAAACATTTACGACACGAGTGACTTTATTTGGTTAAAACTGTATACTCGGTATCATTTAAGCGCAACACACAGGACGGGTGCGGGTCGGGAGCATTGCGGGCCTATTTGCATAGCTCTATGCTAGAGACATGACACAACATCACACAACTGGCGGGCGCGGGACAGCCGCGCGCCCGTCCCTTAAATGTAGTGGCCCAGTAAAAATCGGCACTGATTTGATTTGAGGAATAGTTGACAGTTGACACTGATAGCTTGCAGCTTTTTCACACAGTAGGTACCGTCTTCCTACCGAAAAGTCAAGAAGCTTCCTAAGAAGTAGATTAGTAGGCAACTAACCCCAAACAAGATAGTGCGATTACAGCGAAGAAACGATACGATAGTTCAATATTTACTCATACATAAAGGTAAAGTTACTCGTCTAAACTGCGCGTATAGTAGAAGCACTAAGGCACTAAATAAGGTGGCCGGGACGGAGGCAATTGCAGGCTGAGTATTTGTTGAAACGACGGACGAGCTTGCGAGTCCCTTTAATTATGCAATTCACGAAGCCTGCAATTGTCATTCCGGCTAAGGCTAAAATAGCGCTTTTCTCAAAAATGGTGGAAATTAGACGAAATTTGAATTAGGATTTGATAAACATAACCTTTAAATGTCAAAAACTTCATGCTTTTCCGCAGTTTATTTTTTTAAACAGAATTGGAGTATATTTTTCCACCGAAACACCGCAAAAAAATATTATTATTATTATTTAAAACGTCGCGTTCCCAAGAGAAAAAATACGATATATGACCTGTGCCGTCTTTTACATGCCTGTTTCTACTTTTTTTTAAGTTTGGAACTCGACAAATAATAGTACATTACTTACCAAGGGCGATAAAACAAAGAATGTCTCAGGTCGCAGGTATTTTACGCCCGAGCCGAAGGCAAGGGCGATAAATATGCGATCTGAGGCTTTCTTTATTATTGCCCGTGGTAAGTACAAAATTTTATGTCACCCCCTGGCCAGGAAGTGGGTTCTTTCGCGCGCGGAGCGTGCGATAATGGCCACTTTATGGTCAGGTGTGACATAAATGTATTTATAATATACGAGTATGTAAGGCCGCTACTACAGTTTGCTATGCGTGTTCGCGTTGCGTATTCGCCTACCCTTCTTTTGCAGGATTAAAGAAAGAGATGCAGCACGAATATGGCGAAGTGTGGTGGTAGTATAATAACATTCCATGCGGCCTGCAATGTTTTTTTATTTTTTAAGTTTGATCTGACTATACAGCAGTGGCGGCGCGTCAAAAATATTCTTAAGGAAGCCGGAAATAATTTGGCTTTTCTTATTCTTCATGAGCCGTATTAAAAGAAAATGGCTGAAATTAGGCAAGCCGGTGGGAATCTAGTTGTATGGACGCTCCGCCACTGCTATACAGTTTACCTTCCAATATGTAGCGAGTAATGTTCACTTTGCGGGCCATTTTTGAGAAAATTATCTTTAACTATTCAATCTGTGTCCCCATTAACACTCTGTAGTCGTAAGAAGCATCATCGCGCTAAGCTGTTTCGAAAAGTCGAAGTCGGCGGCACGTGTCGCGGTTGCGGCGGGAGTCCAACTTGACACTGTAATGAGATCTTAATGCTGCGGTTAGGAAAGTACCGTACCCTTACCATGAGTTTGCTATGTTTGCATTACCGTACTCGCTAGCGACTGCGTAAACGATTTAGTATGGACAAAAGTACAGCGCCTCTGGCGGTTGCGCAATACGAGTAGAACTAAGAATCGCCATACTAAATCGTTTATGTCACACCTGGCCATAAAGCGGCAATTACCGCACGCTCCGCGCGCGGGAAATCCCCCTTCCTGGCCAGGGGGTGACATAAAATTTTGTACTGTTACGCTATTTTGTAATGTACTATTACGCAGTCGCTAGCGAAACATTGCAAAATGCAAACTCATGGTAAGGGTACAGAGATAATGTGGGGTGCGGTTTGTACTGCGCGCTCGCTTTTCAACTGTAATTTACATTTCTAAAATAAATACGCAATCCGCTGTCTAATATTTTCACCGTGTTATAAACGAAACAGATATAGAATCCAGACTTTTGCTTTATTCATCCCAGCTTTTTTGAGATTTAAGCCATAAGTCCCCGTCAACACGATACAAACCTAAGACCGATTGCCTCTGCATAATCGGTTTTTGTAAGCGGCTTACTTCCACGAGGAAATATGTAAACGTGGCATCTCTAAATAATGCAGCACTCATAAACCACTGGGAAAGTAAGACGGCTTACGCATCGGCGCGAGTTTTAGATGGCAGCGGGAATTACATCTTATGCCCGCTTTACAGTGTTGGCCCAACGTCGGCTAATCTACGGGACGCAGCTATACGATAGAGGGAGTACGGTGTATTACCATCTCCTTCTATCGTATGGCTGCGTCCCGCAGATGGGCCGACGTTGGGCCAACATGTAGAGCGGGCTTTAGGAGTAGTAAAATAGCATGTATAGTTCAACACACAACCATGGCTCACCCGCGCTCGTGAGTAGGGTTGCCAACCGTCCCGCCTCAGGCGGGACGTCCCGTTTCCAGCACCCTAGAGGATGCGTCCCGCACAGAGTACGTGCGGGACGCTGATTGTCCTGTTTTCAGGTGTGGTCAGAATTTCAATGATTTTTTTTTGTTCGTGGTAAATAAGAAAGGTCAGAAAGGATTTTTGATGTTGTATTTAAAAAAATGTTTCTTACCAAACAAAAATATCCTGTTCCTTGTATTGAGATTAGCGGTTTCAAATTTGAGTAGCACTCAATTATTTAAAAACTTAATTTCTCCGATTACAGACAGTAGGTCTGCATCTGGGTGAGGTCGGCTGCGTGAGTCCCGCATTTTTTAGCCACGTCCCGCAAATCTACCACGAATGTCCCGCAAATCTGGGCTCACAAGTTGGCAACCCTACTCGTGAGATAAAAGTACTCTTATAAGCCATCTACGAGTATGTCGTCAGCGCAATTTATCGTTACGTATAGTATCTACTAGGTACTAAGTATGATGTACACACATATTGCGTTTATTCTGCAGTTAAAGTAGCCGTCGCACATTATTAATGTAGAATGCCTGCCATCGATCTTTAATTAAAAAATTAAATAATTTCCATTCACTTCGCTAAATGAATACTCTACATGTTGAATGTTCTGGCATGGTTTTTTTTATTTTACGTTGACTAATAACTCATTGGCTATAAGGAAAATGCTTTTTTTAATTCCAAATTGAAGTAGTTTTTTTAACAATTACCAGTATTGGGACGAAAGGCGGGTATTTTTCAAAAAAATCCAAAAACTCAAATTTGATGAGAATGAGCCCTGGTTGACTGGACTTAAAGCAATTTTTTAATCAAAGTGAAAATGGAAAAATTCAACACCACAGGTGGGATTTGAACCCACGACCTCTGGAATCCGTCCATTGTTCTACCAATTGAGCCACCGTGGTATCCCTTGTAATGGTGAGTTTTTCAATCTTAACACTCATCTATTAAGCCTTATTAGGACTTAAAGCATTGAAAATGAACTATAAAATAACCCCTTTTAAGGAATACCTCGAATTTCCAGACACCCTGTATATTCATCTACCAACATGTTCATTGTTCATGTTGTTGGTATGGTGGTGTAGTTGATGTGTGGAGCGTATCCATCAAATAGGATTGGAATGAAATTCAAATGAAACCGTTACTTGCGTTCCCGGTATTGGTAGATAACACCCAATCCTTTGATCTGTGCCTTTACAGCGTAGGATGCAGCTGTATTGGCCGGCGGCAATTGTTTCAAATTGGAAGCGAAGCTCTTTGAATCGAAACGCAACAATTTTGGCTGGGTTGTTTAACCTTTTGAACGCCATTCACGGAAGTTCATCATTCATCACACTTGTATTACTAGGGAGCAAATGGGTGACTAATTGAATGCAAAGTGAAGCGAAGGATTTCCGAATAGAAGGCTAGAGCCTAACGAGGTATAGGGATGTTGACTCAAAATTTATTATTACTCCATACGAACGAGTACCTAAAACTATGCCAAATAGTGAATATCCTAATCAAATATCTCAAAAAATAACGAAACTACAACCGTTGGAATGTTTTTAGTTTGAGAGAGAAAGCGCTACAGGTCAGTGACGTCACTGACCTAGACCGCCATAGTAAACGACGATCGTTCAATACACAGGTGCGTTTTGCGGAAAAGGGACAGAAAATGCACCCTCCAAATAACTGTGATGACCTATAATTATGTAACTATTCATATTCTTTTGAAATACTTTTTTCGCTATTTGATTGAGAATTTGATCCTTTTTCGAGAAAATTGGGATTGATTTTCTTATTTGGTGTCAAGGTGTCAACATCCCTATTATGACGTGGAATCCTAAGCGTAACAAGGGATTCAAGTAGCGTCACCTTGAGTGTAAATAACTTTGCTTCCTACATTTTTACACGGGTGTAGAAATGCTCAGAAAATGTAGTGTACCTACTTATTTAAAAGTGTTTTTGAGCTCATGACTTGGGCGGTCTCTACAGATGTCGGTTGCGCGACTGTTGCCGCGAGTTACAGTTGCTGTTATTAGGTTTTTGCATGCGGACACCGGATTTATTATAATGTGCTTATTAAATACCATTGTAAGTTAGCTGCCATCTACCCTCGTCAGTCCGTAAGTATCAGGGTTTACGTCGGCTGGGTAACAAATGGGTATTCACACAAAAATTGGGTACGGAATAATAAGGCTATTGCCGCGGGACTATCACAACACAGACAGCGATATTACTTACCGCGTAGGAAAAGTATTCTCCTTCTGCAGCTGTTGAGCTGATAACAAGGTATTTATTATCGCAATAATTACGTCAATATTATCAGTGATTTCCATAATTGTAAGACTATGATATTTACGTGATACGCGTGTTTCGCGTGTTAATAAATAATCATCGTGTTAACGATCTCGATGACGGGTAGATACTTATCGATTTCCAATTTAATTTCAATTTTCTTACCTACTCGTTCTTACAGGTTAGCATCATTTGTGTGAAACATGTTTAAAAATCACTGACTGCATGACTACCGAATTATTCAAATTGTAAACGAAATCTGCATAAACCTTTGATTTCGGCATCAACAGTATTTTACTATGACATGATAGTACTGGTAGATCGACTTAAATCTAGTAATAGTTATGAGATAGATATGTTTAATAGTCAAGATTTCATGTAAAATGTTTTACGACCGTCTCTCGAGTCCAATCATAAGACCAATCGACGAAGACGTCATCCTTTAAAATAATCGTACCGTTATAATAACGTGTGTGTTAAAATATAGTGCATGATCACTAAGAGATGGCGCTACTGTCGAGATATATGTATTAGAACGTAATAGTAAATTAAATATATTTTATGTCACACCTGGCCATAAAGTGGCCATTATCGCACGCTCCGCGCGCGAAAAAACCCACTTCCTGGCCAGGGGGTGACATAAAATTTTGTACTTACCACGGGCGATAGTAAAGAAAGCCTCAGATCGCATATTTATCGCCCTTGCCTTCGGCTCGGGCGTAAAATACCTGCGATCTGAGACATTCTTTGTTTTATCGCCCTTGGTAAGTAATGTACTATTGTTTGAGTCTTTTATGCTTCATCAATAACCATAGAGTTTTCTGTATTATAAAATAGTCTAGAAATCTCTATAATGGTTTATAAAGCCATGTCAATGAGTCAAGTCATGCTTAATTTATTTATTGTTTGGCAAATTGTAAAAACTGGCTTTCTAGGAAAATAAAATAATTTAAAATCACAATATGAATTTCATTGTTAGTAAGTGATGTAAAGATTGTGTGTGAATAATTAAGCAATACTGTGGATATTTGTAAACGACGGCTGTAAGTGGAGTTGTAAATCTTGTCCAAATGCATTTTTTTTGGTTTAATTCATCTTTAAAAAGCATTTAATCGCCCTTTAAGACCCTTTACGCCCCACGTTTAGTTAGTTTTAGTTAAGAAGCTAATTTACGTTATGAAACGCCTACGCGACTGCGCTTTCCAAGATGTGCTTTGTCTCGTTTACCATGCTGTGTCAGTCTGTCTTGCAGTACGAAGTGGCGGTCTGGAGCAGTGCTGGCAAAAGCCACCTGATCACAGCTGAACGCGCACAACGAACAGTAAGTAAAGTTGTTTTTAAAAACCGGCCAAGTGCGTGTCGGGCCACGCGCAAGGTAGGGTTCCGTAGTCGTCCACCCATTACATTATGTGGACTAAGAAGTTCGTAAACTTATATTTACTATGTTTTTAACAGAATTAACAACATTATTTAAGGTATCAATGGAAATTGACAACATTTCATTTTTTTTAGTGCCGCTTTTTATTGTCTGGCTCGAAAGAACGCATAATTTTAAGGCACCCGTATTTTTTTATATTTACGAAAATCTTTTATTTTAGTGGAAATATCCATTTATATTATGACTCGGGCAGAAAGGGCGTAAGTAACAAACGTCAAAGTACTATGTAGATGACGTCACTTGTTGTGTTTCATACACTTAAAAAAACGTTGAAATAATTTAAACAAATTAATAATTACGTATAAAAACATACTTAGTAGGTATGCTTAAACAGCTTGACAGTTTCGAGTTGTCACGATAAACGTCAAAGTTCTCAACCGCTAAATTCTAACGATTTGTAAAGGATTGTTGAAAATGACTCTAAAAAATACCGTTTTATGAAAAGTTGCAAAAACAACACATCATTGTCGCCCGGCAAACAGTTTTTTAATTTTCCCAATAGCAATAAGGCCGAGTGGTGTACTGCAGCGGGTTTGGATAAAGTAACAAAGAGGACACTTTTTACGAAGATCATTTGAATGTGAGTATAATGGGTGTATATTTTAATAAGCTTTTAGAACCGACAATACCTAGTTTTCAATTGTATTATTAATCGCGTGTCTGTTTCTTTCAGTTGGAAGAAAATATGGAAAAAATGTTGTACCTCTATACTGGAAACAATGAAAGTAAACGCGCGTCTATAATCTCGATTGCCGGTGTTTAAATGACCATTGCAGGAAGTGACAAACATTTTAGGACCCAGTACTTCAACAGAAATGAGCCAGTGTACGGCAGCTACTGCTTCACTTCAAGAAGCATAGGTGTTACTAGCTGGAGCACACAAATCACTGCACCCCTGCAACTACATCTGCACGAGGCCATCCATAAGGCGGGTGACAGGAGCCTATGGAGGAGTCTGGTCAGCAAGAATAGGACATGATGTCATGATCCTCAGCATTTGAGATGATTTACTTACATTTGCTTCGTTCAGGGTAATGATATTTTCAGTTGATGAACCTGGTTTCTTAAGCGGATAGTGATTGTTGTTTTTATTGTGCTAAATTGTGAAGTTTGCTTGTTTATTATATTTTGTGAGACTAGTATGTTTTATTTACCTATTTATTAATTTGGAATGGTAGGTAGTACAAATAAAGAAATTTAAAACAGCAAATACAACTAAATTTAACAAAATTTAAAATTAAATTTAAGTAGGTATACAAAAACTTTATTAACTCTTTGACCACCAAAGCGATAGTGTGTCGTGGTGCCCAGTACGCCAAGCACTGTTTTTGTGGTGAAATGTCTAAGTAAACCAATAAAAACAAATTAAAACAGTTCATAAATGATTTTTTTCATGATCAAAGTATACCTTCACTCCGACCTTTTAAGTCGTTATTGGCGTAGTAGGCACGACGACACACAACCACTAGGTTCTTGGCGGACAAAGGGTTAAAGTAATTTTATGATAATGAGTTTATTTTTTCTCACCTGATGCTATGTACTTGTACCTGACCATTATAAGTACTTAAAGGATGGATAACATTAGTGAAACCCAATTTGGGTTTAGAAATGGACTTGGAACCAGAGAAGCTCTGACGGCAGTCCAGGTACTAGTGCAAAACTGCTTAGAACATCAAAAAGACGTATACGCGTGCTTTATAGACTTCGAGAAAGCTTTCGATACTGTTAACCATGAACAACTGGTCGAAGTTATAAATCGTACAGATGTCGACAGCAAAGACCTAAGAATGATCATGAATCTATACTGGGACCAAACGGCACATATCAAGTTCGGACAATCTGCGACAAAAGACCTGAAAATACTGAAAGGGGTACGTCAAGGCTGCATATTATCTCCAAATCTATTTAATCTGTACTCAGAAGGCATATTTGTAGAAGCATTGGACGGTGTTGAGTTGGGCATAAAGTGTAACGGCAGATACATCAACAACATAAGGTATGCAGACGACACTGTAATTCTAGCTAACAGTATAGAAGAACTACAACAGCTAATGGATCGCTTAAACACCAAGGTAAAACAATACAACCTTAAAATGAACGTCAATAAAACGAAGGTGATGGTAATAAGTAAATCAAATCCACCAACAAGCAATCTACTTATCGATGGCAAACAAATAGAAAGAGTTTCAAAATACAGGTACCTGGGCTGCTGGCTGAATGAAAACTGGGATCCAAAACAGGAAATTAGAGTTAGAATAGAAATAGCCCGTAGTGTTTTCATAAAAATGCAAAAATTATACACCAATAAAGACATTAACTTAAAACTAAGATGGAGATTAGTAAAATGCTATGTACTATCGATACTTTACTATGGTGTTGAAACATGGACGCTGAATAAATCAATGGAAGACAAAATTGAGGCGTTCGAAATGTGGCTGTACAGACGTATGCTGAAAGTTTCTTGGACGGCAAAAGTAACAAACTTAGAGATCCTCAAAAGAATGAAGAAGAAAAAGGAGATACTAGCCACAGTCAAACGGAGAAAGATAGCTTATTTTGGACATCTACACAGAAATGAAAAGTACAATCTTCTGAGAATCATATTAGAAGGAAAAATAGAGGGTAAACGGGGAAGGGGAAGGAGGAGGATGAACTGGCTCGACAACATCAAAAAATGGACAGGCATTAAGGACGCGGCCACGCTCGCTAGACTGGCCAAGAACAGGAAGGACTTTGCAAGGCTGGCCACCGACGCCCGCTAGGGCATGGCAGAATAAGAAGAAGAAAGGATGGATAGGTACTTTAACTATTCACAAGTCATCAGAAAGAAGTTTTATGCTGGTTCGGAAATAACAAATTCTCACAATAATAAAAGTAGTTTATTCAACATAACATGTCCGCGAAGATAAAGCAGCTTTGGCACCTCGGGCGCCAGTCAAATTATATTTATCAGAGCTTTGCAAAAACTTCATCATCATGATTGTCTCCACACGAGGCAAGTTTCTGCGGTCAGCTTTCACAAATCCTTCAGAGTTTCTCATGTTCGTGTCGTTACGATGAAAAGCGCAGGTAAAGTAATTCGAGGGATGGGATTGCAGAATCGTTCTTTATAAGATTTTCCAAGGGGGTGCCAAGTCGTCGTGTAAGAAAGCAGTCAGGGGTCCGTAAGAAATCGAGAGTCGTTGAAAATCAAAATAATTCAAGGAAATACGAGATTGCAAGCAAATATTCAAAACTAATTAATGAACTGTCAAGAGTGTCAAGTGTCAACTCAACTGTCATTGATAGGTATAAAAAATGTCAGACGTAAAGCCGGAAAATATCGTTTTTTATAATAGCAACATTGGAACCTCTATGTAAGTGACGTAATTTCCTGTTAAACATATTTTACTACTTTATCCAAAAAATACTGTAAAAAAAAATCCAAAAAAATGTTTATTGTGTTCTACAAACGTTTTCCTCGAAATGGTTTTCGATTTAGCAAAATTTTTTTTTTTTAAATGTTGTCAATTGTACGAAAGTTTGCTTTTGCAAAGTACATTTCTTAAGCTCGACTATTACTCGTTAACTAGTAATGTCTACTAAGCTCTGATAATTTTCCTTTTAAATTCATCGTATAGACTACTACCATGATATTTTTCACATGCCTAGTAGCCACCGTTTAGCTGGCAGGGGGGGGGGGGGTACTCTTGACCATAACAAAAATTATCACTTCAAAGCTTAATATCTCGCCAACCAATTCTTTAATCAAAAAATTCTTATAGAAACCTTATCATATTTTTAAAAGAGCTATCCAACGATACCCCCCACGATGGGATTTGGAAGAAAAAAAAATTGCACCACCAGTTTACATGTAGGGGAGGTACCCCAAAAAAAATTTTTTTTTAAAGATTTTATTCTACTGTTTTTTCCGCGTCATCGATATGTATACTCATGCCAAATTTCAGCTTTCTAGCACTAACGGTTACTGAGATAAACGGGGGACAGACGGACGGACGGACGGACGGACGGACTAATCTAATGACGTGTCATTTATCAAAATGTTTAGAGGCCATAGGAACGGACTTATACAATACAAACATGAAGCTAAAATACATTGCATTGCATTATAACTATTGCATCACAATTTTTCTGAAGGGGCGAAATTTCTTCAATAGGGTAATTGCTCTCGTGGCAATCAAATGACATTATCTACTATGATTTTTTGGAGACGTAATGACAAACTTTACGCACCTTGCCGTGAAGGTAACATTTTAACAGATCAAAAGTCTTACGGGGTTGTTTTTTGAAAATAGTCCCCGCTGATTGGTGTATTACCCTAATGAGTCTGACAAATGCAACAAATCACGAATATAAGATACGAACCCTTTTCAGGGCATCCCTTGGGCGGAGAGGCCTTGGCGTTTATCTTGGATGATTTCGCTAGAAAATTGTATATTGAACAACGTTATTACGGCGCACATGGCTCTCCACGTAATTTTACTTGCCAATCGCACAATATAAGATACGTATAGTAGATTGTGCCTCAGTTTTTGGCTTGTTTGTCGATTTGGAGTGATGTTTGAAACTATTTTTTAATGAAAATGGTCAAGAAGACATGCTAAATCTACGATATAATACCTACTAACTACTTATGCTGAATAGATAAAATGTCAAGATACGTGTCTATTGACACAGAAAATAGCCTAAAAACATGAGTTTTTAACTGACAAGGGGTCTTAATCTGATGATACTCAAACCAACACTTTAATATACAAACAGAAATCTAGACAGTCTATATACCATCTAAGATAATTAAGCCATTAAGTAGTGATCGCTTGCTTACGCAAAACCAAAATGTATACTAAGGGGGCCTATTTGACTTAAGCTATTGAATTGGAATCATTTTCACATTCTATGGTCCTGGTCGTATAGGGTTCACGCTTCAGCCTACCATAATCACTTGACAGGCCGCTTGGCGTGTAGGGCGTGAGAAATAAAAGCAGTTGATTTAAGGTTGTCGCACAAATAAAGGCTTGGCACCCGACCGGCGCCGCCTTATCTCGCCGGCTGGCCGTCAACCAGGCTTCAACCTAACGCAAGCACGGAACAGCATCGCCTCAGCAGCGTCGTTGAGGCCGCGCGGCGACGCCGCGCTTGACGCTTTTTCAGGGCACCGTTTAGCTGGAAGAGGGGGGGGGGGGGGGACACTTGACCATTACAAAAAATGGTTTAAGAAACCTAAAATATTTTTAAAAGAGCAATCCAACGACACCCCACACGATGGGTTTTAAAAGAAAAAAAAATTGCACCACCACTTCACATGTATGGGAGCTACCCTAACAAAATATTTTTCAAATTTTATTCTACCGTTTTGTCGGCGTCATTGATATGTATAGGGGCGGTAGGGCAAGCTCTCTCCATACAAACTTTGTGCAGGATTTTCTTCGTTTGTGTTTGCATTAAAGTTATAATTTTTGGTCAGTATGCTTATAAGCATAACTTTAATGCAAACACAAACGAAGAAAATCCTGCACAAAGTTTGTATGGAGAGAGCTTGCCCTACCGCCCCTAAACATATCAATGACATTTGTCTGGTAGCTATTTCGTGATGTAATTTTTTTTTTCATTTATATTATTTTGATTTTTTTTTCATTTTTCATTTTTTTGAACACATCACTTTCTTTGCATATCTAATATTTACATCCAAAAAAATATTACATTCGTTAGTGCCAAAACCTACGAATAAAACGTGCACAGAGTTTGTATGGAGAATGCCTTGCCCACCCCTGCGCCTTAATGCCAAATTACAGCTTTCTAGTACTAACGGTTACTGAGAAAAGCGGGGACATATACGGACGGACGGACGGACATGGTGAAATAATAAGAGTTCCTTGTTTATTATGGAACCCTAAAAACGTACCTATAACGCGTACAGTACAGACTCTATATAAAACAAAAGCGATTCATATGGACTCTGTCCGCCCCCACTCAGCGGAGCGTCCACTTAGAAAAGAAACAAACTGACGCATGTATGCCAAAAAGAGGTGTACAGAGCACATATATGGAGTTCATTTTACAGTGCTAGTTTAAGTAAATAGTTTTAGCGATATATATGTATATATATATATTACTAAAACTGACCGTCTTCAGGGTTTGTTGGTACGTTGTCGTTGGACAACTATGGCGTAGGTACTGGAAAAAATAATATTATGAACTACCTATGTTTGACAGCATTGCTCCTTAACAGTCGTAGGGATGACGTCACACTTCCGTTTTATACATTTTGATGATTTTCTTCAAATCTAGCGAAGAAAAAATCTAAAAACTCTTTTATTACGTTCAGGTAGCATATTTACCGATATGGTTTTCGATTTAGGCATTATAAATTTTGAAATGATGTCAATTATCATAAATTATATAAGGTAAAATTGGTAGACGAACCGGCAGAATCGTTAGGCAAGTGTTGTCTGTCCAATCGTCAGAATTATAATGAGACCCCTCGCCCACTAGAGCCCGCCCTCGTGACGTGGTCGGTCACCAGTGACTGGTGGTGGTGGTGACTCACCACTTTGACGCGCCTCTAGTTCGTATTGGAGGTCCCGGGTTCGAATCCCGGTCAGGGCATTTATTGTATGATGAACACGAATATTTGTTCCTGAGTCTTGCATGTTTTCTTTGTATTTAAAGTATCTATTTATATCAATATATGTATGTATATCGTTGCCTAGTAGGTACCCATACAAGCTTTGCTAAGTTTGGGACTAGGTTGATTTGTGTGAATGTGACAATTCTTTTTTGATTATGATACGTAGGATACTTCAAGTAAAATAGAACTCTTACTATACGTATTTGTATATTCTCGCTGTTAATTACTTACATAGATACCGCAACGGAAATTAACATTCCCTTCATAGTAAAGATATTAATTAATTTCCTTTGTTTGCTATTAAATGTCATTAATGTTGTAATTTCGCGAGTTTACGCTGTCATTTAATTGTGGCCATATTAATAAATATACACCACAGATCACCTTACATAATGACGTGATGAAACATAAACATACGCGAACAAACGTCTATGTAATTTATGTTCCACTTTAAGCAAACTGCAAGTTGAAACATTGTGACTGATATATTAAACCAAATGTAAAGTGAAAAATTAGCGGATTCATTCTAGATTTCATTGTATGGGGGAAAACGGCAAAATTTATAATTAAGTTTCATTGCTCCTGTACCAACATGAGTGGAGGAATAAGGCGGGCTTAAGGCACTCAAAGCTCTTCATGGAAGGAGTGGATACAGGCTGGACCAAAAAGATTTGGAAATACAGCAGAAAGCAGCTCAGAATGATAACTGGGGTGGTTACAGGTCACTTCGGGGTCAAAGGAATCTTGGCCAAGATGGGACTAGCAGATGACATAGAATGTAGGATGTGTGGTGAGGATGACGAGACAATGGAACACCTATTGTGTGAATGTCACGCCCTTGCCAGACAGAGAATGAATTCCTTTGGAAATGGGTACCCTGAACCAAAGGAATTCAGAGTACTGCACTCTGAACTCCATCATCCGGTTTGTGCAAATGTTGGAGAGCAGCTTGGAGTAGGTATAAAGGAGGGGGCAATTGCATAAAAGATCCCACTGGGTCGAGGTGCATCCGCAAGGGCCGTCATACTAATAAGATAAGATAAGATTCATTGCTCCTGTGTTATACTTATAGGTGATTACATTAAAACACACAACTCTCCCGCCCCCGTCGTCCACATCCCACCCTTGAAATATGTCACGTTTTACAGATTTCTTAATTTTCTTTTAGGAAAACTATACAAGCTAAGAGGAAATGATGAAAGAGAATTATTTATTACGAGACTGATTTTAAGTCAACTTTGGCACACCATACCTCGGAAACTGTAACTCGTATCAAAATGAATGCTAGAACATATTTATAGGTAATTTCATAGTGAATAATTTAGTCGTTGACCATTTATTCCTAAATTTTATAGTTTTCCTGAAAATTCAGTAAATCTATAAAACGGGACACTTTTCAAGGGGAGAGGGGGCCACGGGAGTGTTGTGTGTTGAAAAATCTAGAATGAATACACTCAATAATTAAATTTTTGATTTTTTTAAACATGAAGAAAACTTTGATGGAGTCCGCGTTTTATTTTTCTGCTAAGATTAATTTAAAATTGAATATAAACCAGATTTACCGTTGCCGCGTTGTCCTCTCATGTTTAACCTTTTATAATTCAATTTCCATTCAATGTTAGAGTCGCGTGAATAAAAATTCCACGCAATGTAAACAGTGTGACCCGCAACGCAAAAGATGGGTGTTTGTATTTGTATATGCATATGTATACATATTGTGTATATGTATGTCTGTCTGTGTCATCGTCGGGTTTTTATCGAAAGTCTTGAGGGTGGAGATGGTTCTATACCTTGTTTTTTTTTAGCAATAGAAATAATGATGTCATTTTACGAGGTTTTTATCAGGCACGTTCTGCGGCAAATAAAAAGTGTCACCTAACCTTAATAAATATTAAATCCGTTATTTCATGCTTACATTATATATTTTTATTTAAAGATACGTAAATATATGACTTATTTTTTATTTATTTAAATAGACTTCTAAATGATAAGGCATCAATTATTTTTTAAATTACGTTTCGGTTCATTCATCTAAAAGTTGTACAATAAAAAAACCAAAGAGGCAGATATTGCAAGGAGCCGGTTCGGGTTTTAAAAAAGTAACTTGCCATAGTAACTAACTATCACTGTCGTGCAAATCAGGTTAATCTAATGTGTGTGTGTGTTTACGACCACTGCTTCTTTGTTAAGCTAATTTCTATTGGTAAATAAAACAAGGTTTAGGTATGTTTTGTGTCGATTTTTTAAATGTTTAATTTACTTAGTGAATTTTAATAACAACATAAAAAAGGGAAGAAAATAATATAAACTAAATAAAAACTTATACTAAATAAAAAATTTGCCCCAGGTCCTCGGTGCACGGTAGGGTTCCCAGAAGGCTGGCCGCATTGCCACGCTGGATAGCAATGCTAATCCGTTGTGCGAAATAGCGGCCAGCCCTCTGGTCACCAGACGCTTCTATAAGGCGCGTCGAGATGTGATTTACTTTAAGTGGAGAAATCCTGCAAACCCGGCTTTCAAGGTATCTAATTTATGTCGTACCTATTTCCAGAGGCGAATTTACACGCATTTGTCGCCTATCAAAATGTTCAACCTTAATGTTCTATTCAATCTTTTCCAGCGTTTTAATACATAATATAATAATGCAAAACGGTGTTTGACAAAGCCATTAGTTGCGCATTATTGTTAAGTATTGCTAACTGTTGGACTGGAAGGGAGAAGGAGAGTATAATTTCTCTAATGGAATGAAAAACGATAATTTATTTTAATGATTATTGCATATTACCTAGTTAACATCAGATGGTCGTTTTTGAAAAAAAAGACTCTTAAGCATGGTTGGGCAAACTTTTTAAAGGGTTCTAAAGGCTTTTTAAAAATTCACATAATATAAAATATATAAATTCACATAATATATACGCAAGGTAACTGGTTTTCTTCACGTGTCTTAAATTTGTTTTATTTAAAAAAAAGTCTGTGATGAAAACTGTCATGGCGGGTTTTACTAAGACGCAGGGGTGGGCAAGGCATTCTCCATACAAACTCTGTGCATGTTTTATTCGTAGGTTTTGGCACTAACGAATGTAATATTTTTTTTAGATGTAGATTTTTTAGATGTATATATAATATTATAATAGCGGGAGTCCGCTGGATGCGGGTGGCGCAAGACCGGTCATTGTGGCACTCTTTGGGGGAGGCCTATGTCCAGCAGTGGACGTCTTTCGGCTGATATGATGATGATGATGATGAAATATTAGATAAGCGAAGAGAGTGATGTGTAAATTATTGAATATTTCAAAAACATGAAAAATGAAAAAAAATTAAAATAATATCAATGAAAAAATTACATCACGAAATACCTAACAGAAAAATAAGCATACTGGCCAAAAATCATAACTTAATAAAATTAAAAAAATACATTACCGCACAAGTGCCGTAAGTCGCACTATAAGTGTCCATGTTGGCCCATACAAAGAGACACTTTCTGAGCATATGTATTGCAAAGAGTAATTTATTGTACCTTGGTGCGCGATAAATACTTCCGATCTAAGACGTTTATTTCACCCTCCTATAATTAAAAACGCTTTAACCTTCTTTACGCAAATGGAACAATTACCACCAGTGATGTAGAAACTGAAATACCGAACCCTTTGATTACACGCATCGTGCGAAAAAGGATCAGACCGCAAAAAGGGTTCAAAACATCAATGTACGGTTTCGTCAGTGAAAAACATAAAACTTTCTTCACTTTTAAAACCCTTCCATCATCGGCATAAAGTCGACGATTGCCTGATTCGGGCGTACTCGTTTCATGGTATTCCTAAACGCAAGAATTTTTAATAAAAATCAATTAATTTTGTCCCGTTTATGGTACAACGGGTTTCATCGTCAATCGCGTATAGAGGTAAGTACTTTGATTTTGATTGATGGATACCAACCCGTGAGCTTGTATCTCACGTAGGCAACGTTAGATTACAAATAGCTCAATCGCTAATATCAATAGCTTTATCTAAAAACGAAATTTGAATACCTAATACATATTCAAATACATACCAATAATATATTCATAAAATATATTTGTAGGTACATACCTACATACATGAAAGCACGCTACGATCTTGCGGATTTCTGTTACCAATTTGGCTTACATCTAACTCGACCGCGAATGGACGGGATACCAATGTTTCTTTGATGAGAAAATATTAAATAGTATTTTATGCAATCGGTATATTATATATACTTAAATGTATGCCTTTTTAGTCGACAACTGCGTTTAGACCACGAGACTTGCCGAGTGGTCTAAGTAATAAGGTTCGAGACTTAAAAAGCTAATTATATAACTTTTGTATATAATACTTTTTCTATGAGTCCAGAAAATAAAAAAAAATACAGAGAGTTGACGCTGAAACAACCTCATTGGTGTAGGTTACACGGTGATTAATATCACATGATACAACACACTCACATCACAATTAAATACGTATCACGTGGGTATTGATAAATATCGAACCCAAGTTAAAATAATTCTGAAATGTACCTCTACGATAATATTAACAGTATTGTTATAACAATTAACATGAGGCCGGTGCCCCATTAAGATTGAAAAAAAAATCGGTGTCCATGATCGCCTTTGGCTTCTTATGTCAAATCTCGACCAATGCCAGGCCAATGTCAGGCTAGTCCTATGGGTAAGGGTTGTAAAATTAAAATCAGGTTCAAGACTAGGGATATATTCAAAGTTCACTATTCGGACCCGCACTGAACGTAGGTATATAGAGATTTAGGGTCGTGAGTCGTTGGCGGTTGGTTGGAGACGAGAGGCCCGGCGCTCCCCTGAGGTCCCGTGTCTGGCGACTGCTGGCTGGCCGCAGACTACGAAGGCGCAGGCCTGGTCAGGGTGGCTGTTCTGTGCTCGTGTTGGTGGGTGTATCGTGCCTGCTGGCGCGACTGCTGGGACTGCCTCGGCCCCTGTCCAGGGGACGTCGCCCTTGCCCGCCCTCATCCCAGCGGATGAGGATGTGAGGACCGGCTTCTCAAGCCGTACGGAGGTGCCCTGGAATTCCCAACCAGCTTGTGAATCACTGACCAGATCGCAAAACTGTGCCAGACCAGTCCCGTGAATAACGAGACCTTCGGGAGTCGAATCCGGCTTATAATGTTACAGTGCTGGCTGGCACAGACTACTATCGTACAGAGGTTTACATAAAATCAAATTTAGAACAATTTACTAGGTAACGGCCAAGAGAAATAACACTAAAAGGAAAATCATTGGATCCCTAGATATCAAAATACAACTGTGGTTTCCTCACTACAATTCTTATTGTATAAACTTAGCCCCTAAGATATGCTAAAATGGGCTTATTGAATTACTGTTTCCCCTTTTAGTACTGTGACATTATGTAAATAGCTGTTTTTTCGCAACTACACCATTTTCTCTCAACTAAAATTATCAAAATAATGTCTAAAAATAATTTCTTCTTCTCCTTGTACATTTTATAGTCTCTCACCTTTTATTTTACATGTTAAACTTATTTTTTTTTCTGATCTCAACCAAAATGTTTGCAACTTTTAACTTTTGTTCCTTTTTTGTTTCTTGTTCTTTTTCCTCCTCTACTGGCCCTTCAGGCCGTAGAGGGAGGTTTGTCCACAAACATATCTATCAGGGTAAAAAAAAAAAGTCAACTGGAAATGTGATCCCTGGCAGCTATAAATAAATAACACAAGCAAATACATGTTTTGAGATTAAAACTAAAATATTTTGTAGGACTCACCAATTTCGGGCACAAATTAAGGCTGTGTTTCCACCATAGATGTGCGAGGATGCGTTTTCATACATTTGACACCTCGCAACGCGCCGAGCGAGGTGTCAAATATATGAAAACACATCCTCGCACATCTCTAGTGGAAAAGAGAGAGAGGCCAATTCTGTATCGCGTGATAATACTGACCGTGTAACCGATGCCGTTAAGCTTTAAAAGTATTTCATTGTACAATGGTCTATGAAGTTCTAATTCAATGATTATAGTAGAGGAGTAAAAAAAAATATAGAAAAAAACATGATCAATACATCTGGGGTGCTCTTGTTAATAACTTTAACTATTTTCCAATCGATAGCGTGGGTATCTAGTTCTTGTGTACAGATATACAGACAAAGCAAAATCGTAGAGTTCCCTTTTATTACTTTTTGGTACGGAACCCTAAAAACGTTCCAAATGAAACTGATACTGACAATTTTGTTTGGAACTGAAACATCTTTGTCTGCAGCTTTGAAAAACACCAAACTGTCAGTCCCAGTTTCAAGTGAATTCCGGCGCGCTTCTCTGGTAGGCCCCTACACACATCAAAGAGTTGCCTTTGCCTAGATTAGAGCAATCCAGCGTAACGTACGCTCTAATGGCCAATGATTACGCGCTCTACATTTTATACCCTCATTTTGCATACTTACTGAAATATTTTTGAGGTTTTATGTTTTCAAGTGACATATTAAAGGGTTGTAAGGTTATAAGTCCCAGTGTTTATTATTTTTATTATTTATTTTATTAATTTAAACCTATTACATTGCCCCACAAACATTTTCTAAGGGTTTTGCCCCCATAGTAGACACTTAAATACCCAGTGGTTGACAACTATTTTTAAACCTCTATTCAGAGTCTTTTATTTGTTATACTTTGAGTATTGATAGTATATGATTGTAATAAATTACCCAAGTTTAAAAATTTCCATAAAAATTACCATAATTATGACAATTTGTTTAAATACGGCATTAAACAATATAGCAAATATTATTTTTACATTATCTATAAAAATAACCTCACGAAAAGTCTTGAAAATGATTAAAAAAAACAAGTTTTTAAAAAAAGATCAAAAGACGGAGTTTGACCATAGAAAACTACATGTAATATCATAGGTGGTGATCATATTTCCCTAAAAACTTCATACTAACCGTTTTTGACCTTAAATTATTTAGTTTACCCTTGATTTGCGTAAAAACTTTTTGCCTAATTTCGATTTGCGTAACTTCAGTTCATCTAAAATTTTTTGGCGTAACTGCTCACTTTGCCTAATTTTTGTTTGACCGAATTTCATTTTGTATAATCATTACTACACATGATTTTGTTTCTCCTAATTTTAGTTCACCTAATTTTCAGTATGTTTAATCTTATTTTGTATGATGTTTGATTTACATAATTCTGTTTCGTCTAACTTACATTTCTTCTAAATTACATTTCGTCTAACTTACATTTCGTATATATCTTTTTATAATCATTATTAAGCCGAATAATTTCCAAACCTACATGTTGATGACTAGCCAGCGTGTCGACGTCACCCCGCTCACGCGCTCCGCTCTGACGGATGCAAGTGAACAACCCTAACCTAACCTAACTTTGACAATTACCTATCTGACAGACGTGTCAAATTTGACAGATTCACGACGCGCCAGCCTGTCGACGGCACCCCGCTCACGCGGTGTGCCTATTCCGCTCTAAGTAATGCAAGTGAACCCTAACCTAACCGAACTTTGACAATACCTATCTGAAAGACGTGTCAAATTTGACAGATTCACGACGCGCCAGCCTGTCGACGGCACACCGCGTGCCTATCCCGCTCTAAGGAATGCAAGTGAACCCTAACCTAACCGAACTTTGACAATACCTATCTGACAGACGTGTCAAATTTGACAGTTTGACGACGCTGAGGGATGCAAGTGAACCCAAACCTACTTATACTTTATCTTGCCGTTTATCACGCTATCACGCGACCATCATATACCATTTTTGTGTTTTTGTTTCTTCAAGGAAAAATTATGATGACCCAGTATTAGACAAAAAAAAAAACTTAGTCAAAACGATATTCGACTATATGATCATTAGTTAAAATAAGAATCGACCAACTGATTTTTAAGTGAAATGATATTAGACAAAACAAAAGTTTATATGCAAGTTAGGTATGCAAATTGACATTTAGGCTAAACGTTTTTCGATTAACTAATTAATATGCAAAATGAAATTATACAAATCGATATTCGACAAACAATTCATTATACTAAAAGTTGTTATACAAACTGCAATTTGGCAAAAAGTTTTTAAAATTTCGCCAAACCGAGATCATGTTGGCGAATAGGTAGTGCGCTCGCAAGTTAAACAGTATTTTTAATACCTACTTAAGTATATAACCTATCTTAAAGTTGGAACTACTCGTAAATTTCGTTACAAGATTAAGTGCAAACATATACTCGGTATCTAAAGTGCAGCAAAAAGTAATGTACCTACATACGGTATAACGCAGTCGTTTTCAAGTTGTATACCTCATCATCCTCCTAGCGTTATCCCAGTACAGTTGAAGGATGCCTGGGGTCCGCTACCTAATCCCAAGATTTGGCGTAGGCACTAGTTTTTACGGAAGCGACTGCCATCTGACCTTCCAACCCCGAGGGGAAACTAGACCTTATTGGGATCAGGCTTTGTCAAGTGAGTGGGCAACTTGACTGTTAGAAGTTCTCAAACCGCCCGAAGGCCTCCAACTTGGCTTAACGACTGCTGCCATAGACAGCAACCGGGATCAACGGCTTAACGTGCCTTCCAAAGCACGGGAGCGCTCAGTTAGTAACCACTCAAAGCGGTCACCCATCCAAGTCCTGACCGCTGCCCACGTTGCTTAACCTTTAGATACCGCAAGCGGTACCCAGCGCCGCTGGGCCACGAGCGCTCCTTCAAGTTGTATAGGTACCTAGAATACTAAATTACCATAACGAGTAATCTACCGATTTTCATTAGGAAAATGGCTTATACTTAATTAAATTACAGTTACATTTTCATTAAGTGTGAAAGGTGCTGCCAGCCACTAAGTAGCATTGTATTATTAAATGAGTTATACCACATCCGGCATTATCCCGCGTTCGTAATTATCCCGTGCACGTGGCGCCGGCTTCGCGCTCATTAACTTATCGCGACTCGAACGCTGAGACGTTAATTAACAACAGCATAATGTTTTGGTATGCAGTGTGTAAAAATTGTCATTAGAATGACAATTAGTACATCGAGTCGCATGTTGATAATTTTTTTTTTTTTTTTTTTAATTTATTTATTACAATAAAGAGTAACATAATTACATTTTTACTGATCTGCCAAACTGTATGACAGTTTGTTGGCAGAAAACATTTATATACCCTCACACACTATTTATATTTATGTACTTATGCAAGTTATTATTAAACATTCAAAGAAATACTTCAGACATCAATGGCCTTACAAATTTTAAAACACTGAATTTAAATTTAAGTAACTTATGACAAAACTATTGATAATACTAATAAAGTGAAAATTGAAACATGATTTCATTAAAGTTTTAGGTAGTGACACTATTATGTGATCTATCTATCTATGTACTTATTATATATTCGCCTATGACTGACGGTCGGCTGCCGCCGCACGATCGGGTTGGTAAGAAAAAAAGAGCGGGTATTTATATAGTTACTTTGTGATAGGCACGTGCCTACCAGCTCGGTCGTACGACGAGTCCGCTGTCCGCACCTGGGGCATTGTTACAACTAGATAAATAAATAGCAACATCCCATTAAAAACATTCCATGTATAAAAAAGTCTCGAAACTCTGTCACTGTAAAAAGTTGTGATGATATTACTTAGAGTCAAGTTCTTATTAATTTTGATTTGTTAGCTTGATAAAAAAATACTTTGGTATCTTTAATTTTGGTGACTGAAATTTTAGGCTTCTAGTTTTTTCCACAACGAAGTTACGGGGGGTAGGAAATGGCCAGATTGGCTTCGAGAAAAGGATGGTACGGCCGTGCCTTTTTTTGTCGACTTGGCGGAGGCACGGTCATGCCCCCAGATTCAATAAATATACACTATTTAAGTGGTTTAGCTCATTAAGCTTAAACTTTGTGTATATGTCTACTTTGTGCATTTCATAACTAAAAGTTTGTAAATACATAATTTATTAACCAAGGATTCTGGACAATATCGTATTTGGAATAGATTTTTGCGTTACATCGCTGCTTGGTATTCAAATTCAAAAATGAATTACGGCATCTCAATTAGGTGTAACGTTAACACTCATTTTAGTTAATGATTAAAATACCATGCCATGTTTCGCTTTTTTTGCATATATTAAGTAAGTTTACACATTGTATACAGTAGCTCTAGTATAAGTTTTTTTTCGAAACATTAACTAATTCGAACGCGTTTGCGTTTTGTCTCAAAATGTATGAAAACGCTCTCACCGAGATTGAAATACGCGCGCTCATCGGTTAGCAACAAATGTTATACTCGCTATTTTAGTTTCCACTAGTGACTACCAGAGGCGCTGTTCACGTTTTCATACCACTTTCATACATTTTGAGAAAAAACGCAAACGCGTTCGAATTAGTTAATGTTTCGAAAAAACTTATACTAGAGCTACAGAGCGTAACAACACGCTGCGCTCCAAAACTCAAATAGTCGACGTGGCTCGGAAGGTGGCCAAGTTGAAGTGGGACTGGGCCAATCACGTCTGCCGCATGCCCAGTGAGCTGTGACTGAAACTGATATTAATATGTTCCATTAGCAATTATTTCCATGTATTAGCAAATCATAATTATGTGAATTAACTGCAAAATTAAATTTTCTAATTCCGCACCTTCAATGTACTACGTGCACTGCTTAAGATAACTTCATAGTAAACAGAACAATAAGGGCTGTAATTTGTACTGAATTGTCAATTTACTTTGCAGTACATTGCTGGCAATTAATATTTTGTTAGAAATTAAGTGAAGACGAAATTTTGGTTTAATTATAAAATTAAGCACATGGTTAGGTTAACAAACTACGTATATATTTATAAACCTAACCCAACTTAAAGAAAAGCCCGCTTTCC
The DNA here is from genome assembly GCA_951800055.1 of Cenopis cana. NCBI lineage: Eukaryota > Metazoa > Arthropoda > Insecta > Lepidoptera > Tortricidae > Cenopis > Cenopis cana. The sequence goes on along the minus strand of OX637476.1, from coordinate 15,123,918 downwards.
GGTAACACACGGTATGTAAGAACTGAAAACCGTAAGTTGTTTCAGACACTAAAATATATAAGTCTCGGACATTTTAATTGGCTGTATAACTTGTAATCACGGAATAATAAAAACCAGTGGAAATGGCAAGGGGGCGTGCCGCGCTGTCATAAATATGAGGAGATACGCAGCATTGCTTCAGTTCGCAGCTTTCGCTGGTGCGTGACAGTTGTGTCGCTACCATTACAAAAAAATCTAAATTGCATGAAAAATGCCATATTACGCAATTTTGGAGTACAAAACCGATAGCCGGAGCAAAAACGTTGCCAATGGTGGTGTTTCATACCATCGCTAAGTCTTATTTTATTTTATTTTCAATAATTTCTAATATTCTGTTTTAGGGCATTTTAAGCATATAGACACCAAACATAAATAAACCTTATCATCAAGCAATAGAGTTGATTTTGCACCATACGTCAAAGTATGCAGCAATCTAGAACATTCGCTACTCAAGTAGTGCGCGAATGATGTCGATAAGTTATCGATATTTGGTGCAAGTTATCTATTATAAAGATGAAATATAATTCAATGTTTTTTAGGGTTTAAAAGTAAAATAATGTAATTCATTGTAACTAGTGTACGGGGATTAAATAATGTATCTGTATTTCAAAGTTATTGAAATTTTTGCACTGATATTGATTTTCATCAAAATCGTTAGAGCCGTTTCCGTGATCCCCGAAATATATATTAGAATTGCTCGTTTAAATATATAAGATAAAATATAAGTCAGAAATATATTGACAGAAGTATTTTTTTTTTAAACGAATATACGACATTAATGTTTTTTTTTCGTTATTTTAAACTAAATTAGAATACATTTTGGACTTAATTAAATGCCATGACCTATTCTTATTTTTAGGGTTCCGTACCCAAAGGGTAACACGGGACCCTATTAGATACTAAGACTCCGTTGTCCGACTGTCACCAGGCTGTATTTCATGAACCGTGATAGTTAAAAAGTTGAAATTTTCACAATTGAGTATTTTTGTTGCCACAGTAACAAAAACTAAATAACAAAAAAAAATTTAAGGGGGGTTTCCATAAAAAAGACACGTTTTTTGCAGTTTTTAGGGTTCCGTCCCCGAAGGGTCAAAAAGGGAACCCTATTGGTGACGCCCAGGCGTCCGCCCGTCCGTCCGTCCGTCGTCTGTCACAAAATTTTGTTCCTAAGAATTTTTTAACTTCCCGTTGACCTATGCACTTGAAATTTGGTGATTATGTTTATTATTACGTATATTTTACCAACAAATACTAATATATTGATAAATCACTTTTTTGTGGTTGGTTCGGAACCCTTAATGTGCGAAGTCCGACTCGCACTTGGCCGGTTTTTACAGATAATGGTACAGAATCCGGCTTGCGCGGGTCCAACTCGCACTTGGCCGGTTTTTTATATTTTTTTTATGTGTACGTGTGTGGTAAAATAAAGGCTTAATAATCTATATATTACACTTGCTACATTATTATTTATTGAATGCTACCAGATATCTGATACTAGATAATGACCAAAGTTATTAAGTCCTTCTTAAATTAAAATGTTTTCGTACATTAATATTACAATATCGATAACGTGGAAGTGAAGTATAGCACATCACTAAAGTACACGCAAAGTGCTCTATCGGCGAGTAGCCGAACTAGGGTATGTACTCTTATATAGTTTTTCTCTTAGCAGTTCAGCTATTGAACGCTAGATGGCAGAAGTTTGAAGGCGCAAAAGAATTTCAATCATTTCGCATGCACTTAAAGTTTAAATTAAGTGAAAGCTCCGTTGTTCATAGCACCTTTTTAAATAAAATACTACGACCAATCACTTTCAAGATTTCAATGTGTTTAGCATTATGATAGCGTGAGTTTTAGCGACACCGGTCTCGATACTAATCGCGACTTATGCCATTTCCACTGGTTTTTATTATTCCGTGCTTGTAACACGCTTGTAATCATTTTGTATATCGTCATTCATCCTTTTGTTTTTAGTTTGGAACACGAAATAACTGAATTTATATGTAGTGTAGGTGGTATTCAGGTGAGTGGAGTGAGTGAGTAACTTTTAACTAGAGGTATACACTTTACCTTTCTATAATATATGTAGCAAGTAAAACGTTATCTATTCAGTGGCTCTAGTATAAGTTTTTTCGAAACATTAACTAATTCGAACGCGTTTGCGTTTTGTCTCAAAATGTATGAAAGTGGTATGAAAACGTGAACGGCGCCTCTGGTGGTCACTAGCGAAAACTAAAACAGCGAGTATAACATTTGTTGCCAACCGATGAACGCGCGTATTTCAAACTCGGTGAGAGCGTTTTCATACATTTTGAGACAAAACGCAAACGCGTTCGAATTAGTTAATGTTTCGAAATAACTTATACTAGAGCTACCGGACATTTCTGAGAAAAATCTTTATTTTACTATACTCTCTTTTTTTGCAACAGGGGCATATAATAATAATATCACAATACAAATATGAACCCTTAATATTATGGCGAGAGAAGTTTTTAAACAACAAAAGACTAAGGCTGGGTTGCACCAAACCGTCTGTAATCGTAAGCGGTGTTCGTTAAATCTGATTGTATGGAAAGTTTGACAAGTTTCTATGGGATGACAGCTACCGGCGCCATATTTGACGATGACCGGTCTGTGTTCGTATGTTGGTGCAACTGCCCCTAAGTCGCTGGTTAAAGCTATTTATTATTATCAGTGAACGAATATAAACATAGAAGCATTCTGCCTGCTAAATTTTGACGCAACGCAAACTAACCCCAGTGGGGCAGGTCCTTAATAACTAAGCCCGGCACGAATTTAGTTCAACTGTCATCCCAGTGAATGGCGGATGTCGAAACGCAATGAAAAAATCAAGGATTTTTACAATTTAAGATGCCTTCATGTGTTGTGAAGTGGTGCAGGAATCATACGGATCGTAACAAAGACAAGGGAATCACTTTCCACGTGTAAGTAAATCGATAACGTTAGTAAAACCTTAAAAAAATATTATGATCAATATTTTGTATAGGGATGATATTATGCCAAATGTAGTAAGTACATTTTTTATGGAATGCATCAAAGTATTTGTGGCTACATTGTGTAAGGTCTTAATTCACGCACTTACTTGAGGGAATGGGTACACGGCGATGCAGAATGTAAACACTAAACAACCCAGTCCTTTGTGCACTAAATGTTTCAAGTATTTCAAGCACTTATAATTAGCACAAGCACATTAGAGTCAAGCACAAAGTAGAAGGAGAAATGGGAGAGTCATAGCACTTAATATTAAGAACGCGCAAGGAATATGTAGGTAATAACGAATGCGGCCAAGCGACCATTTATTGTATTAAACAATTGTTAAATTGAAAAAATAATAATAATAATAGACAATATTTTATTTCACCGACCCTGTAATGTCGCACATATCCCTGTGCAATCTACTTCCTCTGCCACTCATACGTAAAGGTGTATTCAGATATAGACCCTCTATTTGCATCGACGTAAACGTTGCTGACTGTACGTGAACATGAGTAAATGGGTACGCACTGCCCGGCTGTACACATCCATACTAATTATTATAAATGCGAAAGTACCTACTCTGTTTCACTATCTATTACCTACCTCTTCACGCTTAGACAGCTGAACCGATTGTGATAAATGTTGGTATGGAGATATTCGAGACCCTAGGAAGGACATAATATAGCTTTATCCCGTGGAATAACTCAGTCAGATGTCTGGAACGGAGTGTAAAAGTATAAATAATACAAATTAATCAGCAATTTTATTACAATACTGTTAACCTATTTATTTTGTTTTCTTTCAACGTGCCGAAAATTAAAATATTGATTAATTATTTGACTGTCTAAAATCTGTTGCATGAACCTATCCATGAATCCCATTGACATCTATCAAATATGATTCGTGACGGCACAGATCCGTGGCGTACGGCCTGCTGCTAGCGCCTACAGCAAGAAGCTCATTGGCGGATTAAGTTGCTGATTGGCAGTTATTGTCTATACAACCATTTCAGTCACGCGCAAGTGTTTATCTCTTTTACACTAATTGTGTCTTACAATTAGTGTAAAAGAGATAACTATTATTTTGTTATCGTTTTCGTATTATATCTCTGTATATACGTAACGTCGTATTTAAATGTGTGTGTATTTGTGTTTGTGTGCTAAGTGTCCCGATAAATTCAACGCCAAAGTTCTCAGAGGCTGCTTCCATGTTTATATTCGTTCACTGATTATTATACATTCGTACTGATACTTATGCCATTTTCAGTTGTCAGTTCCTGTAATCCATATCATATTAAATGCTTTCACTGTCACACACGTATCAAGTTACCGATTCCGACGCTAATGACATGGTAATACTCCCGCACGTATTTCCCTCTAATTAACTATTGAATTAATGAATACGATATTGGCAACGCTCGGGGCCGAATAATACCGCCGGCTGTAACCGGTCGAATTTTTATTATCTCCTTGATTTGTTTCGGGATTGTAATTCGTGGTTCTTGAGCAATAAATAGTAATAATCTAACAAAAAACTCTGTCAGAAAACTCTGGCGGTTACGCAATAGAACTAAGAATCGCCATACTACTCGTAAATCGTTTACGCAGTCGCTAGCGAGCACGGCAATGCAAACATTGCAAACTCATGGTAAGGTACGGGTTGCAAAATCACAACTGAGTCTAGTTAAAAGTTACAATTACTTACAATACACCTTTACAACCCCTTTGTACTTCACCACTAGTCTAATATTTATTGAAATACCAATGCAATAAAGATGCAATAAAGATGTCTATCCATTTAGCCTGTGCAACCTGTTCCAAACTATCTCGCCCCTCTTTTATTATTTACTAGCGGCCCGCCCCGGCTTCGCACGGATAGTCTAGTTTTGCTACCTGATGTTTTGATCTACTTACCTGCTATATTACTACAGATGACATTTCTCTTAGAATATTGCTCGTTTTCCATACAAACATTAAACCCCTTTTTTACACCCTTAAGGGATGAATTTTCAAAAACGCTCAAATCACTTTTCTTATATTTTAACTGAGAGTCTCCACAAGTGCCTATGAAGTCACTCACTTTAAAAATTCAGGTTGCCCAAACAATGTTTTAATCCCCTTTTCACCCCTTCAGAGGGTGAATTTCAAAAAACGCTGAAATCAGTTTTCTTTGTATTTAATTCTAGGTCTACAAACGAAGTTTCAAGCTCTTCGTTTAATAAAAAAAATGCTCCCCATACAAACTTTCAACCCCCGTTTCACCCCTTTAAAGGGCGAATTTCGAAAAACGCCGAAAACAATTTTCTTCCATTTTGATGCTTAGTCTTTTAGAGAAGTTTTTAAGTTTCTATCTTAAAAATAATTTTGTTTCCCATACAAAATGACCACCCCCCGTTTAACCCCCTTTAAGAATTATTTTTGAAATAAATTATAGCCTATGTCCTATTTTGATGTCTAAGCTACAACACTGGAAAGTTTCATAGAGATCCGTTCAGTAGTTTTTGAGATTAAGTGGAACGTACATACATACATCAGCACAAACTTTCACGTTTATAATATTAGTAGGATTGAACAGCTGTAGCAGCAAAATCAGTTACCTACCTATGCAATAAAAATGTCTATTATTATTTAGTTGAGTCACGTAGTCCTGCTTCACCACTCTTCTTATATTTATTGAAATTAATATTCGTAATAAAGATTAAGGTAAACGTCTCTGTGCTCGACACTAGCCCATACATGGCGCTTTCAATGTGATATCATGATGACAGAGGTGATAATTACGAGGTGTCATCTATTGGACACTAAGTTGTCAAGCACTGGACGTTAACCTTAATCGGTGTTCTGACTTTCCATTGGTTCGCTTGAGAGCTGCAGCATTGATTCAAGCAAAGAAGACAATTAACTGCCAATTGGCGGAAATAATTCGTGTATAAGCAAATTTTGGCATACTTGTAGATAAATATGTCCTCAACAACATACTAAAATTCCTGGGGGATGGGGGTGGAGATAACGGGTAGAGGGGGGTGTAAAGTAATTTTTATTTTTAAGAATATTGAGAAACAAAGGAATGAGACCCACCCGTGAGGCCACTTAAAGGTAACATTCACCCGTTTAAAATCTCATCAAATATTCATCCTAGCGAAAAAGTGCGTAGACCCTTTTTTGTAGAGAATTGTATGCGTAGATTACTCATGCCTAAGAACATTTTTAGCTATCGGCCACAGTTTAAGAGTTTTATACGAAAAACTAAAAAAAATACCTAAAGTGACCTTTACACCCCCCTCTACCCGTTATCTCCACCCCTATCCCCCAGGAATTTTAGTATGTTGTTGAGGACATATTCACATACAAGTATGCCAAAATTTGCTTATACACGAATTATTTCCGCCAAGTTATCCTTCATTAACTGGATCACATTGCGAATACCGAGGGTTGTGACAATATTGGAAGTCTATAAATAAGGAACTTGTTACAAATGTTACAATGGCTCTTCCGACATCCATTCTTTGCTAACAAATATAGTACATAGATAGCGTTCGGTTCAAAGGAACTCAGTTAAGTAATTGTCTGTACTTTCTGACCCGCCTTTGAACTGTCCGGTGCAGTTATTAGTATTAATAAAGGTAGAAAGATAGATATTAAAGCATTACTTGTTCGCTACACACTTAAACAATACACAGAGAGTAAACGCCCTCGCGTTTTATCGTGACTCCATACCTGACACTTTCAGTTTTATCTGAGAATATATATAGAGGTGAAATACATATAAAAAATTTAATAAATGAAAAATAAAACATAAATAACATTAAAGGTGAAATTCTTTTGCTAGAAGGTAACTTTACGCTAGGAAGCGATAAACAGAAAAAAACCAGTAGGTCTAGTATAAGTTTTTTCGAAACATTAAGAGGAATGCCTAGCTGCGATTTTCCCATACAAACGCTCTCGACTGTTTTCTCCCTGATTTTTGAACCTAGAGCAATGGTTTTTTCAAATAAGATCAATATCATCAATATCTATGCCGCTACGTTTTGATTTTTTGGATCTTTTTATTTTAAAGAAAGTTACAGCCCTCCAAAAATCGCAAAAACGGCGTAATTCAATTGGCTCCAAAAAAAGGCGCAGTATACAAATATGACAACAAATATCCAAAAAATCAAAACGTAGCGGCATAGATTATTTCTTGCTCTTGCAGTTTCCAAAATTTTATAATGATTGGTTGCGTTTTGGAGGAGGAAACAGTCGAGAACGAAGCCTCGATTTTTCAGTTTTTTGCAAGGGTATTTTAGTCCGAGCTGCAGTTGTCCTTATCGCACGAATTCGTGGCGGAGTCAGTTTCTAAATATACGTACACAGAAGGAATAGGGATGGGCAACAGTCGTTGACATATATTGTCGATACGCTAGTGATGAAAAAATATCGATAAATCATTATTACCAGAAAAGTTATTAATCACAAGAAGAACCCTGAGTCACAATGGAAGAATATTGAATAGAAAGGTGACCTGGGAACCCTTGTCTTTGATAAAGCCCAAATTGGGCTCCATACAGGCACCTACTTTTTGCCATTTTTGTCGCCACTGGCGAGGGGATATATATGTATGATACTTTATTGCACATAATAGGAACACATACAAGAAATAAAATTGCATAATATTAAGTACAAAGGCGAACTTATGCCTCCGAAGCATCTCTTCCAGCTAACCTTCGAGAAAATGAGAAAAATGAATATAACGCACGAAGGCCTTAGAGAAATTAAATGTGCACAAACATGGACACTTCCTACGGTAGCTATACGGTAGCCTAGTGGTTCAAGCGTACGGCTGTCAAGCGGCGGTCGTGGGTTCGAATCTCGGCTCTTACCAATGAGTCTTTCGGAACTTATGTACGGAATATCATTTGATATTTATTTACCGATGGCTTTTCAGTAAAGGAAAACATTGTACGGAACTGCTGATGATGACTCTTCAACGACGCATAGTTCACGTTTGAGGATTTGTTCTCATCGTTAGGTTTGTCAAGCAAGCTAAGGTTTTCAAGCCACATTTTGTCAAGCTTGAGTTCTGATGGTGGATTCAATGAGGAATTGAGGGTACTTACTCTTGTATCATTATAAACATACTTAGGTAGCCATTTTTATTTCATTGTATGGAATCTAAGAGTGCACCATCTAAGTATAATAGCTTTCACCGGCCTCCCCCATTGAAGTCGTTTTTTTTTTCTTAAAAAATATTTTAATTTTGATATGACCTTAAACCAGGGCTTCCCAACCTGGGGGTAAAATAGCCATTCTAAGGGGGTAATGAGAGGGGTACACAAAATGGATGAATAGATAAAACCTACATCACAATGTTCGGAATATTTCCCGCCCGCTGCGCTCGCATTTCATCTACATGACTTGATGCGTATGAAGTATTTTCCACACCTGTATCATAATGTCCGAAAATTTTCGAGCTCGCTTCGCTCGCCTATTCATCTATATAAGTTAAAAACTGGACTACCCGTGCGAAACCGGGGCGGGTTATGAATGCGAAAGTAACACTGTCTGCATGTTAACCCTTAAACCGCTCTACCGATTTAGATGAAAATATTTGGTATGGATATAGTTTGAGTCCCCGGGAAGGACAAAGGATGCTTTTTATATCGGAAATCGTGCCTTAACGGGGTTGAAGAGAGATAACTAGGTTAGTGGCTGAAATAAAATAATAGCAATAACATACTAACGCGATGACCGAGTTCTATGCAGACGAAGTCGCAGGCAAAACCTAGTGTATAATAAAAATGTTTGTAGTTATTGTATTGTTTGTTTGCGTAATTTTTAAAAAGGGGGTAAAACCGGTCTCCCCGATAGACCACAGGGGTAGTGATACTGAAAAGGTTGGGAACCACTGCCTTAAACTATAGGTATACTTTACCATCCAATACGAGTAAGCGAGTAATGTTCATTTTGCGGGGCATTTTTAGAAAAGTCTTATTCCTGTGTACAACGCCGGCGCCCGCCAAAAAACGTACCTACAGCCCCTTATACTCGTACTAATTAATCGTATGCTAAATTCGCGGGCTCGCGTCTCGCGCCTGTGTGCGTGCGCTCACACATAGACAGCGCCCGCTCCCGCTCCCAGCAGCGCGACAGAAACATTATGTCAAAAATTCAAGATTTGAAAAGTTGGTCAGCTAGGCATTCCTCTTAACTAATTCGAACGCGTTCGCGTTTTGTCTCAAAATGTATGAAAGTGGTATGAAAACGTGAACAGCGCCTCTGGTGGTCACTAGTGGGAACTAAAACAGCGAGTATAACATTTGTTGCTAACCGATGACCGCGCGTATTTCAAACTCGGTGAGAGCGTTTTCATATATTTAGAGACAAAACGCAAACGCGTTCGAATTAGTTAATGTTTCGAAAAAACTTATACTAGAGCTACAGGTCAAGTACTTGCCAAAAGTTGTCCCGAGATAATTATCTCGTGCTAACATTTTTGATATACAGTCCTACAGATAGTCAGTAGCATCCATATGCACAATTTAAAAAATTAAATCCGCTACACCACTTTTTGGAATAGCCCTTGGCGTTGATCCTCTACTGTCTGGCGTAAAACAAGAACGATTTAATATAATATCATTTATATACTCGACAACAGACGGGTTCCAGAGAACGTTATCTCTCAATTTTAAACTTAATCTTTTACAATTTCACTCTTACAATTCTAAGCGCTAAAATCCTTAAGAGTAAGACACACTAAGGGCCTATGTACACCGGCTTTTTTAAATCCGCGCAATGTATGTACACTTCTTCATTATTTGTGCAGTTAAAGTAGTTACCTATTGGCAGGTCGGTTCTCTTGGCGCTTAAAACGAGGCTCAATAAGCGCACCTCCGAATTGTCAATACCTACTCTATCTCAAGGAACGAAAGCACATGTCTTGTGATATTTCGGCGAGCGCGTGTGAGCGGGATGCCTTGATTTGTTGTCGAACTTCTGTTTTGTTGGACAGAAATCCGTCTTTATTTGTAAATACAGTAATTATAGTGGGGGAAGTAGTGTCACCCAATATATGAGAGGTGCACATTTTGGTATCGGATGAATTCACTTGGCACAGATGTAATATAGGTAAATGTAAGTTAATTTAGCCTGGTAGCCATCCGCCACCCCCTGGGGGGTAGGAAGGGAGGGGGGGGGGGGGGGGGGCTTGAAAGTTCCATTTTTCGGTTTTTCATGAAAAACTCATAAACGGTGACCCATTGCGAAAAACGTTCTTAGGCATAAGTAATCTAAATAAAATTATCTACATAAAAGGTTGTATACACTTTGTCGCTAGGATTAATATTTAATGAGATCTTAAAGGGGGAATGTAAAATAATATGAAAATTTAAGTGCCTATTAATTCCTTTGTTTTTCAATATTTTTAAAAACAAAAATTTCTATAATTATGCACTCAATGATCTCTATTCATTGATACCCCACTCGATGGGGTAGGTCAAACTTTTTTTTCGCATCCCCCTTTAGCTGTATGGGAGCCCCCCTTATGCTGTCATGCTGTCCGTCCGTCCGTCGTCTGTCTCAAAATTTTGTTCCTAAGATTTTTTTAACTTCCCGGTGACCTATGAACTTGAAATTTGGTGATAATGTTTTTTTATTTATGAAGTATATTTTACCAACAAATACTAATATATTGATAAATCACATTTTTGAGGGTGGTTCGGAACCCTAAATTTGCGAAGTCCGACTAAATGAAGAAAAAAAGAACGCGCGCGAAGGTTTTTTCTAGTCTCAATGTCTGTTTTTGTACGATGTAATTTGGTCTTCTTATGCTACACCGTAACTCCAAGTGATGTATTTATAGCATTTGTACACGACATATTATTTATACGGTCATATTGCAGAATATCATTCATCAGGCTGAGCCCGCCTGTGCCTATTCAACAAGGAAATAAATACGGCGAGCGTTCTTGGAAATATGCTCCGGGCAACTTTAGGTTGTGTTGAGGGCAAGTAATTTTGCTTATTAGTTATTAATTAATTAACCGACATTGAATAATAGTGACGGAAATAAGGATGGATTCTCGCCATCGCTTCTGAAGTGAATTACCCGACAGTTTAAAATATTTATATATTTTAAAGTGCTTAAATTCCAATGTTTTATTAGATGCGCGTGAGATTATAAAAATGTTGTTTTATATAAAAACAAAAAATTAAAAATTTTGAAAATACTCCCGACGGATGTAGCTAATTGAAAAACAATTAAATAATTAATTTTGAAATCCCCCACTGTATAGGAAATAAGTACATAAAGACATCTTTTTTTTTCAATACGGTTAATTGGTTGAGAGTTTATTTACAAGCCCAGAAAAATCCGTCGGGGGCTGCCATTGCCTGCCTTGAAATTACGTAGTAGCATGTTGTAGCGTGTTGCAGTTTATCTTATACCTTCGTTTAAGTAACCTCGAATTACTTATATTACTTTTTTAATACAAATGGGAACAGGCATGGCAATGGCAGCCCCCGACGGATTTTTCTGGGCTTGTAAATAAACTCTCAACCAATTAACCGTATTGAAAAAAAAGATGTCTTTATGTACTTATTTCCTATACAGTGGGGGATTTCAAAATTAATTATTTAATTGTTTTTCAATTAGCTACATCCGTCGGGGGTATTTTCAAAATTTTTAATTTTTTGTTTTTATTTTATTCTTTTTAGAGAAAGAGCCGTCTAAGTATATATGAACCCTCGAACGCGCCGGTTGTAGAATCAGCTTCCTACCTAAGCTACCTGATTTTTGCTTGAGGTTTTCCTAAGGAACTACAAAAATAGGTGCCAAGTGGCCACTTTCTATCCCCGAGTGTCTTACAATCGTACCTGAGGGCCTAAGCTCTGATGGTGAGGGGTCAGGCATACGAGGTCAGAAGGCGTATCGCGTAGGGCCGAAGGCAAGAAGCTTCTCCTTGGAGCGCGCTCGCTGTTCGAGCCTGAGGGTGGAAGGTCCGAAGGGCGAGCCCAAGTCGATATTTACTAGCCCCGAGTGTCTTATAAGGGCACTTGAGGGCCGAAAGCCCGAAGGTGAGAGGCGAGTCAAGCACAAAAGCCGTCCCACGTAAGGCCAAAGGCCCGTAGCTTCTTATTGGAGCGCATTCACTATAGGAGCCCGAGGGCTGAAGGTCCGAAGGGTGAGCCCAAGTCAACACTTTCAAGGCTAGAGTGCCATACAAGCGAACTTGAGGGCCTAAATCCCAAAGGTAAGGAGCGAGGCATACGAGGTCGGAAGGCGTAACCTGTAAGGCCGAAGGCCCGAAGCTTCTACTTGGAGCGCGCTCGCTATGCGAGCCCAATAGCTGAAGGCCCGAAGGGCGAGCTAATTTAATACTTTCGAGCCCCGAATGTCTTACAAGCCAACTTAAGGGCCGAAGACCTGACGGGCAACCTCACGTGGCTAACTTTCTCCCTAACTCACATTTACCCCTCTTTCAAGAGGTTTAAAGAACTTTATTCTCAAAAAAATACATGAAATTACTTACATGATGTTTACCATATATGCTGGAACGCTCATGGCCCAGCGGCGCCTTTGTGCCGCAACCGGTTGCAAGGTTAAGCAATGTCGGGCGGGATCAGTAGATGGATGGGTGACCGCTTTGAGTGGTTACTAACTGAGCGCTCCCGTGCTTTGGAAGGCACGTTAAGCCGTTGATCCCGGCTGTTGTCTATGACAGCAGTCGTTAAGCCAAGTTGGAGGCCTTCGGGCGGCTTGAGAACTTCTAACAGTCAAGTTGCCCACTCACTTGACAAAGGGGGGTCGAAGTTGCACCACGTCCGTAGGAAGTACCCACCGCTACCCTACACGTGACCCCTGGGTGGTTCTAAAAGTGCAACAAAAACTAACAACCGTTCTGTCTTCTCGAAGATCTCACGGTTCGTAATAAATGCCATACGATAAATAAATAACCATGTATGTACAATAGCAAATGACTTTTTCAGTTTCATGGGCCACGGATTTTAGGCTTCTCCTATCCAACTACTTAATCGCAAAATATTTAAAGCAGTCGAAACACGGTAATCCACCTATGTGCCCTCGCATCGTTCCCTATGATGCTATTTTGCTTCATCATCAGGTCTTCTAATGTTCATCTACAGAGGCTTCTCAATAAATACTATCAAAACAGTCTTAACACGATTCACTAACTAAATACCTACCTTTATACCCTCAAATATTGTTCTGATCCATCATCAGATCATTAGCCGATCATGTACAGAAGCTGCTCAGCAAACACAATCTAAAGAACCCAATCACGATCAAGACGCTATATGCCGTCGCAAAGTTCTCTGCGATATATTTATACTTCATCATCAGACCTTCTGAATGTCATGTACAACGTGTGTTAATACAATATAAACAAAAGAGACCAAAAACAAACGTAGGGATATCTGCCTTTGCTTAGTACTCTACCATGTTTTTCTGCTTCATCATCAGATCCTCAGACTTCAAATGCATGCAGTACTCTTCAAGTCGTATCGAAATCATAAGCGCTGGCTTAGTATTTTCAAAGAAAACGCGCTTAAACGCACTTTAGCAAGTGAAAAATGTTTACTGCAGCGCCCCCTGGCGAGTTATCCTCGTAAAATCTATCTAAATTTCTTCCCGACTGAACTAAAAACCTATCGCAGAAAACCGTATCTAAATCGGTCAAGCCGTTTTGGAGATATTGGTGTGCACACACAAACAAACAAACAATCTCTCACCCTAAACGCATATACCTTCTCCGTTCCGTCGTGGGTAATAAATGATTGTGATGTGTGATGGTTTGAACTTTACGTGGTTATCTATTCAAGAAGTTACCTTACCTTACTTGTGACTATTTGAACATTACACTCGGTCAAAGACAAAAAGAGTCGTGTGAGGTATTTTATAAGCGCTTTCTTATGAAAGATATTGGTGTCGGTAACTGTACCCATATTTCTAACTAGCTATTGCCCGCGACTTCGTCTGCGTAGAACTCGCGTCATCGCGTTAGAATGTTATTTCATTCTTCTATTTCATGCGCTTACCTAGTTATCTCTCTTCCATTCTAACTTAAACCCCGTTAAAGGGATGATTTCCGGGATAAAAGTATCCTATGTATGTATATCCCTATGTCCTTCCCTAGGACTCAAACTATATCCATACCAAATTTCATCTAAATCGGTTGAGCATTTTAAGGGGAAACAGGCAGACAGAGTTACTTTCGCATTTATAGCACACTGTACGTAATTGTTTTTTTTCCTCATTTTATTCTTTGTTTTTCTGTTGCTTTATATAGATACTTAGATTTCTTGATCTTAAGTAGGTTAAGTATTATCATTGTAATAAGCATATTTTTGTGAGAAAATGGCTGACTGTCGAGTTTCTTTCGGCGTTTCTTCTCGGCAGTGGCCTCTGTGAAACGCTAGTAGGGTTTAACTTGTAAAAGTGCCATGTCATTTTATTCATTTTATTTTTAACCCGCCCCGGTTTCGCACGGGTAGATAGTCCAGTTTTAAACTTATTTATCTAAGCTTTTGCCCGCGACTTCATTCGCGTGAATATCCATTATCCATATCAATTTCTACACCGTATTTCGCCGGGTTGTCTCGCCAAACATTGCGCACGCCGGCTCAATGCGCCCACATGAAACATGACAGAGGACTAAATACATTATATTATAGACGTAGATGAAAACGCTCGCGAGCGAAGCGAGCGCGAAATTTTTCGGATATTCTGATACGGGTGTGGAAAATACTTCATACGCATAAAGTAATGAAGATGAAAACGCGAGCGCAGCGAGCGCGAATTCTTTCAAACATTACGATGCAGGTGCGGAAAATACTTCATACGCATCAAATAGTGTAGATGAAAACGCGAGCGCAGCGAGCGCGAAATGTTTCGAACATTATGATGCAGGTGTGGAAAAGACTTCATACGCACCAAGTAATGAAGATAAAAACGCGAGCGTAGTGAGTGCGAAATGTTTCGAACATTATGATGCAGGCACGGAAAAGATTTCACACGCATCAACTAATGTAGATGAAAACGCGAGCGTAGAGCGCGCGAAAATTTTCGAATATTATGATGTAGGTGCGGAAAAACTTTATAGTCATCAAGTAATGTAGATGGAAACGCGAGCGCAGCGAGCGCGAAATTTTTCGAACATTCTGATGCAGGCGCAGAAAAGATTTCATACGCATCAACTATAATGTAGATGAAAACGCGAGCGTACGGCGCGCGAAAATTTTCGAACATTATGATGTAGGTGTGGAAACTGCTCATCAAGTAATGTAGAAAAAAACGCGAACGCAGCGAGCGCAAAATTTTTCGAACATTATGATGCAGGTGCGGAAAATACTTCATACTCATCAAGTAATGTGTATGAAAACGCGAGCGCAGCGAGCGCGAAATATTTCGAACATTATGATGCCGGTGCGGAAAATAATTCATACGCATCAAGTCATGCAGATGAGAACGCGAGCGTAGCGAACGCGAAATTTTTCGAACATTATTATGCAGGTGCGGAAAATAATTCGTACGCGTCAAGTAATGTAGATAAAAAAGCGAGTGCGAAATGATTCGAACATTATGATGCAGGTACGGAAAATACTGCATACACATCAAGCAATGTAGATGCAAACGCGAGCGCAGCGAGCGCGAAATATTGAACAAAAGAAATTTGTTGACCTATCAAGTGGCTTTGTAAAGAGGTAGTTGAATAGATATTTTTTTGTTCATAAATTATTGGAATACCTTTTTAAGTTCAAAGTGCTTTATTGTAAAACATAGGTATAACTGAATACCTACTTTGGTCTTTCTTTCACTTTCGAAGATGGGGTAGAGGCCTAGGTTGATAGCGCACCCACCCTGGCTGCTTCTGAGAGGTATGTGATTTTCTGAGAGTTGTTTTTAAGGTTCCGAACCCGAAGGGTCCAAACGGAACCCTATTGGTGACGCCCAGATGTCCGTCCGTCGTCTGTCACACAGGTTTTACAGCCAAACTGTTGGAGCTACAGGTTTCAAATTTACACAGTATAAGCATCTTGTTGGCCCGAAGCCATACAAATAGTCACAAAATATTTTTAAATGTTTTTAAGAAGGGCTCCCATACAGCTAAAGGGGGGCGCGACAATTTTTTTTTATCCTATCCTATCGAGTGGGGTATCGTTGTTTAGAGCTCATTGAGTAGATACTTACTATATTTTTATTGAAAAAATATTGGAAAACAAAGGAATGAGAAGCCACCAAAGTCAGCTTTTTTTACGAAATTTTGTTCCGATGAATTTTTTAACTTCCCAAATACCTATAAACTTAAAATTTGGTAATAATGATTGTTATTACGTATATTTTACCAACAAATACTAATATATTGATGAATTAGATTTTTTTCTTTGAAATTTCCTTATTTTTCCTATAAAAACCAACTTAACTTTGCGGTCGGTTCGGAACCCTAAATGTGCGAAGTCCGACTCGCACTTGGCCGGTTTTTTTGCTTCCAATCCGCCTGTGACTTTCGAATTTGGTCATACTTGATGTTTATTGTTACGTAGGTATGCATGTTTTATTTTTAATAACGAATACCTACCAATATACCCTAAATTTATGTCTGTTACGCGCTGAACGTATTTTATACATTTTGCTGACGGAAAACGCAACTAATCGGCAGCTCGAAGAACCTCAAAGATAACACCCATATCAATTATTAAGAAAAGTAAATAAGTAAATGTCCGCCATCTTCGATTTGAAAATGGATAAGTATCATTCTTGTAATGAGCACCTCAAAAAACAATATTTTATACAAAAATGCGCATACCTAATATATAGGTACATGTCGCAAGTGCTACCATGCAACCGAGAGCCCGCCGCTCTGCGTAGCGTAGGTACCCTCCATCGAAAACAAAAAAAAAACCGAGGTTGCGTAGTAAGGTTTGCGAATACGTATTGATAGCGACTGACTGACCAACATAATTAGATCTCTCATTTCAAACAGTTAATATGGTTTGAGGGACTTTTGTAGTTTTGTCTATAGCCTTGAGAGGCAGAGGTATTGTTATTACACCCCCCATTTTTTCAAATACTATCTGTTTATTATACAATGTTTGAATGAGGTTCTATTTACCTTGCGTCCATGTATATACTTACCAATTTTCAAGCCTGTAAATCGTGAACTGAAAGACTTGTCATACAAAGTTTAACCCCTCTTTTCACCCCCTTACATCCCTAACCTGTATGATTTTTATAGCCTATAACCTGGCCGAAGATCCAATAAACATATTGCGACGTAGTGGCCTACGTCACCGCGGGACGCGCGGAGAGGGCAGCGCCGCCGCCCGAAGCTGCACGCCGCCCCGCGCCCCACCGCCGCGGCATATATAAGCAGACGCGCGCCCGAGCCGAGTCAGAGTACGGTTCGCGTTCGCAAGCGCAACCTGCTCTGCCCTCTCCTGACCTCCCCTCATCCCGACTTCCCCTGGCGGGTAAGGTTAACCGACCGGCCGAGAAGTCCCCCGCTCCCCGCTACCCCTGGCAGCTCGGTTAACCGAGTTGGCCGTCGTAGTATCCCCGTCGCTCCTGGCAGCTCGGTTATCCGAGTTAGCCGCTGTGACGTATCCGCCCTATCCCGGCACCCGCCGGCGGCTCGGTTCTCCCCGAGTCCTGCCCGCAGACCGGTTCCCGTCTACGCGCGCTCTATCGCCCCTCCCCGTGTTCCCGCACGCACTATTCATCCCGCCGCGTAGGGATAAAGTAGCTAAGGCCCCGCACCGTTCCCGGCTGGGTTCAGCGTCCGACCGTTTAGATAAGTCAGGTTTAAATATCAATAAAAGGGCGTAAGACCCATTGTCGTGTTAGAGCCAGTGTTCTTATTTCTCCCCTACTCCCGGATAGGTGCTCCTGAACCCGCTGAGTTGCTAGGAAACCTCCCTATACGCCCTTCAGGCAGGAGGATATGTATGTGTGGCTGAAGCCACCCATCACATTTGGCGCCCAACGAAACAACTCACAAAGGAGTCTCTAGGTACTCCAGGAGCCGGGAGTAGATAGGATATCAGTGGTGTTAACAATAGTGTTTCAGTATATAGCAATAACCTTGCTAAAAGTAATAAATCGCACGCGACACTGACCGCGCGTCGCGTCCCGCCCACCCGAATAGAAGAAACCCGCACCGCGCCCTATTCCTCGGGAACCTCTACACACCGATGCAGACCGCCTGGATATACCAACTGCATAAACCGGAACTGGTTAAGGAAGCCGAGGAAAGAGGAATCATCACCGAGGGCCTAACAGTTGATCAGATAAGGAAACTGCTCGCAGAGTCGTTGAAAGCAATCGAGGAATTCCAGACACCGACTAAGGAGCCACCTGTGAAAATGAACGAAGAACAGGATCAAGGAAAGCCGGACAGGCTCAACCGACTCATAAGGGAGTGGAACCTATCCTTCAGGACCACAGACAACCCCGTAGAATTTATTGAAAGATTGGAAGAGCTCGTAGCAGCCGGCGGGATAGACAACGAGGACGTCTTACCAGCCCTACCGCGTATCCTACAAGGGAAAGCCCTACTTTGGTACAGAAACAACTCCGAGTCCTGGGAGTCATGGGACCAATTCCTGGAGCTCTTCAAACTTTATTATTTTCCCACTAACTACGAGGAGGACCTCATAGGTAAGATTGTGGCCAGGAAACAAATGATAAGAGAGAGCTTCACAGATTACCTGACGGATCTGCAAACCCTTATGAGGAGATATGGGAACATGACTGAGAAAGAGAAGCTCCACCGGATACATGAAAACATGCAAACACAGTATAAATTATACATAAAGAAACATGAGTACAGTAACCTCAATGGCTTACTCAAATTAGCCGCAGAATACGAACGTATCACATCACCGTGCCAGAACCAATACACGCACAACAGGGAGCACGCAAATGGTATATATGAGAGGCCACAGGAAGAATGGAGACCCGTTACACCGAACAAGGAATGTAACCCTCCGGGACAACCGTCAGGCGCCGTAAGAAAGACAACATTAATACACCCAAAATATGATTCAACGACCTGTTGCTGGTCGTGTGGAAAACCGGGACATGACAGACGGGAATGTAGGTCCCCAAGCCGAACCTTTTGCAGCGGATGCGGGAGGATAGGCGTCCTGAGCCGGAACTGTTGCAAGAGCAGAACAAGACCACTAGACCGATCGCCGAAAGCCGCCGCGAGCCACTGCAGAGCCGACAATAGAATATACGAAACCGCCAGAATATCGGGGAACAATTTCACGTGTCTCATAGACACAGGCTCAACAAATACATACATAAATCAAGAAGTGTACGAGACGTGCCGGAAACACGATGTCCCGACGAAAAAGAGCCGGATAGGGGTAATGTTAGCCGACGACACAAGAACGAGCGTCAACACAAGTATATTAGTCGACATCGAAGTGAAGGGAAGCACTATCAAACATTGGGTCAGAGTACTCCCGTCGGCAACGTGTACAATAATTGGGATGGACGTATTAAAAAGGATGGGCGTGACCGTAACATGGCCGATAGAGGCCCCCGCACGAATATCTTCCATAGAAAACTATGAACAACCCCAACATAAACCTAGAGAGGAAGCCGAAACCGTACCAGTACAAACCGACCACCGACACGCCCCAGTTAAAACAAAGCAAGTAGCCGACGTATTGTCATTGAACCGAACACCCGCAGGATACCGGATGGAACACCGAAACACACCGAAGACAGCCCCCGTTAAAAACCACAGCAAACATAAGCCCTTACAACATGACCGCTACACACCGACATTCAATTCACATGGCAGAAAATTACAGGCCTCAAATGATCAGATTCCCTACCCTATACCGCGCCGAGAGGACTTAGCGACGTTACAAGATGTCCATAAGAAGGCCCGCCAAAACCAACATAAAGCGTCCGACACACAAAAATACTACTATGATAAACAAACGCGATTTTGGGAACCCGCTCCAGCTGAACGAATAGTAAAACATAATTACGTTCTCACGAACGCTAACAAAAGGATGCGCAACAGTAGACATCGCCGAATCAAACCGGCCCCGTGAAACAAAGAAGCAGACAACGCACCCCGGACACCAATGCACACAAGAATGCACCGTACGCGCAATGAATAAGGCCGATAACCAGTAGCCGTAAGAACCGATGGCCCACCGCGCTCAACAACGAGTACACAAAAATATAATTCATGCAATAACCACCACTTATAAATATACAAGAATATTACTACACCGAATCAAATACAATTATCCGATATTGTGAGCCAATACATAGAAAATACATAATATAAATATCAACAAAATACTAGAAATTACCGGAAACAAACCAGCCAAAAACCGACCTTAAAGCAAGACGCATTAAGGAACCCATGGCCACAGTAAACCGGCAAAACTTTATTTAATTTAATTTTTTATTTTGACCGTTTAGTTTTTTTACTTATTTCATATTTTAATTGATTTCACTTTTGCCCCATTTCCATAATAAACCTCATCCGATCCGATAGATCCCGAGAAATGCACGAGAGGTGCTTTCATTTTAGTAAATTAAGATTTAACATATTTATTCATTCGATAAAGCAAGAACATTAACAGGGGCCTAGCTAAGGTATAATCAAGGAAGTACAGAAAGTATTGGAGGGGCTAGAATTTAAAACCCACAACATTATAAATTTTACTCAACATATTTAAAGCAGGAACAACACACTGTGTCCAGGCATAGCATTAAAGGCGATTTTTCCCCAGGTAAAAATCTCCACACGCACCCGGGGAATGCGACGTAGTGGCCTACGTCACCGCGGGACGCGCGGAGAGGGCAGCGCCGCCGCCCGAAGCTGCACGCCGCCCCGCGCCCCACCGCCGCGGCATATATAAGCAGACGCGCGCCCGAGCCGAGTCAGAGTACGGTTCGCGTTCGCAAGCGCAACCTGCTCTGCCCTCTCCTGACCTCCCCTCATCCCGACTTCCCCTGGCGGGTAAGGTTAACCGACCGGCCGAGAAGTCCCCCGCTCCCCGCTACCCCTGGCAGCTCGGTTAACCGAGTTGGCCGTCGTAGTATCCCCGTCGCTCCTGGCAGCTCGGTTATCCGAGTTAGCCGCTGTGACGTATCCGCCCTATCCCGGCACCCGCCGGCGGCTCGGTTCTCCCCGAGTCCTGCCCGCAGACCGGTTCCCGTCTACGCGCGCTCTATCGCCCCTCCCCGTGTTCCCGCACGCACTATTCATCCCGCCGCGTAGGGATAAAGTAGCTAAGGCCCCGCACCGTTCCCGGCTGGGTTCAGCGTCCGACCGTTTAGATAAGTCAGGTTTAAATATCAATAAAAGGGCGTAAGACCCATTGTCGTGTTAGAGCCAGTGTTCTTATTTCTCCCCTACTCCCGGATAGGTGCTCCTGAACCCGCTGAGTTGCTAGGAAACCTCCCTATACGCCCTTCAGGCAGGAGGATATGTATGTGTGGCTGAAGCCACCCATCACAATATTAGTGAAGGCTGTATTAAAATCCATTCGCTAGTTTTCGCGTGATAGTTAGACAAATAAACAGACAGACAAACAGACAAACAGACACGAATTCTAAAAACAGTTGAAACGTGTTCTGTTATCGATTCTTAGACCCCTCCATCGATTTTTTTACTAATATCTTCAATGTACAGATTTTCGACCCTCTTCTGCTTTATTATATGTATAGATTAGGCTTAGGGTAACGATATGTTTTTATATTTTTGGTACCTCGTCAGCTTGACAGTTATGTGTCAAATTATATGAATCCTAATCCTAGCACAAGTATGGTGCATGGTGCTGGTAGATTTTAATAACTTTTTAATTGTTTAGTTTCATGGTCTAAATGTGGAACAACGCAAGCTCGCCAGTGCAGGCTCCCCCTAACTTAACCTGGCGACGGCAACAGAAGGCACCAGTTGCGGGTGAAGTGTCTTTAATTTTTTAGCTTTATGGTTCAAATGTGGAACTTCGTACGCTCGCCAGTGCAGGCTCCCCCTAACTTAACCTGGCGACGGCAACAGAAGGCACCAGTTGCGGGTGAAGTGTCTTAAATTTTTTAGCTTGATGGTTCAAATGTGGAACTTCGTACGCTCGCCAGTGCAGGCTCCCCCTTGTCAAGGTACGCGTGAATCAAACAACAAGTAGGCTACTAGACTGATTTATTTATATACGATATCATGTGGGTAGGACATGTAAGTTTCCAAACTACCGACATCTCCCTTTTCAATAAAGTAAACAATAACAAAACATGCGTCTATTATTTAAGCGATGTGGTTCAACTCAAAACATGTATTAAGTAGGTATGCGTGCTAATGCAATGTAAGTATTTATTAACCTAATTAACAAAATTTACTTAATGAATTTATTATCATCGTATTACGATTCTATTCACGCTGATGTTTTACATTGTTGATAAACTTAAATTATAGGTATTAACATCTTTTATTTTAATGACCTTACTTGTTCTAAAACAAGCTTAGATTTATTTTATATCATTTACAATATAATGAATGAATTTTAAAACATTATTACTTAATTAATATCTTAAATAACTCTTAGTAACTATTATTTTGGCTGTAAGGTTTTGGAGCAAAAAATCAATCATTGCATATTTACTTATATGGGATGTGTAATGTAATTGTAGGTATTATTTACATCTAGGTTAACTGGCCATAAGTAAGCCTTATCTCGTTGCAATATAAGGTTCCCGGACGGTCAGTTAACTGCTTTTTTTTTTTTTACTTTAGTACTAAGAATTTATAATAAACGTAAGTATTTTAGAATATTGCCATTTCTTAACATAGGTAAGTATTGACAATGAAATTAACATTAATTTAAATACATGCATTTTTTTTTTATGTATATATATATATTTTTATCATGCATTCTTATGGTCCAGTTTTTCTTAATGGAACCCTTTGCCACATGACGTTAAAAAATATTCGTTTAAATTTGGACTTTGATACTATGCAATAAGGTCTGCTGTGCACTGTTATCTGCCATATTTATAGTTTCGTATGCGGTAACGGGTTAAATAAACTGTTAACTATATTTTATGGAGAACAACTTTTACTGACAGAGTCTGATTTATGTACTTACATAAGCTTATAAGTAAGTTTTAACCATAAATGTTACATTTCTAAACATTGTTTTATACGGACCTAGCTAAGATTAATAGTAACTACCTATAATGTAGGTGGGTATGGTAGGTATAGAACTTGCTGTGTTGGCTTGGAAGAGTGTTTCAGTACAACCAGTTTCCCCATCTACTGGGAGGTATCACTGTCCTGCCGGAACGAGTTACATATTGATTAGTCATGTTGTAGTGGTCAGCTATCAACACAGGGGGCTGAGTCAATGGTTGTGGCCGTGGCGCGCGGATGTCGTCGAATTCGAACCCGCACTCCGTGTCAGCGCCGGGCCGGGAGGGCGAATCGGCTATGATGTGACGCCTATTCCTAATTATCGTACTACCATTATACATAGTGATCTCATAAGAACGACTATTTAATATTTTCCTAATTGTACCGTTTCGCCAAGGTTGTTTACTATTTTCTCTCACCTTTACTTTTTGTCCCACCTTCAACTTACTCAGATTTTTCGCAGAACGATCATACTGCATTTTATATTTATTCTGTCGTTTTATTAACTCGCGTCTTATGTATGAGTTTGAGGAGTTGTTGAGTATTGTTTCGCGTAAAGGAAATATGCTTCTGAACTTCCTATTCTGGAGCAATTCTGCAGGAGAAGGCAAGTGTTCCGTGATAGGGGTGTTTAAGTATTCGATTAGTGCTAAGCGGAAATCGGTGTTAGAGTGCGTACATTTTTTAATGATATTTTTCACCGTTTGCACTGTGCGCTCGGCTTGCCCGTTGGACTGCGAATAATGAGGGGAGGAACGGACATGGTTAAAACCCCAATTCTTTGAGAATTGACTAAATTCTCTCGATGTGAATTGTGGTCCACCGTCTGATATTACTGTCTCTGGGATTCCGTGACTGCTGAATGTACACTTTAATTCTTCAATAACTGCATTCGAAAGTGTACTGTTTAGGTAACGTATTTCTACAAACTTACTATAGTAGTCTACGATTACTATATAATTTTTTCCATGACTGTGGAACAAGTCTATCCCTACTTTCGCCCATGGCCTTTTTGGCACTGCATGTGGGATTAGTTCTTCTTTCGTGTTACTTCTTCTATGTGTTAAGCAGGCTTGACAGTTCGAAATGAAATTTTTTAACTGATTATTTATTTCTGGCCAAAATAATAATTCTCTCGCTCTTAGTAAACATTTTTCTAACCCTAAATGGGCGTAGTGTATTTTATGGAGCATGTCATTACGCAATTTTTGTGGAATAATAATTCTTCGACCCTTCCACAGTAAACCCTGGCTCTCTGATAAATCCTCCCTGTACTGCCAATATGGCTTTACCAAGTCTTTTACATCTTTTTTAGTTTCAGGCCATCCTTTTCGGATATACTTCAGTAAGATCTGTAGTTCACCATCCTGCTCAGTCTCTTTCTGCAAACTTTGATAATGCGTGTCCGTTAATTCGTTATCGGCCATCACGCAGCGCACGGCCTCAGCCACGTCCTCGCGCAGCCGCTCGGCGCGCGCGCCGGTGTCCGCCGCCCCTGGCTCGTACGCACGGGACAGCGCGTCGGCGATGTATAATTGTTTACCCGGTTTGTATATTAACTTAAATGTAAATGGTTGAAGCCTTAACAGCATACGCTGTAATCTTGGAGGTGCATCTACAATAGGTTTTTTTATAATGCTTATCAATGGTTTGTGATCGGTCTCGATAGTGATGTCGGTGCGCCCGTAAACATATCCGTAAAACTTTTCACATGCGAACACGCACGCGTAAAGCTCCTTTTCTATCTGAGCGTACCTTTGTTCTGGTTTTGTAAGGGCCTTCGACTTTCGCTATTATTCCTTGCTTTTCCATATCTTCCAACTTAGCCTTGACCGCATCTCTCAGCGGGATGGGTACTTTGCGGGGAGCGTGTACAACTGGCCTACAATTACTCTTCAATCTTATCTTATAAGTGCCCGGTAAACAACCTAGACCCTGGAAAACATCCTGATATTCTGAAATAATTGAAGGTGAATTTGTTTTCTCAATTTCATTTACTGCAAACACTCTCTGGATTAAATTCATTTCTTTACACGCGTTTTTTCCTAAAATAGGGCTAGACGTCACATCTGCCACTTTAAACTCTAAAAAGAAATATTGACTTTTGTGTTTAACTTTCAGAAAACATTTCCCTACGACATCTATTTCTGTGCCCGAATAACCATGTAATTTAGTATTAGTGTGTAACAAATTCACCTTGTCTACGCCGACATGGGATAAGCACCGCAACGGCAACACACTGACATCAGCTCCGGTATCGATACGGAATCGTAACTGTCTACTGTTAATTTCTAAATCGACCGACCATTCATCAATATCTGACTTAATTCTATGAATTACCTGCTGATCAGACTCTTCGACGTGATAAACACCACACATTCGTGAAAAGTGATTCATGCGCGCACAACGTAGGCACCGTTTTCCATAAGCTGGGCAGAAGTTTCTGTGATGCAAAGTACCACATTGATTACATGTACGGTTCCTAAATACGTGTCCACCTCGGCCGCCTCCGCTGCTCCCGGCCGTCGGGTCCCGCGGGGACGCCGCGGCCGGCCGCCGCACGCGCCCGCCACCCGGCGCGCCGCGACCGCCGCGCGAGCCCGAGTACCACCCGCGGCCCCGGCCACTGGGCCCGCCGTAACCGTCACGTCGGTGATCTATGCGCCATACATTATTATTATTTTTCTCATTGTCTTGCCTATTGTTGACTTCCATTTCCGTTGTGTTGTAAACTGACTGCTCCTGCCGACTCTCATGGAATATTTTTTCTGAGTAAACCTTTGATACAATAGCGGCACGGCAGATTTCCAAAGCCTCGCCTAGTTTTAGATCTGCTTCACGTAATAAGCGTTCTCGAATACTTTTACTGCTAATGCCACAAATTAGTCGGTCCGTGACTAATGAATCACACAAATTGCCAAACTCACATGTACTCGCCAGCTTTTTTAAATCATAAACATATTGTTCTATAGTTTCACTGTCCATCTGATTCCTTGTAAAAAATCTGTGCCTTTCAACTGTTAAATTTTTCTTTTGTGCAAAATGGCTGTCAAAAACAACCAACGCTTCATCTACTGTCTTGCATTTCACGTCCAATTGCTCGTACAACTCCCTACATTGTTCACCCACTATATGAAGCAAAATATTTAACTGTATTGCCGGGGCCTTATTCGAAAGTTCACACGCGTCGAAGTAAATTTTAAAACCCTTACGCCATTTGTTCCTACTGTCACTCAAACTACCACTTGTAATGTTCATTAAACTTTTATCAAAACAAAAGGGAGGCGGCGGTGCTAACACTGTCTCCATATTTACGGCGATATATTTCTTCGAGCTGTACAACAAATTACTATATTAATACTTTAAATTCTCAAAATTTCCATAACCGGCTGCGCCATGTCAAGGTACGCGTGAATCAAACAACAAGTAGGCTACTAGACTGATTTATTTATATACGATATCATGTGGGTAGGACATGTAAGTTTCCAAACTACCGACACCCCTAACTTAACCTGGCGACGGCAACAGAAGGCACCAGTTGCAGTTGAAGTGTCTTTAATTTTTTTAGTTTGATGGTTCAAATTTGGAACTTCGTACGCTGGCCATTGCAGGCTTCCCCTAACTTAACCTGGCGACGGCAACAGAAGACACCAGTTGCGGTTGAGGTGTCTTTAATTTTTTTAGCTTGATGGTTCAAATGTGGAACTTCGTACGCTCGCCAGTGCAGGCTCCCCCTAACTTAACCTGGCGACGGCAACAGACGGCACCAGTTGCGGGTGAAGTGTTCAGCCCGACGCGCCTCTTCGCGACAACCGTTGCGGTCGTCGCTCACACCGACTTTTTATTTTACTCAGACTCAGATTTAGATTTATTTATTTCATAATATAAGTTACATTATAGATTAACTTAAGCTAATTTAAAAGAATTTACATTATGATCGTCAAATAGTGAATAATATTATAATAATTATGTCAGGTATTTATTCATCATCAAAAATATGTTATAACAATACCAATCTAAACAAGGAATTCAATGTTAATATCTCATAATGATCGTCAAAGTAAAATTATAACAAGAATTAAATTAATCAATACTCTCAAGAAATAAATGAATCTGGCAAGCGTAATACAATATTTTTTGATGAAAACAGTTTCTGCGATGTAATTATATGTTCGTAAATCTGCCGCAGAAAATATATCAAACTGTCATTAATATCATAGACATTGCGCGCCAGCTTTAGTGAATCTTGATACTTAAAGATTATTAGTGCGTGTTTTTCGTCCATCCATTTTGAACTTACATAGTTCAAAATGGAGCTGTAAAAATAAGTAATGAAATAACTGACTCAAAAGCTACCATTGGATTTAATGTTCATCAATGTGTTTAGTGAAGGACTATACTGTTAAAATATACGGCAAATTGACACTGTTGCACTGTGAATTGATATAAAATAGCGGCCAAATGCTTGTCGGGCCACGCGCATTGTTCAGAAACTTACATTTTACTACTTATGTGTTAGATATTATACTAATGTTATTTTATTTTATTTGAGTTATCAATGCAAATTGTACGAGAGTATGCTTTTCCAAGTACATTTCTTAAATTCGGCTATTACTCGTTAACTAGTAATGCCTACTTAGCAGTACTACTATTTTATCTATACTGGGACTCTATCTCTATACCAAATTTTATCTTAATCGGTTCAGCGGCTTATGCCTACCACCTATTACCTGAGGCCTGGCTATTACCTGAGGGTGGTGAAGTTGGAGTCTCGCCACAATGTGAATTTTAATTCCTTCGTTGTGAGAATTCCAACAGAACATCTACCGACCTTCACCAAGGAAGAATTTTGGCCGAAGGGAGTCAAGTGCCGGCGTTTTCGCGGTCGGTTACCTGACACCTGGAAGTTGCGTAACACATCGCAGTAAAGTTGTAGTGTGTTTATTTGTGCATAGTTTTTAAGTATTTTATAGATATGTATGTTAGGCTGTAAGGTATATGTAAATATGGGCCTTGTTGCCTGATTCAAATAAATAAATATGCGTGAAAAGATAACAAACAGACACACATTCGCATTTATAATATTATTATAGGATAAAAGATGAAAAAATGTAATCATATAGTCTCTTAGGAACGTATAAAATGACTTTAATATAAATTAAAATACAATAATAATAAAATAACAATAAATTAACTTAAGATAAATCTAATCGAAAAGTCCCCCTCGAGTTGCACCAGAGTGCAAAGGTGCCCATCACACTGGCCGCGTTGCCACGTTGAATGGCGATCGACAACCTTTGCACCAGGTACGAACCCGCGCGGGCGTCAGACCCCCTCTCCCTAATGCGACGTCCCAGTTCCTTGACAAACGTCATCGCGTTAGAGCCCCAGCACCCAGTCGTTTCAAAAGCCAGGGGCACAAAATAATAGTTACTGCCCAGGGCCTGATACTTATTATTATAGTATGCATATAAAACGTATTGTAAGTAAAAATATTGTACCTACTTACGGTGTAACACTAGCCTTCAAAAGAGGTTACAGTCGCCCACGCCCACACAGCAAATGAGATTTCTCACCCGAGTGCAGTGAAGCTTTGGGTCTATTCTACCTTACATATACAATTGAAATCGGTTTAGTTTTGCTGTACATTTTTCCTGACATTGGTGTTCTAGAGGGGACCCGAGCGACAAATACAAAACAATTTAACTCATTACGTTCGGTTGAATAGATCCTCTGTTTGCCTTACTCATATTTCGGCGACACAAGACTTTTCAAAAAATTGTACTTCAATTTCCACTCGTAAAAATTTTACTACTGCGGTAAAATACACCGGAAAAATGTATAGATACGAGTGTGTACTTGCCAAGCGATTGCCACCCAACCTTTCCAATAGTGTTTACTGGCAGTTGGAGATTACAAATGATTAGCGAAGCGAGTGGTTCAAAAATATAATCCTGAGCGTATCGAGTGTTGCAACACACGAGACCTAAAATAACTTTGCATCTGTGTGTAACACGAATCTTTTCACCTCACAAAAGCGTAGAAATACAAAAAAAAAGTAAAATAAATATAGTATAATAACAATTCAATCAAAAAATATAGTTAGTATATTTTAGTTAGTATTTTTATTATTTCTTAGTTTTTATTTAGTTATTTTTACTTATTTTAATTGTAAGTAGTTTTATCTTTATATTTAATTATGTTATGTTTTTAGTTACATTGTATATTGTGATACGAAATAAATGATATTTATAGCTATAATATAGTTATATAATATCAAAAATTAAAAAAGGAAATATTGATAAATAAATTTGATAAAGCAATATATATATACATATATATGCATATAATTAAAAAAAATGATACTTAAAACAAAATGAAACCAAAACAAAACAAAAAATTAAGGAAAAATTAAATTAAGTAAAATAAAAGCCAATAAATTAATGAGAGCAAAAAACAAAACAACAAAATTTGAGAATTTTATTTTAAATATATATATATATAAATTAGAAAAAAGAAATAAAAATAACTGAGCAAAATTAAAAAAAATAAATAAAGCAAATTTTGATTACCTACTTAAATTTTAAAATACATATAAAATTTGAAATCCTTACCCTGAATTAGTCAAAAACGATGGCTCACCCGCGCTTGTGAGATATAAGTACTCTAGGAGCCGGTGTCCAATTAACCCACGTTCAAAGTCACGTGTGTTACCACTCGGCTACAGTCCCTATCGTTATATGTGTACCTATTGTTCCCAATTCGCGTAATCAAACAGAATGCATGGGTATTAATCAACGTTATATCAATCAATTAGATGCAGAAATCAATTAGACACTTGAATAATTAGAACACGTGGTGTTGTTGTGTTGTATTCCTGGTCGGAGTAAGGTCGTTTGCAAGGATAGGCTAGTTCTAGTGAAAAGTGTAGGAGATATTCTCGAGAAAAAAGTGCAAGTTTAATTCATCATCATCATCATCAGCCTATATACGTCCCACTGCTGGGCACAGGCCTGCTCTCATGATGAGAGGGATTGGGCAAGTTTAGGTGCCATCCATAAATTACGTCACGAATTTACAATGGTTACAATGGGAGGTTACAATGGGACCACCGGGACACCTGTTTTTTCATACTAGATCCTAGTAAAAGTGCAAGATTCATCAAGTGAGATACATATTTTGCAACTTTACATCTTTTTCGTTAGGTAATAGTTTTTAATTAGTGGCGTTACTGGCTGCATCACCAGACCCTCGACATAAAGGAAGCTGAAAGAGAAACGCTTCGCTCGCTTTATAAAAAAAATAGATTCAAAGGAATTAATTAATTACAACTTATGAATCGCGTAGAAAGATAACCTAAAGTTTATCACGTGGAAAGATTCAAAAACCTTCCCCAAAAAATTTTCTTTGCAAATGTTCATTCTTTTAAAAATCTTTTCATAAAGAAACTTAACGAAAATGTTATTGTAATAAACGATCCAAGTTCTTCCGAACGAGTAAATTTAATATTCAGCCGTGAAGGAGAAAAGGCACGGAACTTGTTGCGTCTTTGCAACTAACCACGTATTAAAAAAAAAAATAGGGTAGCATTGCTTATCATCCCACTTCCAATACATGTTTGTTATCCCTTTTACGAAAAAACTGTCAAGCTTTTAGATGTGAACTTTCGCATAGTAATTCATATTCATGTCTAGATCAAAACATCGATTTATAAAATATTAATAATATATATTACGATACCAACACCATCTGTTGAGCGAAGTTATGAAACCAATAACTTCATGAACTAGGCTAACGCTAACTACTAATCTATTAGAAAAGTAAAGAATTAAAATGCGATGTGAAGAGATTCATGAGTTCAAAACTTCACTGGAAACGTCGGCTGCCACAAATCAAAACCTAGTAAGCGACACATTTTTAGAAAATCGATTTGTTTTAACATATTCTTATAGGGCGTGTAATTATTATTATTATAGTTATATAGCCACACTATGTTATAAACTGTTACACGAGTCATCTAATCCTATTCACACTTATTACACAAAAGAGCAAACAATACTATTTTCTGCAAAATGGATATCGTAACGATTTTTTATTCGTCATATACTTTCTAGTGTTCGACCTGATGGCAGCAAAAGGTATCCAAGTTTAATGTTATCATCAGAGAAACCCACACAAATACATTATATACCATAATCATTGTATGGAATAAACATTTCGTTAAAGTTAGCACGTTAGCAGTACTTACGGCGACCAAAATAACGGTAATTTAAACAATTGGGCTTATTCTTGCAATAAGACTATAACATAACACTAAAACCCATACGCCCCAACACCACTAATAAGAGTAATAAGAGAAAATAGAAAATAACTGTACGAATAAACATAACAGTTTTACTGAACTGATGGGAGGTTTAACACATCTTCCGAACGAGTTTCAAACTTGAATAAAATTTAACGACCAGCCCAAGGCTTTTGTGAGACTCACCGGCGGGAGGAAAAGTGAACACTATTTTATTTCTTTGAATAATGGAGGCATTGTTTGACGGCCGGCAACTATGTTATAGATGGGTGGCATGCACTGACGGTAAGGTAAGAAGGTAAGAGAGCTTGAAGATGGCACTACCTAACATATAAGTTATTATTATACTATTTGATGGCATGGTTTTGGCGATGCGGTGTATTGGATACGTGGCAGAAAAAAATAACTCATAAACTTTACCTGATAAGCACATGGAAATAACATAAATAGAAAATGAAAAATTTATTCATAACATCGTTATAAGTCAATTTATGTTGATTAATTGATACATTCATATTAATTACCTAGTTAATACATTTTGTTTAATTAATACATTAGTTATTACATTATTAAATTACTACATTATTACATTATTACGTTATTAGACACATAGAAAGTGACTGGCGGACCCCAAACTAGGCTGAGGCTAGGCTGGCGTGGCTGTGTGTGTGTGTGTGTGTGTGTGTGTGTGTGTGTGTGTGTGTGCGCGCGCGTGTGTTATAATGGCAAATTGCAAGCCAGACTGGCATAAAAAGGAGTACGACGACATACCAGATCAACCAACAATGAAAGTTTATTGCATGATACCACTTTTAATTTGAAACATTATTGTTATTTCAGTTCTGATATTACTTATATTTTATGTTTTGAACTAAATCATGGCTCCGGTTGTGAATTGAGCTATCCGTCACGGTTTTCTTGAGAAACTACAGATTGGTATTCTACAGGATAGTAAGGAGGGTCCCCTGGGATTGCAGGCGTCTATAGGTTATGTTCTTTGCCACCAACGTAGCATTAAAAAAATGTTTTTCATTTTACCATCAATGTGTAACCGGTCCAAACTTCGCCGTGATTACGTTATAGCTGCGACAATACGGTCGGCGGCTCAGCTTCGTCGCCTCTATTATCATAGGATTATTGCTTAAAACACTTCTTAACCGCACTAAGCTGTATAAGGGTTGCTCTTATTACCATAAGTTTTGTTTAGAGCGAGTCTTGCTTCTGGGCAAGTATGATAAGGCTTAACGTGATTTAAATGAGTTTTAAACTTACCTGATTGGTATTTAGGTAAGTCAGAAGAACACCGTGAACATTTCCAGTGTTTTCACTAATTTAAGAGGTCTAGGGAAAGTTTGTATTCTTCACTAAGATCTTTTTGTCAATATCGAACAAAGGCGAGTCGTTAAACTACACATCATAGTTCTGGCGGCACACAAGGGCTTCATATAGAAAATGCTGCAAATGGTGTTAAAAGCATGAAAATCGGTACGATTGATCTTTAGGATGTATGAATCAATTTGACTCGTTGGACGATAAAAAAAAACGAAAAGGAGAGGAGTTATGACGACATCTTTCTTTTGTATGGAATTTTAAAAAAATGTTCTGATTCTTATCGTGTGTAGTATCAAACGAAAGGGTCTAAGCCGGTTCTAAAAATATATCACACCATTACATTTTAGTCACTAGTCTTAAAATAAAATAAAAATAATTTTCAAAACATACTATGTTTGGGCTCCTCCAGGTACGATACCGTTGGATTTTTTTTGTAAAATATACCTGATATGGTACCTAATATTCTCATATCTAACCTCAAGAAAGTTTAGTATTTTTTTAATTTTTCATTAAATTCATTCAGTCAGGCTAATTTTAATTACCATACTTAACCATACAGACTAACTTGATACGCAATAAATATAAACATATATTATAAAGGCATTTAATCCGAAAACAAGATGAAAACAACGTGAGAAAGCTGTCAACAAACACATTTCTGGTATTGATACTCTGAACACAACTTACTTGAACAAAACCCATTATATAACTTCTCAAGTACGGTCGAGCGCGAGTATGCTAAAACTTCTGGTTTATAACAGATCGAGTGGCGACTCTTATTCAGCTGTGACTTTTACAGTCAGAGTTTTTACTATGAGTGATTTGAGGTTATTTAACTGCTTTAAATATGAAAGTTCTGAGACCAAAGTTATTAATTGGAGGGAAAACATTTAAAGGAACTTGCTTTAGTGCTTGTAACATAGGACAATATGAGGAAAATAATTAACCAGGCATCATTATTAACGGCCTACCAGGCATACGTCACATCATAGTTATTATCCTTTTTTGGGGAAATTCTACGAATAAAGAAAATGCTTTTATAGCCCAAAAAAGTGTTTGAGGCAGATATGTGGCATCAAACTGAGAGATTCGTGTATCACACAATCACACTTCATTAATAGTAGTTTATGCAACTGGTATATAATGAGGGACATTAAAACACGAGTGTATTTTATGAAACGAGCCGAAGGCGAGTTTCATGATAAGGTCACACGAGTGTTTTAATGCCTAATTATGTACAGTTGCATACATTACTTTATCTACACACATATTATAACTACTCTAAGATGGGTTTAGAAACCGTAGTAAATAAATACAATAATTGTGTTAATCTGTTAATACAACCTTTTTTGCACGGTTGCGGAAATATCGAAATCAGAACTGGCAACCGATACCTGAATGTTATTTTAAAAAGTAAAGAGTCCCTATTCTGATGTGATCATGTCGTTCTAGCTCAAATTTCGTGCGATATATACTAAAAAAACATCATCAAACAAGCCAGGTAGTTACAACATTAGG
The DNA here is from genome assembly GCA_951800055.1 of Cenopis cana. Lineage (NCBI taxonomy): Eukaryota > Metazoa > Arthropoda > Insecta > Lepidoptera > Tortricidae > Cenopis > Cenopis cana. The sequence goes on along the minus strand of OX637476.1, from coordinate 15,089,578 downwards.
CCTGCGCTGTGCATGCGAATATACAAAATTGAATTTGAGGAGGATTTGCAGTTGACAATGCAACATTAACTCGATTTTATACATTTAAATTTTTATTACCATTTATTTTAATAATAAAAACTAAATTGACGACCGCTTTAGCTTAGTTGGTAGTGACCCTGCCTACGAAGCTGGAGGTCCCGGGTTCGAATCCCGGCCGGGGCATTTATTTGTGTGATGAGCACGAATATTTGTTCTTGGGTCTTGGATGTTTTCTATGTATTTAAGTATTTATTTATCTATATAAGTATGTATATCGTCGCTTAGTACCCATAGTACAAGCTTTGCTTAGTTTGGGACTAGGTTGATTTGTGTAAGATTGTCCACAAATATTTATTATTTATTTATTATTTATAATTCATTTATTATACTTCCTCTGCTGATTTCGCAGAAAAAGTAGGGCAGTATGAGATTATTTTTCCGCTATCTATTTTTTTTAGATTGCACAGGTCATTTACGTAAATTAAAAATAGCGTGGAAGATAAGCAGCTACCTTGGAGATGGAGAACCCTGAAACGTTCGCGCACATAGGCTAACAATTTGTGACAACTTGAAAAAGTATCATCCAAGCGTAACAGTGATCGCAGTAAAAAATGCCCGCAGTAGGTACCTATGTGGCATATTTTTTTATCATACCTTAGACTGAACCAATTTTATATATATGTATGGCATCAACTAGAATTCGCGAAGTTTTTACCAGCAACTAATATTTTGGTTGTTTACAGGAATAATCTATAAAACCTGGACCTGAACATTGATGAGCAGAAAACCCAGAATTGATCACTCTGGCGCAAACTGACAAGGAGACCCGACCCCACGTAGGTGGGAAAAGGGAAGGAAGAAGGAGAAAATCTCTCAACACAGTGCATCCTCGGGAGCTCTGGCAACCTTGCTCATCTCCAGGAACACAACACTGCATGCATACTTGTAAAGTAAATAAGGATTATAATTAACATAGTTATGTTTATAGCACTTGTGTACCTAGTTGATGCCACTAACAACATTATCTTACTAAACGGTTAAAACTCACGTATTAATTGTCACTTCGGGCGACATGTTTCGAACTCGTCGGGAGTTCTTCCTCCGTTTAGTAAAATAAAGTTATAACATGCACGAAAGTTTAAATTCAACTAACAACATTAATTAGGATTTTAATAGGGACATATTTAAGGTTTGTTGGTTTTGTATGACATTCCATATTTGAACAAAAATTATGATACTAAATAGGAAATCATAATCAGGTAAATAGTTATTTGTTATACAAGGGTGCAAAGTTGTATTTTAACCGCGAGTGTGGAATTGGAACACGAGCTAGCGAATGGATTCTAGGGTTGAACCACGAGCTAGCGAATGGATTCTATGGTTGAACCACGAGCGCAGCGAGTGGTTCGAAAATAGAATCCTGAGCGAAGCGAGTGGTTCAAAGTTAGAATCCTGAGCATAGCGAGTGTTGCAACACACGAGACGTAAAATAACTTTGCAGCCGTGTGTAACACAAATCTTTTCACCTCACTAAAGCGAGGAAATAGAAAAAGGAAAACAAAAGTAAAACAATAAAAAAAAATTGGGTTTCTTCCAATTTTTCATTTCATTAAAATAGAAAATAAAAAGTAAATTTGAACAAAACAACGCAAAAAAAAATTAAGCAAAATTCAAAAACAAATGCTAAAATAAATAAATAAAGCAAAATTGCTTAAAATTCAAAATAAATATAAAATTTGAAATCCTTATCCTTGAATTAGTCGAAATCGAGTATAATGACGATTTTTTTTTGCAAAAAAAAAATTTTTTAGCTCAAAATTCAAAATAGTTATAAAATTTGAAATCCTTATCCTTGAATTAGTCGAAATCGAGTATAATGACGATTTTTTTGCAAAAAAATATTTTTTTCGACTTAAAACTCAAAATAAATGTAAAATTTGAAATCCTTATCCTTGAATTAGTCGAAATCGAGTATAATGACGATTTTTTGCAAAAAAAATTTTTGTAGCTCAAAATTCAAAATAGTTGTAAAATTTGAAATCCTTATCCTAGAATTAGTCGAAATCGAGTATAATGACGATTTTTTGCAAAAAAAATATTTTTTTTGCTTAAAATTCAAAATAATGATAAAATTTGAAATCCTTATCCTTGAATTAGTCGAAATCGAGTATAATGACGATTTTTTGCAAAAAAATATTTTTTTCGACTTAAAAATCAAAATAAATGTAAAATTTGAAATCCCTATCCCTAAATTAGTCGAAATGGAGTATAATGACAATTCTTTGCAAAAAAAAATATTTTTTTGCTTAAAATTCAAAATAATTATTTAAAAAAAATTAATTCAAAATAAATATAAAATCTGAAATCCAAGGACTGATTTTTTTCACACCACCTGAAAAAAAAATCAGATGGGCGAAAATTGTACTGGCTGTTTTGTGTCCACCCACACTAACCGATATCGGATCCGATACGAATCTGACCGATATCGGATCGGATGGTGTGAGCACTAAGCAGTTTTCCATACCTACATTTTTACCGGTAACGAATCCTACACCGATATTGTATCGGATAGTGGGAACACGGCCTTACATGTTATTATGTTAAAAAAGTAACTAAGAACACGTTCGGATTTCAAAATTACTTTGCACACATGTGGATAAAATGCAGTTTTGCTATCTGTTTTTAAAGAATAAAAAAGGGCTTTCCGAGCTAGTGAGGTGAAAATAATTTTACTGCTGTAACCTTCGCCACAGATAAGAAAATATAATTTTTAGGGTTCCGTAGTAAACAAGGAACCCTTATTTACGGTTTCTGAACGCATTTTAGACGATTTATGATATGTGTTTAGATAAAATATTATAAAACTTGTGTCTTCTTCATGTGAAGTTTCATAACATTTGAAATATTGAGACTTAATAATGTAATACTGTTGACTGTATTTTGCAAAACATATGAGTAAGGATTACTGTTTTTATTTATATTACTTGCCGCCACCGGGACAGCTGTACCTATTACACAGCAAAATAAACCAAGAATATACCCTCTGATTTATGAGATAAATGTGACTGTCGCTTAAAAAAATAAAGTCACATTTAAAACGACATGCCAGTGCAAATTAGGTGAAGCATTTTATATCTTAATGTACGGGACGGTTTCAGACTGCGTTATTTTCGTATACGTATTTTATTTAATTTTTTCAAGCGGGTGAGTAAGGTGATGCTTGCTAGGAGATGCCTATACTCAACACTGATCAATACATGGTACTTTCAATCTTATGTCATTATAATCAATAAGGTGTCATCTATTGGACACTAAGGTGTCGAGCACTGGGACGTTTGTCTAAGTGTTACAAACTTCAAACTACGAGAGTACCTACATATTTTATATGTTTGAGTAAGTATATTACAAGAATACCGATACCTACAACCATAAGTTTTGCATTTTAATTATGATAATGAGCATAATTTCAAATGTAACCCTTTGAACGCTTTCACATTTGAATGAAGTGATCACTCACACTCACACGCCAAGCACTGTTGAATTGATATAACGTCTAACCCAATAAGAATAAATAAAAACAGTTCATAATAGATTTTATTCATGATCAAAAAACACCTTCACTCCGACCTTTTTAGTGGTTCTTGGCGTGGTGGGCACGACGACACACGGCGTTCAAAGGGTTAAATCACCACGAAGGTAAGTAGCTTAAGTTTGGAACTTTTATAGAACTTAACTTCCATAGGAACGATATACCAGCTTATAATTGAAATATCAGCCGTACGGTATTTTAATTTTCATGGCTTAAACCATTACGTACCTAATATTGAAATTGAACTGACTGGAATATGTCGCTGCCTCAAGATTGTCCACAAATATATTTTGTACACTCCGAGCCGTGAGTTAAATGCACTGAGTCACCGTTTCAACTTTGGCAAAAATGCTTTCATGTAAGTATGTCTGTCCGGACGTCCGGCTTCTCCTTGCTTCTTCTCGTACAAATCGCAATTGACAACATTTCATATTTTTAACTACTTTATTTTATGAACTAGTTAGAAAATAGGTAAAAATTTAAGCCACCGGTATTTTTTCTTTTTCAATTTAACTCATTATTTCATACAAAAAAAGACGTTGAAAAGTAGGTCATTCTAAAAGGGCGTAAGTAAAATATGACGTCATCTTCCCAACAAGAATCCAGAGCCACTTCAGAGCAGCGATTGTCTGTACTATGTACTAAGGTCTCCCTGAATACAGCGAGGAAGATGACGTCAAATTTCGGTTTACAGTAACAGTTGGAAACTTTTCAGGATGGTGGATTCAAAACCAAATAAATATCACTAGCGAGGTCTGGCTACTCACAGATCAACCAGTGGTTAGAGGCATAGATCTCTAGATCCAGCTATATAGCTGGATCGCTATACATATAGCTGGATCTAGAATCCCAAAACATCGCGGCAAGTGTCTACTGTGTTTGGTTTTTTGTAAAACATTATCGTTTGTCATTCCGCTACAATCATTCGTTTTGATAATGTTATTGTATATTTAAGTTTCTGAGCGAACAAGACAAAAATTTGGGATCACCACGGGCCTCAAGGATTCGCCTTAACTGAGATAGTGACTCCAAGTAGTCTGGTTTAAAAGGTTTTTCTTGTACGAAAATATCTTGAGCAGTCTCCTACCAGTCCTGATTTAAGACGTCAAGTTTTTTCGTCTTGCACAATAACTACATTTTTTTATATCAAACAAACGTTACTTCAAATAAGGCTGTTTTCTACTTTAAACTTGCTACTCATTCTAAACTACTTACACCTAGTTAAGTAATATTTTGCTGCTTCCACATTATATCATAGGTCAGAAGTTTAAGGTGACGTGAGCTTAGAGAACAGAGTTTTTGAAGCCTTTTAACGCGTTTGTAGATGAAGATATGGTTTTCAAAAAATATGCACAACAATTTTGAGACCTTTCTGTAGTACAAACATCGATTCAAAACATGATTACGCAACTTTCGCTGAATAAAAAAAAATCGCGAACTTGCGTCTAAACCACACCTTTAAATAGTTATAACTATTTTTGCACATTAGCTATCCACATGAAAATTATATCAATAAATGCGTAATGTTCTACTTCATGGAACTCATCGATTACTTTTTCTTAACTAAAATAAATAAAAAAAATTGTAGTAAGATAATACTCATTTCTGCAAACTCGTTCGTACGCGACCGGCGCGGCCGCCCGTCCAGTGCTCAGCGAGCTGCGTTCGAGGTAGGATCTGTGCGGCGCGTCAATTCAACGTCACTTGACATTTCAATATTAGAAATGGGTAATTAATAAAAGGAAACCTGCTAGACTTCGTCATCTCGAGATTGTGGGTGCCAATAGAAGGAAAACTGCACAAACTATGGTAAGTGTAATGCAATATCGTATTATAGTGGGTAAAGGTATATCAAACCTTCTTGTTGGAACGCTTTGACGCTGCCATACTAACACAGTCTATGAATAACAGTAGGACAATACTCGTGACACAACGTACAACGTAATACATTTTTTTACTAACGGTGGTATTTATTTTGGCGTGTACGGACAGACAAATAGACACAGTGGACTTTCTTTATATAATACTAGCTTTAGCCCCGCGGCTTCGCTCGCGTATTAAGTGTAAGTTTCGCAATAATTGTTGAATTGTTACACCGGTTTACTACTACTTATATTGATCATCTGATATGTGATAGAGCTACTCCTGAAAAGACTGAAAACATATTTCAGGCTCCTGAAAACGACGGCATCTTGGGTGAAATTTTGATAATCTGATATGTGATAGAGCTACTCCTGAAACGGACTGAAAAAATGTCCCAGGTGCCTGAAAACGGCGGCGTCTTGGGTGAAATTTCGATCATATGATATGTGATAGAGCTACTCCTGAAACGGCCTGAAATAACATTTCAGCCTGCTAAAACGCTTCTAAGGCACTGAAATTTACGTCTGAAATTTTTGTTTCTTTCCAATGGTGCTTATCTCTGTCACTCTCTTATTTCTCGAATGTTCCGAGTATAGCTACCTCTTTTTACTACTGCTATGTCTGTCACTCTCATTTCGAATGTTCCGAGTATAGATATCTCTTTCTACTACTGCTATCTCTCTCACTCTCTTCTCGAATGTTTCGAGTATAGCTATCTCTCTCTACTACTACTATCTCTGTCACTCTCTTCTCGAATGTTCCGAGTATAGCTATCTCTCTCACTCTCTTCTCGAATGTTTCGAGTATAGTTATCTCTCTCTACTACTACTATCTCTGTCACTCTCTTCTCGAATGTTCCGAGTATAGCTATCTCTCTCACTCTCTTCTCGAATGTTTCGAGTATAGCTATCTCTCTCTACTACTACTATCTCTGTCACTCTCTTCTCGAATGTTCCGAGTATAGCTATCTCTCTCACTCTCTTCTCGAATGTTTCGAGTATAGCTATCTCTCTCTACTACTGCTATCTCTCTTACTCTCTTCTCGAATGTTTCGTATGTTTTGTATAGCTATATCGTTCTACTGCTGCTATCTCAGTCCTGCTGTATCCTGCTGGAAATTTCGCCACTGATATCAGATATAAGGGATCCTGAAACCGCCTGAAAACGGGTTTTCAAGCTATAGGCATAGGTACCGAAGGTTCTAGAATGTTCGCGATCGAAGTTTCTAGAAAAAAGAATAAGAAGAAGTCTAGAAAGTCTGTACGGAGTCTTCATCTTCACCCTTCGAGCATGTTCTAGAAGGATTTCGAACGCCCCGGAAAGTTCTGGAAAATATGACGGTCTCGCTCTAACTATGCTGTCCTTGTCGCACTGTTCGAGGGCATTAGCATTATTGGAATGTACTACACATACAGTCTATCCCTTTCACACTTATCGTCTGTCTCTTTTACTCCTATTGAAAATTTAAAATTTACCCCATTTTTACCACCCACTTCCACCCACCGCCACCAAACTCCCTTACTTGCAAGTGCACACCAAGGGCCTTCTACCACTGCAATGCAACCATGAGAAGGTGGCAGTTGGTGATCATGGAGAAAAGGCCGGACATACCCACTAACACTCTCCTTTTATATATATATATTGATTTAAATTTTCACGTTTTATATTGTAGAAATTATTAATGTTTTCAATTTCAATTTTATTAGTGGACTGCTAGGTGTCGGTACGGAACCCTTCGCTGTGCGTGATCCGACACGCACTTGGCCGGTTTTAAAACTGCGTACCAGGCCTCTTTCAAGCGTGTGCGCGCAATAATTCAGTGTTTTGTAAATGTTATTGGTATACATACAGGTTGGATTTTCTTTTTGGGTCAGTGAGGGCAGCTAGTAGCTACCAGATCCCTTGCTGCTACGCGAAAATTGTCTTAAAAGACCTTCCCTCGAATTAAAATTAATGAAAATTGGCGTTTACAGATTTTGGACAAACATACAGGGTACGAGAAAAAGATCATTTTTGATAAACTTTTTTTTTGATGCCAATCGATCCAATTCCTATCCAGAACCCAAAGTTTGTATGGGACCAAAAAAAATCCGATAAGAAAAGCCGAAAATCGAGGAAAACGCCTATTTCAAAATCAAAATCGAAGGAAGTTCTTCTAAGACCATTTTCACGTAGCCGGACGGGATCTGGTAGCTGCCCTCACTGACCCAAAAAATATCCACCCTGTATATCTGGTGACCCGCCTCGTGGCTCATATTGAATTATGACAAGTACTCGTATAATACTTATTAATAAATAGATTATATTTTTCTATGTGTGGATATTTTAATTTCACAAGACTTTTATTGTAATAAATTATGCAAAAACAATATTGAGACATACTTCGCAAGGAACAATAACTTCGTTTTGTTTTTCAAGTAGATGATCGTTTGACACACATGTAAATCAACTCAATTTGACAATTATATCATAACATAAGGGTGAATAAAATAAAAAAGTCTATTTTATTACAATCCACGATGTGTTGTCATTGTGTCAAAATATTTAATTACGGTGTATGAAAGTAGGTATGTAAAAATGACGAGTTGCCATTCGCATTGTTTCGATTATACTGAACTATTGACATATACATCAGAATAATGGCGCCGTCTTGACAATGGTCATTATATTTATGGTTTACCCGTTCAGCTGTAGTGACTAAGAGTTGTACTACTGGCTATACACTATACTGTGACATGTCGGTATCGGCAGCGAGCCCGGTGGCACAAAATAAAGAATATACAGAAGGTCCGTTCCCGCCGTTCTTGAAAATACATACCTAAACTTGCCTGACTCACAGGGTTGCTTCTGTATTGATTCTGAATTTTAAAAAGGAGCAGGTATATTAAAAATTCTTCAACATGACATTTAAATATGAACCAGCGTATCTTGGTAAAAAACCGGCCAAGTGCGAGTCGGACTTCGCACATTTAGGGTTCCGAATCAACCTCAAAAATATGATTTATCAATATATTAGTATTTTTTGTTAAAATATACGTAATATTGAACATTGTCACCAAATTTCAAGTTCATAGGTCAATGAGAAGTCTAAAAATTCTGTGACAGACGACGGACGAACGGACGGACGTCTGGGCGACACCAATAGGGTTCCGTTTTGACCCTTCGGGTACGGAACCCTAATAAATTGATGCGTGACCCGCTGCGAGTTGTGACTTGTGACGGGCGGCGGTCGAGAGCGCCAACAAAGAATATACCTACGTAATTAATTAGGTACCTACTTAACTAAACCATAGTACTTAAATACTGGCGTTTTACCAGCGAACGATAAGATGAATGTGTAATGGTTGATCGTCGTTATCAAAGCGGCTAGTTTCAAAAAATTACCTACTTACCTAGGTATTGTAACTACCAAAATGAGAAAACCGTTTTATTTACCTTTCAATATCGTTTGAAAATTTTAAGAAAGTGTAGGCACAGTTTTTTGTTGTATTTAAGTGTATTTAAACAATAAAATACATTCCAACTGTAATAATATCGGTTATTCATTTTGACGTACGTGACACAAAGTACCTACGTAGCGGCGGGGACGTAAAGTGATCAACGCGCGCACAACTAGCACTCGCGACGCGACAGTGACAGTCGCGACTAAGCTCGTCCGAAATCAACCGAGAATGCCTGTAAATGTTACGTCTGTGTGCGTTCGGCGAAAATGGCACTTTGTACTGAGCGGACTCTCTGCTCCGGCGCGCGCCGCCGCTATTTACTTTGTGCCGGTGGCAAGCGGCTAACCCCGCGCCTGCTCCCCTCAAGCCACGCACCTCACCCCCTCGAAAGCAGCTAAGCGCTGAGCTCACGTCGCCTTAAAATAGCCTGGCATGAATAAACTACCCACTACCAAGAAGGTCAACATAATAGCAACATAAAGTTTTATTTCTATGGAAATAAGAAACTTGCTTTCTGAGCTAACGAGAAATAAACTGTAATAGAATGGTAATAGAGGAGGGAATGGATTTCATTCTGGTTCAGTCATGTCCAATCATTAAATACAAAATTATCTATTTCCACTGACAAGATTTGCAGGCCAGACTATTCATTCATACACTTACCAATCCACCCTTAGTAAAATAAAGCGTACCAGTTTAAACTTCGTAGTTTCTGAGCCCAAGATTGGATTTTAAAAATGCAAAGCCTCGACCAAATATGACTGCAAACTGCCAGCTAGCATACACAAGTCAGTGCAGAGTTTAGTTTTAATTTGTCAAGCGGGAAGGCATAGGATAGGCTTGCAAATTTAATCTGCCTCCAGAATGTTGGCAGAATGAACAACCTTTGCCTTGGATATAAAAATCTTCATAAGTGCTGTCGCACGAAAGGTTGTCGAAAATAAGTGAATGACTTTTTCTCATTGATTTATAATAAAGTAAATCTGTGGTTTTTCTCAAAAATGTTCTGATTACATCTACAAATGTAGCATGCGAAAGTAAAGGAGAATGGACAATTAAGTATTGTAATAAGCCTGCCATTTTAAAGGTATAGAGGGAAATGCTTGGAACACAATTTTTGACTTGGTAACTTTGTTTACACTAGTTAGGAGGTAACCCCCCTTGTGCCCCTTTAATACCCAGAGGAAAAATTGCGTCAGAAAAAAATACAAATGGTAGTGCAAATTTGTTTCTCAAGATTTTGATCTTGCCTTTTAAAGGGTTATAAGTTTATAAGTTATAAGCATTAAATAGGTACATACTAGTTTAGGTTGTGCGGCCGAAAGCAAAGGTTGGATATTCATACTTTTTATGTCCCTCTTAGACAGTGACAAGTTAAAACAATAGAATATGTCATAAACGCATAAACGTCACAACGCAGAATTTCTTTTCAAATAGCACGATAGCGGGCTCCTATTTATATATTATAAATTTAAATAAAATGTAAAGTTACGAAAAAGTATAATTCCATTCAAAATTTTATGTGATGCATGATTAATCCAAAATGGGCAGATACGGCTTGAAATGTTACCGTCTATTGGACGATACGGTAAGATATATTCATAGCATATCAGTAGCAATCATTTATTATTTAATTATACGATTATACCTAAATTATTAGTGTGGTCTTGCTCACACATACCTATAATTATATGCGCTAAAGAAAGAAGTAGTTTGCATGATTTCCGTGGCCTTTTTCGCATTAACTATTTCATTTTCTTTCACTTTATTCAGCACAACACAAAATATATCAACATAAGAATTAAAATAATATTATAACTAAATTAAAAAAGGTCCCCGAGATCGGAGCCCTGTGGAAGGGTTCCCATAAGGCTGGCTGCGTTCCCCCTTTGGATGGCTATGCCGATCCGCTGGCCAAGGAACGAGCCAACCCTACGGTCCACCTCGGCGAGCCTTTGGGATAGTTGCCCAAAAAGGCGGTGGGCACCGGTGCTCGACGGACCCAGTGTCTCTACGCTATTTCATTGATTATTTCTTTATACTACGAGTAGCTTTTGCCCGCAACTTTATCCGCGTAGAACTTGTTCATTGCGATAGAATTTAATATCGCTTTTCCACATTAGCTTTCACCCCATTAGGGGATGATTTCCGAGATAAATGTTATCCTAGGTCCTTCCCCGGGACACGACTATCTCCATACCAAATTTCATCTAAATCGGTTCAGCGGTTTAAGCGTCAAGAGGTATTTACTGATAGAGATAGATGTGCGTCTGTCAGACACACTTTCGCGTTTATAATATTAGTATGGGTGGTTGCAACCAAGCATACAGCCATTGTACCTAACAGTCAGTAGCATAACATAATGGACGCTTCTGACTCCACATGAGCTAAGTGGACCTTTAGGGCCTTTATTGATTTCGGATACTGTGTTGACAGCAAGAGCAAGAGCTGTGTTGATATTTAGGTCCCGGAATGTGCTAAGAGAGAGTTTTTGTAATAGAATAATGTATTACAATCCAATAACTACCAAATAAAATGCATACTCGTCTTCATTACTTCATTAGCACCTAAAATGGTCGCATTGTTGTATCGTAACCGGCGAAGCGAGCGTCCCTAATAGGGTTGTTAACACTAAATGAAAAACAATTTTCGAATTTTCTCGAAGAACTATGAAAATGAGAATCAAATGGTGGAAAAAAATGGCAGCCTAACGCTCGGTTTAGACTACCAAGAACTTGCGTGCAATTTTCAGTGAATTTCCATTAGATTGCAGGGTTTCGGGTGGTAGTCCGCCGCCCCGCAATTTAAAGTAACTTGCATGCAGGTTCTTGCCAACGTAAATCTGCCTGAAGGGAATAAATAATCCCAAAGTTATAAGTGTACCTTCGCTATCCACCGCGTCTCTTACTACTGTGTAAAAATTGAGCCAATAACCTAACCCTACTGACACAGCTACTACGCGATCGTAGGTTGTATAATACTAGTAAATCGAGATGACACTACATAGAGGATAGACATGGGATATTAAGTTCTGATCGCGCCGCTCCGTTAACTAGTTTAAATATTAAATCTTAAGCACACAAAAATTATACTAACACCTTTACATTAACGCTCATTTTGGCTTGTATGCCTTTCGCCAATCAAGACACTCATATATTACGACATATTTGAAACTGAACAATCACAGACACACACACACACGCTACATACATACGTCTCAGCCAATCGGCGCTTGCCACTTGGATTCTGAACCTAGACAACATGATACAACCTCTGTAATTTTAATAGAAATTATAAGTACCTATTTCCGAAGATCCAGAGTTTCAATCATCTTCCTGCTCCTGTAAGGAGCAGTTCATATTAATAAATTGACTTTCTTTTGTTTCCAGATCGGCAGACTGTGAACAGGAGGCTACTTTTGTCGCTGTTCTCCGCCACGAAACTGATTAATAGCGCTGCAATGATGTATGAGGGTGAACGCTGTGACCGGTGGCCGGCGAGTTTATTCAGGCACGATGTATGTTGATGTCCTTACTCGGTCCTTAGTGTAAAACCTGAGTGTCCAGCGTGGCGTCTAGCGGGGCGTGCATGTCAAGCAATTGAAACTCATACTGGTGTCCTGAGTCGCCGCCGCACAAATAGTATGCACGCTCGCCCGCCCCGCTGGACGCGACGCCGAACGCTCCGCCCCGAGCGTCCACTCAGGTCTTACACTGAGGGATCGTCCTAATACTACGCGACTACACGATGGTCGCAAGTTCGCGCGAATTTTACTCGCGCGAACTTGCAATCAAACATATTGAACGCGAACAGGTGTCCTAATTGACTTGAACTTGCGATCATCGCGTAGTCGCGTTGTATTAGGACGATCCCTTACATATTCCTAAAATCGATGTTAAGGGGAGGTATCCCCAACGCAGCTGTCCCGCTCTAACACTCGTCAGTTTACAATTAACCATCCCGCTCTCTACGCAAGCTCTGCGCGCAATTTTGTGAATATTTAGCTATAGTCATTAAGCCAATCATTTTATCAAAGCAAACCCTGCGAATTTGTCTATAACTATTTACGATCTTTAATTGAGTACAAAAATTAAATGTTATATATCAGTAATATAGCGGTAGTATTGAAAATACATTCCAAAAAGGGGTAACTTCGCGATTTTTTTCTATCGAGTGACATTCATCAGATCATGTAACTGACTGCGATTTTGACTAGACAAGATAAGGATCTTGTCTAGTCAAAATCGCAGTCAGTTACATGATCTGATGAATGTCACTCGACAAGATAAGGATCTTGTCTAGTCAAAATCGCAGTCAGTTACATGATCTGATGAATGTCACTCGATAGAAAGAATCGCGAAGTTACCCCTTTTTGGAATGTATTTTCAATACTACGGCTATATTACTGATATATAACATTTAATTTTTGTACTTAATTAAAGATCGTAAATAGTTATAGACAAATTCGCAGGGTTTGCTTTGATAAAATGATTGGCTTAATGACTGCATAAGGATGTAACACATATATTTATTTTAGATTTTAAGACACTATATTATATGTCTCAGGTGGTTTTTAAAAACTCAAAAGTGGTAATACACGGCCTTAACACCAAATAAGGTAATTAATAAGTTCAAATTTTCGCGAAATAGAATTTATCAATCAAACGGCGAAAAAAGTAACTCAAAAGAGAATAGTTACATAACTATAAACTTCAAAATTTTAAGAATAGGCAATTTCTTTCGTTATTTACTATGGATATTCCGTACATAAGTTCCGAAAAACTCATTGGTACGAGCTGGATTACCGTTAGCTTTTCGGTGAAGGAAAACATCGTGAGGAAACCTGCATACATCCGCGAAGAAATTCAAAGTTGTATGTGAAGTCCCCAACCCGCTCTGGGCCAGCGTGGGGACTACTGCCCAATCCCTCTCATCTATGAGAGGAGGCCTGTGCCCAGCAGTGGGACGTAGATAGGCTGATGATGATGATGATGATGATGATGATTTACTATGGCGCTCTTGGTCAGTGCCGTCACTGATCATTAGGTCCATGTACACCAAAGACTGCTTCATACGTCCGGTCCGTGCGTCAGAAATAGATGGCTCTGTACATTTGTGCATTACCTGTAATGCACGGACATATCGACCCATGTCAAATTATAATATTGGGAACATAACATTGGGGGTTGGGAACATACCTAAATATCCTTGAGACAGTTAAAGTGTTAAAAATGTTACATATATGTATAACGGCAACTCTTTCTTCAACATCATAGTTTTACATAGCCTTATAAATCTTATAATGTACTTGTTACTCTGTTAAATAACATTTATAATAGCCAGTGTGGGAGCATCATAAAAAAGTCCATGAGTCTAATGTTTATTAGCTAACTTTTCTTTTTCATATTGTTAATAATTCAATTGCACTCCTCCACAGACAAATATAAATGTTGTTTTTTTCTTATAAAAATAAAAACACATCATATTCTATTATATAAATTAGGAGTGAGCTGATGTTACTGGGCAATATCAAGATTGCAGTGGGGGCTCACTATGTCGAAGTCAATTACATATATTACTGAATTGGTGAGTTAGGATATATGTAACAAAAATAGAACACAAAGATTTATGTTAGCCGAGCCACGCGGAAACTACATACTGTAGCCGAGTGGTAAGGCAATCGGATTTTAGTCTGGATGTCGCAGGTTCGAAGCTCGGCTAATACAATCCGCTCTCAAGTTGTAGTTACACCAAAACCTTTCTAGCATCTAAAAAATACTTTTCTGAAAACCGCATCAAAATCGGTGCAGCCAAACGCGAGATAATCGCGGACAGACATACAATCATACGGGTCAAACTAAGAACTTTCTTTTTTTAAAGTCTGTTATAGGTTCTTAACGTAGGTTGGCTCAAACTTGTAAATAGGTACGTTGATCGCGGCATCCTCACGGTCATAACACGGACAGGGGTAAATAAATGACAATTTGATTGATAACAAATAAACGAACATCCTACATCTTGCATTGAAAATACGTTTGTTTCAATCTGCAGGTATATACCTACTCGTAATACTGCACTGCTCCTGGGGACGTAGTTTTGGGCAGGTATCGGATACCAGATTTTTTCTAATACCCGATTTGTTTATTGACCCCTACCCGAAATCAATAGCGTGTTTGGTTTATAGAAAAACCGTTTTTTAGAGGATTAGATGGTTATGCGTAAAAACATTGTAATACGTGAAACGACAAAATGGCATTTTGCGTTTTTTGCATTATGCGTCGAAAGGTCACTATCGCATAAAATGGACTTTGTTCCTGGAAATGGATGGCTTAATATAATAAGTCACGTCACTCAAATTTTATTACGTGGCACCGGCAAGCTGTTACCATCTTCCGCGGTTACCGGTTTAATAAGGATTGTAGGAACGTTTTAATTTCGCTCTTCTTGAATACGGATATTCGAAATAATTTCATGTTCGTATTAAAACGTTATTGTGATAAACCGGTACATGAAAAACGGCTAATATTTAACAATGTTACTTGCACATAACATAAGTAAAAGGACATTAAGACGAGGGACCCAAAAATAATTCCCACGCTTGCTCCGTCCGTCACCCCCGTTTGATGAGATAGCGTCAATTGTTTTGCAAAAAAAAGACGAAAAACATTGATGCAGCTCCTCCACACAAAGGCGTATGCGGCTAATGCTAATGCCTCATCTTAAGACCGTGTATTACCACTTTCGAGTTTTTAAAAACCATCTGAGACATAGAATATAGTGACTTAAAATCTAAAAAAAATATATGTGTTACATAAGGATCTTGTCTAGTCAAAATCGCAGTCAGTAACATGACCTGATGAATTTCACTCGATAGAAAAAAATCGCGAAGTTACCCCTTTTTGGAATGTTTTTTCAATACTACGGCTATATTACTGATATTTAACGTTTTATTTTTGTACTCAATTAAAGATCGTAAATAGTTATAGACAAATTCGCAGGGTTTGCTTTGATAGAATGATTGGCTTAATGACTATAGCTAAATATTTACAAAACTGCGCCCAGAGCTTGCGTAGAGAGCGGGATGGTTAATTGTAAACTCACGCGTGTTAGAGTGGGACATTTGCGTTGGGGATACCTCCCCTTAAGAGTCAAGGTAGCCTCGCGGCGGCGCCGGGCTTACCGCGAGGTGTCCAATAGTTGACAACTTTTTTACGCTTGAAGTATGCCGTTCCGCCCGCGCGCTGTATTAATGGCGACCACGGGCGGTCCTCTCGCCGGCAGCGAGTTTCAAGCGCGACGTACACCCCGCCACGGCGAGGTGGCTGTGGCTATCTGCCGTCAAAGTGGTTCCGGATGCCTCTGAAGTGTCAAGCAAAGAATACTGACCGGCGCGAGCTGGAGCGGCGCCGGTCGGGTGCCGAGCGGTTACGTGTGCGACAACCTTAAGTCCCTATTAGATATTAGTCTTAATATAGTTATTGTTAGACGATAATTATTTTTTAATAAGAAAAATTAAAATTAAACCAAATTATAAATACCAATCTCATAATATGCATTTGTTCTAACTGCGTATGATTTGCGTATTCTTATAATAAAATAACTGTAATTTTTCGTTGTCTCTTCCCAATCCAATCCCAATACACCTTATGTAAACATAAGGTGTATTGGGATAACTTCAACATGGGAAATCTCGAAATATTTCGAAAATGGGAAATCTTCTAAACTAGAAGTAAGTATTAACACTTCAGCAATCCTTACGCCTCTGCAATGCTTACGAAGGCATGTTATTAGATGCTGATACAGTCAAACTCCTTTTTTGGATGGTAATCGATCGACGTACTTAGTAGTAGAACGGGAACGGGCGTATACGTACACTTAGCTGTAAAAAACGTGACCGGGTGATTCTTCAAGGGGTCAATTTGCAGCGTCCAGAGGAAAAAAGTACCCGTAGAACGTTAGGACTTAATCTATCTGGGGCACGATTGCTTTTTTTGTTAAGTTAATTATAAATACAATTTTTAAACACGTAAAATATGGTAAAATATCATTACCCTGGTGTGCGTCCATTAGCCATTTTTTGATCAAAATACCCCAAAAAGAACAAATTATGGATCGAAACCAAGTATTGAATTTAGTTGAATCGTGAGAGTATTAGTAAATGGGTTCGATATAAAAAATATTGTACCTGTGCTTATTGTAGTTTTTGTTACAATGTACATAAAAAGTTTGTCCGGAGTAGAGCTATCATTCCCCAGTGGGGCTAGCATAACATGCATCTCGTCTCTACTCGCGCGCGAGATAGGTCACTGTCTGATTAATGCTGTCAAAAAGTGACAGGTAGCTTATCTCGCGCGCGAGTAGATACGGAATGCATGTTGTGCTAGAGGGGCTAGTGTCGTACTAAACATCGTGTACCTACATATTTTAAGTTATTTCTGAAGACATTTTGCTAAATAAAACATGTGAAATCTTGGCAAAATAAGAAAAAAAAAAACATTATTTTTAATAATTTATTTGCCGTTTTTTCTAATTCCCCTGGCAGCTAAAATTTAAAGTGCTAAGTTTTGTACTAAATTGGCCAAAAGTGGTGCCTATTCGATTAACGTGTTTAGAAATAGATTGAAATTGAGTAAGTAGGTTGAAATTTATATCAATAAAAAGTGCCAAGGGAATGAGATGAATAACCCATTTCTGAAGAATGACCCCGTCCCTGCATAGAAGTTTGTTTCCAAAAAGGATCAGGTTTCTCAGCAGCTGACTGTAGTACTAGGATAGATTTATGTACTGCTTTACGAAATCGAATGTACCTTTCAATTTCACCGGCGCGGCGCTCCAGTTCCTTTTATTCTTCTATTAAATTTTTTAGGAGTCCTTTAAGATACTATTATTATACAACTATTAGGCGACTATAATATTGTCTTCATGCGCTAGAGTCTAATAGTGTTGGTAGGTTAGGTTAGGTTAGGTTAGGTTAGGTTAGGAATTAATTCTTGAATTAATTCTTGAAACATAAAATTGCTGCATGCAGGTAGTATTGAATTATTTTATGTGTGCTGTTCTTACCCGTTTTGAAAATACAGGCGTTTATATAACTTTTGTTCTAGTTCAATATGAGAGATCACGGATCTACGCCCAGTTTATATTTGGAGCCCAAGAGTGCCCTGGAAACCTTCAGTACGTGGCTGCGAGCGCACGAAGATGCTCAGGTACTAAAGATCCCACTAAAATATTTCATAAGTGATTGTCTAGTCTTCCCGGGCACAGCGAGGGTAGACTCCCCACAACGGTCGACTGATGACCTGGTAAAGGTTGCGGGAGTCCGCTAGATGCGGGTGGCGCAGGATCGGTCATTATGACACTCTTTTGGGGGTCTATGTCCAGCAGTGGACGTCTTTGTTGATGGTGACAATGATGAATTGCTTTGATTGTCTAGATAATAGTAGAATAGAATAGAAAGCCTGTATCATAGCAAATTATTATACTAATATGTCTCTTATTGCGGTGTGCCATTTAGCAGCCTCCTCTAACTCTCTCCATTGCTGCCTATCGGATGCTACTCTGGTCCAGAGTGGACCCAGTGTTCGCCGGATATTATCCTCTCAACGTCTTGCTTTGGCGACCTCTTCTCCTCTTACAATCTCTGGGGTAACAGAGGGTCGATCACCAGCTGTGTATATACTCCATTTCCCTTTTTTATGATGCCACGCAGCATGTGGCATGTCCACCTCCTCTTCTGCTGGTCGATTCTTGTAAGAATATCTGTTACCCTTGTCTTTTCTCTTATGTCCGAGTTCCATCCTGTCCCTTAGTCTCACCCCTAGCATACTTCTCCCCGTGACAGTAGTAGTACTTTATGTATAAAATAGCTATCA
Source organism: Cenopis cana (assembly GCA_951800055.1). NCBI lineage: Eukaryota > Metazoa > Arthropoda > Insecta > Lepidoptera > Tortricidae > Cenopis > Cenopis cana. Next base: position 15,070,790 of record OX637476.1, on the reverse strand, counting down.
GATCGTAAGTAGCGCAGAGCCTTCTAATTCACGCTCCCTAACTTGCCCCGCTCTTCAAATTACCACAAATTTGTTAAACAAAGTCTTTATCCACATGAAGCTCCAAAACGCGATATATGGGGAGTCTTGCCCTAATACGGGCTTTCCAGTATTATCCGGAATGATGCTATGAGTCTCTGAAAATTGCACTAAACGCTTCAAGGAAAGGGTGGTAATTGTACCCTTTGCCTTGACTTGGCGGGGCACTAACAGCTAGGTATATTGTAACAGTTTTCCAAGGCAGTCAGTATTTTTTCTTTGACTTTCTTACAATCCTTTACCGTTCATTTCATATGTCACACATAGTAACTTTTACTTGTCATAATAATTAAGGTTATTTGCATATTTTAAACAATAGTCCGTATTACTTTAAAAATACAGAACTAAAACAACCCTATTCCAGTATTTCCAGTTTTACTGCAAAATAGATGCTTAAAGAACCTCATTTACTGTATACAGGCTTTGTTGAGAATCCTATTGAATCTCTGTTTACAAGCAAAATGGTAATCTAGGTTACTGGGAAGAACCGTGCAACCTGATTAAGTTTGTATAGTTGGTCTACTATTTAACTAGGTATTTCGTTGACAATGGATATATTCTTTCATTTGTTAAAAATGCCTTTATAGGTATCTAGAATGTGAATATCAAACTATAACTATTTACCTACTGCTCTCTTAATTTTTTCAATAATTAGGTGAGGTACAAACTAACGGATGAGCCTATTTGGGTGCATTTTAAGAATTCGAATTTCCTAATTTCAAATGGATAGCAAAAGTAAAGTAGTTCTTTCGATTTCCCACTGAGACAGACGCACACACAGAGCCGCACCATAAAGATTCTTTTGTTTCCGTTTTAACTACGGAGCGCTATTTTAGGTAAATTTTATGAGATGGAGATGGTAACATGGTAACATTGAGAAATCTGTTTTCAAGATTTGTTATTTGTTATAATATAATGCTCAGCGCGTATAATTATTGTTTTTATTAATTTCCTTCTCAATGACAGTATGTTAACAAAGTATCAAGAAACTCAAGTCTTACCCCCTTATTCATAAACGTCCATCAAACCTCTATTAGTTAACAAGCCGCTAAAGTTCGTTTGTCCTTATCCGTCACTCTGACATTTACGTTTGTGAGAAAGGGACAAACAACATTTTAGTTAGCAGAGGTTTGTAAAGTTTTATGAATATGGTGGTTAGAGTTTTAACGTAATGAGATTGTTTAGAACTCCGCTCTGGCAGAGCGTCATAACTTTTGCTAATCAGTTATGCCGTTAGCAGAATGGAAACTTTTAAACAAACTTGGTTTGCCTTTTTGTGCAGTATATGGAATTATCATTAACCCGAGTGGTACGGTCGTCATTTTAATCAATTTCCACCATCGAGTATATTTTACCTGTGCCCGCTGCGTACGTGGCTGTTTGTGTGCGCGTGTATGTGCTACGTAATACTTATATAGGTTGACGCATCAGTCTGTACTTTATCGGATTTATTGTCTCGACGCTCAGAGAGGCCTTGTACTGTACATCGCTGGCATTAATAAATTAATGTTCTTTTTTTATCTCAATTACGACGCTCAGAGACCTTATACATCTCGGTGAAATTTCAAATAAATTTTCATGTTAATTCTGACAGATGCCCTATACATAATCTACTTTGCTTTGAAATTAAAATATTATATTTAAAGTAAAGTTATATTTAACTTCTCACTGAGTTTGTTAATTACACTATAGATTTGTGATTATTGTTAATTAATTACCGATTGACATGTAATAATGCCCGTGTGGCCTATTTGCAGATCTAATAAAACTTTGATTTTGGTAATGATGATATTTTATGTCACACCTGGCCATAAAGTGGCAATAAGCGCACGCTCCGCGGAATATCCCGCTTCCTAGCCAGGGGGTGATATAAAATGTTGTAATTATCACGGGTGGTAATAAAGAAAGCCTCAAATCGCATATTTATCAAATACTTGTGATCTGAGACAGTCTTCCTTTTACCACCCTTGGTAAGTAATGTGCTATTATCGCCCTTGGTAAGTAATATAATATTACCGTGTAGGTGATGCTGGCTAGCGTGGTCGTCGTGATTGGGATCTGGTGGTTCGTGCGCTGCATTTTGTCTTTGCTGATTAACCTAATCGTCCCTTTACTGGTTGTGGTCTTAGCTGTGGTGAGTTAATCCTTATTCTTGTTCACTTAAGGCGCAGGGGTGGGCAAGGCATTCTCCATACAAACTCTGTGCTCGTTTAATCCGTAGGTTTTGGCACTAACGAATGTAACATTTTTTTTGTATGTAAATATTAGATATGCGAAGAAAGTGATGTGGAAATTTTCAAATATTTCAAAAAAATGAAAAATAAAAATGATATATTAAAAAAAAATGTTACAACTTCTGATACGGCACCAACACGTAACAGCTTCACGGTAGATGTCGCTACGAGCCTCCCTAATAAGGCTTAATAGATGAGTGTTAAGATTGAAAAATTCACCATTACAAGGGATACCACGGTGGCTCAATTGGTAGAGCAATGGACGGATTCCAGAGGTCGTGGGTTCAAATCCCACCTGTGGTGTTGAATTTTTCAATTTTCACTTTGATTAAAAAATTGAGATTTTCGCTAGCGGACGCATCCGCTTAACAAACATACAAAAATCATAACTTTAATGCAAACACAAACGGAGAAAATCCTGCACAAAGTTTGTATGGAGAGAGCTTGCCCTACCCCTCCTCTTAACATGCCGTATTGATGTTGTACCGACCCTGACCGATTTCTTCCTCAGCGACTGTCTTTTCTAGATTTTGGTTATTAGGGTGGTGTGTTAACCTGCTCAAAATGTGCTCGTACCTTTACAAAAAAAGATCAAGCGCACTAAAGACTTTAACAGCACTCCAGTACCTAATGCCTCATAACATAACCACGCCGTATTATTAATATAATATTACAAAGCCTAAATCCCAATAAGGTCTCGATTCCCCCTTAGGTTGGACGGTCATTGAAATAAGGGTGATTCACAAGAGTGAGTCTATATGTAACAAACATACCGAGCGAACATCTATATATATAGGTATTTGTAGACTTAGCAATATACGGCGAATTGTCATTGTCAGGGCTCTTTGTTTACTACCAGGCCCTTATTTCACCAACTTGACAATTGTCCCCTTACAATGACAATTCGGTTTACATTGCCGGTCCGGTAAGTAAGTATCGATGCTATCCAACGACCATCTTTACGTGACGAGTCAGAAGTGTACTTGGAATTGTCATTGTCAGAAGTTAATTGTCCTGTAGTACCGTTTAATGATGAATTTAAGGCCAATCTTTGCAATTATTTTCTATCGAGCCGATTTCGTCCAATTACGTATCGAGTCCGTATACGGTCTTTGAAATATGATGAATTATATCGAATTATATGATGAATTATATTTATATTACATATTTTTTTATGTGCTAGAACAAATAGTTTTTCTTAAAAAACTGCTTAAATAACAACAATTTGAACAAAATTAGGTCTTGACAGCCTCTTAATTACAAAATTAATTGTTACGCTTTTTGTACAAGTGCTTTGTGCTTTTTCTGGGTGTACCCTTGTTTTGCAGAATTTTCATTTCATAGAAACTTTGCTAAAATTCCATTGTGTAGAACCTAATTAGTTCTACCAGAAAAGTAGGCTGGGACAGGATAGACCTGCGACACTTTTGAAAAAAAAAAAAACAATGAAATGTAAAATCCGCGGAACAATAATCTATGAAATTTCTGTGAAAAGTGTCTGAAAAACAAAGTATTTTGCCTGTTATCCACGAGCGCGGGCCCCTCCACATCCCAATCGGTACGGTCAAGTGCAAAAATAGGTATCGAGTGTATTCTCATAAATATGGTACTAAAACCTTAATTCACCGACATAAGAGCTGGGACATATTGTTGAGCACTTGACAATTGCGCATTGATTAGTATGAGATTTGCTGTGGAGGGGCGCGTCGTCGTTGATGACAATACCTACAACCACATTTTCTGACATGAGATACAACGGATCATTGTAAAACCGAGCCATCATTTGTTGTAATAAGCATATTTTTGGGTGAAAATGACTGCTTTCGAGTTTTCTTTATCGTTTCATCTCGGCAGCGGTCATCTTTTTCAGAAACGCTAGTAGTAGATAGTAGCCTATTGAAAGTGCAATTTCGGCCTACTTGCAATAAATACAAAGTTCATTGATTTTCAATTGTTAAATTAATAATTTTATTATTATTCAGTTATGTGTGCCACAACTACGAAAACCGCTTATGGGCGATAATTATCCACTCCTGGCGAGCCTCTTGAGAAACATCTTGCTGAAATTAGCGGATAACATTAAAATGTGACGAATGACTATGAAGCAACCCTCGAAAATGTTTGTAACAAATGCTACTGGATCAAGAGTCGGTAAGCTTCCTAATGATAAACGAAGTTATTATATTTATTTTCAGGTAGTATATAATAGTACATTACCTACCAAGGGCGGTAAAACAAATAATGTCTCATTGTCGCTTTATTTATTAACGCCCGTGGTAAGTAAAAAACTGTATATCACCCCCTGGCCGGGAAGTGGGATATTCCGCGCGCGGAGCCATTTAAGGCTAGGTATGACCTTAAAAAAAATTAAACTGTTTATTGCATTAATATTTCATAAATTACATGATAATCTTAACACAAATTAAAGATTATTTGAGTTAAGGAGCCGCTACATTAATAATAACACAACAGTGGCGGCGCGTCAAAAATATTCTTAGGGAAGCCGGAAATAATTTGCCTTTCTTATTCTTCATGAGCCGTAGCAAACGAACTGGACTAGCTGAAAATTAGGCAAGCCGGTGGGAATCGAGTTGTAAGGACGCTCCGCCACTGTAACACAATAACCTTAAGTATTTCATATATTTAGTATTTTAAGTAAAACCGAATATATGTATACGTACGAGTAAAGTTGCATAGCTAAATTTTATATTGGTACTGCAAGTTTTACGGAAATATGGTGCATTCCCGGGAATTAACATAGAAACCTATACCTACCACTCTACTGCGAATCATGCTAATTATACTTGTGATCGGAATATGATTTAGATATCGATTATGTTTCCCAGATACGACCATTTTGCAGTACTTATTAGGCACTTTAGTAAAAACACGCTCAAAGATATTAGGGTTCTGACCACTAAGTCCCTAAGCTTTGCTTAGTTCGAGTTTGTGTGTGTCCACAAATATCCTCCGCATTGCAAAAGACCACAGCCATAATAAAAATATTTACTATACAAGTATGTAGTGTTGTGTTCCTGGAGGTCAGCAAGGTTGCTAGAGCACCCGAGGATGCACTGTGTTGAGACTGTTGAGAGCGAGGGACCTTTGGTCCCTTCTGCTGTCAACACAGTGAATCCTCAAACATTAAGAAGGTTCGGCAACGCGCACATGACTCTTTTGGAGTTGCGAGCGTCTATAGGCTGCGGTGTCCGCTTATCATCAGGTGGATCGTAGGTACGCTTGTTTGCCACCGTCGTAGTATAAAAAAAACTATACAGCCTTGGCCAAAAGTGTTGAGCACCCCTTATTTTCCTTTGTAACTTATAAAAAAACTATTATTTTTTAATTACAAAAATGCACATTGACGTAAAATATGAAAAGGTATATACTAAAGAACATCAAGAGAACTTTAGATAATTTCATTTCCAAGTAGCTATTGCTAACTGAAGACTAAACATAGACGGGTTTGTAATAAAACATAGATGTACTATAAAAGAACTAGATACACAGTCAGGCGAAAAAAATGGCACCCGCAAATGTACCGCGTTGCGGTACTTTCGGGTTGACGGCAGACAGTGACAGTGACAAAGCGTGTATGCAACTGACAGTGTCAATCAGTGCCACATTTTCCGTCATTTTTTTTCGGCGTTGTGTGTCTATTTCTATATTATAAGTCAATGCAATAAAAGGACAAATTGCATTTTTATCCGTGCAATTATCTTTAACGTCAACGAAAGTAGCTAGTTTTTGAAAGATTTTTTTTTTTAAATAAAAGGATATGAAATGCTTGATTGAAAGTTTAACTTTTATATGGAAAACGTGTGTGTGAGTGCTCAACACTTTTGGCCAAGGCTGTATATAATATTTATTTATTTACCATTATTTCATTCGTATTCGTATTCGTTTATTATTTTATTCGTACGCTTCATAAACATGCAACTATAACGCCTAATAGCATCTTGTTATGTCAGGTGTTTGCTTCGACCCGAACTAAGCAAACCTCGTTCTATGAGTATACTTAAAATTATTTGAACTGTCCGAGTTGTATCAAATTAGGCCGTTCAAAAAGCGACATTACTGTCCAAGCGTGAAGATTCAAAGTCCAATGACAAGTTTTATAAAATGTCGGACATTTTAAATAATTTCTACTATACTAGACGACGCGACGATATATGTACATATTAACGTAAATAAATGCTTACATATAAAAAATGAATTTTCTAAGTATTTGCTCATACAGACAGACAATCGTGTTCTTCACAAAAATAAATTCCCAGGGTCACTATCAACTGGGCTATAATGGTCGTCATCAGAATGGCAAATGATACTGTGCATATTTCATACTCTCCGAATACGATCGGGTGATTGGACAAGGCTTTTTGTACTGTAGCGAGGTCAGTAGGCCGAAGTTTTTACATTCCAGCCGGATAGTGGCACATGCTGACCGGAAAATTGAATGCATGACTTCAGCCTGTTCGATCGCTATAAATGCCATCAGGCTTACGTTCTGCGACAATTTCGGTTTGGAATTTGGATCCAAGGGAGGTACAGTCGGCCAAGAAAGTGGTCTAACAGTTTTGACAAAAGTTTCTGTGAGATCTAATTATCGCTAGGGTTGACTTTTCTAACAGAGTGTAAGAGTTGCACAAATTGACGTACGTCTATTATCTGAGATGCCTGATATGCAAAGTCATGGGTTATTTTATTTTGACCTTTGTTATCAATGCAATAGGCTATTATTTTGCAATAATGTTATATATTCTTCTCATCAATTAAAACCATTACGATCTTTTTCAAGAAAATATTTTTGCAACTGAGAAAGAAAGTATCACTGACAAATAGTGTCAAGTATTATTGTCAACGTAATATTCAACAATCGTGTTATTATATATTATTCTAATTTCTTGATTTCCTACTGCTGTAATGCCTCGTAATTTAACAAGAGCCGAACGAGCCAATAAAAAGCACTTCATAACGAGGGCTTCAATAAAAGTGAGATTTCTAGACATCTAAACTTGCACATGACATGACGTAAATACCTACATGTAATAAGTGAAAGGAGCAATTGTCACTGTCATAATATTATTGCAAGGGGAAATCGACCTTGTTGTGTCATGATGTTCAAATGAACCTCGACCGTAGGGTGGTAGACCACATTCTTTGCTGACTGTACCTATGTCACAGCGAAACATCATCTCTCTAATATTTGAAACAGTCCAACTGGGAACGTGAACGTGCATTACGGAAGATCTCACCCGTAATAACGTTGTTACTTGCTCTTTGGGTACCTATGTGGTTCCTGGTGGTGAATAAAGTCACCAGACATCCCGAGGATGCGATGTGTTGAGAGCGAGGAATTGAAAGATCTCAGACTTTTTCTTTGTAATTTTCGTTTTTTTTCTAATTTTGCGGTTGGTTCGGAACCCTAAACGCCGCACTTAGCCGGTTTTATAAAGAAGAATTAAAAAAAAAGAGGAAGGAATATTCTTACCATGATGCGCTTCAACAAAACCTTTAAAGTAGACCGTTTGATATTTTAAACCGTGACCAATAAATGTTTCTTTTCAGAATCCCTGGCAAATCCTTAAAAGAAGTTCGTCCGATTCTTGTACTGTACTTTTTCAAGAGTGTATTGGATTGAAGTTGCTATAAAAACAGTTTTCTCATAGATTCAGTAGTCTTAAAATATATTTTTAAGTACTTTACCTGTGAATTGTAAACTCGTGACGAACATGTAAAAATCACAAAGCAATATATATGGAAAGCCTGGCTTTATATTGTGTCTGCCTTTATTTCCTGAATGGCAATGATTTGCTGATTAAATATTCATAGATTCCTGTTCCCAATTCCAGTTTGACTTGTTTGATAAATGTACTTTTTAATAGGTTACTTACACTACTTACATTTTTACTGTAAAGTTTTTTCAAACAACAAACTCTTCGTAGTTGGGTCATTAATCCAGTTGATTATGTACAAATTGTACGTGGAAAGTGCTCGGAACTTAATGGAATTTTATGTGGTTATTTGGGGGTACTCTAGGAAGATTATTCTAAGTTTTCCAACTTTTCCACCTTGTGCTAACTTGGAGAGGGGGGAATGTGTGTCATTTTTCAGATTTACGCTTATATCTCTTAAACTAAGGACATTTTTGCTTTACATTGTATGATAAAGTTAAAGAGCATTAAATAATCTAAAAGTTTGTTGTTTTAACTATATTTCCAGGTCTACTAGTAACGGAGATAATGATTTTTTAGGGAATTTAATGTTCTTTAACTTTCTAGTTTCGGGTACAGGTACCGTAGTAGCTGGCTGGCTACTCCACGGATGGTTTATTTCTCAAGCTTGTCAAACTACGCATATAACTAAATAACTAGTAGGTAAAAGCCCGACCAGGAATATATGACCATGGGTCATGTTGCGGAATTTCAGTGAAACGAATTTCTTACAATGGCAATAATTTTGATGACGGATTGTCACTGTTGTGTCAGTGGCGGTTTATTTAAGTCATACCTATTTAAATAATAATTGTATTGAAAATGAAATAATGTAAAATGCCCAAAACGATTCATAGTCAAGAGCGGAACATTGTTAACACGTTCACAGTCCCCATACAAAATGTTTCAATTTTCTTTGACCTTCAACCAAATTACTTCCATCACACGTCCGTGCTGACTTTCGCCGCCATCTTGGCGAGAGTCACATCTTTTTCTTCTTGTTAAGTGATTTTATACAATTTTACTTAATTTATCCCTTCGTGTGTCATTGGCAAAAGTCCTTGAGGCTGCCATTTCTTTTTAATATCTAACTAATTTATCCCTTCGTGCACCTTCGTGTGTCAATGGCAAAGGCCCTTAAATGAGGCTGCCATTTCTCTTTTATATCCATCTATCTATCACGTCCGTGCTCCACGTTTGGGTCACTTTGAAACGACCAGGTACGCACTCGGATTATAACAATATAATATTATAGAATGCTATTTCATATCTAACTAAACTATGAATTGATAAATCAGAATTGTTTTTATAAGCCTTTTATCGAATGTAGTTATAGTGATTTAGAGTGATTTGATTGCGTACCTGGTCGGCTATAGTGAGTATAGTGACCCATGTACGGGGCACGGACCTGTGGAGATAGTTCCTCGTGACCCATGTATGGGGCACTGGATTGTGAACGTGTTAATAATGTATATAAAAATATACTGTGAAAAAAAACAATCCGGAAATGAAAGTATTTCGCTAAAAAAACATTTCAAAGCTAACATCAGAGTTGACAGGTAAACAAACGAAGATGTCACTTTAGTCCGGTTATTACGAATTGGTTACTGCAGTGTTATGGTTACAAGTAAGGAAATACTCGAAGTAGGAAAAAATTGGTTTGCGTATGCTATCGTGTAAAGGGATTGTTTTTGTTTTTCTTAAAAAACTCGTAAACGGTGGCCCATAGCAAAAAATATTCTTGGTCATGAATAATGTACATAAAATTCTCTACAAGAAAGGTTCTACGCATTTTTTCGCTATGATAAATATTTAATGAGATTTTAAAGGAGGGAAAGTTAATTATAAGTGGCCTCATGGCTCATGGGTGGATCTCATTTCTTTGTTTCTCAATATTCTTAATAAAAAATACACTTGCCCAATGGACACGGAATATTTGGATTCTGATTTTGTTTTACGGTGAATTAAAGTAAGCACCCTCTTGACTATAGTCATATTTTTCTGGTTTACCTTTACTTACTTATAAGGATACATTAAGAGGAGGGGTAGGGCAAGCTCTCTCCATACAAACTTTGTGCAGGATTTACTTCGTTTGTGTTTGCATTCAAGTTATGATTTTTGGTCAGTATGCTTATTTTTCTGATAGCTATTTCGTGATGTAATTTTTTTTTTTTTTTTTTGAAATATTTGAAAATTTTCACATCACGATCTTTGCATATCTAATATTTACAACCAAAAAAAGAATTATATTTGTTAGTGCCAAAACCGACGAATAAAACGTGCACAAAGTTTGTATGGGGAAGGCCTTGCCCTGCCCTGCGCCTTAAGTAAAAAGCTTAAGGGCCGATTTTTCAATATCCAGATAAGATTTTTTGTCGGTTAAAATAATGACTTTCTATTTCTAAAGTCAAACGAAAGAAAAGGCCGAGCTAACATTTATCTCACAGATACTTTTATATCTCTGGATTGAAAAATGGACCCTTGGTAAATTTTAATCCAATAACTACTACCTCTTGCAATTAACGACGGCGAGTAAAGTGGGTCCTATTACTATGATGTTATGCTATGTGTCATTTCGATGAATCTACTGCCTTCATGAATTACAAGAGCCAGCACTTACCTAAAATAACGTAATCCATGTTTTACGACACAAAATTAAGTTGGGTTTGTCTAAAAATGTCGCAACGCCAAGACCTTGTTGGTCTTGTCGTTGCGACATGGTATACATTTTTGAAATTTAAAAGTACATAATTATACTTAAACGTAATTTTTTTTTCGTGAATATGTACATGTAGGTACCGGAAATTAAACACCGAAATCCTCCGTGGCCGAGCTATATATTAGGCACCACACGGCACATATGGCAATCGAGTTATATCGAATGATGACCGAAGTGATCGAATGATGAAAATCATTAGCATAGATATTTCCTATTTGCATTAAATCAAATCTATATTACCTTATACGTAATTCCGCACAAGTACAGTCACCATCAGATATTAGATATCTTTATTGTTAAGGGTCGCTCGACCACGCCCCCCGTGAAAGAGACGTGCTTATGTTTTCACTCACGTCAAAACGGGATGCAACACTCTTCGGAAATTGCTTTTTTCTATTAGACAAATCTCGACAAATATCTGTCCGTATGCAGTTTTATTAAATTTCCTGTTCCCAGAGTTTAGATGAGGCAAAATACCATCATATTAACTAAATCGTGTCTTATTGCGTTGTTTTAATAGGCTGAGTAAAAAAAAGGAAAATATAGACTCTACTTTGAATTTCTTTTCTATCGTAAAAATAAAAAAATAAAAAAATTAAGCTGTTTATTTCAGTAAAAAGTAACATAGTTTGTATCTCTTACTTAAGAGGAATGCCTAGCTGCGATTTTCCCATACAAACGCTCTCGACTGTTTTCTCCCTGGTTTTTGAACCTAGAGCAATGATTTTTTTCAAATATGATCAATATCATCAATATCTATGCCGCTACGTTTTGTTTTTTTGGATCTTTTTATTTTAAAGAAAGTTACAGCCCTCCAAAAATCGCAAAAACGGCTTAATTCAATTGGCTTCAAAAAAAGGCGCAGTATACCAATTATGACAACAAATATCCAAAAAATCAAAACGTAGCGGCATAGATTATTTCTCGCTCTTGCAGTTTCCAAAATTTTATAATGATTGGTTGCGTTTTGGAGGAGGAAACAGTCGAGAACGAAACCTCGATTTTTCAGTTTTTTGCAAGGGAATTTTAGTCCGAGCTGCAGTTGTCCTTATCGCACGAATTCGTGGCGAAGTCAGTTTCTAAATATATGTACACAGAAGCAATAGGGATGGGCAACAGTCGTTGACATATATTGTCGATACGCTAGTGGTGAAAAATTATCGATAAATCATTATTACCAGAAAAGTTATTAATTACAAGAAGAACCCTGAGTCACAATGGAAGAATATTGAATAGAAAGGTGACCTGGGAACCCTTGTCTTTGATAAAGACCAAATTGGGCTCCATACAGGCAACTACTTTTTGCCATTTTTGTCGCCACTGGCGAGGGGATATATATGTATGTATGATACTTTATTGCACATAATTAGGAACACATACAAGAAATAAAATTACAAAATATAAAGTACAAAGGCGAACTTATGCCTCCGAGGCATCTCTTCCAGCTAACCTTCGAGAAAATGAGAAAAATGAATATAACCCACGAAGGCCTCAGACAAATTAAATGTGCACAAACATGGACACTTCCTACGGTAGCTATACGGTAGCCTAGTGGTTCAAGCGTACGGCTGTCAAGCGGCAGTTGTGGGTTCGAATCCCGGCTCGTACCAATGAGTCTTTCGGAACTTATGTACGGAATATCATTTGATATTTATTTACCGATGGCTTTTCAGTGAAGGAAAACATTGTACGGAAACCTGCATACATCCGCGAAAAAATTCAAAGTTGTATGAGAAGTCCCCAACCCGCTCTGGGCCAGCTTGGGGAGTACTGCCCAAGCCCTCTCATCTATGAGAGGAGGCCTGTGCTGTGCCCGTGAATAACGCTTTCCGGCTTCGTATCACTATCCGGCCTCCCTAGTCCCTACGGTCGGCCGTCTATACCTACTCACCCGGCAAGGCCTTCTTTCTCGGCGGCTGCAGTAATGTACAAATATTTTTAACCGACTTCAGAGTATTTTCATCAACTAATCAAGCATTTTCATTCAAAAAAGTGACATTTGATGAAGTGGAACTGCTGATGATGACTCTTCAACGACGCATAGTTCACGTTTGGGGATTTGTTCTCTTCGTTATGTTTGTCAAGCAAGCTAGGTTTTCAAGCCACATTTTTGTCAAGCTTGAGTTCTGATGGTGGATTCCATGAGGAATTGAGGGTACTTACTCTTGTACCATTATTTATAAACATACTTAGGTAGCCATTTTTATTTCATTGTATGGAATCTAAGAGTGCACCATCTAAGTATAATAGCTTTCACCGGCCTCCACCATTGAAGTCGGTTTTTTTTTCTTAAAAATTATTTTAATTTTGATATGACCTTAAACTATAGGTATACTTTACCATCCAATACGCGTAAGCGAGTAATGTTCATTTTGCGGGGTATTTTTAGAAAAGTCTTATTCCTGTGTACAACGCCGGTGCCCGCCAAAAAACGTATGTACCTACAGCCCCTTATACTAATTAATCGTATGCTGGGTCAGTAAGTAAATTCGCGGGCTCGCGTCTCGCGCCTGTGTGCGTGCGCTCACACATAGACAGCGCCCGCTCCCGCTCCCAGCAGCGCGACAGAAACATTATGTCAAAAATTCAAGATTTGAAAAGTTGGTCAGCTAGGCATTCCTCTTAACTATTAATCTTAAATAACAAAAGATTTTTTAAGTTAAGCAATCATGCTTCGGCTATTGTCAGAAACACAATCATATAGTCAAGAATCATATATCTAAAAATCAGTCCCTATTGTTTCCTCATCTGTGCAGAACAGCGTTTCAAAGAACGCGATATTTCTCGTTGTACCCGCCTTAAGGAATTAAGGCCGATTTACATTAGCAAGAACTTACATGCAAATTTCTTTCCATTGCGGGACTGCGAGTTACGGAGGCATGATGAATACGATCAAAGCCTGCAATGCAATGATAAAAACGTATGGGATTTTCGTAACTCAGCGGATTAAATGTATGGGTAAAAAGTTTTTTCGGCGCCATATTGTCTTTTTTTACTTATACAGAATCAGGAGCTCATCCAACCTACCAATTTTCATGCAAGTCAAAAAAAACGACAACGCCAAAAAAATTGGCCCATAATACAGCGGTGAGACATAGAGGCTCAATTTGGGCTAGCGTCATGAAAGTGCGGTTATATTTCGCCATCTGTCAACATCGTTCTGTGGATCTGTGATATTACTGTTTAGGGTTGCCTTTGCTACTACCGTACCCTTACCATGAGTTTGCATTACCGTACTCGCTAGCGACTGTATAAACGATTTAGTATGGACAAAAAGTACAGCGCCTATAGAATTAAGAATCGCCATAATATATTACGCAGTGCGTAAACCATTTAGTATGGACAAACTCATGGTAAGGATACAGTACCCCTTCCTGGCCAGGGGGTGACATAAATTTTGTACTTGCCACGGGCGGTAATAAAGAATAAGCCTCAGATCGCATATTTATCACCCTTGTCTTCGGTTCGTGGATCAAATACCTGCTATTTGAGACATTATTTGTTTTAGGGCCCTCGGTTAGTAACTATACTCGTACTTACCAAATTCTCCAGATAGTATGATAGTGGTGTTATTATGGCCTCGGTTTTCAGTAAAGTCGCTCATGAGCCTATCTGGGGCAGTATCCCCAGTAGGGCTCTTCCAAATATGAGCGAGATGATTCCCTTGTGCCAACCCTAGCGTCACGGTCACAGGTTTACGGCTGCGGTTATTGCCGCACTATTGTAAAGGTGTTCCTTGTCGCTATATTATGTCTTACGAATAGCTGGTAACGACTCTAATACATCCGTCACGTCGTGCGACCATCAGAGTTTGTGTGTGTTTACCTAAATAATAAAGTTTTTTTATACTACGGTGGCAAACAAACATACGACTTGCAACTTCAGAAGTGCCCTGTTAGTATGTCTGTATTGTGTGCGACAAATCTTTCAACTGAATTTCAGACCAGTTATCCTCAATCAATTGAGCTGAAGTTTCGTACCTACATAATGCAATATTATGTTAATATAGGTCTTACAAAGGTTTTCACTATTAAACCGTGTCGCTTTAACCCTTTTCCAGACCGCACCAACCTACGTCGTTTTGCGAAAAACAAAATATATATTCAAAATAGTTATGTAATGGAAATTAATTTAAGCGCAAGTAGCTTTTTTTTTTAAACTTTAAATTTGGGTATTAAGGATGAAATTTTAACTACATGCATGTGGTCACTAATGTCACTATAGGTACTATGCCTGGAAAAGGGTTAATGTCATTTTTAAATTGTCGTACTAAACTTCCAACGAGTGAAAGTGACAAAGTCCCAAAGTGTATACCAGCGGTCGGCAACAGGTGGCCCGCGAGCCTCCTTGGCTTTATTGTTTGTAAAGGTCATTGTGTTAAGAATTTTTATAATTTTTAGAAAATGTTAATTTCTTAACATACGTGAAAGCGTCTGTATCGCCAACCACGAATACTTTCACAGTAGGCCAGGACGAGATATGTGTTTGTAAAAAATCCGTTAAATCTATCTAAATGTCGCTCGAAATTGATCATTTTGTTTCTCTTTCTACGTCATCATCATCATCCTCGTAGCGTTATCCCAGTACATCAGTTGCATCCTGAAGGATGCCTGGGGTCCGCTGCCTAATCCCAAGACTTGGCGTAGCGAAAGCGACTGCCAGGTGAGCTTCCAACCCCGAGGGGAAGTTTCTCTTTCTACGTATACGAGTATTTTTTGTAATAGTTTTGGCTTAGCTTTTTGCCAGCACCTAGCCAGGGGGCAAAGATGATACTTAGCTAATGTACAGAAAAGTACAAAAAATATTAATATGTAATATGATGTTACAGAAGATATATATATATAGCATAGCAACTCTTAAACTACAGAAAAATAATACTGAAAAGCTGGTCCTTACTTACGGGTTTTGAACATGTTAAAAGAGGATTTATTATATGGGTGTAGATAAAATATATTTACGTTTCCAACGGCACTAAATAATAGGGATGACGACACTATAAAAGAAAATCAATAAATCCAAATTTTCTACATAAAGGCTCAAGTTCTCAATCAAATGGCGAAAAAAGTAATTCAAACAAATAAATAATTACGTAATTATAAGTCTTCAAAGTTTTAAGAGTGGGTATGTTCTGTCCCTTTTCCGCAAAACGCACCTTTGTATTGAACGATCGTCATTTACTATGGCGCTACTTAAAAGTGACGTCACGGTTAGGTAGCACTTTCTCTCTCTAACTACGAACATTCTAACCGTTGTAGATTCGTTATTTTTTGAGATAATTGAACAGGATTTTCACTATTAGGCATAGTTTTATGTCTTCTTTCTATTGAAGTAATAATTTTTTTTGAGTCGACATCCCTATTGTTAGTAACTTTTTTCCGTGGCCGGGAAGGAAGGCAATTTCAGGCTGTATTTGTTACTTTGTTGTACTCGCTAGCTCGTCTGTTTAATTATAATACTAAGCCTGCAATTGTCATTCCGGCAGAGGCTTATATAGTGCTTTTCTCGAAAATGGGGGAAATAAGACGAAATTTGAATTAAAATTTCCCGTCTTTTATATTTTAAATAGAGTCGAAAGTGTATTTTCCCAACGAAAAACGCAAATTTTTGGAGACATAAAAAACGTCGCTGAATTGGCGGAATACGAGCTGTGCCTTCTTTTAATATGACTATTTTATTAAAAAGTTTGGATCTCGACAAACAAAGTTAAATTTATATGTTTAACATACTAGCCGGCCTGCAATGTTTTTTATTATTTAATTAAATTTGTTCAGACCTTAAACTATAATAATATAATATAATATAATATAATTGATTTATTTCAAGAACAAGTTACAAAGGAGTACAATTCATTAACAACTATGTATTATTAAGCGTCAATCAAAAACAAATATTGCCGCTGTTACTTGCAATAGGTTTAAAATATAACCTGTGCTACAAGTACCAGCTACCTTCCTTATGACTAAACATAGGTAACAGACATGACAAAATTTGGTTGTTAACGATAAAAGAATCTCTGATAATCAATATGTATTTCAACTCTAGCTAAATACATGAAAATTAAGAAAGAAAAGGAAGTATCATCAAGCCGTTTAAGTATGTATGTGTGTGTGTGTGTGTGTCTGTGTGTGTGTGTGTGTGTCTGTGTGTGTCTGTGTTTGTGTGTGTGTGTCCGTGTGTGTGTAAATGTCTCTGCGTGTGTGTGTGAGAGAGAGAGGTTTTTTTTTTAAGATATTGGGTGTAGTAAGTTTTCTGTGTTCTCGTAATTTAGACTTAGTAACCAAGTTTCCACATCCTTTTTGCATACATATTTGCTTTTGGAATCTACGTTTAAAATTTTATTTGCCTTGTTGTAAAGAAAGCAACCAAGATAGTAAAAGAATTTTCTACTAAAAGCTGTTTTGCAGGTGACTGCATGATGAAATATTTTAGTACGTATGCTCCGGTGCCTAGTACTTTTCTTTTCTGTCGAAGACCGATGAATTTCTGGTTGTTCAGAGTGCTTTTTTAATATTACTTGTTGTACAAATAGTTGACGAACCGTCAGCACTTTGCAGGCTTTGTACAGGTTTTCAGTAGGATAACGATATGGTTTAAAGTAGCTAACCTTCAATAGGGCACGTTGTGCACGCTCAAGTTTTATTATATGGGTTTTCGCTGCACCACCCCACGCAATGATACAGTACGCAATTATTGATTGACACAGGGAAAAATAAACCATCTTAATTATTTTCGGGTCAGCTACATGTCGCAGATGTTTAAAGATGTAGATCAGTTTACGAAGCCTAGCAGATAGTGTGTCTATGTGCGCTCGGAAATTAAGCCTATTATCGAGAGTTATCCCTAGGTATTTGACAGTATCAACTCGTTGCAACATAGGACATGTACAATTTTGCGTTATATCGTTGCTGTGGTTGTGGGCCGTTAAGGTAAGACAATCCGTAATTACAGAGCCACTATCAGTGATTGAGAATGCCAGATACTTGGTTTTATCAACGTTTAGCGACAAAGTATTATTTGCTAACCATGACGTGACTAAGTTGAATCCTGTTTGCGCTGTACTGAACGTATCATTCCATGTATTCCCACTAAACACTAACGCTGTGTCGTCGGCAAAAGCTACTAGTTTACCATTGGGCAAATTAAGATTACACATCTCATTGACATATATCAAAAAGAGAGTTGGTCCCAAGATGCTACCCTGGGGAACGCCATATTCTACTTGGAGATCACTGCTTACGTGGTCACCTATTTTGACACTCTGACCTCACTATGACCTTTATCTTGTAATATGTAGCGAGTAAAGTTAAGTTTGCGGGCAATTTTTGAGAAAAGTAATAAAAAACCGTGTCAATAATATATTTAAAATGTCGTGTTGCCTGGTCCAGCAATTTTAAATATCTCTCGGAATTATATCGCGGTTGAGAGTATATTCCGCTGATATTTTTTATTCCTTTCATGGAAATCACCGACTCGTGGTTGTACGATAAGAATTCAGCTTAAGTTAAATTCGTCTCATGTTACAAGACAGGGCGTATCATTTATGTTAATAATGCTTTGTCATTTCAGTCATTTAGTAGGTATGAATCCTTTGCCGAGACGCCCGTGGTGGCATGCGCAAGCGAATCCTGCGGCGTCTCACAAAGGCGATGAGGGAAAGCCGCTGGTTTTTAGTGGGTAGCCTGACGCAGGAGTCCCACATCACCGCGCCTAAAACCCCCAGGAAGGCCGGTATGCATCAAGCATTTTCCAGCGAAAAAAAAAAAAAAGGTATGAATCCTTAAGTGGGAGTTACAAGTCATGATAAAGTTTGGCCTCCTGATGGAATCTATTCCTTAGGCTATTTGTAAGTAATACTGAGCGAGGCCAAACTATCCATAGAAACTAGAAATCGAACCACCTTAAGCCTACATATGGCCCCCCTGTCGACGTTCTGTCAGCAAACGAGTTAAGAGGAAAATATTTTGATTAGCGAGTACGGTAATGCAAACATTGCAAACTCATGGTAAGGGTTCTAGAATAGTCTTGACTTGGTATTGATATTGAGAAAATGTCAAGATATGAGTCAATTAAACAGAAAATGGCCTCAATAGATGAGCGTTATGAACTGATAAGGACCCTAAAAGATCTCAAGAAGTACTTACCTATACGCTGCCGATTTGCTCTGCTGTAAAGAAGACTATAATCCACGTTTATAGGACGTACAACTTTAAATACTGAAGTAAACAGTTCCGTGTAAAAATATTGACGATTGGGGCCCTTTAATCGTCTGGAAACTTGCAATAGTTTCACTCAACTCTAGGAAACGTGGAAAGTTTTACTGGACAATTTTTAACTTTGACTCAGATTTGCATTTATCGATGAGCTTTGAGTTAACCGCTGTAAGTCGCATCTAAGGTTGTAAGTATAGTGCATTCGGGTAAATCCGAATGTCGGGTAATTCTGAAAATGGCATATATAACCTGTCTAATCCATGTTTGGTATTATAAATTATAGTGCGTGCCTTCCACGACGACGCGCCCCTCCACAGCGAATATCATACTAATCTGTGCGCAGTTGTACGGCTTGAGCTGTGGAGGGGCGCGCCTTCGTGGATGGCGCGCACTATATAATTTTCAGAATTACCCGACATTCGGATTTACCCGAATGCACTATACAAACATTTGGATTTGTATATATTTTGTAGGGCATCATTTTGAACCCTTTGACCGCCAAGAACCTATAAAGTGGTTGTGTGTTGTCGTACCCACCACGCCAACAACCACTTAAAAGGTCGGAGTGAAGGTGTACTTTGACCAGACATTACACCAAAAAACAGTGCTTGGCGTACTGGGCACGACGACACACTATCGCTTTGGTGGTCAAAGGGTGGCACAGCAAGTTTCCTGATATAATTTGTTGAGTTCAATATAGACACATGGAGCTTCCGAGGTCAGAGGGTAGCGGACTAGGAACGGGAGGCAGGGATTTGGCTCTCTCTCACGCCTCCTACCCTATGACGTTAAAGTTAAACGGGCCCAAAATTCGTAGATATTTTGAATAATAACAATGCATATAAAGAACCGGCCAAGTGCGAGTCAGACTTCGCACAATTTAGGGTTCCTAACCAACCGCCAAATTAAGTTGGTTTGTTTGCGTGCCCCCTTTTGCTGTATCCATGGGAGCCCCCTTTAAAACATTTAAAAATAAGTTTTGACTATTTCTATGGCTTTGGGCCACCAAAATGCTTATACTGTGAAACATTTTAAGACTGTAGCTCCAACCGTTTGGCTGTAACAAGTGTGACAGACGACGGACGGACGGACGGACGCGTGAGTAACAGCAATAGGGTTCCGTTATTGAGTTTTGACCCTTCAGGTACGAAACACTAAAAAACCAATAAACTGGCCATTTCAAAGTCATACAAAGTAGGTTCAAAGACTATATCTATGTGCATTACTTATAACTTATAAGCCCAATGTCAAAGAAACGCTATGACACTAACTAGGTACTTTAAAATCCTCTGGAAAATAAAATTTAGTTACTCACTGAAATTTGACCTACTGTGCGTCTTAGCTGCGACGATCATAGCTCATTGAGTTTATGTAATATTCATATTTTATAAAGTTTGCAACTTGTTCTCTGCTCCTCAGTCTAGCGTTATTTTAGAAGCGAGAGAAGGAACCGTTTTGCATGATCTCGCAAGTTTTATTAGCGGAAGAATATCGTAGTACGTACAGCATGAATGTTTATTCAGTTCGATGGCTATAAAACTGTTGGAAAATAAATTCGAATAAACGAGGCAATATAATTGAACTTTTACATTAATCGACGGCTCTTTAATTTTTCAGGTTTATCATTGAATTTTTCACTAAGATTTAGATTTGTTATTTTTATCACTTTAGATGATTAAATATCAGGTATCTTAAAAAATATATTCACTGGGGAATGTATTTAAATATAAAATATAAATAAAATATTTTTTGCGGACAATCTTACACAAATCAGTTCAGTTCAGTTCAGTTCAGTTCACTTTTATTGGTAAAAAATAAAAATGTTTTTACAAGTCAAAGTTACATACAGTAAATATTAGCATTAACATTTAAAATAAACTGAAAAAATAATAAATATCAACGATCTACGTTGCAAATCAGCTTAAATATACAATTATAATTAAAATAGAATTATAAATAAATGTCAAGGTAATCGGAATTCAGATGTCAATATCAATACATATTACATCCTTAATAAACCTAGTCCCAAACTAAGCAAAGCTTGTACTATGGGTACTAAGCGACGATAAACATACTTATATAGATAAATAGATACTTAAATACATAGAATACATCCAAGACCCTAGAACAAATATTCGTGCTCATCACACAATTAATTGCTCCGGCCGGGATTCGAACCCGGGACCTCCAGCTTCGTAGGCAGGGTCACTACCAACTAAGCTAAAGCGGTCGTCAAATGCGTGAATTTAATGCGTCTTGTCTAGCCGGCGAAATAGTACGGTTGTCCATCCGATTCAAAAATACCAATAGGATTGAGCAATAAAAATGATAAATTGACGAAAAAAGTTCGTATCTTGCGCCACCGCCCAGTCCAAATTACTCGTATTACTTTTAAAAAGCTCAGAATGAAAATGGCAGCTATAATACACGTTGCGACTTCCATATTACGAGCGTCGTACTTATTTGTCATTCGCGTGTATTTGCGCTTTGATGTAAGCAACAGTACCTAACTTAAACAGAGATTAAAACATACGTATAGGTACATACATCAGCGACATAATTACATAGCGTAGTACAGCGCCAGATGACTTTTTATTCCCCTTGCTACGCCTCAATCAGATCAAGATAAAAGAGCATGTTTTGGATTTGTATCCACGATGTTATAATTCGAATTTTATGCAACAAGTGATTCGGCTGAATCGGATCAAAAGTCGAATAGGCGAGTCCTCGCCAAATTTGAGTTGACTTACTACCGGTATTTTATAGGTTCTCTTCATTTCGGTACCAGAGTACCGGTACTCGTAAAATACCGGTACTTTATAAAGGTTCCTACGCGTGTATGCGACCTAGAGATAAAAGATATTTAGTGAGGGAGAACGTATGGATACTCAATGCCAGTAAATCACAGGCAGCATTTGGAGATCCTGCAGTGCAATGCCATCCACTGCGCTCGTGCTCAGGATCTGGTAATCAACACATGGCGGAGTGGGACATTAGCATTGCCGTGGGGGCGGAACCCTATTTTGTCCCCCCACAACCCAACTGGGTGGGAGACACCAAAGGTTTCGTGGCGGTAATTGTCCCCCCGTTGGGCAACCACCCGCCAATTTCCAAAATAAGAAGTGGGCCGGTACCATTTTTAATCCATCCGACGCTCACGCTTGCTTGCGCCCACAACCGCAACGTCGCAACTCGCATGCAGGTGGCTTGGGTTGCGATGTGAGCCTTGGCGAGCATCGCAAGTAAAGACGCCACGAGCATTTTTAGATATACACCGTTGCATACAATACTTTTTCTACTTATGGGTACTAAGCGACAAGTGTTTACACATGTGTCGCTTAGTACCCATGGTTATCTACAAGCTTTTGCTTAGTTTAGATTTAGGTCCATTTGTGAAAGATTCTTAAATTCTCAAATAAAATATACAAAAGCGTTAAGTTAATAAAATACTCAGCAAGTGAAATAAAATAATTTATGTCACACCTGGCCATAAAGCGGCAATTACCGCACGCTCCGCGCGCGGGAAATCCCACTTCCTGGCCAGGGGGTGACATAAAATTTTGTACTTAACACGGGCGGTAATAAAGAAAGCCTCAGATCGCATATTTATCGCCCTTGCCTTCGGCTCGGGCGTCAAATACCAGCGATCTGAGACATTCTTTGTTTTACCGCCCTTGTTAAGTAATGTACTAAAGTTACATAAAGCGTAAAGTGCGTTTCTACATTATTAATTAGCGAAATGAGGATGGGGCCGATATGAACCTAAACGAAGCAATTTACTACCTACCTATTGTGGACTATGTGTGTCCGTAATTTTTGCATTGTGTACCTACACATCGCATCCACGAATTATTGAGAAAAAGGGGCTTAATTGCACACGGCAAAAAAGATTCCTTTTTGCTTTTGTGGTAAAGAACTCTCAAAATGTAGTAGTAGTAGTAGTAGTAATATTCTTTATTGCACCAGTAATAAAGGAGTACATATAAAATATTAGGTTATTTAAATAATGGTTACAACAGGCGGTCTTATGTAGTGTTAATCTTGGCACAAAATACACGACGTTACATAAAACGGCGATTTCACCTTCATTATGCGATCCAAATAGTATCCAACAAATGCTTTTCATCAAACAAGATCTAGTCCAACGAGTTTGATTCATCGTGAAAACGTATTCTGGCCTTTCATTCGTTGATTTTATCGAATCGTAAGTTATTCGAGAACGTGGAAGGTTCTCAAATAACCTTTCCTTTCGAAAAATATGGAATACGTAATGTCAATACGAAATACTGCTTAAAATGCCGCAATAATCTGCCTATTGCGACTGTTGTAGTCGAACAATGATTTCTTTATGAATCTTTTGGGTATTAAAATGAACGGTAAGGGAGAATATATTTTCACAAACGCGTACCTACAATATAAAGATTTAATATGAGACCAAACATTGACATTGTGTGCACTAATCCGCCTTTACCTTTAAGACGACTGTCATCATCATCATCAGCCTATATACGTCCCACTGCTGGGCACAGGCCTCCTCTCATAGATGAGAGGGATTGGGCAGTAGTCCCCACGCTGGCCCAGAGCGGGTTGGGGACTTCACATACAACTTTGAATTTCTTCGCGGATGTATGCAGGTTTCCTCACGATGTTTTCCTTCACCGAAACGCTAACGGTAAATATCAAATGATATTCCGTACATAAGTTCCGAAAAACTCATTGGTACGAGCTGGGATTCGAATTCGAACCCACGACCGCCGCTTGACAGCCGCAGACGCTAACGGTAGCTCGATAATATATGATAATGCTTTTTAATCGCGCACGGGACAACTTGCGAAATTCAAATTAAAATTCGTTCTGATTATTGACCGAGTGAAATAAAGGTCTCCACTTTAGCTACGACAAAAATGCTTTCGTATGTTCGATTTACGGATTTCCAGATATCCGGTTCTCATATTGAACTATAATAAACGGGTCACTCACGTCTTTATCGTCGAATATCGCTCGACATGTTTCGGGCCAATACGTGGTCCTTAATCATGAGTGGTCGCGACGGCCGGCCTCGCGTTTAAGGCGCTACACTGAGAAATTTGGAGACTTTGCAACGCTGTCCTGCCCAGACTAGGAAACAGTAGGGGCTGATTTTCAGATATATGATTCTTGACTATATGGTTGTGGTACTGACAATAGCGAAACATGATTGCTTAAAATTTTCTCGATAGAAAATACCTAAATCCAAAGTTGAGTCTATATTTTCCTTTTTTTCTTCAGCCTACTAAAACAACGCATTATTAAAAGACACGATTAAGTTCATATGATGGTATTTTACCTCATCTAGGTACTGACAAGAGGAAATTCAATAAACCTGCACACAGTCAGATATTTAACGAGATTTGTCTAAAAAGCCATTCTCGGAGAGGGTTGCATCCCGTTTTGTCGTGAGCGAAAAACAAAGGGTGTCTCTTTCAATCGATATATCGCCTTAAAGTGCTCTCAAGCGTATAAAATTATATATTTGTAAAACGCTGTCCTACAAAATCTGAAACTGTTTTGTGGTCTGCTTTAATTCGTTGCGGCCGTGCTCAAAGTGGGTGTAACCAAGTGTAGAAAATTCTTTGCGGCTCTGACGAGCGAGCGGAAAGGCTGAGTCGGCTTTTGGCTTGTAGTGCACTCTGGCGGGAAGTCGGTTTCAGGCATCGTGTTACGCCGAAACCAATTTATTAAAGAAGGCCCTGCACCAAATTCTGAAAATTGGCGCAATTTTTTTACTTGGCGTGCACTGAATTAGTTAAATACAATAAAATAACTTATGTAACCTGAACCTTACACAAGGTCATTGCCTTGTCGAAATTTTAAATAAATACATTTAAAATGAATAAACAATACATAAAGATAATGACCTCTACTAAGTCTTTATTTTTTCAATTAAATTGTAAATTTTACGCATGTAACTATAATTCTGACATGAAAATGTTTGTATTGATATTCCGCAAGGGGGTGCCTTGCTATTTCATTATAAAAATATACTTTTCGAGCAAAGTACGAAAAACTAGTTTTTTGCCGTAAAAATGGCAATGTTTGATGGCATATAACTTGGTTTCAGTGACTAGTTGAGGTAAAGTGAGATAGACGGCCTTTGTTAATACGAGACAAAAACACCGCGGGAAAATGAAGAATTACAGTTACGTCACAGATCAAAGAATACTGTTACGTCACAATTTCTTACAGGACCCCTTTAAACATTGAAACATTTACGAGTGGCTCTGTGAGCTATAGAACTGCATGGCTGAGATTCGATGCCGAGATTTCGAAAAAAATCCAAACACTGATTTGACAAAAACATCCGCTGGGTAAAACCACAGAATAAGTGGTAAAACATACCTAGCCAGTCCATCCTGAAGGAACTCTTGCCGCTTCGGCTAAGCTCCAATCTCACCCCAAACCGATTCTCGGTTGACTGTGACGCTATAAGGTAAACGACCCAGTGTTCGACAACTCAGTGCCCAATAGATGATACAGAATCATGACATAAGATTGGAACTATTGAATGTCGAGCACAGGGACGTGAAAGATTAGTTGACTTCGGGTGAATAATTCCGGAGTAACTCTGTAGTTACAGACTTACGACGTCAGAGTCGTAAAACTAAACAAAACTAAACAAAATTTACCTACATTATTTTGTAAAGACAATGTTTTAAGCAAACATTTAAAAAACACGACAACGAAATAAGATTTTTTTCAATTGAAGTCTGATAAACCGGTACCAAAATAAAAGCCGAAAGCCGAAACCGAAAACTTGCCCCAGCCAAATCAAGCCTTAATGAGCTCGTCTTGTTCTTTGATATTGTTGAATTTGCATCGCTTTTCACGCGATTATTAAATTACCTGAGGCACTTTTAACCAGAAAACTGCTATAATTCCCGACAAAATGGCATATTTACACGTTTGTGATTATTTAAACGTAAGCTTTAGAATAGACTTCAATGCAAAAAAAAACAATCTTAACCCTTAGAGGCACTTCGTATAGTAGAGTATACAAAACAAATAAAAAAATAAAGTGGGTACTTTCCAAATAGTTACGCCCATATCTTAGTTATACAATTATTCTTTAAGGTGGGTAGAATGTTATTAAAAATACGATGAAGTTTATTTGTGGCAGATAATGACTTGGTTGTACAAGTTCGGTGACAATGACGAAACCTCTGCGGAGTTATAAGGTAAACACGTTTTTTTATACGTAAAATATTTTTAAACTATAAATAAATGGTGCCAATTACTCACATATGGTAATACAGATTACATTTACGTTGGAATATAGTGTCCGATTTATCATCCTTAGTATTTATTACCATTTTTGTAACACTGTATAGTGCACTATACGTTGGCAACTATTTAGCAAACAATGCCAGATTTGTTGAGTATGGCATGCTATACACTGCGACTACTCGAGCAAATTATAGGGGTTTTATTTAGTATAGAACAATATACCTTGCCATTCAAGTAAGAAAATAAATTCGACTGCATTTTGATGTTACTTGAAAATAAAATTTATACCATAAATAAAAAGACGTGCTATTTTAGGGTTCCGAACCCAAAGGGTAAAACGGGACCCTATTACTAAGACTCCGCCGTCCGTCTGTCAGTCTATCGGTCAGTCTGTCCGTCTGTCACCAGGCTGTATCTCATGAACCGTGATAGTTAGACAGTTGAAATTTTCACAGATGATTTATTTCTGTTGCCGCTATAACAACAAATACTAAAAAACAATAAAATTAATATTTAAGGGGGCTCCCATACAACAGACATGATTTTATTTGGCGTTTTTCTAAATAATGGTACGGAACCTTTCGTGAGCGAGTCCGACTCGCACTTGGCAGTTTTTGATGTTAGTGATATTAGATCTTGATATTACTGATTTTTAATAGATTTGATCGACACTTACGTGCTATTTTGATTTGTGCCCATGGCGCACGTCGGTAATTGAAGCTATTGTGAGTATAATTTATAATAGTAGGTGCGTCATTTCTTTTTTAATTTTATTTTTTCAGACGTCACTGCACGACCGTACTAGGCACATTTCAGCGTTAGTAGGTGTGGTGTACTGGCGTTATGAATAAATGATGGCGGGTAGTTGCTCCTACCAAGGTGACAGCAGTCGCACGACTCGCACGTCACTTGACATCGACCAGCTGTGGAGCGAAGGCAGGAACAGCTGACCCAAACGAATAGCCTAAAATGTTGGTTTTATTTAATACCCCGAGCGACCCAATTGGAGGACATCACACTGGCGACGAGTTATGTGAGTGAACTTTAGCCCTCCGTTAAAAACAAAAGAAAAAATAAATAAGGTAAAACCTGCATAATGAGTGGTATGACCACCTGAAACAAAACGTTGACAAGGAAGGGATGGAGTAGACAAAGAACCCAAAACGCGAAAATATAAAGAAATTAAGCAATGACGGAATTTACTTAAACTGTGTGTTTACTTGTTTAGCTACCCGAAGTAATTAAATTCTATGCAGTTTTAACAGCCAAGAGTGTATAAATTAACCTCAATTGTTGCGTTAGATTACAATTTCAATGAAATATTTGGGTTTAACTATTTGTTGTTTGTTGAAATAACACGTCAACTGAAGGGAGTTTTTACATTATTCGCAATGAAAAATAAAAGATTTTAAAATAGAAATACACGGCTACCATTGTTATAACTTACAGTTATTGTCCCGTTGTTAAATATATGTTGTCAAATCAAATAGGGAGAACCAGTGAGTTTGACCTTCGAATACGCATATGTATTATGGACCTCGGTATCAACTAATACTAGGAATCATGCGGTGAGTTGATTATGAACCGCATATTGTATTTTTTATTAATTTATTTAACGCACTGCATATTTATGCTACCGATGCGTTATAAAATTTGGATGTAAACTTTGCAACACCTGTCTTTATGGTGTGCTGCGGGGTTCTAAGTAGCACAACGCAGTTGGTATCCAATGTAGGCATTATTCGGATATGTATGTCCAGAATTAGTAACGTTCAAAGTATTTTTATAAATACAATAATCTGAACATCTCTTCGTCTTAAAGCTAAATGGATATTTTTAGCAGAACGTTCTGTCGTTGACTATGCTCACTTACAAGTTACAACCGAGTGAGTGACATGATTTTCGATATGAGATTGCAGTTGTGAATAGGTCTATACATACTTAGGAAATCAAATGATATCTACTTCTAATCATTTCCTTGTCAGCGTGAAATACAAAGTTGTCATGGTCGTCAATGGGTTAAACTGGTCAATAAGATTTGGCTACAAAGGCGAGTCATACAATGATTCGTATGAAATCTGCGTCGGAAATTAAATTGAGAGGGAGTCTCAATAAAAACGAAGAAGATTTATTTATGCACATATACCTACATTTTAACAATACAAACAAAATATTGAAAAAATATATACAACAATAATAATAAAAAATATTCTGTAATATTATGCATGTAAATTGGTAGTTTCATACAGGTTGTGAAAATTAAATGCATATTTATACTTCACAATTAACACCTGAATAAAATAAAAAATGTGTGTTAATGAATGTGATAACTTCATGTAATGAATTATATATACTGACTGATCATAAAGTGGTGTTTTACAAAACATGCTATCCAGATTAGTTAACTAAGAAATTATTATGGCAGATACAATATGTGGCGTCATAATATCAATAAAAACTTTGCTGTCCACTAATAAATTAAACACGTTCATACAAAATGCTTTGATTCAATTATAGTTAGTGTATAACATATAATATATAATATATATAGGTATATATATATAAATATGAGTTAATATGGAATCAACTCATCAACATATAAATAAATAGACAACCTAGTCCCAAACTAAGCAAAGGTACTAAATGGCGATATATCTACATGTATGTGCTGGTATACATTTGAGTTAAAATCTCAAATACACTATTACTCAATATGAGAATTTGTAAGAGGTAAACTCACAGGTAATAAAGTAAACTCAGAATTCGTATTAGTACCAAGGGATTTTAATAATAACTCATCTTGAATGATGAAATGTTCATTAATGTAAAATATTTGTACAAACATTTGTTATACCTACGTCCTACATATAACACGTAGACAGCTAGAGCATATTATATAGGACTGTCCAAAGTCAACATGAATAAATTACCTAAAATAAATAAATGAATCTCAGAATTGGATTTGTGCTAAATATAGTATTTTGTAACAGCCTTAAAACTAAAGGTTAATTATTTCGTCAAAGGACGTTAAATAGTAGTATATAATATACAATGCAAGAGCAACTTGTAGTGACGTGCCAGATCGGCTAACGACAGGCACGAGGAAAGTAAATCACGACAGTGATAAACATTTTCTAGTAAGAGTAGGTATATGTGTATGAATACGCCAAAATTTGTGTAAAATCCCGAAGGTGGACGATAAAACAACATTTCCCGAAGGTGGAATACTCATATTCATATGTATATGTACACATTAGTATTGAAAAATAAATTCCGGAAAAGTCCCGAAGGCGGATGATAAAACAATATTTCCCGAAGGTGGAATAGGTATAAGAAATACTTTTATAAAGGTACAAACTACAGAATAATATTAAAATAAGATCAAATATTTATTCTGCAATAATAGGCCAAAAGGGCAAAAGATACCTAAATTAGGTACAATTTAAAGAATCTGAAATTTAATTTAATATATAGAGGATAAAAGTCAACATATTTTCAGAACAACAGATTTAAAAAAGTCAAATGTCATTAAATTAAAATCTTGATGATATTAATTACTTGTCCTTAGAGTTGTACATGGTTTCTATAGTCATACATATCGGTTTTTCAGAACTGACACCTCAGAATCCGTTGAAACCGCTCAACCAAGTGCAAACTCTTAAAAGTATGTCAGTGTTGAGACCGCCTGCGTGGTCGTGTCGGAGGTTTACCCTGGATTTTCCCCAGGCCACTCCAACCGCACTCCTTTGCTTTATTGGCCTCGGCCTATAAAGCCACAATTCTTTTTTAGAAAAAATACTATTATTCATATATTACTCTCAAGTGTTGGTATAGATATAGATTACTAAATAATCCAATTTCAAAAGTAAATGAATTTTAAAATTCCTGAAGACTACTGTCTAAATAAAATAATGATCATAATCCTACCACACCTATCTATTTATAATAAATGAAAGTAAATTGATCGAAGGTATCTTTTTATCGATTAAAATCAGAATTAAGGTGTCTTGTGGAGGTCTATTAGCAAGGTATGAAAATATAGATACCCAAGGCTGTTTCCAAGTGGAAAAAATAATAATAAAATAAAACAACGTACCTACCTAACAGTTAGGGATGGTACGAGTAGGTGAATGCCGTATGAGCATGTCTGTGCATATAGTGCATTTAATGCAACTGAAAGTAAAAGGGTTGTATGGTAAAAAGCAAATGAAAATTTTATGGGTAACGACTGTTTCATGTGTTTTACATTAAAACATGTATATTATGAAGGTGTCCTAATTCAAAACAATTACTAAGGTTTACATTATTCAATATAATTAGTTATTATATACAAAGCATTATTACTATTATTATAAATTACGGCACACTATTCGGTACCGTTAATTCTTCAGCATTTTATTGTTAATGGTAAATGAAATAAAAGTCGGTATAATCACAAAGCGTGTTTTATAAGCCGTTTCATCAGACTTAATTTAAATACCGCAGTGGATGCTGCATTTCTGATATTGTCAGGCAAGCGATGATACTTATATTCTGACGGCCTAAAGCTGAGGTAGACAAGGTGTTGAGAACAAATGAGTCAAAACTGAAAAAAAACCTGGTACATTCCCATACAACCCGACTTAATCCATAAATGATTATACATATTACAATAGCTTAAAGTAGCCCAACGCACAGCGAGCGATGGACAAAGGCCATCCAAAATGCCTGACTTTCTTAAACGCTAGTAAAGTAGACATTTATGTGTGTATTATCCTTCATTCGACCTTAAAATATTTTGGTGGAATAATAAGTACCTATTTTGTCTGGTTAAATATCAATTTACTTCTTTAAAAGTAAAAAAATGGAAAGGAATAAAAATACCCCAAAAAATAAGGTTTACCGCTACATTGGCGTAGATACCGTGCTGTGCATTGTGTACCGAAAATCCTCAAAACTACATTTACATTTTTAGTTTATAGAATTTACCCTTAATTTCACCAAATTAATTTTAACTGACTCCGAATTCACAAGAAAGTCAGGTGAAATTAAAATTGTAAAAAATAAAATAAACAAGCTATTTAATAGTAGCGTGATAAAATCGTGGGGGTCCGTTGGATGCAGGCAGCCCACGATCGATGCCTATTTCCAGCAGTGGAAGTTTTCGGCGGATAATAATGATTTGCGTAGAAACAAATATCTATTCAGCTGCATATCTTTGAGTGAAATTAACACTCATAACTTACATTAATAATATAAGACAGAATGTTGAAACATTTAGCAGCCTGAATTCCTGTCTACTCTTTAATGAAACTATTTGTTAACTAAAAAAAATAATTAATAAATTTGAAATGGTTATTTCAAAATGATAGTTATTGTTCTACTTAGCTAAATCTTTGTATTTTAAGATTATAATACTAAGTTAATATTTTACTTTTTTGTCTTCTTTAGTAAAAAAATTGTTCCACATTAATGTTCTTATAATGGCCGATTTGAAAAAAAAGATATGAATATGATATCTACTAATATATTGAACAACAACTGTCTAAAATATTATACATAACAGTTTGGGATTATGTAGACGTACATCTTGTTGTATTGAGTGACATTTAAATATTTAATGGACCCTGAGATTATCTAGTTTCTTAGGTTATCCAGGATTATGGTAATGTGTTATTGTTATCCCAGGAGTGACTGAGTAAATAGAATATGATATCATTTTGGTTTAAAAGAGCTACATATGGTATACAAAATGTATTAATATAGAAATTTAATATGTAACTGTACTACTACTGACTGCATTCTGGCACTATGCCGCGAGGTGGATCCCTTATTTCTGAATGTCGATTGAAAAGTAATGTTTTCGTTAATTTGACATTTACCTAAGAATTAATTTTAGAGTAAAGTGCTGTCGATAGTGTCGATAGCTATTAAGAGTATATGTACATGTGCAAATTGTTGTTGGTTTAATTATGTACTTCATTGAGTACCCTAGAACAGGGGTCGGCAACCTTTTAAGGCCAAGGGCCACAAAAAATTGTTTATTGGCTAAAAAAAAAAAAAAATACGTGCCGCGTGTTGCTGACCGCTGCCCTAGAAAATAAAGGTAACAAAGTATGTTAATACTACTGAAAAAAGGGGGATGAGAAGAAGTAGACGGAAGTGGGAAAAATAGATTTTAACTCAGTGACCAAAGTTGTAATTTAAAGGAGTAATTTTGGTGTAGACCAATTTATATTCTGCTATGAGAGTGGAGGACAAAACTGTACTGTGTATCTATTGTTTTATGTGAGATTATTGTGAGTTGTTTGTGAAGCTATTTGTGAAGTAATCTAATGATATAAAACAATTCAGATTTTGTAAAACATGAGGGAGGTGTGGTGTACTGGCGTTATGAATAAATGATGGCGGGTAGTTGCTCCTACCAAGGTGACAGCAGTCGCACGACTCGCACGTCACTTGACATCGACCAGCTGTGGAGCGAAGGCAGGAACAGCTGACCCAAACGAATAGCCTAAAATGTTGGTTTTATTTAATACCCCGAGCGACCCAATTGGAGGACATCACAGTACCAGAGTTAGGTACGTCCAGCGAAAGTGAAAAGTCTAGCAGTGACGATGAAGCTCACATTATCGCTGATCCAGATTCCCGTGAATTTTCATCGTTTTCGAGCTCCCAGCCCCGTCCTTAGATTCTTCTTACGAAAGACTTGACTGATAGTATATGGATGATAGTCAAGTTCCTCTGTCACCCATAATTCTACAAGTCTTTCCCGATTTGGTGCACAGTGACTACGAAGCGTTACCATCAATATCTTCGGTGCCATCACTTCCTACAAACAAGCCAAGTCCACAAGTCGTCCTCCATTACAACCGACACATGGGAGGCGTAAACCTCGCAGATATGCTTATATTACTGTATCGTATCGGAATTAAATCTCGGCGTTGGTACTTATATGAACATTTTCTCCCAAATTATTGATAATCGTATCAATAACGCGGGGCTTCTAGGACGACGTCACTACGAACAGGCGAAATAAAATTTAAAAAAATAATCAGCTCAAAACTTTCCGCTATAAAGTATTTGCTGGATTAGTAAAGGAAAAGCGGATTATCAAAGAAAATGATTTTGGAAAGGTGAATGAAACGCAAAAAATTCAAAAACCCAAGGCTGAGAGTTTGTTAAGTTGTTGGCAGCGTATAGTATTTTATACATATAATATCTCGCTATGTACAAATTTCTGTTTGTTTTTTTCAATTTTTTTCCATGCTTTTAAACCATAAATAAACAAGTAATGACAAGACAAAAGTATTTTATTAAAACAAAAACCTTGCGACTCTAAGGGTTAAAATGAACGCTCTCCTGAAGTCGACGTTGTTTCAACTTGATGTGAAGTAAGATTTTTTTTCAAAAAATCTTCATTCAAACAAAAAATAGACAAAGTGAGCAGTTATTAGTTTAACTGAAATCAGGTAAACCGAAATTAGCCAAAAAGTCATTAGGCCAAACGAGGGTAAACCGTGTGGGTTTCCTTGTATTGCGCCAATATTCTTACGCCAGTACCTCTAGTACCCATCTAGTACCTATATATTTTTTCGAAACAATACACTATTTAAACCGGCCAAGTGCGTGTCAGGCCACGTGTAATGTAGGGTTCCATAGTTGTCCACCCGTTACATAATGTGTACTAAAAAGTTTGCAAACTTATATTTACTATGTTTTTGACAGAATTAACAACATTATCTAATCAATGGAAATTGTACGAAAGTTTGCTTTTGAAAATTACATTTCTTAAGTTCGACTATTACTCGTTAACTAGTAATGTCTATGATACTAAGACTTTTCCTTTTAAATTGATCATATATACTACTTCCATGATTTAGGAGCGCTCGTGGCCCAGCGGCGCCGGGTACCGCTTGCGGTATCTAAGGTTAAGCAACGTGGGCAGCGGTCAGGACTTGGATGGGTGACCGCTTTGAGTGGTTACTAACTGAGCGCTCCCGTGTTTTGGAAGGTACGTTAAGCCGTTGATCCCGGTTGCTGTCTATGGCAGCAGTCGTTAAGCCAAGTTGGAGGCCTTCGGGCGGTTTGAGAACTTCTAACAGTCAAGTTGCCCACTTGACAAAGCCTAATCCCAATAAGATCTAGTTTCCCGTCGGGGTTGGAAGGTCAGATGGCAGTCGCTTCCGTAAAAACTAGTGCCTACGGCAAAATCTTGGGATTAGGTAGCGGACCCCAGGCATCCTTCAGGATGCAACTGTACTGGGATAACGCTAGGAGGATGATGATGGCTACTTCCATGATCTCTTTCACAACTTGGCTACTAGCCACCGTTTAGCTGGTGCACTCAACCATATCGAAAATTATCACTTTAAAGCTTAATATCACACGAACAGATTCTTGAATCAAAAAACGGTTGCAGAAACCTAATAATATTTTTGAAAGAGCTATCCAACGATATCCCACACGATACGTTTTGGAAAAAAATTGCATCACCACTTCAAGTGGTGGGGGAGCTACCTTTAAAAAAATTTTTTTAAATTTTATTCTACCTATTTGTCTGCGTTATTAATATGTATACTCATACCAAATTGCAGCTATCAGGATTAATGGTTACTGAGCAAAGCTGGGGACAGACAGACAGACGGTCGGACATGACGAAACTATATAAGGGTTCCTTGCTACGGAACCCTAAAAAGGGGTCGGCAGTGTGCTTGTGATTGTTCTGCACAGGCATTGGTCCTAATTAAACATGCTCCTAATTAAATACTTTTTTAATTTGGTACGTGGTCAAATTTATAACCCCTCGTTGCTGGCCCGCATACCACTACGCGTACCGCCCGTTCCTGGCATGCAACTCCGTCCACGCCGCCGAATACTACTCTCTATTCCGGCGGCGCGGACGCACGCACTATCCCATTCACCGCTGCATCGTGGGTTGGCTCTTCTGAATGATATTCTCAGCAGCGATAGCAAACTGGATATATTCTTTAGTACTGAATCCAGTTTCCTCACGCTCAGCAGCCGGTACCTGGAGTCTATTGTCACTCCAAGCTCCATCCAGATAGATTAAAAGCTACAATAAGTCTCCTACCCATGGATGGAGCCTGGAATAGCAATTCTATTCATATGTATAGTTATCTATGTAACAAATGTGTCTCCTGTTAACACGTTTAGCTAGACTGTAAGTGTTAGCCTAAAGAATAAATAAATAAAATAAAAATAAAATAAATGGTGTCTGCCTACAATCAGGCACTCTGTACGCTTGTTTGCCACCATCGTGTTAA
Organism: Cenopis cana; assembly: GCA_951800055.1. Taxonomy (NCBI): domain Eukaryota; kingdom Metazoa; phylum Arthropoda; class Insecta; order Lepidoptera; family Tortricidae; genus Cenopis; species Cenopis cana. The sequence goes on along the minus strand of OX637476.1, from coordinate 15,035,306 downwards.
GTAAACCCGGACTAGTGGAAGTTTATATAATGCCAGCAATTTTTGCACAAGGATATCAACATCCCACACAACATCACATTTTTAGGGTTCCGTAGTAAACAAGGAACCCTTATAGTTTTGCCATGTCCGTCCGTCCGTCCGTCCGTCCGTCCGACCCCCGTTTTTCTCAGTAACCGTTAGTGCTAGAAAACTGTAATTTGGCATGAGTATACATATCAATGACGCGGACAAAACGGTAGAATAAAATCTTTAAAAAAAATTTTTTTTAGGGTACCTCCCCTACATGTAAAGTGGTGGTGCAATTTTTTTTTTTGCCAAACCCTATCGTGTGGGGTATCGTTGGATAGCTCTTTTAAAAATATTATAAGGTTTCTAAAAGCATTTTTTTGATTAAAGAATTGGTTAGCGTGATATTACGCTTTGAAGTGATAATTTTTGCTATGGTCAAGTGTCCCCCCCCCCCCCCCTGCCAGCTAAACGGTGGCTACTAGGCATGTGAAAAAAATCATGGTAGTAGTATATACGATGAATTTAAAAGGAAAACTATCACAGCTAAGTAGACATTACTAGTTAACGAGTAATAGTCGAACTTCAGAAATGTACTTTGCAAAAGCAAACTTTCGTACAATTTCCATTAATACCTTAGATAATGTTGTTAATTCTTTCAAAAACATAGTAAATATAAGTTTGCAAACTTTTTAGTCCAAATAATGTAACGAGTGGACGACTACGGAACCCTACCTTGCGCGTGGCCCGACACGCACTTGGCCGGTTTTCCGACATCCATGTACGGCTTCAAGTGGCCTTGGCTGGGAAGAGCTGGAAGAAGCTGCGCAAGACCGTGACAAGTGGAGACATAGGGCTAGTAGAAGAGTACTAGCCCTATGTCCCTAATGAGTGATAACAGGAACTCATCATCATCATCATCATGTACGGCTTGGGGGAAAATCCTCCAATCCTCCTCTCTGGATGGATGTCCTTACCTGGCCCAAATTCCACTTTTACGAACTAAGCGCTTTTCATTAGCTTTTATAATGCACACTGCTAAGGTTTGGAATTCCCTGCCGGTGTCTGTATCTCCGAGTTCATGTAACCTTGATCTTTTTATGGAACGAGTGAATAGGCATCTTCTGGGTGTGCTCGCTTCACCGTCGGCCTCATCTTTGCGCCCCGGCTAGATGCTGGCCAAGAGTAATCGCATTTAGTCTGTTCCTTTTGACAGTTCGCTGCGCCTAAATAAATTATTTATATGCAATTAATTGATTTACTATAATCTGAGTTTTTCTAGCTGCAAAACATCAGCTTTGTTGTAACAAAGCCCTACAGGCATAACTGTTTATTTTGTAAGCACCAAAAATGGTATTAAGCCGGCGCCTAAAATGGTTTAATGTCAAATATTTTATCTAAGGCGATAACTAGTCTTACCCAAACGAAATCGCGGGCAAAAGCTAGTTAAAATTAAAATATTCCTTTTAAAATTGCTCAGCTCATCCTTAGTAAACATGAATTTAATATAACAAAATTAATAGCAAATTGTGTCTCAAGGGAGAAAAGTGATATATTTACGGCGGCGAGGCCGGTATAGTCATAATTCTAAAGTTCTTGAAGGTAACGGATTCAAGTGTTTAGACCCAAGAAGGAAATCATTATGCCTTCGAGTGTCACACCCTGTTTTTTCCCCTGACAACTGGAACAATTACTTTTTTCACACCTCGCCATAAAGTGGCAATTAATTTGGTAACACATGCCATCATCATCATCATCATATCAGCCGAAAGACGTCCACTGCTGGACATAGGCCTCCCCCAAAGAGTGCCACAATGACCGGTCTTGCGCCACCCGCATCCAGCGGACTCCCGCGACCTTTACCAGGTCATCAGTCCACCTTGTGGGGGGTCTACCCACGCTGCGCCTTCCGGTCCGTGGTCGCCACTCGAAAACCTTTCGGCCCCAACGGCCATCGGTTCTACGTGCAATGTGCCCCGCCCACTGCCACTTAAGTTTAGCGATTCGAAAGGCTATATCGGTTACTTTGGTTCTGCTACGGATGGCCTCATTTCTGATGCGATCACGCAGAGAAACTCCCAGCATAGCCCTCTCCATTGCCCTCTGAGTGACTTTGAGCCTTCTTAACACATGCCAAGCTTGCGGAAATTCCTACTTCCTGACCAGAGAAAGACATACAATTTTGTACTTACCACTGGCGGTAATAAAGAAATCCTCGGATCTTATATTTATGGCTACTATTTTGCAGTAAGTGATATTAACAATATTGTTATCATCTACTGAATCGGAAAAGACTGTATCGTTCATAGCCTCTTCTGTTTCCACATGAGTTGTGCCGGGGTCAGATTTGTCTCGTTGTCACGGAACAGAATTCACTGAATAATGAATATCTGAATAGTTTTCTGTGACACACTGTTTAGCATTACGTATTTTTGTATTTTTATATTCATTTATTTTCTGCAACGTTTCCAAACGTAGGCAGAGGTGGTTAGATTTGTTTGCTTGGAACTGATAGGTACTTTCTTATAATTTATCTTTATTCGTGAAAATAGTTTCCTGGTTTCAGTTCAGACTGTGGTAGCAGAGGAGTGGTAACGTAAAGATTTTCAACGGTATAAATAAGGCTGAACTGAATGACATTTTTACCTTACAGAATTTTGGGACTGACGTCCTTTTGAACACAAATTGACGCTCAATCTATCGAATAACACAAATAATGTTCATGTTTTTTGTTGTTACGTCATTAGTTCTGTTTTCGTCGACTAATGATTCGATGTAGCCCTACAAAAATATATCTAATTCCGGACCATGACGGCCACTGTCTGTGGCCCTTAATCTGCTGATTACACGCCCATTGATATGCTCTTACAATAAACCCATGGTTAATCGATATCAGTTTTAATATATCAAAACTTTGTTGATGCGTATACCGCTCCATTTTTTTTTCAATAGCAGATCATCATTCTCTTGCCCTTATCCCATTTTGTTGGGGTCGGCGCAGCATGTTTTTTAATAAGTAGCAGATATCGGAGTATATTTTTTTGTCAATATGGAATGTTTTTATTATGGAATGTTTTTAGCAGCGTTACTGCTTAATACAAAATTAATGTTTTTATTCATTGTTCTCTTATTGAAAGAACCTCTGTATTTGGTTAGTAAAAATACAAATCTATAAACTAATTTCGTTTACGAGTATGACCCATTTAGTTTTATTCCTAAGATTATTTAAATTAGTTTTATAAAATACCTACTTCCATTTCGACAAATAATTTTGCTGAGTCCTTATTTTCGTGGAATATCGCGTATTCCAGTAATTCAATAAGATTAAGTTTGCTTTATGAGTTTTATGAGTAATATAAAAATCTATCAAACGGGATTCTGCATGAATAAATACCTAATTTACTGTCGACATCTAAGAGACTAAGAAAATTTTAGGAAAGGAAGCGGTATTTTTCATCTAAAAAATCCTCTACAACAGGTCGCATTTCTTAACCGATTCTCGTGAAATTTTGTGAGCAGGTACGAAAATGAAAAGAAAGTTTTTAGGCGAGTCACTTTATAGAAAAAAAAAAAAACTTTTTATCAATTATTTTGTATTTTGCTGCGGCCGTTTTTTCCTATACAGGTCGCATTTCTCAACCGATTCTCGTGAAATTTTGTGAGCAGATTTTATGACTACATAGAATTTTTTAAGCGAGTAAATTTTTGTAAATTTAGATTTTTTTTATTTTATTCAATGGTTTGTTCTCCTCTACAGGTCGCATTTATCAACTGATTTTCGTGAAATTTTGTGAGCAGGTGCGGTAATTCTATAGATTTTTATTATCGAGTCACTTTTTGGAAATTAAAAAAAAAAAAAAAAAAAAACAAATCTTTTATCAACGATTTTGTGTTTCTGCGGCCGAATTTCAATTTGTTCTACTCTAAGGGTCGCATTTCACAACCGATTCTCGTGAGCAGGTTCTTTGATTACATATAATATTTTTGTCGAGTAATCTAAAAAAAAAAACAATGGTTTCTTTTCTACAGGTTAGATATCTAACATAGTTTTGGAAATAAATAAAAAAAAAACACTCACGAGGTCTACAGCTCACAGAGCGACTAGTAATATTATTAGAATTAGGATGATGAAAAAAGCGCTTAGGTGCGAGTAAGAGGATGTGTGGTTAGACGTTCACCACCAGGTACATAACACAATATATAGCTAAAGAGTAGTGATGTTATTATGGATGCGATCTTCTGTAAGGTAGTTGTACAGTCAGCAGCAATGGTTGCTACGCGGGCGAGGTGCTCAAATTGATCTTCACACATCTTTATTATAATGGTATAAGAGCGTGTAAAGATCATTTTGAACACCTCGCCCGCGTAGCAATCATTGCTGCTGACTGTACATACCCAGTTAGCCGCTCAATCCATTAGCAAATTTCGGTGGCCTTTGACATGCACTCACCAAAGGTTTTTATTCGTGCCGGTGTTGGTTGAATCAAAGAGCATAGTTAAAAAATTAGCGGCTGGTTTGTCCATCAATATACGAGTAGATGGGAGTGCTTCGTTTAGCTCCAGCTGTGGTTTGACCTGTTGACCGCCATTTCGTTCATAAATATTATACTATAAGCTCAGCCTTGCGGCTGCCTTCCCACCAGAGATGAGCTATGTAGCTAAGCTGCGAGGATGTGCAAGCTACGCGTTTCCTCCATTACTATGCTATGTGAACCAATGAATATGATTGTTGGATATCAACGGATATATAGGCACCCAAAGTCATAAAAAAACTGCTGCTGAGCGGTTAGGCGCGCGATCTTCCATCTGAAGTTCATGGGTTTGAACCCCGGCATTTTCCTTAATAACCCAATGTATGAAAATATTGAAAATATCATATGGTGTGTGAATTGATAGTGGTTTTTCGGTGGAGGCAAACGCGAGGAAACCAGCCTAATCCCAACAATGCCCCAGTTTTCTCTCTTGATTGGAAAGTCACATGTAATTCGCAGTCAGTTTCATGAGTCTAGTATCTACGCCAAATCTTGTGATTAGATACCAAAGGACCCTGGACTCCTTTAAGGTATGACCGGGGGAACTCTATCTCTAAATTTCAAATTAAAGGAAAACATTGGAAAATTTAGGCTCCGAGCAGGATTCGAATCTGCGACATTCTGGCATAGGGGAGAGGGGGGCTTGTCCTAACAAAATTCAAACTTTTGCTCATAGCTCTTAAAATTTTAAACTTAACGTTAATGTTTTTTTACTTACGTGTCGGAAATTTATTCATCTTTTATATCTCCATGGAAAATACCACACAGATTGCCTGGTTTCACATGTAGAACCCATTTTTTTAAAAAAGTCAGCGGTTAATATTTACCCCGTTTTTGGGGCAAATATTAACAATGAAGGGGTAAGAATTAACATAAGATAATGACGTTTAAAGTAATGACGTTTGTCAAAAATAAAACGATATTATTTTTTGTAATATATTTTTTATATAATTAATTAATATTATATATAATTAACATGTTTTAATGCAATAAAGTAAAAAAAATAGAGATCATATCTCAGATAAGTACTAATCAATCTTAGGTAGACAGGTGTTGTATTTTAATATCACAATTGACAATATTTCATAATTTCCAAAAGTCTTAATTCGAAAACCATTTCGGTAAAAACGTGTGAAGTACAGAAAAAACATTTTTTTAGATTTTTAACGGGTTAAAACTTGCCCCTTAATTTTGTTAAAACTAGCCTCATAGATGATTTCCAAACATAAAAAAATATTAAAAAATAACTATGCTTAAATTTAACAAAAACACTAGCACACGTAATAGCCCATTAAATAAGTATTCAACACACACTAATCCGTAATCATTGAACTTAATAATTAAGGCACAAATCAAAAAAATCACGACGTAAAAAAGTCCGTTACCTGTGTTTTTTTCACGCACGTGCCACAACTTCGCAACGCGGCGGCCGGCGGGAGACTAACTGGTCGGGACTCGTTCGTTACCCTCGCCCAAAGTTATAACCTTGAAATTGGTACTCTGCCGTGTATAGTTTAGTCGCTAGAGGCTTGTTAATGTTAATACCTACCCCCGTTAAAACAAGCCCCCCTCTCCCCTACGCAGCCAATCGCTCTAACTAGGTACTGAGCTACCGGAGCAACCATGCTCGGCCCCCGAAATTCCTCAACCAGCTCTCTTTTACAACACCTCAGGGTGGCCTTTTCCTTTAATTTAAAAGAAATTTATAGCTTGCGTTACCAGCGTTACTGCTTAATACAAAATTAACTTTATGTCTGTTTATTTTTACTACTTTTAAGTACCTACTGCTCATAATAAAATGTATGGCGCGTTCATTTGTTTGCTTTGCTTATGAACAAAATGCAACTTTGGTTTCAATTCACGATATAGTGCGCGCCATCCACGACGACGCGCCCCTACACCGCCCGTTTCGTAGTGGTTCCGTACAATTGCGCATAGATAAGTATGAAATGCGCTGTGGAGAGGCGCGCCGTCGTGGATGGCGCGCACTATAATGGTCTGAAACCAAGTTTTCGGTACGATGTTATTTACACTCTGTTTATGTTTCGAAATATTTTTGCCCGAATTTCACTCGTCTGAAAACGGTTCACCGAATCTTTACAATCCAAATATTTAGTTTTGCAACAGTTTGAAATACTTACCGTGAATTCATTTTACCGCAATGAAATTTGTCCGCAATTGAAAATCCCGCTTTTCAGTTCCTACTCGTAAAAATTGTACATTTGGTATTTAAAAAAATCTCTTGTGACAGCCTTTTATGTTCAACGACTTAAGAATGAAACAACTGAATATTTATTCACGTTGTTACGTTACGAAAGATTTCAGGAGAAAAATCAATTACCATTCAACTTCTAGTGGCGTTTTTTGTCCTCCTTTGTTTTTATGCATTTTATAGAGGTATTCTACATGTCTTGTTTATAAGGTGAATGAGGTGAACGAAGGGGATGTTTCTTAAAAAAGCACTCAGTTCACAATATGTAGGAGCGAGACCACCAAAAATAATTAAGACTTTAATAAAAACTCGCAGGGAGCGCCAAGGGTCCTTACCCGTTTAATTTCGCACAAACATGGATGAATTAATTAAATAAAGATGTAAATTCGTACTCAAAGGCAGTCGGGGCATTGAAATATATTAACTTATGTTGTTTTTGTTAATCTATTTAATGTTCGGGTTATTTTGATCATCTAAAACATTAATTACCTGTTTAATAGCAAGATTTGCTTAGTTTGGGACTAGGTTGATTTGTGTAAGATTGTCCACAAATATTTATTTTATTTATTTATTTAAAAAAATTAAAATTAAAATCATTTATTTGTGTAACATTTTAATATAATTAAATTTTATTATTTGACTAGCCCGGGAGGCCCTTTGACTTACCCGGGAGAACGTCGGCCTAAACTTCCACTCATACTTCTTAGAAAGGTTTTTTTAAGCCATAAAGGTTTGGAATATATAGATATGTCAGAGAGCTGACGGTTTATAAATATAAGCACAAATACCTACATAGTAAATTTCTGTAACTTATGTTATGAGAAATTTAAAGGAAACCTTATTTTGCTTCAGCTCGCCCATAGTTACTCCACTCAACATAGTCGAAATAGTTATAATATTGACCTCCTACACGAAATAGTATTTTGTACAATCGTTACATAATGACAGCTATTGAAGTCTTATTAAGTTACTTACGAGATTTCAAATGCTAATTCTAATTTTTTTTGTTTCTTTATTTCTGTATTGTTGTTTTGTACGTGTACGAATAAACGTTTGAGTTTGAGTTAATTATGTCTAACTAATTGTATACAATACTTTGACTATGAGTCCCACATGAGTCCTCTAAAATAACGAAATAACACAGATACTGTGGCAACCTCATTGGTGTAGGCACAGAATAAGTAATAGTACAAGTACAGAAGTTTCTCTGCTAACAAATTCCCCGTTTAGGTATGCCAAACGTGCCTAAACGTGGCCATCTCTTTTAATCGCACGCAACGCGCTCTTTCGAGGCCCCGCCCTCAGCGCTAGGGTTACCACCAGCGAGAACCTATTTTAATATATGTACTTTATTATTATTAGTAGTGTTGTTTACAATACAATTACGAATAGTACTTTTAAGGTTCCGTAGCCAAAATGGTGAAAACGGAACCCGTCCGTCCGTCCGTCTTTTCGTCTGTATGTGACAGCCGATGTACATGGAGACTATAAGCACTACAAATACAATTAAAATATTTAGCAGGAAGGTGTGTTCTGCTCGTATGAACCGCTACGTAAAAGTGATGTGAAATGACGAAAAAATATTAAAGTAGGGGGAGGGGGCACTCCATACATGTAACCAGGGGATACAAAGTTTTATATAATTTTTAAAGGCATCACTTTAAAAAATAAAAGGGGTTTCTTAGAACCAACGTTTTCATTTTCGTTTTCTTTTATGTCAACCGTTGGTGAATACGTTCTTATTATTATTGGTGCAACCTGCTGCAATACAATAATGCTGTGGTTTTGACATTATTATTCAACACGAAACTACACGAAATGAATTATTTTTTATGATCGTACAAGCGCGTGCCCGTGCGATCCGTAACGCTGCTCCGCAGCCATTGAATAGTCACACAATGTGTGAGCCGGCGGCCGCATGTACTTTGCGCGGCGCGATGACGTCACGGTAGTAAGCCCCTCCTGGTGTAGGTTACATGATGATTATTCTCACACGATCGATTATTCTCTCTTATTACAAAACGTATCGAGTGGCTATTATTATTGATGAATATTCAAGATAATATTGGCAGTGTGGATTAAAAAACGGCGTCATGGCACGGCATCGTGTAAGTATAATGCGGCGATGTGCCGCGCTGATTCACGTTAACTTCGTCGCACCTTTAGTATATAAAACAAGTTGGTATGGATTTTAGCGCAGCATAACAGTCTAGTAAAACAATATATATTTTTTATAAATGGCGAGTAGGTATTTTTGGTTTTAGAACTTTTAGAATGTTATTTTCTTTTAGAAATATCCTAAAATTTCGATTCGGAAGTAATTATATAAATACAAAATAAAAGACGCAGACGCATCCATAGTTAACTCATATTCAATGTTATATTTAAAAAAATGTTTTTATCCATAAAAATAAATATGATCGTTAGCGTTACCAATATTTCGGCACTTTTAGTAAGTTACGATTTTTTAATGACTGATTGTTTGTTGGATTGCATCTAACTAAGTTATAAATAACTAAAATGATGATATAACCGATACACAGGTTAAATAAGCTATTATAAATTATTTCCAAGATTCCATGTTTTTATACCAGACAAAATAAAATGACAACTAATTTACTTATTGTGTAAAGGTGTTTTTCTCTATACTCTATATACAAACATACAACAAAAACCAATCGACAGAACTACTTAAAGTTTTATGTGTTAATATTGCACCCCAAATTCGATAAGTCCATTATTGCAACACAGATACCTACAGGCGAGTGCAAAGATAATATCGGAATATTAAAATAAATCGAAGCGTTTTCATTTTCAGCAATCTCCCAGATTCAATTTCCTTGATAATATATAATAGGGGCACCGGTATTCCACGTTTCCCAACTGAAAATACAGATTCTGGAACTAAAAACGTTTTAAACAGATTCTTAAAACATTTTAAACTCTCGCGCTTTGTAGGGGGACACATACTAAAAATATTTGTTTATAGTGCGCAGTGCTGCAAACTCCAACCTACTAGAATACAGGAGGCAATTAATAAAAAAACCGGCCAAGTGCGTGTCGGGCCACGCGCAAGGTATAGGGTTCCGTAGTCGTCCACCCGTTATATTATGTGGACTAAATAGTTCGCAAACTTATATTTACTATGTTTTTGACAGAATTAACAACATTATCGAAGGTATCAATGGAAATTGTACGAAAGTTTGCTTTTGCAAAGTACATTTCTGAAGTTCGACTATTACTCGTTAACTAGTAATGTCTACTTAGCTGTGATAGTTTTCCTTTTAAATTCATCGTATATACTACTACCATGATTTTTTTCACATACCTAGTAGCCACCGTTTAACTGGCAAGAAGGGGGGGGGACACTTGACCATAACAAAAATTATCACTTCAAAGCTTAATATCACGCTAACCTATTATTTAATCAAAAAATGCTTGTAGAAACCTTATAATATTTTTAAAAGAGCTATCCAACGATATCCCACATGATGGGGTTTGGCAGAAAAAAAAGTGCACCACCACTTTACATGTAGGGGAGGTACCCTAAAAAAAAAAAACAACGGGTTGCACTCCGGGAGTGCCGGCAGAAGTGAAAACTCAATAAAGATAGTAAATGGGTCATTGTCAGATTTAGGTGCGCGTCTTTTCGGTGAACAGGACATGCCAAAAGTTAAGGGCTACAAAGCTTAATTTTCGATTGATCTGATAACCCGCATAATCTGTAATTCCGTGTCTATAAATACATATAATAAAAACGTAAATTACATGCACACAAGCCGTTAACTATTGTCCACCGAATGGACAACTTTTGTTTTTCCGACTGACAATGACCCAAATAACAAAGATATTCATATCGGTATCGGTATCCGTATCGGTATACGTATCTGTACTGTACTCATACTCATGTTCATATTCGCATAATCCATTTACATAATATGTCCAGAGTATCATTGTGTCTTACGCATCTAAGACCAGGAACCTGTACCACAATACGTTACAAGCGTACAATTCGACAAATTTGTGAACTTTTTCTATGGAAAATTGTGCAATTTTGTCAAATTGTAGACTTGTAAAGTTTTGTGGTATAGGGGCCAGCTGAGTTTAGCTGAGTTGACACCTCCTAACATCGCAATCACGATTACTAGGAGCGGTCAACTACCTGGTCTTAGAATCTTAGAATCTGTCGCGAGTTCAACAAATTTTCCCCAGTACAAAAGTGCTCAGAGCCGCTAAAGAAGTTTTCACTTCAAAAATTGTAAGCAATACTACCTATTTCCCATTTTTATTGCTTTAGATTCGTTGAGTGTGCTCAGGAACTCCATGAGCTCATACCGCCTTCCCCCTTCTTCCATCAGATATCCAGACGACGTACGACTGGCTACTTTCATTACCTGGTGAAAATCATTTTTTTTATAATGTTTACTGGTTTGGTATTCGAATGGCGTATAGGTACTTCCGAGTTCAAATAACCTGTAGCCCTAGTATAAGTTTTTTCGAAACATTAACTAATTCGAACGCGTTTGCGTTTTGTCTCAAAATGTATGAAAGTGGTATGAAAACATGAACAGCACCTCTGGTGGTCACTAGTGGAAACTAGAACAGCGAGTATAACATTTGTTGCTAACCGATGAACGCGCGTATTTCAAAGTCGGTGAGAGCGTTTTAATACATTTTGAGACAAAACGCCATCGCGTTCGAATTAGTTAATGATTCGAAAAAACTTATACTAGAGCTACTGGACCTTTTTAAGGTACGAGTGAATCTTCTGGGTGAGCTCGCATAAGCGTCGGCCTCATTTTCAATTTAAAAAAATATATATGACTGGTTAGAATTAGGCGTTTATTTAAGAAAATTTAATTTAGCTGTTTGCTCTAAGGAAGAACCCAAATTTGGTGTATTTTAAAAATTAATTTTATTTTTTAGGAAATATTATATTATTAATATCTATTCATTTAATGTGACTCGTTTACTTTATTTGTCTATTCTAACAGAATCGTGCTCTATCAAGGTCATAGGGGCCCCATTACCCTAATGTGCCCAGGGCCTCAAATTGGTTAAAGACGGCCCGGCCCTGTGCGTTTCCGTTACTGTCACCCGGGGAGGTACCCTAAAAAAAATTTTTTTTAAAGATTTTATTCTACCGTTTTCTCCGCGTCATCGATATGTATACTCATGCCAAATTACAGCTTTCTAGTACTAACGGTTACTGAGAAAAACGGGGGTCGGACGGACGGACGGACATGGCGAAACTATAAGGGTTCCTTGTTTACTACGGAACCCTAAAAACTGAAAAAATCAAATTACTTGAATTTCCCGAAACGTGGGGTAATCTTCAGGGGATTTTTTTATTATTTGTTGGTATCCCGAAATCGAATTATAAACCGACTGAATGATGGGACATCAATTCTAAGCTGGCTTCTATGGTAGATTTATACAACGCGATTTGATCGGTTTATATGTGAAATGTTTGGAGGTTATTTTTGAATTAATTTACATATTTTTCCTATTTCATCAAGTGTCTCATGATATAACTTATGATTTAGCTCAGTAACTTGGTACCGGTGAGATTTTAGAAATAAACACGGGTCCAAAATGCAAAGAAAATGTACTTACGCAAATTACGCATGGAATGTAACATCCGCCTTTTTTCCGGTCGAGTTTGCTTTTACAGCCCAACACTGAACACCCCACCATGTTTGCACTGAACACCCAAACACTACGGATCTGATAATTGGTAAATTATTATTCACTTAAACCAAACTTATCATTAATTCTCCATTTATAAAATGCACTACCAAATATTGCCAATTTGTTTTGCAATCTTCTTGACACAAAACTTTGACACAAATACAAAATTTTTCGATCGGTGATAAGGACAAAACATCGCACTATTTTCTACTTCCTCTCATAGGAATCGCAATAAGGCTATCTTTCTCTTACAAAGCGTGTCAGGCCCTTGGTATTTTATCCATCACTCTTGGCCATTAGGTATTTTGAAGGGAACTGTCACCGTATTTAGGGACAATAAGAACTACTTTCCATGAGAATTTATTTGAAATATGATCTTTACGGAAATCGGTCAGTCTGGCTCTCCGATATTGGACTTTGGAAACGCTTTTTTAGGGACAATAAGAGCTACTTTCCATGAGAATTTATTTGAAATATGATCTTTATGGAAAATCTTAGGATTGTTTTAGAACAGTTAGAACCTTGGCTGTCTAAGAAGACCAGCTGGGGACCCCTCGTAACATAGCAATCACGATACTAGGAGGGGTCAACTAACCTGGTCTTGGAATTTATCGCGAGTTTATACATTTTTCCCCAGTACAAAAGTGCTCAGCGCCGCTAAAGAAGTTTTCACTTCAAAAAATTTTTTACAGATTTTATTCTACCGTTTTGTCGGCGTCATTGATATGTATACTCATGCTAAATTACAGCTTTCTAGTACTAACGGTTACTGAGAAAAACGGGGGTCGGACGGACGGACGGACATGGCGAAACTATAAGGGTTTGTTTACTACGGAACCCTAAAAAACCAGGAGACGCCACACCACTTGGCCAGTTTTTTATTACAACCGTGGCAAACAAACGTACGACCCACCTGATGGTAAAGTAAGTGGACACCGCAGCCTATAAATGCCCGCAACTCAATCGCAACTGTCTTTTTTTTAAAAAGCAGGGGGGGGGGGTTATCAATTCAACTGAATGTTTTATGTTAAAAGTAAATTTCCAACCTCGTTGAGTTCACCAATTAAAACGACGGCAGTTGGGTTTCACTTAACGATCGTTAGTGGAGAAAAAATGCGTGCTCTACTGTTACGTATGTGGTGCTCTGTTACTTCACCAGTTGTCGGCGGTATGATTCCAAGGCAGTACAGGTACTTTACTGCGTCTAGGCTTAAATCTGTGCTGCCTAAGGCGACTTCCTCATTTGTCGGTGCGGAGGCGATACGATATGAGAAAACTGTCAAATGTCAGTGTTAACTGTCAGTCAAATCAGTACCGCTTTTTACTACGCCCCTACATTTAAATGAGTGCTTCATGACTGGCGCGGGATGCGCGGAAGCGGGACGATGCGAAGGCAGTACTGGTCCGCTTCTGCGTATAATATTACTACTGCGCAAATGTAATACTGACAGTATTCTGTCAAGTCGGAATCTTTGCGACGTCAGTAAGTTTACGTCAAAGAAGAAAATGTCACGTATCGATCCCGCCCCGCCCCGCCAAGTCAGGAAGTCGCCTAAGTGGCGCAAGATGAGCGAAAGTAATTATCCCAGCCCAGCTGGAGAACTTACTGTTTTGAATAAGTACTACGTCTGTGGCAAGTGTAAACGAGACTTTAAGCATGTGACGTTCTGTTAAGTGTTAACCCGACATTGAACAATGGATTCTTGCCTCCCTCGCTCGCTTGTGCTCGCGCGCAGTGCTAAACGCGAGGCCGTGGCGGCTAGTTCTCATGATTAAGGACCACGTATTGATTGGTCCGAAATATGTCGAGCGATATACAACGTTAAAGACGTGAGTGACCCGTTTATTATATTTCCATAAATCCGTGACTTACGAGAGTTAAACTAACTGAAGCAAATTTATGCAAACGTATCACCCCGTCTGCCTTACCTACTGCCAGTAATGCTCCGCTTGCATGTATGCGCTTACTATTATATTATCAGTACCTATTGCAAGTAATCAGCTCATGTCAAAGTACAAAATACCGTAAACAAGCAGGCTTGTCTGTCAATGCCGACAGAAGGCACAGCCGTGCGCGGGTCTGTTTTGTCTCTTTAGCACTTCAAGCGAATCTTTCCGACTAAAAATAGGATCTCACTAAGAATTTCATTGTTTAAATTTTAAGCCTGCAGAATATATCTTGTCTAATGCCTTCTGCTAATAAGTACCTGTATGCGTGAACGCGTCTTTATGATTCCCGAGCGTATCTATGTCGAATTAGATCAAACTTGGGCCCCTTGCCTAATAGCGTGACGGCAGTTTTCTTTTGTTTGAAAATGTCGTATGCTCTTTAAATATTCCACTGTCCATACGACTTTCTTGATGAATGTTCAGGCTTAGAGAGAGTGACGCAAGAAGAATTCCTTTCTATTTTTCTCTGAGCGACGTGAGATATTACGAAGCTTAAAATTCTGTTTGATGTTAAGACTGCACCGAGCAAATTTCTGAATAATTGCGATGGTTGGATCACTTGCTGTATTATTATTACTAAAGCTTGAATTCTGTAATTCCTATATATGATATTTAAGGATACATTCTACACGTCATGTGTTTCAGAAACACAATTACTTATAGTTTTCTTCATAAAAATTCAATCCAAAGTTAGCTCTACTAAAGGAAATAAACGCAAACTACAACGTTAATACTTTATGAAAGGTCTTCAATTTTTGAATAGTAACAAAACTACATGTTATCTAGGTCGTATGTGTTTAACATTTGCAAAATGTCGAGATTTTTTTAACAATGCAAAGGAAATTCCGAAAATTTGACCGGCCGCCGTAGTTTTCTTGCCGGCAGATGGGCTCCGGCCCTCAATGGGAGCAGACGTATGCTGCTTTTCTCAGTTTGACATCTCATAAAAACACGCTTTTTGACAGCTTGCTCGTATACAAATACAAAATGTATACCACACACAAAGATTGCATTAATTGAAGTAGGGTAAATAAATGTTGACGTGTGGCTATTGAAGATTCTTTTAACATGGAATTTTTAGTATTAGCCATTCGTTATAACATAAAAATGCAATCTTTGGTCCCCAATGTTTACTAATGCAACTAAATTATAATGATTTCCTTTACGAAAAGGCATTTTAAACGTAAAAAGGTTACCGATGTATTTCAGTTCAAAGTAATTTACTTTTTATAAATTGGCCACCCAGAACGGAACGTTATGACATTTATGTCACTCAACATATTTCAAATTAAAATTTGTAAACAAATTGTATATTTATATTTCAATAATTTAACGAATCTAATGTTATATTTTATGTGTATATGTACGGCGCTTTCACGTCAAACAATGATTATCTAAATATATCGCAGAATCTGCATAAACAAAACATATCCCAGAATCTGTACAAACAGGCACAATTATAATGGTGCTTTGAACAGAAGTTTATAAAATATCAGCGTTATACCAAGAAACAGATCTAGAGTGCTCTCTTGCAGCGGAAGCAGAAGAAAGAATACCTATCGGAGTTTCTTCGCCAGTTTGAGTGATGTGGATTTAAATTGTGTAGTGTCTAAGCCGCCTGGTCATAATATAATTATACCTAGAATGAAAATAATAAACCTATGTTTCATTTATAAATAATAAACCAAGTAGTTGTTGGGGATGTGGTGACAATGACGATGTCTAACAAACAAATATGCAGTAATTACTTATAATATTAAACTGCGCTAGTTTCTATCTAAAGCTTTCATGCGTTGGAAATCCCGTTGCTTTGATTTTGTACAAGTAAGTACTTATGTCGCATCGCAATAATTGTCTCGACGTTATAGTAAACGAATAGCAAATAATAATAATTGCTATTTATTATTGATGAAAATAGACGCAATGTTAACCATTATTGAACCTTATGTCGTTGCAATAAGGTTCACGGATGTTCAGTTAAATGTCATCGACGGCACGATTGCTCACTCTAGAAGAATATGTAAACGCATCCTGCTAATTATTCCTTTCAATTATGGACCTTATAAGAAGTGTATAAAAGTTAATTTGTCAGAGCTGATACAGTAGTGGTCCGGCCAAGTTCCACAATTGCAGACTTTTACAATGACTTTCTTGATGATATTTGTTATATCATTAGGTTTAATAGTGCTTGTCATTCACGATAACGACGATGCGCAGGGAATGTCATACTATTCTATGCGCAATTCTGCGGATTGGGTTACGACGGGAGGTCGTGAATAACAAGAACTACCTATAAGGTTAGGTACTGGTTCCTCAAATACAAAGTTGATTCACAATATTGCAGTTATCCCGTATAAATAGTTTCAGTAGTTATTATATATATTGTAATAAAACTACCACTTCTTCTCTTAAAACTTGCATTAAATCAGTGTCCATTTTAGAGTTAACCAACTGATAAACAGAAAATAATCAATTTATGAAAAGTTTTGCTTAAAATAACCTATTTAAGGTACAACATATACTCGTATCATGAAAATCACCAAGTAAACTCTCAAAATAAGTACCTAAGTCATAAACATAAAACAGTCATAACATGCACGAACCGATTAGGAAAATTCTTTCTCTGTTTTAAGTTGTATAAAAATGAGTCTGTGAGGAAAGGGCAAAACAAAATACATTTTACAAAACAGGGGTTTGACAAGTTTTATTTTATAAACAAGGAACTGAGTATTTTACTACCACAAATTCCAAATTCAAGACATTTTTAAATAAAACTAATACTTGAGTTTTGGTTACAGATCAGAACTTGACGATTTTTGTTACACTTCTCTTATGCACCAAGAAACCTTTAAATATTCAAAATCTATATTGTCATAAGTTGACATAAACATGGGTCAATGACCCGACCCCGCAAAATGAGGTAGTGTGCGTGAATAATGCATGTGTGGGTTAATTGGGTAAATTATTAAAAAAATTGAAATTTGACAGGCGCTGAGAATTTACCCCGCACGATAGGCCCTTAAAACCGCGCATTTATAACGCATAAAGGAGCCTAAGTAATCATTGTCTCCGAAAAGTGTTTTGCTGCAGCAAAGTTACTCCTTTGTTGTACATTTTTAGTGTATTGTATCAAAATTGGTTAATCGGGGTAGGTATTTTTATTACGAGGTCTTTGAATTTGTAACGGCGCCTGTTTTGATTTTTTTTTATTAAACAAGGGCTCTTGGCCATCACCTAGCCAGGGGGCTAAGAAGCCAGTAAAGGGTACCCAGAAGATACCTGTTCACTTTTGCCTTAAAAAGGTCTAAGTTATATGAACTCGGAATTACAGAGGCCGGCAGGGAATTCCAAACTTTAGCAGTGCGCATTATACAGGATGATGAAAAGCACTTAGTTGGTTCGAGTCAGAGGAACTTTACTCAATGCGGGGCCAAGTTTTTTTTTTCAAGTTCTATTTTAGTGCATTCTATGAACAAAGTTGCGTACTAAAACCTTATCCAAAGCCTCAGCACGGCGGAGCTTCATTCCATCAGCAATTTAAACCGGCCTTATAGCTCTGTAGATCGGCCAATCTGCACGGCCAACTTTTAATAACTCTGTTATGGCACGGGTAAAGTGACAACTTTTAATTAAATTATCCAATTCTGGCAAGTTCGCTCTAATTTAATTCACTCACCTTAGCTGCACGTTATTTTTAGAAATTATTAGGTATTTTAATCAGGCCTTTGTACGTTTTGGTGTTTTTAAAGTGTTATTTTTTTCGGTTCATTGTTTCATTCGATATCATAATTTTTTTAAGAAATGCGGTTTCGAAAAAAATAACATTGAATATGCAAATCCCAGGTGCAATAACAAATCTTCATATGTAAAGAAACGTCGGCAGCTGGCGTGTTTGTGACTGCTCTGCAGTAGCTCTAGTATAAGTTTTTTCGATACATTAACTAATTCGAACGCGTTTGCGTTTTGTATCAAAATGTATGAAAGTGGTATGAAAACGTGAACAGCGCCTCTGGTGGTCACTAGTGGAAACTAAAACAGCGAGTATAACATTTGTTGGTAACCGATGAACGCTCTCACAGAGTTTGAAATACGCGCGTTCATCGGTTAGCAACAAATGTCATTTTGAGACAAAACGCAAACGCGTTCGAATTAGTTAATGTTTCGAAAAAACTTATACTAGAGCTTCTGGTCGATTACAAACCTAACGTTTTGTATACTTAAAATTATTTGAACTGTCCGAGTTGTATCAAATTAGGCCGTTCAAAAAGCGACCTTACTGTACAAGCGTGAACATTCAAAGTCCAATGACAAGTTTTATAAAATGTTGGACATTTTAAATAATTTCTACTTTACCAACATAGGGAGAGACGTAGGCACTGTAGGCAGCTTCCTCGCACGAACTCGTTTAGGTATCTACGAGCTCGTTCTGTAAATTATGTCTGTTGATGGCCCCCAGACAACCTCTTCACCCGGAGGGCTCCTTTGAGGCCCTTCGTGTCAATCTTTAGCTAACGGAGGTGTCACATCCTGGCATAAAAACCAACAAAATAGATATTAAATCTGGAAAATATTCTTATTTAGGTAAATATTGTGTTTAAGATGTTATTTGTATAAGTACTTACTTTCCACTCAATTGCTTAAAGGTTAGCTGGAAGCGTTTGAATACTGTTAAAAACAATTAAGTGTTTACTTAAATACCTACATATAAAAAACTAGCTTCAGTAATTAAGGCGATTCCATGAGCCAGATATGCGAAAATACCCCAAACATTAACCCATTTTTCTCAGAATCGTTGATATTTGTAGACGAGGGAAAAATATATATTATTCTTGATTATGTTATCTTTAATAACACAGCTTTCCATACACGATTCATAACACTTCGCTTGATACAATTAATTGCCAAAGTAACCTCCAATTTGTTTTCTTTTACCAACTTTACTTGTTTTTTTACTATGTGACACTATGAAACATAAAAAGGAGAAAAATCACTCATAACTTAAATAGTAATTTGACAGCTTCCGAATTTCGATAATTTGAGGCATTATTTTTAAAATAATAAAAATGGACAAATTCTACCGTAACAAGATATGCGGCCTGCAAGCTCTATCTCCGTTACTTCGAAATGTGACAGTGACGGCTGAGCGCTAGATGTTCGATTTCATCTGGGTACATGAACGGCCTTAAAACAATCTGCTTCAAAACCCAAAATACGTCGCTTCAATAAATCGTAAGCTTTCTCAAAATAGTCTCTGAACATTAAACAGCAATAACTAACACAATAAAACAATCGTGACGAAGGGAACCTTAAAATTAATTGCTCGGGCTATATTTATGTTTAATTAAAAGGCGAAAGAAACGTAACTCAGTAACATTAGAACAAAGTCAAGAAGTTAAGCGGATTGAAGAGTCTATTAATAACGAAACAAAAACAAACAGCGAGGAGTTTATGAGTTTTTCGTTTGGTTGTTTGTTGAGTTAACTTTTTCAACCTTTCTACCCAAATTTATCCGCATAATGTATTTAACTCCAACGTCTGATATGCTGGCTATACACGTTCAAGTTTACCGGACGACGCCGCCGCCGCTTCAAGCATGCGGCAAACTTGACGGTAAACTATGTAGATCGTGTATGGCCAGCAATATATCCGTCACGGAGTGCAGTAGAATAATACCTACGATATTAACATACATCCATTTCTATAGGGTGCAAATTTGCATCTGACTGAACTGTGATTTCGTTGAACTGTGGCGTCATTTTTCGCTATCAATGAGTATGGGACCTTTTCAGGGCTTGGTAGCTATTTTTGTAGGTTGTGTGACTCTAATTGTAATATTTGACATAAAACATTTGTGCTCATCTCTCAGTAATGGTTGTATTATGTAGCCTAAGGCGGTTGTCACTCTGATGCGTTTTCGCATGGAAGTGCGGTGTGCGAGCGAGACAGCGCTACATACATGTATAGCGCTGTCTCGCTCGCACACCGCACCGTAGTGCGGAAACCGCATCAGTGTGACAACTGCCTTATTTCGCCACTGTAATATTTCCAGCTTGGGTATAATAGTAAATTGTTTGACAAGGGTCTAAAGTAAGCCATATTACCGCGAGATAGTTATTTTCCCGAACGCAGTGAGGGAAAATTGTTCGAGTGGTAATATGGCTTTTAGGCCCGAGTTACACACTACTTTTCACTTCAATTGCGAGAAAACACATAAACACGTATTATCTACCTAAAATGAATAATTTAACTCTTGGCGGGCGTATGTTTAATTTGACAGCATGTTTTTTTTCTAAGGCCAGCACCATGCCTCGCTGTGCGTGTTCGCTTTGCGTATTCGCCTCCCTTTCTTTTGCTATATTAAGGAAAGAGATGCAACATGCGCTTTTTTTTCTTTTAAGAGGCGTATTTGCTTTGACCGTAGACACCGCTTAATCTTTAGAGAACTGAAAAACGTCTTTCCTGATTGGTTGATTTTAGTACAGCTGTATATCTGTCAAATTACTGTTCTGTGATTGGTGGATTTAATAGGTGAAGTATTTTGATTGGTCAAATTAAAATGTTTTGTAAATCATAAATATGTATACATATTTTCCCTGTTTTAGAAAACGATGTAAGTAGTATAAGTATTGTTTTGGAAAAAAAAAATAAAAAAAATACATATTTTCCCTAGGGCTTAAATGTACTACTTTAGCCCCGCTTCACAAGTCTAATATGACACACTTTTCGAGCATGAGAAGTGAAAAAGTATTTTTTAAGTTTGACGACGGCTAAGCTGAACGAGAGAAAATAAACTTAGGGCGTGGTTCTTCCACGCTTGGAGTGACAGGAAATTACCGGGAATTTATTTAAAGTATGCGCCGAGGTATCCCTGTCAACAAGCTGATGTTTTTGGTCCTTGTTCAGAATCGCTTAAAAACTTAGACGTTTTTAATCCTTTTTCTCAGAACAAAATTGCATTGTAAAATTCATATAAAATACCAATTCATTAATCATACTTAATAAAATTATCTAATTATATCAATCTAAATTGCATATTTATTAAATAAAATATTCAATGTATAATGTAAAATTCATAATCAATCAAATTACTGTGCACAATTTTTATAAGGCAATGTTTAAGCTTTCAAATTCAACTTACGTTAGAACTTACCTTTGTTCAGCTATTCCCACCGACTGTAACGCTCACTTTTCTGTATATTTTTCTATTTTGGATTATACCAGCTCCTATTCAACAGTCCACTCTTTTATTTACCATCTACCGACCTGCGAAGATTTTACAGTCCTTTAAAAATCTGTATGAGTAAATTTAAATAAAGTAATATATTCTCTTCTTTTAAAATAACATATAATGTAAGCATGAAATAAATAATGTAAGCATGAAATAATGATTTCAACATTTATTGAGATTATTTGACACATTTACCGTAGAACGTGCCTGATAAAAAATCACGTAAAACATCATGTGTCATTCTTTCTAATGCTAAAAAAAAAGCAAGGTATAAACGTGCCGAGGAGGATATATATATTGCTGGGACGAACAACTAAGTATTATGTATTATAGTTGACGAAATATAAGCTGCACCGATTCCTCGAACAATTTGTATGGCGATAAATTGCTGGTACTCCGAGACCGGGATCTACTTCTTTAACTTGAAGGCAGAGCTCGAGGCACATGAGAATACAGTAGTCCCTGCACGCAGCAGCAGCTGTAAATGTTTTTTTTTACCTGACAGTGGCAAGGGGCTTGCAGTGGGAGGCGCGCGTCGCTTTAAATACCTACCGCTCGCTCGGCCCGGGGCCGGCCGTCAGTCGTGGGCCCATCGTGGGCCGACCGCCGCCGCGCGAACGCGTCTATATGCACGTTACCGCTGCCGCCGCAGACTAGAACGCGACGAGCGACGAGTCGATAGCCCTAGCGCTACACGTGCCGCGTGTGAATGAATACAAGTTATACAATAGACAGAGATGCACAGAGTAGGCATGTTTTTTATGCCTAAACGCCGTTTTTGTTAGAAAGTGAAGCTTCTGTACTTGTACTATTACTTATTCTGTGACAGTGGCTTTATAGCTCGGACACATTAAAGCAATAGGAGTGCGCGGTTGGAGAGTGGCCTGGGGAAAATCCTGGGGAATCTCCGACAATACCACGCGGGCGTTTTAAACACTGGAATAAGGTACGTGAGGGTAATATGGTCACGTTAAGCTTTGAAGCCTTTTAGAAAAAAGCTAGTGGAGGGTGGGGATAGAAAATATACGCTTGTGAAATCGACTAAATACTTATAAAAATATAACAAATTAACTGTGGTAATTATTAGAAACCATTAAAAAATCAACTTGAAAAAAAAAGGTAAATGTCCATATTTCCGACACGTGCGGTTAATATGGACATCACATATCCATATATAAGGTATGAAGTGATTCTTCATTTATTGCTCGCACTTTGGACATAGAAAATGTTTTCGGCGTCCTCTGACTGCCCTACATACTTTTTATGGACGTAGTCACAGCAAGAGATGCAGATCCTCATACCTGCCATTCTGTTCTCTTGACGGAGGAATCCGTAGCATGATTTCTCAGCACCTGGATCCTTTGTAATATTTATTTATTGGAGAAACAACAGAAGTACCTAAATGCATAACAATAAATAGCCACAGGTACATTTAGTTTCTTATAGATGCACACTTCCTAAAAATGCGCTCACTGGGACATAACATAATTGATCAGAAGAAACGTAGTTTCGGGAATCTTGATAATCAAGAGACGAGAAAGGCCTTTCCCTGGCAGTTCAGCAGCTACCCCACATTAAGCTTGAAAAAAACGGGTTGCACTCCGGGAGTGCCGGCAGAAGTGAAAACTCAATGACATGATAAAGAAGTTTTCACTTAATACATTTTTGATAACAGCGCCACCTACGAACAATACAAGGCACTAACTATACAGAACGCTGCTATCGGTTGTTAAACTTCGCTTGTTTGTTCATAGGTGTGTTATAGTTCGTACACAACTCTAAGACCAAATTCTGTCAAACGAACGAAAGCAAAACTCGACTTAGAGCTCTTACTGTAAGGTAGATTTTTGCTTGCGTTAATTTGACAACACTTGGCCTTATAGTTTTGTACGAATTATACCAATATCGATCTTTCTTCTACAGGTCACGTGTCCGGCTTACGATATTAGTAGGGGTCAACTTAGCTGGTCGTAGAGCCTCCTAGACGTACTTCCGTCTACTATTTTGAGACCTTACGAATTTCAATCTGACCATCTGCCGAATCTGTCGGTCACGTGACCTGTCGCGAGTTTAAAATTTTTCCCCATCACAAAAAGTGCTCAGCGCCACTAAAGAAGTTTTCACTTCAAAAACATTTAACAAAATAAATAGTAAGAAGTCTCATTTTTTCTGCGTCACGTCTACGACGATATTGCTACTCGCATCGTTTATAAGGCGTGATAGCAATCAAGTAAATCGCTAGGGCATGAGCTATCTCGTACGTGATAACGCGTCCCGGCTACGACTTACTCGTATTATAGTCCACAGAGTATTCAGTTAATTATTTGTGTGGAAGCATACAGTGCGGCGTTTATTGGTACTGAGGATAAGTATGTTCTATTTTCATGTATTAGCAAATCATGATTATGTGAATTAACTGCAAAATTAAATTTCTGAACTCCGCACCTTCAAACTAGGTGCACTGCTAATAAGTCGTAGTAAACAAAACATTAAGGGCTGTAATTTGTACTGCGTTGTCAATTTGATTGTACGTACATTGCTGGCAATTTAAATTTTGTTAGAAATTAAGTGAAGTCGAAATTTTAGTTTTATAATGAAATTAAGCGCATGGTTACGTTACGTTTATATACCCTACTTAAAGAAAAAACGCGCATGCCAGTAACACACGTTATAAGCTCAAGTTAAGTGTTCAGATGGTGTAGTGAGTAATATATTTCCATCAGGAAAAATGAACTCGTCCTGATGAAGAACTCCCGAAGAGTTCGAAACATGTCGCCTGGAGTGATAATTTATACGTGAGTTTTAGTCATTTAGTATAATAAAATATTTATTGATTTATTTATTCTTTATTGCACAAAAGAAAACCTAACGTTCAAAATATGTATGTTTAGAGCTATGGTATGATGAACAGGGTATATACAGATCTATATTGTACAAATTAAGTTGGTATACAATACACGATTACAAATTTATAAATAACGAAAAGGCTAGAACGGTTGATAAATTTGGGGGCCGAGCGTGATTGCTCACGTAGCTCAGTGGCTAGAGCGATTGGATGTCAGAAGGTCGCAGGTTCGAAGCCTACTCGAAACCATTTTTTTTTCAATTTTTCCTTCATTTAGATTTATTTTGTAGTTTGCAGCGATTATTTGTTTTTTAAGTTGGTATCCTTGTTACTTGAGATCTTATAACGTACAATTATTTTGGAATAAACATTATTTTATACAGGTTATTTAACAAGAAAACAACTTTATATAACAGGTATCTAATCTGAAACAATAAAAATGCAAATTTACGGCAAAAATTGCTAAAAGAGCCCAAAAACAATTCTTGCGGCTCAAGTGAACATAAAGCGACTAGCGTTAGGGATCGTCCTAATATCCCGACTACGCGATGATCGCAAGTTCGCGCGAATTTTACTTGTAAGTATTAGGACGATCCCATATACTTCGATGAATGATATTGAATTAACGATTTAAGTAAAACGGGTAGACGAGTAAAAATTACCGATAATATTATTTAAATTCTGTGAATCAGCAACATTATTTTGTGTTGTTATACCAAGAAATTGACGGAATCAGCCGTTACTTTGCTGAACTCTATGATAACGCACAACAATATTCATTTGCAATTCCGCTAAGGGTAGCATCTCCAAAATGATGCATCCGAGAGAGATGAAACACATGTCTAGGTACTTACTTGTTATGCTGGTGGTGGTTTGTAGAATTTATTTGAATGTCATGTGCAAAGGGAGGGTCGGGGGATTCGGTTACGATGTGTGCAGGCGTCTCCTCCACTTCACAGCAGAGTCTGCAGTCTGCACCGCCTTGTGTCACTCAAACGCAACGTATACATGATTGCATGTGCTTGTTTAAGGGGAGGTATCCCCAACGCAAATGTCCCGCTCTAACACGCGTGAGTTTACAATTGACCATCCCGCTCTCTACGCAAGCTCTGCGCGCAGTTTTGTAAATATTTAGCTATAGTCATTAAGCCAATCATTTTATCAAAGCAAACCCTGCGAATTTGTCTATAACTATTTACGATCTTTAATTGAGTACAAAAATTAAATGTTAAATATCAGTAATATAGCCGTAGTATTGAAAAAACATTCCAAAAAGGGGTAAATTCGCGATTTTTTTCTATCGAGTGAAATTCATCAGGTCATGTAAATGACTGCGATTTTGACTAGACAATATCCTTATGTAACACATATATTTTTTTTTAGATTTTAAGACACTATATTCTATGTCTCAGATGGTTTTTAACAACTCAAAAGTGGTAATACACGGCCTTAACGGATGGGTAGCAGGCGGCGGATATTGTTCAGAAACCTTGAATGTCCAATCGCAATATCTTAACGCTTGCACCTTTCAGCTGTTAACCCGTTTCTTGTGAGGCGGCGTAATGAAAACCCTCGGTCCTTGGTGACTCAGGGATTCTTCGATGATAGAAAATTGCCCTAATTGCGTGCTCTGACATGTCTGCTTCGTTGATTTTTATCCTTTATTTTCGCTTATATTTTCACAGGCTGGAATGGCGCACAAGCACTGAAATTTTCGGAGAATACGATAATATTCGCTAGTACCTATTACTATAAGGCGAAGTTAGATTAAAGTAGTCTGGCTCTAACCTCAACTTGCGCCCAGTGTATTTTTAACTAGCAGTACTTTGTATTGCTTTAGTGATTCTTGCTCATTTCCTTGAAATAAAG
This sequence comes from Cenopis cana, assembly GCA_951800055.1. Classification (NCBI taxonomy): domain Eukaryota; kingdom Metazoa; phylum Arthropoda; class Insecta; order Lepidoptera; family Tortricidae; genus Cenopis; species Cenopis cana. The sequence goes on along the minus strand of OX637476.1, from coordinate 15,008,973 downwards.
TAATAAAATTGAATTGTAGAATTGTTTGTTTTTTATTTTAACTATTTCTAGTGTGTCTTCATCTAATTCAGAGATTTCCTGAAGGAAAACTTTATGTAATACATCTGTAACTATTCACTACATGTAGAGGTATACATAGTTGTCATACAATGTTTTGTTTGTCTGCGTGTGCATTTGGTGTGTTTCTCTTTGTAACTTACATTTAGTAGTGATATTTTCATGGGTCATTCAATAATACTTGATGGGTTAACCAGGCTATGTTATAAATTGTAAGATTCTAGTCATCTGCCTTTTTATCGAACTTAAATAAATCTTCAGATCAGCTACTAATAAGTTTAGCGGTTATTGACACATTTTGTTACATTTTCTTTTAAAAATGTACAAAAAGGTACCTAAATGTTAAGGAACATACTGAAGTTAACGGAAGTAAAAAACAGGGTATACGAGTATACTTTACACATGATAATATTCCGGTAGGGACCTCTCCCAGCGTCTATTCAAGTATGATGGATTGCGGATGTTAGTGCTGAGGTCATGTTTTATGGCTTTTTTTCCTCTTAACAACACTTTGTGTTTAAACATGATATGTTCCGAGGATTTTTGAAGTGAAATCTTCTTTAGCGGCGCTGTGCACTTTTTGTAATGGGGAAAAATGTTAAACTCGCGACAGCTCACGTGACCGTCAGATCGTCAGATTGAAAACTCGTAAGACGGACACGTGACCTGTAGCTCTAGTATAAGTTTTTTCGAAACATTAACTAATTAGAACGCGTTTGCGTTTTGTCTCAAAATGTATGAAAACGCTCTCACCGAGTTTGAAATACGCGCGTTTATCGGTTAGCAATAAATGTTATACTCGCTGTTTTAGTTTCCACTGGTGACCACCAGAGGCACTGTTCACGTTTTCATACCACTTTCATACATTTTGAGACAAAACGCAAACGCGTTCGAATTAGTTAATGTTTCTAAAAAACTTATACTAGAGCTACTGATCGAAAAACTGTTACAATGTCATTGAAGCCAGTTGAAATTATGGATGGAAGTAGATTTTTCTGAGAGATACACTTTTTAATGTTAAATAATTGTAATAGGAATAGGTTCTGAAGTGTAAAATTTTTAATATAATATAAATTGACATGTTTGTGTACGATAGCGCAATAAATGAATATTGTATTTTACAACATAAATGATAGTACTTACAACTAGATATGAGCGCCGCGCCGCCGCGCCGCCGCCGCCGGCGAAAATCCCACGCCGCCGCCGCCGATACAGGGCGATCGGCGCGCCGATCTATGTCTCGCGCGCGTTTCAGATACTGTGTAGCCTATCTTTTACACACTTTTATCATCGATCGGCAAACTAGTTTAGAATTTGATAGCTTACGGTTATATAGGGTTATTTATTTTAGGGTTCAGTACCAAAAATGCATAAAAGGATCCTTAATGAGCGATTCTAGCCGTCTGTTCGTCAGATTGCTAAATATTAAATTTCAGAAACTATTTATGTTATCGATTTGAAATTTGGAATACCTACTTGTAAAATAGCCTATGTGTAGTATTTGTGTTATAATTATCAAAGTAAAATATCACATACTATCGCAATTATTCTTTATTTTATTTTAAATACGTTTGCTTTGCCCTTGACCACAAATTACCTGATGGTAAGTGATATTGTGGTCTAGATTGGAATGCGCTTACCTAGAAAAAAACAATTCACTCTCGCCTTTAGGACCATAATAATATAGGTTCAAGGAGAATTACGGTAAGGAGTTCCATAGCTTGGCCGTTTTCACAATAAAAATGAAAGCAAAGCGTTTCGCGCGCGAGTTTTCGGAACTGCCACCGTAAAACGGTGTCGCTTTGAAGGGGCGGGAGGTATTATGTGATTCCTCAGCAGACTCTGCGAAATTTGGTGTGTGTGTATGTGGTGTACGCTAGAAGATCCCCAGTGGACCGATTTTGACGAAAGCCGTATTGTCGGTCACTGAGGAGTTCATTGATTCTAGGAATGCCAAAGAGCCTGCTGTTCAGGACACTCTCCATAATCTTGCAGTGAACGGATGTGACCGAAATGGGCCTGTAGTTAGTACGCGACTACTGTGTATTAAATAATCTTCAATGCTGTTGAAATTTGCTTGGCTTAGTGAAGAACTTGCTTGTTCCTTACACGGTACGATGTGCTCGAGGTTCACCAAAAGATGGGAATAATGCAGCGTCTAGTGTTTGTGATAAATCCTAGAAGTATATAAGATGCGAGTGTGTTTGCGTTAGAAACACCATGTTCCGTAAGCATCCAAGAGTTTATCCAAGAGGCAGAATTGTCATGTTTACATACTGGTATCATAGTTTAGAGCTTTGTCATGTGACTGGACCACCTTGACACGAAGTTTCCCGCAGGTAGCAACAGACTTGCTGTTTTCATTGGCACTTAGATGTTACATAGAGCAGAGCGTAATCGACTAGGACGGGATAAAATGTAGAGCATCGATATAAATCAAATAAATAGGCGTGTTTGTCATCCTGACAGTAAAAATGACGTTGACAGGCGTGTCCGGCATCAAATACGTAAAAAAATCGTATTCAACGCCTATATGTAGGATTTTTGTTTTGAACCTAAGGTTTTTTCAAGGTCACGCCGCCGACGCCGCCGCCGCCGATCAATTTTAATCGGCGCGCCGCCGCCGGCCAATTGCCCATCGGCGCTCATATCTACTTACAACTAAAATGAATGAATGTTATACTGATAATTAAAGCAATTCGTGAAAAATTATTCCCTAACCATTCCAAAATATCAAAAATGCACAACGTTAATATTCAAGTTTTCACTTCTGCCGGCACTCCAGGAGTGCAACCCGTTGTTTTATTTTGGATATTGCACTCGAACGGCGTTTGAAGATATCTAAACATGGGGGATGAATTGTAGTCGTTATGAGAGAAGAATTTGAGTAGCTTTAAGGCTCTATTCCAGACATATATTATGTTGGATTCATATTCGCTGACTTCGCCACCCCGTAAGGATGGAAGATCTTCAAGTGAAGAGTACATGGACTAGCATTATCATTATCTATCATTGATGGTAAAATAACTAAGAGATTTAAATCTACATCATACAATCGTAAGATTTGACGCAATTTGATTTGATGCGTACCTAACTTATTCGCTACTAACTTTTTAAGGCTTTTTATACCAACTACAAGTAAAAATATTCTATTGAAAACCGGCATCATCTACGAGTAGTTTCAAGGCCTAACTTTGTAGTTGTACACATACAAATATGTTGAGAGGCTTTTCTACGAAGACTTGTACGATCGAAGCGTAATTCATCTTTACCTATAGCAGTGAAAATATATTTTTACTCTTAATAAATTCTGCTTCGCTCGCCCATTCACCTTTTTCTTAGCAACACATTGAAACGTTGCCATATCAGTTTTTACTAGTTTGTGTGATATATAAATAAACTAAAAGTACAGGTTAAAGTACTGGTTGCTCAAGTTTTGCGGGAACTATATATCAGGTCAGTAAAAGTTTTGTATTTTCCGTCGCCGCGGTTAAGGCCGAATCAGTATGCGGTATTTTGTACTTGACGATACCCTTTAAGTATCATTTACGCAGTAATAGATAATCTTATGTGCGAAAGCGTTGCACTATAATCGTACACCGACCATTCCCGTATCCTGCGCCAGAGTCTCATTGAAATGCAGGCGCACAGTAAACAACCGTTACTGTGTCAAAATAGTAGATTAAAGATTGTACATCACCGATTGGTGCGACATTGAATCCTGAACGTAAAGACTCCAGATTTTACTCCTGATCGGAGCGAGGGAGTAACGACTGAGTCCTGAGTGCAGTGAGGGTTTTAAGCGCCCAAGACAAAAACAGCTTTATTCCCGAGAAGTATACTCTACTTTTCACACCTCCAGCGAGACAATAAATACAATCACAAAAGACAGAGAAACACTTTCGAATTTATAATATTAGTACCTAGGTATGGATTTTTGTAATGATGTCCGTTCAGCTTGTAGGTACGTGTAGGTACTGACCGGTACGAATACGTTCGATTTTCAAATCTGTTCGGAGCGGCGGCGGCTCCGCGACCCCTCGCGAAATTATACTTTAAGGACATAATAATAAGATCTATGAAAATTGAAATCACATTATTACCCGGCGGGTAATAATTAAATTCAGTATACAATATTACAACCCCGCTAAAGCCAAGGGCTATAATGATTTGCTTTCGGTAAGGTTTGCATGATATGTAATTTGGCATTGTCGAGCAGGTGGTGTAAAAATTACAATTGACGCTGACAGCACTTACAACTTATGACTTACCACCTCCGCACCAATAAATGTGGAAGTGGCCTTAGTTTATGTAGAATTACGTATATCCGGGTTAGCGCAAACTCACTCACCAGCTTAACCACTCGACCAAAAATGTGGTTAATTTAATTTCGGGGGATCCTGCACTTGAAGTAATTTGCTGAAGTTTAATTATCTTTGGTTAAATTGGTTCATTCCCTCGTGAAGTATAATGTAGAATGGAATGTAGGTACACTCGGTTTCAATAATAGTATTTAGTACTTCTCTTAGAACATTTTAAAGTCTTATTTCTTTTGTGTCGTTCAATTATATGAATACCTTTTTTTACTAACAAAAAGAATTCATATAAATAACATGATTCAAACTCAGATCAGAAAATATGTAAGCACAGAGCATTACGAAGAACTTAGTGAAGCAAAGTATAATCTCGCTTAGGTACCTACACATAAACAAACTAAGCCATTAAACGCACAGAACGCGATACCTCTGATTTTGAGATTGCGACATGTATAGTCAGCGTCATCTAGATATATATAATTGATAGGGTGACTGACATCACCGCCCAGCCGAAAGTGCCGGTTCTAGAAATTTGAAATTTACACTGTAACTTGGGTGTGTACTTTAGTGTTTTACAATATTATGCATTATTTTAAGGGGGTTTAAATCGGGTCTTAAGCGTTTCTAAAAGTTAATTCCCAAAGAGAGTTACAGTCGGATCAAAATTATCTATCGGGAACAAGTAGGTACTCTTAGAAACTGACACTTTGTAAATAGATTCTTAGTTTAAATACAAAATATTTATTTTCAGAATTTGTTTCAAAATTCTGTAAAAAAGGGGTTGAAATTTAAATGCTGAACAAGTATTATTTGGCTCACTTGAAACTTATAAGTACTTCATTAAAAGACAAGTAAACAAGATAAGTACTTAAGTTGACTTCCTGATTTGTCGGCGCGGAGGCAGTACGATATGAGAAATGTGTCAAATGTCAGTGTCAGTTTCCGTCAGTTTTACTGCGCCCGTACATTTAAATGAGTGCTTCCTGACTGGCGCGGGATGCGCGGTAGCGGGACGATGCGAAGGCGGTGCTGCTCCGCTTTTGCGCATGATTTTACTACTGCGCAAACGTAATACTGACAGTATTATGTCAAGTGAGAATCTTTGCGACGTCCAGTAAGTTTACGTCAAAGAGGAAAATGTCACATATATCGATCCCGCCCGCCAAGTCAGGAAGTCGCCTAAGTAGTAGATTTTTATACAAATCTATTATTAAAATACAAGTTAATTATTTTCAATGATTTTGGTCATAGTAAGTAAGTAAGTAAGTTTTTTATTTGTGATACACAGGTAGGTACATAATAGGATGACAATCAAATGAATTATACAGTGCTCTGTGATCTGCTACCCGTGGGTGTACAAATATTTGGCCTTAAAATTAAACATTACATATAATTGGTTTTACATTGCTAACATGTGTGTGTATGTAACATTTATGAATCCAAATTTACTTTAAAACTAAGAATACAATTTCAAATTTACTTTTAGTTATTTAAGCTGATTAAGCATATTATTAAAATACAAGTAAACTAGGTTTATTCAAATAAAATGTTTTGAACTCAAATTATAACAAAAGTATTTTAATTTTCAGTAAATTTATTGAGGAATACGATGATTTTATTCGAGTTGTACATAGTAACTGAAACATTTTTGCTTTTATATTATAAAGAAAAATTTAAACGTGAAAAAACCGGTGTCTAGCTTGAAATTTGTGGATTTGGACAGATGTTTGAAACGATATTTCTACATGTCTTTAATTAGATAGTAACGTAGAAGAAAGGAAAATATACGTGTCAACTCACACATAAAATAGCCTTAGTAAATGAATTTTTTACTTATAAGTACTTACCTAAGGGGAGTTTAAAAGCGGTTGAGAATTTCATCAAAAATTTGGTATGGAGGTACTTTTTATCCCGGAAATCTTCCCTCATGTGGATGATTTTATGGAAGAGCGATAACTAGCTAAGCGCCTGAAATAAAAGAATATCAATTAAATTCTATCGCGATGAACGAGTTTAACGCGGACGACGTCGCGGGCAAAAGTAAGTACATATTAGTACATTACTTACCAAGGGCGATAAAACAAAGAATGTCTCAGATCGTAGGTATTTTACGCCCGAGCCGAAGGCAAGGGCGATAAATATGCGATCTGAGGCTTTCTTTACTTAACACGGGCGGTAATAAAGAAAGCCTCAGATCGCATATTTATCGCCCTTGCCTTCGGCTCGGGCGTCAAATACCTGCGATCTGAGACATTCTTTGTTTTACCGCCCTTGTTAAGTAATGTACTATTATATAGCAGCCAAAGCGGCCAAATAGTTCGGTAGCCCACACATTTTGTTTGGTGTTACAAACTGTTTAGCTAGTTTAATTGCTACATACCTACTATAAGACGCTGACTGTACTGAAGAGTTTTGTGCATGTTTTAATTTTGTCCTTAGTCTGTAGATTCAGACACAGACCTAATTTTTAACGGTGGGCGGCACGAGATGCTGCAGGATTTGTTAACAAATGTATATCTTCTAATCCGCCTAAACTAGGATTGTATTCCACACGGTAATCACGTAACATTTTCGACCGTTAGTACGATAGATTAAAATGTCAAATCCCATACTAAAACTTACCGTACAAAACCTTATCTACTGTCATGGCGTCGTTACCGAACAACGTCATTGAACACGTGACATTGGCGAAATCATCATAAATTTGATGGAAGCCATTTTTTTAAGAATTGAATTGAGATACTAAAACTGACATTAAATACGTACCAACGGTAGTACATATCGTTACGTGATTACCCCGCTGTAAGGCAATGAATATTAACTGGAATATTATTTAACTTTAACTTTTAACTTTTATTAGCATTTTAGCATTCGCATTCTTTTATGTATTTTTAGGTTTTCTTGTATGTATTTTTAACTAACCCTAACTGATAAGTTTTTCTTTTTGTTTTTATTAAAATGTATTTACTAACAACCTATGGATGTAATGTCTGAAATAAATAAATAATAATAATAATAATAATTATGCTTTTTTTTTGTTATATACCTGAAAATCATATTTCCGTCGTTTTAACTCTAAGATCAGTCGCTATAGCAATCACATTTGACCCAATGCCGTTTTCGGGCGTATTGTTATATCGAGTTAAAATCGGCTTCGTGGAAGCTTCTTTCATTAACCAGCTCTGCAGATTTCCCAGCGGGCATCATTCCAATTATCTGTCAGAATTTTTGTCCGTACAAACCGGATGCTTTGTTTCCCCCACCGTGCACCCTACTCGATTACGTTTGACCCCGTTGTCTTTGAGGTGAGCTGCGTAAACCGATGGGAATGCGAGGTGAGTTATATTTTTCGTTTATAATACCAAATGATTTTAATCTAGGGACATAGAATAATTAACGCTCGTTAGGGTCATTAGGGTGTCCCTTATTTTACGAATTTCAGAAATTAATAACGCATACCCCGTAAATCGGTTCCTTTTATCCGAAAACACGCTGAAAATAAATTTCAGGTCATTCCTGTAACTGTAACCCGTGCCGACTATCATGCGATTCCCCCATACATTCCATACAATGTATGAAACTGATCAAATTTTTTTTCATGTTACTTTTTTCATGTTTCATTTAACAAAAAAATCTCGATGCAAACACAAAACCACTGAAAAAATATCAAATTAATGTGTGACCAAATTTAATTTGTAGAGGTATGGGAATTTCAGTTGCAAGTCGGCACGGGTTAGTATCATTATTTTTAGGGGATATGCGATATTAATTTCTGAAAATCGTAATATAAGGGACACCCTTATGCTCGTAGCAATAAAGTACAGAAAGTTTTCTGTCTAACAAAACCGATGTTCGATAGCCAATCGTAGCATTCCGCTGGCACGCGCTCACCGCATAGCACCATGATACAATAATACCTATATACTTCGGCAGGCAAAAGCAAACCGGTACAGCGCTTAGTAGTGTGGGTGACACAAGAAATGCACACGCTATGTGAGTGAGTAGCAGTGTTGCCATTGGTATTATGATAGTTTCCAATTCCCATGTATCCTGTGAGTATTTTATTAATCTATTAAGACCATTTTTTATTTATTTGACAAGTTTCTTGAAATTTTATCAATGTTACTATCTAGAACAGGACTATTGCGACCTAATGACATATATTGTAAATATATTTCTTGCATTTTTCATTAAGATATTTCGTTTCAAACTTCACTCCAAATCGACTGTTTTCGAGCTAAAAACTGCTTTTTCCGCTTAAATTCTGCTACACACAAAAAAATCAAAAAAGGGCAACGTTACTATCTAAAACTTTACTAATATCGCCGTATCGTATAATCTCTTTATTGGTATTATCAATACTTTTGTCACCATTTGAAAAAAATAAAAATAAAAAACTTGTAAGGCCTCTTAATGTTTAACTTGACCTATTTTGTGTGCTTTTACAAGTAAATGATACTTAATTGTAATGCGTAAATAATTTATTTGCATGATGATGGCAGAAACAATTTCCTTCGTTTATGTTTTGTTACTTAGTGGCAACTCTACTTCATGTCACGATCCTGATTGAAAGACAATGTTATCCTAGACGATGGAGTAGCGTGCTTTTTCGTTCATAGCGCGATAGGGTACTAGCGATAGGATAGGGACACCACTGAGGTGTTCCAAGGCCGAGTTAAGCTGAAGCGACAAGTAGAACAGTCCTGCCAGGGAATTCGTTTTTAATAACAGAGACTTATAGTTCATCAATAAAGCACGTAGAGTTTTTGAAAAGGTCGGCAAAGCGTAGACGATGGTCATGTTTGCCAGCAGCCTAGAAGTATTAAAAACAGCTGAAGAAGCTTATAAAGGTATAAGAATTTAATAAAGAGCCCACTTGACGATAATGAGTCAGTCGGTCGAATAATCATCGATATAATCATTTTTATAATTTGTATTATGACACTTACTCTCGCGCTTTGTAAACATGACCGCTTTAGCTTAGTTGGTAGTGACCCTGCCTACGAAGCTGGAGGTCCCGGGTTCGAATCCCGGCCGGGGCATTTATTTGTGTGATGAGCACGAATATATGTTCTTGGGTCTTGGATGTTTTCTATGTATTTAAGTATTTATTTATCTATATAAGTCTGTATATCGTCGCTTAGTACCCATAGTACAAGCTTTGCTTAGTTTGGGACTAGGTTGATTTGTGTAAGATAGTCCACAAATATTTATTTATTTATTTTATTTTATGACCCGTGTCGAAACGTCGTCGGAAAAAACAGGTAAATACATAAATATCGCGTTAGACCCGTCAAAACAATCCTTTTAAGTTTGTATTATGACTTTGTGTCACATTGTATGTAGGGGATGAAAATAAACAGCCTTCTTATGGTTTCAATAAAACCTTGAAGAATTAATTTAAAAAATACTCCGGAAACTTGAAATGCGAGTGTAAAACAACAAAAGCCGCTTTCTTCGCAGCAAAATATATAACAAGACCAAAAATAAAGCCAGCGCAGAAAATGGAAATTTTCGCCAAAACGTAGGATTATTTTCATTAGCGCTCCAACGATAGCTAAAGCCACAGAATAATTAATAGTAGGGGATATAGGGGAACAGAGGCCACTTTTTTCTTGTCGAAATAAAGATGTAATAAAAAATAAGGTCAACAGTAGCACATGCATTTGGACACATAAATAGTTCAACATAGGTACATACGGACATGGTAATTTTACTTCCTAAGTCGACTGACAGCTGACACTGACATTTGACACTTTTCTCATATCGTACTGCCTCCGCACCGACAAATCAGGAAGTCGCCTAACGGTAACTGATATAGGTGCGCGGCGCGGCGGTTCGTAAAATTTCCTTTGATATTGTATCCAAATATTTCCTTTTCAATGCACGAAAAGGTAAACGTCATGTGACACTGACAACCAAACAAAATGAACAAAATGGCAGATGGCACTTGTCTAAGTGGTGTTGCCAGTTACAAAGGTAAACTACCACAATATGTTATATTCCTTAATAAAAACTACTAAAGATAAAGATAATTTTAAAAACTACCTGACTAGTATAGTTGACAATTTATATTACTTCGTCAACCATATATGTAGGTATATATGTGCACTTAGGAGCGGGTTGTAAATGAAGAAAATATATTGGGCATTAGTACGAGTAGATTAGACTAAGGACAGTTCGTATATAACTGGGACATACCTATGCATTTGGGATGCTACGTGATGCGAATGTTGTATACGTTGGATGAAGTACGATTTTTCTACGAGTGTTCCTTGGCACACGTGTCTGGAAGTCTATTTGAACTTTCTGATATAATATTGGTATAGCATTTGTTGTTTTTGCTCGGTCAATTGTGCGCAAAAATAAATATGTAAAAAGAGCGGGCAAGTAAGTTGATGCCAATCATAATAATGTCGAGTCGAATAGACTCGAACTGTAAAATTTTACTATACTTTTGCGTCGCCTGTTGGCGAAGCGAATAGTTAAACTATGATTGTGATAAAATTATCTTATCAATAGCTGTTCAAAATTAACTTCATACGCCAAGAATAAAATCACGTTAAAAACAATTAAATATTTTCTCTTCAAAATAGCTCCATAGAATTTGATTAATAATTTTTACATAAATACAACTATTAAGGGTCATCGAAGAATAAATAATTTTGTAGCTATTTTATGCATTAACTGTTACAAATTGAATACTGCAGCACATATTACCTGTTTTTGCTCGAAACCCATATTACTGATAAATAAATATACGAAGTCAAGGGTGACTTGGTGAATCAAAGAAAAAAATGGTTTTCTTTTTTTTAAATACCAATTGTCTAGGTATTGTTGATTTTCACATCACTAAGATTTCGTAAAAGTGGACTCAGTGGACTCATGACAAATTCATTTAAATACTGGCCGCTTATGTACGAACGTGGCAGATTCGTTCACTTTTTCCTGTTGAAAATTTTGCAATTTGCAAAACAACTCTCAAGGCGCGCACAGGTCAGCGCTATCCGAGGGCCGCTCGACGTTTCGAGTGTGCTTCTGATATTTTATCTCATTATCTCTTTGAAAGGAAATAAGTTTAGTGTTAACGATTGTAAAACATAGTTAAAAGTACTGCCTCTGAGTCCTGTGTTGTTATAGTTGAAAGAGAAAGCTCTCAGCGAACTTTCTTAGAAATCGGAGAAATTATAAGGAAAGGTTAGGTCAAGTACTGTAAGGCTGTGACATACCTTCAACATTAAGGTGTCCGAGAAGAAAATTTGCCGGAGGTATACGAGACCTATTGGCGCTGACCCCTGCAGCAAGGACCTGGCTACTGAATTTAGACTTAAAATTGTAATTTGTATTTGTGTAACATGTTTTGTAATGCAAGATTAAAGCCATACGATATAATATTAATAATAAGTACTGTAAGGAGCGCTCGTGGCCCAGCGGCGCTTGCGAACCGCTTGCGTTTGCTAAGGTTAAGCAACGTGGGCAGCGGTCAGGACTTGGATGGGTGACCGCTTTGAGTGGTTACTAACTGAGCGCTCCCGTGCTTTGGAAGGCACGTTAAGCCGTTGATCCCGGTTGATTTCTATGGCAGCAGTCGTTAAGCCGAGTTGGAGGCCTTCGGGCGGTTTGAGAACTTCTAACAGTCAAGTTGCCCACTCACTTGACAAAGCCTAATCCCAATAAGGGCTAGTTTCCCCTTGGGGTTGGAAGGTCAGATGGCAGTCGCTTTCGTAAAAACTAGTCATCATCATCATCATCATCTTCAGCCTATCTACGTCCCACTGCTGGGCACAAAAACTAGTGCCTACGCCAAATCTTGGGATTAGGTAGCGGACCCCAGGCTTCCTTCAGGATGCAACTGTACTGGGATAACGCTAGGAGGATGATGAATAAGTACTGTAAGGAAAGTCAGAGGCGGAAAAATGATGAAGACAAAATAATTTTAACAGCATTTAGCTTGACAAGATTTTATTTGACCCTGAAATAGTGTCGCAACAATACAGCTATACACAAGCTGGCAACAGCTTACATATCGGAATAGTGTGCGTACGTCCTGTAAGTATAGTCTGTATCGTGTGTATTGGCTTCGTGATAATTGACCGCTCCGCTTCGACAAAAATGCTTTCGTTTGTCCGGATTTCCGGTTGTTTTCCTCTGCATATCGCATTTCTCAACAGATTCTCGTGAAATTTTGCGAGCAGCTAATAATTTTGATAATTATCTCGCTATGCATTAAGTAAAGCCTGACAAATTTTATTATTGCAATGGTAGCCCCCGACGGATTTTTTGGGTTTGTAAATGAATAAATGATGAACGATAACTTTTATTTCGGATTTTTTTTTACATCCTTGTTGTTAGATATTAAAAATACCTCTCAACCAGATTACGGTTTAAAAAAATATTTTTGTCTTTATGTACTTATTTCCTATAGAGTCGGGGGGATTGTCAAATATATTATTCAATTATTTTTCAATTCGATGGGGGTAATTTCAAATTTTTTAATTTAGTTTTTATGTGTGGTTGATTGGTTTATTTGATCTGAAGTTTTATGCTACTGCTCCACTGCCTAGACAATTAAAACTGTAATTAATCCCTAAGCGTGGTAATGGGCTGGTTAAGATCAAACATTATTATTTCTATAATCCGAGCCACAAGCATGTGTATCCGCGGGACACGACACAAATTCAGATCAATAAAACATTTCTTTGGCTTCCATGATGGGGCAGCTCTGCCTAATATAGAAACCCGTTAGCTACCTATATTTCTGCTCATTTATATTTTTATTTTATACCTGAAAATGTATAGTGTATTTGCAGTGTCAATAAAGGTATATAAATGAATGTCCATTAAAACTGTAATGTCTTCTATCCCTCATATACTTGCCCAGATCCCGTCAGGATTCTTTCGGTTGCTTTCAATACGGAACTCCAATTTGAAACATTGGTTCTCTTGACACCGGCTGAAGCACTTATCTATTGGCCGAGCGTGCCTAAGCGCTGATACCTAGTCGGCCGACGCTAGTCTCACGTCTCTCTCTGACACGGCCGTCACTGTATAAAGCCATCCTTATATTCCAAGATGAACCTGGTAATAGAATACGAGAGGTTCGTAAGTATAAAATGCTAGTATTGTTGAACGAATTTGAACGTAAGACTTGAATGAGTTTGGGGATCAATTCGAGGAGTTAAGGCCGGGTTATAGTAAAAATCTGGTTTGGTAAACGGTTTTATTTCGAAATACTACATATTAAAAATGTAAAAAAAATATGACGTTATGTTTGAGACCTTTATCTAGTGCAGTCGGATGTCCGTTACACAATTTGCAAAACTTTGTAGGATAGAAAAAAAAATTACTACCACTTAGGAGTATTTCATCGAACTCCGTTAGATCTACATTTCGCTCGAATCACCTTCTGCACAAGAAACAACTCATCGAATTTTAATCCATTATTTTATTTGTCCATCGACATAGTTGTTCATTGAATCGCCTTTGCTACAATTTTGGCTCAACGATGATTTTAGTTCCCTAAATTCTTATTCCAACTAACTAAGTAGTACAGCGGGGTGATCACGTAACGATATGTACTACCGTTGGTACGTATTTAATTAATGTCAGTTTTAGTATGGGATTTGACATTTAAATCTATCGTACTAACGGTCGAAAACGTTACGTGATTACCGCTCAGTTTGCTTTATTGAATAAATCAGCCTTTTCCAATCTCGGTATAGGTATATGTCTTTTTTGCTTAAACCAACATTTTCAGTACAATCGCCGTAGGGACAAGACTAGTGAGAAATAAAATAACCAATGTCGAGATCTCTCTCGAGTTGTGCTCAAAGGTCAAAAGATAAAGTATCTCATATATCTGGAGTATCGGACCGGTCTGAAGGGCCATCGGCCCTGGGACCAAGTCGTTACAATCTTCTAAGTAGTATCTTGAGAGAGGCCCTCAGGTGGATATTCTATAACGCAGTTTCGCAATAATTTTGTGGGTAATTCAGTCAAAGTGTAATTAAAATACAGTTCAAATATAAATGTGGTTGAGTAATTGGAACATACTTTATACTTTTATTACCTTATACTTTTATTATTTTGTCCTGCGTAAATAACAAAATTTTTGGCTGTTTCTAATGTTCGAAATGATATTTCTATAAAAAAAACATTGAAGCAGCGTAGGAGCAACAATTTTAAGAAGAAAACAAACGTATTAGAGTTTGTTTGTTTCAGTTCAGTGCCATGATGACAAACAGATTTGAATGAAAAAGTAGCCAGTAGGAACTGTAGCCGAGTGGTGAGACTCGTAAATTTTTATCTCGGCTTTTCAAAAATAACTTACTTATGTAGGTAAGAAGTAGCGGGACAAGACCATAATTTGATGCGGGCAAGGTACAATTAGCGAGTCCCTCTGATGAGGTAAGAAGCAATGTTATAAATAGAATAAAAAACAGTTGGAAAATGAGGCGCGAGGCCCCTCGGACCGCGAGACCGAAGGCGGTGGCTCACGTCACCTATGCTTTACGCTGGCTTTGTAAGGAATATTATTAGACATACATTTCCAGTGCTTCGCTTAGCTTCGCTAAATCGTTTACGCAGCCGCTAGCGAGTACGGTAATGCAAGCATTGCAAACTCATGGTAAGGGTACAGAAGATCCTCTGTCTAACAGCCGACGATTGACAGTCACAAAGTTCATAATACGTTCCTTTACAGCCATCAGTACCTCAAGTATAAGTATTTTCGAAACAAAACACAAACTCAATTTGTATGGCAAAAAATAGTTACCACCAAAGGCCACCAGAGGCGCTGCTCGCGTTCCCATACAAATTTGAGAGTCAAATAGGTTCGTTTGTGTTTTGTTTCGAAAACTCTTGGTACTGGGGGCCGATTTTTGAGTGTCGAACGCTCGACTTTTTACTCGACATGACTCTGACAAAACATCATGGTTTTTTGACAGTTTTCGAGTGAAAAGTCAAGCGTTCGACACTCAAAAATCGGCCCCCAGGGTCTTCAAAGTCTCCGTTAAGAATGCGCAGCATATCCAACTGATCAATGACTTGGAGGCCGAATTTGACTTGGATGTGTGGTTCGAAGCAACTCTGCAGCATCCGGGGATAGTCATGGTCTCTGGAGACAGGAGTCTGATGCTCCAGGGTTTCCTGCGTGACCATCGATACTGACACCTCCGAGGTGTGAGCTGGCCGAGTTTAGCCGTAGTGGCAAGAGGAACCAGCCTGACATTGTCGTCCATTCTTGTACAAATCGTCTCTTATGAACGTATTAGTACTGCACTTAAGGAGTAGTAGTAGTAGTAAACACTTTATTACACAAATCAAGTACATACAAGGAAAATAAACTCAATAGTAGACATTTGTACAAAGGCGAACTTATCTCTTTAAGGGATCTCTCCAGCTAACCTTACACTTAAGAGGCCTTGCAAGTTTTAAAATATATATGGATTTCAAATATTGACATCAAAATATTTTACTACAGTTGTTGAAAACCCTATGGTGTTGTGTGGTTTATGGTGTTTTGACATATTTTTGTAAACTTAAATGTTTAAATATTCTATTATTTTGATTCTATTGTCATGCTGGTCACTCTAAAATAAATGGTGAAGAAGTAATGGTTGTTTTGGTCTTCAAGTGATAAATTCTCAGTTTTCTTTTTAACAGATTGATAATACCATACAATGATTTTACTACTAACTTTTAGATTTTAACTTAGCCCATTTTAATTTTGAGATATGTTGAGAGTTGGTCGAGGGATGAATGGAGATTTTAAGTGAAACCAGACACATGTTGCAGGGAGTAATGGTGAAGTTACCGTTAATGTGTAATTAGGCATATAGTACAATTTAATTGTGAAAAAAGAAGTTTTAAGCTCGAAAATTGTCAATTTGGAATAATGTTTGAAATTATATTTCTTAATGAAAAATCCCAAAAACAGATTTAAAATGTATATGTTACTAGGTCGCAATAGTCCTGTTGTAGATAGTAACATTGAGAAAATGTCTAGATACGTGTGTCAATTAGGCAGAAAATGGACTAAATAGATGAGCGTTTTTTAAATGATAAGGACCCTTAAGTCTGATTAATCGCCTACTTAAGTATGGTATTGTTACGCAGTATCAGTCTTAATCGCTTCCATATATCAAAGGACATAGGGTTATTATGGAGCATTTGCTTACCCCATACTAACAATGGACTAAAACCATGACTAAGCGGTACCCTAATTTTAATGAGTCACTTATGCAGAGCTTAAATTTGAGTATTGTTCTTTGATTGCGCCCCGTATTCCGAGGGTTCCGCCAATTAATTAAGGCTTGTGATCTCTTGTGATCTTCAAAGGTCCTATTTTTCGGTATATCGTAAAAAAACTAGTGGCCCGCCTCGCCCATAGCAAAAAAAAATTTCTTAGTCATAAGTAATGTACATAAAATTATCTACAAAAAGTTTTATTCACTTTTTCGCTAGGATTAATATTTAATGAGATTTTAAAGGGGAATAATACATTATTATGATAATTTAAGTTGCTCACCCATTACTTCTTTTTCAATATTTTTAAAAACAAAAAATACATTATTTATTTACTCAACGAGCTCTACTCAACGATACCCCACTTAATGGGGTAGGCAAATTTTTTTTCGCGCCCTCCTTCAGCTGTATGGGTGCCCCCGTTATAAACCTGTAAGAATATTATTGGAGAATTTGCATAGCTTTGGGTCAACACGATGCTTAAACTGTGCGAATTTGAAAACTATAGCTCCGTCCGTTAGTTTTTAAGGGTGGTCCACATGCAGCTAAAGGAGAGCGTGAATAAAAAAAATATAAATACCCCATAGAGCCCCCCCTGCGACTTGTGCATCGGTCAAACCCAAGGGCCTGACACGCTTTGATAGAGAAAGATATCCTTATTGCAATTCATATAAGAGAAAATAGAAAAGAGTGACATGTTTTTCCTCTATCACCGATCAAGCATTTTTCATAGTCGGGTTATAGGCACAGGCACACTTCCAAGCAAGACATTGGACATGCAAACCAGTGAAATTGCGTACATTACTTAACAAGGGCGGTAAAACAAAGAATGTCTCAGATCGCAGGTATTTGACGCCCGAGCCGAAGGCAAGGGCGATAAATATGCGATCTGAGGCTTTCTTGATTACCGCCCGTGTTAAGTACAAAATTTTATGTCACCCCCTGGCCAGGAAGTGGGTTTTTTCGCGCGCGGAGCGTGCGATAATAGCCGCTTTATGGCCAGGTGTGACATAAATTTTATATAAATATTCTTTCTCTTACCCCCGGTCTCTCGGTGGCGCATCTATAACTACTTGTACCTATCAGTGGCGGCGCGTCAAAAATATTCTTAGGGAAGCCGGAAATAGTTTGGCTTTCTTATTCTTCATGAGCCGTACTAAAAGAACTGGTGTGGCTGAAAATTAGGCAAGCCGGTGGGAATCGAGTTGTATGGACGCGCCGCCACTGGTACCTATATACTATATCTATGGTCAAACCTCAATACTTCATCTTGTATCTTCATCTTCGATCTTGTATCTACATCAATGGTGCTACAAGAGGCTCACAACTATTCTATTGTGCGACATTTAGTTTCACATAGTCTCCTACAACTATTTACGGTGTTTGTCTGAAGGGGAACAATGTGGTTTGGTTTAGGAACTTCGCAAATTTCTCCTACTTCATGGGGGATAGTTTGTTACTTCACAACAAGCGCAGCTTAATGTCCTATTGGTATATTGAGGCAATTAGTACTAACTCATAATTCATAACTAGCCTTTGATGTGACAGGATCACGACCACTTTCAATCCTAAACGGCTAAATTAACTATTCCAAGTCTTTTCATGTAGTTACACTGTTCGTGTAAGGCGACTTCCTGACTTGGCGGGGCGGGATCGATGTGTGACATTTTCTTCTTTGACGTAAACTTACTGACGTCGCAAAGATTCTCACTTGACATTAATACTGTCAGTATTACGTTTGCGCAGTAGTAATATCATGCGCAGAAGCGGAGCAGTACCGCCTTCGCATCGCCCCGCTACCGCGCATCCCGCGCCAGTCAGGAAGCACTCATTTAAATGTAGGGTGGTATCGCGTCGACTGACAGCTGACACTGACATTTGACACTTTTCTCATATCGTACTGCCGCCGCACCGACAAATCAGGAAGTCGCCTAAGGAGCAAACCTTCAGCAGCTTTACTAATCCCAGAATTCTGTCAATGAAGCTTTAATAAATAATAAAAATAATGGCATTGCATTCCAACAATATGATATATGACGCAGACCACTAACCTTTCATATTCTTGCTTCTTCTACGGGCTGGCCATCACCGTCGTCCACACTCTCAGTACTGAGTATAAATAGCAATAGTCTACACGCATGAAAAGCATGAAATCAAGCCGAGCAAGTAAACCAACGTTATGATGATATTCAGCAAGAGGCATCGACTGAGCGTCCAAACGTGCGCTGAGCACTTTTGTGATGGGGAAAAATGTTGGAACTCGCGACAGATCGACAGATTCGTAAGGAGCTCTCAATATAGCATGGCCTAGATAAGTTGACCCCTCCTAATATCGTACAGTCAGCGTCATACATATATAGTATGTAGCAGCCAAAGTGGCCCAATAGTTCGGTACACCATATTATATTTTGTATGGTGTGCCGAAGTACTGAAAATTCAGGGTTCTAGCTTTAGCTAAGACAAGATTACAGGATGTTTAAAATTGCCTGAATGGCTTCGAGAAAAGCATGGTACGGCCGTGCCCCTTTTGCTCGACTTGGCGGGGGCACCGCTGTGCCCCCAAAAAAGGTAAACGCCGCATTGCTCTACACCTTAGTGCCCAATACTTAGATATTATTATGACACCTGTTATTGACCTCTGTCATCATGACATTAAATATTGAATGTGCTATGTATTGGCTCAGTATCGAGCACAAGAGCGTGTACCTTAACGTGTGTAGTTTGCATAATAATATAGTATATTATGCAAACTACATAATATGCAATAGGGTGTTTCATTTTTCCAAATTTTCAATTTTCATTTGACTTTGCTTGGTTTCTTGATCTCACTTATCTAAAAGATTTATATTCCAAAATTCGTGAAAATCGGTGAATATTTAGAGGTTGCACAGACACGTTTTTTCTCGAGCAGCTATTTTTTTACAGTGGAGGCTATGAAAGCTAATAAGTGGTTCCAAAGTGTCATTTGCCTTCTTACGGTATTTAAATGTGGATAGTAGGTAGACAAAAGGGCTACGAGTGTGTACTGTATAATTTATTGTTGGTATTCTACCCTAAAAATGAGTAAGTAATAGATGCTAATCTCGTTGCTTGAAAAAGTTCCTTGCGTTGAACTTTTAGGAGCTCGGCTCCCCTCCAGGGGACAAGTGTTATTAGTATCACAAAGAAACACTTTCCGATGCTGCTAAATCAACTAGTGCTATGGCAGAAGGCCAATATTCCTGCTAAGTGTATCCGAGCTGGAATAATACCTGTACAAGGAATATCAGACTTTGGGTACAGAGAAATTTAGGAACACAGATACGGCAAGTCTAGGTGGGTGATCTGGAAGACCTGTTTGATAAAGATAAAGACTTCCTTATGATACAGAGAGAGGATCGCATGAGTTCGTCAATGAGGGGTGTCGACAAATTGTTTTGCTCAAAAATGACAAGAAAATAGATTGAAGAAAATAGTAGAGACGCTGGAAGGTAATTCTTCTCCATCGTCTCCAAGTGACAAAGACGACTAACTTACTTTGCTAATTTAATCTGCGTGGCCATATCATTGGTATATGTTTTGACACTACGGCATCTAATACAGAGATCATTCAAGGAGTATATTGTATCCGAATTGAAATAGAATTAAATGAAATAGAAGTTTGTTTTGATTAGCCTGCCGTAATCACACCCATGAACTTATATTAAACTAGCGACCCGCCCCGGCTTCGCAGGGGTGCAAATTTCACACATAAATCCTCTTGAATCACTCTATCTATTACAAAAAACCGCATGAAAATCCGTTGCTTAGTTTTAAGGATTTAAGCATACAACGGGACACACAGCAGGAAGCGACTTTGTTTTATACTATGTAGTGAAGAACTTATATCTACTTACTACTCGTTGTGTGCAACCTCTAAATATGTTCCAATCTTCTTGAAATTTGGTATATAAGCTTTTTAAATAAGTGAAATCCAGGGGGTAAGCAGTCTGGAAAAAAAAAAAAAAAATCTCCATACAAAGATGAAACACCCTAATATGCAATGCAATATTATGTAGTTTGCATAATACGCATATTATCTATGCTAGAGCGATTACTTACTTATTAACGCATTCACTGTCACCAACGCATATATGCGTTTCCGTTACTTTCACCCAGTGCCTTGAACGCACAGACGCGTTCATAATATTTAGTGAGTTTCATCCTGTGTCTTAGTGCCTTAGACATAGAATAGTCGGTTGAACTCACATGTGCGTTTGGGGCACACAGCAAAGTGCGGCACGTCTGCCGATAGTCCAGCAATAGAGGGTGGCAGTGAATGCGTTAACTTAAAAACCAGCTTTACTGGGTTCATAATGTTCATGAAGCGATAAAAAAAAGGTTTGTGTAAAACAGTGTTTGTATAAAAAGTGTAAAATGGGTGTCAAATTAAAGCAAATCAAATAACGCAACAGTTTATTCTGCAATGTTGTTTTATTGTAAAATGAAACCAGTATGGAGTTAATTTGTTAAAGCTGGGTATTACCACTTTCGAGTTTTTTAAAACCATCTGAGACCATAGAATATAGTGTCTTAAATTCTAAAAAAACATATATGTGTTACACAAGGATCTTGTCTAGTCAAAATCGCAGTCAGTTACATGACCTGATGAATTTCACTCGATAGAAAAAAATCGCAACATTATTACCCCATTATGGAATGTTTTTTCAACTACGGCCGGTACGGCGTGACGTCGTTGGTACACACACTGCGTAACTTAGGTAGTCATTGTTAGATATTAGTCTGTCATTAGTCATTAGCATTGCATAATTAATTTAGTATATAGGAAAGAAGTAGGTGTAAGTTCCGAACCTGTAAGTGAGAGAGCACAACATACACTCGCCAACAAACTGTATATACCTACAGTTTGGCGAGATCAAGTAATATGCCTACTGTAATATATATATTTTTGAGTTAGTAAAGAAAATGTACTACATTTGAGTCACTAAACATATAATACGCTTGAAATTAAAAATAATAACAATATTGTCCTAATTATGACCCGCCCCTAATCGTCCCCGGTCCAAAAGTACCCATAATGCTAGCAGCATTAGCGCGCTGGATAGCGATGGAAAGCTTTTGAACCCGAAATGACTCGGAGCAGGAGTCTTCTCCTCTTTGTCTCTTTTTTTGAGTTAAATAAATAAAAAAAAATATTACGGCTAAATTACTGATATTTAACATTTAATTTTTGTAAAGATCCTAAATAGTTATAGACAAATTCGTAGGGTTTGCTTTGATAAAATGATTGGCGTAATGACTATAGCGAAATATTAACGAAAACTACGCGCTGAGCTTTCGTAGAGAGCGGGATGGTTAATTGCATTGCAAACTCACGCGTGTTAGAGCGGGACATTTGCATTGGAGATATCCTCCCCTTAAGTACAAATAAACGTGAATATTCACTACATAGACTACAGTTTACTCTTAAAAGGAGTACTATGCGAGATATAATTTTATATAAAAATACAATGCAGGATTGGTCATGTTAGGCGACTTCCTGATTTGTCGGTGCGGAGGCAGTACGATATGAGAAAAGTGTCAAATGTCAGTGTCAGCTGTCAGTCGACGCGATACCATTTTTTACTACGCCCCTACATTTAAATGAGTGCTTCCTGACTGGCGCGGGATCTGTGGTAGCGGGACGATGCGAAGCCGGTACTGCTCCGCTTCTGCGCATGATATTACTACTGCGCAAACGTAATCCTGACAGTATTATGTCAAGTGAGAATCTTTGCGACGTCAGTAAGTTTACGTCAAAGAAGAAAATGTCACATATCGATCCCGCCCCGCCAAGTCAGGAAGTCGCCTTAATCGTTTGCTCTATTTGAGAAGAATGAATCAAGTAATAAATTAATGACATAATATCATAGACAAATAAAAAAAATGTTGCTACAAAGAGATCGCAACACTCACTAGTACTCTACTGAGGTTATGACAAATAAAACAGCTGTTAAAACAAAACAGGGGGGTAAAACAAATTAAAACAAATAAAATAACAAGTTATTCTACGAAGTTTTATTATAAAGCGAAACCAGTGGGGAGTTAATTTGGTAGACCAACCGTGAAGAGAAGACACGAGCACATATCAGATAGTGCTCCGTTGCATCAAGCCCGTAATTTGTTCGCAGTACAGCTCGGGTCACGTCTTCTGATAATATTGTAAAGACCGGTCAAGTGCGAATCGACTCGCGCACGGAGGGTGAGACAAACTTAGTATAATACTTTTATATCACGAGCGCCGGTTGGCCATTGTTGTAGTTGTGACACATACGAACATATAGACAGACAATGTTAACTCTTAGCTCCTACGCTCACACACAACCACGGGGGTGACACGCGAAGGAAAGCAAGCGCTGTGGGCAAGTATGTGTGCGTGCGCTGTCGGTACACGCGTCAATTGTTTGCGCGAGTGCGTAGCGCGTGGCGCGGGCGAATCGCGAGCCGCGACGGAACCCGATCGTAACCCGGCTTGTCATCCTGGCCTGTCAGGGACGAGGTAACTGATCTCGGTGCGGGGGGGTTCGTGTCCGTTCTGTATGTAATACTAATTATACTATTCTGTGACACAACATAGATCATGTGCATGTATAGATCAACACACAGTTATTGAAATGTAACCTAGATAGAAAAATGGTAATATTTTTTTCTGTAATAGAAAGAATTGGTAAATTTTTAATCATATTGTACAATACTATACAAATATTCTTTATATCACACCTCTTGTAAGAGGTATTATTAAACAGTTAACAGTTAGAATCACAACATAGCAATACATAGAAAGAGGTATATAACAGGCGGTCTTATCGCTAAAGAGCGATTTCTTCTAGACAACCTTACTTAACAATGTTGGATTTCGCCCGTCGTCGCCGCGTTGGTGCTCTTCACGACGACGGGCTGAATCCACTACCGAACAAAACCAGTTGCCTAGTGCCTGCTGTCATGGCACAATGTGGCACAATGTCATGTCTTTGAACAAGCATTGATTGGCGAAATCAACATAAATTTGATTGAAAGCCTTTTTTAAAGTGAAGTGAACAATGTCAAATTTATCGCTTGATAAACTTTGGAAAACATGAACTGGCCTTTTAATAAACATCGCAAATTACAAACTGACAGCATTCGTTCCTGAGAGACATATTTGTGACAGACGGACAGACACCACCGTTTTCTTTGTTCTTTGGTACGGAACCCTAAAATGGAACAACTATTAGACCGATCGTCACGTTCTTAAGATTCGTAGCTCAACGGCTCTTGCGGGCTGAGATGCACTGTAGCCTTCATTGGATGTTTCACCATAAAGATTCCTTTGTTCCCTTTTCGATACAGAACCCTAAAATGGAACAAGTATTGGACCGAGCATCGTCACGTTCATAAGATTTGAAGCTCAATGGCTCTCGCGGGTTGAAATGCACCGTAGCCTTCGTTGGATTTCTGACTCCACTTTTAAAACAGGGGAATCGTAACGAAAATAATCATTTTGCGGCCATGTCGAAAAGTTTTGCTCAACTGGAAAAATCTGGACTTGACTATTTGGTCATCTTAGGCCGGGTTTTATAAAGATCCGTTAGATAAAATGTCAGATCAAATTTCAGTAACTCAGTACATTTTTTGACATAACACACCAACATAAGGTCTAACGGATCTTTATAAAACCGGGCCTTAGTCAAATTACTTTTGTCATAAACAAATGTAATCAAAGTAACAGGTAACACGAATAATCACTAGCGTGTTTCGTAACAGGAATATTTTTGATGTAACATGTAACAAAAATAGTGCAAAAATACCAGCATAAATACTGAATTGAGGTTCCCAGTTAATTAAACAAAATTATTGACAACTAAATGATTCGATCACTAGGATCTAATAATTACGGTCCACCTGAAGGTAAGCGGACGCCGCAGCCTATAGACGCCTGCAACGCCTAAGGAGTCACGAGCGCGTTGCCAACCCTTTATAAAAGTTGAAGATTTACTGTGTTGACGGCAGAAGGGACACATGTAGGTTTGTAGGTCCCTCGCTCTCAACACAGTGCATCCTCCGGAGCTTTCGCAACATGGCTCACCTAGGAATACAACATTACATACCTGTACGATGCTACGTACCACGCATGATCCGAGAGGCGATTGAAATAGGGCGCCGCCCTAACTTTAATCGTGACGGTGGCTGGGTGTTGCCGCCGGCATGGAAACCTGTGATCCCGATCATAGAGCGGGAAGTGCGTTATAACAATCGAGTGGACATAGTGAGTTCAGTGTGCCTACCATTGATCGGGGGGGGGGGGGGGGGGGGGGGGGCGATCCCTCACCACGACCTCATACAACACCTTCAGCGCCGAGCTGCCCCCCCGCCCCCGCCCCCGCGCTGTCTGCGCGTGCGTCACGTGCCTTGCGGCGGTCGGCGGGTAGTTCGACAGTGTGCAATCGGCGCGGGTCGCAGACGCACTCATCCTGAGGAAGAACTCCCGAAGAGTTCGAAACATGTCGCCCGAAGTGACAATTAATACGTGAGTTTTAACCGTTTAGTAAAATAAAGTTATAACGAAAGTTTAAATTCAACTACATACCTGTATAGTAAATAATGTTATTATGGCTGTCGTCTTCATCAAGGTGGAGGCACTTCCCCAGTTGGGCTGCTCCAAATTCGAGCTAGATGACATTTCGCTCTGCCCTACCTCACTTACAAAGTTTACTAAATTTTTAGGGCTGGGTTTCGATTATACTAGGTATACAAGTACAGTCCAACTCATAACTTCATTTAGAAGCTAGACACTTTGTTAAGTACTTTGTAGTTTTCACCTGTTGAAAATTTAGTTTGTCAGTTTAAACAACATTAAAGCTACAATGTACTCGTACAAAGTTGTTAAACCCCTAGTGAGTTCGACCGTACGTATTTATGACCAACAATGTTGCACCTAAGTGAAATCCACAATTAGGCGTAGTACATACACACATACACATACATATACTCACGCCCGTATCCCATTGGGGTAGGCAGAGACCAAAGAACGCCAAGTACTACGGTCCTTACATGCATCTCTTGCTGCAGTCACATCCATACATCTCCTCATACAGGCTTGTCGGTTGCGGGAACTTCTGACCTGGCCTTGGCCTAGGCGAAGTAAACTAACAGATAAGATGTTGCCACATTGAAACAATGCTAACTTCATCACTCTTAGGCGACTTCCTGATTTGTCGGTGCGGAGGCAGTACGAAATGAGAAAAGTGTCAAATGTCAGTGTCAGCTGTCAGTCGACGCGGTACCATTTTTTACTACGCCCCTACATTTAAATGAGTGCTTCCTGACTGGCGCGGGATGCGCGGTAGCGGGACGATGCGAAGGCGGTACTGCTCCACTTCTGCGCATGATATTACTACTGCGCAAACGTAATACTGACAGTATTATGTCAAGTGAGAATCTTTGCGACGTCAGTAAGTTTACGTCAAAGAAGAAAATGTCACATATCGATCCCGCCCCTCCAAGTCAGGAAGTCGCCTTAGGATTCCGTACCCGTAGGGCCCAAACGGAACCCTATTGATGTCACTCACGCTCACTTTGGTGATAATGTTTATTGTTACATGATTGTTACGTATATTTTACCAAAAAATGCTATTATATTGATTAATAAGAATTTTCTATGAAATATCCTTTTATTTTTGCGGTTGATACGGTACCCTAGATGTGCGAGGTTCAGCACGCACTTGGCGGATATTTTTTGAGATAATAGTATTAGGACTATCTATAGGATTTCAATCATTTGGCATATTTTTATTATATTTTCTTTGGTCTTATTTTATTCGAAGTAGTAATACAATTTGAGTATATCTATCTTAAAATTCATAATACTCATCAACAAATAATCCGCTTTTAGCCTTTTACCGGTTGTGTCCTAAGAAGCCCGGGGTTCGCTTTAGCAAAGATTTGGCGAAGGAACTAATTTTACGAAAACGACTGCTATCTTACCTTATCCTAACACAGGCTATGTAAGCGTAAAGGGAGGCCCCAGAAACTGTAAATCTATATATTTATATACCTACTTTGTTAATAGTAATAAAGATATTTTGATTTTTCTGTGTACACGACAAATATTTCCCATCCCTACAATACCTACTAAGTCCGGTATAATAGGTTTGTGGAGTCGTCTGTTCATGCTTGCAAGGACATAGTTACATGTAGATACTAGTGTTGTCATTATTTTTAGGGATTGACAAGTTACATCATTCTGTACTTGATTGGTTTTATTGTCTCGATGCTCGGAGAGTCAGAGACCTTTATACATCTCTGTTATGATTAAAATAGTGTTTTAATTGTTATCATTGTATATTTCTTTTGATGCTCAGAGACTTTGTTCATCTCTGATATAATTAACTTATTGTTCTTGTTTATCTTAATTATGACACTCAGAGATACACAATAAATTTAATATATTCATGTTTTTGACAGAGACCATATACATCTCTATTTTCCTTTGTAACGATTTTGTTTTTAACATTAAGTTTGCTAATTAATTACACTGTAGTTTTGAGAGTATTTTATACTTATAATAATTACCGATTGACATGTAAAAGTGCCCCTGTGGCCAATTTTCAGAATAAATGTTTGATTTTGATTTTTTGAACCTCGTATTCCTCTATAAATCAATATTGAAAAATGCAATTTATGTCCTACGAACCTGGGTGGCATTTACAAATGTGATCTGTAAAAATATCAAAAGATCAAGAAAGAGATACATGGAAATTGCTCCACCGACAAGAGCTTGGCTCTTAAATTGATGATGATGATGAAAAATATGAATATAAAAGCCGGCGGGATGTTACCATCGATGTAAAGTCTTCGTAACATAGGACCCAATTTTGGAACGCGAAAATGTGATGTGAATCGTCTTGATGTCTGCGCTTTTTGTTACGTAAGTGTATAGTGAGGAGTGTGCGAGCGAGATATATTGGTATTGAAATGGGGATAGGAATGAAATTGTAGTCTCAAAATAGAGCCTCCTTGAGACAACGATATCTATCAGGGTTTATGAAATCAGCGGACCACAAGCTAGTTGAAATTACTGAAAGCGACTTTTTAGTATTGAATTGAAGATAAAGAAAACGCATTTGTATTCCACAAAAGGGTTCCTTTAAACTGGTTCTGTCTTTCTTAACTCTACGAAGCTGAAAAACAAGCATATAACTGCCTGATGGTAAGGATTCCGAAATTAAGGCTAAGGAGTGGAATTCTCTACCGGCTAATCTTTTCCCAGAGGAATATAATTTGGAGCTTTTCAAGAAGAGAGTGAATAGGCACTATCTAGGTACGCATGTAACACCCTCGACCTCATCATTATCATTACTTACCAACAGGTGAGGTAGAGGTCTATTCTATAAAAAAATATCAAAATAAATAAAAATACGGTGAAAAATTTTGGTAGTATTTCACAGTTGAGAAACTTGGTGTAAAGATTACCTGTGTCCTAGACTACAGTTGTACTAACAGCTAGTAGTAAGTACCTGAAGTGTTAAATGCCAAACACTTTATTAAAAAATAAATAAGTAAACTGATTGAACCTAGAACTCTTGGGTTGGATGGATTTGACCAAAAGTAAATCAAAAAATTGGAAAAGTAATTAGCACTAGTGCGAGAAATCCAATTTGGAGCACGGTATAGGTACAGCTACAAAGTACCACTATTTAAGCAGCTTTATTAAACAATAAATTCGTTAATATTGCTAAATGAGACACCAGTGTTTTAGAGAAGATTTCATTATTTCATCTCAGGAATACGCCATCGTTCGAAGGCACCCTGTTTTAATATGTAATATAGAATAGAATATACCAAAACAGAGCTCCCGAAATTCGGTTCATATTCGAACTTGGCCGCCCTTTTACTAGTCTGTACTTTATGACTTGGCAAGGGCCTCGATTTCGATAAAAAAGGGTGACACCATGGAATAAAAACATCGTAAAACGGAGACGCATTTTGGGAAGCCGTATGTAAAATCGTATTTTTAGCTGTGTAGCTTATGTGCTGTTAGTTTACTGTGGTGAAATAAGTATAAAAACATAATCCTTTCATAAATGTTTTCCAGCAAAAAATATCGAAAAATCTCTAAACCGGTCTTTACTGACGAAATTCTGAGCTAACAGCATGGAAAGCTATAATGGATCGATTATACAATACTTTACAAATACTCTTTATTGCACACCTCAATTTGTAGGACACAGTACAGTACAAAATCACAATAAGTAGAGGTAATTCATAATTTCATTTTCATAATTGGATTTCACAATCTCTTTATGACGTCAATAATAAAACTTAATAAACATTTTACATATTCATTAAAGAAAGTATACAATAACAGATACCTACATACTAATACTTACATACATCTATAAAATAAAAAATTATACCTTAACATTAAATTACATTATATTAGATACATATTCTTTAACAAATTTTCTAATTATTATTTAAAAAACATACATAATTAATTCCTCGGGTCACGTTCATAAAAATATTGAATAATATACATTTTTTAATTTTATGGCATTTGCTCAACTTGAAAACGACAAAATTTTAAATCTGTAGCTTCTACCGTTTAGTCGTAAATCCTGTGTGATAGACGACGGTCAGACGGACCGACGGACTTGTGAGTGCTAGCAACAAGGTTTCCCATGGACCCTTCGGGTACGGAACCCTAAAAAAGGAATTCATGGCTTCGGCAACATTCAAATTTAATCATTGACTTAAAGTTCCCAAGATTCTAATTACTGTACTGAATTCTAATCACATTTACGCGTGTGAGTTAACTTCGTAATACGACTTTAACTTTATAATTTTGTTAATGTTTTAGTTGGTTAACGAAGATGTATACTAGCTTAGTACATTAGGTAGCAAGAACATCCTAAAACAATTAGCAAACAGTTTTAGGATGTTCTGGCTAACGAAGTGTACGATTATTTATTTTATACTGAACAGAAACGTGAAACCGAAGCGATATCCAATATCCTTTGTGTATACGCTATTTGACTAATTTTTTTATAATGCCAATCGAACCAGTTTTTAGAGACGATCAAAAGTCTTTATGGGACCAACAACATTTAGAGCACAATAAAGGGCTAAAATTAGGGACAAACCTAGCTCGACGCTAGCGGGCCTCAAAAAGGCTCCTACAAATTTGCCCTGGCAAATGACGTCACTTGCACAGCATTCGACCAACCGTTGTATGGGAATAGTACATTACTTACCAAGGGCGATAAAACAAAGAATGTCTCAGATCGCAGGTATTTTACGCCCGAGCCGAAGGCAAGGGCGATAAATATGCGATCTGAGGCTTTCTTTATTATCGCCCGTGGTAAGTACAAAATTTTATGTCACCCCCTGGCCAGGAAGTGGGTTTTTTCGCGCGCGGAGCGTGCGATAATGGCCACTTTATGGCCAGGTGTGACATAAAATTAGTATTTTGCTGTTTTAATCGTAAAATAATGCGTTTAGGTACATAGTTGTTTTATAATTTATTTTTTATTTTTACATAAGCATTCTATTGATACTTTTTATTTCCATTTTTGGACTGTAAAAAATTACATAAGTTTCTGAGTTTTTGATGATCTTGTTATGATTTTGGTAAAATTTTATAATTTACGATTTGTTGTGATATTTTGATGGCTAACTATCCAACAAGTGACACTGTGTTATAAATTTTAACATGTGTCAGTTACCGTATTTTGACGAATGAAATTGTGGCCTTGACATAGTACAGATGTATTGCAAAATGATTTTCTTTCGGGAAAACTCAGATCTCAATCAGAATACGATGGCACCCGAACTGTCAATCAACGATTGTATTATGAGTGACGTTTTCATATCCATTATTATGGAACTTTGTTGTTTAGTGTCAAATGTCAAAGTGTGAAAAATGGGTACTGAAGCTAATTGAGAGAGCACGATAAATACGAACTTTTCTGATAAAGTACGAAGGAAAATCATTTTGCACTACATCTGTAGAGTGCTTTTGTCTCACGAGCGCGGGTGGGCCATGGTTGCGTGTTGAGCTATAAGCGGTTGTCACAATGGTGCGGTTTCCGCACGGCGTAGCGGTGTGCGAGTGAGACAGCGCTATGTAGTACTACGCAATTTCCTCTACATAAGGAGAAACGCGTAGATATGGGGAAAAACGTAACTTTTCGATCACCGTTATTGTTATTCCCGTTCCAAAAAAGTTTTCATCGTGAAGTTATTTATCACCCACCTCTAGAAACGCGTGGTATCGACTAGTATTCTACGAGCAGAGCGCCCTTCGTGCCAGTTAAAAAGATAACACTTAAGGATGATTCACGCTAGACCGTTCCGTGTCCAGGCCGGCCCGTTTTCTAGTACAAGAACTTGACGGCCGTCGCGCGTCCGTCGATTTCTTGTAATACAAAACGGGCCGGGCCGGCCCGGACTCGGTACGGTCTAGCATGAATCATCCTTTAAACGGGAAGTTGACGGAAAGTAGGTTTACAATACAAAGATATTTAAAAAAATTGTAGATACAAATACTTCATTAAGTATTTTCTCACTATGAACATAGAATACCAATACATTAGTCCTATTTATAATTATAGTGATAGGAATTACAAGTAGATGTGTTATTTATATGCATAAACAGAGAGTTAAGGTTTATTTTGTTTTCAGCCATCTCGAAAATCTCTTTATATTGGGCGGGATATTTTAAGATAAAATCAATTATTATTTTTTTAAACATCCTAACATTTTATTCGTTACACTTACAAAATACAAAAAAAGTACAGAATAAAAAAGAATACGATGTAGACCGTGTGAACGACATGGACCAAGCTAAGCATAATTAGAGTCAGCAGTCTTCCGCAGGGTTCAAGGCCCATGACGACACATATGCGTCATGCCTCTACGTAAGATTTCCACTACAGAGCGGATAAACGCTGCTACGCGCTACGGCGTAGCACACGTAGCTTTTTTTGGGCCGCGAATGGGTTAAGAGACAGCACGGTATATAATGTAGTGCGTGTCATCCACCAAAGCGCGTCCCTCCACAGCCCATAATTGCGCAAAGATAAAGTTACTATGAGATAACCTGTGTAATATAGGTTAAAGATACGATTTATTTTAAAGGATGCAATCACAACGTAGCTACGCCACGCTATGCAATGAGTGCTATACCGTAGCACCTTTGTCGATGGGCTTCAGTCGAGTCGGGATTATGGCGCTTTTAAATGACAAATTTCGTTTCGATTTCACACCAACCCTATCTTAATCAGAGCATCTTGTTCGTATAAAATGACTGTGGCTTTACGCTTCAGCAAAAGGCAGAGGAGTCGTAATGTTTTGAATAGGTACATAGGGGGTAGGGTCTTGGATGTTTTCTATGTATTAAAGTATTTATTTATCTATATAAGTATGTATATATATCGTCGCTTAGTACCCATAGTACAACCTTTGCTTAGTTTGGGACTAGGTTGATTTGTGTAATATTGTCCACAAATATGTATTTATTTATCAAAACGCGTTCTCAGACGACCCCCATTATCATTTTGTTTCATTAATTACACGAGAAGTTAATCTGAAACTTAGATTTCATTCTTTGGATGTTTTCCTACATAGGTTTTACTTTTTAAAGTCCGTAAAAAATTGCGTTTTTTGGTCAAATACTAATAAAATCAAGCGTTAGCTAATCACAATATTAATTTAATCCCAATCTGACCCCAAGGAAAACCCAACCGCAATTTACTGGTCACTTTTAAAAAATCAGCACCAGCTCCTCGATTCGAAATTCAAAACTTCAGCTCAGTACTTCAGTAGCCCGCGAGCGCTCGCCGCGAACGCACGCGCGATGCCGCCGTGATGTTTCGCGCGCTCATCCTCATCTACGTCGCGTCGTTGGTACATAGTGAATATAAGGGTGATATTGTGAAACATGTGCGTCATTCTAGCAGGACCCTGATAAGACATGGCAGGTCTAGGAGCCACTTGACCAGGCTGCACCGGGCCAGGGAGTTAGTGGCCCAGGACATCGAGGCTGAGAAAAGCAGCGAGCTAGGTACCTACTTGAAAGTTTTTAAAGTTTAGCACTTTTTTTTTATTACAGTGACACATATTAGGTTCAGTTTAAAAGTTAAAAAAAAGTTTTAGAAAAAAAATTACGAGCATTGACAACGAAACCAAAACAATCAATACTCTTAAATGATAAATTTCAAGCCTTAAATAAACCAGACTGTAAAATACCTATTTTAATTTAACTTAAAAAAATACTTCATTAATGCTAAATAGGTATCAAAAACAGATTTCTGACATTGGTCCACAAAAGTTTCTTTGAGCATAATATAGAAAATCGTCTCCCTCGTGAGGTAATTAACGAATCAAGTATCAAGCAAATTTATTTTATCATTACTAACTCTAAACGTGAATATTTTTACCTCGCCATCAAACTAAGACAACTGTCGTATTTTTAAAATAATTTTGTTATATATTTGTGCAAAATAAACAGTTAATTAAATATCACCACCACAGCCATGTATTACGGGCATTTAACTTTCCGGTGCACCTCCTACTTTTTTTCGGATCCAGGTAATTTTGGGTTTTTTTGACTCAGTAAAGATTTAAGGAAAAAAGAGTCCCCCCATAAAAAGTCCCTTTTATGACGCTTATTTCATACAGTTTATAAGGCTCGTTACAAAATTGACATAGAAAATTTCTATGGAAAGGACATTTTTTTCTTCATCTGAATAGTACTTGTGATTCTGAGTCAGAAACCCCAAAATTACCTAAACCTGGAATAAGAGGTATGGGTACACCGGAAAGTGAGAACTCCCATTACGAATTTAAAACAATTTTTGAAAAAACTTTATTTAAAAATTAGTAAAGAACAAAAACTATTTAATTTAGTAGCAGTAAAACACACATATCCCTTATCATATTTTGTGTTGCTTTACTTATAACAAAGAAAAATAAATTACTCGATAGAATATTTTTTTACTATAAGTAGGTACTGTATCATTTCGGTATATTTATGTAAGTTATGTATGGACTAAACATACACTACTACCTACTTAGAAGAATCTTTGTTCTATTATAACTGTATTAGGCTTTTAAAAAGAACGAATACTATTTCGAATCTCATCATAATAAATATACCTATGGCAACAGAGCTAAGTAAAACGTTTTTGATTGAAATGCTTAAAATTTTCGTCATGAGTCGTAAGCATAATTTTGAGCACTTTGTCTCGGTAGCATCTTCTACTACGGGATTATTCGATACAACCTTAATAATTAATCACGACACCTACAAGTACAAAGCTCCCGAAAGCTCAGAGCTGCCGGGGATTCGATGTGTCGAGAGGGAGGAACCTGAAGATGTCTCTATCTGTCGTAATCCGTATGATGGTTTGCCACCGTCGTGGTATTAACTAATGTACGAATAAAGAACTGATTTTTGTTTACTACCTATTTTTATGGAATCCCCGGAAATTCAGTCACCAGCGGGATAATCACGTAACTTTATGTACTACCGTTAGAGCATATTTAATGTCATTTTTCGACATTGCTCATAGATTGACATTAAATATGCTCTAACGGTACGTACATAACGTTACGTGATTACCCCGCGGCTGTCAATATCATGTTGAGTCAGAACGGACGGTTTTGAATTGCGAATATTTGACTTGTTATTGACAAACCCAAATCTTTTGAAACGTAGGCTACAGCAAAATTTCATCTCGCTCAGACCTGGAGCAGCTGTTGGGGAAATAATTCCACCCTACCCCTTGCTCTACAGTGTCAAGGCCCAAAAGAGGTTCCGAGCTTGTACTGTGTTGAGAGTTACGGTATTGCATGTTTCTATTTATCGAAGGAATGGGTCTTCAACTCGGCAACTCGCTTATCCCTAGTGGCAAGCGTGCACAAGGCTGCTGTGTCAGCTTACAAACACGTACATATGCCTAATCCTTGTTTAGATTTACCTAGGACATGGCTGTTACTTGCTCATCAATGCCAGTGTCCGGTGTAACAGTGTGAATTAATGTCTTATCACGTATGAATGCACTAAAGATTATGATTACTAATTTAGTACGGCTAGTGACTCTAACATGGCCACATTGCAAAAGTAAAATATATTTGAAATGCGACCCTACAGCAATCATACACGGCCACATTTCAAGTGTATTCACTTCTGAGATGTGACTGTATTGCAGTCACTATACGATTCTTCATTTGTATGCAATGTTTGTCTTCACACGCGACTACATGCATAAGTCACTTCAAGTAGAAATCAAATGCCTCAAGATATAGCCAGTAAATTGACCAAGTGAAGCAGGCATATTTTAGATCAGAAATCCAATATAAACTTGAGCACCCAAACATTACAAGACAGATAACCAATTGCATGCTAAAGAAACCTCCATTCAACAACTATTATGGCCGTAGAACCTCAGAATATATACCAGACTTGATAAATAAACTATCCAAAGAATGTAAGTAACATAACACCCACAAATATTAGAAATATACTTAAGAAAGAAATGTTAAACTTATTAAAAGACTAATAATTTAAATACCTATTATATTTATAATTTAAGTACAAATGTAAAGATAGTGATTACTTATTAAAGTAGCATAAGCCTGCATCGAGACATACCTCTTATGGTTTCACGATGCAGTTCAAATTGTGATGTACAACAAAATTGTAATAAACCTTCATAAATAATTAAAAATAAAGGTCTTCGATTAAGCATGGGCAAAATTGTTTTCGTATTGTCCGGCGGATTTCCGGTTGTCCGGTTATTTCCTCTACAAGTCGCATTTGTCAATCGATTCTCGTGGTTTTTGGGAGCGGTTCGATAGTTATATGGATTTTTAGTCGACTTTTGGATTTTTTTTTAAATGGCGGAGCCATGGCGGTTGATAACGTAAAAAATATCACTCAAGATCTACAGCTCACAGAGCCACTGGTTTATTCAAGGTACTTATATTTTGATATTTAACATAGATTACTCAGGCTATAATAATTCTGCCTCCAATTTTGTACTTTGCCGTGCCACACACATGCACATTTTTAAATATCCTTTCGACTTCACCACATGAATTGCTTGCTGATAGGAAATGTAATGATTATAGTACTTTTATCTCAAGACCGCGGGTCGGCCATTGTTGTAGTTGTGACACATTAGAACACATGTACAACTATAGCTTCTATGCTGACTCACACATAGACATGTGCATGTATAGCTCAACACACAACCATGGCCACCCGCGCTCGTGAGGCAAAAATTACTCTACTACAGAATTTAGTTCCATGAATTCATCAAGGCTCCCATACCTACCTTCTATCATCAGTTCCACTTTGAAATTTGCATTTTGGCGAGCATAAGTTGCTACATTAACAAAATATCTTCCAAGTCCCTGGAGTACCTCCATCATTGAAGAGCTCGTATATGTCGTTTGTTTTCGTCATCATCATCAGTTCCACTTTACCAAAGCCTTTGGATCCTATACATTCGGAATTACATACGCGTGTGGACATAGCCTTATTAGCCAAAATTAAAAAGTGAAAACCCTTTTCTTTTCAAAGAATTCGAATTGAAGTGCATTTCTACATCCCGAATGTTTTCTTGA
The DNA here is from genome assembly GCA_951800055.1 of Cenopis cana. Classification (NCBI taxonomy): domain Eukaryota; kingdom Metazoa; phylum Arthropoda; class Insecta; order Lepidoptera; family Tortricidae; genus Cenopis; species Cenopis cana. The sequence goes on along the minus strand of OX637476.1, from coordinate 14,972,725 downwards.
AGATATAGAATTTTAGCGATAAAACTCTTTATTTTGTGTACCTGTGTGTTGAGGTCAGCAAAATAATATTTTGTATAGTATTACACAGTAAGTAGAATAAGCAATTATAGAGTGTAAAACTTGTTCACCAACGAACTGCACCGCTGTTTAGCGAAATTCGTTTTTGTTGTTGTAACTATGAAATAAAACTTATCTCACATCTCACCTGCCATAAAAATATTTTGCATTATAATTGTTTTTTATTTATAAAAGTTAATTCAGCACGCAATGTAACCTAACTGTAACAAGATAACGTCCAAAAAAAAAAACAACCAATATTAATATTAAAAATATTAACAGCTTTAATATTATTTAAGTTATTGTTGTATTCTTGTGTATAATTTCTTCTAAATCAATGATTTTACATTTAACAATATATTTTGAAATATATCTTATATCTTTAAACGAGCAATTCTTGCATATATCTATATATATTTCTATATATATTTATTTCGGGGATCTCGGAAACGGCACTAACGATTTTGATGAAATTTGGTATGTAGGGGTTTTCGGGGACAAGCAATCGATCTAGCTAGGTCTCATGCCCGGGAAAACGACGAGCAAAGCTCGGTCGCCCAGATATTTCTAGTAAAGCGCCGTGAAACGTTCCCCCTAGGCTGCCTTTCCACTGAGGCGGAGAATTGACTAATCAAATTAGTTCCTCTATGTCGCTCTTCTCCACTACGATTTCATAGATTTATTTGGTTGGTTAATTCTGCACGTCTCCGCTCTGCCCCGCCTCAGTGGAACAGCAGCCTTAACCTTGAATAACCCGTCTACATCGAGCCAAACTATCAATAACACATGTTCAGCATTTGGTCTAGACCTCGGGCTATTTCATATCTAGACGGTCGTTTACTCTCGACGATTTCGCTCACTTCAATTGCTTCCACAAACAATCCGTCACGACTCACGATAAGTTGTTTGAAGAAATCATGAGAATAGTTGAAATTCTTTGTGGAATTGACATCCTATTTTATTTCGCCATATTTGCAACAGACAATTTGCAATGAAATAGGAAGACTGGGCTGACCAATCTAGTCAAATTAGTTATTTCCTTTCTTGGCATAATATTATTTATTTGATTAGGGAAACAAATTACTATCGTTAACATATAATTTACAGACTAAGGCTGGAAACAGTGCTCGACCGACGGTCAGCGCGTGTGGTCGGTCGGGCGTTTTTTGTATGGCCGCATACGCGCTGACGGTGAGGATCGGTCTGAACGCCCGTATGCTTTCATACGTCTACAGCTACGCCCGACCGACCATATTCGCTGACCGTCGGTCGAGCACTGTTTCCAGCCTAACACTCAAAGCTCGGTTTGGCTACTAGAGTCTGGCTAATGAAATATTACACACAATTTTGACGGGAAATTCAAAAAATCTTGGGATGGTCACACTTTGTGTAGTAGGAAGTATAGTTTTGATACTAGAAAATATTTTTGTTTTTCTGTGCACACGTAGCTAAGGTACCTATAGTGAAACTTGTTAAAAGTAGGTTGATGTGCACTCAAAATCAGCTCACATAATTTCTATCACTATGTGGAGTACAGTCAACGACAAAAACATATATTTACACTTTCTCATCATATACCATTTTAACAAGGCGGAAAAATGAATTTGTAGTGTAAATAAGAAACCTAGTAAAAACAAGTCAATAAAAAAAAATAAAAAGAAAAAACCATTTTTACCAGGCTAATTTTTTTTTTGCACAGCTATCGTTCATCGTCAAGCCATTCACGAAAATCACCATGCCAATCCGATCCTCACCGTCAGCGCGTATGCGGCCATACTTCTCCGATGGGGCCAAATGGTCGCCATACCACTGTAAAAGAGTATTTTTTTAAATTTTTGCCAAACGATTTGTACCAGTATGGCGTTTGGATTTTTGGAAAGTATATGTATGATACAATGTGACATCATATTTGCCATACTTCTAATAGGGGAAAAAAAGTGGTACCATACTTGAAATTGAAAAACTAGGATTTATGACACGTCTAGTTCTTAGTTAGGTCAGGTAATTGTAAGTAGTGTTGTGTTCCTAGAGGTGGGCAAGGTTGCCAGAGCAGCTACCGGGTTGCACTGTGTTGAGAGCGTGGGACCTAAATTTGTCCCTTCTGCTGTCAACACAGTAAATCGTCAAATTTTATATAGGGTATATATTAAAAATGCGAACGTGCCTTCTTTGGAGTTGCGAGCGTCTATAGGCTGGGGTGTCCGTTTACCATCAGATGGACCGTACGCTTGTTTACCACCGTTGTTGAATAACAAAAACTAGTACTGAAAGTATCGAAATATTTATAGAGCACCAACCTACTACATTGTTTACATCTTGTAAACATTGCAGTTTTTCGTTATACAACGCTTCACGTCCACTTCGCACATTGTCGTAATTATTTACGGGCTTAAATAATAGTTCGCGGACCTGAATCGATATAGTAATTCTTAATATTATTTAAAATAAACACAATAAACCCCTTATAAACCGCGACCAATTTGAATGATTGACATAAATTGACAACGTGTTGACAACAGACATTTAAACAATCATAGACAATTAGTGATACAACATATAAATATCTGTCAGTAAATTTTGGTTAGCCAGACTCTAGGACAACATACTAGGGCTGTTGGTCATAACCCGACTTTCCTTTTTATAAATAGAAACTGTCAAAAAGTGACAAATAGAGGTGACAGGTGCAGACGAGCCGATTTGTGAATCGCATGCCAGAGCTGTTTTTCATAAACCGAATCATCCTTACCTGTCACCTTACCCTCACACGTTTTTAAATGGAAAATGTCAAAAAGTGATATAATAACGTGTGACAGTTTCCATATAAAACCGGCCAAGTGCGTGTCGGGCCACGCGCAAGGTAGGGTTCCGTAGTCGTCCACCCGTTACATAATGTGGACTAAAAAGTTCGCAAACTTATATTTACTATGTTTTTGACAGAATTACCAACATTATCTAAGGCATCAATGGAAATTGACAACATTTCATATTTTTAACTACTTTATTTTATGAACTAGTTAGAAAATAGGTAAAAATTTAAGCCACGCGTATTTTTTCTTTTTCAATTTAACTCAATATTTCATACAAAAAAAACACGTTGAAAAGTAGGTCATTCCAAAAGGGCGTAAGTAAAATATGACGTCATCTTCCCAACAAGAATCCAGACCCACTCCAGAGCAGCGATTGTCTGTACTCTGTACTAAGGTCTCCCTGAATACAGCGAGGAAGATGACGTCAACTTTCGGTTTACAGTAATTTGCGATTTTTTCCAAAATTAACGGAGAAAAAAATCTAAAAAAAGGTTTTTTGTGTACTTCACACGTTTTTACCGAAATGGTTTTCGAATTAAGACTTTTGGAAATTATGAAATATTGTCAATTGTACGAAAGTTTGCTTTTGCAAAGTACATTTCTGAAGTTCGACTATTACTCGTTAACTAGTAATGTCTACTTAGCTGTGATAGTTTTCCTTTTAAATTCATCGTATATACTACTACCATGATTTTTTTCACATGCCTAGTAGCCACCGTTTAACTGGCCTCTTTAATCAAAAAATGCTTATAGAAACCTTATAATATTTTTAAAAGGGCAGAAAAAAAAATTTCACCACCACTTTACATGTACGAGAGCTACCCTAAAAAAAAATTTTTTTTTTAAGATTTTATTCTACCGTTTTGTCGGCGTGATTGATATGTATACTCATGCAAAATTACAGCTTTCTAGTACTAACATTTACTGAGAAAAACGGGGGTCGGACGGACGGACGGACATGGCGAAACTATAAGGGTTCCTTGTTTACTACGGAACCCTAAAAACGGGTGAGCTGTGAAGTGACAGATGAGGATGGCGCTTACTGCTTAGTGAATCGTATTCAGTGCGTTACCGGCAAGCGGGCATTAAATGAAACTGATATTAATATGTTCCATTAGCAATTATTTCCATGTATTGGCAAATCAAGTGAATTAACTGCAAAATTGAATTTCCTAATTCCGCACCGGCAATGTACTACGTGCACTGCTCGAGATAACTTCATAGTAAACAAAACACCTGTCATTTGTACTGAGTTGTCAATTTACTTTGCAGTACATTGCTGGCAATTAAAATTTTGTTAGAAAATAAGTTAAGTCGCAATTTTGGTTTAATAATAAAAATAAGCGCATGGTTAAGTTACGTAACTACATAACCTCAATACCCAGTAATACCCAGTAATACCCAGTTTAAATAAAAGCCCGCATGCCGGTAACATATTGTATAGCAGAGATAGGAGGCGGTCCGTGAGATAGGTTAGCCACGGATATGACGGGATTTGAGATAGGTCAAGGAAGTGTAGGTAGGTACAGTCAGCATCAGAATTAGGTAATCATATGAAGAGACCAAAAGCCCTTATTGCCTTTTAATTAAATCCTTTAGAGGTTTAATAGTTGTAATGATAAAAAAACTTGTGTAAAATACTTGCAAGAGTATTGTGAATCACATAGCAGATAGGGGCGGTCCGTACTCATATGAAGAGACCAAAAGCTTTTATATATAAAAATATATTATATTCCTATGTTACCATAAAATTGTAGGTCATTTTATGGATGGGTGACCGCTTTGATTGGTTATTAACTGAGCGCTCCCGTGCTTTGGAAGGCACACTAAGTCGTTGATCCCGGCTGCTGTCTACGAGTATGATATCAGTCGTTAATCCAAGTTAGAGGTTTTCGGGCGGCTTGAGAACTTCTAACAGTCAAGTTGCCCACTAACTTGACAAGCCTAATCCCAATAAAATAAAGCCTATTGTAAAATCTTGTATTGAGCGAAATAATTAAATTATATCTATTTGATGAAGATTAGCAGGAAGTAAATAGTAGATTGTACAAAAAGTTTATAAAACGCACTATTTACTCGAGACATTTATCCATCCGAGCGAGCTTGGGAGCGAGAGTGGATATAGAGTCGAATGTAAAATAGGTTTTTCACATCACCTATTCGGATAAGGGCTTTTTCTTCCCTGCGAAGAGGGATCAAAGTGGCACTTTTCTTCCCTGCTAGGAGGGATCATAGTGGCACTATTCTTTAACGTGTTATAAGTTATTGTATCGATTTTGATAAAATAAATGCACAACCATTGTTATTTCAGATCTTTCAGTATCCTCAATAGGAGATGTGAAAAGCAGTATGTCACATGGAAGCAAAATTATTTCCACCTTGGGCGTTAATTCTTGAATCCCTCACTAAGCTCAGGATTCAATTTACGCCCACACCGTAAATATGTCATTTGCTCCCTTGTGACACAATCTACTATTATGGACGAGTTATATACACTCTACTTCACACGTTCATTGCGAGGAAATTAAGGTTATATTTATACTCATGAGGTCGTTGTAGCGTAGACCGTGTTTCTGGTTGCGGTGATTCTCGTAGGAAGAGAGGCAGCAGTAAAAAATGGTATACTTGATAACAATGTATTATAACCAACTCTAGATGCACACAAAGAGAGCAAGTCATGGCGAGTAGCCCACAGACAACAAATTATAAAAGAGAAAACAACTTACTTTCTAGTTTAGGCTACTTATCTAAAGTAATACGCATAGTGCCAACATAATGAAATGTCATAATTTAGCTGTAGTTGGACTCTCCAACATGCTGGGGCCACAGGAGTGGGACATAACATACATCATGTATATCTATTACATATTACAAGACATGTCCAAAAAATCAACAGCTGAAACAATCAGGCGCGTACAGTATAATGATTATAGTATCAATATGCGACGGCAACAAAAAAAGACTTAAATACCTATTTGTTTCTTATACAGCCTTTATAGCAGTAACAGTAAGTAAATACGTACCTATACTCATTTACGAGTGTATAACATACCTATGTAGTAACAATTATTGTCATGTAAACTAACACTATTTATTCTAGGCAAAGTTATGAGATAAGCAAATAGCACATTATAATTTACCATTTTCATGAATACAATGAACTAAATTTTCTATATTTATTTTATAAACATCCTGTAGAAGTTGGACTATAGAAACTTGAGATATTTTATACAACTTTAACATGAGATAAGGTAATATAATAGGGCATTTATGTCATTGATATGCAAGGACAAACGAATGTTTACCTAATTATAGTACATTTAAGGCTCAAAATCGAACTTCTACTTTTAGACATTACCTTTAATATTTATTTCGTTAATTTCGACAATTTTAGCTTAATTATTCAGTTCTTAGACGTTAACTTATATAATAACAAACTAAACAGAGTTCGATACAATAGTATAAGGCTAAATGTACCGATTTAGTATCACATGCCACTAATACTAAAATGAATGAGCCTCTACTAGGCACAAGTATTTAAAATATAACATTTTACACACCATTTCAACAGTTATTCTACCCTAGTTATATATTTATACTTATTCTATTTATTTATTCTATAGGTAGTACAGAGAAACCGCTTAAAGAGCGCTTATATATCTTTTTATTTGGCGTTATGAGATCAACGACCCTTATTTTACCATCCTGCCCTGGGTAAACCTTTATAATCCTGGCCATGGGCCATGTTAGGGGCGGGCAGTTAGGCTCTTTCATAATGACCAATGCTCCTGCTTTGACGTTTGGCTGACTATCACGCCACTTCGGTCGGCATTGCAAGGCGTTTAAATAGTATTTATGCCAGATGTTCCAAAATTGACTTTTTATTTTGTTACAAATTTCCCAAAATTTTAATTTATTATCTGGCATATTTACAGTGTCACCTTCAGGGAATGATGTCAACGAAGCGCCAATCAGGAAACTAGATGGTGATAGATAGCTGAAATCATTAACATCGTCGGCTGTTACGGCTAGTAACGGTCGAGAGTTCAGCACAGCTTCAATCTGACATAGAATTGTATTTAACTGTTCGTAAGTTAAGGCTCCGTATAACATATTCTGACGATTTGGCTAAGATTGATGAGGTCGTATCTCATAATCTATTAGTATTTATATACATTTTATTACAGATTATGAAAGATCATTTCATTCTGAACGGAATAAGTGTGCTACTTTTTAAATTTTCTTATTTAGTTTCGAATAATCTTGCTCAACCTAACGGCTGTTTCCTCGATTTGCGCTTGAAGAGGCTTTAAAAACGACCTAGTTAAGCTATATATTGGTGCCAAACCGGCTTGAAAAAAATATGCACATGTGCAATAGATACTCCTCTTAGGGATGAGTGGAAGGGTTTTTACAAGTTTCATACAAAAATGTTATAAAAAAAGAATATTAAAATTGGTAAATTTTCTGAAAAACTTCAAAGTTCATTGCATCTTTTAGTAATATTAAAGCTAATAAAAAGGTTTTTGAGCATATGACTATGATAAAATAACTTCTATTTTATGACTGGAGATAATAAAAAGTAGCAACTTAGATAGAAATATATTAATTCTAAATGATTTACAACATGCCTTTTTTACGACATTTTCATTGACACGGTCATGGTGACTCAGTACCGGCCGAGCGGCCGTCGGAGGAGGACGTATATACCGTTTTTTTGTGGCTATTCACAAAGCTTACCACAACCCCCTCAAACAAACCAATACAAATTGTGACCTCCCATTATGTGTATTTACTATGAAAGTCGCAGTCAAAGTATACTAGGAACGTAATTGTGAACTAAATCGAGACAACTTATGAATCACATAGCTGATAACGCAGTTGTCATTTGATTTTCTAGTACTGTCCTTGATACTTGGTGGATTTAATTTATTTGTCTAATCGCGACTTTTTTATATTTAGAAAAATGCTTTATTTTGTTGAGCATTTCATTATGATTAAAGTCAGCGATCAGCATCTAGTGGCTCTAGTGGCACCTGTAGCTCTAGTATAAGTATTATCTAGTATAACTAATTCGAACACTTTCATACATTTTGTCTCAAAATGTATGAAAGTGGTATGAAAACGTGAACAGCGCCTCTGGTGGTCACTAGTGGAAACTAAAACAGCGAGTATAACATTTGTTGCTAACCGATGAACGCGCGTATTTCATACTCGGCGAGAGCGTTTTCATACATTTTGAGACAAAACGCAAACGCGTTCGATTTAGTTAATGTTTCGAAAAAACTTATACTACAGCTACTGGAAGGTAATCATTTAGCAACTAGACATTTGTCAAAGTATGTACCTAGGTAGTAATATGTAGATCTGCGAAATACATATTGTCTCTCAGAATGCTATACAATAAGCATCTGATAAAGTACGTAGATGCTCAAAATGTAGTCGCACGATTCTATCCACCTAAATTCGGCCGCAGAAAAACACAAAAACTGACTCAACAAATAAATTTATTTTTATTTTCGAACCTCTTCACCAAATTTCGACCTGTAGAGGCGGGACAACCGGAAATCCGGACATACGAAAGCATTTATCTGGAAGCTAAAACAGAGACCTTCGTTTCACCTAGTCAAAAAAGAAATACTTCCCGGCCGAGGCCTTCAATTTTGTACGAAATTTCTTTACAGTTCTCTCGGGTTATTCCGCCTGAAACGTAATACTTTGAATCCTGTTATAAAACGCACGTAATGACGACAGTTTATTGCACGTTTGAGAAATAGTACCGTTTGAGAATAGGCCGAGTACATATAGACAGCCAAGCGTAGCGAGGCCGAGGCCGGATAGTTACGAGGCTGGCAACCCCTTTTCACACCGAGGTATGTATAGTGCTTTTCTCAAACATGCAATGAAATAAATCAAAAAACCGGCCAAGTGCGTGTCGGTCCACGCGCAAGGTAGGGTTCCGTAGTCATCCACCCGTTACATTATGTGGACTAAAAAGTTCGCAAACTTATATTTACTATGTTTTTGACAGAATTAACAACATTATCTAAGGTATCAATGGAAATTGTACGAAAGTTTGCTTTTGCAAAGTACATTTCCGAAGTTCGACTATTACTCGTTAACTAGTAATGTCTACTTAGCTGTTATAGTTTTCCTTTTAAATTCATTGTATATACTACTACCATGATTTTTTTCACATGCCTTGTAGCCACCGTTTAACTGGCAGGGGGGGGGGGACACTTAACACAATAACAAAAATTATCACTTCAAAGCTAAATATCACGCTAACCAATTCTTTAATCAAAAAATGCTTTTAGAAACCTTATAATATTTTAGAGCTATCCAACGATACCCCACACGATGGGGTTTGGCAGAAAAAAAATGCACCACCACTTTACATGTAGGGGAAGTGCCCTAAAAAAAATTTTTAAGATTTTATTCTACCGTTTTGTCGGCGTCATTGATATGTATACTCATGCCAAATTACAGCTTTCTAGTACTAACGGTTACTGAGAAAAACGGGGGTCGGACGGACGGACATAGCAAAACAATAAGGGTTCCTACGTTTACTACGGAACCCTAAAAAGCTCCTAGAAATCAAACTTTAATTTCTGTAGAAACTGAAAGTAAACTACGAAAAAATTACATGACTGACATAGTATAGGTATATCTTATATCTTTAAACGAGCAATTCTTGTATATTTATTTATTTATTTCGGGGATCTCGGAAACTGCTCAAACGATTTTGATGAAATTTGGTATGTGGGGGTTTTCGGGGACAAGCAATCGATTTAGCTAGGTTTCATGCCCGGGAAAACGCCGAGCAAAGCTCGGCCGCCCAGATATTTACTATTTATTTGTCGACTTCTAAACTTTATTAAAGTAAAAACAGGCGTATAAAAGAAGGCACAGAGTGTCTACTCCGAAATCTATACTTTGCACATGCCGTCCCTTTCACTCTCGCGTGAAAGGGAATTCACTAATACCATGTACGGATTTCGAATTTCAGAGTACAGGCCCGGTCGTATTCAGCCAATTCAACTAGTATTTTTCTGTTGGAAATGCTACGTTTTTGTATGCGTTTAAAATAATTTGCGTTTTTCAGTGGAGAAATAACTTACGATTCTGTTAAAAAAAATGAACGGTGGGAAAGTATGAACTTTTTGACGTTTCAATACTTTTGGTTATGTAATTATCAAATCTTAATTCAAATTCCGTCTTATTATCTAACCGTCTCATTTCCGTTCCGTCTTATTTTTGAGAAATTGAACTTTTTTTAATAATCATAGTGGCATAATGTCTTAACGAACTAAAAATAAATTATTGCTTATAGTTTTCTTCATAGCTGAATGCCGTGATGCTGAGTCACAAATGAATAACTATAGGGATTATTTTTTTAATATTTTTGTATATTCACCACCGATATAGGTAAATAAATCAAACTACATATTTTTTTAATAAAACGTACGGCATATGATTGTACCATATGTATACATATTTTCGAATCAAAATGGGCATTTTATTTACTTGTATTATATGTGAACTTCTTTGAAATGTTCTTTAATAATTACATTGACAACAACTATTATTTCATACAAAGTAATATTAATTTTTAAGTACTAAACAAAACGATCAAGATTTTTACTCCAGGCAGTAGGTTACTTAGGTAATTAAGTAATATTCTGCAACGCTTTGACCTCACCGTAGGAGAACCAATGCGTCAGACCTCCGATTGCGTGTAGTCATTACGTGTCCTAGTGTCAAGATATACTAGGGGTTACTAGTGAGGTGATCGATGCTTGACTATTGTAAATAGCTTGCCAACGCCATCTATCGAGTAATATTTCGTGAAAATGATGAAAGCGCAAAATTTGACGGCCTCTTAATATACGATCTTGTAAAATACGTTTCAAATGGAATTTTGTACTTTTAACTCCAGCTTCCGCGAGAGCAGCAAACACGGGTGAATAGCTTGGCACGAAATGGAAATTAACTTGTTCGTGCGCCGCATATGTTTGCACTCTTGTTTGGTGATCTTTAGAGCTGTGTAATTTATACAAATCAGCTAATTCGTTCCTTGCCCCTTTGAAGCAGCCTGCATTGTCACAGAACACGTCTGTCGGATAGCCTCGCCGCGCTATGAAGCGCTTAAAACACGCTAAAAAGCTGTCTGTGGTTAAATCCGATGAAAGCTCCAAATGGATAGCTTTAGTTACGAAACATACAAAAACACATATGTAACCTTTTGTTTGCAGGGCTCTTCTAATGCGTGAATTTTTAACCGGGAACGGTCCGGCAAAATCGCAGCCCACCTTTTGATATGCGCGGCAAGCTGTTACTCTTTCAGATGGCAAGGAACCCATTAACTGCCTTGAGCATTGAGCTTTCATCCTGAAACAGGTTAAGCATTTGTTAACGAATTTTTTAACATGATTTAAACCATCAGTAATCCAGTATCTTTGATTTAAACCAGATAATAATAGTTTAGGAGCAGCATGTAGCAATCTTATGTGCTCATGATATATAATAAGGTCGGTAATTCGTGATTGCTTAGATAGAATGATTGGATGTTTCTGCGAGAAAGAGACACTCGAATGACTTATTCTACCACCTACGCGTAACACACCTTCATTATCAAGGAAGGGATGCAAAGGTTGCAATGCACCCTTGACATTTTCTTTATTAGCCTTTAGATCGTTAATTTCATGTTTGAAGTGAATACCCTGTTCATATCGTAAAATTTGAATCAATGCCATTTTTAACTCGCTAGATGACAAGGGACCCGTTTTTTTTGCATTTTTATTTTTCATATTGTGGCAAAACCTGTTAATATAAGCCATAACGCGAACCATTTTATTAAGGTCTGAAATTCTGTCGCAAAACTCATAAAACGATTTTTCTTTCTGCGCTACGAGAGATACCTTGGCATTGGAGCCTTGCTTCTTCACTTCAAGCAGGTCATCTGGTGCCGGCAAGGGTATATTATTATTAAAATCATAGTTACCGTCCCTGAGAAATTCTGGACCTTGCCAATACAAGGTCATGTAACGTAACTCGTCAGGATCGGCGCCTCTGCTGATACAGTCGGCTGCGTTATCTTTGCTGCTCACATACAGCCAGCGCCACCTAGAGGAGAGCTCTCGAATCAACCTTACCCTATTAGCAACGTAAGCTTGCAGTTTAATTGGGTCTGTGTCAGCCCATGCCAATGCAATTTGCGAATCAGAGAATAACAAGACGTCTTGTATATTTAACTTTGACTTTAAGGTGTCGTAGACTCGGTTTATCAGCTTGGTTAGTAAAAGCATGGCGTTCAACTCTAATCGCGGTGTACTTAGTGCTTCCTTGTTGCGGGGGTTGATTCGAGACTTGGAACAAAGTAAGGAAAGCGTAGCATTACCAGACTTGTCGACCACCCGGAGATAAATACAGCAACCATAAGCGGTAGAGCTTGCTGCATCAGCAAAACCAATCAGCTGCACTGTGTCTGCATCAGCCGGTATATGTATATTTCTATTTATAGTTACCGGTGGCATTTGTGAGATTTTCTTTGCAAATGCTAACCATTCTAATCGCAATGGTTCTGAGGGAACCTGGGACCAGCCTATATTTTCAGACCAGATCTTTTGCATAAATGCTTTAGCTCGTACTATCAAGGGGGCCATGTACCCGAGGGGATCATAGAATTTAGATATATAACTTAGTATGTCCCTTTTGCTCGGATATTCTTTATCGAAAGATTCAGGGCAAGGAAAAACAAAGCAATCTTTTCTCACATTAAGTGTCAAACCTAGGGTTTTAATGTACACACTGTTTTTTTGCAAATCAAGGTCATCAAACTTCTGTTTATCAGAAGGGATATCGCCCAAAATCAGCTGATTGTTTGAAGCCCATTTGTGTGTGTGAAATGAACCTTTGCTTAATAAATTGCACAGTTGCCGCTTCGCCTCCATTATTGTATTTAAATCTGAGTGTGAATAGCAGGCATCGTCAACATAGGTACAGTTTTTTATAATATAAGAAGCTAATGGAAACTCGGTTTCAAATTTATTCGCGAGCTCAAGTAGACAGCGCGTTGCTAAAAAATTACTAGACTTTTGCCCATAGGTAACAGTGTCGAGCCTTATGCATTTGATGGTTTCCTCAGGATCGTTCCGCCATAAAATATTTTGCAAGCATGCATGCTCTGGGTTAATGTTAATGCATCGAAACATATGACGTATATCGGTCGAGAACGTGTATTGGCCGAAGCGAAATGAAAGCATTATATCGAAGAGATCCTTTTGCACCGTCTCTCCATTTAGCAATATGTCATTAAGCGACACTCCCTTGCTTGCGCGCATAGAACAATCGAATACCACACGCGTTTTGGAGCCATTTTGTACGGAATGATGTGCAGGGAAGAACAGAGGCTGTGTCTCAAAGTCTAATGTACTGAAATCTATATAGTGACCATGCCCCAAGTTCACATATTCATTAATGAATTTATCATAGGCTGAGAGTAAATTTATGTTCTTTTGTAACTTTTTTTCCAAATTAAGGAACCTATAATAGGCATAATCAAATGAATTGCCCAGTGCATCATTGATCTCAGCTAGTGGTATCTTTAGAGGCAAGTCTACCTGAAACTTATTGTTCTGATGTATTGTTGTGGTTTGAAAAATTTGCTCACACAATTCATGCTCAGACATGCTCTCAGTATAAGTTTCAGGTATGCTTTCAGTCTTCCAAAATTGTGTCAAACTTTCGTTGAGACTTGAGTCACATTCTAGACATAGCAAGGCAACCTTACTTGTATTGGAGGTAGGATAAGACGGCAGGGCTCCGGCAATGACATGCCCAAACCTTGTGGCAATGAACCGTGGCTGCGTTGCTGGCTGCTCAGCATACGGCGACGCCGCCGCTGGCGGCTGCTGCAGCGCAGGTTGAAGCTCCGGTAGCAAAGCCTGGAAGAATATGTCCGCCCCGATTAACATATTGATCTCTGAGGGTTTATCAAAGTCTGCATCGGCTAGATTGACACCTTTCGGTATATTAATAAGATTTGTGTCAATCTTGTATTGAGGAATTTTGCATGTGATTCTGTCCAATACATGGAAGTTAGTTGTAACCTTGTAAGGTGTCGCAAGTGAGAATATCTCAAGAGGTATGGAATACTTTGCTTGAGTATTATTGTTGCTCACTCCAACTATACTTGTATTGTCCGTGTTTGGAGTCACTCCAAGGGCATCAATGACTTTGGTGGTCACTAGTGACACTTGAGAAGCAGAGTCAAGAATCGCCTTCACATGTACGGCTCCTCCTGTCCTTGTGAAAAGTTTCACCTTAACTGTAGGTAGCAGTACCTTATCGCTGTCAAAGGTAGAAATTAATGATACTGGTTGCGTGGCCTGTGTTTCATGCTTCTGTGCTGGTTCCTGGTGGAGTAAGGTATTATGTGATTGCTTACAAATGTTGCACCGGAAATGGAAACGGCACTTGCCACGGTGTGCATTTAGACAAATACTGCATAAACCATTGTTTTTACAAAAGTTTATTCTGTCACCCGAAGATGAAATTTTAAATTGATGACACTCATACAATTTGTGATTATTAGATTTACAATATAAACACTCACCTGCTCCAGATCCTGAGCTATCTTGTTTAGCAGCAGTCACATTTACCACCGCCTTGTGAGACTTGCCTGGAGCCAGCGCCTCTACATTTTCCAATGCCAAGGCCCTCTTCTCGAGGTAGTGCAGAAAATCGGCCACTGACGGTTCGACCGCGTCGTTCCGCTCCAGCTGGTAGGCCCGCGACGTATAACTATCTAGCTTCCGATATAAAATAGCTAACAGTATTGGGTCCCAGGAGTCTGTATCGACATTAAGGTTTTTTAGTGATGCTAAGCATTGTTTAACACTGGACACAAATGTCCTAATGTTGGCAGGGAACGATTTAAACAGGGCATTTACATCAAGCAGTGTGTTTATGTGTTCATTTACTATTTTAGATGTATGGTTGTATCTGTCGTCTAATAGTTTTAATGCCTCGTCGTAACTGCTTGCATTCAGAGGCAGATTTTTTACAATGTCCAACGGTTCCTTATCTAGAAATGACCTCAAGTAATACAATTTTTGTACTTTATCAATGGAATGATCATTATGAATAATAGCACGGAAAAGATTCATAAACGCAGTATATTCACTATATTTTCCCGTGAAATTTGTAATTTGTATCGTAGGCAAGCGGGCTTTGAAAGCAACATTAGCCTCGGATGGTGTCGACTTAGAATTGATGGCTTCATTAAGAACAGTTAGAATGTGGAAGTATTTTGCTTCTATATCTGCGACATCTTCATTGTCATTGCCGTCGGCGTCGTCCTGAGCTAAAATTTGTTTGTTGTAGGCCTCATATTCAATGTACAGTTCTGTAAGCCGATTGCGCTTGGCCTGCAGGGTGGAAAGAAGACTCATTTCCACATCTTGTGAATTAGCTACGAAATTGTATAATCGCGTAATGGACGCTTTGGTATAGCCTCTGGAGGCTTTGAGTTGTTTTAACTCTGACATTCTGCACTGCACTTATAACACAAATTGATAACAGCTCACAATAACAACTTAGTAAAGCGCACTTTGCAACTACTTTAATTATCAATTATATAAAGCTTTCGATTCGATTCAGAATTTGTGACAACAAATACAAGGCAAAGCAAATGGCGGCTAATCGTCTCTGGCGCAACTTGCGCGCGCACACAGGCCACAGAGTAGGCGAAAATTGTCCGGAATGAACGGAAAGCCCGGTAAGGACTTTTTGGCCGGGGTAATTTAGATGTAGCTCGGCCACGATAGATGTTGCGTAGTTCCGAGAAATTGCCCCTATTGTTGTTATTAAATAGGTACTTGCGACGATAGCAGTTCCGCGTCGATTCTGTCCTCCTTTTTGAGATCCTGCGTGAATGGTTTGCACTTTTGATGCAATTAAATGAGTACTTGCGACGATTGTAGTTTCGCGTCGATTGTCTCCCTTTTTTGCTATCTTGCGTGAATAAGGCTTGCACTTTTGATGTATTTAAATAAACTAGTACTTGCGACGATTGTAGCTTCGCGTCGATTGTCTCCCTTTTTGCGATCTTGCGTGAATGGCTTGCACTTTTGATCGGATCGGTGAACACGTTGCAGACTGGGCAGTCTGGAGTCGGGATGCAATAATCGTACCTCGCTTCCTTTTTCCTCTCGAAGGACCATATGTAGCGTAGACCGTGTTTCTGGTTGCGGTGATTCTCGTAGGAAGAGAGGCAGCAGTAAAAAATGGTATACTTGATAACAATGTATTATAACCAACTCTAGATGCACACAAAGAGAGCAAGTCATGGCGAGTAGCCCACAGACAACAAATTATAAAAGAGAAAACAACTTACTTTCTAGTTTAGGCTACTTATCTAAAGTAATACGCATAGTGCCAACATAATGAAATGTCATAATTTAGCTGTAGTTGGACTCTCCAACAGTCGTTGCCGTCGTTCGGCGGAGCGCGGGCTGGCGCGCGCGCCGTCCCTTGCTGCAACAAGGAGTTGCTCGTGTGGCTGTTAGACCGATTGCCTTGGTCGTCGACTAAAGATTTTACTTTATGCACTAGAGCATAAAATTGCATTTTATGCACTGTCTACGAAGCATAAAATTAAAGTAGACGTGTTTTTTTAAATACATATATATTATAGGCATTTTGTTACATTGGAAACTAAACATTATTTTAACATTTTAATTAATCACTACATAGTTCAGGTATAATGTAATTTTAAAACCTTTTTGGGTGTTAAATATTATTATGAGTTTATAATTATACTTAAAAGGTTTGTTTTAACGGGTCTAACGCGATATTTATGTATTAAATGTGTGTGTGTGAGTGTGTTGTTATTAATGTGTGTGTTTTTTGTTTGAGTTTATAATTTTCATAAGAAACCTTTGCTCGTAGGTAGGCAACAAAATGAACTAAAACCTTAGTTACACACTCTATAAAATTTTTGTCGTCTTTAAATCTAATCAAGTTTCCCTGATGAACTAAGAAATATCTTGCGAGCACTTAATTTACTGAGAAGCTTTAACTTTTATACTTAAATAAAAGATTGTGGTCGCTGAATCAAATTGTTTTCAATAAATCTAGGAACCTCGTCCACAATAGCATTGGCATAATGAAAAACTTTCATTTCCTGAAAGTTTCGAGCTGATTATTAAATAATATCAACAGTAGCAGAATACGGAGAATAAATTCCCAGCACCGCAACAATATTGCAACTTTCAAAAAGTTCGGCTACAACGCTGCAAGTTTTCCGAGTTTGGTTGTCGGCTCTACTTACATAATTTTAAAGCAGATTTATTGAATAATTCTGAACTTAAAGTGAGAAAAGTGAATTTTAGTACTATTCATGTACTACCTCTATTTCAAATCTCAGATCCTTTCGAATCACTTGCATTTTTATTTGCATCGATTTTAAAAATAGGTATACATTATTCTAGTTTGTAATTTTATTAATGAAAACTATAGAAAAACATATTTAACTAACAAAAATAAAACTATATACAGCTAAATTAAAACCATTTAGGTTTTTAAAACTAAATTAAATTTAAAAAAGGCCCCCGCGGCATTGTGCCGAAGATACTGGCAGCATTTCCTCTTTGAATAGCCAAACTTATTCGTTGGCCGAGGTAGCTGCCAGCTCTTCGGTCACCTGTAGTATCAATAAGCCTCTTCGATAATCCCTTGAAGAGGCTTAGATCGCCAGGACTCCACGGACCGAGTGTCTCGACGCCGAAAGGGGTGAACAAGTATTCGGCGCTGAGACCGCTGCATTTACCGATTTTAGCTTGTTCGGTCGCCTCTGATGCGGCCGCCGCCCTCGTGGAAGTTCGGTGGACGCGACGATGAATGAAATGATGATAGTCACGATAGCGCACCTGAGCTATAAGCCTAAATAGAAAGAAAGAATGAAAAATCATGTATTGAATACATAGATGTACTATAAAAGAACTAGATACACAGTCAGGCGAAAAAAATGGCACCCTCAAATGTACCGCGTTGCGGTACTTTCGTGTTGACGGCAGACAGTGACAGTGACAAAGCGTGTATGCAACTGACAGTGTCAATCAGTGCTACATTTTCCGTCATTTTTGTTCGGCATTGTGTGTCTATTTCTATATTATAAGTCAATGATTGAATACTTAAAACCAAAATGAAATAAAACTCAAACCACAAAGTTTTTCGTTCCGTGTCCTAGCTTAAAAACAAGCTAGTTTAAAATTACCGACTCCGCATGTTCTAAATACATATCTGCATAATTTGGAGTCATGGAAATAGTTGATACAGCCAAATTCGTGACAACAGGCACTTTATTAACATTTTGACGTACAGCAGCATCGGAAACGTGTATTCATTTTAGGACTTTATTTCTAAGACTTAAGGTCGAATACTGTATACAGTTTTATGATGCCAACTCTATTTACTAGCTAGTTCGGAAACAATTTATGAGATAAGTGCATGTTCTAGTTGCAACCTTCGGAAATGGTTGTCTAGCTTCCATATCCATTTCAAAATTTAACCGTAGTCCTATAAAACTAAGGTTTGATTTAAATCGAAATAAAACAGCCAGATGAGCCTGCGAAATGAATAAATTCCATTATTTAAACGAGTAGCGTTTGAATAGCTTTTGTTTTAAAAATGAAGAAGAATATTTAGCACAATAACTTTGATAAAATAAAAGGATAAGGAAGCGAGAAGGTATTTCTTTTTAATAATGCAATCTCTTTAATGCAACGGGAGGATTTGGAGTTTCTATTAAATTCAAATATAAAGTAAAGATTGTTTGAATAAAACAAATACTGCAGGTTGGCCATTGCATGCACCTGTGACGTCGCGGCAGGGTTACCCGATGCACGGATCTGCCTACATTTCTTTTATCATAGTTACATTTTGTATGAACCGTCACATAGTAGACATGGGGATTATTTTTATTTATCAGGATCAACAGCGCTATCAACCTGAGATGGAACAACCAAAATTTTCCTAATTCTGAGAGAAGAAATTTGGGGCAAAATTTTGAGTAATTAATACTCTTAAATAACATTTTCTCAAACATGCAATGAAATATTGACGTTACGTCCGTTATAACAGGCTGTGAAGTATCACGTTGCGGGTGCGGGGGAACGAACGACCCACAATGGAATTTCATACAACTTTGAAGGCCAAGGCCGGCAAAGTGACCGTCTTTTCTTTATGGGGCGCGGCGCAGCGGGCGCTCCGGGCTGCGCGCCCGCCGGTGCATAGGGAGAGGGAGGGGAGGGGGAGCGGGTTGGTAGGATATGGAGGGATGGGGTAGGGGGAGGTAGGGTATGAAGAGGTTGGTGGGTTAAGGGGTTAGGGGTAGGGGGAGGTAGGGTATGAAGAGGTTGGTGGGTTAAGAGGTTAGGGGTAGGGGGAGGTAGGAAAGTGGGTGTTGGAGTAGTGGTGTGAGGGTTTATTGGTGAATGGGGAAGGGGGGGGGGTGGATTTCATTGTATGTTAGAGAAAAGCACTATACAAGCCTCGGCGCGAACAGGGATTGTCGGCTTCGTATCTCTATATGGCCTCGCTGACACTCGGCCATCTTTATGACTGTTCGGCTTCGGCCATAGATCAGTGCACAGACTATACTTATGGGAACTTTCACAATAATGTGTCCACGGAGAAAGAGCGGTCTGAACGCTATGAGAATGACCCGACTACTAGACTCCTATTTTGGAAAACCTGTGCAAAATGAAAATTATCAACAATAATGTTATCAATTACAACATAAAATTTGGACATAACTTTCAATTTAGAAAACTTAAGGAAATTACCTATTTTGTTTGCAGTTGCGGGACCTATTAATTCCACCATTTAATTAATTTATCATTATTATTTTATTTTGAATTTTATTTTAATGTATCTCGTGCCGTAGAATTATGTTTTAAATGCTATATACATATACTTTAAATCATAATATTTGTTTTCTGCAGATTACACAAAATGGATTATATACGCGGCTATAATATTGTTTTTATTGCAACATCACATATCCAATGTTACTCTAGAATCGATTAAGGCATTGAGCAGTTTTTTGGGCAGTCGTGTGAAAATTTATAAGCTTACCCGTAAAGTTATCTTAAAAACATAACGAGTAAATATATATATTATTAGTTGATGAAAACAACTGATTGACGGTATGCCACAACCAGTAATTTAAAACAAATTACCATTCAACGTAATTACAAAATTCATTTCATGGAATTGTAAAGTCAGTGCACTGGTACGTATCGCTTATCCCTGCTAATTGAATTTCCCGTGTTCACGGATTATTGAACATCAATAACCGAATTAACCTCCCCATACAGCGTTGGAGGGTTTTCAACAGACATTGAATTAAGTATGTGATACGTATGTTACTGGTTGTCTGGAAGAGATCGCTCTTTAGCGATAAGACCGCCTTTTGTTCTACCTCTGTATCCCTGTTTCTTTGTTTTTCTTTTGTATGTGTGTTTATGTGAGGTGTGCAATAAAGAGTATTTGTTGTTGTTGTTGTTGTTGTTGTTACCTACGTACATGTCCGTACCTCACACCGTTTAATTTAACAAAAGAAAAAACATAGCTACCTTCCACCATAAGATAACAACTTAAAACTACCCTATATACAGGGTGGATTTTCTTTTTGGGTCAGTGAGGGAAGCTACTAGATCCCGTGCTGCTACGCGTAAATGGTCTTAGAAGACCTTCCCTTAATTTTGAATTAATGAAGAAATGCTCATAGTCACACTTTGTTTTTAATGTCCGCTTGTGAATTGTTTTTTTTTCTTTCTTTTTCTTTAAGGCGATATATCGATTGAAAGAGACTCGCACTTTTCGCTCACGACTAAACGGGATGGAACCCTCTCCGAGAATGGCTTTTTAGGCAAATCTCGATAAATATCTGACTGTGTGCTGATAAATTAAATTTCCTCTTGTCGGTACCTAGATGAGGTAAAATACCATCCTATTAACATAATCGTGTCTTTTAATAATGTGTTGTTTTAGTAGGATGAGTAAAAAAGGAAAATATAGACTCAACTTTGGATTTATTTTCTATCGAGAAAATTTTAAGAAATCATGTTTCGGCTATTGTCAGTACCACAATCATATAGTCAAGAATTATATATCTGAAAATCAGTCCCGTTTCCTCGTCTGGGCAGAACAGCGTTTCAAAGTATCATAATTTCCCAGTGTAGCGCCGTAATTAATTTTAGTTATCTTTTATTTATTTATATTTTTTTATATTGTTTTTCCGGTTTTTCGTGCTGTTACTCACCGTGAAATAACTCGAAGTTCCCATATCGGAAGACCAGCGCTGGCGATTGCCCGCATTATGCTGAGATGGAACCGTTTCGTGACAACACAAGTTTTTATTTATTTTTATTTTGTTGTGTTAATTATTTGTTGTTTTTTTTTCTCGAATAAATATTTCTTATTCTTATTCTCTTCAGACCCTTCCGTCCATTTACTGGACATACATTCTTTTAGTCAGTCTACCTGGGATGGGAGACTCTTCTTAACATGCCCAAACGGCCGCGTAGGTTTGAAGCGCATTATCGTCTTATTCCTCCTTTCTCTTACTAATATTATAAATGCGAATGTAAATATGTTTGTTTTTTTCTGTCTGTCAACAGAACACGACATATAGAACACATTTTAGGAAAATTCGGTATCGAAATATGTTGAAACCTCGGGTTAGGTCTTAACTAAGTGCGGAAAAAGGAGTCCATAACCATAACCATAGGTCTTAACTAAGGATATGTTTGTAAGGATATAGTTTTAATCCCGGAAATAATTTCTTTAGGCGATGAACATGCGAGTGGAAATTGTATGCCGACATTAACTTAATAGCTATCTAATATTTCTCTAAGGCGATGACGGGTTCTACGTAGTACCTATAAGAAGTTATGGGCAAAGTCTACTCACTCTATTACTAAAACAATATTTAATTTCTAGGGTTCCGTACCCGAAAGGTCAAAACGGAACCCTATTGCTGTCACTCACGCGTCCGTCCGTCCGTCGTCTGTCACAAAATTTTGTTCCTAAGATTTTTTAACTTTCGTTGACCTATGAACTTGAAATTTGGTGATAATGTTTATTATTATGTATATTTTACCAACAAATACTAATATATTGATATATCACATTTTTGAGGTTGGTTCGGAACTCTAAATGTGCGAAGTCCGACTCGCACTTGGCCGGTTTTTGCTGTTTATGTCACCTATATATTGAAGGTAGAAAAATCTGCATATTTTTAAGTTAACAACGAATATATTTCGCAATTCCCCACTAATACGTGCGGATCAAGGACGTAATTTGGTTAAGGCGAGTGCTTCATATTTTAAGTCTGAGGTTCAAAGAAGTCCCGAAGCGGATGGACAATCGAATTATGTTAGACTCTTAAGGCTGGTTTGTTTTTGGGAACCTGGTCGTTACACTTTAAAAAAAATATCATAAATATTAAGTAATCACACCGAAACTTTGTGTGGAAAAATAAGCTGCATGGTTTTTCTTGAAAAATCTATTTTAATATGTAAGAGCAGGTATAGTTCGTACATAACTGTAAGGCCAAGTGCTGTCAAATTAACGCAAGCAAAAATCTACCTAACAGTCATAGCTCTAAGTCGAGTTTTGCTTGCGTTCGTTTGACAGACTTTGGCTTTAGAGTTTTGTACGAACTATACCTGCGCGCATCACGAGCCAGATAGAAAGCACTCATTGAAATGTAGGCGCGGAGTAATGAAGCAGTACTGATTCGGTCTTCACCATCATCGCTTGCCTTCGATCTTGCCTTCTTTGATGATTGATTTTATAAAATCGTCAATTATCTCACATATTATTACATAAAATGATTTTTTTTTTTTTTTTATTATTATAAAAGGTACAATCTTACAAATAACGTCTGTCTCACAAAACGGTTTTCACAGTTTGACTGTGGGATCTGAGTCTCTTTGGTAACTATAAATTCACATATATAACTATTACTATGTATCTACTATGCTATATATAAAATACTTGAACAGTTTTCTTTTAAATATTGCCCTATTGGCCTCCAATCTGATATCTGCTGGCACGCAGTTTAAAATGTAGGGTAGGCGTTTCCGCAGGCATCTATCACCATAATAGTTGGTTACCCTTGGTATATCATACTTGCCCGCAGATACCGTCCTGGTGCCGTAAGTGTGACATACATGAGATAGGCCATGTTCTGGACTTCCATGTTTAGTTCACACTTCACAAGATTTCCATAAAGCCAGTGGTACGGGCCGTAGGCGATACGTATGGCGTAATTAATTCGTTTTCGCGAAACGGTTATGTAAATAAACATCGTCACTCGTGTACCGTCAAATCCCAGAGACCGGCGCTTTAATTGGTGGAAGATCGATCCAGCCCTTTGTTCGGCCAAGGGATGACATATCAGATTGGGCGTCGTAAACAAATTTTTGATTTAGCCCGTATAGATCTTATCGATCTGTGTAGACTAATGAGAGTTTAGACTGAGATTTATTTAAAACTTTAAATTGAACTAATATTAACGCTGCCATTTAAAATGTCAACTATTATCAGCGTCAAATGTGGCAAATTGGCAATACGCTATTTGACTATTTTTTTTATAATGCCACACACCACCACATTGTACAATATTTTATTGCAAATAAAGATTTATCTTATCTTATCTTATCAATTTTTAGAGACGATCAAATGTCTAAATGGAATCAACAACAATTAGAGCACAATAAAGGGCTAAAATTAGGGACAAACCTAGCTCAACGCTAGCGGGCCTCAAAAAGGCTCCTACAAATTGGCCCTGGCAAATGACGTCACTTGCACAGCATTTGACCAACCGTTGTATGGGAAAATTAGTATTTTGCTGTTTTAGTCGTAAAATAATGCGTTTAGGTACACAGTTGCCATACAATTTTATTTTTATTTTTACATAAGCATTCTATTGATACTTTTTATTTGAATTTTGGACGGTAAAAAAAATTACATAATTTTCTGAGTTTTCGATGATTCTTATCTTTTTATGATATTGGTAAAATTTTATAATTTACGATTTATTGTGATATTCTGATGGCTAACTATCCAAAAAGGGACACTGTGTTATAAATTTTAACATGTGTCAAATACCGTATAGTCATTTAGTCAGTTAATTTTCGTCTCAGTGGAGACAAATATTAAATGTTTGTTAAGCGGATGCGTCAAAATCTCAATTCCAGAGCTCGTGGGTTCAAATCCCACCTAAGGTGTTGAATTTTTCAATTTTCACTTTGATAAAAAAATTGAGACAAATATTGTTTGGTTATTTACGGATCGCAAAGATGGCATCACCAGTCAAATCTAGTACAGTCACAGAATGTGTTCGTCACTTTTTGGACCTTAATGTCATTGAAGTCGAAAATAGCGAACTTTTTTATTAAGTACTCGGTTATATAATTTTTATTCCCCTGAAATTGCTACTACCATACTGAGACTAGAATGAGAGACGGGATACAATGATAATAAATAAATATAGAATTTCTCAAAAAAGGTCCGCAATAAAAATAAATAAAGAAAGAAAAAACATTGCAGGCTCGCTCCATGTGCCTGAAATAAACATATAAATTCCATTAAAAGTCTGGTTCTAAAAAGGGAAGGTCACCATATGAGAAAGGGCACAAGTAGTATACAGCCGATTCAAATGCGAAAATCTGTACGAAAATACACTGTGACACAGAATAAGTAATAGTACAAGTACCTACAGAAGCTTCACTTCCTAACAAAAATGGCTTTTAGGCATAAAAAATGTGCCTACTCTGTGCATATCAACTTGTATTCATTCAAACGTGGCGCGTATAGCGCTAGGGCTGTCACAACAGGAAAAGGTACATCGATGAGGGCAATGAATGTTCTAGCTCATCAGATTTCTTTTTAACCCTTGAAATTTTAATTCGTAAGTAAGATATTCATAAGAAGTAGCTACTTTTATAGAAAATTCTTTTGAACCTTTTGAGCCTTTGGCATCAAGTCCACACTGTAAGTTAATGAAATATAGCTCATGAAGATTACGTTATCACCGGAATCCTTACAAAAAACGCCTTAACTGGTGTGATTTTCCTATTGCATTTAAGATTTTGACTTTTTGACGTTACGTTTGCTAAGCCCCTGATTGATATTTCGTCCTGATTCCCCCATTTTTGAGAAAAGCACTACATTACCCTCGGCTGGAATGGCAATTGTAGGCTTCGTATTATAATTTAACTCGCAAGCTCGTCCGTTTAAACAAATACTCAAACTGCAATTGCGACCTTCCCGGCCACGGCAATAATTTTAACTAGGTATTCTAGCTGTAAATAAACATCTGATTTGTTAGACATAGGATCTTCTTCAATACGTAAGTACTATTAATTATTCTGTGAGTTTGCTAAGTTTCCGTATAACTTTGTGGCCTCACTTTTCTTCGGAACGGTGGTTATAATTATCTTATCTAACCTAAGATACAACAATTCGGAGAAAATGCACCCTTCATCAAAGCTGACGACGCAGCGGAGCCACTCCATTATGTCGCCTTTTGAAATTTATAATTACATTGTATATTGATATATATCTTAGTCTGTAAAGTATATGTATGTTAATATGGCCTTATTGCCTGACGCAAATAAATAAAACCATGTACGCAAGGTTGATATTCTGAATTTTTAAAGTCAAAGACTTACTTGCGTACCAATCTCGCAGTGGCAGACGAGCCCTGGGTTACCCACATCTGGCTTTATTTTGTTTTCCAGGAGTCCACTTTTCGCAGAATTTTCACTACGCAGTAAGTTTTTTTTCAGAAACCGTAGTTTTGAGGTACAGCTAAAAGGTCATTGTTTAGAAACCATTAGGTCTACCAGAAAACTAGGTTAGGTTAAGTTAGAATTGCGACACTCTTTGAAAAAAAAAGGGTTTCAACACATTATAACACCGATTATTCTTGCTGCAACTAAGTATTTACCTAAACTCGTACTCGCATACTTAGCTTCGCCCGAACTCGGTTGATTGTTGAGACTTTTGACCGTGACGTGCTTTGGTCCGACCTCTGCGGAGAAGTCCGTGATAAATGCGACAGCATACTACAGAGGATCTAATCACTTCTTATCATTTTCGGATTTCAAATTTCAGAGTAGATCCTCAGGTGTTGAATACATGATCGTGCGTGCCGGCGGGACGCCATGTCTTGCTGCCATATATTTTTTTAGACAGAGGACAGTCTGTACCCTAGTGCTATTCATTATCTGTGCTATTAAATATTCATGTAATCATTTCCACAACCCAAAGGAAGAGAAGAGAAGTGTCTGGAAGAGATTGCTCATTAGCGATAAGACCGCCAATCATCTTCCTATGCCAATTTAAAAAAAAAAAAAATTCAAACATTTATTCTGCAAGTAGGCCTCAAGGGTTCTTTTACATGTCACAAAATTACAATACTTACGGTTACAATTATATCACTTAGTTTAGTAACATATGTATACAAAGCATCATCAACCAACAGTACTTGGGCACAATTTACTGGACTTATCCTATAACACAGAGATGTAAAGAGTCTCTGGTGGCTGGTCAATCTGTGGTATTTTAGGCAAACAATAAAGAGGCCCCTGGTTAGATGCTGGCCAAGAGCAATCCCATTATTAGTAAAAAATAAAAACAATAAAGAATAATTTTATTGTATTATGGCATTGTAGGTATGACATTCATCATCATCCTCCTATAGCGTTATCCCAGTACAGTTGCATCCTGAAGGCCTGGGGTCCGCTACCTAATCCCAAGATTTGGCGGAGGCACTAGTTTTTACGAAAGCGACTGCCATCTGACCTTCCAACTACGAGGGAAAACTAGACCCTTTAAAAAAAATGATATACTGTTCATTTCATATTATATCCAATAATTACATTTTTCACCTATTGGGATTAGGCTTTGTCAAGTGAGAGAAGTTCTCAAACCGCCCGAAGGCCTCCAACTTGGCTTAACGACTGCTGCCATAGACAGCAACCGGGATCAACGGCTTAACGTGCCTGCCAAAGCACGGGGGCGCTCAGTTAGTAACCACTCAAAGCGGACACCCATCCATTGTAGGTATGACATTATTTCTGATAATTCCTGGCCCGTTTTGCTGTCTCAACTCCCACCGCTTCGTATCGCTTATGTACCTATATATTCTAAATATAGCCCTCATCAATATTGGAAGCTAATTGACTGTCTTGTTTCCCCAAGGCTAAGAAGGTATAACAACTTTGAAGTCGGGAATAAAGTCTTAGTTATATTTAAACGCTGTCCTCTTATTTCAATTTACAAACGTATCATTGCATATGTTTCATAAAATTTTAATTTAATAGATTTTATTTTCAGAAACCGTTAACTTTTTAGGTACAGTCAACCAATTTGGTTTCTGGGCCACTTCGTACCTTGTCACAGTGCGAGCGAGTGTTGAGCTACTGGGAGTTTTGTCGCTGTTTCACCAAACCTAGGCTAGCTCAGAAGAAACTCAGCTAGGCCCGTCCTTTTTTTTGACGGAGTGGGAAATGCATTTACGCATCATCCCCCGGTCTGAGGTTGACCATGTCGGGGCATGTGGGACTCGCTTCTCTCGGAGAGAAGAATACCCACTAAAACCCACTCCGGCGTTATCCGCACTTGCCGTTAACGTAAGGCACCATGGGACAGAAACATACTACCATGGAACCCCCCGGCTGTCGAGCTCTTCACCTTGCAGGACCTATGTGATGGGCAGGTAGGCCCGTCCTGGGTTGGACTGACTTTACCCGGTTTGCGGCGGCAACGGGTCGAATAGGGACTATATTATATGTAATGCCTGAGTGTAGGTACGCGTCGTGTCTGAGTTGGACGCCGTGTATATGTGTCTGTGTAGTCGAGTTCGCGCGGTGGACGTTCCCTCCGGCGGGAATGTCTTATGTCGTGTCTGACTTAGACGCCGTAAGCGCAGCGTTCCATCTTTCGATGGTCCGTGAGTGTGTGTCTAGGACGCTGCTGGACCGTGCGGCCCCTAATCAGTGATCACCGAGTTACGACAGAGGGGGGAGGGATGGTAACTCTCTCTTGAAGCATATTGTGGTAGGCTGAGTAATACGAAGCGGTGCGGTGCGGCGCTGAAAATATATTGATACCGAATAGCGATTGAACGTCAGATTCCTCTTCAATGTCCTCGATCCTCCTTATGAATGATGGATTTAATCATCTAGGGAATAAACTAAGGTAATTGAAAATGTAACATATTTTACTATATAGTAAGAAAACATAAATATAGCTGCATCATAACAGGGCATCCATCTCTGTCAAGCGAGATACTTCGGTATGATTGAATAGGGAATTTGCGAAGATATTGGCAGTAAGGTACCTACTGTTGCCATAGTTAGCCTCATTTTGGAGACAATCTCGAAAATATTGTCCCCAGTGAAACATATTTAGACATATCTATATATATAGAACAATAATTTGTCGGCTTTTCCATATTTCTTTGTTGTATTCATGTCTCGCACCTAAGTAGGTCAAACATAAAATAATCATTAATCATTCTATGATTATTGTATGTTTGGCATGAAGGTTGACTAGTAGAAAATGCCTTATGGCATTAAGTTCGCCTTTTGTATCTGTAGCTTGTTACTGTGCAATAAAGTTTAAATAAATAAATAATTAACTTAGGCCCAACGTTGGGTCAATATTTTGTTATCGGAGCATACACAAATCGACTCTTTCTATGTCACCTCACCGCTCAATAGTTAGGGTTCCGTACCAAAAAGGTAAAAAAGGAACACTTATAGTTTCACTCTGTCTGTTTGTCACATCCCTAAATATCTCAAGAACCAATTATTTTTATGTGGAAACTCTCAAAAAGTGACAAGTCGACGAGTCACGAGTCGGTTTCTATGTATGTATGTAAATACTTTATTGTACACAAGACAGGAAAAGGAAACAATACAGACAAAACCGATTATACAATGCCGATTATGCATGCATTGCTTGTGAATCCTATGGCCAGGTAGGTTTCTTATAGATAACTAAAACTTGTCACTGTCATTCACTAAAAATTATATTATGATCTAATGCAAGTTTCACACGTCACGAGCGACATTCTCGGTTAACGACAAAGCTCCTTAAAATAAGATAATATTTAAAAAAAAGTTTCACACGTAACACGTAACGTAACGTAATACATTAGCTGTAGTTCCATAATCATTTGTTAGTAGCAATTGTATCTAATGTGATGCCCTTATCACGCTAATGTATTGTACCTATCGGATTCATTATTAATGTAGGTAAAGATAAACTACGATCACCTGTCCCGCCCCTCCAACATTCAAAATGCTTCTACGTAATTGTGAAAGCCATTACAAAGCACCTCGACAAGACTCCCAACGCATGTGTGCGTGCTGGAAACAGCAGTCAAACAAAAAAGGTGCTTTATAAATATTTCCACAATTACATAGAAGAATTTTGAATTTTGCAGACGCGGGAAATGTTATCGTAGTTTATCTATATATCTATACCTTAGCTAGTTACCGAACGTACAAAGCTAATTATTATTAAACTTGAGCAAATACGTGGAATGCAGGATTAAGTGTGTATAGTAATAATACAAATTAAGGTTATAAAATCCTATTATAACGCCTACCGTTAATAATTACTACACAAAATAATTGGTTACATCAGTGTTCATGAGCTTGATATGAAAAAGTGAAAATTTTTCATAGGAAAAAACCGGCCAAGTGCTAGTCGGCCTTGCACACGAAGAATTCCGTCCCATAGTATAGTCAAGGGCGAAATATGTATACATTTTTGGACCTTATTTCAATGGAATAAGGTGAAAAAATTTATACATATTGGTGTCCTTGACTGTACAAAAACGCACCTGCTGTAACAATTTTCATTTGAATGTGTTTAATTTCCCCTTAAAAATTTTAAGATTATTATATGATGACAAAATTTTAACCTTACAAGTCTTACAACCAACATATTTTGTAAGGAATTATAATAATCGGTATTTGAAATCAACTGCATAATAAAATTTAAAATTTACCACGCAAGAATCGCTCAATAAATACCTATTTTGAAAATGAAACAACGGGAAACCAATTCTCACCGTCATCGTCACGATCACATAGTTTCGTAGCGTAGCTTTCATAAATCCTCGCAGCATAGCTGTATATCACATGTCTGACGGAAAGGCACCCTAACGGAGTTACGACCAACTAATATTTAAGTCAAACACTAAACTTTGAGAATGAGGTTTCCATTTATCTTTTATGGTTTGGTTAGCGAGTTTCGGTGATACAGCCGTCAGTCACAACAATGGACGGGCGAGGGGCTTTTACCAGGATTTAGGTAATTTTCATTCATTCATAATTCAGTTGGAGGCTCTGCCAGTACACTCCATCGGAGTTGTAGGTAAGTAATGAAGACCGTTTATGGTTATTAAGGTGCCTGTAGACATAAACACTTTTGACAGACAACTGAAAACATTTTTCCTAAGTAGACCATTCTATTCCATCAATTAATATTTTGCTAATGCACTAGAATAAGGCAAGAATGTACCCTAATTTTTAGTATAAAATTTCAATGATTTTATTATGTATTTGCATGTATATTTATATACTTATAGCAAATAAAATAATTTTGTTTTTTTTTTTTTTGAATTACTAGTTGTCACCAAATTGTGGAAAATATGCCCCATTATGTTGTTTGCTGTGTCGATACAAAACCGATAGGGTTTATTATTGTTATTATAATCTTTATTTCGGACTTACAATCCATATATAGTTAGTAAATTTCTTAACCTAGGCATGTTAGTACATTAAATTAATTACATCAACCATTAATACATAGCAAATAAATTAAATTAAATTAAATTACAATAATCACATAAATTTCACTATTATCGACACTTCTCCGTGTTACCTAAAATAAGAATTTTTAATGTAAATACCTAAATAAGAAAAAAAGTCTCTGAAACTAAGGGATCAATTTTCTAAAAATAGCGAAGGCCTCTATTTTACATTTCCATAACATTACTTATTTTTACCATAAAGGCCCTAATATATCTAGGATACGTTTATTGACATGTCACATTTACATATTCATCTGATGCTCTATAATAGAGGGTTGGAAATTAGTTCAGGGTTCGGATATGTTAGAAAAATTATTTCGAGGTCCAGAAAAATAAGCTTTTCATGAAATCATGCATGCAGCATAGGTATTTAACATTATTTGTGGATCCGCGCTGCCGTATCAGACGGATGTATGTTATCTTGAAATAATAAAGTTACGCTTAACCAGTGCAAATATAATCTACACACTATGCTTAACATAATACTCAAACAAAATTTCAAAAAATGTCTTTAGTTACCGAGATATTCCATTTTTCAAGATAAACGTTTTTGATTTTTTTGTGTTTGATTTACGCGCATCTCTTTTCTTTCGAGTTAAAATAATTTCGCGTGACTGTCCGCAATTTTTTTACAGCGACCGAATAGCTACTGTCTCAACTTGTCATAGTTCCGCGTGACCACATGCAGCTAATAACGCAATAACGCAATAATCGTTTAAAATATTGCTCTAATATCTATAAGCCTAATCATACGAAAAAAAAGATTATTATGTTTTTAGTTTTCTTTTACATATAAGTAAGGAGACTACCATTTTTCTTTATTTCTTATTATTGATTTTATTCTTACAAAGTTGGTGGAACCAATATATGCTGTTGTCATAATTCAATCACTAAATTACGTTTTTATTAATTTTTTAAAAGATATTTAATTTAACAATTTAGTTTAATGTCATGACTTAGGACACCCTTTAAATTTAGCAGGTACATTTGTAGTATTGCTTTATAATTACGATACATACAAATGTATAATAAAAAACAAGTGCTAATAAAAAAATGATTATAAGTACTTATAATTTGTTATTTTTTTATTAATTGCTTAAAAAAAACCTATACTGCGCTGCGGTAGAAAAAGGATTCACACTGTTTTCGAAAATGTAAAGCCTGGCTTTTGGCTATACAGTCGAGTTCATAAATAAATGAACATTTCCAAGGCTTTCCAAGTTGCTTAAAAAATATTTGGCTTGCTCAGATAAATATGATGACGAGTAATATGTGTATATATTTTTGAATGATTAATTTGCTCAGATGTATTTGTACCTTAGGATGTACATATTCTTTTTGAAGCCTTGGAAATGTTCATATATTTATGAAATCTACTGTACAAACATATATAATGCAAACACACGCTCGTAAAACACAAGCACACTTTCGGCAGTCGGTTGAGCATATTAATAAAGTTAATACATTGAACACTTGAACAACCTGCGTTGGTCTGGTAATGCGTTTTATTAGGAACGCTCATACAACAAAATATTCCAACTTAATATGTACGTGTTACGCATGACTCCTTCAATAAGCCCCAGCTCTGGTTACAGACACAGTCATACAATATTCTTCTAACTTGAGATAAACGCGAGACTCCGCAAATAACCCCCAAGCCCGCTGGTCTTGGTAACACGGTTTACTATGAGCGCCCATACAACGAATCCTGCCAACTTGAAAATAACATAGTTGCGCGCTACCACCAAATGTATGAAACAGTGGTCACGCCAAACTATTTTTATGCATTTATTTTTAAAACTATGTATGTTTACAAGAAAAAATTAAAGAGCTATTATTCTTCACGTCTATTAAAATACAAAACAGCGTTTAAATATAACTTAATACACTAAACTCACTCGAGAAACGTGATTTCTTGTTTTCACGTTTACCAAAAACTTTAAAGTCGATTTACTCAAAATGGTGTTTTTTGAGATAGCAGACATCCGTGTGACACGGCAGCGCGGTTCGACCTCCCGCAGTCCGTATTTTGCCGACCCTTGTATGACATCAGAACAGAACAGGCGGCCCGCCCGGCCCGTGTTCTGTATTCTAAAACAGGCGGCCCGCGGGCCGCATGCAAGCCCCTTACATTCGGCCCGCGAGCCTCCTTAGTGACAACCGATATTACCGACAATGTAAGTACCTTTTGTCTGATAGAGTCACAAATTATGAACACGTGTCATCATCATCATCATCATATCAGCCGAAAGACGTCCACTGCTGGACATAGGCCTCCCCCAAAGAGTGCCACAATGACCGGTCTTGCGCCACCCGCATCCAGCGGACTCCCGCGACCTTTACCAGGTCATCAGTCCACCTTGTGGGGGGTCTACCCACGCTGCGCCTTCCGGTCCGTGGTCGCCACTCGAGAACCTTTCGGCCCCAACGGCCATCGGTTCTACGTGCAATGTGCCCCGCCCACTGCCACTTAAGTTTAGCGATTCGAAAGGCTATATCGGTTACTTTGGTTCTGAACACGTGTGGCCCGCGACAATTTTGATAGCTACTTTATTATGCCCTTTGCTGCTAAAAGGTCGCCGATCCCTGCTCTATGACGTGACGGCCAATCCCGTGTCAAGCTTCAGAACACGTCAGAGAGCATTACGTCAGACGCGTATGAAACCGGCTTAAGGCCCGTTATCATCCCAAATTTTTGTCTTATTCTCTCGATAGTTGTAGCTCGATGTGCTGTCCTCTTCGCTCGAAGCCGGACCAACTTGCGAAAATTGAATAAATAATCATATTATGTGCGTGTTGTTACGGGTTTCCGTCGAACAAATACTTCACTTTCGGAAACCAGCGACAGCTTTTAGTATGTTGTTAGGCATGTCGTCTGGACCCCGAAACTGGCGGGAGACAATCTCTATAAGGTCGGTCTCCCATGTAATGACGTCATTTAAAGCTTCACAAAAATTCACACATTAAATTTATAAATGAAAGATTAAAGGGATAACATTTTTTGTTCAGATTTACTCGTAGTCACCGGCTAATTTGAGACTGAGCGTTTAAAAAACTATCATTTTGAGTTACTCGGCGCTCAAAGTGTGGACGTAGCTTATCTCTTATAATATTTCCCCGGCGAGTGTGGCTGACACGTGCCATCATCTCAGACTGCGTCTTCAATCTCTCAGACGTCCATCAGTTACAGTGATTGATGTAAGTCGTTTCAGCTCATACCTCGAGAAACTAGTTAGCAATTTGTCGAAGTTGACAAACAATTTCCATTCATTTTTCCTTTTATTCTTTGCATTTACATACATCTTTGACGTATCGAGCCATGTGGTCAGGTCATGTAGACTCGTTCTATGTCACTAAGCCACTTGCACCTAGTTGTGCTCCTCAATTACTGTTAACCATATGGGCTTTATCGTGAAAGCCGATGTTGGAGCATAGCCTTTGTACCGGAATTCCGGATGAGCTTTGTTCTCGTATTTTCGGTCCATTGGCTTATTCTGTGACAGTCAGACAATAGTAAGGTACAAGGTACCTACAGAAGATTCAGCCGTCCTCTCCAAGGAATACTAATTACTTAGATTTTGTAAATGTTGGCAGTGTGAAAGTAATTGAACTATCCTTCCGTAATAAATATGGTTCAAATTTGTCTTGTCTCGGCGTTTGATGTCTTTACGTATATGTGACCGGAAAGTCACTGTAAGGGTGAGCTTAAGGCGACTTCCTGACTTGGCGGGGCGGGATCGATATGTGACATTTTCTTCTTTGACGTAAACTTACTGACGTCGCAAAGATTCCCACTTGATGGAATACTGTCAGTATTACATTTGCGCGTGCTGTCTTCGCATCGTCCCGCTACCGCGCATCCCGCGCCAGTCAGGAAGCGCTCATTTAAATGTAGGGGCGCAGTAAAAAGTGGTACTGAGTTGACACTGACTTTTGACAGTTTTCTCATATCGTACCGCCTCCGCACCGACAAATCAGGAAGTCGCCTAAGATTGGCAGTAATGTTAGCTAGAATGCTAATTTTGCCAATGGCACCCGGGAACGGATATTTCTGGACACATACTAAATCTATGCCATTGTATATTTTTTTCGCCGGGAGTTCAAAAGTGTTGTTATGACTTAGGCAACTTCCTGACTTGTCGGTGCGGAGGCGAAGGCAGTTTTAAGAAAGCTGTCAGTATCAACTGTCATCGAGTCATTATAGCTTTATAGCTGCATTACTGCGTGCCTACATGTAGTACCGTTATAATAGGGGGCAAACGAGCAGACGGATAGCCTGATAGTAAGCGATTACACCCCACAGTCACAAGCAATATAGTGCAAATGTAATACTCATAGTACCTATTCCGTCAAGTGGGGGAATCAGTGGGCTCACATTAGAGAACAAGCACATACCGATGACCTCGCCCCGCTTAGATAGGAACTCTCCTAAGTCCTAAGCTATCATTAACTGACTACTTGAGCCTATGAAAAGATAATTTCTATCCAACCAGATAATGCCTATTGACTCGTGCCGGTCTCCCTTGCGAACTTCTTCGTTCTTTAAACTTATCTTTTAGCTCCGGGGACACGGGGACAATGTTAATGTCGGGCGTATGCAGAGTTCAAGTTTATAAAGGCGCTGACAGTGTTTAAAAGCATGTCATGATACGTTCTGACACTCGCCTTTAAGTCCCCGTGGCATGCAGTAGGTTATTCCTGATTGCAAATCGTCCTCTTGTAAAACGTGTAATTGATTGAACTCGCGGTAGGGCCCTTCATCTGGCTGTCTAGTGTATTTAAGAACAGCTATAGAAATATTTAGCAGTAGCAGTTACGCATGAATAACTGCAGTTTGACGAAGGTGTTCGTTGTTGTTTAAGCTTCCGGCTGTATGTATTCCGGCTTCGGCTGGAAGACATCCCTTTTAGGGATAAGTTCGCCTTTGTACCAAAATGAACTTATTTGTTTGTATTTTTTGTGTTTTTTGTGTACAATAAAGTTATTACATACATACATATATACCGGGGAGCCTGTCCTCATTGTACGCCGCATACGGACATCCGATGTGCCTGTTCGCAGATTGGCGATTTTAGTGTATATTTGTTTTCTTAATACACTAACCGCCTAGTTAATACTAGTATTTCTACCACCTTTTACAATCAAGCGAGCACCGAGAGGGACAAGTACCTTACTGACGGGGGGCTGGCCGGATTAAAGTGTGCGATAACTTGTGACTAGGCGATTTCCTGACTTGGCGGGGCGGGATCGATATGTGACATTTTCTTCTTTGACGTAATCTTACTGCCGTTGCAAAGATTCCCACTTGACAGAATACTGTCAGTATTATATTTGCGCAGTAATAATATTATGCGGACTGGATGCGGAAAGCAGAGAACCGGGCTTTGTGGCGTGCCTTGGGGGAGGCCTATGTTCAGCAGTGGACTGCAGTGGGCTGATGATGATGATGATGATGATGATGAATATTATGCGCAGAAGCGGACCAGTACTGCCTTCGCATCGCTTCCGCGCATCCCGCGCCAGTCAGGAAGCACTCATTTAAATGTAGGGGCGCAGTTTTTTTTTTTTTTTTTTATACGACCGTAGCTTTAGAGTAGATCTCTATTCGCTAGAAAAGTGACGCGGGGCGCTCCTAAGGGGCGCCCCGGGAAGGGGCGCCCCGGCCTAAGGGGCGCCCCGGAGGGGCGCAGTAAAAAGTAGTACTGAGTTGAGTGACAGTTGACACTGACATTTGACAGTTTTCTCATATCGTACCGCCTCCGCACCGACAAATCAGAAAGTCGCCTTAGCCTAATAATGGATCCTATAGTACTTTTATGTCACGACCGCGGGCTGATGGCCATGGTTGTAGTTGTGACACATACGGACACATAGACAAAGTGAACTCATACCTACTACACTGACGCACACGTTGACAACGTGCATGTATAGCTCAATACACAACCATGGCTCACCCGCGCTCGAGAGATAAAAGTCCTATATTACTGTCGAGTGTGACCCCTGGCGTCCACTCTATATCGCCTATCTGATTGGATTTAGCACCAAGCCACGCTCCTGCAACTCTCCTATCCATGTTGTTTTCCACTCAGCTGACTAAAGTGGGTGAAGTGCGGACTTCCACCTACACTTGGGTTGCTTGGGGTGCAGATAAGATGACGCAAACATGGTTAAAACCCACAACGCTTTGTAGATCCTTAACGACTGGACTTACAAGTACATAGCGGATAGCGGCTAATAATAAATTGAATATAATGAAATTATTGATTTGGATTGGTATAATGAATTGATGTACCTAAGTAGAGCTTTCTAAATAGTAAAGTTAAATGCCTGCACCAAATGTTTCTGTTTAGCCCAATAGAATGCCTTATACATCCGCCATTAGTACATACTTCTTGCTGAAGTTTAAATAAATAAATAACGGCTGACTGGTGCTCCGTTGAATGGCTAGTATGCATGTCTTAAGCTTAATAAAGAATAAGTAATAGTACTAGGTACTACGCGCTATGGTCAGAAGTCTGTTAATTGTTAACAAATCCCCAATTTATAACCCCAAATTATAATAGGCAAATAAAAAACTATGACCACACCAAGCGAATGACGCGACGAAACGACCGTCCGGCAGCAATGCGCGGCAGCCACTAAATGGTATCACCTACGGATGTACTTGCAGCGGCGCGGCGAACTGACGGAGTGAAACCCCCCTGGCTATAAGCTTTGCTTAGTTAGTTTGGTCGATTGTGTTAGTTTGTTCAAAGATGTTTAATGTTTATCATTATTACAATCTCACGATTATTTAATCGTGAAATTGTGACGATGGCCAATAGCCTCATCCAAAAATTCGTAATAAAGAACTCATCCCGAATCAATACGATCCCGGATCTCATAACATCTTATTGGTATCGGACACGAGGCGAGCGAAACTTTATTTATTGCAATTTGTACTTAATCCTGAATGTTGTTAGTTCTGTATACTAAGTATATTTATTTGTTACATTTATTTACTGGATATATTTACTTAGTATTTACTTGGCCGGTCGGCATTAGCTCCCTGCTTGGTAACAACAATGGGTCGTAATAAGTAAGTAATAATTTGCGTCTTTTGTGTATTGTTTTTAATTAGAGCTTAATTTGTAAGACGGAGAGACTAATTGCAGTATTTTGCTTTAAGGCGCCTGTATACCCAAGCACTCCCCATACAAACTTTGTGCAAGTTTTTCTTACAGCTTGTGTTTGCATTACACTATTACATTATTTTTTTACACGCTTATTTTTAGTTAGCTAGAACCTCAAGAAAATAAAGTTTTTTTTTATAATTTTTTTTGTTTTATTTTTTGAACTTTTGGATTTTTTTCTGCTTGACGGTCTTCGTATTTCTAATCTTAACAAGCAAAAAAAAATTATATGCGGGAGTGCCAAAACTAATGAATAAACACACACACACACACTCACAACACACACTCTCTCACAAGCCACTAGTATTTAAGCCCATGTACCACCATATTTAGAGATAATATATATTAATCCCAACGTGAACAGTCGTATTACTACGCCCATCCCTACAACTTGCACAGAGTTTGTATGGAGAAGGCCTTGCGTGTATATGTTTTAAACCCCCGACGCAAAAAGAGGGGTGGTATAAGTACGTGTTAACAAGATTTTCTAAATGACTATGTTACTAGGTACATTTCCGAAGAAATCGAATTGAGCAATGAATGAGTAAAGTACTTACTTACTGAAAGACCTTTGTCTTACAAAACTGTTGTTTGTCAGAAAACATGGTATCCCGCTGGCACGCGCTGGCTGCATATTACTTGTTCTTTCATTCCTAGCGCGATTAGGTATACCGACACCTTGGAGGTGCGCTACGCGGCTGACTTTAGTCGAAGCGGCAAGAGGAATAGGCCTTAGACCTTAAGCCAACAATAGCTGTAAATAACAATGTTAATTTAATTTATTGTAATCTGTTTGCCCTTTTAGTAACACGAACAATACGAGCATTCGTTATATAGTAGATATATTATTTGGCACGGACAAAGTTGATCCGATAGAATCCGATTTTGTATCACGATTTAGAAGTCAGCCTGTATGTGCTCCAAACTCCACCCTTACCACGAGTTGCTATCGAAAACTCATATAACGGTACTCAAGTCACGAGCGAATAAACTATAGTCGGTACGGTACGTATATTTCGATAGCGTCTGTCAAATTTGTGACAATTTTGTACGGATGTTCTATTCTATGATGTGCAAAACGTCGCGTCTCTAGCCATTAGATTTAGGTGACTTCCTGATTTGTCGGTGCGGAGGCAGTACGATATGAGAAAAGTGTCAAATGTCAGTGTCAGCTATCAGTCGACGCGATACCATTTTTTACTGCGCCTCTACATTTAAATGAGCGCTTCCTGACTGGCGCGGGATGCGCGGTAGCGGGACGATGCGAAGGCGGTACTGCTCCGCTACTGCGCAAGATATTACTACTGCGCAAACGTAATACTGACAGTATTATGTCAAGTGAGGATCTTTGCGACGTCAGTAAGTTTACGTCAAAGAAGAAAATGTCACATATCGATCCCGCCCCGCCAAGTCAGGAAGTCGCCTTAAATTGGTGAATTACCGTATACTACCCTATCTTTCATTAGAATTATTTTATCTCACGAGCGCGGGCGAGCTATGGTTGTGTGTTGAGCTATACATGCACATTATAAGTTTCTATATGTGTGCGTCAGCGTAGGACCTATGAGTTCACGTTGTCTATGTGTTCGTATGAGTCATAATGTCATAACTAAAAACAATGGCCCCGCGCTCGTGACAGAAGACAGAAGTACTATAATATATTTGTTAAGCGGATGCGTCCGCTAGCGAAAATCTCAATTTTTTAATCAAAGTGAAAATTGAAAAATTCAACACCACAGGTGGGATCAGAAGTACTATATCTAAGTAAAAGTAACCGCTAAGGGCGCTGTGTTTTTCTTCATACAAAATATCCTGTTACTACGTCCCACTGTAAACTCATAGTAATGCTACTGAATTCACTTTTACTCGTTCCGCTCCTATCGCTCCATAAAAATCTTTTTGTCGTAAATTTCCTCTTATGAAAACTTTCGCGCCGTCCTTATTGGAACATAAGGTCCAAGGATTTTTAGATAAAATACTTTATTAAGTATTAACAACACGTATTCGTAAAAACTATAGAAATATATATATTTTACGAGTTTTTAAATTACTTCGGACCGTATCGACAGATACATTTAAATACTAGATTTTGCCGTGACTGCCGTGACTCTATTCGCGTGGAACTAGTTCATCGGGTTAGAATTTAATTCTTATTCTTTTATTTCTGGTGCTTATCTAGTTATTGCTCTTCCATACAAACTTCCACCTCTTTAGGTTTGTTTACCAAGATAGAAAGTATTATCTCCTTACCAAATTTCATCTAAATCGGTTCAGCGGTTTAAGCGTAAAGAGGTAACAGAACAGACAGACACACTAACTTTCGCTTTTATAATACTAGTATGGATTTCTGAAGTATTTTACGACATATTTTTCAATATACAATACGCTTGGTAACGTTAGTACGTACCTGTGCTAGTCGCTAAAGAGAGCTCGGCGGGACGTACCTATGTATGACACTGGCAGTAGCATTTCTGATTAAGGGGATATATCGATTCGGTAAACCACACTCCCCGTGAAAGAGACACGCTTATGTCTTTTGCGCGCGGCAACACGGGATACAATATACTCTTTGGGATGACTTTTTTAGACAAATCTCGATAAATATCTGAGTGTGTGCAGTTTTATGAAATTTTCTCTCGACAGAGTTTAGATGTGGTAAAATTCGTGTCGTTTAATAATGCGTTGTTTTAGAAGGCTGAGTATAAAATGGAAAATAAAGACTAAACTTTGGATTTCATTTCTATCGCGAAAAATTTAAGCAATCATGTTTCGGCTATTGTCAAAAACACAATCATATAGTCAATAATCATATATGATATCTGAAAACAATCCCTATTGTTTCTTCGTCTGGGCAGAACAGCGTTTCGAAGAAAGTGATATTTCTCGTTGTAGCACCTTTAACAACGTCTTTCCCCCTCCTCTCTCCTCTGGAAAAGTTAATTAAATAAAATACAAACCTCGACACAAAACATCGCTAACAATCATTATTAGCCATCAACACTTTCGATAAAAAACCTCTTTTGCGTTGCGCGTCGGCTACGGCGACTTCCTGATTTGTCGGTGCGGAGCAAGGGCCTGACACGCTTTGTAAGAGAAAGATAGCCTTATTGCGATTCCTATGAGAGGAAGTAGAAAAAAGTGCGATGTTTTGTCCTTATCACCGACCGGACATTTTTTCATGGTCGGGTAAAGGTAATCTGTCATTAGTGTCAAAAAGATTGCAAAACAAAGTGGCAATATTTTGCAGTGCATTTTATAAGTGGAAAATTAATGATGAATTTGGTTTAAATGAATAATAATTTACCAATCATCAGATCCGTAGTGTTTGGTTGTTCAGTGCAAACATGGTGGGGTGTTCAGTGTTTGGCTGTAAAAGCAATTTCGACCGAAAAAAGGCGGATGTTACATTCCATGCGTAAGTACATTTTCTTTGAATTTTGGACCCGTGTTTGTTTCTAAAACCTCACCGGAACCTACTTACTGAGCTAAATCATTAGTTATATCATGAGACAATAGATGAAATAGGAAAAATATGTGAATGAATTAAAAAATAACCTCCAAACATTTGACATACAAACCGGTCAAATCGCGTAGTATAAATCTACCATAGAAGCCAGCTTAGCATTGATGTCCCACCATTCAGTCGGTTTATAATTCGATTTCGGGATACCAACAAATAATAAAAAAATCCCCTAAAGATTACCCCACGTTTCGGGAATTTCAAGTAATTTGATTTTTTCAGTTTTTCAACAGAGGATGAATCCCGAAAAAATGGATTTGAGGACTGAGGGAACAGGAAATTAAATTGGGTAAAATAATCTATAACTGCTTATTATATATTTGTTTATTTGTTGAAAAATAAAGTTATAAATGTAATATATTATTGTAAATAAATTACCTGTTCTAATTTGAAGTTTATCCTTTTATTCCAACAACTACATAATTTATCTGTGAAAGACAAAAAGGGGCATGGAAGTAGTAAGCACTATCTGGTTACATTACTTACTACTTTTATCGTCTAGAGACTTAAACATTTAGCATGGTTCTTTGGGTGACGTGATGACCAGCAAGTCAAGCGGCGAGCAGGAAGGCCAGCGACCAGCGGCGAGCGGCGAGAACAAAATGTATAGATTTGGATCAGTGAAATCGCCGTTTGATGCAACGGTGATAACCGGTGACTATATAATTATAGGTAAGATTATCACAAAAAAAGTGGCCGGTCGGGATCACTTATTTTACGATATCGCCTACGATGTTGTGTAAATTTAGTTAGTGAGTCAAAATGGCGACTTAGTCACTATGGAATTTGATCACTTGTAACTAAGTACTATCCGACTAAATTTATGGGGTAATTTTTTGCAACCATGGTATCCCCATATTTTGACGTCATAATATGAGAAAGACATAGCCCCGGTCGCTTGTTGGCGCATCTATAACTACAGAGTATATACTATATCTATGGTGCGGAGGCGGTACGATATGAGAAAACTATCAAATGTCAGTGTCAACTGTCAGTCAACTCAGTACTACTTTTTACTATGCATTTAAATGAGTGCTTCCTGACTGGCGCGGGATGCGCGGAAGCGGGACGATGCAAAGGCAGTACTGGTCCGCTTCTGCGCATAATATTACTACTGCGCAAATGTAATACTGACAGTATTCTGTCAAGTGGGAATCTTTGCGACGTCAGTAAGTTTACGTCAAAGAAGAAAATGTCACATATCGACGCCCCGCCAAGTCAGGAAGTCGCCTACCGCGAAACGAAAACAAAGTTTTTCCCTGTATTGTACTCGTATCTCCCTCTTTGAATCTTGAATATGCGAGAGTAGCCAACGTCAAGGGGCTTGCAGTGGGAGGCGCGCGTCGCTTTAAATGCCTACCGCTCGCTCGGCCCGGGGCCGGCCGTCAGTCGAGGGCCGCCCGCCGCCGCGCGACCGCGTCTATATGCACGTTACCGCTGCCGCCGCAGACTAGAACGCGACGAGCGACGAGTCGATAGCCCTAGCGCTACACGTGCCGCGTGTGAATGAATACAAGTTATACAATAGACAGAGATGCACAGAGTAGGCATATTTTTTATGTTTTTTATTACTATTACTTATTCTGTGCCAACGTGCAATGCAAAAGAAACACAGGGACGAACTTTGCTTTCATTTTCCAATAGCCGCTCTGAACACGTTTTGGTCCTAATATCAATTGCAATTGCGGCAACATGGTAAATTGGCGTAGTTCATACTTTTTTTCTTTCCAAGTGTTTGAGCATAATAATGATTAACATAGAAACGAAGATAAATTAGCAAATAAATACGCACAGAATTTTGTAATCATTATGATTAAATCCTGGAGTTTTCACGTATTTCCTCTTAAGAGAAGAGCCTACTCTTAATCCTGGCTGATAATACTAGTATATCTATGTATAGTAAATATTTTCAGCCACAGAAAATCCGATGACCTAAATCTTATACCTCAATGGTCATATTCATAGAGAACTTATCGATAGGCTAGAAAAAATATTATTATACGCCGCTAGCCTGCTTCGCTTATTTTTAAGCCTTGGTCGTATGCAGCCCATGTTGCTTGAGAGTCATAAATTCCAGCAGTAAACCGCTCCTTTTCCATAAGGCTTCGTTAATATAAATAAAGTTTGCGACACTTAACAGGATGCTACGGCGACTGAATGAAATCGCTGCTAGGCACAAATAAGGGTTGGAAAAATAAATCTAGTACGTGCAGTAATTAATACGTTAAGTTTAATAAAAAACCGGCCCAGTGCGAGTCGGACTCGCGCAAGAAGGGTTCTGTACCATTACTTATAAAAACGGCAAAAAATCACGTTCGTTGTATGGGAGCCCCCTGAAATGTTTATTTTATTCTGCTTTTTAGTATTTGTTGTTATAGCGGCAGCAGAAATACAGCATCTGAGAAAATTTCAACTGTTTCACTATCACGGTTCATGAGCAGCCTGGTGACAGACGGACAGACAGACAGACAGACGGACAGCGGAATCTTAGTAATAGGGTCCCGTTTTACCATTTGGGTGGGGAATCCTAAAAAGGGGAAGTGCATTCGA
Source organism: Cenopis cana (assembly GCA_951800055.1). Taxonomy (NCBI): domain Eukaryota; kingdom Metazoa; phylum Arthropoda; class Insecta; order Lepidoptera; family Tortricidae; genus Cenopis; species Cenopis cana. Next base: position 14,928,706 of record OX637476.1, on the reverse strand, counting down.
ATGTTTATTCTTGTCGCTTTTCGGACATAACATAGTTTTAGTTTTTAGGGCTTCGTACCCGAAGAGTCCAAACGGAACCCTGTTGCTGTCACTCACGCGTCCGCCCGTCCGCCCGTCGTCTGACACAAAATTTGTTCCGAAGAATTTTTTATCTCTCCATGAACTTGAAACTTGTTTACAATGTTTATCATTAATTTTAACAACAAATACTAATATATCGATAAAACAGATTTGTTCTATTTGAAATATCTATATTTTCCCTATTAACACAAACTTTACTTTGCGGTTGGTTCGGTTCGGAACCCTAAATGTGAGAAGTCCGATACGCACATAGCCGGGTTTTTAATATTTGTTACTTAAGGTGCAGGGTAGGGCAAGGCCTTCCCCATACAAACTTTGTGCAGGTTTTATTCGTCGGTTTTGGCACTAACAAATATAATATTTTTTTTGTTTGTAAATATTAGATATGCGAAGATCGTGATGTGAAAATTTTCAAATATTTCAAAAAAAATCAAAAAAAAAAAAAAATATTAAAAAAAAATTACATCACGAAATAGCTATGAGAAAAATAAGCATACTGACCAAAAATCATAACTTTAATGCAAACACAAACGAAGTAAATCCTGCACAAAGTTTGTATGGAGAGAGCTTGCCCTACCCCTCCTCTTAATATTGCTTTCAAGTTTGCATTTGTAATTTCTTGTTGTTAATGAAATTAGACAAATTAATTGATTGAAAAAATAAAACATAACGCGTTTCGTTGCGTATGTTAAATATTTGAGTGCATATTATTTTATGCTAAACTGAACAAAAGGAATTTCATTTATTACGCTCGAATTGTAGTTGCTGGTCCCATCTAAAAACTGTTTCGAATGGCACCGTAAAATATATAATTACCCTAAGAAAGATACGTTTTTTTTGGAAAAAATTCTCTAACTGGCTAATTTTTTTTATACGGTTCTTTTAAGTGATTTTAAGAATCAATATTTTTTAAATTTGCGAATCTACCACCGGAAGTTGGATAGAAAAAATGGTGCCCAAAAACTGTTGATTTTTCACAGCAAATATGGTATAAGTAGTTTTATTGAGAATGCTTCTATCTTTAGGTCTGTTTTGATGCTGACGACCCGAATCGAAACATATATGCAACGGGAAATAAGAGAAATTTAATCAAACAGGTATTTTCAGTTTTTCTCAAATTTATTAAAAAGAAAATTATATATAAGCTTTTTATAGCAACACATGAAAAACAAGGACTGTTTCTCAGAATTATCATTGAAAATGAAACTATTTAAATATTTGGTAAATAGTTTTTTACAAATCGCCTATTTAACATTAGTAGAAAAAATATATCAGTTCCAATTTTTCCGTGGACTTTTAATTTAAGCCCTGAGAATGTCAATGGAATAGGAATGAACCCCATGTTATTTGTTTTCGTTGATTTGCTTAATTACAGCACACACGTGCAATCTGATTTGGACTTTATTGCCTTACTATCAGGGATTATTTTAGAACGCACAACGAGATGGAAGTAGGCATGTCGATACTCAAGCGCGCGGCGCGTGCGGCCCCCGCCGCCTAGCTCCGATGTCTGTTTATTATTATTACTTACTATGACTCTGATATGAATAACGAATGCATTGATGACGGTGCCCAAATACAAATACAAAGTCCGTGATTGCAATTTTCCCGTTGGCTTTAAAGCTCAGAATATCAACGAAATAGGAATAAAGCGAATTTTATTTATATTCATTAATGTACAGCAAACGTTTGCAATCGGATTTGGACTTTATTGACTTACTGTTAAGGATTATTTGAGATGAGAATGTAGGGATTGAGTAGGCAGGTTCAAACTTAAAACACGCGTGCTTGAGGCCGCCGCTCGGCCCAGCCCCTCTAGCACAACATGTATTTGTATTCCGTATCTACTCGCGCGCGAGATAAGCTACCTGTCACATTTTGACAGCATTAATCAGACAGTGACAGGTAGCCTATCTCGCGCGGACGAAATGCATGTTATGCTAGCCGCACAGTGCGACATTTTATTATTATTTACCTACTCATTCATTACCTTTAAAATGATATTGAGTTTGAGTAACTATGTAAAATTTGTTTGCGGCGTGGGAAATTTTGTTTATTTGCGTAGTTTATGATGTTTACGTATAATCTTAATCTTAAATATATAAAAGAAGAAACTGACTGACTGATTGATTGACTGACTGACTGACATATCAACGCACAGCCCAAACCGCTGGTTCTAGAGATTCCAAATTTGGCACGTAGGTTCCTTATAAGCTTTAGGGGTGCACTAAGGAAGGATTTTTCAAAATTCATCCCCTAAGGGGGTGAAATGGGGCTCCGAAGTTTGTATGGAGAAACAAGATTAGTTTGATTATTTTATTCGAAACTTCACAGGAGTACTCCTAATAATAAATGAGTAAACACGGTTTCAGGTTTTCTGAAAATTCAACCCCTAAAAGGGGGAAATGGGGTGTCAAAGTCTGAAAATCGACAATGGGCATAGTTTTTGTGTGGTTTATCGGGTCGCTGATTACGAAAACAACACTGATTTTAAAATCCAACGTGGCGGACGTGAGATACCATCTCCCCTGTCGGGGTGAAATGGGGTTGAAATGTCTACATATCAATATGGGTATCGTTTTCATGGTTTTTTGGGACGTCAATTACGAAAATGGCATCGATTTTAAGATTTAATATTGTGGACATAAACATTTCTAAATATGTAAAAGATGAAACTGACTGACTGATTGATTGACTGGCTGACTGACTGACATATCAACGTACAACCCAAACCGCTGGTTCTAGAGATTCCAAATTTGGCACGTAGGTTCCTTATAAAGTCTAGGGGTGCACTAAGGAAGGATTTTTCAAAATTCATCCCCTAAGGGGGTGAAATGGGGCTCCGAAGTTTGTATGGAGAAACAAGATTAGTTTGATTATTTTATTCGAAACTTCACAGGAGTACTCCTAATAATAAATGAGTAAACACGGTTTCAGGTTTTTTGAAAATTCAACTCCTAAAAGGGGGAAATGGGGTGTCAAAGTCTAAAAATCGACTATGGGTATTATTTCTATGGTTTATCGGATCGCTGATTACGAAAACAACAATGATTTTAACGAAAATTGGCGGACGTGAAATACCAATTTTCCCAGTCGGGGTGAAATGGGGTTGAAATGTCTACATATCAATATGGGTGTCGTTTTCATGGTTTTTTTGGGACGTTAATTACGAAAATGGCATCGATTTTAAGATTTAATATTGTGGACATGAACATTTTCTAAATATGTTAAAGAAGAAACTGACTGACTCACATATCAACGCACAGCCCAAACCGCTGGTTCTAGATTATATTCCAAATTTGGCAAGTAGGTTCCTTATAAGGTCTACGGGCGCACTATGAAAATATTTTCCAAAATTCACATGCTAAGGGGTGAAACGATGCCAAAAATTTGTATGGGAAAACAAGATTAGTTAAGACTATTTTATTCGAAACTTTAAAGGAGTATTCCTAATGATAAATGAGTAAACAAGTTTTTCAGGTTTTTGAGAATTCAACCCTTAAAAGGAGGAAATGTGGTCACAAAGTCTGAAAATAATACCCATATTGATTTTCAGACTTTGAGACCAGATTTCCTTCTTTTAAGGGAGACAGATATGTACTTTTATTCAAGAGTAGTAATTATAATCTCTTAGTAGTAGTAAGTCGATGGCGGCATAAAAATTCGTATACCGAAACCTCCAGAATGTAACAAAAAGTTTTCCGATCCGCACCTAAATCGGTTCAGCCAAACGCGTGATAATCGCGGACAAACACATACCTCTGGTTGGGTCAAATTCAAACTGAGATCATCCTTTTCTTGTAGACTGTTTAAAGTTACGTTTAGTACGCGGGCGAAGCCGGGAGAAAAAGATAGTGTGGTATATATCTTTAAGAGTACGGTACGGCTTTCACACTTTGTCACCCGATTTCCTCCTTTTAGGGGTTGAATTTTCAAAAAACCGGAAACACGTGTTTTTATTTATTGTTAGGAGTACTCCTGTTAAGTTTCGAATAAAATAGTCTGACTAATCTTGTTTCCCCATACAAACTTTGGACCCCCATTTCACCCCCTTAGAGGATGAATTTTGAAAAATCCTTCCTTAGTGTGTGTGTCCCCTAGCTAGAACTTATAAGGAACCTACGTGCTAAATTTGGAATCTCTAGAACCAGCGATTTGGGCTGTGCGTTGATATGTCAGTCAGTCAGTTTATTTTTTTTATATATTTAGATAAAGAATGTTCATTTTCTCAATATTAAATCTTAAGACTGTACGAACAAAAAGTTGGTATTTTAGAAAATATATGGTTTTTTCTAACGTCATATCTTTGTTCAAGTGACTACATTGTTAAAGTAAACTTCTGTTTTGTATAGATAAACTCTTATTCTAGACCATAGCGTTGCTAAACTTTTATTTCTATGTACGATTATTTAAAACAGTCAGGTTTTCGTCGGAGTGTTTTGCAAAAATACGCGTCAGAGCTATCTTTCAGGTACAATATTTCCATTTTAAATTGTCAAAAACGATTGGATGTTTATCTTTTACAATGGGATGTATAGTCTTTTAGTACATAGCGATCGCACTAGTTCTGAAATATTGGTTTTTACTATCTAAAAAACATACTACAAAATGTCTAAATCGGTTTGTTTAAACATTTTTTTCCTCACATGTTTTATAATATTTTGAAAAAAAAACTTATTATTATAAAACTACAGGTTTTGCTTGATATTTCTTATTTTTTTTAACGCTTATGGATAACCCACTTAATTTAGACGAATTTTTAAAAACCACTATAATTCACAATATAACAGCGCGCGACAACGTTGTTCGATTCATTACGCGCCGGGCCTTCCCAAGGAACGCACGTGTCGCTCTCCTCGGTGCGTTAAGGTCGGTGACCAAGCTCACACCGATACTGCTATTCTGTAGATGTAGCGCGTCCGCTACAGATTAATAATTTGATACTTGGTATTTTATTTATTCTCAAAGCAATAAAGTAATATGATTTTTTACAGAAATGGGCAAACGTAAATTGTTTGGGACGAAAAAATCCAACAGTACTACGGCCACACAAGTTAAAAGGTAAAGGTATGATTCCGCTGCCGACTGCATACAGCAACTGCACGTTCCGCCGCACTCCAAATTGAACCGTAATAGTATGCGTAAAAAGCTCAATTTGAAATGAGCGGAGAAGTGTCGGAACAGCACACGCCGCTCACTCTAAATTGGGACTTTTAGTCTTATGATTACAGTTCAATTTGGAGTGCGGCGGAAGGTGCAGTTGTTGTATGCAGTCGGCAGCGGAATCATACCTTAAGGCACCATGTTACCTATTACCTATTGCTGCTAGTGATATTTCTATGTCTGGATATGTGCTTCTATGTTCTTGACGTTCTGTGAACATTTCGGATCTTTCCTTTAATTGTAAAATTCAAACTAATATTTTTTTATTCTTAACGAGCGCCCGATAATTTATGATTGCGTTGTTTGAACTAGTTATTGAATTATATGTATGTGCAATTTCAAATTTTTAAGCCAAGTAGTTTCTGTGGAAAGTAATTTAAAGTAAAACTAGTCCCCGAAACACGTGGACTCCACGTAATTATCATTCCAAATTTGACTTTTTTCCTGACAAACTTATTCCAATTTTGTTGATTAATTTGTGTTCATGCACCTCTAAAAATAGTTTGTATAGTCTCCCAACATATGTTTACTGGTTGTTATCTTTTGTGTGAATTTACTCTCATATTCATATTCATTTATATTTTTTTATTCTTAACGAGCGCCCGATAATTTATGACTGCATTGTTTGGACTAGTTATCGAATTATATGTATGTGCAATTTCAGATTTTTAGGCCAAGTAGTTTCTGTGGAAAGTAATTTAAAGTAAAACTAGTCCCCGAAACACGTGGACTCCACGTAATTATCATTCCAAATTTGACTTTTTTCCTGACAAACTTATTCCAATTTTGTTGATTATTTCATGTTCATGCACCTCTAAAAATAGTTTGTATAGTCTCCCAACATATGTTTACTGGTTATCTTTTGTGTAAATTTTCTCTCATATTCATATTCATATGCATTTATATTTTTTTATTCTTAACGAGCGCCCGATAATTTATGATTGCGTTGTTTGAACTAGTTATCGAATTATATGTGTGTGCAATTTCAGATTTTTAGGCCAAGTAGTCTCTGTGGAAAGTAATTTAAAGTAAAACTAGTCCCCGAAACACGTGGACTCCACGTAATTATGATTCTAAATTAGACTTTTTTCCTGACAAACTTATTCCAATTTTGTTGATTATTTCATGTTCATGCACCTCTAAAAATAGTTTGTATAGTCTCCCAACATATGTTTACTGGTTATCTTTTGTGTAAATTTTCTCTCATATTCATATTCATATGCATTTATATTTTTTTATTCTTAATGAGCGCCCGATAATTTATGATTGCGTTGTTTGAACTAGTTATCGAATTATATGTATGTGCAATTTCAAATTTTTAGGCCAAGTAGTTTCTGTGGAAAGTAATTTAAAGTAAAACTAGTCCCCGTAACACGTGGACTCCACGTAATTATCATTCCAAATTTGACTTTTTTCCTGACAAACTTATTCCAATTTTGTTGATTAATTCGTGTGCATGCACCTCTAAAAATCGTTTGTATAGTCTCCCAACATATGTTTACTGGTTGTTATCTTTTGTGTAAATTTACTCTCATATTCATATTCATTTATATTTTTTTATTCTTAACGAGCGCCCGATAATTTATGACTGCGTTGTTTGGACTAGTTACCGAATTATATGTATGTACAATTTCAGATTTTTAGGCCAAGTAGTTTCTGTGGAAAGTAATTTAAAGTACCAGGCCGAACGTCACAATGTACATGACAGTTATCACGCTCCCAAACGTAAAATTTATAAAAAAATAACGTTGTTTTTTGCGTAATTTCTGTATGAAACACAGGTTTTTTATTAATTTCGCGAAAATGAATAGTCAGAAGTAAATAGATTAACACATATTTAAGTATTAATAATGTGTAATGAGATAATAAATGTCAATCGTTTTTTGTATGAAAATCGAACCACCTTAATAAGTGCGTAGGTACCTAATGTTAATAAAATAAAAACATTTAAAACTCACCACATTTTTTCCTACCTCACTCTAACTCTATAACAATGATCAAGACATGTCAGTTCAACCGGCAGCACTCGAACCGCACGCACACAGTAATCGTTTTAGTGTGTAGCTAAACATGGCCGCTCGCAGGGAGATCGCGGCTAGGATGAGTTGGAGCGAAATGTTCGTACCCTCTTAAAATCGATACCGTTTTCGTAATTGACGTCCGAAAAAAACAAAACTACACCCATATTGATATTTAGTTATTTCAATTTCAACCCCATTTCACCCCGACAGGGGAGATGGTATTTCATGTCCGCCAAGTTGAATTTTAAAATCATAGTAGTTTTCGTAATCAGCGCCCTGATAAACCACAGAATCAATACCCATTGTCATTTTCACACTTTGTCACTCGATTTCCTCCTTTTAGGGGTTGAATTTTCAAAAAACCGGAAACACGTGTTTACTTATTTATTGTTAGGAGTACTCCTGTGAAGTTGCGAATAAAATAGTCTGACTAATCTTGTTTCCCCATACAAACTTTGGACCCCATTTCACCCCCTTAGAGGATGAATTTTGAAAAATCCTTCCTTAGTGTACCCCTAGCTAGACATTATAAGGAACCTACGTGCCAAATTTGGAATCTCTAGAACCAGCGATTTGGGCTATGCGTTGATATGTCAGTCAGTCAGTCAGTTTCTTTTTTATATATATTTAGATAAAGAATGTTCATTTCCACAATATTAAATCTTAAAATAGATACCGTTTTCGTAATTGACGTCCGAAAAAAAAACATAAATCTACACCCATATTGATATTTAGTTATTTAAATTTCAACCCCATTTCACCCCGACAAGGGAGATGGCATTTCATGTCCGCCACGTTGGATATTAAAATCATTATAGTTTTCGTAATTAGCGACCCGATAAACCACAGAAACATACCCATTGTCGATTTTCATACTTTGTCACCCCATTCCCCCCTTTTAGGGGTTGAATTTTCAAAAAACTGGAGACACGTGTTTACTTATTTAGAAGGTGAAGTTTTGAATAAAATAGTCTTACTAATCTTGTTTCCCCATACAAACTTTGGACCCCCATTTCACCCCCTTAGGGGACGAATTTTGAAAAATCCTTCCTTAGTGCACCCCTAGACCTTATAAGGAATCTACGTGCCAAATTTGGAATCTCTAGAACCAGCGGTTTGGGCTGTGCGTTGATATGTACTGACAGAAACGAACAAACCAGTTTTGTCTATTTAAAAAAAATTGATCCCCATACAATATTTAACCCCTATTTTCAACCCTTTGAGAGACGAAAATTTTTAAAACACCTAGTTAACTTTCCTTGTTATATCTGCGTTTTCAAAATTTTGGATGGCGGCCACCCGCCTGTAGCCCTTATTATCTCTGGTTGGTGACTTTTGCCGTGATATGATCTTTATGAAACATGCGTGTTCCGCGTATCTATTCTATACTACTTATATAAAATAATTATGACGATATAATATTTTAAAAAACCGGCCAAGTGCGTGTCGGGCCACGCGCAAGGTAGGGTTCCGTAGTCGTCCACCCGTTACATTATATGGACTCAAAAGTTCGAAAACTTATATTTACTATGTTTTTGAATGAATTAACAACATTATCTAAGGTATCAATGGAAATTGTACGAAAGTTTGCTTTTGCAAAGTACATTTCTGAAGTTCGACTATTACTCGTTAACTAGTAATGTCTACTTAGCTGTGATAGTTTTCCTTTTAAATTCATCATATATACTACTACCATGATTTTTTTCACATGCCTAGTAGCCACCGTTTAGCTGGCAGGGGGGGGGGACACTTGACCATAGCAAAAATTATCACTTCAAAGCTTAATATCACGCTAACCAATTCTTTAATCAAAAAATGCTTTTAGAAACCTTATAATATTTTTAAAAGAGCTATCCAACGATACCCCACATAATGGGGTTTGGCAGAAAAAAAAATTGCACCACCACTTTACATGTAGGGGAGGTACCCTAAAAAAAATGTTTTTTTAAGATTTTATTCTACCGTTTTGTCGGCGTCATTGATATTTATACTCATGCCAAATTACAGCTTTCTAGCACTAACGGTTACTGAGAAAAACGGGGGTCGGACGGACGGACGGACGGACGGACGGACGGACGGACGGACGGACGGACATGGCGAAACTATAAGGGTTCCTTGTTTACTACGGAACCCTAAAAACGAATACATTTGTCATCCTATTTACTTGTTGGATCAAGACATACTTATTTACGCAATCTCGGTGTTGCGTCTATGTAATTCAAGGTCGCGAAGGGCTTCGACCTGCGCGGCGTGCGAAGTGACGAATACCTGCTTCTAAGCGTCCCTATAAGGCATAATTTAGCGTGGCATCATCTTTCTAAGAATTTATGCCGATACGTATACATGTTCTACTTTTTATGTATACCTAATTTATGTCTTCAACTGTACTGTTAATAAAGTGTGTGCAAAGTACAATCACGAATATATGGTCTCAATATACCTACCGTCCGGCCGACAACGTAGTTGTTCAGTACCTACCTACACCTACGAATGCACCGGATGAGAGGGCTTTTATTATAGGCGCATAGGTTAGGTACACAAAGTCCGTGATTTCTTAATCGATAAATTATATATATTTAAAAATCATTTTGGCGGTTTTGAGTCGTTTTAGATGTCAGATTATATACAAAATTTAAAGTTACTAAATGACTTAGTTTTATCTTTTAATCCATACTTCATAGCTACTATTGAACTTAATAATAAGTTGTCTAAAATACACTATTAACATATACCTAATAGAACATAAAGCTTAGGGCCGCACCGAAGCCACCGATAAAAGTAAAGTACCTACACACACACTTGTCACCCACCCGCGCGCCTCTCGCTGTGCTGCACACCTCCGCTCACCCCGCGTATTCCCCTCTCGCGCCTACTATTAATGAAAATGCATTTGAAATCACTTAATAGGTATTTATAGGGTTCATTAGCATTACACCTTCTTCAATGTGGCCTTCATGAAAAGTCAACGTAGTGAGTTTGGCTTATATATTAATTTCACAAGACTTTTTCAAAGAAAATAAAGCTCCAGGTATTTTGGGTAGCTTCAGTATAAAAAGGGTCAATACATATAAGAAAGATATATATAAACCATAACTGTAATGTTAGCTTATATACCATAGCCGTAATTGAATTTTATATTTTTCTGTATTAAAAATTATTATATTACGATGTTGCCTTAACAAAAATCGGTTGATTTTTCATGTATCACAAAGAATATAAATATATATAGTATGTCTTAAAGTAAGTAAATGCTTATACCATTTTCGCCCGATTTTTAAGGATTTTTTATAGATTATTTTTTAATATTTTCTACAGTAACGTTGGTGGACTATGTGTTTTATTAAAGAATACCTAATCTAATTGCTTTAACAAATTTTTTGGTGCAAAAAAAGTAGCTGTTATGAATTAATGTTCAAAATTCATACAGCGCAACCGTACCGCTCTTAGGCTAAATAGTCAAATAGCGTATTAATGTTCCCAAAACATCGTTAATCCTCAAATTGTAGACAACTTCCGGTCCTTCCAATCCGGAAGCACTAGAAGATTGTTTCCTTATTTGAGTTCCTAAAGTGCCTTCACTGTCACTTTAGCAAACTCTCGAGAATTCACGCCGTGAACTCTGGCAGACTTGGATTTTGATATAAATCTGCTATTTTGTTTCAATTGCTCAAAACCATCGGAAACGAATCAATAATTGGCGAATTTTAACGACTTTTCCAGCGCACCTGGGCTTGCTTACTGCTACTTTAAAGGCAACATACTCTATTCAATGAATCATTGTCACTGCGTGCTCCTTCTCGAGAGGCTCGAGGTTGGTGTCAGCGTGGTTTTTGAGAGCCTAATGGGTTTCAGACACGCATTGGATGCGACGTCCACGGTAAAGTATAAAAGCGACCAATATGACTCAAAATTTTAAATTAAATCTGAATTTGTTTTTTGTAGACGCTGCTCGCCCCGCTCACGACGGAGCGTCCACTGGGACACTATTGGTTAAACGTTTAACTATTCATGAGTTGATTCGGTATTTTCATGCCGGTCTTTGCAAATTTGCGTGCATGGGCGATTAGCATAACATATCTAATAACTAGCTAGCGAGGAAAAATGTTGATGATTATATTTCTTATACATCCCCTTATTTTTAAAAATAGCCACAAAAACACTTTCGCACTATTCGTCGGGGATATTCTCTTCGTTCAACAATTTATTGAAGAATAAAGTCAGCCACTTACATCCATCCTCACTCAACAACTTCCACACGTCTCCTGGTATTCCATCTGGTCCAACAGCTTTCCCATTCTTCATACTCTTCACAGCCTTCCTTACTTCATCCATGTCTACTTTTTTCACAACACCCATATTCTCTGGTTGGCTTTCAAGCACTCTGTTCCAAACATTCTCCTTATTCATGAGCTTTTGAAAGTAACCTTTCCACCTATCTTTTATACACTCGTCTTCCGTCTACACCTTTCCATAATCATCTTTCACACATTTTACATAGCATACATCTCTAGCATTCCTTTCTCTTGCTTTGACTAAGCGATACAATTGTTTCTCACCTTTATGACTTTCCAAAGCCTCATATAATTGGTCCTGAGCTGTTGATTTGGCAATGTCAACTGCTCGCTTAGCTATTTTCTTAAACTTTTTATACTCAATCCTTTTAGCTTCCTTCTCACTTTCATTTCCACTTTCAACACTCTGCCACTCCTTAAATGCTTGCTTCCTCTGTTCGAAACCTTTCTTGCACGTCATTATTCCACCACCAAGTTTCCTTGTCTATCACACACTTCCCTCTCGATTCTCCTAAGATATCTTTGTTGCCAACATTCATTTGCACTAAGTCCTTCCATATCATTCATTTCTATCATTTTATCCACCACTCTCTCTTTAAACTTACTGGCGCAGTCATCGTTCTCTAACATATGCCATTTTATTTTAGCAGGGAGTTTGCCTTTTTTTAGCTGTGACTTGACTTTTAGGATCGCGTCTGTAACAAGCAGCCTATGCTGTGAGACCAAAAAATGATTTCAATAAATTATAAGTAAGTATTTTTTTTGTTCAATATTAAGTTGCTTAATTAGGTACCCTACAGATCCGCTTTCACTATTAACGTCAACCAATAGTGCCCTCCCAATTGGTCCATACACAGACGATTTTAAGATGGTTTCAATAGAATTTGACTGATTCAGACGTTTTTGCATATATTTTTTTTTAGTTTCCTCGTATTCAGAATGAAGAGCAGAGCGTTGAATCCGCCCATTTCAGCTTCGAATGATTGGCAAAAATGAAAATATCGTCTATCGTCTGAAATGGGTGGCTTTCAACCCTTGGTTAACAATCTACTATTCCTAAATTACGCTTAAAACTAGGTACGCTTACGGACTATTAACGAATAGTTAAGCGAAGGTAAATGTATTAACGGTCGGACGTAACTTATAGTCGCAATTAAAACTTTATTCCGTGCCGTGGTGAGCCAAAAAGTAATTTATCAGTTATGTTAACCAAACCTTGTACCTAACTGTGGAACAAATGGCTAGGCTGCTGCTAGTTCTGTCTCGTTATGAAAACAAATGACTGTTAACGCTAGTATACCGTGCGTTACCGGCATGCGGGCTTTTCTTTAAGGCGCAGGGGTGGGCAAGGCATTCTCCATACAAACTCTGTGCACGTTTTACTCGTAGGTTTTGGCACTAACGAATATAATATTTTTTTGATTGTAAATATTAGATATATGCGAAGAAAGTGATGTGGAAATTTTCAAATATTTCAAAAAAAAACGTAAAATGTTGACTTTACTTAGTTTCTAACAAAATTTAAATTGCCAGCAATGTACGGCAAAGTAAATTGACAACGCAGTACAAATGACAGACCTTAATGTTCTATTTACTACTACGTTATCTTAAGCAGTACATCTAGTACATTGAAGGTGAGTTAGGAAAAATAATTTTGCAAGTAATTCACATAATTATGATTTGGACATGGATATAATTGCTAAAAGAAGAAAAAAGAAAAAGATAAAAGAAAAAAAATAATAAAAAAAAAGAAAAGAAAAGATAAAAAGAATAAAAAAAAGAATAAAAAAGAATAAAGAATATTTGTATTGTATTGTATTGTATTGCTAATGAAACATACTCGTATTATTATCAATTCCAGTAAAATGCTTTCGTGCCGGTAATGCACTGTATAACCCGGAAGAGGTTTAAAGTAAAAAAAAACATTAAAATAAAATAAAAATACCAGCTTTTTGAATGTAGTAATTTTATATCACGAACGCGGGTGAGCCATGTTTGTGTGTTGAGATGTACATACACATTGTCTATGTGTGCGTCAGCGTAGGCACTATGTCTGCGATCGTATGTGTCACAACTATAACTATGACTAACGCGTTCGTGAGTTAAAGGAGGTGCGGCCGGAAAGGACCTCCCCCGCAAGTCCGTGTTCGGTCTTACATTCAAACGCATAATATTAATTAATACTATGTCCTATTAATGATTTTTAACTTTAAAATTGTAACATTTTACTTTATACTTACTTAAATTTTTTTTTGTATCCGAGTCGGAATATGTCAGTGCTACGTTTAAGTTGGGAGTGATTAAAACAAACTGGAATATCCGTTAAAATGTTTATTTTAAAAAATTGAATCCTCCCAAACGCGCGAGCACACGATAAAAGATCGTAGGGGGTAGGTCTAAAGGCCGGTCTGATTTTCACTCTCTGGCTATGTTGCTGCCACCACGCTAGTACTCCCCTGGAACTCGGAGACGCCGTGGAGATGGAACGGGCTGAGGGACGTCAGCCAGGCAGCACTGGTACTGGGTGAAAGTGGTGTGGGCTCGAGCCGTAAGGTAGCAGCAGGTATGTTTGGTTTAGTTTGAAAGTGTTTAGCAATTAAAATGTAAATCCGTAATTGGCCAATGATAAACTAATAATAATAATAATAACATCACTCGAAAATTATGTATTACGAAAATAATACGTTAATATACAATCCTCACACGTACACAAGGAACAAATCTGAGCTGTCAAAAAATGTCAAACGGCGAGAAGTTATTTTATAAATTGCAACTCAAAATATGATCACGAGACTACGAGCAAGAGCGGTTCAACAAGCATGCGCACGTCCACCACCACCGCCCGCACCGTCCAGCTCCTCGCCCTCGTCGTCAGGTGACGAGTTCGCCACGGCACCTGACACCAGCGAGTCGAGCAGTGACGAGCGCGGGCCGCCGTCACCTCCGCCACGACCACCTGCGCGAAGAGGACGGCCACCGCTGCCGGCACGCTTGGGGCCTGCAGGGCATCCTGCCCCGCCTACGGCTCCCGCTACCGGTGGTATAGTGCGCCGCATGCAGTGGACGCGTTCTATTAACGAAAACTGCATGCGTGCCTACTATGGGGCGACAGAGGGGGGAACCAATTTATCAGCGTACCGTGTCCGGATGCTGCCTATTTTCCGGGCTCTTGAACCGACCATCGATGTGACCGCGCAACGATTATCGGATCAGGTGCGGGTCATCCAACGGCTCAAGCGGTTGGATGACTCTACACTTGATCGGCTACGTCTGGAAGCACTCTCGGCCCGCACAGCCACCACTTCGGTGCGGGACCGACCCGCCATGTCACCGACTCCGATGTCCGCACCCGACACGGCACCGGGGGTGCTGCGGATCGATCCCAGTGCCGACGGAGGCTGCGCGACCCCGAGTGTGAGTACCCAGACCCATGAGCAGCTGAGGAGGACTCTGGAGGAGGCGATTACGCAGTATCGCTCCACACCCAACTCTAGGCCGCGACTGCCACGCTTGCCCGTGAATAGACGCAATCTAGCGCTAATGGGAGCCGTAAATGATCTCCTAGACCCGTATTTACGGGCTAGCGAAGATTTAATTGATACCCACTCAATAATGTACTGTGGGGCCATCGCGGCGTGCCGTGTTGCTCGTGTCAAGTTTCCGGACGCTGACCGTGCACCTAGGACTGCCGGGGGTGTTCCTGCCTGGCAAGTACGTATTGAGCGGCGTATCAATTCGTTTAGGACTCTCATTGCAAAGCTGATCTGCTTCAGGGGGGGCAATAACCGCCCTCGAGTCATGCGTTTTGTGAACCAGGCCTTCGCGGGGACTGGTGTCAGGCCCCATGACTACATGACCTGTGTCACGGAACGCATTGACTTTCTGAAGCAGAAAGTCTATGCATGGGCAAGCCGTATTCGCCGCTATAGGGAGCGTGTGGACCGATACCAACAGAATCGCCTTTTCCAGAGTGACCAAAGGAAGGTATACCGGAAGTGGGAGGAAACCGACCAGCGTGTGTGCGACGGACAGCGACCGGATGCTACTGCCATGGCTAACTTTTGGCGTAGTATCTGGTCGGTTCCTGTCGAACACACCGAGGGCGACTGGATCGATGTTGTCGAGCGTGAGTGTGAATCCATCGAACCCATGGGGCCAGTGACCATCAGCCCCGAAGACGTAAGTTGCGCCATCCGTACGGCCCCGAACTGGAAAAGTCCGGGTCCGGACGGATTGCACAACTTTTGGCTGAAGTGGGTTCGGTGCTCACACGAACGCTTGGCAGCGCAGTTCCAGCAAGCCCTCGAGCTCGGTTCCCTGCCACCTTCCTTAACAACAGGTGTAACTTCCCTGCTCTACAAGTCCGGTAGTACCACTGAAGCGAAGAACTACAGACCCATCACGTGCTTGCCTACGCTGTACAAGCTCCTTACATCCATTTTGAGAGCAAAAATTAACGCGCACATTGTTGCGAACAATATTTTGGCCCCAGCTCAAAATGGATGTAGGGTTGGGTCGCGTGGTACTAAAGAGCTCCTCCTCATAGACATGACCATTTGCCAACGAGTCCGGCGGAATAGAGGGACCCTCTCGGCCGCTTGGATTGACTATAAGAAGGCCTATGATTCGGTGCCCCATTCTTGGCTGAGGAGGATCTTAGAGCTGTATAAAGTTGATGCAGCTGTAAGATCCTTCTTAAGTGCTTGCATGGGGCAGTGGATCACTGTCCTTCGTCAACCGGGTGGACGAGATGACTCTTCTGGGCCGCAGGGCTCTATCAGGATTGAGCGAGGTATCTTCCAGGGCGACAGTCTGAGTCCCCTATGGTTCTACCTAGCTCTGAATCCGCTCAGCACTTTGCTGAAGGATTCAGGGCTAGGTTGTCAGCTCCGGAGAGAGGGTGAGGTCATTTCTCACCTGCTCTACATGGACGACCTTAAGCTTTTTGCTCCAAATACACGGGATCTGTTGACGCTACTGAAAACGACAGAAGCTTTCAGTAGCGCCATCAAAATGGAATTTGGAGTCGATAAGTGTGCGGTCATGCATGTACAGCGGGGGAAAGTTGTAAATTCTACAAATTTACAGCTCTCTGAGACAATGTCACTCAAATCTCTCTCCGAAGCAGAAACCTATAAATATCTTGGTATGTCACAGTCTTTGGGTATTGAGGGTGAGGACGTAAAGCGGGCGGTGAAGGAGCGTTTCTTCTGTCGCCTGACAAAAGTATATAATAGCTTTTTGTCGGGCGGCAACAAGGTGCGCGCCTTCAACGCCTGGGTGATGCCCTTACTCATATACTCCTTTGGCATACTAAGATGGACTCAGACCGAGCTGGACGCCCTGGACCGTAGGGTGCGTGTTCTGCTTACTGCGCACCGCATGCTACACCCGCGCTCGTCTGTTATGAGACTGTACATCCCGCGGAAGTGCGGAGGACGCGGCTTTTTAAACGCGAAAGACCTCCACAACCGCGAGGTGTGCAGTCTCAGGGATTATTTCCTAAACAGCGAGTGCGGGATGCACCGGGACGTAGTTGCAGTAGACGCATCTTACACCCCGCTCTTCATGGCAAAAGAGAACTGGCGCAGACTTAAAGTAATGAGTACCGAGGACCGCAAGGCCGTATGGAAGAGTAAGGAGCTACACGGGAGGTTCTGCAGGGCCCTTACGGGACCCGATGTAGACCTGCTCGCGTCGGTGAACTGGCTACGTTTCGGGGATCTCTTCGGGGAAACCGAAGGTTTTGTCTGTGCAATTGCGGACGAAGTTATCATGACGAACAACTACCGGAAGTATATCCTGAAGGACGGTACGGTCGACATTTGTCGGGCATGCCGCCGTCCCGGAGAGTCACTCAGGCATATCATTTCCGGTTGTGGTCATCTTGCGAACGGCGAGTACTTGCACAGACATAACCTTGTAGCCAGGATCATTCACCAGCAACTTGCTCTTCTATATGGTCTTGTGGACGTCGAAGTGCCGTACTATAAGTACACACCTGCGCCAGTTCTCGAAAATGGTCGTGCCACGCTCTATTGGGATCGATCTGTCATCACGGACAGGACTATTGTAGCCAATAAGCCTGATATCGTGCTGATAGATCGATCGAAACGCCAGGCAGTGCTCGTTGACATCACCATTCCCCATGACGAGAACCTCGTGAAGGCCGAGAAGGACAAACTCAGCAAGTACCTAGACTTGGCCCACGAGGTAACCGCCATGTGGGATGTTGATTCAACGACCATTGTCCCGATAGTCGTTTCTGCGAACGGTCTAATAGCGAAGAGTCTCGACCAACACCTCAAGAGACTCTCGCTAGATGGCTGGGTCAAGGGTCAGATTCAGAAGGCGGTACTCCTGGACACGGCGCGGATAGTCAGGAGGTTCCTCTCTCTGTCGCCCTGACCACCGGTAGCTTAGGCCCTGCCTCGCTGCCGGCGGCACTCTAGGCTAGGTTTTTATAACGTTTTTATGTTTTGTAAGTGTATTTTTATATTTTACTTTTTATAGAAATGTTATACAAACCTAGGCTAAGAAAAGAAATAAATAAAGAGAAATAATAATAATAAATATTCTTTATTGCACCATAAATGAGTGATTAACATAAATAATCCTTAAAGCTAGTAGGTAACAACAGGCGGTCTTATCGCTATAGAGCGATCTCTAATATGTAACTTTACTAAAAAGGTTGTAAACTGTGCTGTGGATTTTATGACAATAGAATAAAATAAAATAAAATAATCTCTTAGTTACCTAATACACGCCAATTCCCGGCCAATTATCATCCTTGTGGTTATCATCGTTTTTGTGCGTCGCTTTAAATCATAATCGCGTTGCAGTGAATCTCGGTCTCTTTCTCACACGTTATGCCAGTGTGCGTGAAAGCAAGCTAGCTACACCTACACATTCAAGTGAGATTTAGGTGATTGTGATGAATCAAATTGAGACTGTTATCAAATGTACATATTCCCTGAATTTAACAAAATAACACGTCACACACATGCCAAGAATAATACCTATGTACCCAATCTAGTTTGCATACGTAGTTAGGCTTCCATGGGCTAATTATAATCAAAGTGGGACGATGTCGGGTATCATTATTATTAGGAATGCACCGAAGTTCGGCATTATATTTAGTTACGTTTTGAATGTTCAGTATACGGCCGAATTAGTGCCAGTTGCACCAACGTACGAACACAGACCGGTCATCATCAAATATGGCGCCGGCAGCTGTCATCCCATAGAAACTTGTCCAACTTTCCATACAATCAGATTTGACGAACACCGCTTACGATTACAGACGGTTTGGTGCAACCCAGCCTTAGTCAGTTCAGCTGCCAAATATTTCATCATCATCATCATCATTTTCAGCCTGTAATCGCCCACTGCTGAGCATAGGCCTCTCTTCGAGTACGCCACTCGTCCCGGTCTTGAGCCAGTCTGATCCAAGAGTGACCCGCGATCTTCCTAATGTCATCGACCCATCTAGCCGGTGGATCTAGCCAAATATTTACCGAGATTTATTTTAAGAGTTTTTTGTAACAAGATTATACTAAAGTAACTGACGTGTGATTGCCATTATTATTGTTATTTAAATTATGTTTTTATTATATTTTTTTTCTTTGATAGTGAACAATATTTTAACCATTGAATTAGTATGTTTTATAACAGTGAATAGACTTGCTGTGAATACATTGATTATTTACTGAAGGCTTTGTAAACTGTAAGACCTTGCGACCATTTTTTACGGTTTCAACCTCCATTCCATTGCCATTTTGAATAAATTCCAATATAGGTTGACTGAAATTCACGAGAATAATTTGAGAAATGTGACCTATGGGGAGTGTGGGGGAAACAGCCGGACGGACGTCCGATCATACGAAACAACACTCGGTCAATTATACACAAAAATGTGAAATACACAGAATGTGCAATATCCCACGTAGAATGGCCCAAAAATGACTGAGGTCTTAAACAATATAGTTAAATTGCTATATTATAATTATTATAAAATGTGCTATCTAAAGATTGGCATTAATTGTTTTGTTCCAAAGCGGAAGTTCATGTCTAATAACGCAAATTCCGCCATAATTACAAGCGTTTACACAAACTAGTCCATCGTGCCACAATAGCCATGCATTAGATCGAGTTCAATTGAATAATTTGATTTATCCTCGCACGCAATTGGAGACGGCGGTCCAGAGGGACACCTATATGTATTCAGTGGACACAGGCTTATATGCTGTTGACAAATGGTTTCACCTTATCTCACCTCTCATGTTAAGCTGGGTGCTTGCTATCGAGCTTAACTGTAAGTAAATGAACGGTTAGATTAGACTTACTAGTGTCAGGTATACGTTCGTACACAATAGGGCACCAAAATTAAATAGAAGAAGTTTTGCAGTTAACCGCCATTTTTTGCTCTTGAGTGACGTCAGGATGGCAGAAAGACACCAACGGTAAGGAATATGAAAGCTCATTCTTCTTGACGTTTCTGTTTGCCCTCGTGAACGTGAGGTCACGACAGCGGACGTAATGACGGCTTGACGGCTGCCTTTTTGGCACGAATATACCTATATCGTTTAAGTTTGAACCATTTTTTAATTGTGTAAAGCTATATTATTTTGCGAACATTTTATAATAATTTTTTTAAACATAGCCTATTGAACTCGTAACCGTGTCCGTTTGGTTACGATTATAGTTTGCTAATGAGTATCCGACTTTATGCCGTCTGCTTTGGCTCCTTTGGAAGGTAAAGCTTTATTTTAATAGCTATGGTTGCTACGTTCACCTACCACAACCACAGAATAACTATTAGTATTTACAACCTGGAGTGACGACCAATCTCAGGTTGAGAGAGTGTTTAGTAATTTGAGAAAATTAATTTAATCATTGGAAATAATTCGTGTAGTTTTGAAATCTTGCGGTATCCAGATGAACACACTAAAAAAATTTTGCTTTTTTAAGAAATACAAAAAAGGTACCTTTAATCCCCCCCTACACCCTCAGCACACCCCCTACCCTTGGGGATTTTTAGTATGTTCATCTGGTTACCGCAATGTATAAACTGTACCAATTTTCAAAACTACACGAATCATTTCCCCTGATTGCCCATATTCGGCGTAATTTTCTTAGATTATAGCTGCATTAGGTATTTCAAGCGACACGTTCCACCCATTGCAAGCCGCCTGCCACAACATAGTACTTTATGTTTAATACAAGTACTAGGTAGTCTCACGAAAATTTTGTTTGTGTGAGAGAGTGTGTTTAATACTCGTACTAGTATCACGAAAATTTTGTGTGTGAGAGAGAGTGTAGAGATCGTCTTAGTTTCAAATCTCAAGGTAACCTTTTTGAAAACTCCGCAAACGAGGCTTTTATATTTATTTTTATGTGTGTATATTAAGGCGCTACACTGAGAAATTTGGAGTCTTTGAAACGCTGTCCTGCCCAGACTAGCAAACAGTAGAGGCTGATTTGTAGATATATGATTCTTGACTATATGATTGATTGACTGACAATAGCGAAACATGATTGCTTAAAATTTTCTCGATAGAAAATAAATCCAAAGTCGAGTCTATATTTTCCTTGCGCACGCATTATTAAAAGACACGATTAAGTTAATATGATGGTATTTTACCTCATCTAGGTACTGACAAGAGGAAATTTAATAAACCTGCACACAGTCAGATATTTAACGAGATTTGTCTAAAAAGCCATTCTCGGAAAGGGTTGCATCCCATTTTGTCGTGAGCGAAAAACAAAGGGTGTCTCTTTCGATCGAATCGATATATCGCCTTAATGTAAGTATGCTTATTATTGACGAAATTGTATATAATTTAAGAAGTAATATTTTTTAGTTTACTACCCATTTTTAATAAATTTTTCATTAGCTGTTTCATGATGACAAAAGGTTGCTTGGAAGAAATGGCTCTTTAGCGATAAGACCGACTGTTGATTACCCCTATTTTTCTTTTTTTCAACTCTGTATTAGTTTTATTTTACTACACGGTTAAAACTCACGTATTAATTGTCACTTCGGGCGACATGTTATAACATGTCTCACGAAAGTTTAAATTCAAGTTCTGTATTAGTTTTATTAATAAAGAGTACCTATTTGTATTGTATTGTTAAATGAAGTGTCCTTTATGTTTTGACATGTTCAACAAAAGCAAAAACGATCTCCGTCTGAGCAACCTGCTTCAATTCAGGGTGATTTCTATTGTGCTACAACGCGAACCATTTGATCTTGTTTGTTCAATCACTTTGAAGTTCCAATTGGTCTTTTATAACGAAACACAGCATCATATCAACTCTATTTATTCGTAACACTGACAACATTCAGCCAGATTTGAAGCGCATTCAGTTTATTTAGAACTAGCGGCCCGCCCCGGCTTCGCACGGATAGTCTAGTTTTGCTACCTAATGTTTTGATCTACTTACCTGCTATATTACTACAGACGACATTTCTCTTCGACTATTGCTCGTTTTCCTTACAAATATTCAACCCCCTTTTTTACACCCTTAAGGGATGAATTTTCAAAAACGCTCAAATCACTTTTCTTATATTTTAACTGAGAGTCTCCACAAGTGCCTATGAAGTCACTCACTTTAAAAATTCAGGTTGCCCAAACAATGTTTTAATCCGCTTTTCACCCCTTCAATTCAATTCAATTCAATACATTTATTTCAGGCATCAGAGGCTTCAGAGGGTGAATTTCAAAAAACGCTGAATTCAGTTTTCTTTGTATTTCATTCTAGGTTAGGTACAACGAAGTTTCAAGCTCCTCGTTTAATAAAAAAAATGCTCCCCATACAAACTTTCAACCCCCGTTTCACCCCTTTAAAGGGCGAATTTCGAAAAACGCTGAAAACAATTTTCTTCCATTTTGATGCTTAGTCTTTTAGAGAAGTTTTAAGTTTCTATCTTAAAAATAATTTTGTTTCCCATACAAAATGACCACCTCCCTTTTAACCCCCTTTAGGAATGAATTTTGAAATAAATTATAGCCTATGTCCTATTCTGATGTCTAAGCTACAATACTGGAAAGTTTCATAGAGATCCGTTCAGTAGTTTTTGAGATTAAGTGGAACGTACATACATACATCCGCACAAACTTTCACGTTTATAATATTAGTAGGATAGGATAGGATTTTAGACCACGGATCTAAGTATACTTAGACGGATTGAGTACTACGCCGAAAAAGTGTGACCGATAGAGAAGTCATGAAAGCGGGTAGTATCTCGTTCTAATTTAGGGTGACCAAGTTGTACATCTGTGGATATTGGGATTAGTTTTAACATAATATATAGACTAACTAATTTCGGCATTTCTTCTCTCTAATGGTCTCTGAAAAACGCCATTGCGGCCTAGTTGCAGAATAAAGTTAAGGGGAGGTATCCCCAACGCAAATGTCCCGCTCTAACACGCGTGAGTTTACAATTAACCATCCCGCTCTCTACGCAAGCTCTGCGCGCAGTTTTGTAAATATTTAGCTATAGTGATTAAGCCAATCATTTTATCAAAGCAAACCCTGCGAATTTGTCTATAACTATTTACGATCTTTAATTGAGTACAAAAACTTAATGTTAAATATCAGTAATGTAGCCGTAGTATTGAAAATACATTCCAAAAAGAGGTAACTTCGCGATTTTTTACTATCGAGTGAAATTCATCAGGTCATGTAACTGACTGCGATTTTGACTAGACAAGATCCTTATTGTAACACACATATTTTTTTTAGATTTTAAGACACTATATTCTATGTCTCAGATGGTTTTTAAAAACTCAAAAGTGGTAATACACGGCCTTAAAACCAATCTTTTGTAAAATTTCCATTGATATCTTAGGTAATGTTGTTAATTTTGTCAAAAACATAGTAAATATGTTTGGCCGGATTTTTAATGAAGTAGGTACGTCGTCTCGTCTAATAAAAGCTGGTCCTCGTAGTTCCAATACTCTCACGAAATGTGTTTTGTCCAAGATATTTCGTCGTTAATTAGTTTCCTAAGTTATCACGCGATCCCTATAGGAGCTTTAAGGGGAAGTAAAGACAAGATTGTAGTTTTCGACACGGTTAAATAATAGCTGGTCCTCATAGTTCCAATAAATAAATAAATAAAATATTTTTGGACAATCTTACACAAATCAACCTAGTCCCAAACTAAGCAAAGCTTGTACTATGGGTACTAAGCGACGATATACATACTTATATATATATATATATAGATACTTAAATACAAAGACACATCCAAGACCCGAGAGCAAATATTCGTGCTCATCACACAAATAAATGCCCCCCGGCCGGGATTCGAACCCGGAAAACTTTTTTCCAAGATATTTCGTCGTTAATTAGTTTCCCAAGTTTTCACGCGATCCCTATAGGAGCTTTAAGGGGAAGTAAAGGTAAAATTGTCGTTTTCGACACGGTTAAATCTCTAAAATGAACCCACGAATAATTATGAAAAAATTAAATTTAGTCTTCTTCTAAAACACTCCTTGTATTTATGCTCTTATTCCATTCGATATTTTATTTAAACACTTAATGGCATAGAGTTTCTTTTGCAAAAATAGGATTTTTGGATAGTGTGTATGCAGTTTATGGGATGGCAAGCGGAAGCATGGCGACCAACTCCTGCGCTATAAAGATGTGTTGAACCGCCACATGCGGAGATGTGACCTCGCACTATAGTGCTGGGAGTTTTTGGCTCAAGATCGCGCATACAGTGAGGGTTAATGTGCATGCCTTCGAAGAACGAAGACGGAGTGAACTCCACGCTAAGCGTGAGGATTTGAAGGCCCGAACACCAAAGGGCCTCCGCTACAAATGCTGACGTGTATGGTGTGTGATCGCACATAGTAGCTAGTTGTTGCGACTTGTGACAGACCACAGATGTCTGAAAATGTTTATCTGTTTATGGTCGCGTTAATGTTTGTTGTGTTGTCAGTGAATAGCGATTGCGTGCGAATTTTTTAATTATTTATGTTTTTATATTGTTTGTTTTTTGTCCTTCGTGGCTTCACGTGGTCCCAAAGAAAGACCAGCGCTAGCCAATGGCTAGCACTTACGTATGCTGATTTGGGGCCATTTCGTGGCTATGTTCTGTATTGTGGTGTTATGTTTATATTTGTACTGTATTTGTGCCACGAATAAATGTTTTTCTTTCTTGTCTTCTTCTTTCACATTCAAGGCACAGATAGGCTATGTCAGCCACCTGAGAGCTCACGAACGACGCTCTCACTAGCCAGTTTCTTACCAGTCGCCGTAGTCGAAATCGGCCAGGCGGATGATGAGATGATGCAGTTTATGTAACAGAAAGCCGCCAGTAAGAAACTCAGCTAGGCCGGACCTGGGTCGGACTGACTATACTCGATATGCGGCGTTACCAGGACGAATGGGGACCATAATCTCTCTCTGTCTCTGTCTGTCTGTCTCTGGGTCTGTGTTAGTCGTGATCGCGCGGTGGACAGTACCCGTTGGCGATAATGCCTTTTTTTAAGTGTACCTACGTTCGTGTCTGAGTTGGACGCCTTAAGCGCAGCCTTCCATCTTTCGATGGGCGCTGTGATTGTGTGATTACGTCGTCCGTCGGTCGGTCGTCGGGTCTGTGAGTGTGAGCCTAATAGGAGGCAGGACCGTGCGGCCCGTTATCAGTGATCGCCGAGCGTACGCTAGATATATTTTAATGTTATTGTTAATATGGGAGATGGCATTTAGATCTACTACGGTCGAAAACATGGAACGTTTTCGAATGACACCGATGATATAAACAGTTCGCTATTTGACTATTTTTTGTTTATATGTCGCCATTCGAACCAGTTTTCATAGACGTCAAATTTCTCAATGGGACCAAGTACATTTAGACCACAATAAAGAGCAAACATTAGGAAAGAACCTAGCTCGACGCTAGCGGCCTCCAAAAGGCTCCTACAAATTGGCACGGGCAAATGACGTCACACGCATTTTAGGTGTGAAATTAAATAATAAAATATCTGTGAACAATCTTTCACAAATTAACCTAGTCCCAAACTAATCAAAGCTTGTACTATGGGTACTAAGCGATAATAAACATACTTATATAGATAAATAGATACTTAAATACATACAAAACTACCACGACCCAAGAACAAAATATTCGTGCTCATCACACAAATAAATGCCTTGGCCGGGATTCGAACCCGGGACCTCCAGCTTCGTAGGCAGGCAGGGCCAATAGCATGTGTTTTACATAGTTGCCATACATTTTTTTATTTATTTTTACGTAAGAATTCTATTGATACCTTTTATTTAACTTTTCAATGTTAAATATCTTTTTTTTTAAGTTTATTATTTTCAAGTCATTGTGATATTTTGATGGTTTGCTATTCATAAAGTTATACCATGTTATAAATTTTGACATGTGTCAAATACCCAATTGTATTAAAAAAAATACTCTAGAACTTTCCTATGTACATTTCGACAAGTCAGATACAAACGGTCGCAATTCAGAACTTCAATTTCCTGAACACAACAAATCGCCATTAACTAAATTGTGGCTAAAACGTTTTATAAACGCTAAATTATCATATTTTCATTAACCGATTGGTTATGAAATGAGTATTCATATTAGGAGTATTATTTATTGTATTCTGGCCAATGGCATTTTACATTGCAAATGCTTTTTGCTCAATCAGACATTAAGGGAATGCCATGAATAATATCGCGTTTTTTGAAACGCTGTTTTGACCAGATTTAGAAATAATGAGGACTTATTTTGAGAATATGATTTTTGATGGCCTTTATAATACGACGTGTAAATGTTTTTATGAATAAATGGATTATGATTATGATTAATAGTGTCTCTGATTATAGCCAAAACATGATTGATTCAATCTTTGTTGACAGGAAAATAACTACATTTACTTTGTATAATTTATTTTTCCTGATCTTACTCAACATTACATAATTAAACAACACCTCATATCACACAAAAAAATATGAATAAGTTTTATAAGAATAAGAAATAATTTATTGCCATAAAAGACTAAACAACAAAATACAATATAATATATTTATATTTAGTTAAGCAGTTTCACGTTTCACGTGATAATGTGTAGCGTGTACATGCTGTAGAAAACCAACATTTTTCCAGGGTCCAACCAACCATGGGAACCAACTACTCCGTCGGCCATCTTAAATTTATTAGGGGTGGAAAGTTTGTATGGGGAACAAAATTTATTTTTAGATAGGAACTTGTAAATTCGCAAATGACTAAGCATTAAAATGGAAGTAAACTCTTTTTCACACCACCTGCTCGTCAATGCCCAATTATATATCATGCAAACCTTACCGAAAGCAAATCATTATAACCCTTGGCTTAAGCCGGGTAGTAATATCGTACTGAATCTCATTATAACCCGCCGGGTAATAATGTGATTTCACTTTTCATAGTTCTTATAGTTCTGTAATTAAAGTCTAATGTCGTGAAGTCCACTAAGCGGCGAGGAGGCGGCACACCAGCTCCGTGTTTTGTTTGGAACGTCGTGTTCGAAACAAAAGACTGCGTCGTCGGCCGCCGCCTGTAGCGCGTCAAGCGCGTGGTTTTAGTACAATATTTGTAGAATTACATTTTGGAGTTTTCATTATTCTCATATTTTATTACATTTTTAAATAAAATCACTATGTAATATCCGTGCCTCGCACGTAGCTAAGGCTGGCCTTCCTCCCTTCGCAGCAGTTGCAGCAATGTAAATAAATACATACTTACATATTTGTGGACAGTCTTACACAAATCTACCTAGTCCCAAACTAATCAAAGCTTGTACTATGGGTACTAGTCGACGATATACATATACCTATAAAGATAAATATATACTTAAAATACATAGAAAACGTCTAAGATTCAGGAACAAAATACTTGTGCTCACCACACAAATGAATGCAAGCAGTCGTCGATGTACTAGGTATTAAATACCAAAAACAAGATCCGCGTGGGTTACAAGGCGCTTAATTATACGGAGTAAAATAGATTCTATTAAAATAGATACTAAAATTTGCTGCGATTGACTGATTTTATTCTGTTTTTGGTAGCCTTGGTTTTTTTATTGCCTCGCAAGAGGTGAGAAAAGTAGAGTATACTCCTCGGGGATAAAGCTGTTTTTGTCTTGGGCGCGCTTAAATCCCTCACTACACTCAGGACTCAGTCTTAATTCCCTCGCTTCGCTCAGGAATTAAATCATTACTCCCTCGCTCCGCTCGGGAGTAAAATTTAGAGTCCTTCGTTGCGTTCGGGATTCAATATCGCACCCGTGACATAAAACAGTGTTTTATCCCCTTGGTGTATAATCTACTATTGCCCCACTAATTAAAATTTGGAGGGAAATAATAGAAGACGACCCGTTCTTATGATATGACTTTTTATTATTTATGTACTTTTACGAATACCTATGATCTTTTGTTGATGTTCGTAGTTTACATTTATTTTGGAGTGCGAAATAAACCAGCGGAGGGATGATTACATAACGTTTTTACAGTATAAGTATATCCTTATGTGTCTTATCATGTAAACAGTTGGTTTACATGTTAGGACACATTATCACCCTTTTCTCTATGATTACATAAAAATCACCACTTAAAATGTTTTTGTATACAAGCTATAGCGCACAGAGTAGGTACTGTAATCCTAGATAATAGTGTGATAATGATTAACGTCTTCATGAAAAGTTTGTTTACATGATAGGACACTTTAAGATGAATAGACTGTGAGTAATCTATATAATATACGTAATTTTCCATACTAAAAATGCCAGATATACCAAACGTAAGTTAGACAATTTATATTAATCAACTAACAGGTAGATAGCAGCGGGTACGCCAACGTAAGAGAGAAAATTGTTTGAATTTGACGAAGATACTTCAGTTCTTACTCGTTAAGATGGGGCGGGATTTGGGTCAAGATCATTTAATGCTCTACGCGATAAAATCGCCTTAAGATGTTTTTGACCCCGTTTTCTTGGGCATGAACATACGCAGATTGTTGTCTTACGTAGTTGACCGAGTGAAAAGACGTGACATGAAAGTATTTTTGTCGAACCTGAAACATAGCTTCAAATGCTTTCGTATGTAATTCCGTTTGTTCTCTTCTATACAGGTAGCATTTCTGAACCGATTCTCGTGAAATTTTGTGAACAGGTTCGAAAATTAAAAGAAAGTTTTTTGTCAAGTCAGTTTTTGGAAATAAAAAGAAAAAAACATTTTTTTATCAATGATAACGTATGTTTCTGCGTCCGGATTTCAGTTTGTTCTCCTCTACAGATCGCATTTCTCAACGGATTCTAGTGAAATTTTGTAAAAAAGTTATATGATTTTATAAAAAAAAAAATTGAGCTAATTTTTGTATACATATATGCAAATATATATATATTTTTCAGAGGTTTGTGCTCTTTATGTAAATATGCAAATATATTTTTTTTAAGTGGTTTGTGCTCTTCTACGTATCCAACCCATCAACCCATTCTTGTGAAATTTTGTGAGCAGGTTCGATATCTAATATTATTTTTGGAAATAAAAAAAACACACGAGATCTACAGCTCACAGAGCCACTAAATAGTTAAATTGTAAATATGTATCAAAACCTTATTTTGCCGATTCTTACCGATTTCTACCGATAGTTAAAGATATGTGGGTGAGGGCATATAATTCGCCTACATTTTAATAGATTCCGTTGTGTCATGAAAGTTAGTGTAATTATTGTTTGACAATTTTTTGTGACACAACGGAATCACACCCGCATACCAAAATCTTAAATCGCCGATAGAAGATCTATTTATGGGACATATTATTGAGTACGAGTATGTCTCAGTTTGAACAACCTTATGGATTCAAAAATAAAGTCAAGTGCACATAGTTTTGATCACTCTGTCCGTGTACATCTTTTAGAACTTGACTACCTAGAGTGGGCAACTTGACTATTAGGAGTTCTCAAGCCGTCCGAAAGCTTCTTGACTTGGCTTAACGACTGCTGTCATAGACCGCAGCCGTGATCAACGGCTTAATGTGCCTTCTAAAGCACAGGAGCACTCAGGTAGTAACCACTCAAAGCGGTTACCCATTCAAGATTTGACCACGGCCGACGTTGCTTATCCTCGCGTACCGCACGCAGTACGTGGGCTTCGCTGGGCCACGAACGCTTCTATGTAAACAAACATTACACAAACAGAGTAATAAATTATGCAGAATATATCCGTGTTTTAAGTAAGCTATCTTCGTATCATTTTGTGCCTTACGATAAGAATTGGGCGAATTAAAGCTAATCTAGATACAAATATTTTACAGCGGTAAATGATATATCGAGTTGGTTTCAATGTAGACCTAACACAAGTGGCTTAAGGCTGATATTTCAATGGCGAAGTCAATAAGTTAGCAAAGGTTAATGTTAACGATATTGGTATTTATTATCTTTGCGAAGTTCCCTTTGGATTAAAGCTGTCAAAATAAAATTTGTTTTTATCGTGGCTAAGCCTCTTTACAACGATGAAATATCAAATTATTTGTTTTGATTCTTTTCTTCATGAATAGTTAATTACCTAACTAATGAAAATATGTTTAAATACTAAAAATACTAGGTATATACTTAATTGACCGAGTGAAACGAAGGTCTCTGTTTTAGCTTTGATAAAAATGCTTTCGTATGTCCGGATTTCCGTTTGTTCTCCTCTAGAGGTCGCATTTCTTAACCAATTCTCGTGAATTTTGTAAGCAGGTACGAAAATTATAAGAACGTTTTTAGTCGATTCAATGTTTGAACAAAATTATTATCAATTTTTTCGTTTTTTTCTGCTGCCGTTTTTTCCTCTACAGGTTGCATTTCTCAACCGATTCTCGTAAAATTTTGTGAGCAGGTTCTATGACTACATTAAATATATTTAGTTTGTAATTTTTTGCAAATTTTAAATATTTTTTTTCGTCAATGGTTTGTTCTCCTCTACAGGTCGCATTTATCAACCGATTTTCGTGAAATTTTGTGAGCAGGTTCGGTAACTCTATAGAATTTTTTTATAGAGTCACTTTTTCGAAATTAAAAATATATATATATATCAATGATTTTGTGTTTCTGCGGCCGAATTTCGATTTGTTCACCTCCAAGGGTCGCATTTACAACCGATTCTCGTGAAGTATTGTGAGCAGGTTCTTTGATAACATAGAATATTTTATCGAGATTTTTTTTAATAGGGATGATGACACTATAAAAGAAAATCAATAAATCCAAATTTTCTACATAATGACTCAAATTCTCAATCAAACGGCAAAAAAAGTAATTCAAAAAAATTAATAACTACGTAATTATAAGTCTTCAAAGTTTTAAAAGTGGGTATTTTCTGTCGCTTTTCCGCAAAACGCACCTTTGTATTGAACGATTGTCATTTACTATGGCGCTACTCAAAGGTGACGTCACGGTCGAGTAGCACTTTCTCTCTCTAACTACGAACATTCTAACCGTTGTAGCTTCGTTATTTTTTGAGATATTTGAATAGGATTTTCACTATTTGGCATAGTTTTATGTCTTCTTTCTATTGAAGTAATAATTTTTTTTGAGACAAAAAAATTGTCCTCTTCTACAGCGTTTCTCAACCGATTCTCGTGAAATTTTGTGAGCTCGATATCTAACATAGTTTTGGAAATTAAAACAAAAACACACGAGGTCTACAGCTCACAGAGCCACTAGTCAAAAAGCCAATAATTTTCGAGCGATTGCTCGTCCAATAGAACTAAGACATCCACTCAAAGCAATTAACAAATTTAATACGTGAGTACCTACCTACCTACTCCAACCAGTTCATTTAATATTTACTAACCTCTGAGACTTGATTAGGAGATTGCTGCGGCATAACAACTTATTAAATGATCTTTCAAATATATATATTTTGGATCTTTGTTCAAGCGTTCTGCTTTTGCGTCTTCTACTTAACGAAAAAAAAATACTCTAAGATTCGAGCTCAATATACATCACGCCAGGGCCGGATTTACCATAGGCAATGCAATTCTCGTGCCCCTTTTCAGCTGTTTTAAAGATCATCAGCTCTTTTTTTTGCCCGCGCGGGGCCCGTCTGTGGGGCCCCTAGGCAGTTACGAGTACTCGGCCTAAAGGTGGCCCTGGCTCACGCGCCGTAAGCGTTGTGACGAAAGGTATGCGTCCCGGATGTGAGTTAAACGTTACGAATGAGTCGCGCTACGCGTTTATATATCCCATCCACGAAGGCGCGCCCCTCCACAGCCCAAAGTACAACTGCGCACAGATTAGTATGAGATTCGCTGTGGAGGGGCGCGTCGTCGTGGAGGGGCGCGTCGTCGTGGATGGCGGGCACTATACGTTTTGAGCTGCGGTCTGGTCAAACCTTTACATTATTTGGACCAATGGCCTAAACTTTTTAACGCACTTTTGGCACAGGCGATTAGCTACGCGGCATGCGTAGGTACTTACGTAAACTGGAATAATAGTATGGCCAAATGCTTTCTCCTTGAAAACAATAACAGTTTCTGGACGAAGAACTATTATCCCGGCTTCAGAACCACCATGATTGTGCTTATAAACTAGCTGAGGTTTCTCAAAGTTTCGAATAATCAATTATTCAGCCGCTTTGTTGTTCCGATATAACCCAGTGAAGCATTGTAATGTTCGCTCGGCGTGTAATATTCAGGGCTTATATTTAGTCACCCTGAAAAGGGTGCGAAAAGATCGAGTTTTCGTACAACGACCTCGAGGTTTTGTACCTGAGGTTCTTAGGATGGTATGAGAAGCTAGGAAAAGATCTTACTTTGGAGGTTGGTTTTTTAGACAAACTGTATATGGATTGATAAATAACGAATAAAGTTATGATAAACCTACTTTAAATATATTATTTTAATAGCGTATCCAGCCATAAACATGACATGTATTATTGATAAGTAATATTATTAATAAATGACTATGACTAAATTAACAAGTAATTGACAACATTTCATATTTTTAACTACTTTATTTTATGAACTAGTTAGAAAATAGGTAAAAATTTAAGCCACCCGTATTTTTTCGTTTTCAATTTAACTCATTATTTCATACAAAAAAAAACACGTTGAAAGGTAGGTCATTCCAAAAGGGCGTCAAGTAAAATATGACGTCATCTTCCCAACAAGAATCCAGAGCCACTCCAGAGCAGCGATTGTCTGTACTCTGTACTAAGGTCTCCCTGAATACAGCGAGGAAGATGACGTCAACTTTCGGTTTACAGTAATTTGCGATTTTTTCCAAAATTAACGGAGAAAAAAATCTAAAAATAAGTTTTTTGTGTACTTTACACGTTTTTACCGAAATGGTTTTCGAATTAAGACTTTTGGAAATTATGAAATATTGTCAATTGTATCAAATTAAAGGGACTAATTCATTGCTGCCACATTTGAACCAATGACGTTTTGGCTTACGCGGCCCATTGCTGTGACCGTCTGAGCTATCGGAACCTTGTTCGGACTCAATGAATTAATTTCTTTACTACATGGAACAACATGAATAAATATAAAAATAAACCTAATTTATTGACCCTGACAGTTAACAGCTTACTTATATTATACCGCTAGATGCGAGAGAAACCTAATTCTATATAACCTGTGACGACTTGTAACATGATAAATAAATAATCCCACCTGTGGTGTTTAATTTTTTTGGAAAAATTTAAATAAAAAATAGTAGGACAATCTTACACAAATCTAACTACCTCTATTTTTAAGCTCAATGATTTCAATAAGGCTTGTGTTAAGGGACTATTGGGGGGCTTGTATAGACGACGATTATTGTTAATACATATATAGGTAAATACACTAAATACATAAATTAAATACCTAGAAACCGTTAAAGACTCCGAAAGTAACAATCATGTTCATTACACAAATATTTTCTCTTACCAGAATTCGAATCTAGGACCGTCAGTTTCGTAGGCAGGGTCAATAACATCTAGGCTAAAGTGGTCGTCATAGCCAATTTTGCAAACATCTTGTTGCATCTTTAATCGAAACAAGCGATGCCGTCTTCTTTATTATTTCATACCGGGGGTCGGATACCGGTATTTTATCTTTACAAAAATACCGGTATTATAACGTTCTCTTACATTCTTCGGTTTATTATTTAATTTTTAATTGGACAATCTAATAATACAAAGTTGTTACCATACACGATTCAGTCCTACGTAAAAAGCATAAAATAATTCAAAATATTGGGCTATTTCATCCTACAGGTTGTCAGCCCTGTTTCATACAACATTGATAAATACCAACATACCTTCAAAGGACCAAAAATTTCATCAGAGTTCGAGACAAAAAAGGAGAAATGGTTCAATTTTATCCTTCCTCTATAAACGATAGCGAACAATGGCTTGTGAATAGGGCTTCCGGAAAATGACGGTGCCAAGTTTGTAGAGTAAACGAGGCTATTTTGATCGAGGCTTCGTAAGCATGAGAAATTCGCTATATGACTAATTCGTTTTTGATTCCCTTATAATATATGGTGCCATTTGAACCTGTTTTTAGAGACGACCAAATATTTGTATGGGACCAGCTACAATTAGAGCAATAAAAACCGGCCAAGTGCGTGTCGGGCCACGCGCAAGGTAGGGTTCCGTAGTCGTCCACCGTTACATTATGTGGACTAAAAAGTTAGCAAACTTATATTTACTATGTTTTTGACAGAATTAACAACATTATCTAAGGTATCAATGGAAATTGTACGAAAGTTTG
Source organism: Cenopis cana (assembly GCA_951800055.1). Classification (NCBI taxonomy): domain Eukaryota; kingdom Metazoa; phylum Arthropoda; class Insecta; order Lepidoptera; family Tortricidae; genus Cenopis; species Cenopis cana. The sequence goes on along the minus strand of OX637476.1, from coordinate 14,894,403 downwards.
CTTTTGCAAACTACATTTCTGAAGTTCGACTATTACTCGTTAACTAGTAATGTCTACTTAGCTGTGATAGTTTTCCTTTTAAATTCATCGTATATACTACTACCATGAATTTTTTTACATGCCTAGTATCCATCGTTTAGCTGGCGGGGGGGGGGGGACACACTTGACCATAACAAAAATTATCACTTAAAAGCTTAATATCACGCCAATCTATTCTTTGATCAAAAAATGCTTTTAGAAACCTTATAATATTTTTAAAAGAGCTATCCAACGAAACCCCACACGATGGGGTTTGGAAGAAAAAAAAATTGCACCACCACTTTACATGTACGAGGGGTGATCCAAAAGTAATGATAACGAGTATGTAAAACAACACATGTGTTCAAAAACTAAATTTATTTCTTAACGTAGTCTCCTAACAAGTCTACACACCTATGCCATCTTTTCTCCAGACTACGAATTCCATTTAAAAAAAAATCTTTGTTTGGACTCTCCAAATAAGCCTCCACAGCGGCCATAACCTCACTGTCATTCAAAAAAATTTTTACTCGGAGATTTTCCTTCAGCCGTGGAAACAGATAAAAGTAGCTGGGGGTTAGGTCTGGCGAATAGGGGGGTGTTCCACCAATTCGAAACCCGCATCCCGGATTGCAGCCATTGCAACACCTGGCCTTATGAGGAGGTCCGTTGTTGTCTGGGTGGAACATTCTAGGCACCCAACGACCGGATACTTTATTCATGTGCAATTCTTGGGTTAAGATTCTTTGAATGCTGCCATACGAGATCCCTGTGACCTCATTTAAATGTCTGATTGTCACTCTTCTCTCAGTTAAACTAAATCTTCTATTTTTTTGACATTGTTCTCAGTGCGGACGATGGAAGGCCAGCCCTCGCGGTGTTCGTCTTTACAAGATGTTCTACCCAAGTTAAACTTCTTGCACCAGTGTGCAACTGTAGAATACGGAGGAGCAGAGTCCCCTAATGTTCCCACCAATTCAACATGTATATCTTTAGTACACATTTTTTTCAAACAGAAGTACTTAATAACGGCTCTCACTTCAGATTTTTCCATTTCCACGCATTTATTCCGACAACTCACGAATAATTAAATTTATTTCAGTGACAGATATCAATTTTTTTACATATTTTTTTTTAATTTACTGGCCAAGAACTGCCTTAAAAAATAAAACCTCTTTTTGCTTTTTTCAGCCACTGAAAGTATTTCATTATCATTACTTTTGGATCACCCCTCGTAGGGGAGGTTCCCTGAAAAATATTTTTTTTTAATATTTTATTCTACCGTTTTGTCGGCGTCATTGATATGTATACTCATGCCAAATACAGCTTTCTAGTACTAAAGGTTACTGAGAAAAACGGGGGTCGGACGGACGGACGGACATGGCGAAACTATAAGGGTTCCTTGTTTACTACGGAACCCTAAAAAAGAGAAAAATGATAGGCAAAGTTTTCGAGCACTGAAAGCGATCCATACTAATTGAAATGTGACGTCAAAGCACTGTATGTACTTCGTACTCGTACTACCTTAGTATGGAAAAAAGAGTAATTAGCCGTTTATCTCGTGAAATATTGCTTTTACGGACATAGTTGCCATACAATTTCTTTTTTACTGAGACAACAATACTATTGAAAAATTTAAAATTTACATTTGGACTATTTAAAAAATCTACATTTTTACAATTAGGTACACAGGGTAGAAAAAAAAATGTGTTAAAAGAAATCAATTTTCTAAAATTTTCTATGATTTTTAAGTACCTATTTACTTGTGTATGAAATATTCGATTTTATGGATATTTTGTACGACAGATGAGTATAAGACCTAATGTTTCTCAGGGAATTTTTAATCTTTCTTTATCTATTAGTGACATAAAAAGCGAATGTTTATTTTTCGATATTTTAGCTGGTTTAATTCCCGGGTGAGACAAGCGGATTTTAGATTTTTTTTAATACCTACAGCTTTGTTTTTTATTTTAATAATAGAATGTTTCCTTGAAGTAGAGGTGGGTGATAAATAACTTCACGATGACAAAATCACGGTGATCCGCCGTTAAAAAGTAACAGTGTGACTTATCACGAAGTAACAACGTTACAAAATAACGTTGTTACTTAGCGCTACGATATCACTGGAACAGTCTCCATACCAGCCGATATCATTCGAGACCTTATTACATCGTATCAAGGTTCAAATAATTCGCGACAGTCTTGTAACGTCCGGAACGGAACGTAGAAGTAGCATTAACACTAGTCACAGAGTAACATCAGTTGTTACAAAAATGTCAGTAACTGCCGGGAACGATCGAAACGCAAAATGTCGTGACACGAAATAACCGAAGTGACAAAGTCACGGTGATTTTTCACTGTAATTTTTTTGGAACGGGAATAGCAGTAACGGTGATCAAAAAGTAACGCTATTCCCCATGTCTACCTTGAAGTAAATTGAGCTATCTTAAGGATTTAAGTTAGTTTCCCTCCAGGGCCCGCGGCCGCGTATTTTTTCCTCCCTGTAATACTTATCTTTTTATAAGTTTGACTATTTTGTCTAATATACTATTTATTGTGATAATTTGATAGTTTTCTATTCATATAACCACACTATATTATAAATTTTACCATGTGTCAAGTACACCATGTGTCACCCAAGTCTTTAACGTTGAATAACGTACGGGTTTGGAAGCTAACATATGAGGAGTTGACGGAGTCTGGCTGAGTCCAAATGCGGTCATGTCTAGGTTAAACTAGAGACTAATAAATTATATACATTGGCAATGTTTATACACTGTGGCGCACTTTTATAATGAGCCAGAGGCGTCTTTGTATCTAGACAAACGGCAGTGTGTCAGCCAAGTTAGCAATGCAAAAAGGCGACTATATCCAGGTGACCTAGAATGTTGATATTTGTCATTCGGCTAAGTAATTGTGTATATGTATATAAAGTAAAATCTAAAACTACTTAGTGAATTTTAACATTCTTTTTTTAATGTAGGTACTCTTTTTCCCGCGACGGGAGTAATTTTTGCGCAAATTTTCTCTGAAAGGAAATCGATAATTTTGATTACTTGCCTATTGGTCAGATTAAACTGGAAACCAAGTTATATCCAAAGCTCCATGTTTTGCAAAACGTTCTTCAATTTGCTAAAAAAATTATTTAATATGTTATCTAGTAATTAATAATTTAGCATATTTGGGAATACTGACATGAGGATTTCATGAGAATATGGAGCAGCCCAACTGGAGAAGTACCTCCGCCTTACAGAAGACCACAGCCATTAGAACATTATTCATTTACTATACAGGATATGTGCTGTTGTGTTCCTGGAGGTGAGCAAGGTTGCCAGAGCTCCCGAGGATGCATTTTGTTGAAAACGAGCTAAATTGGTCCTTTCTGCTCCCTGAACAGTGAATCCTCAAATTTTATGAAGAGTCAGAAACGCGCACGTGTCATAGGCTGCAGTGTCTACTTACCATCAGGTGGACCGTACGCTTGTTTGCCACCGTGGTTATATACTTTAAAAAATGAGGTCATATACATACAGTGATTTACAAACCATCTCGAAAATATAATAAACAACAGCAGTAACCACGTTGCTCCATTTATTTTAGTAGGTACTTTATCACACAAACAAATTCAAAAGTAAGTTAAATGGGTACATAAAATTTCTTATAGAAATAAATTGACTTATAGGAAAGAAACCACGTATAATCGTATATAATAAAATACTACAAGAAAATAAACGGGATTGGTTGCTGCTGATCACATTAGGAGCATGAATTTTACTATTCTTCGTTCGATATTACCCTTCAAAATTGGTAACAATAGTAGATTGTTAACCAAGGGTTGAAAGCCACCCATTTCAGACGAAATATTTTGGAGCTCGAACGCGTCAGAGCGCCAATAATTCGAGGCTGAAATGGGTGGTTTCACCCGAGTTCAACACTCTGCTTTTCATTCCGAATACGTGGAAACTAAAAAAATCCAAATATGCTATTAAAACATCGGCTGAATCCAGTCAAATCCTATTGAAGCCATATTAATAGTAGTTTATGCAACTAGTACATAATGAGGGGCATTAAAACACGAGTGTGTTTTATGAAACGAGCCGAAGGCTAGTTTCATAATAAGGTCACACGAGTGTTTTAATGCCTAATTATGTACAGTTGCATACATTACTTTATCTACACACATATTATAACTACTCTAAGATGGGTTCAGAAACCGTAGTAAATAAATACAATAATTGTGTTAATACAACCTTTTTTGCACGGTTGCGGAAATATCGAAATCAGAACTGGCAACCGATACCTGAATGTTATTTTAAAAAGTAAAGAGTCCCTATTCTGATGTGATCATGTCGTTCTAGCTCAAATTTCGTGCGATATATACTAAAAAAACATCGAGCTGACATTTCGCATCAACTGAATTTGAATTTTCAGTGATACTAGAATAGGGACATGTCAACTTTGACATTTAAATTTTGACAGTTTTGTTTGACGTTTAATATTTTAACATCATATATGAGATTAAAATTAAAAATTATATTACTGCTGTAGCCTTAGCCACCGATAAGAAAATTGCCATAAATTCATTGAATGTTGAAATGAGAGTCATTTTCTACGGTTTCCGAACGCATATTAGAGAATTTATGATATGTGTGTAGATAAAAGCGTTTGTGTATGGACCAACTTGGCGGGCACTATTGGTTGACGTTAATAGTGGAAGCGGATCTGGGGGCCGATTTTTGAGTGTCGAACGCTCGAATTTTCACTCGACATCTGGCAAAACATCATCAACAACAACAACAACAAATACTCTTTATTGCACACCTCACATAAACACACATACAAAAGAAAAACAAAGAAACAGGGATACAGAGGTAGAACAAAAAGCGGTCTTATCGCTAAAGAGCGATCATAGTTTTTTGACAGATCTCGAGTGAAAAGTCGAGCGTTCGACACTTACGAGTATATTGAACCAAAGAATATTACAATTTATTGAAAACATTGAAAAGTATCGCAAACATATTTGTTTATTTCCATTATTTTAAAATTTGTTTTAGTATAATTAGTAGCTTGAAATATTACTATGATTTAATGGCATTGTGGCTGATAAGATTCTGCCAATTTGTTTTTTTTAATACGATAATTTTTAGGACCGACCCAAAGTAACACAAGCAACAAGACTTTGCATTATATTGACAAAATAACGCCGGCAAACGTCAAAGAAAGGTAATTATATTAATTAAACTGGTTTTAATTGACTGTCACTCTAAGGCCCGGTATAATTACATTTAGTTTGTTTATTTTTGGATGTTTTACGGGAACATGATTCACCAAACATGTTTTAAATAACGTTACGTAGTATTATTTCAGTAAAATATTATGGTTTCGAGAACTCAGCTAGGCATAATTTAATAAACAAATATTGCTCGCTGTCACTGTCACAACCAATATGGCGGACTTTTCAATAAATGTATGTTGGTATTTGAGGATAATTTGGCAAGGGACCGGGACGGGTGGCGTACAAGAAGAGAGGCCTATGCTCAGCAGTGGGCGATTACGGGCTGAAGATGATGATGATGATGAGGATAATTCTGTGCCACATGAACCGATAGTAAGAATATATTTTGAAGTGACTTCTTTAGCGGCGCCACAAAGTAAATAGCGGCGGCGCGCGCCGGAGCAGAGAGTCCGCTCAGTACAAAGTGCCATTTTCGCTGCACGCACACAGGCATAACATTTACAGGCATTCTCGGTTGATTTCGGACGAGCTTAGTCGCGACTGTCACTGTCGCGTCGCGAGTGCTAGTTGTGCGCGCGTTGATCACTTGACGTCGCCGCCGCTACGTAGGTACTTTGTGTCACGTACGTCAAAATGAATAACCGATATTATTACAGTTTTTTTATTTAAAAGAAGGTAGGTACTTTCTATGTAAACTCGTTAGTGTACACAGTGAATCCTCAAATTTATTAAGGGTCAGCAACGCGCACGTGACTTCTTTGGAGTTGCAAGTGTCTATAGGCTGCGGTATTCGCTTACCATCAGGTGGACCGAAAGGTAGTTTTCCACCGCCGTTGTACAGAAAAAAATGTCGTAACCGCTGTCAATATTTATTTGATACTAAAACCTGTAAAACCTGTGCCGAGAAGTAATGAAAAGGTTAACCATTCGTTAAGGCCTGATTTACTATCGTTAATTTAGTCTAAGCCTTATAAAACCGGGCCTAAATATTTAAAGCACCATTCACGACACGGCTGTCTTTTCACGAGTGAATGGGAATAATTAAATTGTACAAAATAGAATAAACTTGTTCGCTGTGAGTTCGGCGGATTAAATGAATGGGGCCACGAAAACAAAGTCTTTATTATTTATTTAATTCAAAAGTTATTAATTAACTAACTGGGCTGGCACGACGACCCAAAATGAGTCTTGGCCTCCGACACAAGAGCACGCCACTTCGCTCGGTCAATCGAAATTTCTCGCCAGGTTGAACCGGCTCCGCTCCAAGCTCACGCAGCGCAGGTCCGCTTCCACCACAAACTGTATTGCACAAAACAAATGAGTACCTACAAAATGACTTACGTACGGACTTGCCTCAAGGCATTCTCTACCAGTCTTTTTTACAACCGGGGCAAACAGGCATACGGCCTATGGTAATTAGAGACCGTAGCCTATGGACACTGATGACTCCTGAAGATTCACAAGATTATTCCATTTGTGCATAGGTAGAAGTATTGTTATATATAGAGGTAAAGTACGGACACGAACTCACGGACAAAATTTCAACATTAATAACTGGACTGTAAACTGCATATTCGCATGATTATTATTTTACACACTCCAATCAAATACAAACGAAAAGTTCGTGTTTAATATCTTTTTTTTAATGTTTAATACGAAGTAAATGAACTTTCATTTACTTAAAACCCCCCACCATGTATATATATTTATAGCTAGTAACTTTGTAAGTTAACATGGAAATCATACAACATACAATTGTAGATCTTTTTCCATCACATTATCTATTGACGCGGTTACCACAATATAACCAAGCGGTTCGATCAACGAACCCGAATACGAGCAAAGTTTAATATTATCATTAAACAAGGGGTACTCCGAGAATAGCCGTAAATAATCGGTTTCGTTGATAGCCGAAACCTTGCTTCCCGCGTCTATTGCACGACATTGTCAATTTTAACATCTACAAAATAGGGTTTGTCCCCTGACGCGCACACCCGAATATTGTAGAAATCACTATCACATAACATCATATTTCCTGGCCCCAAACCGCTATATTCCGAATGAGTAGGTAGATAGATATTTTGTTTCTATCGAGATGAGACTATAATTTTGTTACTCAACTGCGTCAAAGGATCTTACGGAACCAATTAATTTGTGAGATTTCTGTTCTATTTTACCCCACTGACGTTCGCCCGTGGTTCACGATCTTCATACAAATTAGTCGAACATTTACGTGTATTTTAGATCTGTCTTATCTTAGCATTTGGTACGATGTTGGTTTAATTATTTAATAGGACTAAACGGATATTGTGTACATGCACACATAATAATATAAGCTGATTTAATATAATTATTGGAAACCTTTCAGTTATTGAAGTGAAAACTTCTTTAGCGGCGCTGAGCACTGTTTGTGATGCGGAAAAATTGTTAAACTCGCGACGATTCGTAAGACCAGCTAGGAGCTGACCCTCCTAGTGTCGTGGTTACGATGTTGGTAGGGGTCAACTTGGCTGGTCATTGTAAATTATTGTGGACAAAATCAAATGATACTCGGGAGATATATGTATATATGTAGATGGATTATGCGAATATGAATATTAGTATGAGTATGAGTATGAATATGAATACATATTGAACACGTACAGGTGAATTGACAATCGCGCGACGCGGTCGCGCTACGCGATTGTCTATTAGGACACCTATTCACGTTCAATATGTTTGATTTCAAGTTCGCGCGAACTTGCGATGATCCGCGTAGTCGCGTTGTATTAGGAAGATCCCTTAAACCAAAAATACAAAAAAAAACACAAAAAGATCACCGATGGATTCGAACCTAGGAACTCGTGCACAGAAGGCGCGACCTGTGCCGCTGGGCTACGCCCGCTACAGCAAGTGTTAGCGAATTTATTTAACACTTAACTTCTTCTTCTCTTACGAATTTTCAGAATCTTACGGTTTTCAGAATCTTACGGTCACGTGACCCCGTCGCGAGTTTAAACATTTGTCCCCATTACAAAAAGTGCTCAACGCCGCTAAAGAAAGAAGTTTTCACTTCAATAAAAATCAAGCATCAGTCCCTCCCACTATACTCTTTTTATTTTAATTCGCAAAAACAATGAACGCGCCATACATTTTACTATGGCAGTACTTTATAGATAAAAAACTGGCCGTAGCAGTAGCAGGTAGCTCCGACCGTTTGGCTGTAAACATGGAGCTGCAGACGACGGACGGACGGACGGCCGCGTGAGTGACATCAATAGGGTTTCCTTTTGACCCTTCGGGTATGGAACCCTAAAAATGAATTTATTGACAAGGCAGACAACAACTATAAATAAAACAACCTAGATCGTACAATACATCATCGCGTGTGCCAACTTTTGGCCGAAGGGTGTCCTTATTAAAGGGTGAAAACCCTTTCAGAAATTGCCAAGACGCCGTAAACCATCGGTATTGTTAATTCCGATAAGTTATTCCAGGTATTAGCCAGGCTGAGGTCGCCAAGTAAGCCGTCTACAAGTTCCCTAAGCCCTTTGTGCACATGAGCCAGAGTTTAACCCTTGACTTAGACTGACTTCCGAGATTACGGTCCCATCAATAAGCAGTCGAACCAGTATTAACGTGGGGGTTGCCAAGGAAATGTTTACAAGTAAATGTACACAGATTTACAAATAGAAGTTTTAGGTAGCAGTGACACCAATTGTTCCAATTTTTATGTTTTTTTGTGGTAATACGAGTAAGGATGATGCACGCTAGACCGTTCCGTGTCCGGGCCGGCCCGTTTTCTAGTACAAGAAATCGACGGCCGTCGATCGTCTTTTATTAGAAAACGGGCCGGCCCGGACACGGAACGGTCTACTGTGAATCATCCTTTAGTAGATTATTTTTTAACTTCAACATTTATAAAAACAATTTTTTTTTAATGCGTCACTGATGTAAACCATGTATTTTTGCTTTGTAACTCGGTCGAATAGTTTATGTAACTGCTTGTTTATTACGCTAGTACACATATGGAGTGGAAACTAAGTTGCCAAAAGCCAGTCAGTTTGCGGTGGGTGCAGATTGCCGTTTGAAACTTTTGGAACACATTCTGGTTCTGACGTGTTGGGTAGTGTATCTACATATTACAACTTAGTGTTTTCCAAGGATTGTGTCATAGCTTGGTGCTTGGAACACACTGAGTCGAAGCATTGCGTATTAGCTGTTGCAGTGTTTACTTACGTAATGAAGTAGATAGAGATTTACAAACGTGTAACAAACGTGCATGATTTTAGACGGTGTTATCAGTGAAAGTACAATTACATTTATTTACCTTCTTGAAGTTACCCGTTTCAGATGTGTCTCAACATTTTGGTCACGAGCTGAATACTACCACGTGTGGTCACTCCTCGCCACGTGCTGTGGCCACCGTTGTTTAATAAAGTTTAATTGTATGCCATTAAGTCCCGTTTACTAATTAATAATGTGCAATACAATTTGGTATGCAAGTAGTATGAGATCCGAACGGACATATAATACTATTGGTACTTCTTACGCTGTAGGTGGAAGTTGGCATAGTAAGCAATAGCTAAGCAAATGGTAATAATTGATTAGCAATATTATTCTATCTTATCTTATCTAGATGAGGGCCCTTGTGGATGCACTTCGACTCAATGGGACTCTCTAAGCTGCTCTCCAACCTTACCAAACCGGATTAATGGAGCTAAGCGAGAGAACTCTGAATTCCTTTGGTTCTGGGTAGCCATTGCCAAAGTCATTCATTATTTGTCTGGCAAGGGCGTCACATTCACACAGCAGGTGTTCCATTGTCTCGTATAATATTCCTCGCCACACATCCTACAATCCATGTTGTCTGGTACCTAGTCCCACCTTGGCCAAAAGTTTTTTGACCCCGAATGGTATTTTAACGCGATAAACTAATTTCACAAGTGCCATATAAAAATCCTTGTTTTCTAAGAGGACAAATTTTACTATTGTAAACTACTTGTATAAAAAAAAACAGAAAGCAAATACATAGCGCTTAAATCCCGCTCATGACCGATTCCTTATTGAATCCTGGCATCTGCTAGCCCCGCTGGCAACTGTGTTCAGCAAAATTACTTGCAATAAATAACCTTAGCTATCAATTCGCACTGCCTCCCGCTTGTAATGAAAGTCGCAATTGCTCTATTTGTTGTCCTCATAAACAAAATCCTCCTTTATAGGGGAGATTGGAAAGATTTTACACACCCGACCCAACGACAGCTGAATCCCGTTTACGCGAAAAACGTCCTTACAGAAATCACCATCTGTAGAGACGGTGCAGAATTTTCGCTTTTTAATAAAGCTGAGGTTTCTGTGGAGCTACAGGCTACAAGCAGGTAGTGAAGAAACGATGTCGTTATTTTGATTAAATTGAGTATTGTTGTTATTCCGCAACGCATTTTTCTGCTAGGTTAGTATGGTGATATGACTTGTCGTAATTCTATTAACATGAGTTGCTGACTCTATTGTTCGTTTCAAGGAACTCGGCTTAACTGACAAGAAGCCACTGAATGATAAGTCTATGGGGAGGTTTTTTAACTAATTCGGAAGTTTTGTGTTCAAGAGCAACAACGTCGGTTTTTCTTTGAAATCAACGTCTCTGAAAAACAAAGTTAACGAGTGAATGAATAACTAAGGTACTAAAAGAAAGGAAAATAAGTGTCAGCGAAAACATACAATAAAACTGAAGCGTTTTTCTAATTTATTTTGGGCAAGGTAAACAAAAGCAACACAAAAGATTAAGCCCGCTATTTGTACAATTCTGTGTTTGTGCAATAAAGTTTAAATAAATAAAGTATATTATTGCGTTATAGCAAGTAATTAAAAAGTTGCATAAAATTATGCTCAAGGCACCTATGGGTATAGGTATATAAATAATCTGTTATATTTTAATAAGAAATAGATTCCCGGCACATGCTCAATCGACGCACATAATGCCTTTACCCTCATAGGTTGTAATTTATAAAAATCCTTCACACGCAAAAGTAATAGATATGCAGGTATTTCTCCTACCTATGATATTAAAGAAGAATTTCTCTTTGTTACAGAAAGCATCGACAAATCTGGGGAAGACCCAATAGTATCCGCCCTCAGACCATATGGCGCGGACGGCGATGACGGCTCAATCAAAGACTCCAACCAGTTCCAAAAGTACTTCGGAAACTTTTCTTCCAGTCACAACATTAAACACACCACAGACGTATCCCTAATCGATCATTTAATAAACGTAGAACATAGCTACGATAATGAAACCCAAAAGATAGATAATCCAGAACAAGATGTAAATAAAGTAACCAATGAAACTGTAGATGCAGACAACATCACAGTATCTAAACCTGTACATGAAGACGTTGTTACTAGATTCCTAAGATTAATAGAAACCCAGCATTTACTGGGTGAAAACTGTACAGCAGGGACTGATTTGAATTTAGGAGAAGGAGTTGTAGATAGGTATGCTCAAGAAAGATTTAGGATAGAAGCGGACGTAGCTGTAAATAGAGCAAACATGTTGACCAGATTATGGAAATACGCTGGTCCTTCGGTAATGCACAATGAGTATTTGTTACATGCTAGTGTATTTTCTATGGTGGAGTTTGATGATGATATTTTTGCTGCTGGGAACTGCTATGATCAGTTCCAGTATAAGGATTACCAGTTGTTCTGTCCCTTTGCATATCGGCTGCCGGAGGGGCCGATATTGGCTAAGGACTTGGCTGTGGAGTACAAATATTTAAGCAACACGTCGGAGTGGTTCTACATCGCCCGAAAGAATGCTGAACGCGTGATACGCAACTACAATCAGTTTCGTAGAGGTGAGTTACATTACAACGTACAGTCAGCCCATGAAAATGTTGAGCATACTTAGAACCTTGTCACATCGAAATCTAAGAAATATTTAGACAGAAACTTCATAAAATTTGAAATCTCTTTAATTTGACAAAGTACTAAAGTGCTCAACATTTTCGTTGGCCCACTGTACGCATGTGGGTCGTACATAGTCGAAAAAACAAATCATACCTCCTGTGATCAATAATTATTGGCTTATAAGAGTTATAAGCATGTAAGTTATTACATGATCACAGAATAAGTAATAGTACAAAAGTAATAGTACAAGTACAGAAGCTTCTAACAAAAACGGCGTTTAGGCATAAAAAACATGCCTACTCTGTGCATCTCTGTCTATCGTATAACTTGTATTCATTCACACGCGGCACGTGTAGCGCCAGGGCTCGTCGCTCGTCGCGTTCTAGTCTGCGGCGGCAGCGGTAACGTGCATATAGACGCGTTCGCGCAGCGGCGGGCGGCCCTCGACTGACGGCCGGCCCCGGGCCGAGCGAGCGGTAGGCATTTAAAGCGACGCGCGCCTCCCACTGCAAGCCCCTTGACATGATTATTAATCTTAGAACAATATCAGTATTAGGCATTACGTCAAGCGTATTATAATTATAACCTCCCTTTATACTGGATTATAAATACCATACAAAACTAAACTATTTATATAAAAATTGCGTACTACTACAACTTGAACTAGAAGATTTCTAGTCAATCTATGTAGTCATAAGTCGCTATCTTGAAATGTAGGCATGTCAATAGTAATTGAAGTTCACGACCAGTAAATATTACTTCCGAATTAGCGAGTATCCCTTACATAATGTTTCGTCACGAAAATACGCAGAAAACAATACGAGCTGGTCTCAATGCTAATTTCTTCAAGTGACATATTTTTTCCATAAACCGTTTGTGAATTTTAAAGACAAACATTAATTTCTTGAAATAGAGTATTTAAGAAAATATATAAAATAAAACAACATACGCTACGGTAGCCCAGTGGTTCAAGCATGCGGCTGTCAAGCGGCGGTCGTGGGTTCGAATCCCAGCTCGTACCAATGAGTTTTTCGGAACTTATGTACGGAATATCATTTGATATTTACCGTTAGCTTTTCGGTGAAGGAAAACATCGTGAGGAAACCTGCATACATCCGCGAAGAAATTCAAAGTTGTATGTGAAGTCCCCAACCCGCTCTGGGCCAGCGTGGGGACTACTGCCCAATCCCTCTCATCTATGAGAGGAGGCCTGTGTCCAGCAGTGGGACGTATATAGGCTGATGATGATGATGAAAACAACATATTTTTTGTGGACAATACAATGTGTATAATCCACAAATCAACCCATAGACTAAGCAATGCTTGTGCAGTCAGCTGCAGAGAAAAGGTACCCCCCTGCATAGAAATTGGTATGCACGGGGGACAGGTTTATCTGCAGCTGACCGTACTATGGTTACCATCAGACGACGATTTAGATACTTACATAGATACATATTTGAAATACAGGTACAATCATTTTATGTGCTCATCACACAAATTACTGGCCTGGCCAGGATTCGATCCCGGGACCACCAGGTCCACCATCTTAAAATGATGGTGGCATGAACCATTATTTATCACTATTTTCAATAAATATCATATTTATATTGTATAATGGGGCATGCTGCTGCAAGCTTTGCCACTAGGTGGCGCCACTAGAGTATGCCACATCTCGATTGATGCACATTTAACTTTAAAAAATATTGTACGTTTAAAATACCGTTATAAATAATAATTATTATTAAACTTTGTATCTTAGGCTGAGACACTGTCGGTTAATATTTCAAAGCCATTCAAATACAAAAGGTTTTGTTTAGACAGAAGGGTGTCAGTTATATTTTCGTAAACATATACTCGTCCGTTTAGCGCGATAAAATGGATCCAAATGAAAAATACGAACGTCTGACTCTGACACAGCTAAAAACACTTTTACGGTAACGCGAGCAATCAGTAAAAGGACCGCAAAATTAAGGTGGTTGTAGTGGGAAAAATGAGGAAATTTCTGAAAAAAAAACTAATTATTAATATATTAGTATGTGTTTCGTAAAATATACGTAATAATAAACATTATCAGCAAATATCAAGTTCATAGGTCTCATCCCAAAGAGAATAATAATCACGAACGAATGTCTTGGCACAGACTCAGTGGCGCCACCTAGTGGCAAAGTTTGGCAGCCGCCAACCCCATTATTCTCTTTGGGCTGAGACCTATGAACTTGATATTTGGTGATAATGTTTATTATTACGTATATTTTACGGAACACATACTAAAACATTAATAATTAAAAAAAAAATCAGAAATTTCCTCATTTTTCCCATTACATCCACCTTAATTCTGCGGTCCTTTTACTGATTGCTCGCGTTGCCGTAAAAGTGCTTTTAGCTGTGCCAGAGTCAGACGTCCGTATTTTTCATTTGGATCCTTTTTATCGCGCTAAACGGACGAGTATATGTTTACGAAAATATAACTTACACGCTCCTGTCTAAACAAAACCTTTTGTATTTAAATGGCTTTGAAACATTAACCGACAGTGTCTCGACCTAAGATACAAAGTTTAATACTTATTATTATTTATAACAGTATTTTAAACGTACAATATTTTTTAAAGTTAAATGTGCATCAATCGAGATGTGACAAACTCTAGTGGCGCCATCTATGCAGAGCTTTGCGCCGCCTGCCCCATTGTTTGTAATTTTACTTCATTCTTATACTACATGTATTGCCTAGTTGTTTCACGTTGTAAACCTTTAGCTTGTATTAAACCTCTTTTTCTCAGTGGAGATTTAAGGGTTCCGTATTTTAATCTCACGGAGTAAAGATCCCTTCCCCTTTTTCTTGGAATTATCTATATGTCTTGTATAGCTAACGCAACCGGGTCCAAGCGTAACTTGTATCCGACATCTTGATCCAACTCTCAATAGGCTGGTCGAGCGTCGAAAACCAATTGAAACAACTTAAAGGCCAGAGGTTTAGATTAAACAATGGCATTGTATCTTACGTCAAAGTTTTAGGTACCTAAGTAACAATTGGGTGCTGAACTACAGGCTTTGGACTATTCACTAATTTCAACCAAGGTGCTGCGGTTAGCAGACCATTGTGTTTGTGACCTTTCGAAGAGGACTTTATCCTTACATGGCGACCCTGTCTAAGGCGACTTCCTGATTTTATCGGTGCGGAGGCGGTACGATATGAGAAAACTGTCAAATATCAGTGTCAACTGTCAGTCCAGTCAGTACTAGTTTTTACTGCGCCCCTACATTTAAATGAGTGCTTCCTGACTGGCCCGGGAGGCGCGGAGGCGGGACGATGCGAAGGCATTACTGGGGTCCGATTTTTGAGTTTCGAAAGTTCGACTTTTCACTCGACATCTATTCTGTCAAAAAAGTATGAAGTTTTAACAGATCTCGAGTGAAAAGTCGAGCGTTCGACACTCAAAAATCGGCCCCCTCTGGTCCGCTTCTGCATATTACTTCTGCTCAAATATAATACTGACAGTATTTTTTGAAGTGGGAATCTTTCAATTTACGTCAAAGAAGAAAATGACACATATCGATCCCACCCCGCCAAGTCAGTAAGTCGCCTAAAAAGCTGATGCTCCCCTATAGTACCTAAATAATGTTATTATGGCTGTGGTCTTCCGCAAGGCGCAGGTAATTCCCCAGTTGGGCTGCTCCAAATTCGATCAAGATGACCTTTTGCTGTGTGTAAGGAGTACGAATTTTTTTCCTGACTCTGGATGTTTTCTACGTATCAAGTATTTATCTAGCTTGTATACGTATTTATATAGTGGCTTTGATTAGTAGATTTAACTGTCTACAAATATTTATTTATTTGGGTACATGAATAACAATTTGTAATCAGAGAAATGTTATGCAAGTTTATTTGTTAATCCTATAAACCGGAGGTAATTTTTATTTGTCAATCCAATAATAGTAAAGAATCTAAACTAAATTCAATACATAATCCAATACATCGTAGGTACTTCTATTTGATCCCTTGGAAAGGTCAGTGAAGCAGAAATAGACCTAAATTAAACACGCATTGTGTTATGTAACAATACCTAGCTTCTATAAATTCGAATTACGATATGAATGACACAAGAATATATTGTGTTCAGTAAAATAAAAATCCATGAAATAAAAAGCACGGGAAAAGTGATTCAGGGACGTATTTATGCAAACAGGAACCAACCCACACATCGAAAGTTTCGAGAAAAACGCATATTTGTTAAAAAAGGTGTATAGAAAAAATAACTAAGACTTTAAAAAAAGGTTTGATTATAATGTTATAATCGTATCTTTTATTTTTTACTAGATACTTTGTCGAAAAACATTTCGTTTATGGGTTTTATTCTTTAAAATGTCAGTGCTTCCTTTTAACAAAAAACATTGAGTAAGGGTTTGTACTGTGTTGAATCAGGAACCATGCGGGTTGGTTACATATGAATTAATTAAAAAGATAGTTTAACAAGATCCCATATGACCTGGCTGTTTTAAAAATATATATAGAATGAACGAATTTTCAAAATTGCCGGGTTACCATGTGACTTGGTTCTTTTTAATTTAATATGAAACTACTGTTTTATGTGTTGGTAACTTTGTCAACATAATGTTTTTACAAGTAAAAGTTGTCAAATCACTTTGAACTTTACAGGGTCTACAGAAGGTGCGTTTTAATAACTTTCTGCATACTTATCTCAATTTTGGGGGATGTGCGGGTGGTTCCTGTGTGTATAAATACGTCCACTGTTGAAATACTTATTATAACAACTTATTTTATTATAAACTTATTACCTAGGTACTTTCACAATAATGTGAAAAACTTTCTAAGTAATTACTTACTGACGTCAATGTTCTAAATGTGTATACGGAATGGAATGGAACCACTACGCTACGTTCCAGTCACTTAATTTCGTTCAGTTCGATCATTCAGTAGTTGTGAGGTGACCACACGATTCGGTCAAAGTAAAAAAATGTTCGTAAGGGAAATGAAAAATAACACTGTCTTATAGCCGACGACGATATACTATATCTACATTAACTATATTTCCTATATTTAAGTAAGAGAATATTTCTTGTATATAATATAAGCATTAGTCTACAATCACTGGCGCGAGAAGGTCGCCGTAATATTTTAATATTTAGTGTGGCATTTTTTCACTTTTATTTTATGGGAAAAGGGCACATCTTGGTATGAAATAAGATCTTTGTAAGATTCTAGACATCAAAAAAATGTTTGCTTATTTTATTTATTTATTTATTTATTTATTTCAGGCAACAAGGGCCCATAGATAAATACCTTATAGCTAACATACATAGGTACAATTATATACTTAAAACTAAAAACATTATTTAGGCGACTTCCTGACTTGGCGGGGCGGGATCGATATGTGACATTTTCTTCTTTGACGTAAACTTACTGACGTCGCAAAGATTCTCACTTGACATACTTAATACTGTCAGTACTACGTTTGCGCAGTAGTAATATAATGCGCAGAAGCGGAGCAGTAGTACCGCCTTCGCTTCGCCCCGCTACCGCGCATCCCGCGCCAGCCAGGAAGCACTAATTTAAATGTAGGGGCGCAGTAAAAAATGCTACCGAGTCGACTGACAGCTGACACTGACATTTGACACTTTTCTCATATCGTACTGCCTCCGCACCGACAAATCAGGAACTCGCCTTAGGCGACGAAACGGCGTGGCTCCGTTGCGTCTTCAAAACCGGTGTAGGAATCGGTAGGTTGCCCCGGAACCGCCGAAACACGACACCCTTCGGCCAGAAGTCGGCACACGCGATGTTCTCCTGCAGCGGCCGCGGCACGCGCACCACAAACGAGCTGAAGTGCACGTAGTGGCGCGAACGCAGCTGGAACACCCTCAGCGAGAAGCCAGTCTTCTGGTGAATATACTCCACCACGTCTTCAGCCGTGGCAGTGTAATGTAGGCGCGACACATAGAGCGCCTTGCTCGGTGTGGCAACCCGCAGCCTTAGTCGAAGTCGAAACACAATATAAACTGAGAATAACTATAAAACTATAACTATTTAACTAGATGATGCTTAATGACAAAACTCAAACTTACTTACAAGGACGGCCATTTGAAACAAATGTTATAGATATATTCATTAGGTATTATCCAAAATCGATGAAAATGATATCAAAATTTAATAAAACGGGTCACACGTCATTAAGACTGTAGGTATTACTGAGAGTCATGGGTTTGTAGTTGAAATTGTGAATGAAATTCCGCAATGACTGGATGGCGTGGTCACCCTGCGAAACTTATTTCCACCAATTACCCAGCTGTCCGGTGCCCAGTCCATTTCCTTTATGAGTACATTCTTAGAGACCTCTATGTCTATCATCAGTCTATCAAACCACTCAGAAAATATACAGAAAATAATAAATAAAAATAATGTTAGCGGAATTACCTGAATCACATTTTATTATATTTTATTTACTTTTATTATTAGTTTTATTTGTCACTTATCTGGTTTTGGGAGTATTCAGGGACCAACTTAGATAAATAACCCAACGGAGATAAATAAGGAGTTTTTTAAATTAGATAAAATGAGACACGCATGCGTCTCAAGTAACGTATATATACGTAAACTTAAGACGCTCGTTTTCACCAGAAACTAGTAAGTATCAGTCAATGGGTATCCTCTACCTCTTAGTGTAAGGCCTGAGTGGACGCTCGAGTCGGGCGTGCAGCGGGGCGTGCATGTTAAACAAATGAAACTCATACTGGTGTCCGGAGTCGCCCCTGCACAAATAGGCAGTATGCAGTATGCACGCTCGGCGGGACGCCCCGCCGAACGCTCCGCTCCGAGCGTCCACTCAGGCTTTATACTAACAAGAAACACAAGCTATTTGTGGATATATATATACTACAGAATAATACATACTAATCCCTGGTAACAACAGGTGTTTCAAGTAACCCCATGCATGTCCCTCATTCATCATTTGACCCTTACAAATGATAACTTAATCCTTGCGCTGCGCTGATGACGTCATTATGGCGCTTGAACCAAAATAGTAGGATTGGCGCTAAGCTACCCGAATAAATATAAGTATTACAATAATAGTACATTACTTACCAAGGGCGATAAAACAAAGAATGTATCAGTTTGCAGGTATTTTACGCCCGAGCCGAAGGCAAGGGCGATAAATATGCGAACTGAGGCTTTCTTTATTATCGCCCGTGGTAAGTACAAAATTTTATGTCAACCTCTGGCCAGGAAGTGGGTTTATTCGCGCGCGGAGCGTGCGATAATGGCCACTTTATGGCTAGGTGACATAAAAAAAATTACTGCACTAATTATATTAAGTCGACCGTTTAACTGAGATGGTGCGGAAAGGTAGTGGGAGGCAGAGACCCGGCGTCCGCAGCGCTACCCGTCCTACCGTCAGTCTATAATATAAATGGTATTATCAATATTCATATATTTAATACAATCATTATTTTACAGGTTACAACACGTACACGTATAACGATACCGCGCACACAGACAAAGTTCCGGATGAGATACTGTCAGTCAATTACGAGGACGGCAAATGGTCGAAACCGTACTACGACTGCGGTGGCGGCAACATATGGATGCTGACATACACAGTGCCTTTCTTTGGATACAACAATGGA
This sequence comes from Cenopis cana, assembly GCA_951800055.1. Classification (NCBI taxonomy): domain Eukaryota; kingdom Metazoa; phylum Arthropoda; class Insecta; order Lepidoptera; family Tortricidae; genus Cenopis; species Cenopis cana. Next base: position 14,874,623 of record OX637476.1, on the reverse strand, counting down.
ACGTATTTTTTCAAGTAAGTCATAAATGTTGAACTTAGTTTAATTAGGTTGAATCATTCTTTAGGCGACTTCCTGACTTGGCGGGGCGGGGTCGATATGTGAATTTTTTCTTTGACGTAAAGATTCCATCTTCATCCATTCCGTCGCAAAGATTCCAACTTGACGGAATACTGTAGATAGATGGATAGATAGATAGATAGAGACATTTATTCATTACCACAGAAGACACAATATTACAAGAAAACAAAAGAAGAAAACATACACAAAAGCACACGTGTGTCCCCGCGGCAGTGAAACGGACACTGGCTCAGCATTATGCTGAGGTGTTAGACACCTACAGTACAGCGCTGATTTTCAGATAGTACCGTCGGTGACTCACGGACCGGCATACAATATATATAATTGCAGGAAATAAAATAAAATTCGCTGCAATAGATTAATAAAAAATAAAAATAAAACAATACATAAATAAGATAAAATCTACAATTACTGCTTGCCTACATACAACATCTAGGGTACAAAAACAAAAGAACTAAAAATCAGTCACACTGTCAGTATTACATTTGCGCAGTATTAATATCATGCGCAGAAGTGGACCAGTACTGCCTTCGTATCGTCCCGCTACCGCGCATCCCGCGCCAGTCAAGAAGCACACATTAAGGCGACTTCCTGATTTGTCGGTGCGGAGGCGGTACGATATGAGAAAACTGTCAAATGTCATTGTCAACTGTCAGTCAACTCGGTACTACTTATTATTGCGCCCCTACATTTAAATGAGTGCTTCCTGAGTGGCGCGGGATGCGCGGAAGCGGGACGATGCGAAGGCAGTACTGGTCCGCTTCTGCGCATGATATTACTACTGCGCAAATGTAATACTGACAGTATTCCGTCAAGTGGGAATCTTTGCGATGTCAGTAAGTTTACGCCAAAGAAGAAAATGTCACATATCGGTCCCGCCCCGCCAAGTCAGGAAGTCGCCTTAAATGTAGGGGCGTAGTAAAAAGCGGTACTGAGTTGACTGAAAGTTGACACTGACATTTGACACTTATCTCATATCGTACCGCCTCCGCACCGACAAATCAGGAAGTCGCCTTATTCAGAGCAATGACACGTATAGTTGCAAGAGGCAGCCGGATGGCTCGCGGTACTTGAACTACCGAACTGATCATTTTTGTGAAATCCACATCAAGAAGTTAGTTAGTTGTCTTTAATGATCTAATTTTCCCATTTTTTCTTCTAAAATACGGTAATTTCACGCAAACACCCGTTCTACAAGCCATGTTAAAGACCACTTTGTTATAATGTACAGTAAGTAGCGAATGTTCTGGCAACCGTCTGCTAACTTTGTTCCATTATTACTTTTAGTTCTACGTTGTCGGCAGTTTTTCGTTTGAAACAAGAAGAAGAATCAAAGTTTCACGTTAAAAATGGGCTGGCTATTTAAGTGATTTCGTCTGTAAAGGATTTCTATTTTTAGGTGCGTTCGGATAAAGTTTGGCGCAAATGTAACTGGAAATAAGTAAACTATCCTATACCATATTTGTAGCCAGGGTGACCCTTGCGCAGACGGCTTTCTCGCTCAAAGAATTGTTATCGCAATTCAGTGCGGGAATGCTGCCTGCGCGAGGGGGCCTAGTTTTGATTCGTGTTTTTAATGTTTTTATTATTTAAAGAGTTGTAGGTACCGAAAGAAGGTTGTAGTTATTTATAGCGCGGCTTGACTAGTTCAGTGGCTTTAGTATAAGTTTTTTCGAAAAATTAACTAATTCGAACGCGTTTGCGTTTTGTCTCAAAATGTATGAAAGTGGTATGAAAACGTGAACAGCGCCTCTGGTGGTCACTAGTGGAAAATAAAACAGCGAGTATAACATTTGTTGCTAACCGATGAACGCGCTTATTTCAAACTCGGGGAGAGCGTTTTCATACATTTTGAGTCAAAACGCAAACGCGTTCGAATTAGTTAATGTTTCGAAAAAACTTGTACTAGAGCTACTGAACCTGTATGCGATACTATATTTTTATTTATACTTTACCGAAATCTTTGGTGACTTCTTGAAATGGCGGGGTGGGCTCGTTATTCGGTAAAATACCTAATTGTGCTTTGGGATCGCAGAGATTTCTTCATTTGACGGGATACTACTAGTATTACATTTGTGCAGTAGTAAAATCATGAGCAGAATCGGAGCAACACTGCCTTCATAGCGCACCGTTTCTGCGCATCCCGCGCCAGTCAGATAGCACTTATAGAAAATGCAGGCGAGCAGTAAAAAGCGGTACTGACTGGATGACCGTTGACACTAACAGCTCCTTTCTCATATCGTATCGCCTCTGCACCGACAAATCAGGAAGTCACCTTACGTGTTAATGAGCTCCAGGGTCGCAGGCTCGCTGTATACGGTCAGTATATTTGCGAAATAGTAGGTAATATTGCGCGCACAAACATGGGCACTCACTAAGGCACATTGTAAAAGATTAAGTATAACCCAGAGAGCCATGGAAAGAAGTATCATAAAGAAAAGAAGAATCGACAAAATAAGTAATAAGAATTTAAGGGACAAAACAGGGATTGCTGACGTTACATACAAAACAAAACACCACACAGAAGACAAATGGAGCAAAATCCTAACACCATGGCATCCTAGAGGCCATAAAAGAAACAGGGGCAGGCAATTCAGAAGGTAGGCAGACGAAATAGAGGAAATGGCTGGAAAGACGAAGACCTGGACCAGATTATTATTGGGCAACGGGACTTAATCGCGTACAATTATAACTAATTTACCTTTTTTAAGGTTTTGCCCGACGTTTCGAATGTATCACAACATCCGTGGTCGCGAGCTGACTGGCGTGAGCGGGTATCAACATCTTCTAGCCGCGCGGGTTTTCCGAACTACCCGCACTTGGTCTTTATTAATTACATTCTCACTAGGGTTGTCACTCGCACGACACACAACACTAACAATGTCCGTTGATGTAATCGTGTAAGTTTAAATCAATATATTCTGGACCAGATTAGCGTACAATAGGGATGAATGGAAGAAAATGGGGGAGGCCTTTGCCCGAAGGCACACAGAATCGGTTACCGTGAATTAAGGAAAACAAAGAAAAAAAGAAGATACAATACAAATATAAACTGTATTTCTGATACAAGGCTATAAATAAATAAATAAATAAATAAAATATTGCGCGGAGGCGGGGCGGTATAGATACAGTAGGTATTGGATTTGTACACCGCTTCCGTCCGTCGCACGGCAACCAGGAAGCATACGTTTAAATGTAGACCGCGGTAAAGAAATGAACGGAAAGCGTCCCTTTGATTTAGCAGTTGCATAAACTACTATAACTTCATTGCAGTTACAGAAACCGAGATAATCATTAAAAACCAATTTCTTTGACTTCCTACCTTGTATAACTTGCGGCGCAACAGTCGCAACACGTGATTTTATTTTTTTTCTCTTTTGAGGTAAGTAACCTATATGTATATCACGGCAAAATGAAAGCGTATCAAGTTTCCAGATTATTATCTTACATTCCAAAGTGAACGCCCAATATTACTGGATCATTACAGATCTAGCTCAAAGCAGTTTCTTATCAATAACCATGCAATGTCTTAAAGAATAGTCTATTTAAATATGCCTATCTCTATAGCTACGACCCAATTTCCAATGTCCTCAATTTCGTAATGTGTCAATGATACCTACTGTACTGTTTGTGCAAGTATCAGAAATATTCTTTTGAGCACTTTGTTTACCGAACTTTGAATACCTATTTCGTTTAGATTATTTGTGTATGTTATTAGTGGATAAATGAATAAGTTATTTTCCTCAAAGGTACGAAAAATTATAAATTCTATTAAGTGGATCAGTGATAATAAGTTTATGTTTCTGTACAGGTACATAATAATATATAATATAGGTATTGTACTTATAATTGATATCAATTTCAACTTGCTACCTCCACAATTAAGTTCCTCAGATAAAGGGGTAAATCACAGCCATACCCCCAACGAAGTGATCCTATAAGGGTCCTTTTTCCTCTTGACTTCACTAAAATAATCTATCCAGCTCTGTAAAGTGATAGCTGAAAATATAGGCCAAAGAGTTCTCTCCCTTTTGTATGGAGGAATCTAAAACCGCATGGCTACCGATTCCATCACGACCCGGACCCTTATCGGCAAATTGTGGGTCGTTCACTGCGGCGCTTAACGGCGTACCCGGGAGCCCTAGTAGCTTCGCGATAATCGTCCCGCTCTGAGGCGAAGTGATAAAAACGGGCCAAGTGCGAGTTGGACTCGTGCACGAAGTGCCCTTGACTGTACCTATCACTGTAATACGGTTTAGTACCTATCACGTTACGTTTTGAAGTGTACATTAAAGGGAATAAAAATGACAGGTAGCGCGTAAGTTTGATACGTCACTTAATCAACTATGTTTTTTTAGGGTCCCGTTTTTTTATATTTGGGCAAGTTCTGGAGCGCTCCTCCATTGACTTGTATATTACGCTGATTACGCTGAATCGCGATTAAATTAATCGACAGTGTGTTTGACTAACGATTAATTAATCGCCATTTTAATCGACTAAATTTCACGATGAAATCTTGGTTAAATGTTGGAAGATGCTCATTTTACACGAAACAAAGATTAAATATGCCATTGTACACTTGAAAAATCATTCTAGTATGCTGTGTGATACTTTGTTCCAATAGGTATAGTTATTACATACCACTGTTATTTTAAATTTTCCGCTTACCATCAGGTGGACCGCACGCTTGCATTGTAGTATTATGGTTATACTCTATTTAAATTGAAACCGCCTGTCATGGTTACTCAAAATTTACTTAGAACAAAAAAATGTATCATATATTAGTTCCAAATATTAATCGAGGGGAAATTAATCTAATTAATTTAATCGTGACTAAATTAATCGAAACTCGTTCGACTAAGACTAATCAATCGTAATAAACGTTAGTCGCGATTAACTAGGTTAATCTTAATCGTTAGTCGATAACATTTTGCCCATCTCTGCGTGTAACAGACCGTAACTAGAATCGGATTAGAAATGAGTATATAAAAGGAAGCCTGAAAGTAGCAATCTAGTCGATAAATTGAGAGTTAATCACCTACGTTTGTATGCGCAAACTATGCAGAGGGAAGATCTTCATGTAACAAGAAGGGTACCTATAATGTATGAATGTGGAGGGATGTAAGAGAAGGGGCAGACCAAGGAAAAGGTTAATGGACTGCGTGAGAGACGATAATATGGAGAAGAAGGATGTGAGAGACGAGATGACACGCGATAGAGAAGTGTGGAAGAAAAAAAACATGCTGCGCCGACCCAAACTAAATGGGAAAAGAGCAAGCGAATGATTTATGTATTATGGACACCATATGGACGAGGTGCAACTTCCACGTGTTAGTAGTTCTCAAGCCGCGCGAAGGCCTCAAACTTGGCTTAACCATTTCTGCCATACATCAGTCGGGATCATCGGGAGCGTCCACCCAAACCGGTCATCCTCGCACCGCTACGGGCGCTGCTGGGCCTCGCTCATCATCATCATCATCATCATCAGCCCACTTTCGTCCACTGCTGGACATAGGCCTCTCCCATGGCATGCCACTGAACTCGGTCTTGAGTTTTTTGTTTCCAACCGCTGCCAGCCACTTTGCGTATGTCATCGCTCCACCTAGCTGGAGGGCGTCCTACACTACGTTTGCCAAGCCGTGATCTCCACTCCAGAACACGCCTACCCCAACGGTCTCGCCCCGCTCGCTTCGCCTCGCTCGTTCCTAAGCAAATGATGATGAATGATGATTATGACAAATAAGAGTCGAAAAGTGGTAGAGCAATGTCTTGGCCGACTGAAAACTACGGAGCAGTATAACTTTCTCTAAATTGATCTGCGTCAATTTTCCTCCTAAAGCTAAAACAAGAGAGAGAATACTAAGCAAAAATATTCAAAGTAAGACTACAATAATAAACACTCGCCTGCCAATGCTGACACGGACACAAATTAACCTAATTAATAAGAGGTCTGACGAGGTCGGGATTTCAAATCCCGAGCCAGCGAGATTATTGCGATAAGGACTGAGGATCCGAAAATTGAAGTCTTGTATTAGAAGACTTTGTAAATCGCCGTGCGGTTTTGCTGGGCGTTTATTACGGCGGGGACACCATGTCCAAATTGAAGGAAGGGTTTTTAGGTCAACTAATCTGATAATCTCCAATGAATGGTAATATTGGTTTGATTTCAGGATCATCAAATTTGATTTCATCTGACTTTTTTTGTAAGTCTACACTACCGAAAACAATAAAGCGTACTTACATTATTAATCAACCTGAAAAAAAAAACACGACTGCTGGGACCTAATATTCTGGTTTTACTTGTATGTAGTAGGTCCCCCGACTGCAAACAAAATATATTTCCTTGAGTTCTTTATTGTGAAGCATGTTTTTTGTCTTAGCAACAAATATGTTATAAATTAGTTGTGGAAACTGTTTGGCTTATAAATTTGTATTATGGTTTAGGTACTATATGCGTTATATTTGCCTGTTTGTTTCCCTTAATAAATAAAATGAAATAAAAATATCGAAAATATCAAACGTTCCAATTTTAGACAAATTAATTACCAATCTTTTGTGGAAAAATCGTGAACATACGAGTATCATTATTATTTTAGAAGTACTTAGTGGTAAACCGTTTTTAACTTCAAATTCGTGAAGTATAAACGGCGTTATTTCGAGATTTTTTTACAAGATATTGACAAATTATGTAATATTTTACAATATATCCAAACGTTCAGATTATTCCTTAGACATTACCTAGTCATAGTAATATTATTATTTTTTTCAGAATTATTCGGTTGTTCTTTTAAAATCGTTTCAGAATATTATTTGGCTTTACTACTCCTCTTAGTAAAATAAAAGTTGGTTCCAAATTCACATTTGATCCTCTCTAAAAACAGGTTCGAATGCCACCATAAAAATAGTCAGGAAGCTAATTATTTTAGTAACAATAGCCTGGGGACCGATTTTTGAGTTTCGAACGCTCGACTTATCACTCGACATCTGTCAAAACGTCATAGTGTTTTGACAGATCTCGAGTGAAATGTCGAGCGTTCGACACTCAAAAATCGGTCCCCAGGTCCCTTACCATCCCTTACCAGATTTCAGAAGATGCAAACAATTAGTTTCAAGCAAACAGAACGTAACTATTCGCAACTCCAAACCCGAATAATTAGGGGCTATATCTTGCCGTCCGATGCGTAACTATCCATTGTGGTAACGTATTTACATAATCTGCTGGAATGGTACGGGATCTTGCGGGTACGGTGCAAAACATACGCGGTAGCCAAGCGGTGTAAATTAAGGACGTTTAGTGCGCACTGGCGTAGGAAATGTCAACTATTATCTACATTTGTGAGACAGTGGTGTTAGATGCTTAAGTTTAGTTTGGATTATTAGAATATTCTAGTTGATTAACGTGCAAAGCTTAAGCTAGGTAGTTATAATTGTATAATTAGCATGGAAATGACATTTTAGACCTTACGCGAGCCCGAAAACGTTGCATGAGTACCCCTCACCAGTTAAATATCACTATTTTCAACTTTCCATTGATTATTGGAATCAACCCGCTTTCTTCATTTCGGAAAGTAGTTAGTAAGATTAACTTAACAGCAGCACACTTTCCCACGAAACCTAATTTATTTGAATTATGGAGACCAAATCTCGTGTCACATTCCAAAATATTTCCAGCAGAATTTCTAAAGTGCAATTAGAAGCTTTGCGCAAAACCCTTGTTTGTTAGAAATTCTATCCGTTTATAAAATGTGCGAGATTCCGGAAAACTCTTGGTATCCGTTCGAAAACCAGTCTACTTAGAGTTGTTGTTTCCCACAATGGCGTTGTTCCAGCAAGTAGGGAGGCTCGCGTTATTACATTGATACCGAAACCGGTTTCTCGGTTATGGTATCCATATAGTAATATTATGTCAAAAATAGTAGTCAGTAAAAAGGGAGACGAAACAAGAAACACGATAATAACTTGGGTAGGGTACATCTTTGCTACTATTTTAGCGTGATCGTTTAGAAACTTTAGAATGAAAATAATTGTCCAGATCGACTGCTATCCATAGGTACATTTGTGGCACATATAATTCCACCGATATCTCTTATAACATCAATTAAATTATATAACACATTATTTATATTACCCTCCTTTCACTGAAACCTTTTATCTCGCAGTGCCAGTTTATCACTCACACATAAATAAAAAACATTTTCGGTATTTCTGTCAATGACATCACCTAACTCACTACTAAAACTCTAGCAAAACTAACTGCAATAGAACGGCGTTGTTTTATTTGAATTGCTGGCTGGTGCTATAATTTTTCCACCTACTCCGAATTGTTTTCTAAGTAAGAAAGCAATGGTGAACTCCGCAATTTGTGGATCTCCTTGTAATAAATCAGCAACGTGTGGAGAATGATAAGTGGAGACGTTGCGAGTTTTCAGGGAATAGAAATAGTGGGAAGAGTGGTGAGAAAATGAGGTTTTTATGTAAAAAAGGAGTTGATTTTTAAACATCTGGCGTTCAGGAATTTTGGATAGATAATTTACTGAATTTCACTAACTTTTATATTAACTTCTACTGTACACTGATAAGTACTATAAAAGTAACGAAATGAATTAGTTTTAGTGGTCCTCAATATTTGCAATCCTTTTTTCTGCCACTTTCCGGTATCTGATTTAGCTGACAGGCATACTTATGTAAGTTTAATAACAGTACCTGGGAGACCGAGCCTTGCTCGGTGTTTTCCCGTAACCAGGCAGACTATAGCTCTACAAAGATCTAAATAAAGATATTAAGTAGATAGACAGACCTATATAAAGCTGCAACCCGACACATTTCTATTGACATAATTGTTCTCCTAGTGAGGGCCCTCAGGTCTAATACGATGTCTGGGAAAAGTGTAGGGGGTGGCTCCGTGCCTACCAGAAAAATACCTCTGAAAACCTCTGAACCTCTTTTATATCTTCTAATGTACACCATGTTTTGATGTAAAATAAATAATTGATTGATTGATTGAAAACCAAAAAGTTGGCCAAATGCCTGGCTAAACGATAGGTGGGGGGATGCTCGACCAAATGTCATAGAGAACTGCAAGCCATTTGGTGAGGTGACTTTTTTTGCGATTATTTTTTGGCAAAAATTTCAAAATGGTCCTAGCGCGTTTAGATTTGGCATGCGGGGACTCAGGGGGCAAAACAATTCTTGATTAAATTTTTGCGAGCCCGAAGGGCGAGCTTCAGCCCCCCCCCCCCCCCCCCCAAAGTTTGGTGAGGCCGAAGGCCGAGCCGCGGGAGTACCAAACCACCGAAAATCCTATATAAATACAAGGTTTCGCGAGCCCGAAGGGCGAGCTTCAGGCTGCGAGGCCGCAGGCCGAGCTCGGTTCAGGGCCGAAGTCCCGGAGCCCCACCCCGAGTGCCTAAGCGTCCCCCCCAAGTAATTTTTGCGAGATCGATACGGGAGCAAAGGGTTGCCCAACTATTCATATGACCCATGTATCTTACAAGCGAATCTGAGGGCCGAAGGCCTTAAGTTGAGCGGCAAGGCCTCGCGAGGCCCAAGGCCGAGCCCATCAGAGCGCGCTCTCCACGCGAGCCGAGAATCGCTTGCGGCCCGAAGGGCGAGCCCACGCAAACAATCACTATTCCTATCATTGTTACAATCGAACCTGAGGGCCGAAGGGCGAGCTTCAGGCCGCCAGGCCGCAGGCATTCAAGTGGTCAGGTGCGTCCCTCCCCCCTCAAATGTTTGGCGAGGCCGAAGGCCGAGCCGCTGGAGTACCAAACCACCGAAAATCCTATATAAATACAAGGTATCGCGCCTGAGGCCTGAAGGTGAGCGGCAAGGCCTCGCGAGGTCCAAGGCCGAGCTTCGCGCAGGGCCGAAGGCCCTACATGTCCCATCAGAGCGCGCTCTCCACGCGAACCCGAGAGCCGCTTGCGGCTCGAAGGGCGAGCCCACGCAAGCACTCACTAATCCTATCATTGTTACAATCGAACCTGAGGGCCGAAGGCCCGAAGGTGAGCGGTAAGGTTTAGCGAGGCCAAAAGCCGGGCTCACGCGGACACTCAAACCTGAGAGCGGAAGGCCCGAAGGTGAGCGGTAAAGCTAAGCGAGGCCTGAAGGCCGAGCTCACGCGTACACTCGCGTACACGCGGAACCTGAGGGCCGAAAGACCGAAGGTGAGCGATAAGGCTAAGCTAGGCAAGGCCGAGCTCACGCGTACACTCGAAGTTGAGGGCCGAAGGGCAATAAAGGACAATTAAGGACAAATAATCAACAACAACACAAATGTTTTTCCTCAGGTCTGCCTTGGATGCGTACATTAAACGTTTTTCTCAAAGGCTTCCTAGGCATTTCAAAGTCCTCACGACACTTGCATATAGGTACACATTTTCAATAAACATTATTATTGAATTCCTGGCTACTCAACTAATTCCTTCTCCGATCTGTTTTAATAACGCATTAAGTAAATAAATGTCAGTGCGAAATAATATGATAACTATATTTCGTCATCGAGATTTAAAATACATTTTTTTAAACCGCGATCAAAATAAACTAAAAAAATCAAAATAAACATAAATAAACGTGAAGCCCGACCACATAATGGGCTATGATGGTGCAAGAAAAGGAAGGACGCAGTTATGCGGTGGAACGAGACAAAATTGTAAGCATATAATTATTTGACACCGCAGAACGTGACCATAGATATAATATATACTCTGTAGTTATAGATGCGCCAACGAGCGACCGGGGCTATGTCTTTCTCATACTTTTGCTCATATTCATACAAAATTTGTACTACGCAATTTGGCCGGTTTGCATGTCCAATGTATTGCTTATGGAAATTTGCATTTGCCTGTAACCCAACCATGAAAAAACGTCCGGTCCGTGATAGGGACATAACATCTCCCCTCTCTCTATCAGCCTCCTTTCTATTTCTTCTTATAGGAATCGCAATAAGACTATCTTTCTCTAGCAAAGCGTGTCAGCCCTTTTGAACGTGCCTGATAAAAAACCTCGTAAGTCGTTGTCATATGTCATTCTTTCTAAATGCTATAAATAACAAAATATAAACTCGCCTCACCATATGTCCTTATATGTCTTGACCCTGAGATTCGTGACAACTATGTGCATATTCATAGGTCAGGCTTATACTGGTTCTTTTGACACTAATTTTCCGTACGTCAGCAGCCATTGTAAATATCAATCACGAACAAAAGTAAAAACATGAAAACTCGAAAACACGCATTTTCTCAAATATAAAACTAAGCTAGATCGATTGCTCGTCCCCGAAAACCCCCACATACCAAATTTCATCAAAATCGTTAGAGCCGTTTCCGAGATCCCCGAAATAAATAAATAAATATATATATAAATAAATATATAAATAAATAAATATACAAGAATTGCTCGTTTAAAGATATAAGATTACGGCAACAACGTGCCAATCTGATGACTGATGATGGAGATATAATGTCGCTATAGCAAGTGTTAGACTAAGTACAGTATAAAATATAAGCCCGTCATGATTGGGCCCATTGGAACCGTTTCAACCAGTAGTTGATGACTGATAAATAAGTATACCTAAAAAGTTTTTGAAAGTAACTTTTTGTTTACACTAAATTAAAAGATGTTAAACGGGTGAGCTCGAAAACGTTGCATTATAATTTTTGGGTAGCATTTATCGAACCACCAAATGAATTGCCGAATGATGCTCTAAAATTGCATTTCCTTACCAAAAATACTAAATCTGCATCAAATTTTCAAATCCATTTAAATTTATGGTGCAACTCAAATAAGTAACATCTCGATAACCAAATAAATTATTTTCTACCTAAAAATACTAAATGACCACTTAATTTCAAACACCAAAACTCAAATACTTTACATCCAAATATTATACAGCCCGTAATCCTATTAAAATTAAGTACTCCCAAATAAATCTTTCGTTACTCAAAAATGCTAAATAATCATCAAATTTCACGCGTCAATTTGTTTTAACGCCCGACGCGCAAAGCGGTTCCAAGTTCCAATCCAATCTAGTCTAACCTTATTGCTAGCACACTGATGCGGTTTCCACACTGCGGTGCGACGTGCGAGCGAGACAGCGCTATGATTTTTTTTATAGAAGATTTAAAATTCCTTTGACATTAGTGAGATCCGTACATAATATAATTTCATTTAATACATTTTCAGCTGCTCCTGCGCCTGAAGTGTTGACACTCGTGGTTGCCTTACAGGTCGCATACAGCTCTAACCGAACTTTGACAATACCTATTATTTTATTTATTTATTTATTTATTTATTATTAAAAACATAAAAAAATATACAAAACATGACTAAACGACACCGTTAAACCACTGCTTGGTTTGTCTCGGTGCAGCATTCCACGACAGCTATAAAAACGACTAAGTAGTACATACAAGTTATCATATTACTTAAATAAACTAAACATTATAAATAGAATAACAAACAAACATTATAAATATTATATCTAATAAAATTACAAGTAATAAGTACTTAATAGCACATTGCACCTGCACAGTGTCTTATCGTTATCTTTCGCAGGCCGGCCGGCCGCGCCGTGAGAACCGGTCTGCGCCCGCCAGATACAGGTTGATCCAATTATGACGGTGATAATGAACGAAATTAAATACTTAAAATAAATTAAAATTACTTAAAAAAAAGACAGACGTGTCATATTTTACAGTTTAACCCTAACCTAGCCGAACTTTGACAATACCTATCTGACAGACCTGACAAAGACAGTTTGATGACGCGCCAGCGTGTCGACGGCACCCCGCTCACGTGGGGTACCTATTCCGCTCTGACGGATGAAGGTGAACCCTGACCTAACCGAACTTTGACAATACCTATCTGACAGACGTGTCAAATTTGACAGTTTGATGACGCGCCAGCGTGTCGACGGCACCCCGTTCACGCGTGTGCCTATTCCGCTATGAGGAATGCAAGTTAACCATAACCAAATGGAACTTTGATAAATACCTATCTGACATACGTGTCAAATTTGACAGTTTGACGACGCGCCAGCATGTCGAAGGCACCTCGTTCACACGGGGTACCTATTCCGCTCTAAGGGATGCAAGTGAACCCTAACCTAGCCGAACTTTGACAATACCTATCTGACAGACTTGTCGACAGTTTGATGCGCGCCAGCATGTCGACGGCACCCCTGTCGAGATTAGCTCACATTTCATTAGGTTAAGCTGAATAATGTGTTTAGTATAAGAATCTTTTTCTGTAATAAAGTTGCTGTAAATATCATAAATGTGTAAATCTAGCTTAATCTAACCTAAGTCAATCGTATTGTAAACTAATAAATCGTAAAATACTTACCTTGTTTACTTACCTCCGCCGTATCATACACAGGTGACGTTCCTCTATGAAGCTGGTGCATTAGTACTCGATAGTCGAATGAATAATTAATAAAGTCAATATAAATACAAGTACCAGTTTTAGACAAACCTTAGGCAGAAAACGGCAATAACCGTCATAAAGGTTGGAATGGCACATCCATACCTCGAAATACTGTTGTAACTCAATAATATTATTTGAATAACTATATCATGTACAAATCTGTCGAATTACTGATTGGTTAAATAAACGGCATAGCCGCCTTGAGTTGCTACACGTTCATTGGCGGATAAGCGCGCCTATAAATAGAGCGCACGCCTTAGCAAGTTACCTCATTATACACTCGTCAGCCAACAGTGCAACAACTCTCTGCGACATGTGAAAGTTATCAAAGTGTTCTTTCTTCACCTCCCGCCTAAAGCTACATTCTACAATGGTCCTTCAGCAGCCGAATATCAGCGGGCCAGCAGTTATGAAGAAAGAAGAAAGAAGAACTGTCACAGACGTTCAATCGTAAACGAGACAGAGTAGTCCGCAAGGGCGAAAATCTTGTTGGGCTAGCCGCCGCTAGCTATTCTACGGTAGGAAGGCCTATGGCTATCCACGTAGACGGAAAAGTAACGCGGGTGACGCAGTCTTAGTGATAGCGAATCCTGGGCGACATTCCGACCCTCCCCGGGCATTACCCTCACGGTGCCAAGTAGTGTCGCGGGCTCGTTGGGCTCCGGGTCTTCGTGTGCATTCGAGCGTGTACACCGCGCCACGGTGGTGGTTCGTCTTGCTCGGCTGTGTGTGCTGGTACACGCTACAGGTGGTGAGGGACTCTATGCCGTCTAACGGACAGAGACCAGGCCGGTGCAGCCGTTTGGCAATTCCTAGCCAGCGGTGGGCGCTCACTCATCTGTAGTGTCACTGCCAGAGCAGCTCCCCCTAAACCTCCTAAATCCTAGCCGGCTCCCCGTGGTAGCAACCCGGCTAGGCCCTAGGGCACCAGTAGGCAGCGTCGTGCAGGCCTATACAGGGGGCAAGCGCGTGCGCATAGGGACGGAGGAACGTTACAGTGTTTTTGTGAAGTGTAAATTGCCGTGAAAGTGTTAATTAAGTGCCACGTATTCGTTCAAATGAGTGTTAGAATCACGGGATGTTTACAGTGTTAATTGCGAATGAATAGTTCAAGTATTAGTTGATTGATGTGTTTTAAATTACCGCGTTGTCGTTTTTGTGTTTTTCTTTTATGCTGAAGTGTTAATTTTGTTTTATATTTTGTCGCTGTTTTGATCACTCATTTGCTTTATTGTGTTAGGTACGTCAATAGTTATTAGATAGGCTCCACGTGTGCAGTATGAGCGATAGCGATTACCGTGTGTTACGCAGTGGTAAATGGACGCCGTTATCCTCATCGGGAGGCCACACTAATAGCACCTCGACCGGTACTGACGTTGCGACCGGGACGAGTAATACTGACGGTACAACGACGAACACAAGTAGTGAAGTGACGCGGACGGACAACAGCGACATGTCGAATAACACGGAAAAACCGAACGACGTGGACGGGCGCGAGCAGGATAGGGCTTCCGTGCACAACTTAAACGAGACGGTCGTGCCAGTACCTAGTGTACCCCCCACCGTTGTTCAGGGGGCTTCGACGCGACTTAGTATCTTACGTGCGAAAGTAGCTTTGCGTAACGCGGAATTAGCACGGGCTAATGCGGAGGCCGCAGCCGCCCATTGCCGACTTGAACTAGCCAGGGCTGAGGCCGCCCAATCCGAATGTGGTTCTGTAGCCAGGGAAGAACCGGCAGTAGCTGAGCCGGCTCACCCCGCGCCCCCTCCCGCCGCCGCGACAGAGGGGCGCCTCGAAGGTTGGATCGAGGAACAGAATCGCATCGAACATACAGTAGTGCGCACTAAATCGAAAGAGCGGCCGGCACCGCGGCCGGCAAAACGTGTGCCCGTGGACGAGGTTAAGTTCGAAAATAAAGACGTAGAATTGCTATCGGCTCGTTTAGAAACTGCGATCACGCGCAGTAAGCCCGAGTACACGCCTCACAGGCATATCCCCGAGCTACCTAGCTTCGACGGATCGATTACAGAATGGATAGCATTTAAAGCGGAATTCTACGATACGGAATCTTCATTTTCGGACGTAGCCAACGTCGGGCGTATTAGGCGCGCATTACGAGGTGACGCGAGATATGCAGTAAAAGCGTTGTTATACACCTCACCCGACCCGTTCGAGATCATGGACATGTTAGAAATGCACTTTGGAAACTCCGAGGCTATAGTGTTAGCCGAGATAGAAGAAGTGAGGAGATTGCCTAAACTTGCTGAGGACAATTCTAACATCACCATGTTCGCGGGTCAAGTAGCAAACGTCGTGGCTACTATAAAATCATTGAAGCAGGAGCAGTACTTACTAGCGCCGGAACTAGTAAGCCGACTCGTAGATAAATTAAATCCTATGATGCGCTACGAATGGAATAAATATCGGGTAGCTAACGCGAGCACGCCGGGATTAGTAGCAATTTCCAAATTCCTGTCGGATAGTAGTAAGGCCGCGGGACTGACGTACGCATCTGGGGCGCGGAGGCCAACCGCGAGGCCTCGACATAACGTGCATGCAACCGTACACAATGCGTATCGCTCGCAATCGCGTTCACCTAGTAGGGATAGGGATTCATACACGGAGAACTATCGGGAGAAAAAACCGCATCACTCGAAACCCAAGGCGGCATACGTAGGCAAGCCACCGAGGAAACCTACAGCGCAAAATAGGCCACGCCCCCCAGCGACAGTGCCGGGGGACCTGGAGCGCAAACGATGTCACATGTGTAATGGTGAACACGCGATCGCGAGCTGCGCCGACTTCGTTAAGCTTTCCGTGAACGAGCGATGGAGCAAAGCCAAAGAATTTAAACTTTGCTATCGATGTCTAGGTACGCGTCATGTTAAAACGTACAAGTGTTCGTACAACCCGTGCGGCAAGGGGGATTGCGAGGCTGCGCATCACACCCTGCTGCACGGATTTAAGCGCGAGGATAGTAATCGCGGGAATGTAGGATCGATTAATCACCTTAACGACGCGAAAACCTACCTGAAGGTGGTTCCCGTGGAACTAACCGGCACGCTAGGTACAGTAAGTACGTATGCATTAATGGACGAAGGTTCATCCCTCAGCCTCGTAGAGAGGCACGTAGCTGACCAAATCTCGCCGCGTACGGACAGCGAGCAGCTGTCGCTAGGCGCGATAGGGGGAAACACGGTGTCCGATAATGATTCGTGTAGGGTAGACGTATCGATAAGGGGACAGCTATCCCGCGATTTAGGAAAGTTGTCAGCATATACGATTGACCGATTAAACCTAAGTCCGCAGACCGTATCTAGGAATGTCCTAGATAAGTGCCCGCACCTGAAGGATGTGCGGGACGAGTTATGTTACGAGAACGCGGTACCTACGGTTTTAATCGGCCAAGACAACTGGCACCTTATCGTAACGAGGCAGCTTATCAGCAATGGGAACAGCTTGCCGGTAGCCTCGCTAACGAAATTGGGGTGGGTTTTACACGGGCAACTAGATAGGCCACGCAAGCCAAGCGGTTTAATTAATCATTTAACGTTGCGTAACAACCAAGAGGCTTACGACTTAATTAAACAGCACTTTAGCATCGAATCTCTAGGCGTGGAACCTAAAACCCCTAAGGCCGACCCCGACAGACGCGCGCTCGAAATCCTAGAGCGTACGTGTGAACCTATACCCGGTCAAGATAGGTATAGGGCCGGATTATTGTGGAAATCGGACAACGAGTCTCTGCCGAATAATAGGGACCAGGCGCTCAAGCGGCTTCACACGCTCGAGCGTAAGTTAGATAAAGATGAATCCATAAAGGCAGAATACTCGAAGCAAATAAAAAATCTGCTAGACAAGGGATACGCGGAAAAAATAGACGCGCCCATACATCCGTCCAGAGGCTTCTATTTGCCCCATTTCCACACGATCCACAAAGCTAAACAAAAAGTAAGATTAGTTTTCGACGGAAAATGCCGGACCGCCGGCAAAAGCTTGAACGACGCGCTTCTGTCGGGACCGGACTTACTACAATCTCTATTCGGCGTTCTGATTCGATTTAGAGAAGGAAAAATAGGCGTAATAGCGGACGTAAAAGAGATGTTTTTACAGATTAAAATTATAGAGCAAGATCGCGACGCCCTACGTTTTTTATGGAGGGGGGAGAGGCGGTCGGGCCCCGTAGAGGAATACAGAATGACAAGTCTCATTTTCGGGTCCAGCTCTTCACCCACGACCGCGATTTATGTTAAAAATAAAAACGCAGAGCGCTACGCTGAGCAATATCCGCTAGTATACGATACGACCTTACGAAACTTTTACGTAGACGATCTGATAGCTAGTTTCGACGACCCGGTACAGACGACGCAGCTGGTAAACGATATGATGAAGGTATTCGATAAAGCCTCATTTACCCTGCGCGGCTGGGCCTCGAAGGCGCCGGAGGTGTTACACGGCGTAACAGACGTACTAAAGAGCGATGTTTCTGAGTTAGGCCGCGACGAATGTGAGCGCACGCTAGGCTTGCTGTGGAATAATAGAGCGGACACGTTAGGCTTCAACGTGAACTTCAGGAACACGCCGAGCGATATTTTAGACGGCAGCGTAGTGCCTACGAAACGCCAAGTGACCGCGGGCGTGATGAGTCTCTTCGATCCTACCGGGCTAATATCTCCTATTACCGTGACGGGTAAAGTATTGATTCAAAGGATATGGAGAACCGGGATCGACTGGGACACGCAGATCACGCGCGACGATCACGCGGCATGGTTAACGTTCGTAAACGGTATGAGAAGTTTGCATGATATACACGTACAACGGTACGTACCCGCGCGGGGTAGAACAGTCGTAACACATACCTTCTCGGATGCGAGCGAGAACGCGTATGCCTGCGCCGTGTACATGGTAGGAACAGACGATACAGGCAAACGGTGTTCCACATTGGTCGCGGCAAAGGCACGCGTGTGTCCGCTGAAGAATGTCAGTATCCCGCGGCTCGAACTACAGGCGGCTACTATGGCGAGCCGTCTCACGCAATCGGTAAAATTAGAGTCGAGCTATACGATAGAAAAATCGTTTTATTGGACGGACTCTAAAACGGTACTCGCGTGGATAAGGTCGGACCCGCGAACTTTTAAATGTTTCGTAGCACATCGGTTATCGGAAATTGAGGACACCACATCCCCGAGCAACTGGAGGTGGGTCCCTAGTGCGTCTAACGTCGCGGACGACGCGACGCGCGATATTCCCGCCGATTTTAACGCAGATCACCGATGGTTTCGCGGCCCCGATTTTATCCTATTGGAACCCGAGCACTGGCCGGTAGAAAAACAGAGCAATGCGCCCCTCGCGCCGACGGGCGAGGAGCGCACGGCTAAGCCAGTGAACGTGGTAGTAAAACGCAACGAATTTCCATACCTACCAGATGTGAGTAGGTTTTCGAAGTACTCTCGCCTGCTGCGCGCGTCCGCCCGCGTCCTAGTCGCCGCGGAAGCTTTCAAGGCCGCCGCACACGGTCAAGCGTCAAACCCACTCGTAACAAGCGATAAGCTCAAAATCGCCGAACTTTTGTTAATTAAACGAAGTCAGAGGGAATCGTTTAGGGATGAAATTGTAACAATTGAGGCTGGGCGGCGTACTCCGAAGAAATCGTCACTGAACAAACTAGCGGTGAAGATCAGCAAACACGGTATCCTGCAATTAGATGGAAGATTAGACAGAGACCAGTGCACGCCAGTCCTACACGCTAAAGAAGCACTGACAAGATTAATCATTGCACACTACCACGCGATGTTTAATCATGCAAATCACGCTATTGTCATGAACGAGATCAATCAAAGATATCACATAATAGGACTGCGCGGGGCCGTACGGTACCTTAGTAACAAATGTCAATGGTGCCGCGTGTACAGGGGGGTACCCACTAAGATTCCCCTGGGCGACCTACCTAGAGAAAGGCAGCTAGCTAATCAACCCGCCTTCACAGCTACGGCCTGCGACTATATGGGACCAGTACAAGTGACTGTTGGAAGAAGACATGAAAAGAGATGGGTAGCACTCTACACCTGTCTTACCACTCGTGCTGTACACCTAGAACTCGTGCCCTCGTTATCCGCGTCATCGATGATACTCTCGCTCCGACGGATGATGGCCCGCCGCGGCCAGCCGACTGTACTCTACACAGACAACGCAACTTGTTTCTATGGGGCTGAAAGAGAAATAGCCGGAGCAGTAGAGGCCGCCGATAACGAGATAAAAGAATTCGTCACAGCGAAACTTATAGTGTGGAAAAAGATCCCCCCAGGCAACCCATCGGCCGGAGGCGCCTGGGAGAGGCTAGTTGGGGCGGTCAAATCCGCTTTACGCGTCACACTTAAGGAGAGGCATCCACCGGACGAAGTCCTGCATACACTGCTACTAGAGGCCGAGCATGTGGTTAACTCCAGGCCGCTAATTCCCGTGCGACTGGACGACAGACAGGAAGCCCTGACCCCTAACCACTTTCTATTAGGGCGATCGAACGCGATGTCACCCTTCGGAACATTCAGCGATAACAAAATAGACGAAAAATCATGGAAAACGGCGCAGGCACTGGCCGACAGATTCTGGTCTAGATGGACCAACGAATATCGGCAGACGCTGCGACCCCGTAACAGTCACGATCCCACGCACCAAAACGTCAAGATAGGAGATGTGGTACTCATAGTGGACGGTACGATGCCACGCAGCACATGGCCGCGAGGCGAGATAACCCGTGTATACCCAGGCCCAGACGGCAAAGTCAGAGTCACCGAAGTCCGCACAGCAGCGGGCCTCATACGCCGTCCAGCCTCCCGTCTCATAGTCTTAAGTTAATCAATGTATATAATCTCTCCTATTTTTATGGTGTTTGCACACGTGGGGCGGAATGTCGAGATTAGCTCACATTTCATTAGGTTAAGCTGAATAATGTGTTTAGTATAAGAATCTTTTTCTGTAATAAAGTTGCTGTAAATATCATAAATGTGTAAATCTAGCTTAATCTAACCTAAGTCAATCGTATTGTAAACTAATAAATCGTAAAATACTTACCTTGTTTACTTACCTCCGCCGTATCATACACAGGTGACGTTCCTCTATGAAGCTGGTGCATTAGTACTCGATAGTCGAATGAATAATTAATAAAGTCAATATAAATACAAGTACCAGTTTTAGACAAACCTTAGGCAGAAAACGGCAATAACCGTCATAAAGGTTGGAATGGCACATCCATACCTCGAAATACTGTTGTAACTCAATAATATTATTTGAATAACTATATCATGTACAAATCTGTCGAATTACTGATTGGTTAAATAAACGGCATAGCCGCCTTGAGTTGCTACACGTTCATTGGCGGATAAGCGCGCCTATAAATAGAGCGCACGCCTTAGCAAGTTACCTCATTATACACTCGTCAGCCAACAGTGCAACAACTCTCTGCGACATGTGAAAGTTATCAAAGTGTTCTTTCTTCACCTCCCGCCTAAAGCTACATTCTACAACCCCGCTCACGTGGGGTGCCTATTCCGCTCTGACGGATGAAGGTGAACCCTGACCTAACCGAACTTTGACAATACCTATCTGACAGACGTGCCAAATTTGACAGTTTGATGACGCGCCAGCGTGTCGACGGCACCCCGCTCAGGCGTGTGCCTATTCCGCTATGAGGAATGCAAGTTAACCCTAACCAAACGGAACTTTGACATTACCTTTCTGAGAGACGCATCAAATTTGACAGCTCACGATATCACCACGATAATACCAGGGAAATTTGGGACAAGACAAGTCACGTTAAAATGTTGACCAAACGAAGCCTATGGGAAACATTTAATCAAACATATTTTGACGAATAATTTATTTACATAACATTTTTATTACTAAAAATGTTTTGCTTACCTTTAAAAACGGGCAACCTGTGGAGCAATTACACCAAAAAGACCCTCAGTGCTCTGCGTGTCCAGTACAATAACTCCTTCAGGGGTTTGTTGGGGCTGCCTTGGCGCTGCAGTGCCTCAGGTATGTTTACCGCGTGGAGCACTGACGGCTTCCATGCTGTGCTGCGCAAGAGCATGGCGTCCCTGAGGGTTATTGCGGAAAGGATGGACAGTCCTATCATTACTCATTGGATGGCTTTGCACGTGCAATCCAATGAACACTTCGTGTTTTACTAACTTATTATTATTTCTAACAATCTTTTGATGTGTATTAATGTATTTGTATATGGATGCCCGTCATCCGAAATAAATGATTTCAATTTCAATTCAGTAACACATTTGGCAAAAGAATCATTGATCTAATGAAAGCTGTAATGAATGTCATGTAATGACAAGTGATGATTTGACTAAAGTAGGATAATATGGCAAAAAAATCTATGGGTGAAAAAATTGGGAACTAATCTGCTGGCTAAGTTTGTTTGGGAAATGGAGTTTGGTCAAACATATTTCGGTAAAACAAAAGGATTCCCAATTAAATATACTATCGTTAAATCGTATTATCAAGTATAGTAACGCTTGTAAAACAGTTTTCTATATAATAAGAATTTTGGGAACTAAAACCGTCGTCGAACCAAAATTATAGCAAAGGCGGTTCGATGAACAACTATGTCGATGGAAAAATAAAATAATGAAGTAAAATTCGATGAGTTGTTTCTTGTGTAAAAGGTGATTCGAGCGAAATATAGAGCGATTTAACGGAGTTTGATGAATGGTTCCTAAGGTGACTTCCTGATTTGTCGGTGCGGAGGCAGTACGATATGAGAAAAGTGTCAAATGTCATAGTGTAGTGTATGTGTAGTGTTTTATATGTTCTGAGTTTGTACGTCTATTATTTTTTGTATCTGTGTGTCTTTTGTGCAGTAAATAAATGTTTCTTCTTCTTCTTCTTCTTCTTCATTGTCAGCTGTCAGTCGACGCGATACCATTTTTTACAACGCCCCTATATTTAAATGAGTGCTTCCTGACTGGCGCGGGATGCGCGGTAGCGGGACGATGCGAAGGCGGTACTGCTCCGCTTCTGCGCATGATAT
This sequence comes from Cenopis cana, assembly GCA_951800055.1. NCBI lineage: Eukaryota > Metazoa > Arthropoda > Insecta > Lepidoptera > Tortricidae > Cenopis > Cenopis cana. The sequence continues at coordinate 14,852,070 of OX637476.1, read as the reverse complement.
TACTGCGCAAATGTAATACTGACAGTATTATGTCAAGTGAAAATCTTTGCGACGTCAGTAAGTTTACGTCAAAGAAGAAAATGTCACATATCGATCCCGCCCCGCCAATTCAGGAAGTCGCCTAAGTGGTAATAAAATGCCGCGAATAGTGTTGATCTCCGAGTTTCGACAGACGGGGGAGGGATGGGAAAGTAGTTGACATATATAGCACTGAGACAGATTCGTACCGTAAGGGTTCCTTTGTCTTGTCATTGTCACGTTTTTGTTACAGAACCCTAATAAATCAAATCGGCTTCAGGTCTATCTCTTCTGAAACACAATATTGTAAAGCCTTTGACAATTGGGTCGCGTTCAAAGATATTCGGGCACCTTTTTTCGCCTCAATGTATCATAGCGAAAGATCTAATCCTTCCTGTGTGTCATTCGTTCGTGAACGGACATATTCGTCTGAGTAGAGATGGATTGTGTGAATTATTCATTCGTTTACTGGACGTTATAAATGATCACGACATGTCCGCATCTCTGTGTCAGTGTCTATTGCGTTGTATGTTTTGTAGCCCAGTGGTTCAAGCATGCGGCTGTCAAGCGGCGGTCGTGGGTTCGATTCCCAGCTCGTACCAATGAGTTTTTCGGAACTTTGTATGGAATACCATTTGGTATTTACCGTTACCTTTTCGGTGAAGGAAAACATCGTAAGGAAACCTGCATACATCCGCGAAGAAATTCAAAGTTGTATGTGAAGTCCCCAACTCGCTCTGGGCCAGCGTGGGGACTACTGCCCAATCCCTCTCATCTATGAGAGGAGGCCTGTGCCCAGCAGTGGGACGTATATAGGCTGATGATGATGATGATGATGATGATGTAAATTTGTAGGCTTAGTGGTTCAAGCAAGCAGCGATCATGGGTTGTAATCTCGCCTCGTACCAATGAGTTTTTCGAAGTTACCTATTTAGTTACGGAGTTACGTTTTCGGTGACTCCTAGAAAGAGACAAATTTAAAACATGCCAAAGTCACCTCTCTATGGTTACACTTAAAATAAGTCAAAAAGGCACCATTCCTGAATAACTAGTCACAAAACAAGAAATCTACATCGTCCAAGCCAGTAAATACATGAGTAATGGTGTACCCAAAAATAATATCCCGGATATTTTCGGACCCTTTATCTGTTAATAAAAAGGTCTTTTACACGTTCTTTTCAACAAAAACCATTTCCACCAAACAAAAAACAGGAATGAAACAAAAATGATGTTATAGAAATGTTATCAATTCCATTAAGTGTGTGGCGAGGCCGGCGTAGGTACTACAGAAATGTAAAGGCTTTATTACACTAGCGATTTGCGAGCGTGTTGCCGAATTTCATGAAGGCGACTTCCTGATTGAAGATAGATAGAGGTGTGGTATGAGAAAACTGTCTTCTGTCAGTATCCAGTCAATCGTAAGTCGAGACAGTACCTACTGCTTTTTACTGCGCCCTTACATTTAAAAGAGTGCTTCCTGACTGGGACGAGATTCTCGAAAACGGAGCACTGCGAGTGCAGTACTGATCCGCTTCAACACACGCGCGTAAACGTAATATATCAATATTATTCAGTACAGGGGTCAATTTCAACAGTGCACGTTTTTTGTATCATTCCGGTGTGATTCTTTGTTTGGGGGTTTTTCGTGGTTTTTAATTTCAACAGACACTTCAGACTGTATTTTGATAAATTTCTAAAAGGGCTTTTGATATCTTAAACGGTTTTTGAGATAACTGAGTTTGAAAATGAAACTCACAGCGGAATGATAAATATACACTGGGATGATAATAACAGTCCACAGGAATCAAAATATAAGCACACGAAATTATAAATACGGTTCTGAATTACTAAAACAGTATGCGGTAATGAAATGTTATTCAGGTGGAAGAAAGAAACAGGCTTCAAAATTATACATAATTAATACTACATTTGACACCATTTCGGTGTTATTTTCATTCTAGTGGGTATTTATGCCATTTAACTACACCGGAAACACCGGAATGAAAACTGCGGAATGAGATTTTTTTTTTTTAATAATTAAAAATCTTATTCTTGAAATGAAACGACAGCTGAAATCACGAATATATAGAGTACATGTTATAATATATTAATATTTTAGTTTTAGATATTGCCCGTGGTAGATTAACTAAGTTGTGTTTCCAAAAAAAAGGGTTTAGTATTTAAACTTTCTGCACCTGCTTTTTCAGCCCTGCCAACAATATTTATTGCTAGGGAAATTGACCCATAGACTGCTAACAGTATCCCGGTAAATAAGGAATCTCTGCGACGTCAGTAAGCCCAAGTCAAAGAACATAGTACCTACAGTCAGCCCCCCCCCCCCTGCATAGAAGTTTGTATGCACGGGGGGTCTGGTTTCTCTGCAGCTGACCGTACCACATTTCGATCCTGGCACGCCTAGTCAGCAAGTCGCCTTATGTATAGCCCGATCCAAGTCCAGTCTCCACGTATGAACAGTTAGGGACCATAAACTCCCAAAATATTAGGTCCCCTGACTGCAAACAAAATAGAATATACAAAAAGATGTATGAACGGTCAAACGGGACAAAGGAAATGCGGGAAAAAGAATCCTTTAAAGATTTATCACAAATCCAGGACTTTAGACTACTTTAGCCGGGACGTTCTTCTTTTTACCGACAATAGCCTTTCCCTTACCCATATTTTGCGAGTCATTAGAGTATTTTTGTTTAATATGTTTGATAAAAAATGTACCTCGTTGTTCCTTTTAATGCTAATCAGTACCGCATAATTCTTCATTTTCTCTAACCTGTAAGTGTGTGTAGTAAATTTATTTATTTGTAGAATCCTGTGACAGAGTGGTACCTAGTTCTACTCTGTCACAACGTTTTCTCTAAGCTAACTTAAAGGAAAAATACTTTATTTGCATTAAAGGAAATATCACTGTGCACGACTGTGCCTATAGGTATAACCTTTATATACCTATTATTATTCTTTAATGAATACGTTTTTGTCTATGTTTTTACTGTGACTTAACGCCTTTGTCTTTTGTTGAATGTAAAATAAATTTGGTCATGAAAACTGATATTTTTCTATATAATTAATATTAGTAGGCCAAAATCACATAGGTAACCCCAATAAAAATGCAACTTCCTTTTATTGGGACTGGGATCCTTCGATCAAAATGTATGGCATTGTCAGTAAAAAAGAAGAACGACCCAGCCCTATATTTTAGGCTGCGTTTCCACCAGAGATGTGCGAGGATGCGTTTTCATACATTTGACACCTGGCAACGCGCCGAGCGAGGTGTCAAATATCTTCAGGCGTAGGCGCAGGGTAGGGCAAGGCCTTCCCCATACAAACTTTGTGCACGTTTTATTCGTCGGTTTTGGCACTAACAAATATATATATTTTTGGTTATAAATATTAGATATGCGAAGATCGTGATGTGAAAATTTTCAAATATTTAAAAAAAATCAAAATAAAAAAATAAAAAATAATAATAAAAAAAATTTTTCATCACGAAATAGCTATCAGAAAAATAAGCATACTGACCAAAAATCATAACTTTAATGCAAACACAAACGAAGTAAATCCTGCACAAAGTTTGTATGGAGAGAGCTTGCCCTACCCCTCCTCTTAATTGGAACTTCGGTTTTTAAAATATAGGACCAAAGTAGTGATGATGATAGACAGGTCCAATTTCGGCCACAGCGACTGTATATCCTGGTTTGGCATATTTACCTTAAACTCATGGTGGATTGTTTCGTTGTTACGCCCTTAAGTAATTAACCGCCTTGTATTATAGTACATTGTGCATTTAGGGAGGTAAGCAGGTTATTACTAACGAAAGTCATAGAAGCCCGACGCCGAAGGTGGAGGGCTTTTATTGACTTGAGTTTGTAATAACCCTTACCTCCCGTGTGATACACACAATGTTTTTCATCACATTTGCGAGGAAATAAATAACTACAAAAGGTAGAAAAATCCATGTTTCATACAACCACACCAATCAAAAATTGACGAACTTGACAACTTCACCTCCAGTATCACTGCGAGAGTAGCGCAACGCGCAACCAATCACAGAACAATATTCTTGCGGCGCGCGGCCAACTAGATTTTTTTCAACCAATCACAGAGCCAGTATTCTTGCGGCGCGCGGCCATCTAGATTTTTTAAACCAATCAGATCACACACAAACTCATAACTCCCACGGGAGTTATAAAATTCCATAACTCCCGCGGGAGGTAAATGGGCTATAACTGCCTTATCCGCACGCGTGCAATAACACACTTTACGAGCAAGTGTGATGAAAAATTTATAAAAGACGAATTTCTCCGCATTGGGGCCTTTAACCCGGTTGACCTTCGCTTGACTGATTTGTTGACTGATCGTGTCACTTGCAAATCGCTAGTGTGTTAAAGGCCTAAAACGCTTTTGTCTGTCGCAGTTATGTCGTCAAAACATGGCGAATAAATGGAAAATATATGTTCTGAGTTGCTACAGCTAATGCGAATTGCTTTATTAGAAGTATGTACTTAAATATTACGCGCACTGGTGAAATTTGCGTAGGTTTTCTTGAGTTACTTTGATCCTTGAATTGAATTAAGTATATACCTAGCTGTGACATTAAAATGTTCGTGTTCGTCGTAAGCCTGGAATATATATTTTACGTATGAAAATTTATAAAGTACTTACAGTGTGAATAAATGATTTGTTCGTAAGCCTATTTGTGAGTTATATTTCGTAAATTGCGGTCATGATAATGATCGTAGTATTCATTTGTGCAAATATATTTTGTCATATTATTCTGCTGGCGTAACTTATGATATATATTGATTAAGGTATGTATCAATCTATACACTTAACGATTACATCCTGTATAGGTATAGGTATATATATCGTCGCCTAGTACCCATAGCATAGTTTGGGACAGACTCAATTTATACGTAAAATAGTACATAAATATACTTTTTTTTGTAATAATTTTTTTTAAACGCCTATGGAAGCAAGAGTTTAGTTATTTGATGATCACGTTATTCATATCATTACCAAGTTTTAAATAGAAAACTTCGGTGAGTCTCAGTCATATTGAAATATAATACCATCGACGTAACCAACACCGGGCAGCCGTGCGCTACGAAGGCGATATATCAATTGAAAGAGACACCCTTTGTTTTTCGCTCACGACAAAACGGGATGCAACCCTCTCCGAGAATGGCCGACAAATCTCGTTAAATATCTGACTGAGTGCAGGTTTATCAAATTTCCTCTTGTCAGTACCTAGATGAGGTAAAATACCATCATATTAACTTAATCGTGTCTTTTAATAATACGTCGTTTTAGTAGGCTAAGGAAATAAAGGAAAATATAGACTCGACTTTGGATTTATTTTCTATCGAGAAAATTTTAAGCAATCGTGTTTCGCTATTGTCAGTACTACAATCATATAGTCAAGAATCATATATATGAAAATCAGCTCCTACTGTTTGCTAGTCTGGGCAGGACAGCGTTTCAAAGTCTCCAAATTTCTCAGTGTAGCGCCTTAAACGCGAGGCCGCCGCGACCACTCTTGCTTAAGGACCACGTATTGGCCCGAAACATGTCGAGCGATATTCGACGATACAGACGTGAGTGACCCGTTTATTATATTTCAATACATTACCAAGTTTATGCAAAATTATAATTATTTAAAAAAACCTACGTAGGTACTAATCAAGGCGATAAAATCTGTCCTTTCAAGTTGAGGGTAACCATCAAGCTTCAATTGCGATAACGATTTGTGCCGAGCGTGAAAAGTTTTTAATTCACTTCGTTATCTTCCACTACACGTGAAAAGTTGTTGAAATCTCTTTGTATGGCTGCTGGTATTAAAAAGTTTTATCTTAAGAGCATGGAAGGGCCGGCGTGACCCTTTCAAGGGCCTGTCGCGGAAATTACCTTTTTCACTTTTTTATAAGTGCAAGCCTTATATATTCGGCAAACAAGTATATGTTAACCAAAATTGATTTTAACTTCGGAAACAGAGCAAAAATGTAATATTCAAACATCTTTCACAGGTAGTCTACGATAAAATTATAACTGATAAGGCATGATGTAATTTAGAGCTTGTCAAAAACAAATTATGGGCCAAAATAGGAGGAGCATTACAAATAAATATTATATAAAAATAATAGGGTTTCATAGCATGATTTCAAACTCATATTAGAGTTAGATACTACAATTTGCCACAGTTTCATTGTAATTAAAAATAAATTTTGCCGAATTGAAATAGTAACAACGGGCTATACTTATCAGCTTTTCGACGAATCCCAACTGTGAATCCTATTTGTGTCATCCAGAGATTGTAAATAAAACCGCAGTTTAGTTTGATAGCTTGGATGCGCATCCGTGGTCCTCGCCCGCCGGATGCTCGATGACAGGTGTTCCTGTTCGGGCCTGCCGGTCTTTTTAAATTAAAAATGGGATTGATCTAGCCAGGGGGCAAAGATGAGGCCGACGATGAAGCAAGCTCACTCAGACGATGCCTTAAAAAGGTTATCAAAACCAGTGATACTACCCACATTGGTTTATTTGTGACACCAATAAGTCACACCAACAGCCCTATGTACTTCTTCATCAGTTCCCGTCCACCAAATGCTACTTTCTGAATGCAAATGCTCGATTTTTTTACCGAAAATACTAAAATCGCTATATGTTTCGCTTGAATTTTTGAGGAGTTCCCTCAATTCTCCATGGATACTATCATCAGAACCGAATTCTGGTAACAACGGGACCAACCTTGAAGCATAGGTATGCTTTCAAACAGAGAAAGAATTGTCCAAATCGGTCCATAAATGACGGAGTTCTGACGTAACAAACATAAAAAAAGAACATACAACCGAATTTATAACCTCCTCCTTTTTTGAAGTCGGTTAAAAAGGCAATACATTTTGAGCAGCTTCCATACAATAATATTATAGGATACACTTTCTACACTTAATTGAGGGCACAATCAAAAGCCTATCTCTAGGGAGAGTAACTTAGTCAAGAATATTTTTCTTTTCTTCCAAAATTAGACGAAATACAGGAAAAATACGGCGTACCAACATAACGGGTGACACAAAAATAAATGAACTCTGGATTTTCTTCCCTAGCGAGAGAATTGTGGTAAAACGAATACTAAATATTAATCGTCTTTCGGAATCAACATCAATTTGAGTTTTTTTTCTTCTGAGTAGTCGTTTCTTTTACATGTTAGTATTTAATAATGAGGATAATACTTTTTTACTCATAAAAATTACCGACGTTATACTCGTAAACCAGTACACCTACATATAGATATGTGGAGCCTACGTATAGTGTGTAGGAGTATGTGGGTGTACTTTTTTGTGTTCGTTATTTTGGGTTCTTATTTGTGTTAGTTTTGTTACTTTATTTGTTTGTAATTTACTATAGCAAATGTGTAAAATTAGCAGTCGCCTTTGGCAATTTTTAATAGGTAATAAAATATACCTAATAATAATAAAATGTCGATGTGGAAATTATTCGGGTTTGATAAAAATATTGGAATGTAGAGGAGACTTATGTCAGGCGCATCCCGCTGTTTTCCTTTACAGTTTACATTCCTCAACAGAATCTCAAAATGTATTGCCTTTTTAACCGACTTCAAAAAAGGAGGAGGTTATAAATTCGGTTGTATGTTCTTTTTTTATGTTTGTTACGTCAGAACTCCGTCATTTATGGACCGATTTGGACAATTCTTTCTCTGTTTGAAAGCATACCTATGCTTCAAGGTTGGTCCCGTTGTTACCAGAATTCGGTTCTGATGATGGTATCCATGGAGAATTGAGGGAACTCCTCAAAAATTCAAGCGTATAAATACAATATCAATACTCGTACAAAAATAGTAAGTTTCCATTGTTTCCAATCCAAATAAATTATATATGAAATAATGTCAATTCTAGTCGCGTTTCAAAGATGCGTAACATATAATCGCTTTGAAGATATTCTCTGATGCACGTCCAATATTTGAATGAGTGAAGCGAAGGTCTCCGTGACAGCTTGGCCAAAAATTCTAACGTACTTATGTCAGGCGCATCCCGCTGTTTTCCTTTACAGTTCACATTCCTCAACAGAATCTCAAATCTCAAAACATCTTGATATGTTCCGAATATTAACTTTAGTCTTGTTTGTTAAGGTCGATTTTCATTACATCGCGGATTGTGATCGTTCTCATGGCGGCCCGCAAAGTAATCATAATTGCATGCAAGTTTTTGTAAATCGGCCTTTGGAGTAATGTAAAAAATATTTACATACATATACTCATGCCCGTATCCCATTGGCGTAAGCAGAGACCAAGAACGCCAAATATTACGGTCCTTCATACATACGTCTTAAAAAAATATTTATTTTAGCTGATGTCAAATATCGTAAACATCTCCACAATTATTTTTCATTGTTATGCCGTGTGCCGCGTAATTACTGACCGAGCTCAAAACGAATGCCATGGGAGATGCCTATGTCCAACAGTGGACTGACACAGGCTAATGATGAGTATTTACTGTCTCGTTTTTGTTTCAGGGGAACGAGCGGGATAGACATCGATCTCCGTCGGGTGGACATAGACCAATGCCCGATGAAGCCCGGTTCCATGCAGTTGAACATCTTCGCTGGCACCGACAAATGCAAGAAGACGACTACAGAGGTTAGTTTTAAATTGTAAAAATCGGCTAAGTGCGAGTCGGACTCTGCATCATCCTACAAGTACTGTACCGGAAACATCATGTTTTTTTGCATGAGATTTAAGTTTCAATTTTTATTATTTTTTGTTATACCGGCAACAGTATTCTGGGAAACAAGTTCAAAAAGAGTTTGGTCTGATATTATAGCCCACTTACAGACAGACAGAGGAAGGAGCTTAATACGTAGGGAATATTAAGGGCTTGAATACATACACCAAACATTTTTCTTCTTTACCAAACTAGATGATAAGATAACTACTTAAGAACTAAAATGATTACATAAGATTTGAATTGGAAGAGTCGTTATTTAGTATATTTTAAGCCGTCTTAAAATAGATCAAAAAAACTGTTCTTCCACGGTACCGCGGTCATCTTATCTTTAACTTGCAAGTCATTTGTAAATTAAGGTAAATCTTTCAGATACGAAAGTAATATCGGATATTTCTACAAAATGTATACAGACTCGATTCGTTCAAGGTCCGACGCCTACTATGCTATTCTCAATTTATTTCACCTTAACTCACCGCTCACCTATCATCTTGAAACCTGAATTCTTAAGAACAACACGATGGTAGATTATCGCCCGGTAGCCGATCTTATTGGTCCAATGACGTATTGACCAAGTCATGATTGTTGTGTATGTAGGAGTACGAGTATTGTTCAAATTTAAGGGGAGGTATCCCCAACGCAAATGTTCCGCTCTAACACGCGTGAGTTTATAATTAACCATCCCGCTCTCTACGCAAGCTCTGCGCGCAGTTTTGTAAATATTTAGCTATAGTCATTAAGCCAATCATTCTATCAAAGCAAACCCTGCGAATTTGTCTATAACTATTTACGATCTTTAATGAGTAAAACGTTAAATATCAGTAATATAGCCGTAGTATTGAAAATACATTCCAAAAAGGGGTAACTTCGCGATTTTTTTCTATCGAGTGAAATTCATCAGGTCATGTAACTGACTGCGATTTTGACTAGACAAGATCTTTATGTAACACATATATTTTTTTTAGATTTTAAGACACTATATTCTATGTCTCAGATGGTTTTTAAAAACTCAAAAGTGGTAATACACGGCCTTAAAGGGCTGTATGGATATACAGTTTGATATCAAAAACAATAATTCACCCAGATCTAAAATAAGTATACGTACAGCTTTTTAAAATACCTACTTACGTAGGTACTTATAGTTTTCCATACAAAGATACTACGGGGCACGTAGTATGTGATTAATATGGGACGTTTTCAGGGCTCTGCAGTGATGCTGTACTTTGACATCCATTTTCGTCTTTTGTCTGTGCTAATTGTAGTTATTCCATACAAACATTTGATCCTTTCTAAAAACTGGTTCAAATGGCATCATGAAAAAAATGCATGTTCCTCATTACCTTAACTTGCATGAAAATATACGTGACGCCAATAACTTGCCAGCGGTGGCACCCAGCAAGACTGGCGCCAGCAACTAAATAAATATTTCTAGCCGTTCATATTTTGAGACAACTACCTAACGGCAAAATGTACAATTCTGTTTTATGTCAAAGCACAATCAATTGTATAACAGAGGACAATCGCCAAGGGAAACTTTTAGCATATTTTCTCGTTATTGTTTGCTTACACACTGAGCACTTGTACATAACTCAAATCCCTGGGGAAAGTCACTCCGCGCCCTTATTCCGTTGAAAGTAAATCAATACAATATAAATACTCTTTACTGCACACTTCAAAAAGGTCATAGTACAGAAACATTAGGCTTAAAGTAGAGGTAAACAACAGGGGCCTATTGCATAATAAATTACAACTAATATTACAAGCGGTAGTCTCCTTTCAATCCCTTTCATTCGAAAGAGACTTCCGCTTGTAATATTAGTTGTAATTTATTTATGCAATAAGCCCCAGGTCATCGGTGGGAGTACAAAAATCGCTATGTAATTTTGACGTACTTTACAGGAGACACAAAAAACTGTTTATATGATTGTTTATACTGCTTTCGTTATACCAGATTTTTTAATATAATAGAGTAATGGGTTTGACATAATTTTCACGAAAAAAGCCTTTGATAAATACATTCTATTAAAAATCTAGTGTGATATCGTTATTTTATTGTAAACTTACATAAAACTTACGTCACACTTACGTATGATTTACGTCACAGTAATATTACTTTTTTACTTCTTTTTCCTTCCAAATTGTGGTTAAAGATATTTTATTATCTGAAAAGAAATATTACATTTCACTTAATGAGATTAAGTACTTATGCATGCACTAAGTAAATGTTTGGGTTACGTAAACATTTACGTAACATTTTATGTCACAAAGAGGCAAAAAATACGGCCTGACCCAATTAAAAATATAGTAAGTATCTACTCATTGAGCTCTAACAACGATACAATTTTAAATGTTTCAAGGGGGGCTCCCATCCCTTTTTTTACCTGACGTCGCACATCAAGGTCGATGAGATGATCATTTTCGCAAACGTGCTTCATAACAATTTACATTTTATTGGGGATACCTATTGAAAAATAATTAAAGGATCACTCACATCGTCGTCGGGTCGTCATTGAGCGATGACCGATATTCGACCTTGAGGCGCTACAACCTTCGAGCTACAACCTTAGGCGACTTCCTGACTTGGCGGGGCGGGATCGATATGTGACATTTCCTTCTTTGACGTAAACTTACTGACGTCGCAATAATTCCCGCTTGACGGAATACTGTCAGTATTACATTAGCGCAGTAGTAATATCGTGCGCAGAAGGGGAGCAGTACCGCCTTCGCATCGTCCCGCTTCCGCGCATCCCGCGCCAGTCAGGCGACTTCCTGACTTGGCGGGGCGGGATCGATATGTGACATTTTCTTCCTTGACGTAAACTTACTGACGTCGCAAAGATACTCACTTGACATAAATTACTGTTAGTATTACGTTTGCGCAGTAGTAATATCATGCGCAGAAACGGAGCGGTACCGCCTTCGCATCGTCCCGCTACCGCGCATCCCGCGCCAGTCAGGAAGCACTCATTTAAATATAGGGGCGTAGTAAAAAATGGTATCGCGTCGACTGACAGCTGACACTGACATTTGACACTTTTCTCATATCGTACTGCCTCCACACCGACAAATCAGGAAATCGCCTCAGGAAGCACTCATTTAAATGTAGGGGCGCAGTAAAAAGTCGTATTGAGTTGACTGACATTTGACAGTTTTCTCATATCGTACCGCCTCCGCACCGACATATCAGGAAGTCGCCTTACAAGGCTTCGTGTAAGTTATATTCGGAAAATGCAGAAACTCTTGGTAGCATACGAGTAAGTCAATAACTTGGAAAAGAGTTTTCAATAATGACATGGCTGTCAATACAACACCGTGTTGCTGGCGACGTAGGTATTCGGGTTAACATATAATGCCCTATTCGGCAGCTCGGAATATTTTCCGTGTGAAATTTCGCATGCACGGTTCAGCTAAGAATTTTTGGGAATACCTACGGAATTCTTTAGTAGATGGTATGGGAAATCGAATCTAGAATTCGGGTTTGATTCGATTGAATTTTGGATAGGTACGTGTTGGGCAATTTGTCGGTTTATGTTTTATTGGTAAATCTCCGATGATTTTATGGTTCCGTAGCTTAAGGGTGGTAATAAAACCCTATCACTATTCCTCCTCTGTCCGTCCGTTCAATTTTTTGCAGAATTTACGTATAGCTTATTAGCCAACAGTAACATCAAAAACCATTAAATATCGTAAATATAATCTAATGAACACTCAATTTAAATCAGCAACAGAACTTCATGCTTCTAAAATTAATGTCCTGAGTATGTTGTAGGACATAATTTTAGCTCAATTTAGTGCCTGTGACCTCAAGGACACAACACAGCTCTGCTTTGATTTAAGAGGAGGGGTAGGGCAAGCTCTCTCCATACAAACTTTGTGCAGGATTTACTTCGTTTGTGTTTGCATTAAAGTTATGATTTTTGGTCTGTATGCTTATTTTTCTGATAGCTATTTCGTGATGTAAATTTTTTTTTATTATTTTTTTTTTATTTTGATTTTTTTTGAAATATTTGAAAATTTTCACATCACGATCTTCGCATATCTAATATTTACAACCAAAAAAAAATAGTATATTTGTTAGTGCCAAAACCGACGAATAAAACGTGCACAAAGTTTGTATGGGGAAGGCCTTACCGTAAGACTCGGAGTCAGGTAAACGATATATTATCTATAGGATATACAATTAAAAGAGACTGATTTTAATGCCTCGCAACCGGTATCATCATCTTCTTAACCTTGCCCAGTTTTTCCAACTAATTCAATGATTTGGCGTAGGCTATAATTTTACAAAAGCGGCCTTAGCAACTGAAATCATTGTCTAAGTGCCTTTCGTGATATCAGTCTCTGTCATCCTCCTAGCGTTATCCCAGTACAGTTGCATCCTGAAGGATGCCTGGGGTCCGCTACCTAATCCCAAGATTTGGCGTAGGCACTAGTTTTTACGAAAGCGATTGCCATCTGACCTTCCAACCCCAAGGGGAAACTAGAACTTATTGGGATTAGGCTTGACTTGACTCTGTTAGAAGTTCTCAAGCCGCCCGAAGGCCTCCAACATGGCTTAACGACTGCTGCCATAGACAGCAACCGGGATCAACGGCTTAACGTGCCTTCCAAAGCACGGGAGCGCTCAGTTAGTAACCACTCAAAGCGGTCACCCATCCAAGTCCTGACCGCTGCCCACGTTGCTTAACTTCAGCAAGCGCAAGCGGTAGGCATGCGCCGCTGGGCCACGAGCGCTCCATCAGTCTCTGTAAATAAAAATATTGCTTCACAGCAAAACAACATCATGCATTCACGAATGGATAATCCGGTTTATTCCGAAACCACCACCATACCATTACATGACGCAGAAAAATCACTACGCTTTTATTCCTATTGCTTTTGCGAGTGGTGGTTTATTCGACTTTTACAAATGGCCGGTTTATGTAGGCCATTTCTTTATTCTAATATTAGGAAAGTTTCCATTGACTTCGTGTTGCCGTACGTAAGGGAGGATAGATAATCTAATGGTTCTATTCTGTAAACCTCTGCTGTAAATAATAGTACATTACTTAACAAGGGCGATAAAACAAAGAATGTCTCAGATCGCAGGTATTTGACGCCCGAGCCGAAGGCAAGGCGAGTTTCATAATAAGGTCACACGAGTGTTTTAATGCCTAATTATGTACAGTTGATACTATATAAATATGCGATCTGAGGCTTTCTTTACTATCGCCCGTGGTAAGTACAAAATTTTATGTCACCCCCTGGTCAGGAAGTGGGTTTTTTCGCGCGCGGAGCGTGCGATAATGGCCGCTTTATGGCCAGGTGTGACATAAAGTATTTTTGGTTCATTCCATTTAGTAACTTTACATAGGCTTATTATATTACTATATACCTAAGGATATACATATCATAATTAGGATTAATATTAATTCCTCTGAGCGTTATAGTTTTTCTTATTATTTCGAGTAAAAACACACCTTGTTCTTTTCTTTGTACTCGAATAAATGACAATAAGCTCAAAGTAAGTACGTATATTTACTTCAAACTTGTTTCGTAAAAATCTCGTTTAATATATTCGAGTGTATTCTGTAGCTTTAAGGAGCTATAACGAGAAATATCGCGTTCCTTCAAACGCTGTTCTGCCCAGACGAGGAAACAATAGGAATTGATTTTCGGACATAAAAATATGATTCTTGACTAAATGATTGTGTTTTTGTCAATAGCCGAAACATAATTGCTTAAAATTTTCTCGTTAGAAAAATAATCCGAAGTTGAATCTTTTTTTTTCCCTTTTACTCAGCCTACTAAAACAACGCATTATTAACCGAGACAAATAAGTTAATATGATAGCATTTTACCACATCAAAACTCTGCCAAGAGGAAATTTCACAAAACTTTACACAGTCAGATATTTATCGAGATTTGTCTAAAAAAGTCATTCCCGAAGAGTGTTGTATCCCGTTTTGCCGTGCGCAAAAGACATAAGCGTGTCTCTTTCACGGGGGGTGTGGTTTACCGAATCTATATAAATAAATAAAATAAAAATAAAAAAGCCTTGTATTTCTTGCAATTGTTTTACATTGTTTGGTTAGTATGAGTATTATAAAAAGTTATCCTAGTGTTAGTAACTATTGAACGTAACTTATAATTAATTATTATTATTTATGCAAGAACCCCATCTTCACAGGTGAAGGCCTCCTCCAAGGATTTCCACTCATCTCCGCCATCATCTGAGCCACCGAATCTATATATCTCCTTAATTGGATTCTTTGGAGATCGGTATTTTTTTGAACCTGACTGTGATTTTATTGGCCGGGCCCATAAAGCGATAGGAGTGCGCGGTTGGAAGGTAGCATGGGGAAAGTCCAGGGAACCCTCCGACACGACCACGCGGGCGGTTTAAACACTGGAATACTCAGAGTTTCCGCACCAGTTAGCTTGGTTGAGCGGTTTCAACCGAACTGAAACTGAACTGAGTGTGTCAGTGGAATCGTCACCGCTCCTTATTTTGTCGGTTTTTTGACACAAGTCAAACGGTCGCATATCTAAAAAACATTCTTAAAATGCAACACCGACGTAAGCTGCACATGGCTTGTTTGCTCTTCGGGGTAATCAAATACGAGTCTCCCAAGTATCTTTTTGAAAAGTTGTCTATCCGCCGATCACGTGGTGCCCGGCCGTGCGCATTACAACTGTTGACGCCTCGTCACGCGTCCGCAGCTTTCCGAGGAAGTTTCCGTTATGTAGCAACTAAATGTTGGAACTTGATCCCGCCGCCTATAAGAGATCTGGAAAATGTTTACAGTTTTAAAATCAAACTTAAAAAATTCTTGTTTGAACATCAGCAAAGCCAGGAAACTTGCCGGTTAGACACAAGTTGCATTTAGGTAGGAAATATTTTATTCGCTTATATGTACTCACCACTTGGGTATGTCCCATAGGCATAGGCATTGGTATGAAGTTATTGTTCTATTTTCGTCTTCAGTTTAAGTAAAGTAGTTATTTTATGTTTGTTTCCTTATCGTTTCTATGTAGGGTAAAATGGTAACCTCGTATTTTGTATCCTTTGTGAATAGAAACACCATTTACAAAGCAATCTGGTATGAAATTTCTTCTGGAGCATTATAAAAATTGTATTTTATTCATCTGCGTTATAAATGTTTCACTTTTTTGTTAATTAATAGAGATAAGATAACCAGTAAATGACGCCATGTTCTGTTTATGTATGTATTCATTAGATAGTTCTTGGCGTTTGCCACTCCAACTGTCACTGTCATTGGCGCTAGTTTATAGCGATAGCCGGCGATAGGGTGGCGCCAGGCGAAATATGATGCGTTCCATTTTACGGTTTTGTTTTTGTTTTTCAATGTCAAACTTAGCTTTTTATATCCTTCTTTTATTTTAAGTTAATTGTATATTATTATTATTATTTTTTCTCTCTTTGATTTTCTTTAATTCATGTTTGTTATTTTTTATTTATGTATATTATTTTTTCGGTTTTCGTGTTACTCACCGTGAACTCACTCGACGGTTCCATCGGAAGACCAGCGCTGGCATTTGCCCGCATTATGCTGAGATGGAACCGTTTCGTGACAACACAACTTTCCTGTTTTTGTTTATTTTTATTTTTGCTTTCTTATTTGTTAGTTGTTTTGTCCCGAATAAATATTTCTTATTTCTTATTTCTTATTTCTTATATCATCATCGCGTGAGTAGGGCAGTGTGTGGCCCGAGCAGGCACTATCGCGGCAGCGCGAGGAGCATAGTGTGGCCGCAGTACTAGATTTGTACACGAATTTCCGACACTCATACATAAATAAATAAATATTTGTGGACAATCTTAGTGTAAGGCCTGAGTGGCCGCTCGGAGCGGAGCGTTCGGCGAGCCGCGCAGCGGGGCGGGCGAGCGTGCATAGTATCCGTGCAGCAGCGACTCAGGACACCAGTATGAGTTTCAATTGTTTAACATGAATGCCCGACTCTAGCGTCCACGGTCTACACATACCCAAATCGATTTATTTTATGGGATTCGAACCCGTGACCACCAGCTTCGCAGGCAGGGTCATTATCAACTAGGCTAAAGCTGTCGTCACATAATATACAAGTTGGAACATGTTTAAATTAGTATTATTGTTTCAGTGTGTCCCGGTTCCGGGACTGGGCTTCAGGCGTGGCTCGTACTGGTGCGTCTGTCGGCGAGGGTTCTACTTTCCCAACACGACGGCCGAGAACAGATACTACAATGGCAGTGACATTGAGGAGGAGTACGAAAAAAGCTTATTGGTGAGTTGAGAGCACAATAGTAGATTGTGTCTCAAGGGAGCAAAATGATTTTGCGGCACCCTTGCCGCGGTATATTGAATCTTGAGTGAAGCGAAAGACAATGCAATACAAGACGGAAATAATTTTACTGCCGTGTGATATATACTTAGGTAGTTACTGCTTTTCACACCGTCTATTAGGCCTGCTGAAAACGTTAAAATTTATTTCAAATAATTTTGCTACCAAAAGGAACGTACTGCTTTATACACCTTCTATGAGGAAAAAGAGTTGTTGCCTTCAAATGAGGGAAGAAAAGTACGACTTTGCTCCCTCATTAGAGGGCAACAATGACAATTTCCTGAATAGAAGGCGTGAAAAGTAAGATTAATGCCGGATTCATTATTATCTGACGTGATGCTCTCTGGTGCGCTCTGACGCTTGACACAGTACGAGCCGTCACGTTAGAGCACATCAGATGTATCTAACTTAACGAAATATATGAAAACGACACCTTTCTGTTGCGTTACGACTCGTTCAATCGGACCATTTTTGAAGATTCGCGCCAGATTGCTTTTTTAACCGCTCAGTGGTAAACTAACGTATTGCCCGCCTGCCTGACAGCAGTAAGAAGTCACCGTAACTTGTAGACGCTTGCAAGTCTAGGAATGCCATATGCGCAGTGCTGGCTGTAATAATACGTAGCGATGGAACCGACTGTACAGGCAGGGCCCCTACATAATTAATTTAATTAATTCCTGTACACGTGAGGCACACTGTGTGTTAAGAGTGAGATTTCATATAATTAATATATACCTTAGTGTTGTCGTAGCTGTGAAGCGTTCCGAAACAGCTCACGCCTGGAGTATATGGACTTTTTGGGCGAATTGAATTATGGAATTGAGAGAACACTCCGAGTTACGGAAAGTATCCGTCAAACTGTTGTCTCGTTTACCCGCTAATGTTAGTTCAAGATGTTGTACTTGTCTCCCGCTTTATGTCAAAACGGATCATTATTTCAAATAAGTGAACAATGGAAAATTTATGTTAATGTAAAGAGCGTTCGATTAACAGAACTACTTAAGTTAAACAAAACACAAAAAATGTACATGTACATTCAAGTGAACAACTCAAACGTACTTGAATATTTATAATGTCAAACACCACTAACATTCTATTAACTAAATAATATTCTACGATGTCGCTTTCAGCACTTAATTTACTTAAGCTCTTTAACTTAATTACTGTTAGAAATTGAGGTATTTGTTTTTATACAAGTATATGCGAGTAATACCATACATTTAACCTGTTAGCCCGACCAACGAGACATAAAACAAGAGTAAAGACGTTTTAAATTTAAAGAACAGTCAGTTTACAGGTAACAAACACACCTTGTTTGCCATTTTGCAATTAAAGGCTTAATTGTTTGCACTATTGCTGTACGGGCTCCATGCGGGTAACTCGTATTAATCTTGTTTTCCCCTATAGCAAAAAAATAAGGTTCGAAAACAAAGTAACTTTACTTGACAAGCTCGACCCTGTAACTGTCAAGTGTCAATGTCGCATCCATAGTTGTTATTTATTTTAGGATCCATAAGCCATATCAGGGAATATTCAGCTTTGGTAAATGTTTTTTTTTAAGTTATTTAAGTCCGAATACTAAAAATGTTTTTTACTTAAAGCGACTACGCCTAGTTGTTGATTAGAGTAGCAGCAAAGCCGCAGTCGAAAATTCAATAAAACTATTTAATGTTAAGTTAACCTCGAGTGAAACAAACCACTCACAGCGCGTAATTAAACAAAAACATTAAATTATGTTCACACTCACTTATTTAGGCTCTGGAGATCAAATAAATGGAACACGCGTGTATTTTCTTGTTTGTTTATATAAAGTGCTAGTTGAAGAGCTTGAAGTACGTTTGAAGTGTTTTCACACATACAGCCAATATAAACTAATGTTTGAATTCCCAAAAGGGTAGGCAGAAAGGGTTGAAATAAGAAGATAAGTAAGTAATTCTTTATGGTATTTAGTGATAAAACCGAATAATCTTATTGTTCTACAATATTATATTATAGGTTTTATAAGTGTATGCATTTACCTACTTGTATGTATGTATTTAATATTATGTTTTGATATTTATATGTAAGTCAAATTTGATTATTATGTATGTATTATTATAATGTTTGTAATAAAATACAAATATACATACATACATAGGCTACCAAAAACCTTAGACTTCCATTATATTTTGGCGTAGGTGTGTAAAAACGAAAAGGTCGGCATTGCACCTGTGATTGTTTTGCAGTCGCAAGCGTCCATATCCTACAGTGTCTCCATACCATCCATGCAATTTTTATCGGATACAACATCAAAACATTCCATTACCCCCTATCTCCCACGATTTTCCGGCCGGCTCACTGATCGAAATAATAAAAGGTCATTTTCACGAATCATTTGCCAAGATTAAGCGGCTCCTAGCGACACGGGGCGTCTAAAAATACATCGAGAATGGAGGGTGATCTTTTGATCCAATTTATAATCCATATATGTAGATAGGCGTACTTATAGGAACCGGCTACGCAACATTTTGTAATCGTACGCGGCTTAATTTTTTGTGGAATATCGCCAACTTTTTAATTTCCAATGAAGTAAGAAAATAACAATATCCGCTAGGCATAGAATTAAAAAAAGTGTTTTGTTTAGAACCAGTAGCTCTAGTATAAATTTTTTCGAAACATTAACTAATTCGAACGCGTTTGCGTTTTGTCTCAAAATGTATGAAAACGCTCTCACCGAGTTTGAAATACGCGCGTTCATCGGTTAGCAACAAATGTTATAATACTCGCTGTTTTAGTTTCCACTAGTGACCACCAGAGGCGCTGTTCACATGAGACAAAACGCAAACGCGTTCGAATTAGTTAATGTTTCGAAAAAACTTATACTAGAGCTACAGCTGCAGCTGGGCTATCGTAGGGGTCCCTCGTGGTAACCAGTCCTTCGGTCTCTATTTACGCCTTACGAAGGCACGTAGCGATATTTACCGCGAAGTTATTACAACATTAAGAAGTTAAAGAGATAGTAGGTTCAAAATGCCACATGCGGTGAATAAATTTCCACTTAATGGATATTATAAATACGTTAGAGGCCGCTTTTGCTTGGTAATAATTCACAGCATCGCAAATCTTGTAACATGATACCACATATTTGCACATTTTATGACTTTTCGGACAATATACGAATCGATTCGATATCGTCGTAATGATATCACAGGACGTGGTGAGGAGGTTTTTTGTTCTCAACAAGAGATTAAACGGTTGACACTCACTTGGAAAGGCGACTTCCTGACGTCTCAAACGTTACTCACGTTGCAAAGATTCTCACTTGACGGAATACTGTCACTGTCAGTATTACATTTGCGCAGTACTACAATAATATCATGCGCAGAAGCGTACCAGTACTGCCTTCGTATCGTCCCGCTTCCGCGAATCCCGCGCCAGTCAGGAAGCACACATTTAAATGTAGGGCCACAGTAAAAAGTAGTACTGAGTTGACTGACAGTTGACACTGACATTTGACAGTTTTCTCATATCGTACCGCCTCCGCACCGACAAATCAGGAAGTCGCCTATAACTATCACTTGGAATTATGTCTCACTTTAGTGTAGGTCTTATATAAGGTTTTTTGTTAGTGTATTGTATAATAACAAAATGCTTAAAACGGAATCTATAAACCTTATCGGATTTGTCTCGATGCACAATTGGCTATTTGATAAAAGTAACGATAAAATATTTCATGTATTAGATACAATAGGTTTACAATTATCATACACTATGTTAATTGTATAAAAATAATTTGCAAATGTTTTATTAATGAAAAAAAATTGAGCTTTTTTATCGGGGCGGCCATGTTTGAGCATCGTGTAACGTCACATTTCATACCTACAACAGACGTAATGATTATATTCTCTTTGCTGTAAATATCTTCGGGATACTTTGTTTTTTGAAATATTACGTCACAGCCAGAAATTTCATGTGATCTGTTTTCGCGCAAATTTCAAATTACTGAAACAAAAACATTTTTTTTACCAATAAATAACGCTTTTTGGAGAAAATATTTTTGTTAAAGGTATGAAATAAACCTACGTGTATTTTTAAATATATTTTAGAAAACTGTTAAATAGCCAATTCCTCGTTGACTGCTTGCAAACATAAGCTAGTCACTTCTCATTAACAAACCATTAAAAAATCTGCACGTTCTTTAGCAAAACAGCCAGTATTACGGTTCTACAAATTTGAATTTAACAATCTACCATTTGGGTATTTAAGCTTTCATACGCAGTAATTATTTTTCCTTAATTAATTATACAATCACAAAATGTATTTAGGTCGAGTACAAAACGAATTTGATTCGGGAATATTACATAAATGCCCAGGTTATGAATAAATGGATTGCTGCCGACTACTTTCTAATTATTAATTTTAATTTGATTGGTTCCACGACAGTGAAACTGTTTAAACTTTTAAGGACATTGGACTCGTGTCATGGCAGCAACTTGGTGACATCACGATTTAAGCAACAATATTTAACGTAGTACAATACAATGCAGGTTATACTTTCACGTCATGTTATCCCGTCCTCTCCCGGCAAAAAAAAAACAATAAACTTGTTTTGTTATATGCCCGGAGATCTCCGGGATTGGAGAGAATCTCGTTATAAGTAAGGAAAAAACAAAAGAACGTCATTTGGTACCTACATATTAGACCTTTCACTACCTACTATTAGGCACCCAGGTCAATATATCCATTCTGAAGGCGATTTGTTAACAAGTATACCCTTATTTGCAGAACCAGCCGAGCCTCTACTCAAAAGAGTATGGCTTCCAGTGTCATATTAAATATACCTTTATTTGCAGAACCAGCCGAGCCTCTACTCCAAAGAGTATGGCTTCCAGTGTCTCCCGTGCGCCGAAGGTTGCGAGGCTTGTATCGACGGCTCGCCCTGTGTAGCTGCCCTTAACTGGGTAGCAAGGACCACAATCTTCGCTCTTGCGTGCTTGGTGATATCGTGCCTGCCGTTCATTGTGTATTTTACAATCAAATATGGACATGTTAGGGTAAGTGATTCCATTATAGTTTTGTTGTCAAATATAGCCAACTAACTTATCAATCTTCTTCCGTCCTTTCAAGGCGGCCAAACTAGCGAAGACGATGCGCCTACGTTTCAGGTTAAGCCTATTTCTCAAAAATTAAATTAGAGTGTAAATTGAAAAAGACACCTATATCACTTTCCTTCTATATTTCCGTAAGAGTTTGACAATTAAAAGCAATAAACTCCGCATTTTATACTTCTTTTAGTGTCGCCGATCGACACAACATAATGTTGTCCATCAGCAAAAGATCACCTTTATTTATTTTTTATTAATTCTGGTTATTGTTAACACAGGTAGTCCGCGCTGCAAGCCCAGCTCTTCTTAGAGTCATCGTATTGGGAGCTCTGCTCATCTACTGCACCACTCTGGTCATGTACGGACGCCCAACAGTATTCACGTGCACTGCCAGGGTTTGGTTGCGAGAGGTCGGATTCTGTCTCACTTATGGGGCTCTCATGTTGAAAACGTGGAGGTAAGAAACCTTGGCTCGGCCACAACTAAATGGTGGCGGTAGCGGAAGCTTTGCGCTATGGCGGTAAGAGATTGGAGCGTTACCTCTCTATCCCACATATGGTACACCGCCGCTGCTGTCGCCGCCGCTCGAAGTGGTACTACCTACTCTATTCTTTATACCTATTCACTAACTACATTCTGTGCCAACATGTAGACTTCCTTGTAACTGAATACGATTTTGACTAGATCAAATCCTGATCTAACACATATATTTTTTTATTTGAATTTAAGACACTATATTCTATATCCCAGATGGTTAAAAAAAACTCAAAAGTGCAAGAACCCAGCCTCAAAGTATTTGAACCTTATTATTGTGCCCTTTAGTTTCATATATCAGTATTCATAAAAAGTATTAAATACATAGTAACAAATTGGCATCTACTGTTCCTGTTACCATCAGTTTCAACATAGTTCCGGGATCCCCAGAATTTGGAGAAACTGGTAACAGAAACAGTAGAAGGTAAAAGACCAAAAGGCCGGAGCCCCAAACGATGGCGAGCGGAGCATCTCAAAATACCGGTAGATGGCAGAACAGACATATGACCGAAACTCCTTGTTCGTGTTAGGAACAAACCTTCAATAGCTAGACTGGTCCTGGAATTCTAGAAGCTTAAACTTAAACAGGCATTGCATTCCAACAAGATGGGGCAGACCACTAACCTTGATATCCTTTCTGCTTCTCCGGCCTGGCCAGCACCGTCGTCCAAACTCTCCGCGTTGAGTCTATAGTAGGTAAATTGTCCACACACACACACTTGTAAGATGATATTCAGCCAGAGCACAGGCCGCGCGTCCGACCGTGGTGCTTATAGCGACAAGAGTGCTTTTACCGCGTCTACCCGTCAAATCTGCCGATAACCGAGGGTTCGCAATCCACTTTCATATTGAAAAGTTACAATACCTGAACACTCCTGGAAAAGAATACTAGCTGTAGCGTAGACCGTGTTTCTGGATGCGGTGATTCTCGTAGGAAGAGAGGCCGCAGTAAAAAGATGGTATACTTGAGAACAATGTATTATGACCAACTACAGTTGCACACGAAGAGAGACCAAGTCATGGCGAGTAGCCCACAGATAATAAATTATAAAAGAGAAAACAACTTACTTCCTAGTTTAGGCTACTTATCTAAAGTAATACGCATAGTGCCAACATAATGAAATGTCATAATTTAGCTGTAGTTGGACTCTCCAACACTAGCTATGCTACGTCAGCACAGTTATTCAATAAATGCATCCTTGTAATTTTAGAGTTGTGTGTGGTATTTGCTTTTCTGAATAACATGGCGGTAATGTTTTTTGCAATCTCATTTAATCAAAGCAAACATTTTGCTAGCTGAATGGCAATAAATAAATTGCAAAGCATACAATTGCAATGGACTGGAATGGAAAAAATTATACGAATCAATTCTCAATACGCTTCACAAATTATTATGATTTTCCCAAACTAGTATAATAAATAGCACCCTTACTGATTACTAAATAAAGTTGCAACTTTAACCGTAAAAATAGAGGAAAATGATTTTGACATATAAAATCCATTTCACATGGACGGAGCTTTGGTTAATTTTCGCTAACGTTTGTAAATTGTTGGTTTGTTTCCGAATTTATGTTCGTGTATGCGTAAAATTATTATATCTTTAACCCTTAATTTGGCAGAGATAGATACATTAAGAAAACCTTCTTTTTGTGATGATGTTCTTGAGAGTCATAAGTAGCACCGAAAAATTTATAAAAATTTTTACTTGTTCACTGCGTATTTGGTGGTACCGTGAACCTGGCAGTGTCTGGCACATCACATTTTAAGTGTCACTATCACTGAATTATGACACAGACTTAACTAAAAACTCTTTAGTTGGGTGTATTACCTCTTTAATAACACATGCATGTCTTTTATATAAATCCAGGAAAAACTAAAAATAACATACTAAATACCTTGACAATAGTTCGCGGTAGCCGTCTCGCCGTCATTATAAATACGTACACTAGTTGTCAAATGATTTTATTTTAATTATTTATTTATTTTCTACTGAATAATAGAACATTAAGCTACCATTTGAGTAAAAAATTAAACATAAAAATACAAAAATGGGTCCTTTACATTTTTTTTAAATATATGTCCGCCACACCGGACCTTGTCAAATTAAGGGTTAAATGAGCACTACCTATTTGTAGTATATTTTTAACAGACTTCTATAAAGTTCATCTTCATATTTTGAAGTACGTTCAGCGAACTCCCGAAGGGTCCATACGGAACCCTATTGCTGTCACTCACGCGTCTCTCCGTCCGTCCGCCCGTCAACTGTCATAAAATTTTGTTCCGAAAAATTTTGTTGTTTTGTTGTTGTGTCATAGTGTGTGTAATAGGCTATTTTATTGTCCCACTGCTGGGATCCCACTCGTCTCGGTCGTGTGCACTTGTAATTCCGTACAAAATGTGTCAAGGTCGTCCCGCCATCTCCTTTGCGGTCTACCTCTGCCTCGGTAACCATAAATGTTTGTGGGCAATCTTACACAAAAACTAACTAAGCAAAGCTTGTAATATAGTACTAAGCGACGATATACGTACTTATATAAATAAATACATACTTGAATATAAAGCATCCAAGACTCAGGAACAAATATTCGTGTTCATCACACAAATAAATGCCCTGACCGGGAATCGAACCCGGGATTTCCAGCTTCGTAGGCAGGGTCGGCAACGAGCACGAGCATGTGGCACTTCTGGAATTGCAGGTGTCCATAGGCTGCGGTTATCCCTTACCATCACTCGGGCCGTATGTTTGTTAGCCGCCGACATGGTATTAAAAAAAGATCTATAAGGCAAATAAGAATCCAATTTCCTCGTTGCATCTCTAGAGACCCAGTGCTACAAAAATATCCCTTTACATACTATTAATATTTTCAATATCGGAGTTTTTCAATGCAATATCCAAAGGGTATCCAAAGGGCATCTAAAGGGCGCCTGCGGGGAATCTCGACATTGACATATAAAAAAATTGTCCAAGGATTAATTTATATCTATTAAGTAAAGTGTCTTGGGTATAGTAAGATAAACATTTTCTTTATTCTCTTAGATAAATAATCTGGAGGTGGATTTAAGAAAAATATAAAAACATATTTTAATCATTGTCTTAGACTTTTTACAGACTGGTAAAGGCAAAAAAGTCGTTCTTGGGAAATTCTATTAAATTCTACAACAAAATTCCCTAACACATTACTGAACTTACGGGTTCTAAATTAAAATATGTTGTAATAACAAACACTTATTTCCAAAGCTAAGGTAAATGATAACATCATGGACAGGCCAGGGATGTTTAGCAGTGATAAAGCGTCCTGTACCCTTACCATGAGTTTGCATTACCGTACTCGCAAACGACTGCGTAAACGATTTAGTATGGCGAATCTTAGTTCTATTGCGTAACCGCCAGAGGCGCTGTACTTTTGTCCATACTGAATTGTATACGCAGTCGCTAGCGAGTACGGAAATGCCAACATTGCAAACTCATGGCAAGGGTACTGAACGAGTAATCTAACAATGTAAATTTAATGTTTTCTACTGTAGTAAAATACCATTTTTAGAATTGTGATACTGACATTTTTGTATGTATACCTTGTACTTGTATATTGTTTTGAAAAAAATGACACGTCGCCGAGTTTCTTACGCCGGTTCTTCTCGAGGGAGAGGTTTATTTTTTACGAACCGGTGGTAGTTTTTTTGCTATTCATATGCCTAAATTGAGGGATAAATTAATTTTGTTTTTTTAGACCCTAGATTACCTGAAGATTTAAAAATAAAAATATTAAGTGTGTTAAACATGGAACAAGTATAAGATGGAACTGGCGATACACACATACAAAGGTGTGTGAAGGAGATGTAAGCATAGACAATAACACACGTAAGAGCGAGAAAAAATGACATATCTTCTGTCCCTCATTGCGTATAAGGAACCGATTATTTGTCACCGGCCGTTGTCACCGAAATGTCATCGATGAACCAGTGGCCAGAGTATAAAAAAATATGTTACCCATAATGTTGGGTAAACTAAACCGGCTCGAATGTTAAAAATAACAGATAAAAAATTTAATTGTGACGTGATTAGAATACTATTGTGAATTTCATTATTATAATGGCTGAATAACTAAGACGTTTTAATCTAATCGTGATTTTGTTAACTTTAATGTAGGTATTAAATTAGTACACATTTATTTCGTAATTGGGAGGACATCGGATGTTTTGTGTTTGCCCGCTAATATTTACTAAGAGTTTATTTTGAACATTCCCAATAATTAAAAACCTACTTGTCAGTAAAAATGGGGAGATTATTCATTTTGTGGTAACCCCAGAAAAAACTGTCACAATATCTCCGTCCTTGTGTGTGATTTGCTAACCCTCCTTCTATATATCCTCTTTCTACGGTGTTAAATATTAGTCTTACGTACGTTGACATTGATCGAAATAGGTTTTACCAGATTTGCTTGTTAAAAACTTTTTACTTTTGAATTCGAATCCTCTTATATTCGCTCCTTATTTAAGCTTTTTTAACAGACTTGTATTTAGATACATCACGTTCTAATTTTGTTTACGCATTGGTTTTGTTTTCGTATTTTTTTATACTATTGCCATCGTCTGACTGGCATTATATTGTCTATAGATGCGATATAATTGCTACTGAGTAAGTACGTACGTGATAGTAAGCAGACACCGTTATATGGATGCTTGCTACTCCAGACATGACCATCCCATAATTGATTGGAGAGAATGGAGAGGTTCCTCTCTTCAGGATTTAATGAAATGCCCTTATTATTGTCTCAATAATACTTTCGAAATCATATCAGTATTGTAGTGTCAGTTTGGTAGGTATAGCATACATATGGGACCATATAATTTTAACCCCTGACGCAATCGTGGGCTGTTATAACTTTAATACCTACATATGTGTATAATAATATAAGTAACTGAGTGTGTGTATTTTTGTGTCCGTTTTTGGCATCGTAGCTTCTAACTAAATGAATGAGCTGATTTGAATTGATTTTATTATTTGGAAGTTTCGTTTGTGGAGGTTGTTTTAGGTACAGTCAAACTTTGGTTGACTATACCAAGATAAACAGCTCTCATTGGATTGGAACTAGTGACTAGACTTCAGCCAACATTGAAGCTAAGAATCCCAAATCCAGCAACACTCTCATGATAATGATTATGACTTTATGCTTAATACTTGACAGCATTGTGTCAGTGCTGCGACGTTTACCCTGTACACTATGATCTCACTGTGATCTTTTGTTCCCAGAATCTCAGTGATTTTTCAAGTTCGCTCAGCAAAAGCAGTCAAGATTTCTGACATGTATCTCCTACGTCGGATCAGCATCATAGTCGGAGTGGCGTGTGTTTTACTAGCCATTCGTACGCTAGTGGCGCCACCTGCTGTCATCGTTGGGAGAACGAAGGAAGATCTTAAGGCTTACCTGTGCAATACCGATTGGTGGGACCACTCTTTTACAACATGTAAGTTTGGTGTCTTCATTGCAACTTGCGATACATTTTAGCATTGTGGCATTGATTACTTTGGCCCGTTTCTTTATCCTGTGCTAAGAACTCATTTGTCTTAATTGACGGACCGAAGGGTTCCTCCCTAGTTGACTTTTTTGTTTCATGGCTCAGTAACTCTAGTATAAGTTTTTTTCGAAACATTAACTAATTCGAATGCGTTTGCGTTTTGTCTCAAAATGTATGAAAACGCTCTCACCGAGTTTGAAATACGCGCATTCATCGTTTAGCAACAAATGTTATACTCGCTGTTTTAGTTTCCACTAGAAAACACCAGAGGCGCTGTTCACGTTTTCATACCATTTTCATAAATTTTGAGACAAAACGCAAACGCGTTCGAATTAGTTAATGTTTCGAAAAAACTTATACTAGAGCTACTGAAACAAAAACGTTAACTTGGACTCTGACCAAAGTAAACATATTACTATGACATGCTGGGACTATTACATTTTGTCATCTCAAAGACTGAATACCAAAAATTAATGACGTGACAGAGGAAAGGAGTCAAATAAACATTGTATCTTATAACAATTATTGTTATCTACTGATAAGATTAAATTATGATAACTTGGTGAGCCGCTTACATAAGTATATGGTACTTATGTAAGATTGTTAATGGCTCAAATCTATGTGTTTCTTAAAATGTTTGTTGTTTTTGCCAATTGTAGTTTATATTATTATAATTTTTTATATTATTTTATTACTGTAAATGGATAAAAATTACTATTGTGAAGGAGCGAGGTCTCTTGATACAGGTTATTTTTATACCTACTAGGAGGTCTCAACCTTTACCTTTGTAATTTATCTACAGTTACATGAATAATAATAATAATAATAATTATATATAAATACATACGACCTAAGGGCAAACTACAGCAAACATTTTATTACTGTCGACATATTTTTTGGTTATGTTATGAATTCATGATATTTATAAAATATATTGTACCGACACAAACTTGTTCTACTACAAAACATATTTCAACATTGTCGCATTATTGCTCAGGCTCCGCCTGGTTGAAATTTTTTATTTTAAAGTTTCAGTTAAAAAGCGAGGCAAAAAATAAGCTTTGGCCATAAAGTAACGACGACGTGTTTTATTATGGGCTCCAAAATTGAATTTTTACTCACATACTCACCTTTTCAATACTTTTGCAATGTACGTCGTTGATCATAAAATCTGCACAGACATTGTGTTCTTGTGCTTGGTATTGTGTTCCTGTCTAAGCAGTAAGCATGATCCCGTTTATGTCGGACATAAAGCATTCATCCCTTACAAGCAAGTAGTTATGTAAATGCTACAGGGCGGGCAAGTGATAGGTAGTTTAATTCGGACGCATTTTTTTGGTGGCGGCGAAACTCTGGGTGCTTATTAACATTTTCCTACCCAAGGACTTTGACTTTTCTTATAGGTCTATCGAAAACAACATGTATTTAATAATACGGTGTGCATATTAATAACATTGAAACAGTAAAACTGGTAATTTCGACTCGTCAGTAACCTTATCTTTACCTTTACCTGCACCTTTCGAATTACGAAAAATCATGAAAAACACTAGAAAGGGCTGATTTTTTTTTAACGCATCAAGGTGGATATTTGTCGGGTGTTTATTTGCATAGATATTATTAAAAAGATACATCATGACTTACTTTTTAGGGTTCCGTATCCGAAGGGTCCAAACGAAACCCTATTGCTGTTACTCACGCGCCCGTCCGTCCGTCCGTCCGGCGGCCTTTTTTTTTTTTTTTTTCAAAACCCATCGTGTAGGTTATCGTTGCATAGCTATTTCAAAAATACTATAAGGTTTCAAAAACCATTTTTTTATTCAAGAATCCATTGGCATGATATTAAGCTTTAAAGTGATAACGGTGACTACTAGGCATGTGAAAAGAATCATGGTAGTTGTACATATAATGAATTTAAAAGGAAAATTATCACAGCTAAGTAGTCAGTCCAACTATCATAGCCATCTGGCACAGACTGACTGCACTTGTGTCAATTGACCCTAACTCATGCGACAAGAAATGAAGTTGAGAATTGAGATGTCTGCTCATACATAATTAGTCAAAGTATGTAGGTCGCTCACTTTATGCCTTTGCTCTCAACTAGGTTTACCCAGATTAGATTTCCTAATTTTCGGGGCAACAGCGTTATAATTACGAGACTTGTAATTAAAATTCGGGAATACCTATGATAAAATTAATATAATATGTACCTACCTACTTAAATTATCATTTTTACTCTACTTCAAAGATTGTTAGTTTGTTTTGTTTGTATAGCAATCTATGTTGTATAGTTAAATTTTATAGAGTGCGAAAAATGCCTTATTTTTTGGTTTTTGGTACTGCTGTTACAATGCTCTGTCCCGAAATGGGTTCACCAAATTACGGGTCATGACCAAATATCTAAGCTGAAAACCTTGACGTCCCGAAAAATGCGGAAAAATCTGGTCACCACTCTCAACACAGCGCATTGTCGGTAACTGAAGACATTCACAACCAGAAACACAACACTACATGCCTTCAGAGCAACTGCGGTCTTCCGTAAGGACTTACTGGAGGTACTTTCCCAGTTGAGCTGATAGTCTAGTGTATATTTTTTATTTTAGCTAATAACTGATACGTATGGACATAATCATTCTTTCTATAGCATACTTCTTAAGTACGAAAATGTTTCTGTCACAGTGGAGGTTATATTCCTCATGTGGGGCATCAGGCTGTGCATCATGGTCCGCAAGGCGCCTTCGGAGTTCAACGAGAGCCGCTTCATCTCCATGGCTATCTACAATGAGTTCCTGCTCTCCGTATTCTTAAACATATCCATGTTAGTAGATTATTTTACCGTAAAATAAGATCTCACTACAGTTGCCGGCAAACATCTTGACATGACCTTGAGTGCGCAATAGCCGATTTACGTTTTATATCACGCTGCTGCGCATTCAAGGTCGTGTCAAGATGTTTGCCGGCAACTGTAATGTGTTTATTCTATAGGTACTATGCCAGTTGGCTCTGTGAGCTGTAGACCTCGCGTGTTTTTTTTATATTTCCTTTACTGACTTGACAAAAAAACTTCTACATAATAACCAAACCTACTCACAAAATTTCACGAGAATCTGTCGACAAATGCGACCTGTGGAAGAGAACAAACCGATATCCACCCGCATAAATATAAAATACCATTGAAAAAAAACCATAAAGTGACTGGACAATAGTAAAATATTTATTTTTCGAACCTGCTGATGAAATTTCAAGAGAATCGGTTGAGAAATGCGACCAGTAGAGGAGAACAGGCGAAAATCCGGATACAATTATGAAAGCATTTTTTCTAAATTAGAGCTAAAGCAGAGACCTTCGTTTCACTCGGTCAATTATGAATGCGAATAACGAATGTTTAGACGTTTTTATGTCTGTCACTCAATCACGTAGAACTAAACGGCTGAATGGATTATGATGAAACTTGGCATGCAACGAGTTCATAGCCTGGATTATAGGATGCTTTTATCCCGAAAATATTCCCACGAAGGGATGAATAGGAAGTGGAAATTTACGTGGACGGAGTCGGGATCAAAAGCTAGTATGGAATAAGTTATTAGTCTAGCTAACTTTACCTTGAATAAATATTATCAAAATATTATCCCGGAATTAAAATCGAAAATGTTCAGCCAAACTTTATAGGGTCGTTCTTTCTTTTTAACCGACAATGCCATACATTTTGATCGAAGCATATTTTTATTCACGAGTCCCAGTCCCAATAAAAGAAAGTTGCATTATAATTGGGATTATGTGATATTGGACAGTACTTCGACCTACATTACTGAGGATTCTACAAAAAAATAATTTTATTAAAGAGATACAAGTTAGAGAAAATGGAGTATTATGTGGCACTAATTAGTATTAAAAATAACAACGAGGTACATTTATTAATAAAAAATAATAACCAATACTCTAATGACTCGCAAAATATGGGTAAGGGAAAGGCTAGTGTCGGTAAAAAAGAAGAACGACCTTATACCCCATTTCCCGTTATACCACTGTGAAAGCGTTAAAATACAATTACCTACCTCAATAACACGAAGAAAACTTATGCCTTAGCGGTCTGAGCCCTTCAATGTCAGGTTGAGGGCTCCGGAACATCAATTTAATTTCCTGAGTACCAGCGGGATTGGTTAATAATTTCATCCTTCAAATAGGTACTGAGTTTAAATTGTAATTTTGCTTTACATCCCTCTAATTAATGACATGTGCGCAGGAGTGGGACGTATATAAGCTGATGACGATGATAAATGATGATGATGACATAGCTCAAGATTAGAGTGAATCATTTTGAAGAAGTTGGTGGTTTATATAAATAATAGCAAATTGTTTAAAAATATGCTTCCTTGCGTTTCATATCAGTTTTGCTATAATGTAATATTTAAAGTTTACGGATTAAATGTAAATTATTAACAAAGATACCGTCAAAATTACTTCTCTAGCCTCTTAAAATATGAGCTAGCAAAAAAATACAGGTAATTAGTGACATCTCAGCATTCAACGGTGCAAAAAGTTACAATTTCACTCGTAAATACATTTGAGTAATGAAAGTCTGCAAACCCAGACTAATTCCAAGTGTTTTAAGTAAAATTTCAGGAGTCCTCAGTCTCATACATTAATTAATTACAGGTTCTCGTACATGTATTTTTAAATTAGGAACGAGTAAACTTTTATCGTTTTATTCAAAACCTAAATAAAACCAATTAATTTTACGAGTAGGTATTTCGAAGTAAGTATATTTAAATAGCAAAGTCTTGATTTGCAAGTAGACAAATTCAGTAGGAGGTAAGTACTACAAATGTAATGTCAAAGATCTGATGATATTCATATATATTTTTAAAACTCCATAAACTTCTCTTATATTTATGAAAACGACTGTAACAACACTTATATATTACGTTCGAAATAACGTTAGTTAGATGTAAAATGGAATTATATGTAAGTACTTAACAATGCCAAGTTTTTAATGGCAAATACTTTCAAGAAATCACAACTGTCACGAATCACGGGAAATAATTTGAGAACTTCACGTAAACATGCCTTTTAACATTATCGACGTAGGCACCTTAAATATTTACTTGGTTTCCCTTTGAGTTGAATCGCTTTGAAGACAACCGTACGCATCGCTGGAGAATATTTCATTCGTCAAGGGCCAGAGCGGTGTTATTAGAAATCAGAAAAAGATTGTATCGATTTTGTAATAAATCTGAGAGTTGTAGGCCCTTTGAGACTATTTCAGTATGAAATTGTACTCCGCACACACGTGTCTTCAGGTTTTTTTTGTTCATACCTTTTACCTATACCAATTTCAATTAGTTTCACGCCATATCTTCGCGTCTGCTTGTAGAGTCGACAAATTGTTTATTGCTAGCTACCTCCCAATTACTGTCCACTATGCATCATTAAAGCACATTAAAGCTATGAAATTAAAATAACTACTTATTTACTTAAATTCAGTGCTCAATAAAAGCATATTATTATTATAACTGATGCATAACTGACTACTGGAGCGAATTTATCATATTTCGTTAAAGGCGAATACACTTAAGTTGTGGGTAGTAACAGCATAATATTTTACTTGGCTGTTATTTTCGATTTACCAATAAGTTGCATCCAGAAGGTCTGGCTTAGTCTTCTAACCTATTCAAGGTTATTCTTATTCTGCTTTATATCTTGTGGCTTTTCGCCCCGAAATGTATACCTACTCATGAATCTGTCTAGCGTAAACAGTGGTGCTCAGAGAAATCATGATTTCAACATAAATATCAACTCCTATTATCTCGGCAACTTCTCGAAAGACTTGGCTCATGTTCGTACTTCAAAAAATATTGTCTAATTCAACTATGAAATTCCATGAAGTCGAATAAACCTTTATACATACCAATGCCGGTTTGTTACGTTCGCTCTAATAAAGTAGAAAGTAGAAACTATAAAAAGTAGGTTTTTACTAACAATTTTGAATTAGTTGATCGAGTGAAATGAAGGTATTATTATTGTTTCGACAAAAATGCTTTCATTGTGTCCATCAGGCTGTTGCCTCTACGAGTTGCATTTCTCAACCGATTCTCGTGAAACATTTGTGAGCAGGTTTAATTATTATATAGATTGTTTTGTCTTCTCAGCTTTTGGAAGTAAAAAAATGGATATAAGCCGCTCATAGAGCAACTAGTAATAAATTATTTACTTCACAGGTTGTTCCTGCAATCTCCAGCCAACCCTGATCTTCTGTACATCATTTTCTTCTGCCACACACAGTTGACTGTCACTTTGCTTCTCTGCTTTATCTTCGGGAGCAAGGTAGGCACGGTAAGAGAGGAAGCATTTACGTTACACCCTTGTAACAACCGAGCTTCGCACGCCTACGTCATTGTCAATATTCAATACCCAGGAACTGCCAGTCGCAGTATTGGCAGGAATATTTTTCTTAAAGTTGCCGGTGGTGTAGGAATAAATTATTGTTAATATCTCCCATTCAAAAAATTCAGGCCCATTTTCACCCCCTCAAGGAATTGTTTCCGGGATGAAAACTATCCTATGTCCTTTTCAGGATCTCAAATTAGCATGCTATTTCATCCAAATCCAAAGGCAACAGACAGAAAGAAACAG
This sequence comes from Cenopis cana, assembly GCA_951800055.1. NCBI lineage: Eukaryota > Metazoa > Arthropoda > Insecta > Lepidoptera > Tortricidae > Cenopis > Cenopis cana. Next base: position 14,817,218 of record OX637476.1, on the reverse strand, counting down.
AGACAAAATTAGTTTCGCATTTTTAATATTAGTATTGATTGTGTCCGCTTGTATCTATCCTAATTTTCTCACACTAGCATAAAAATGATGTGCACGCCTTTTTAGATTGGACTTTTCTGGCCCTATGTTGATTTTTTTTTTCCAACAAGAAAATTTTTACTTAGGTACAATTCAAATTTGTAAATTAAGGAAAATAAGTTTCCGAACATGTATCGTACAGCAAAAAATTTGGTCTACCACCCTACGGTCGAGGTTCATTTGAATGTCATGAAACAACAAGGTCGATTTACCCTTGCAATAATAATATGACAGTGACAATTGCTCCCTTCATTTATTACATGTATTTACGTCATGTCATGTGCAAGTTTAGATGTCTAGAAATCTCACTATTACTGAAGCCCTCGTTATGAAGTGCTTTATTATTAGCTCGTTCGGCTCTTGTTAAATTACGAGGCATTACAGCAGTAGGAAATCAAGAAGTTAGAATCATAATATAATAACACGATTGTTGAATATTACGTTGACAATAATACTTGACACTATTTGTCAGTGATACTTTCTTTTACAATGAAAGATCGTAACGGTTTTAATTGAAGAGAAGAATATATGGTAACATTATTGCAAAATAATAGCCTATTGAATTGATAACAAAGGTCAAAATAGAATAATTCATGACTTTATATGTCAGGCATCTCAGATAATAGACGTAGGTACGTCAATTTGTGAAACTCTTACACTCCGTTAGAAAAGTCAACCCTAGCGATAATTAGATCTCACAGAAACTTCTGTCAAAACTGGTAGTAGACTTTCTTTTTTTTCTTGGCCGACTGTACAAAGTTTTATAATGCATTATGTGAAGAAAGCGAAAAAAAAGTAGGGCTTAGTTTGAATGGAAACCAAAATGGCAGAAGTTTTTTATTAATTCAAAAAAATGATTTTCCGGCACGCGTGTATAAAAAGTAGTAAGTACTTTCTTTGCCTACGTTTTCCTTCAGAAAGTTTATATATGTTTATTTGTATGTTTTAATTTGCCCTAAAGCGTCTTTTTTCACAATACGTCATTTATTTTCTCATTATGGTGGAGGACTGAAAGAAGCGAAATCAATAGAATCCCTCAAAGCCGTTCCTTCTTTCTTTCCTTAACTAGTTGCCAATTGGCAACCAGTTACTTGTCACAAAGTGATTTCACAGAAACTTATTTCCAAGCATTAATAGTACATTGAGTTATAGGTGTATTTGTATATAAGCGACCCCATTATTCAAGTATATAATTACTAATTGTTTTAATGTTTAATTGTATATAATTAATAATTGTTTAATTATCAATAATTACCTTTTGAACCCAGTCAGGTTCGAATAGGTACTTGGCCAAGCAACCTAAATTTTCTAAGCGATATCGAACAATTTCAGCCTACTTATTCTAAAAAAAAACTTTTCTTTCTGATTTTATAATGGACTCTCTTTTAAGTGATCTTTGATATCATATGGCGACATTTTACCATCGCATTGTTCGCTATCCACCGATATCCATTCGCTACGGTAATCGATTACTATCAAGGGTGGCATACGATTTAGCTAACGACTTGTCGCGAGACGGTATTGAAGATCTTTCAAAAATCATAATTTTTTCTACAACTCTGCCTGACAAGGACGGATAATCCGTCTTAAAGATAATCAAATATCTCAAAAAATTACGAAACTACAACTGTTATGGGGCCTATTGCATAATAAATTACAACTAATATTACAAGCGGTAGTCTCCTTTCAATCCCTTTCATTCGAAAGAGACTTCCGCTTGTAATATTAGTTGTAATTTATTATGCAATAGGCCCATGATGTTGCTAAATAGTTAGAGAGACAAAGCGCTACATATCAGGTCCGTGACGTCATAGAACCTCTACCTTTTGATTCCATATAAAGGTACATTTTGAGGAAAGCGGACAAAACGGGCCCTTCCTAAAAATTAATCCACATAACTTTGTGATTTTTTATTATTTTGTGCTGCTTTTTTTTATAATTTGAATATTTTTGCGAGAAAATTCGAAATTCTTGATTTGTTTACTTGGTGTCAACATTCCTATTATCTTAATCAAGCTACGTGTTTATTTTTCCTCAAACGTAAATAATTACTGCTTACGACATCTAAATTCAGATAAAAATATTTTCTCTCACATACCGTCCATAACAAAAGATTTCAGAACAGAATACTTAGGTACGAGTAAGTCCTCGGGGCTGTGCAATCAGCAGAATGGCTAGACGTCTGAGTAACCGTTTTAAGAACTAAATTGGCTTCTTTCTTAAATCAATAGCGTAGTCAGCACTTGAGTTAATAGTTCAAATGTTCTAGGGTCTATTTCATATTGCTTGATTGAAGTAAGGAATAATAGGGATGTTGACTCAATAGTTATTTACGATACAAGGGTCGTAAAACAAAGAAAGGCCGATATCGCAAATGTTTGGGGCCCGAGCCGCAGGCGAGGGTCTCAAATTTGCGAGAGAGGGCTTTCTGTTTTACGACCCGTGTTTTGTACACAATTTTACGTCACCACTTGGCCAAAAAGTGGGTTTTTCTGATCGCGCAGCGTGCAGAAAAACGCGCTTTTTGGCAAGGTGTGGTGTAAAATTTATTATTACTCCTTACGAAAGAATGCATAAAACTATGCCAAATAGTGAAAATCCTGTTCAAATATGTCAAGAAATAACGAAACTACAACCGTTAGAATGGCTTTAGTTCGAGAGAGAAAGCGCTACAGATCAGTGACGTCACTGACCTCGAGCGCCATAGTAAATGACGATCGTTCAATACAGAGGTGCGTTTTGCGGAACAGGGACAGAAAATGCCCACTCTTAAAACTTTGAAGAATTATAATTGTGTAATTATTTATTCTTTTGAATTACTATTTTCGCTATTTTATTGAGAATTTGATCCTTTTTCGAGAAAATTCGGATTCATTGATTTTCTTATTTGGTGTCAACATCCCTATTGTTTTTGTTTATATACCTATGCCATAATAGTAGTTTATGCAACTGGTACATAATGAGGGGCATTAAAACACGAGCTGAAGGCGAGTTTGAGAATTTGATCCTTTTTCGAGAAAATTCGGATTCATTGATTTTCATATTTGGTGTCAACATCCCTATTGTTTTTGTTTATATACCTATGCCATAATAGTAGTTTATGCAACTGGTACATAATGAGGGGCATTAAAACACGAGCTGAAGGCGAGTTTCATAATAAGGTCACACGAGTGTTTTAATGCCTAATTATGTACAGTTGCATACATTACTTTATCTACACACATATTATAACTACTCTAAGATGGGTTCAGAAACCGTAGTAAATAAATACAATAATTGTGTTAATACAACCTTTTTTGCACGGTTGCGGAAATATTGAAATCAGAACTGGCAACCGATACCTGAATGTTATTTTAAAAAGTAAAGAGTCCCTATTCTGATGTGATCATGTCGTTCTAGCTCAAATTTCGTGCGATATTATACTAAAAAAAACATCGAGCTGACATTTCGCGTCGACTGAATTTGAATTTTCAGTGATACTAGAATAGGGACATGTCAACTTTGACATTAAAATTTTGACAGTTTTGTTTGACGTTTAATATTTTAACATCATAATATGAGATTAAAATGAAAATTATATTACTGCTGTAGCCTTAGCCACAGATAAGAAAATTGCCATAAATTCATTGAATGTTGAAATGAGAGTCATTTTCTACGGTTTCTGAACGCATATTAGAGGATTTATGATATGTGTGTAGATAAAATAACGTTTTTATCAGAAAAGCACCGCGCCTCATTTGTCCGCAACACAGGGTCGGCTTGTTTCCGTGGCAGCTTTCGTTACGTTGCTACGCGATGCTGGAACAATTTCCCGCCACCAATTAGAAACTCTCCTTCCCTATTCACATTTAAAAAGAAATTAAAACTCCACCTACTTTAGCTGAACTGTGACTGCGTCCTAAATTTTAGTCTATTTTGAGCTGGTACTCACACTAACTTGTTATCTCTGGTTTTGGTTAGGTTTTTGCTTGTAATAAATAATTGTGGGCTGTACACTGCAACTATCTTAAGTCGAGGGGTAGGGCAAGCTCTCTCCATGCAAACTTTGTGCAAGTTTTTCTTCGTTTGTGTTTGCACTACAATTATGATTTTTGGTCAGTATGCTTATTTTTCTGATAGCCATAACCTGTAGGTTTTTTTATTTATTTAAGGCGCCCCTGCAAGAGAAGGGGTAGGGCAAGGCATTCTCCATACACACTCTGTGCACGTTTTATTCGTAGGTTTTGGCACTAACGAATATAATATTCTTTTTGGTTGTAAACATTAGATATGCAAAGAAAGTGATGTGAAAATTTTCAAATATTTCAAAAAAATGAAAAATAAAAAAATAAAAATAAAAACAATAAAAAAATACAACACGAAATAGCTATCAGAAAAATAAGCATACTGACCATAAATCATAACTTTAATGCAAACACAAACGAAGTAAATCCTGCACAAAATGTGTATGGAGAGAACTTGCCCTACCCCTCCTCTTAAGGGGAGGTATCCCTAACGCAAATGACCCGCTCTAACACGCGTGAGTTTGCAATTGACCATCCCGCTCTCTACGCAAGCTCTGCACGCGGTTTCGTAAATATTTAGCTATAGTCATTAAGTCAATCATTTAATCAAAGCAAATCCAGCAAATTTGTCTATAACTATTTCGGATCTTTAATTGAGTACAAAAATTAAATGTTAAATGTCAGTATATAGTATATTGAAAATACATTCCAAAAGGGGTAACTTCGCGATTTTTTTCTATAGAGTGAACTTCATCAGGCCATGTAAATGTAACTGACTGCGATTTTGACTAGACAAGATCCTTACGTGATACGTGAGTTTTAACCGTATAGTGAAATACAGTTCTTACATTGTTCACAGGCCTACATGGTATACAAAGGCCATGGTAAAGATGAACGGGAGAAGACGGGTAAGTTCAGGTCGCGCCCCGCTGAGTCCACCTACACTATGACAACGAACCGCAGCACGAGGTTCTGTGACAATATGACTGAGAGGGAGCTCGAGGTGTGTACTTTTCGTAACTTCGACATTTGTTAAAAAATTTAAATTATTTATTTCATCATCCTTCTAACGTTATCCCAGTACAGTTGCATCCTTCTGGATCCTCATCCTTCAAAGCATTTATCTATATTTATTTATTTATTTTTAAATTACTTCTTTATTTTCAATGTACTATTATTTTTTATTTGTAATATATTTGAATATTTATGTTTATATAAACCCGTCCTCTCCCAGCGAAAAAAACAAAACAAAACAATCTTTTGTTATCAGGCCGGGAATCCCAGCACAGAATAGTATAATAGTATTACATTTATAATCCCAGTCACCACATTTATGGGTTAATCCACTAGTTATGCATGAAGCTTTGTTTTAATATAGATATTAGACAGCTTGCAAGCTTAAAAATTACACTCAAGAGCAACTAAAATGAGTTCACTGTGTATTGAATTTCTACCTGACGTCTCCTGGCAAAAAAAATATATTGTTTTGTTCTGTGCACGTACGTACATGTAACGACATCGGTAGATGCCATGTTAAGTGTACCCATATTTTGCTTCTGAGTGTAGGTGTAAAATGTATGCAAAACAGATTCACACATCTTTGGTGGATCACATGTAGAGATCAACTGACGACCGTAATATTGTAAATATTTTTTTTACTAGGAGGAGTTCAGAAAAATCTGCAATCAACTCGAGAAACTGCGAGAGCGGTGCGGCACCGGAGCCATATCGAGACGCATCACTGCAATGCAAGATGCTTCGGCGCTGTACGAAAGAAAACCGACTACATCGGACCACTCTGGACCGCTAAAACTAAACACAGTGTTCAGTGCGGTAGCTGACCGCCTCATGTGCACAGTCACTCCCGCTGAAGAATCCAGCAGTAGCGGCAGAGACCTACCATTCGAAGCCCCGCCCACCTACAAGCATAAAACCTTTAGCCCACTAAAAGCTGTTGAAGACAGCCAAACAGAACCCAGTCAGACTGACGTCACCATAGCGACGGACTCTCCAAAGAGAAAAACAGAACTCAACGAGGAACAGAAAGAAGATAAGCAGAACGGTGTTTTCAAAATTTCTGGTGAAGCGAACTGTAGTGACATCAGACCGCCTGAGGTAGCCAGTAGGAATGGTTTTAGTAGTAAAAGTGAGAAGAGTGAGTTGAAATCAAGCCCCAGTAGTACAGAAACCCTGAAAGGTGTTAGATCTGGTCACGCGAGGACACATGCCATTGTCATTAATCTTGATGACAAAAGCCGTTTTACAGAAGAAGTTACCGTATAATCTTCCATATTTATTAACACGTGAAATCTTCGTTCAGATTAGGTAAGTCGTGTAAATAATTTCAAAGACTGTACTTACGTTGCGATAGTTTTAATCCAGATAAATTGTCCAAAGATAGGTTAGTATTTTATAATGATAATGACTAGTCTTAACTGTGATTGAGCGTTGCTGAATTTGGACCCTTCTATGGTTTCATTTAGATTATTCGATAAATGATAAACATATAAATAACGTCTTCATTTGTTGAAAAAATAGATATAACTTAAATGTCACAAAAATTCAATGCTACGAGTATTATTGTTTGAGCCGGTTTCATATTGGGGTCCAATTTCAATATCGATTATTAAAATATTTTAAAAGCATATCAAACTAAATCTTATCTCACAGGTTTAAAGGTTATTTTTCTTTTAAATACTAAACCCGTAAGTAAATATAAAGTTGAATGTAAAATAAATAATTAGCGAATCGTTTACTCAAGCAAATTGAAAAGATGAGAGTCTTAGAACTTTTTATATTTTGTTGAGTGTTTTTATAACAAGGTAACCCTCTCACCCTCTCAGCAAACTTTATAATGTTTTTTATGTCACATTTTTTTTGGGATTTATAACTGCAGGTTGACTGATGACTAGAATATAGTTGGCAGTTCATAAATGAAGATTTATAAATTACACAATACAATTTACAGATGAATGGTGTTTTTTAACACTTTAATTTCCTGTAAGGTCCTAGTGCTTGACACTGATCCCAATATACCTTGTTTTTTTTTAGCAATAGAGAGAATGACATAAATGTAATTTTATGAGGTTTTATCAGGCACGTTCTGAGGCAAAAGTGTCAACTAACCTCAATAAAGATTAAAACCGTTTTTTCATGCGTTTTTCATGTTTTATTTTTATTTAAAGATACGTAAATATGACTTAATATTAATTTATTTAAATAGCTTTTTAGATGATAAGGCATCAATTATTTTTTAAATGACGTCTCGGTTCATTCATCTAAAAGTTGTACAACAAAAAACCCAAAGAGGCAGATATTGCAGGAAGCCGGTTCGGGTTTTAAAAAAAGTAACTTGTCATAATAACTAACTGTCACTGCTTCTTACTAGTTCTAATTTACGACCACTGCTTCTTTGTTTACCTAATTTCTATTGCTAAAAAAACAAGGTATAGGTGTCAACTTAGGCACTAAAGTTTATATTGTTACTAGCTTTTGCCCGCGACTTCGTCTGCGTAGAACTCGGTCATCGTATTAGAATGTTTTTGCTATTCTTTTATTTTAGGCGCTAAGCTAGTTATCTCTCTTCCACCCCCTTGTGGTGTCCCATGTCCTTCCCTATGTTTCGAACATTATGACGCAGGTGCGGAATATACTACAAACGCATGAAGTAATGTGGATGAAAACGCGAGCGCTGTGGGCGCGACATATTTCAAACATTATGATGCAGGCGCGGAAAAGACTTCACACGTATCAAGCAATGTAGTTAAAAAGGCGAGCGAAGCGAGCGCGAAATATTTGGAACATTATGATACAGGTGAGGAAAATACTTCATACGCATCAAGTCATGTACATGAAAACGCGAGCGTAGCGAGCGCGAAAATTTTCGGACATAATGATGCAGGTGCGGAAAAGACTTCACACGCATCAAGTTATATAGATGAAAACGCGAGTATAGCGAGCGCGAAATGTTTCAAACATTATGATGCAGGTGCGGAATATACTTCACACGCATCAAGTAATGTAGATGGAAACGCGAGTGCAGCGAGCGTGAAATGTTTCGAACATATCATACACGTGCGGAAAATACTTCATACGCATAAAGTCATTTCAATGTGAACGCGAGCGTAGCGAGCGCGAAATCTTTCGAACATTATGATACAGGTGTGGAAAATACTTCATACGCATCAAGTATTGTAGAGAGCGTAGCGCGCGCGAAAATATTCGATCATTACGATGTAGGTAGGTACGGAAAATACTTTACACGTATCAAGTTATGTTAATGAAAACGCGAGCGAAGCGAGCGCAAAATTTTCGGACATTATGATGCAGGCGCGGAAAAGACTTCATACGCATTAAGTATAAGTAATGTAGATGAAAACGCGAGCGCAGCGAGCGTGAAATGTTTCGAAAATTATGATGCAGGAGCGGAAAAGACTTCATACGCATCAAGTAATGTAGTTAAAAAGGCGAGCGAAGCGAGCGCAAATTATTTGGAACATTATGATACAGGTGAGGAAAAAAAAAAGAAAGAAAAAAGAACCTAAGTACCTTTTTGGTACGGAATATTTTTCACACGCATTAAGTAATGTAGGTAGGGAGCGTAGCGAGCGCGAAAATTTTCGAACATTATGATGCATGTGCGAAAAATACTCCATATTCATTGAGTAATGTAGATGAAAACGCGAGCGCAAATTTTTTCGAACATTGTAATGCATGTGTGGAAAAGACTTTATACGCATCAAGTCATGTAGATGAAAACTCGAGCGAAGCGAGCGTGAAACTTTTAGAACATTGTGATGCTGGGTGCGGAAAAGACTTCTTACGCATTAAGGAATGTAGATGTAAACGCGACCGCAGCGAGCGCAAGATTTTAAAGAAAAAAAAAATAGTTGTCGGTGGTTGAATACCTATTTTTCTGCTTAAAAATTATTGGAGAACCTTACTACCTTTGTTTGTTCTTTCACATTCAAAGGTGGAGTAGAGGCCCAGGTTGATATCGCACCCACCCTGGCTGTTCCTGGGAGATGTGTGATTTTCTGAGATTGAGTTTTGGTTTTCTATCGGCCTATGAATTTCGAATTTGGTCATACTTAATGTTTATTGTTACATACCTATATTTTGCTAACAAATACCTATATACCCTAAATGTGGAAAGTCTGACCCGGCCGGTCTTCGGTATGTTGTATGGATCAGTTAGTTGATCCAAATTTGCAACATTGACAAACTTTACTTCGATGCGAACTGCGATTTCGTTAATTTTCTGGCTTTGAGAACGGTCAGTGGACCCTCCCCCCCTTCCCCACTCCTGATATCCCCGTACCCCGAAGAACCTCAAACATATCCCATAACGATTATTAAGAAAATAAATGTCCGCCATCTTGCATTTGAAAATGGATATCATTGTTGTAATCAGCACCCCAAAAAAAGATTTTATACAAAAATATTAATATTTAAATTTATACATTTTGAACCTTATTATTTGAACAGTAAAATGGCTTTTTAAACAAATAAAGTTGATGCAACTCGGCCAACTCAAATTATTTCAATCATGTGCATACATATACATGCCGCAAGTCTTACCATGCAACCGAGAGCCCGATGCTCTGCGTAGGTAGGTAGAGGTACCCTCCATCGAAAACAAAAAAAAAACACCGAGCTTGCATAGTAAGACTGGTATGTACCTAGGTTTGTGAATATTGATAGCGACCGACTGTCCAACATAATTAGATCTCTCATATCAAACAGTTAATATGGTTTGAGGGACTTTTGTTTTTTGTCTTTGGCCTCTCAAGTATATTTCATCCCCCGTTTTTTCAAATTCTATCTGTTTATTGCACAATGTTTGAATGGGGTTCTTTTTCCTTCGCTTCCAAGTAGATGCTTACCAATTTTCAAGCCTTTAAATCACGAATTGAAGGACTTCCCATACAAAGTTCAACCCCTGTTTTCACCCCTTTTAATCCCCAATCTGTATGATTTTTATAGCCTATAACCTCGCCGAAGATCCAATAAACATATTATTGAAGGCTGTATTAAAATCCATTCGCTAGTTTTCACGTGATAGTTAGACAAATAAACAGACAGACAAACAGACAAACAGACATGAATTCTAAAAATCGTTGAAATGTGTTCTGTTATCGATTCTAAGACCCCTCAATCGATTTTTTTTCTTATATCTTCAATGTACAGATTTTTGACCCTCTTCTGCTTTATTATATGTATAGATTTCAAGTATTCCGATGGACGATTTGACGGAAGTTAAAATAGATTAACTAGTAGTCATTAGCTTCGTATTGATATTGATGTTGACCATTATAAATTCTTCATGATAACTAAAGAATTCCTTCAGAGCTTTATTTTGTGTTCAAATGAATGTCATTAATATTATAAATGCATATATAAATATTATACATAAAATTAAATTGTAAACATCCAACCGCGAAAGACAACTAGTGAATCTAGTAATTTGTGAATATAGTGTTAAGAAAAATGGTAAAATAAATTGTAAATATCGCTAAATGTATGAAAATACGGGTGAAATAAAATTAGGTAATGATATTGTTTTAATATATACAAGTATGCGCGGTGTGTTTAATTTTGCTTTATTGATTTGGTAATGCAGCGAAAATTACTCGAATACCTACACATCAAGTTCAAATTACATACCTACCTGTTTAAAGGCGTTCTAGCACAATAATTATTACAATCAGGTAAACGTCCCACAATGATTCACAATAACACAAAACATAATATATTTATATATTTTCAAACCTTAAGTTTGTCAAAGGTAAGTTATTATTATTACAAACGTGATTTTTTTGCAGTTTTTTAAAGATAATGGGACGGAACCCTTCGTGCGCGAGTCTGACTCGCACTTGGCCGGTTTTTGTTACTATAGAATTATGTAAGAAGTAGGTACTGTGTCGTAAGATTTTTAATCGCATTGTAGCAATTTGTATTATACTCGTATTTAATGCGCCAACCTATAAGCATCGTATTTTACGAGAAGCTACGGGAGTTTTGGGTATAATTTGAATTTTAATGGATTCTTGATGACGTCGTTGCTTTACCAATATTTGAACAGTAGAAGATTGCTAAGAAAAATCTACTTATAAAAAAAAACATAAATGGGATTTGCTTTCCCTTTTTTTTACCTAAGTTTACTCAAACTACAAATTATAAAAGGACACAAGTTAAAATGATATGATTTTTTATTTAAATTCCGCAAGCTTGATCACGGGCCTTAAGAGCACAAAGTCAATCCCGACTGTACCCTAAAGGAGCTCAGAACCCGCTTTTATACGCGTCAATATACTTTACTTTATTAGGGCTTGCAGTACCGGTACCGGTACTATACAAAATCCCGGGAATTCCCGGGAAATTGCATGCCCTAGTGATGATTGACTCCTTATTTTACGGGGACTGTAGTTACAGTACAGTAACTTTTCCCAAATATTAAAAAATGGGTTAGTATCATTTCGTCTAAAACGCAACTGGTAGAAATATCAACTCGTCTAAAACGCAACTGGTCACTGCATCAAAACGCAGCTAAATACAAGTCGCCTGAAAATCAAATGGTCTAAAATACATGTAGGTCTAAAATAAATGTATTTTAGACCATTTGTTTTTCAGGTGACGTATTTAGCTGCGTTTTGATGCAGTGACCAGTTGCGTTTTAGACGAGTTGCGATTTCTACCAGTTGCGTTTTAGACGAGCTGATACTGCCTCTAACCCTCAAAAATATCTTTAATTGTGATCACCTACGTTGCAAGAACAAAGACATACGAGTACCTATAACTGTTTAAAGAGTATTTTCAGACGTAACTTCGCTTTTTTTATCGAGTCGAATATTTCAAAACAATAATGAATATTATTATATTTTTCCTGTTTTGCCTAATCAAATAGTTTTTGTTAAAATACTGTTGCAGTGAATCCAAATTAGGCCTTGTTAGCGCCTTAAGAATAACTTAAGTCATAATTTCGATCACTTTATCTCTGAAAATAGGTATCTTAGAACCAGACTGTACCATCGACTATTTCAATTAGGTAATTAAAGTTTATTATTTTGCTTTATCATCTGATGACCTGCTGATTATTTTGAGTTAGTTTAAATCAAGGTAATAGCTAAGTAAGGCTTCAATAAGATTATGCCAAAGAATTGTACTTCTTAAAGTATTCCATAACTGTTAACTTTAAGACTAAGGGATCGTCCTAATACAACGCGCAACGCGCAACACAACGCAACGCAACGCGTGTCCCGGTCGCGCGACGCGATTGTCAATTAGGACACCTGTTCGCATTCAATTAGTTTGAACGCGCGGTGCTTGCGATCATCGCGTGTTCGCGTTGTATTAGGACGATCCCTAAGTTTGTTTCTTCAAGATAAGCCAATGTGAATATAAAACTTTGGACGTATAAAAATCGGTATAATTTTTCCTTGCCTGATCTCGAATGAAAAAGAGGTCAAAGCAGAGAAAATCTATAGTAGGTACCATTTCGTAAAAAAGTTATACCTAAAAGGTATTTTTAGGATTTGATCTACCTGTCTTGGAAAAATTCCCTTGCGGTTAACCTTCTAGAAAACCGTTATTATAAAAATAACGTTTTTATACCTTGAAGAAACAAACTAACACCAACTTTAAATGCTATAAGCCAAAGATATATGGGATTGTAAATTTCATATAGATAGTTATGTAAGTTCGAAAAGTGAATGTAAATATTATAATTTTAGCTTCATTATTGATAAACTTGTTTGCAATAATGTTAATTGTAAGTTAAAGAGAAAATTTGTGAAAATTATGCTAAAATAATGAATGAAAACCAAAGCTGCCGTTCGAGTTCCATGTTAAATGAAACCAAACAACTGAAAAGCTAGTGGTTTATGAGTGGTCATTTTCCGTATCACGAATTTAGTGTCAACTCGACCAGACCAAAAGTTGAGTTTTATATTTAGTCTATGAAATTTCACCTTTGACTTTGGTTTTTACTTTGGATTACGTTCACATTCCTGTTTGTCCGGCTTTTGTAATTATAACTATAAAGAAAACATGAGTGGCACTAAAACACGTCGTGGGTAAACGGAACTTTTGTGTGAATTTACGATTTCGGGCCGATGCACACCACGTGTACTCCATCTACTATTGTAAACATGGTAGTTTAGGAGAACGCGCGTTGAAGGTGTTTAACAAACGGACGGTGTTTAAAAAACGTGGTGTGCATACTGTGCATGGGCCCTTACTAACTATATACAACGTCTCAAATTGAGACATGAGTTGTCGCCACTTATCGCATTTTGCGCTTCCGCCATTGATTGTGCGAGTAACTTTGAGATTGCGCAGGTCTGATTCGACGTTGTTATGCCACCAATATCAGAGAATTTACAAAATTTAAATATTTAGTTCTCTTTTTTTGGTATCTGCTTCTACTGCAAATTTCCTTATAAATGTATGCAGCTACTGGCATGAATAATCACTTGAAAGTACATTGACTGTCTTAATAAAGATGTTTTGTTATTTGAAGTATTTTATTTAACCTGAAATATATTGTTGTTGGGAAAAAATAATAGTGTTTTATGCAACTGTTGTATAAGAAGGATCCAAAAAGGTGAGTGTGCGTTCAAGGCTCACATCGCAAGTAAAGACACCACGTGCCCTTTTGGACCAGTTATACACCGTTCCATACAATACTTTTTCTACGACTTATTTCAAATAAATTATACGTATATTGATTAGACTTTTTTTATTAAAAATCGCATTATAAGAAAAAAAAATGCTCCGCGTTTCCTGAAATTGGACGAAGGCCTATTATATCCTGTTGAGCTATAATCCCTATATATCACTGGACTGGTCTTATGCATATCGTTCAACCTTCAACTAATCAACACCACTCTGTCATAATAGTTTATGCAACTGCTACACTCACAACACACACCCCTAAACATTCGTGGTTTAAGAACCCTCATTATATACAGTTGCATACACCACTTTATCTACATGCATATACATAAATCTTCTATCATGTGTTCAGGAACTATTGCTTGACACGCGTTCCTGTTCAATACAAAAGTCGTGCGCGTTGATGTCTTTTCTAAGGACGCATCAGTATCATAATGATTTTTTTTTAAAGTAACATTAGGTATTACTTTTCTCATTATGACATCGCTTGATGAAATTATGTATTTAGTGTTGTAACGGTGGTCATTTGGTAATCATACATGACCACATTATAGCGGATTTATGATAGGGATGTAGAAAACAAATATTTTTTATTCCCAAGTTACCCCCCTGATGCATAGGGAGTGTAAGTGCGAATACGCGAAAAAAAACTCTTACTTCAATAAATAGCAATTTAGAAGCGATAGGTTGTCATGTCACTTATATTGAAAGGTAGGTTACCTAATTTTTTTGTTTTTTTTTAAATCCAATTGTACACCATTTAAATTATAATATACTTTAAATGGTGTACAAAGAAGCTTTGATACCGTTTCTTCCTGTGTAAGCGCATCAGTGTTAAAGCCCTGTTAAAAAAATACAAGAAAAACTTATTTAAAATTGATAAGGACTCCCCAGTCTGGCGATCAGTCAAAGCGGTTCAAGTTTTTCACTAATTCACTGTCCCTTCGAAAAAAGTTTTAACACTGTCGCTTTTGCGCCTTATCTAAATTAACTTTGTTATTTATTGCTTTAAGATTATGGCTTAATTCAATGATTGATTAGGAAATAAATATTTCATAACCGTAACTTATATTTTAGTCAAAAGAGCCCCTTTTGAGAGAAGAAAGCGATAGCTAAAAGGCTGAATCAGACACCTTCGTTTCACTCGATCAAAGAACGCTATCTCTAAGTATATATGGGTCGGCAAAATTCGATAAACGTATATATTTATGGGAACCTCAGCGAGCCAAAAATATCTGTTTCCCTACAATTTTGAGGACACCTCAAAGAGCCGCAACTAGCGCTCTTTGCCAACTGAAGTCGCGGTTTGCCAACCCCTGTCCTAGTAGACATTACTTCAATGTTTTTTTAACCTGTCTGTGGCTTTATAGGCCGAGGCCGGGCCCAATAAAGCGACAGGAGTGCGCGGTTGGAGAGTGACCTGGGAAAAATCCAGAGGAAACCTCCGACACGACCACGTGGGCGGTTTAAACACTGGAATACTCTAAGACTTTGCGCTCCAGTGAGATAGGTTGAGTACCTTCAACCGAATTTGCGGTGTCAGTGGAGTAGAGCCGGAGCTACTGGAGTTCTGTCGCTGGTTCGCTAAACCTGGGCGAGCTAAGAACAGTCCAGCAAGAAACTTGCCTAGGGCCGACCTGGGTCGGACTGACTCTACCCGGTATGCGGCGGTACCGGGACGAATAGGGACTATGCTTCAATGTGTGAGTTTCTGTGTATTGCGCCAAAGAGCCGTAAGCGAAAACACTCTGAAGGGGCGTTCAGATTAAGATTGGTTTTACTCTATTTATTTTCATTCGTACCAAGTACCAAGCCTTATGTATTTACACGCGTATGAGACTCTCATGTAAGTTTCATTACACTGCGGGTTCCGGGGGTATAAATAGATCAATCGCTCTATAAAACCGCGCAATGCAAGTGGTTAACCCGTGGAACGATATGTAATAAAAATTTTTAGTTGTAGTAACACACGTGTGATACCAAATCGCTCTACGGGAACTCGCTTGCGTGTCTCGTACAAGTGTCTTTGGGCCGAATAATAAGAATTAAATACGTCTGGTCCAATAGACTTTGATTTGTGCCAATTTCATCTAGTAAACATTACGGAGGAAGCGCGCATGCGTGGCGTAAAGGCTTTGAATTAATTTTTAATCATGACAAACACTCCCGCCACGACACAGACGATGTCCTTGCTGTTATAGCTCAGGAGCTACTCGTGATTTTTTTCAACCTCATGTTTTTGGGAAGAAACCGTAAACGTTATTACTTTTTTATTAGGTCCACAAAACAGAACGTTACACAAACTTTAAATAAACAAAAAGTTTGAGTCAGTTCCTTATTTTGTCATTAGCTTCTCAGTAGCACTGAAGAATGGTCTAACTAAATCTAGCTGATTACAGGCAGTAGGTTATTTTAAAGCACCGGTTTTAAGTTTGAGTCCTTAAAATACCGATCCAGCAAAATAACTGTGTAAAATAACACAGTTTCTTGTCTCCACCTAGCGAATAATTATCGTTTTATGTGTCCATAGTTAAGGTTAGGCAGGGTAGGTTAGGTTAGGTTATGTTCATCCTTTACAATACTGGCTAGGTATATAACATTGTTCCTATTTCGAATCGAGCTGTCTGGAAATGGAAGCATATACGCATAGACACATGGTCTAAGAAAACAAGGCCTGCCATTCCGTATCGTGGCACAAGTGACGTCACTGTCGACGACATACTCACACTTAAGGCCGCGAACCATCGAGAGGCTGATGGCTGAGGCTTGTGTCCCCCACACTGTAAGCCACCCTGCCACCCTGTGATGTGATCGCCATACCGGGTGCTGTATATATTATAATTGTATCATGCATATACTTATGTCAAGCAGTCGATCTCGGTCGGCTTTAATTGACGTCAGAGTCAGGAACCTCATGTATACCCCTTTGACTTGAATAAATCCAGTATTTGAAGTAGGTTATCGAATTCGTCTGTGTTCTTTCACCTGTCAAATCCATCACGTGGGATGTTATATAAATAGAATGGAAACTAAATGTTCAGGCATAATCTCTCAATATGAAGGTAGATTGTGAAGCCTCGGTTTGCAGCGGATTTGATGGGTAGACACGGGAAAACGAGCAGCACGGTCGGCCCCCTGGTCTTTGCCTCTTGCTCAGCGAACATAAAAAGCAACGTTTTTTTTTGTTCGCTGCTCTTGCTGAATATCCTCTCAAAGTTGAGTAAATTGGTGTAAATTCATGGTTTTTTAGACAACGACGTGCGACGGTGGCAAGCAAGCGTACGGTTCACCTGATGGTAAGCAGACACCGCACCGCAGCCGTCCCATTATAACATTTGAGGATTGACTGTGTTAACATCAGAGTGGTCCCTCGTTCTCAACACAGTGCGTCCTCGGGGGATCTGGCAACCTTGCTGACCTCCAGGAACAACACTACATACTTGTATAGTAAATACCTAGTGTTATTATGGCTGTGGTCTTCTGCAACGCGGAGGTAATTCCCCAGTCGGGCTGCTCCAAATTGGATCAAGATGTCATTTTGCTGTGCCCTACTTGTTGTGTGTGTGGACAATTACACACTATCAATTCAGTACGGAGACTATGACGGTGCTGGCCAGCCCGCAGAAGCAGCAAGGATATCAAGTTTCATGGTCTAGTAGTGTAATGCAATGCCACTTACTTAAAACTTTACAAATTGTTGCTAGAATTCCAGGACCAGTGAAGCTATCGAAGGATTGTTTCTTACACGAACACTAAAAATTAAATACTTTATAATAATGATTATTACGACTCTCTCCCGTTCTATTCTAACACAGGAATTTTAATTTCCTCTCCCTTAAAATTCTTGACAAAGAGTAATAATCACTTCAGTTTCATCATCTCAATCTATAATGCTCCTTGTAAGACTTACTTTAGGGTCCAATATAGTCCGCGAACTAGATAACTTGAAATAAATAAAGTTGATGGGGTAATCAGTCATGTTTTCCTTTACTAACGCAAAGTATGATAAATTGACTCGAACTGTACTTTCATTCTTTAACTTCATACTCATTCAACTATAATAAGGTGAGAGTTCAAACAGAGATAAGTTACTCATCCTAGTTCTAAGCAGACTTGCAATTAGGTGTTGTTGTTGTTACGAGTCAGCGTTAAGTTGGGACGCTTTCCATATAAAACGTATTTTGACATTGGCAGGCTAACGGCGTGATATTTTAAGGAACTTATGTAACAAACTTTCATAGATTGGCTTTCCATTTGTGCGAAATGCCCCCTTTCCTAAAATAAACTTGTATAAACTAGAATAATTTGAGAAATTAGTTTATCATGCACGTGAGTATCGCGTGGCATCATTTTTTTTTAATTATTCTTGTCTATACAAGTTTATTTTAGGAAAGGGGGCATTTCGCGCAAATGGAAAGCCAATTTATGAAAGTTTGTTACATAAGTTTCTTAAAATATCACGCCGTTAGCTTGCGAATGTCAAAATACGTTTTGTATAGAAAGCGTCCCACCTTAAGATATACTAGGGGTGAGCGGATAGGTACCTTAGCAAGTGGTTAGGTGACCTAATCTATGGATTAGGTATGCCTAGACCTAATGGTAACCTATCGCTGCAATATCACATTTTTTCAGTCAGTTCAGAATTCAGGGGGTCTATGAAGGTTACTTTTATCGCGTGATAGAGGACAAGATAGCATCTGCCACTTTCTGATACCATTCAATAGAAAGTGACAGCTGCTTTGCCGTGTCATTTACATTCACGCTATCCCGCGACCATAATTCGGGGTCAGGCGTGACTGTGACCCACAATTTTGATACTGGTCAGAATTATACCGTGAATGGTTTATTATACTGATAATGACATATTAACACGGATGATGAATTCAATATTTGTGGAAACTCTTACACAGTGGCGGAGCGTCCATACAACTCGATTCCCACCGGCTTGCCTAATTTTCAGCCACACCAGTTCTTTTAGTACGGCTCATGAAGAATAAGAAAGGCGAACTATTTCCGGCTTCCCTAAGAATATTTTTGACGCGCCACCACTGGTACTTAGTAAATTAGGTGTTTCTAGAATTTGATTAAAGCTGGATTAAAGTCCTTTCTGCGAACAGATTGAGCGAAGAGTTGTTTTGGGGCTTAGTAGCTCAAAAAATAACACATTTTAACTAAATGAATTTTATTTATACATGGGAAAACTTTTGGGTGGCAGGGTAGATAAAAAATACCACACTATAAAGTGTTTTATGTCACACCTGGCCATAAAGTGGCCATTATCGCACGCTCCGCGCGCGATAAAACCCACTTCCTGGCCAGGGGGTGACATTAAATTTTGTACTTACCACGGGCGATAATAAAGAAAGCCTCAGATCGCATATTTATCGCCCTTGCCTTCGGCTCGGGCGTAAAATACTTGCGATCTGGGACATTCTTTGTTTTATCGCCCTTGGTAAGTAATGTACTAATATCAAATTTATGTTGTTAGCGTAATATGAATAGATTGCAGTATTTAAGAAAATAGGCAAAAATTGATGTCTAAGTAATTTCGTATCTTCTAAACTACACGTTGGCCATATCTTATTTTCTATTGATAGAAGTATTTTATACTCGCTTTAATAATATCTTCTCCCTTGTAACATAAAACCGAATACTGAGTCCAATAAGACCTTTATAATGAGTCTCAGGGGATCAGCGGCGAGTTGAAAGCAACTGTTATTGCGAAAAATAATACACTTCAGAGGCAAGTTCTTGTTTCATGAAGATAGTGCGATTTTGATCGAGCTTTGAAGGTGGAAAATCCATAGGTACTTATAATATTATAATTGCGAAAGTAAGTCTGTCAGTCTGTCTGTTACCACTTCACGCTAAAACCGCTCGCTGAACCCTTTTAGATAAAATTTAGTAAGGAGATTGTTTGAGTTCCGGGGAAGGACATAGGATACTTGTTATCCTGGAAATAATCACTCATGGGGGCAGAACTTTGTATGGAAAATCGATAACTAGGTAAGCGCCTGAAATACAAGACAAGCAATTAAATTCTAACGCGATGAACGAGTTCTACGCGGGCAAATTCGCGGGCAAAAGCTTGTTAATAATAAAAAAAAATACTTAAAAGGTTTGTTTTAACGGGTCTAACGCGATATTTATGTATTACAAACCGTTAAAACAAACCTTTTAAGTATGTTTACAAAGCGCGAGAGTTTAAAGTGTTATAATAAAAAAAATGTCAGTCAGTTTTGGGTGCATGCTTCGTTTTGCATATCTGATAAAATAGTAGACTAATTTTATGCACTATTTCGTGTAAATAAATAACTTGCTTGTATAAAAATGTTATAAGGGCAATTGGTTTTAGTACCCACTTTAAAATTTAAAACAAACAACATGAAACAACGTGAAACCTTGATCACAAACGGAAACAGTTTTCACGTAAGTAGTATATCATCCAGTGGAAAGTTGAGTGAAATATTTGTTTTACTGACACTTCTGACACTTCAGTAGCTCTAGTATAAGTTTTTTTCGAAACGTTAACTAATTCGAACGCGTTTGCGTTTTGTCTCAAAATGCATGAAAGTGGTATGAAAACGTGAACAGCGCTCTGGTGGTCACTAGTGGAAACTAAAACAGCGAGTATAAGATTTGTTGCTAACCGATGAACGCGCGTATTTCAAACTCGGTGAGAGCGGTTTCATACATTTTGAGACAAAACGCAACCGCGTTTGAATTAGTTAATGTTTCGAAAAAACTTATACTAGAGCTACAGGCGCAGCGCGCGTGAAAGACAACGCGCGAGAAATCCAAATTAAACATAACCATAATTATTCAGATACTTCCCCATGTCACGCGATCCCAAGAGGAAGATGATCCGGCGTGTAATCTCAATCTAATTATAAATAACTCGATGCGTAATGGAATGAACGAATTCCATTAAACAGGAAGTTTGTTCTAATTACTTTCCATGTTCCGCATTTTGTTTTGGCAGATCCAAGCGTTATGTACTGAATGTTGTTTACCAATTTTCATTTTCCCTGTTGCTCATTTAAGTTTTGAATATGGATGAAAGTTTACATGCTTTTGAAGATAAGCTTTTGATCACGGCTGCTGTCTATGATAGTCATTTGGGCGGTTTGAGAACTTCTAACATTGTTATCATGCGGAGCGGTCGTCCAGCGGCGCCTGCGTGCCGCGTGGGGTATCCCAAGTTAAACAACGCCGCGGTCATTACATGGATGGGTGAACGCTTTGAGTGGCTACTAACTGAGCGCTCCCGTGCTTAGGAAGGCACGTTAAGCCGTTGATCCCGGCTGCTGTCTATGGTAGCAGTGGTTAAGCCAAGTTGGCCGCCTTCGGACGGCTTGGTGCTAAAAGTGCAACAAAACTGGCAACCGCACTGTCTTCTCGAAGATCTCAAGGTTCCAAATAATTGCCATAGGATAAATAAAACTATTGTTTATCATCAGTCAAATCTTGAGATTAGGCAGCGGACTCCGGGCATCCATTCAGGATGAAACTGTACTAGGCTTGTTTGTTCATCTTGCCACTTCGGCTAAACTCGGATAAATAATGCACACCTCCGTGTTGTCCAAATACGCTATCAGACTAGGAATGAAAGAGTACGTGCTATGCGGCGAGCGCGTGTGAGCGGCATGCCACAATTAGCTGTCAAACATCAGTTTTGTTTGCTTGCTTGTTTTGTTAGACAGAAAACCTCCTATTTCGTAAGTAATATTTATTATTTATCGGAGGATAAATGATTTTATGATAATTTGTATGGCTTTGAGTCTACAATGGAAATTCGCACACTGTAGCTCCAGGAGGCCAGTGAGGGAAAGCACACTGTCATAGTCCATGCTACACAGTGTGGTTTTTACGAGGGCGAAGGTGCCGGTGATGTGGTGAAATGTTCCCCATCCCATGGCATCACCACTATGGCACGCGAGGGCAGCATCCCAGAGTTTTAGTGGGTAGGCTAGTCCCTTCTGGACTGGAGAGCCCCACATAACAAATACGTAATTTCTGGTTTTCCCCGGAGCCTTAGATTACGTAGTAGTATGCAGCTTCATGCATTTCTCTGGGGCATCTATCCTGGAATTACGCTCATAACGTTCGGTACATTCAGATCAATGTGGCGAGACTTTTACCTTGAAATTAAGCTTCTCCCTTGAACTCTTCAAGGTTAATCATTTCAGCTGCAATAGCAGCTGAAGAAAAAATCCTGCTTAAAAATGTCTGGCACGTTTTAATTGCTACATAAATAAATTCGTATTGTATTGTGGCTAACAAATTAACTGGTTTATTAACCGGTTGTTAACTTGTTTATTTCATTATGTAGACGAGCGTAACAGAGATTATGTTTGAGCAGCTCTGTTTGTATCTTCAGCTAGGTACCAAATTTTGTATTTTTTTAGCTTTACAGTAGTTACACAGTCATTTAATAATAAAGTATTCAATTTTATTATGTTTATTGAGTTTATTCAGACTATTTATATTTACCAGTATTTAGTATTCCTCTATCCTAACTCCTAGTTTTATAAGGATTTAATCCTTATTCTAAAATGTAACTTGAAATAATTCGCAAATGTAGGTGCAAGTTTACATTAAGATTCCCTACAAAATACTCAAATGTTTTGAACTCAAATTATGATAAAAGTATCGATAATTCCAATAAACTGATTATAATTATATTTTTATATATTTAGACCCCTTTTGTGCTTTTGTTATCTAGTAGAATTTAAGACGAACAAAAAATTCAAAACGGTTAAACTAAAACGATGATTGAAACGATATTTCTTGTATTATTGTGTTGTGTTTGCTCATGTACAATAAAGAATTTTACATACATACATATTTCTTAATAATAATTTTTAAAAAATCAACATAAACTTTATGATATTAGGCTGCAATAGTCCTGTAGTAGTTAGTACCATGGAGAAAATGTCTTGATACGTGTAGAATTTCACAGAAAATTACCTAAAATAGACCAGCGCTTTTAACAGATAAGGTCCCTTAAAAATTCATGGATTTACTGTAGGCTAAACATAAAATCTCCTTATTCTGTACAAAACAATTAACTCGAAAAAAGGAGGAGGAAAAATTTAATTACAAAACTTTAAAGCGTGATATAATTCGGACACTGTCGCTTGCCTGAGTAAACTTTGTGAACCGACGTAATCCTTGAGATGTAGCGGTTGATTTTATTATCATGTTGACTCTATTAATCGTTTTATCCGTACTGATCGATATTTAATTTCATGCATATCTTTTCCACCCTTCTTTTCACCCCCTTAATGTATAAATTCCGGGATAAAAACTATCCTATGTCCTTCCCGGGATCTAAAATTATATCCATGTCAAACTCATGCAAGAGATAATAGACAGACTGACAGAGTAACTTTCGCATTTATAATATTTTATGGATACATATTATAGTGATTTTAAAATAATTTAGTTACTGTGGCAGCTGCTGTCATCCCAACACAAATTATGTCGATGTTTTGATGTTTTTAGCGTTATTTTGTAAAAAATAAATACACGCAAACTACTCCAAACGACACTCATGTTCTGCTAGTTTACTGTTATGGTTGTTTACGCCAAAAAACGTGCGTGTGGAGATAACGCTCGCGTGTTAATTACAATTAAAAACCGATCATAGATTCGTATGACTAATGAATGACAACGGATAATACAATGGAAGTGGTGGAACGGGTAAAGGCAGCGTTTGTGACGCTCAGCAAAATGGCTACTGTTCAGATGATTCCCCCTAGAGTTTACATATCAAACTGTGCAACCATGTAGCGCTGAGGACAGCATAATCGACGCTTTTATGCTTTATCGTCGACAGCCACGGCACGGGAAAACTCTATGGTTTCATTCATAAATAGACCATAGACTAATTACTAATGAAACCATAGAGTTTTATCATGCGTGGACGTCCACGGTAAAGTATAAAAGCGTCCATTACCATCACTTTTTTGCTCCTCAAGTAAGCAACAGCCATAAATAGTACCTACTAAGGATTTATATATATTACTTACGCCTTGAAATTTAATTCAGTCTCGGTAAAGACCCCCAGTGCCAGATTGTTCATCTTTAAAAATGGTTTCCCAATCATAATCGCTTCAGCTCGTAACTTAGCCTTTAATCAATTCTATTTAAAAACGAAACGCTAAATGTCGGGACAAAGTTTAAAACTAATTACGTGTCCGAATCAATTTTGAAAACGTAAACACTTTTCGCAAGTCAATTTTCTTTTAAAAGATTTTCTTTTGATATCTGGTTTTGAATAATTACCTTCTCGTACCTAAGAGCCAGCCCTGTTATCACCTGAGGTAAGGATCAGCCGCTTCGTCAATTGATAATTGAACTGGCTGTATATGAATTGTGATATCTCCTGCGCCGCCCTCATTATATACATAATATTGCCGGTTATACCTGGAATTTTATTGGTACTTTTCAGACTTGTGGACCGTGCCGATAATAATCTTACTTTTATCTAGTCTTAAACTATATATTATTTTACCTTTCAATATGTAGTGAATACCAACCTAACGTTCACTTTCTCGGCCATTTTTGAGAGATTTTTTTTGTATTATAGCTACATAGCATTAAAACCTACGTCTAAGATTACCGTATATGGTTAAATCAATAATATACGCAGTATACATTGAAACTATTGAAAATTGTAACAACTACTTACAATGTTTCAATATAAAGACGTGAAGTGCTTGGAATTTAAGGCTAGGTTTTACCACTTTTATGTTTTTTTTAAATCATCTGAGACATAGAATATAGTGTCTTAAATTCTAAAAAAAATATATGTGTTACATAAGAATCTTGTCTAGTCAAAATTTTAGTCAGTTAGGTACAACGTTACAAGACCTGATGAATTTCACTTGATAGAAAAAAAAATCGCAAAGCTACCCCTTTTCGGAATGTTTCTTTGAAGTGAAAACTTCTTTAACGGCGCTATGCACTTTTTATGATGGGGAAAAAATGTTAAACTCGCGACAGGTGACCGACAGATTCGTCAGTTCGTCAGATTGAAAAATCGTAAGACGGACACGTGACCTGTGGAAGATGGATATTGGTAACAGCGCCACCTAGGAACAAACAAGCGAAGTTTTCACAGTGCAGCTTTACCGTGTTAAGTTACAACCGACAGCAGCGTTCTGTATGGTTAGTGCCTTGTATTGTTCGTAAGTGGCGCTGTTATCAAAAATGTATTAAGTGAAAACTTCTTTATCATGTCATTGAGTTTTCACTTCTGCCGGCACTCCCGGCGTGCAACCCGTTGTTTTTTTTTTTTCAATATTTCGGCTATATTACTGATATTAGAAAGACCCTAAATAGTTATACACCAAATCGTAGGGTTTTCTTTGATAACATGATTGGTTTAATGATTGTTTAAATGTTTACGAAAACTACACGCAGAGCTTCCGTAGAGAGCGGGATGGTTAATTGCAAACCCACGCGTGTTAGAGCGGGACATTTGCATTGGGGATAACTCCCCTTAAAATAAAACAGGCATATAACCAGATACAACAATCGGTACGAAGAAAACCATTTAGCGATCGCGAAGGGAGATTGAAGAATTGTGTCACAGCCTTGGGGTCTTCAATAAAAGACGGATTGCGGTCGGTGCCTCTCAACTCTAAGGGTGAATGCACAATTGTTTATTGACATCGATTACTAAACCAATTTTTGGGAGTTCTATCAACAACTAATATGCTCGTTTGAAGTAGTAGAAACGGTTCGTCAAATTCGGTCAGCTAACATTAAATTTTATTAAAAAAAAAATCTACTATATTAGTTAAAAAAAATACCTAAAAAATTGCCTAAAAATTAATAATATTGGATTTTAATTTTCTACTTTATAAGAACCAAAAAAAATGTATATGACAGCTTTCAACTCATTATTGGCCTTCGCAGTCTACTACATGTAAATTACTTTATGTCACACCTGGCCATAAAGTAGTAATTACCGCACGCTCCGCACGCGGTAAATAACACATCTTGACTTCTTCTATGATGGTCGCTTGATAGCGTGATAAACGACAAGATCCTCTGCATCTGTTACTTTCTATCGAGCGGTATCAGAAACTGACAAATGCGTTATCTTGTCGTTTATCACGCTATTACGTGACCGTGATACGAGGCCAACAGGGTCGCATAAAATTTGCTACTTACCACTTGCGATGATAAAAAAAGCCTCAGACCACATATTTATCGCCCTTGCCTTCGGCTCGGGTATAAAATACCTGCCATTTGAGACATTCTTTGTTTTAACGCCCTTGGTGAGTGAACCTTTAAGGCTAGGTTTTGCCACTTTTGAGTTTTTTAAAACCATCTGTGACATAGAATATAGTGTACTAAATTAAAAAAAAAATTGTATTACATAAGGATCTTGTCTAGTCAAAATCGTAGTCAGTTACAAGACCTATTGAATTTCACTCGATAGAAAAAAATGGCAAAATTACCCCTTTTTGAAATGTATTTTTCAATATTATGGCAATATTTATTACTTATAATATTTTACATTTCATTTTTGGACTACATAAATGGGTACAGACAAATTTATTTTCATCACACTTGCTCGTAAAGTGTGTTATTGAACGCGTGCGTATAAAGCAGTTATAGCCGATTTACCTCCCGCGGGAGTTATGGAATTTTATAAATCCCGTGGGAGTTATGAGATTGTGTGTGATCTGATTGGTTTAAAAAAATCTAGTTGGCCGCGCGCCGCAAGAATACTGCTCTGTGATTGGTTGAAAAAAATCTAGTTGGCCGCGCGCCGCAAGAATATTGCTATGTGATTGGTTGTGCGTTGCGTTCCTCTCGCAGAGTAGTGATACTGGAGGTGAAGTTGTCAAGTTCGACAATTTTTGATTGGTGTGGTTGAATGAAACATGGATTTTTCTGCCTTTTGTAGTTATTTATTTCCTCGCAAATGTGATGAAAAACATTGTGTGTATCACGGGAGGTAAGGGTTATTACAAACTCAAGTCAATAAAAGCCTTCGGTGTCGGGCTTCTATGACTTTCGTTAGTAATAACCTGCTTACCTCCCTAAATGCACAATGTACTATATGCTTTGCTTTTGATAAAATTATTGGTTTAATGACTATGTTTAAATTCTTACGAAAACTACGCGCACAGCTTCCGTAGAGAGCTGGATGGTTAATTGCAAACTGACGCGAGTTAGAGTGGGACATTTGCAATGGGGATACCTCCCCTTAATGTATAACACTGACTCGTATTCCATTGGACCATCATCCTCCTTGCCTTTTACCGCTTGAGCCCTAAGGACCCCGAGGTTCTCTTGTAACGCCTAATCCCAAGATTCCATTCTATATTCTAGTTTTATTGTATCTAGGTAATTAAGATTTGTACAAAATAGCCAAGTTTGGAGTCCCATAAGCAAGTAATTTTGCTTGTGTCAGTAGACACCACTCTTCCAACAATAACAAATGGTAATTAAACCATAATAAACTAAGTCAGTAAGAATATCCAATGGAATCAGATAGAAAAATATGCCAATGTCAATCTCCAAGTAATGTAATGTAATGTATGTCACACCTGGCCATAAAGCGGCAATTACCGCAAGTTTCGCGCGCGGGAAATCCCACTTCCTGGCCAGGGGGTGACATAAAATTTTGTAATTAACACGGGCGGTAATAAAGAAAGCCTCAGATCGCATATTTATCGCCCTTGCCTTCAGCTCGGGCTTCAAATACCTGCGATCTGAGACATTCTTTGTTTTACCGACCTTGTTAAGTAATGTACTATTTCGTGGTTCATGTTTAAAGATGGCAGTTTTTATTGATTGCTCTATTCCAAAATGTATCTTTTTAGTTATTGAAAATAGTAGGTAATTGAAACAGCCTTCAGTAGCTCTAGTATAAGTTTTTTCGAAACATTAACTAATTCGAACGCGTTTGCGTTTTGTCTCAAAATGTATGAAAGTGGTATGAAAACGTGAACAGCGCCTCTGGTGGTCACTAGTGGAAACTAAAACAGCGAGTATAACATTTTTTGCTAACCGATGAACGCGCGTATTTCAAACTCGGTGAGAGCGTTTTCATACATTTTGAGACAAAACGCAAACGCGTTCGAATTAGTTAATGTTTCGAAAAAACTTATACTAGAGCTATAGATTACCTAAATAAACCTAAGCTATGAAGTCAAAGAATAAAACTATCATTCACTCATCAGATACTGGTTTAATTTCAGTAGTTTGCGTAAACCGTTTTAGAATAAAACATGAATATTTGAACATCTACTTCTGAATTAATTTGAATTACAACAACCTTATAATATTCATTCATTTTAGATTTCGAGTGAACTGTTTATGTAAAGTTTGAGGATAATGCAAATGTAACGGCCGAAAAATACACCAATTATAAATAAAGTGCTTTTACTGTTCGTTTTTCATTATTAAACTAGCACAGATTATGAAATTATTGTTTCTGGTATTTGCCAACACAGCGAAGGCAGTTAGTTTCATTTTTGACGTAAGTCATATTTATATTACAGAAGTACCATAAGTTATTTTTTAGTTTGTAGTGTGTGCTAGCGCAAAATAATCCAAAGGGGCAACGCTGCCGCGTTCTGGTCACCATAGCCAGCGATGGGGATTTGGGGGGGCATTTACTTTTTATAGGTTTAGCTAGTTTATTAATAGTTTAGTTATATTTAAGTAGTTTTACGTTTTTGTTTTTTCTTTCTTTGTTATTGATTTGTATAAACTTATAATTAAAGAAAAAAAAATTGGATGTCAGATGTCTTGCCAAAAACTTATCAGCTCCTGCTAATATTTTATGCGATAAGCCAAAAGAAGGATAATAAAACTCGCCAGTATATAAAGAAGTTTTGGCATAGTCCACAAGGCGGTCCCAGACAATAGAATATCCTGATTACACGGCCCGGCAGCCTTCGTAAAGAAAAACTTCTCTTAAGTGGGATATTTACTTATTAGTAAAATTATCTATAGTACTTACATTAATTCCCCTTGGAATGACAGTCTTAAAATCATTCCTTCCCAGTCGCGTAACTTCATTATTAGGTAAAAGTTTAATTATCTTTCAGTTGGTTTGTTATAATTTATATCGCAAATACATTGGTAAGCATTTTACTAGCTTATACCCGCAAATTCTTTCATTTGAACATCCAGTAGCTCTAGTATAAGTTTTTTCGAAACATTAACTAATTCGAACGTGTTTGCGTTTTGTCTCAAAATGTATGAAAGTGGTATGAAAACGTGAACAGCGCCTCTGGTGGTCACTAGTGGAAACTAAAACAGCGAGTATAACATTTGTTGCTAACCGATGAACGCACGTATTTCAAACTCGGTGAGAGCGTTTTCATACATTTTGAGACAAAACGCAAACGTGTTCGAATTAGTTACTGTTTCTAAAAAACTTATACTAGAGCTACATATCTATGTGTCTGTCGGTTGTGATTTAAATAACGCACTAAAACTCGGTATTTCTGTTAGTACATATTTTACTGCTTATGCTACGTCACATAAAAATGCTACACGTTGCATCTCGCTACATCAACACGTTGATACTAGATGATTTGCCCGGAGTCCGCTACCTAATCCCAAGATTCGGCGTGAAGGTTGGCAGTCACTTCCGTAATCCCGAGATTACGGAAGTGACTGCCAACCTAAGCGCCAAACTAGACATTATTGTGTTTCATAGACAGCAGCGGAAACCAGCGGCTTAATGTGCCATCCAATGCCTGGGAGCCTCAGTAAGTAACCACTCAAAGCGGGCAACCATCAACGATCCAAGAGTTGAGTATGGCCGACGTTGCTTAACCCCGGATACCGCACGCGGTAGGCTGGCGCCGCTAGGCCACAAACACTACATTACAGCGCGTAAATTGGATAAAACATACTAACATTGATGCGCTGCGCTACAGTCAGGATCATAAGTAACTACGGTAACTACACAGGAAGAGGCGACCCAGGTCGGGCCTTGCTGAATTTCTTGCTGGACACTTCTCAGCTAGGCTAGGTTTAGTGAACCAGCGACAAAACTCCCAGTAGCTCGATTCCACTGACACTTCAGATTCGATTGAAGCCGCTCAACCAATCTCACTGGAGCGCATAGGTACTCTCAGAGTATCCAGTGTTTAAGGCGCCTGTATACGCAAGCACTCTCCATACAAACTTTGTGCAAGTTTTTCTTCATTTGTGTTTGCATTACACTTATGATTTTTTGATCAGTACGCTTATTTTTTAGTTAACTAGAACCTCAAGATAAACAAAGTTTTTTTTTGTTTTTTTTTTGCTTGACATTCTTCGTATACCTATCTAATATTCGCATGCAAAAATATAAACAGCATCATGCGGGAGTTCCAAAACTGACGAACAAAATTTGCACAGAGTTTGTATGGAGAAGGCCTTGCGTATACAGGCGCCTTAAGCTGCCGGAGGTTTCTCCAAGATTTTCCCCAGGTCCCTCTCCAACCGCGCATTCCTATAGCTACATTGGGCTCGGTCAAAAAAAACATGAAGAGGCCAAAAGGCTTTTACACAAAGGAATAAGAGCTAATTTTGATGGTGATTTTACCTACTTACCTACTGGAGATTTTATGCTATAGTGTGCAGTGTTTCTTATGGATACCTATAGGTATCCTACGCATGTTTTTGTCACATCCACATCCTACAAAATTCAATGACACGTGTGCCAATAAAATCAATATATCCCCTGTTCAAGTCAACAATAAACCTGTGACGAGATTAAATACGAGTACATTGTGTATTCATCATTCCCCATGTCGATACTACTTCGCCATTTGCTAAAAGGGTCGTAAGTCGCGTACTTATTTTACTGATATAAGATGTTTTCTAAAATGGTAGTATTGTGGAACTGATTTCAGGATGCGCGTCGCCTTGAGATCGAAATCAGCGGAGTATGAATAGATGGGCTCCACTTGAAACCGGCTCAGTATCTAAACATTATCAATGTTATCATCATCCTCGGGTACAATTCCGGTGAGGCGAAACTATCAACTCTTGATCACGGCATGTCGAGCCTTGCGTGGTGAGTCAGACTGTCCCGAACTGATAGAGCGTCTCGTGCGACTGTTTGTCCCGGATGTCCCGAGGATCCCCCTCAGACCACGCCTACGTGACCTGTTGGCCGTACCGCCGGTGCGCACCGTGTCTGCAGGAACTCTCCGCTGCCCCGCGCACTTTTACAGCTCAATGCGCTCCTGGCATCAACACCGTGAGTGCGATCTGTTTGCGTGGCGATGGGCGGCAGTGTGTCGTGAATGTTTAAGATTTTGCGAGGCGATGGATACAAGGTGCTCAACTGTTCCTATTTAATGTAAATTGTTTGTTAATTGTTATCTTTTATCTTATTTGTTATTGTTTGTTAATTTTTTATTGTTAGTCTAAGTTTCGTGACGCATTGGTAATAATACTGTAATGTCATGTAAACACTGTTATCAATAAATAAATAAATAAATAAATCATTATTACTGTAATATTACTTTTATCACACGAGCGCTGGTTGACCATGGTTGTAGTAGTTGTGACACATACGAACACATACACAACGTGAACTCATAGCTCTTACGCTGACACATACATATGTAGACAATGTGCATGTATAGCTCAGCACAAACAAAACCATGGCTCACTTGCGCTCGTGAGCAGGGGCGACTCACTCGCGT
Source organism: Cenopis cana (assembly GCA_951800055.1). Classification (NCBI taxonomy): domain Eukaryota; kingdom Metazoa; phylum Arthropoda; class Insecta; order Lepidoptera; family Tortricidae; genus Cenopis; species Cenopis cana. The sequence goes on along the minus strand of OX637476.1, from coordinate 14,785,774 downwards.
CGCTCAAAGGTCCCCCGTCGGGTGACTATCATTGCGAGAGAAAGTGATGTAGCGAGTGATGCGCGTGCGATAGGAGATGGCCAAGCGTCGGCACGTTTGGCTTGCCTCGCGCGGATTTGTTAACAGTGAGACTTCTGTACGTAGTACTATTACTTATTCTGTGTCGTGAGATAAAAGTACCTACTATTTTGAGTAATAATGAAAATGTGTAAACTAACTTCACTGCAATATCACATATTCTCTATCTTGAATTACAAAATTGCTAGAAGTGGCATTTAAAAAAAACATTTACTCTACCTACCCGCTTTGCCGATATAAGAGTGAATTTCACCAAACGGGCATTTTTGTCCAATTCCCATGGAATTTAGAAATACCAATAATACATAGAAAATTCTATGCTGATAATTTGATAAAAAAATTAATAAACACAAATTTTCTTACGGGGTACTTATACTTATAAAATTACGGAAGTTATTACAATTTGAAAATTTGACCTGGGCACGGGAATTTATCTGTCCACGGGAATTGCCTTTTCTTAGAAAAAATTGTATTAAAATTATTATTTACCATCTAATTTATCAAGAATTATAAAGTTCAGTTGTATCGAAGTTATTTAGCCTAATTTTACCAATCATGGGTCACTCTTTTCAAATATTTAAGAAGCTAAGTGTAATTTTAGCAGTTGGCCTGTTTTCTTTAAATAAACGCATAAACTATAACTCTAATCGATATACTTAGTACAAATTATATTTATTTATGCATTTCATCCATAATTATTGTTATTAAATGAGGTTTATTAACAAAATAAGTCACCCTTCCCAATTCCCGTGTCCCAAAATCAGCTGTTTTGGGTAAACAAGCTATGGGAATTAGGACACGGGAATTGGAAATCTATATAAAAAAATCATAAAAAATTCAAATCGCATGTTAATAACATTTTAAGTTATCGTTTATATAGAGACACCAAAGTGCTTTATAATGCATACATATGTTAATGATTACTTATGTAAAATTTGAATTTCTAAGGGCCACCGAAATTGCAAGCAAAAGCAAAAAAATTGTCGCCCACCCAGAAACCGAAGTACTTAGGTGGTTTACTCGAACTTAATGCGGTTTGCTATGTATACATTTTTTATATATAATAGCTGACATTTGAGAGCACATGTGAAGCAGGACGCGAAGCTGATCAAATGTAAACGATGCCTGCCAGGGACCTTTGAATTTTGCCCACAAAATTTAACTCTCGCGCTCGGACGATTTTTAAACATCAATTACAAGTTATTCACCACAGTGAAGTGAATAGTGTCTTTGCTCAGTGATAGTAAATATAATCGAGTTAAAGTTTATGACACGAAATCAGTGATTCTAATGTACAGTTTTTGATAGGAATTTTTGATTGATTCAAAACTCGAGGCCGGACAGGGCACGGAGTCTTAATTTGAGCGTTTGGGTATTTTTTAATGTATGTTAAAAACAAATTAGTCCGTGAATTTGAGTGGACCTCAACGTGAAAACATGTATTCTTTATGAAAAAAAATAAATGGTACGTATAATCTCATGCTACCATACGATTTTCAGCTCGGACACAAAAAAAATCGAGTATAGAAAATGACCCATAAACGTGAGTTTATGGAGGTATGCCTTGTATTTAGGTCAAACGTTAATATTCACCCAGCACCGTGTTGTTTTTTCCTCGCTGCAAAACATTGCGGAAATCTAATAATTTACTAAATTGAGTTTCCTCACCCTTGACAGGACTAGACTACTCTTACACTTGTAGACATAAGAACTAAGTTATAAATCAAGCTTTGAAGCCAGAAACCGAGTCGATAACAGAATCATCCATCATAACGTCTTTGTTGGTATTGACACGGTTTATGCGGTGTCCCTTTGTGTTCATCAATAATAACTAATGATGGCTTAGGTTGCCTTAGGAAGGGTGCATTTGTAGAGATTGAATTACCTATTATAATGCGACTTAAGGGGCTAACCTATCCGAATGAACTTGGAACTGAAATTATTCATTTTTCCGTGTTGTTTTTGTCTCATCATATTAACAACGGCCACCGTTAATCACCATCTCACTTTATCTCGACCAGTCACTGAAACCAAGTTATACATTAACTTTGTAATTTTTTAGGCAAAAAACCCAGTTTAAAAAAACACTGATAATATTACGGAAAAGGTGTTTCAAAAAAATTTAGTTACGGGTTTTGTGGTGTTTTCGACCGACCCGGGGTTTTTTTGTGAAATGTATCTGTACAGGACTTATTTATAAATTCGAGCAAACGAAAGTGTAATAAAAGACCATCATTATAACATAAATTTTTTGACACCCCGTGAACTAGTTACGATGTAAAATGGACTAAAATCGGTTGATTTCGCCGGGTAGCCCCGACATTCGCTGCCACGCTTTTTGTAGCGCTACGCCATTTCCTATACGTACTACGAAGAAACGCATGGTATCGGCTACGCGTCTACGAGAAGAGCACCCGCTAGGCACCCGCCTAGCGGGTGCTCTTCTCGTACCCCTCCAACCCTCTGGAGCCCTCCAGGCAGTAAAAAATGTGTTAAGTCAAGGCAGTCCCACTGCAAACGTCCCGCTCTAACACGCGTGAGGCGTGAGTAATATACAATTAACCATCCCGCTCTCATTACATTTAGATTTTTGATGAATGATCCAGTATTCCAAAAATCATACTGGATCATTTATCAAAAATCTATCCGGTTATTTTGTTAGAACAACAAATAAGCTAACCTTTTTGTGAAAAAAAAACATATCACTGCCGTTGACAATTACGAAATAATCAGCTTGTTTTTTTTTACAGAGTTAAGTACCAAAGCGCTTTTGAAGATTTTGTTCGATTCTTTTGTTACTTTCTTTCTTTTTCAATCTACAATAATTATTGTGTAGTGACTGTAGTGTTTCTACATTATTTATTCACACTCAAACTTTACCTAATTCATGAATTTTCGTCGATTCATGAGCTGATCTCGCCTTAAGGTGAAACGTCACGTACGATTTTTAGCTTCTTCCGCAGTTTGAAAATCATCATATGTACTTTAGCAGTTTCGCTTAAAACCTTGAAAAACCCCCTAAATTCCAACGTGCTGCCATCTATTGACAGAACATCGACAGGAACCCGTAACGTTTAACCTTAATACACACTGAATATATATTAGGTACCTCTATTACGATTATTAAGAACGTTAAGTTTTGATGCACTCAACCCACTCACGGGGTTTATTTTTCATGACGGATAGGTATTCAATTTGTATATTGTGGAGCTCATTTGTCAATCATTCAAAGCCCTAAAAATGTCTGAAATGTGACTTTTTACAAGTAGACGGCACTACATGTTCATCGTACAAGAATGATGGCTAATATCCGACAGATATTATTAGTAAGAAATCTCCACATAATATTGTATAATCCATAAATAATAAATAAATATTTGTGGACAATCTTACACAAATCAACCTAGTCCCAAACTAAGCAAAGCTTGTACTATGGGTACTAAGCGACGATATACATACGTATATAGATAAATAGATACTTAAATACATAGAAAACATCCAAGACCCGAGAACAAATATTCGTGCTCATCACACAAATAAATGCCCCGGCCGGGATTCGAACCCGGGACCTCCAGCTTCGTAGGCAGGGTCACTACCAACTAAGCTAAAGCGGCCGTCAATAAAAAAAAAACTGTCAAAATAGGCCCACGCATGTACCCAAGCAGAACACACCAGTTGACGTTGCGAACGAAATAATTCACATCACGTATTGAATTCATAGAGATTGGCAAGCAGGGAGCAAATCAGTTCGTATATTTATCACACTTTTCGCATGTGTTAGAAGTCTGTAACGGATGAAGCTACATACGCGATACAAACATTCAGCTTGCTTCGAAAACATGTGTCTTGAGATAAAAATTGAGGGTTACAGATTCAAGAGATATTCATGACACAAAGAGATATGACGGGGACCCATCACATTTTCTAAGTCGAAAACCTGAGGTCACTGCTGCATTTGCGATTTAATCCCAATTGGGTAGATGACTCATGTTACAATTCATACAGTGTGGTAATATGGATAGAAACCCATTAAATTATCACAATAAATAGTATAAATAATAAAAAAAAAGAAGTTATGAGACTCGGAAGATGCGCAAAAATTTTGTTTTTTTTTAGGCCAAATGTAAATTGAAAGTTACCAATAGAATGTTTCAATAAAAAATAAATTGTATGGCAAGTTCTATGAACATAAACGCAATATTTCACCAGCAAAACGGAAAATTTCGTTTATTTTCATACAACGGCAAGTAGTACGAGGAAGCAGGTGTGACGTCACGTCTGTCTGCAAATCAGTATGGATCGTTTTAGTGTTCGTTCACTATAAATTCTTTACTTTACCTGTCATTTTCTTCTTGTGTGCTGCTCTAATTGTAGGTGGTCCCATACAAACATTTGATCTTCTCTAAAATTTAAAACTGCTTCGAATGGAATGCGAAAAAAAGTCATCATGCCTATAAATACCTATGTCTCTGTCAAATGAATGTCGCACACGAAATCTCGGTCCTGTCATGTTTGAGTGCTATTAATACATAGTTTACTCTTTGGTGCTATTTCTGTAACGGGTCATTACAATGTAAGCCATCACATACGATTCTATTATGTCCTACATGTGACACATTACCTACATCAATCTGTAAATAGTAAATGTCTGGAATAAGGAGCGTCGTTTACGGTCCAACTGGCCCGAACATGACAGTACAAAATTATTGGAATAGTTGGCCAAACACTGAACCAGTACTACGTAGGAACGTAGTCGGTTCTCGGAGCACGATGAGCCAGCGAGAGTTTTGGATAACTTTGTCTACTAACAGATACTACGTCACATTGGATCACGTTAAATTAGTGATAGTGAAAAATAGGTCTAAGCGGATTAGAAATGGAATATTATTACTGGTGTACTATGTGCAGGAGATAGTTTAAGTTTCGTGGAAGGATATATGTAGGATACTTTTTATCCCGCAACTCCTCCCTTAACGGGGTAGAAGTTTGTATGGAACAGCAATGATCGTATAAAAAATATCAATTAAATTCTAACTCGATATGGGCATTTTTCAAAAAAAGTGTACATGGCAAAATTTGCGTGTCACAAACTTTAAACGTGATTTTAAAAATATTCCCTTTCGTATTTGGGTATATGAGTGGTATATTTTGATTTTGTAGATTATAGCAATTATGTTATATTTATAAAACGATTAATATTATATTTATTGCTAGATTTATAACAAAATAAAGATACGAAAAGTGCTAAAATGTGTATGTCACACGTCGACTCAGTCATGTTTAGAGGCTTGCAGAAACTCGAAAAAAAATCGAGTGAATATTCAATGTGGTCACACAGGTAAAGTAATGAGTCAAGATATTAAAATGTGCTTTATTTATTAAAGAATACGGTATTTATTGCCAAAAAACTACTTTTTCCACTGTTGGGATTTCTTGGGAGAAATCGACCATACCGGAACCTCCGGTTATTGTCACAGCGATTTTAACAATACTTGTGGAATCGATATTCCCCAAAACGCATTTATTTTGCAATCCTGGCAACATTAGAATGCTATAAACATTGACCGCCAATACGTATTTAACGTCAGCTCCTTCAAAACGGTGACGAAAGACGGCCGCAGTGTTGGTGCACAAAAAAAGTATTCGGACTCAGTCACAGTATTTTCTGTAAGTAGATTATAATTAACTTTTGTAAACGCAATTAGACATTTAATAGACTATCATAGTATCCGAAACGAAACAAAAACCACATTGAATAGGTTCAAAACAAGTTGAAATCTTGATTTTAAATCGTTGCGGTAGAATCCGTCACATCCGGATAGTAACGTGACATACCTACCGGAACGATTTTGTGACTAACTGGAGTCATAAAGCTTAGTACACAAACGAAATGTGACCGGTGTTTTAAACCGACTACAAAATAAAAGGAGGTTCTTAGTTTGACCCGTATGTTTGTATACATGTAATGTTTGTCAGCGATTATCTCGCATTTGGCTGAACCGATTTTGATGCGGTTTTCAGGAAAGTATTTGTTACAGAGTGGAGAAGGTCTCGGTAAACGACAATCATATTTCAATAACTAAAAAGTAAATAATAATTACAATTTTATAAAAAAAACCACCATTAATAATATACTGAAAATTCTAATGTAATCTGGACACGAGGCGGTTCTTTTTTACTTATTTTTTTATTATTATGCGTACGCCACTTTAACACCACAGACACATAGTAAAGAATACAGCCCCTCTAGTACAACATGCATTCCGTATCTACTCGCGCGCGAGATAAGCTACCTGTCACTTTTTGACAGCATTAATCAGACAGTGACAGGTAGCCTATCTCGCGCGCGAGTACAGACGAGATGCATGTTATGCTAGCCCCACTGAAGTACAAAACGGTTATGGTACCTACTTAAGGGAATATAATTATTAATTATAATAGGTACAACATTATACCTAGCATTTACAAATATTATTTATATTATTAGGGCTGCATTTAATTCAAGGTGTTTCGGTTATATAATCTTAATATCCTATCCCAATAATATTATATTCAGGTATCGGTTGACCTTGACAGTTCTAATTTCGACATTTCCGCAACCGTGTATAAAAGGTTGTATTTAAATTATTACAATTATTGTATTTATTTACTTCGGTTTCTGAACCCATCTTAGAGTACTTATAATATGTGTGTAGATAAAGTAATGTATGCAACTGGTACATAATGAGGGGCATTAAAACACGAGTGTTTTAATGTCTAATTAAACTACTATTATACATTGATTTAATACATAATAAACAATGTTAGTCACACAATACGTTCTTTTTGGTATTTTCTTTCAATATATTCAATATGTGTACACTATTCCTTACAATTTCCAGTTAGTCACATGAGATTCCGCTTAGTCACTGTCACAAGATTTGGAGTGTTTAAAATAATTATTTCTGGCTACTGTAGTGCAACAATTCGCATTTTTAAGCGTTTACATTACTAAATGAACATTCCTTAATGTATTAAATTTTTCTTTTTATTGATTAGTACTATTTTAACACCAATAAATACATGTTTTAGCAGTCATTTACATGCGATTGTGACGAACTGGACATTCATTTTATCCTCCAAGCTTATTTTTTCCATTAATTCTATAAATTAAGCCCGTTTTAAATGGTTTATTGTCTTTATTTCAAATGTGTAAACTGAAACTGGTCCAAAAAACACTACAATCAATTTATAATGAATTTTATAATTGTGACTATCCGGAACTAGTTCCACCGTAATCTGAAGTTCAAATGCCGATATTTTCTATATTTATTAATATTTTCATGCCATTTTCGCAAATAATACACTATAACTTATGTGGAATCGAATAAGCAAAGAAATTTCAAAATTGGTGTGAAGAAAAAAAGTCGTTCTCCGGTTCGTCACGTGTACACTTTTTTTGAAAAACGCCCATTTACGAATTCAACGCAGACGAAGTTACGGAAATACCTAGTAGAAAATATGAAAGATAATCTCCCCTTTTTACTGAATTCGGTTAAAAACAAAGTTATTGCTTTTCCTTTATAAATAGTTTAGCTCAACATTCCCAAGTGTTAACCGCAGAAAACAATTGACTTTTCGCACCACCTGCTCGTCAATGCCCAATTATATATCATGCAAACCTTACCGAAAGCAAATCATTATAACCCTTGGCTTAAGCCGGGTAGTAATATGGTACTGAATCTCATTATAACCCGCCGGGTAATAATCTGATTTCTCTTTTCATAGTTCTTATAGTTCTGTCATTAAAGTCTAATGTCGTGAAGTCCACTAAGCGGCGAGGAGGCGGCACACCAGCTCCGTGTTTTGTTTGGAATGCGTGTTCGAAGCAAAATACTGCGTCGTCGGCCGCCGCCTGTAGCGCGTCAGGCGCGTGGTTTTAGTACTGAATATTTGTAGAATTACATTTTGGAGTTTTTTTATACATTATTCTCATATTTTATTACATTTTTAAATAAAATCACTACGTAATATCCATGCCTCGGACGTAGCTAGGGCTGGCCTTCCTCCCTTCGCAGCAGTTGCAGCAATGTAAATAAATACATACTTACATATTTGTGGACAGTGTTACACAAATCTATCTAGTCCCAAACTAATCAAAGCTTGTACTATGGGTACTAGTCGACGATATAAATATACCTATAAAGATAAATATATACTTAAAATACATAGAAAACATCTAAGATTCAGGAACAAAATACTTGTGCTCACCACACAAATGAATGCAAGCAGTCGTCGATATACTAGGTATTAAATACCAAAAACATTGACATGTTAATTATTTATATTTTTATGATTCGAATTCTATAATTTAATGTGAAACGATAATTTGCATGTTGACATATAAGTCGACTGAATACTGATAATTTAATTATTTTAAGACCTTATATGTAACGTATTCTAGCAAATAAATATTTCTATTTCTAACAAGATCCGCGTGAGTTACAAGACGCTTAATTATACGGAGTAAAACAGATTCTATTAAAATAGATACTAAAATTTGCTGCGCTTGACTGATTTAATTCTGTTTTTAGTAGCCTTGGTTTTTTTATTGCCTCGCAAGAGGTGAGAAAAGTAGAGTATACTCCTCGGGGATAAAGCTGTTTTTGTCTTGGGAGCGCTTAAATCCCTCACTACACTCAGGACTCAGTCTTAATTCCCTCGCTTCGCTCAGGAATTAAGTCATTACTCCCTCGCTCCGCTCGGGAGTAAAATTTGGAGTCCTTCGTTACGTTCAGGATTCAATATCGCACCCGTGACATAAAACAGTGTTTTATCCCCTTGGTGTATACTATTATTACATCAACATTCATAACGGACTGACTTCGGTTTATTCAGCGGCTTTCGGTTTTCGCGGATTGTAGCTCAAACGAGGTTTACTTTTCATATTTCAATATTTCTCGTGAAAGAAAAATAAGATTGTGCATGATATATTTTTTATCCCTTTACCACAAAGAGAGTAATATTTATGAGATAAAATACAGATGTAAATTCCTATAGCTACATCTGTCTGTGGCCGTACTTATGGATAACGAAGCATTACTTTTTTACCCCTGCGGTAGTAAACAAGCATACGGTCTACCTGATGGTAAACAGCTGATACCGTCACCACATCACACTACCACACACCACATACCAGACCAATTACAAACGCTCTGCTGACAGGTATTTTATTGTATCTCAGCATTTACTATGACTGTTAATTCATTGAATGTACCAAATCTCGCTTGTATCCTAACAAAAACAGGCATCTTCATTAAAAATGGGATTTCTCTTGGCCATGGGCACAGAATAGTATTACATACAGAACGGACACGAATCCCCCGCACCGAGGTCAATTACCTAGTCCCTGACAGGCCCAGGCTGACAGGCCGGGTTACGATCGGGTTACCGTCGCGATTCGCCGGCGCCACGCGCTACGCGCTCGCGCATACAATTGACTCGCGTACCGACAGCGCACGCACACATACTTACCCAAAGCGCTTACTTTCCTTCGCGTGTCCGTGACGGGGGTCCGTGCCATGGTCATGATGTGATGATGTGATGTGGTGTCCTCCCAGACGTGTCCGTCGACGGCGACATCCTGGCAAAATTAACCTTTAATTTTTAAGGTCCGGGGACTTTACGCGCATGGGCGCGAATGTGACTCGCAAAACCGAATTTGGTTTTGAATGTGCGGTCGCAAGAAACACAGTGAAGCTGTCCGTCACTATTATACGTGTATTGGTAGGAGGGTTTAGGCCGAGTTTTACGGAACTGGCGTTTGGCGTCTAGATCTTCAAGACGGGCGCGTTCAAAGTCTTTAATACCAGTACTGACAGCAGTACGACAATCCGATCTTCGAGTCGCAAGATCCTCCCACGACTCACACGGAATGCCGGTGGCTGATAAGTGACGTTTTAGGACATCCTGGTAACGTAAGTGCTGCCCACCAGCCTTACGCTTACCCTGGGCTAACTCAGAGTAGAATAGAGCTTTGGGCAGCCTCGATGGTGCCATACGTACAAGGTGTCCAGACCAGCGCAATTGGCCTTTCATGAGTAGGTATTCGGAAATACAGACGCCGGCACTGAATTGCAAATTTTATCAGTGTGCATCACTTAAGGATAATCAAAACCGCTTGGTTTGAGTAAGAGGAGTTTCGATCCAGGTATAGACTCGATGGCATATTATACACATCTTAGACGACACTTACTATTTAAAGTCATCATCCTCCTAGAGCTATCCCAGCACAGTTGCATCCTGAATGACGACCCCTCCTTTATCTAATCCCAAGACTTGACGTAGGCACTAGTTTTTTCGGATGATGGAACACTTTTACTTATAGTCACGGATTATAAATTTGATGCTAATTATGACGATTTCGTACATACGATTTTAGGGTTCCGTAAACAAAATGCCAAAAACGGAATCAATAATATAATTATGTAGTATCTATATTCATGTCTGTCTGTCCCAATATTTCGAAAAACCCAGTGGTACGGGCCGGAGTTTAAAACTGTGCCCTCCAGATTTATGACGTGGTGTAAAAGTACAGTCGACGTCAAAGATATGCTTACACTTTTGCACCTTATTCCATTGGAATAATGCGAAAAATGTGAACATATCTTTGACGCCAACTGTACAAAGTAGACACCGAAAACCTACCTGGCTTCATTCTATTCCAACCATACCCAACAACCGTACCCTTCTCGCCATATTAAGTCATTGAGAAAAATCAATTTAAGGCCCCCCCTATTCAGTATGCGTGTCGACAAGTAACATTAGATCGAATGCAAATTCGTTGATACGTAATTCTTATCGATGGCGGGTTGAATCGCTACCTACATATTAAGGCCCCGAACACACTGGTACTTCGATCATCTTAGGACAGGATTACATTAGATTAGATTCATTTATTTCATGATAAGAAAAAAATAAATTATTAAATAATTATTATTATTATTAAATTATTTTGAGTTATTCTATTGGGTATTCTACTTTGACACGAATGCAATAAAGTTTCTATTACATAAGGTAAAGTGGGATAAGACCAACATAGTTTATTGCCAGAAGTTGTGATAGCATTATGTACTCGTACTTTAAGTTTTTTTTGCTCAAAACTAAAGAGATCTTTAAGACTGCACCGAGCAAATTCTGAATAATTGCGATGGTTGGATCACTTGCTGTATTATTATTACTAAAGCTTGAATTCTGTAATTCCTATATATGATATTTAAGGATACACTCTACATGTCATGTGTTTCAGAAACACAATTACTTATAGTTTTCTTCATAAAAATTCAATCCAAAGTTAGCTCTACTAAAGGAAATAAACGCAAACTACAACGTTAATACTTTATGAAAGGTCTTCAATTTTTGAATAGTAACAAAACTACATGTTATCTAGGTCGTATGTGTTTAACATTTGCAAAATGTGGAGATTTTTTTAACAATGCAAAGGAAATTCCGAAAATTTGACCGGCCGCCGTAGTTTTCTTGCCGGCAGATGGGCTCCGGCCCTCAATGGGAGCAGACGTATGCTGCTTTTCTCAGTTTGACATCTCATAAAAACACGCTTTTTGACAGCTTGCTCGTATACAAATACAAAATGTATACCACACACAAAGATTGCATTAATTGAAGTAGGGTAAATAAATGTTGACGTGTGGCTATTGAAGATTCTTTTAACATGGAATTTTTGGTATTAGCCATTCGTTATAACATAAAAATGCAATGTTTGGTCCCCAATGTTTACTAATGCAACTAAATTATAATGATTACAATGCCAAAAAGGCATTTTAAACGTAAAAAGGTTACCGATGTATTTCAGTTCAAAGTAATTTACTTTTTATAAATTGGCCACCCAGAATGGAACGTTATGACATTTATGTCACTCATATTTCAAATTAAAATTTGTAAGCAAATTGTATTTTTATATTTCAATAATTTAACGAATCTAATGTTATATTTTATGTGTATATGTACGGCGCTTTCACGTCAAACAATGATTACCTAAATATATCGCAGAATCTGCATAAACAAAACATATCCCAGAATCTGTACAAACAGGCACAATTATTATGGCGCTTTGAACAGAAGTTTATAAAATATCAGCGTTATACCAAGAAACAGATCTAAAGTGCTCTCTTGCAGCGGAAGCAGAAGAAAGAATATTGGAGTTTCTTCGCCAGTTTGAGTGATGTGGATTTAAATTGTGTAGTGTCTAAGCCGCCTGGTCATAATATAATTATACCTAGAATGAAAATAATAAACCTATGTTTCATTTATAAATAATAAACCAAGTAGTTGTTGGGGATGTGGTGACAATGACGATGTCTAACAAACAAATATGCAGTAATTACTTATAATATTAAACTGCGCTAGTTTCTATCTAAAGCTTTCATGCGTTGGAAATTCCGTTGCTTTGATTTTGTACAAGTAAGTACTTATGTCGCATCGCAATAATTGTCTCGACGTTATAGTAAACGAATAGCAAATAATAATAATTGCTATTTATTATTATATAAATAGACTATGAAAATAGACGCAATGTTAACCATTATTGAATGTCGTTGCAATAAGGTTCACGGATGTTCAGTTAAGTGTCATCGACGGCACGATTGCTCACACTAGAAGAATATGTAAACGCATCCTGCTAATTATTCCTTTCAATTATGGACCTTATAAGAAGTGTATAAAAGTTAATTTGTCAGAGCTGATACAGTAGTGGTCCGGCCAAGTTCCACAATTGCAGACTGTTACAATGACTTTCTTGATGATATTTGTTATATCATTAGGTTGTATAGTGCTTGTCATTCACGATAACGACGATGCGCAGGGAATGTCATACTATTCTATGCGCAATTCTGCGGATTGGGTTACGACGGGAGGTCGTGAATAACAAGAACTACCTATAAGGTTAGGTACTGGTTCCTCAAATACAAAGTTGATTCACAATATTGCTGCAGTTATCCCGTGCCGTATAAATAGTTTCAGTAGTTATTATATATATTGTAATAAAACTACCGCTTCTTCTCTTAAAACTTGCATTAAATCAGTGTCCATTTTAGAGTTAACCAACTGATAAACAGAAAATAATCAATTTATGAAAAGTTTTGCTTAAAATAACCTATTTAAGGTACAACATATACTCGTATCATGAAAATCACCATGTAAACTCTCAAAATAAGTACCTAAGTCATAAACATAAAACATGCACGAACCGATTAGGAAAATTCTTTCTCTGTTTTAAGTTGTATAAAAATGAGTCTGCGAGGAAAGGGCAAAACAAAATACATTTTACAAAACAGGGGTTTGACAAGTTTTATTTTATAAACAAGGAACTGAGTATTTTACTACCACAAATTCCAAATTCAAGACATTTTCAGATACAACTAATACTTGAGTTTTGGTTACAGATCAGAACTTGACGATTTTTGTTACACTTCTCTTATGCACCAAGAAACCTTTAAATATTCAAAATCTATACTGTCATAAGTTGTCATAAACATGGGTCAATGACCCGACCCAGCAAAATGAGGTAGTGTGCGTGAATAATGCATGTGTGGGTTAATTGGGTAAATTATTAAAAAAAAATGAAATTTGACAGGCGCTGAGAATTTACCCCGCACGATAGGCCCTTAAGATATACATACATACTTATAAACATATACACGTATAATAATGTAATGTGTAAATTTGTAATTCGATTCGTATAAAAAACCTTCAACCTACGCACAAAAGCAAACTTGGAGGTGGGCAGGCCACGTAGGGAGGCTCATGGCCTATGTACATCGCGTACTTTAACGCGTTCCCCTAAGGCGACTTCCTGATTTGTCGGTGCGGAGGCAGTACGATATGAGAAAAGTGTCAAATGTCAGTGTCAGCTGTCAGTTGACTTGGTACCATTTTTTACTACGCCCCCACATTTAAATTAGTGCTTCCTGACTGGCGCGGGAAGCGCGGTAGCGGGACGATGCGAAGGCGGTACTGCTCCGCTTCTGCGCATGATATTACTACTGCGCAAACGTAATACTGACAGTATTATGTCAAGTGAGAATCTTTGCGACGTCAGTAAGTTTACGTCAAAGAAGAAAATGTCACATATCGATCCCGCCCCGCCAAGTCAGGAAGTCGCCTAACTGGTGTATCTGTTTGTAACATAGTAGGTAGAAGAACGCGCGTCGAAGGCGCGTTTAAAAACGCGGTGTGCATAGGTCCTTACGGATTGCCGCGCGGCATTGCTGCTGCCATTCCAATATGACATCTTATCTTTGTATAGAAGGTTCAAATTCCCTTAAGTCACGCGCCAACTCCGGCCGTTTGATGTGAATCCTACATAGCCCGATTATGTATATTAAGTATTATTGTATTATGATACCTTACGTGTTTCAATTTCTTGAAATCGCTTATGATGGTAATACTTTTACAGTGACGTATATGTCGCAGCCGGATTGTATAATCCGCCGTTTTACATTACGGCTAGCCGTTTTACAAAACAGAGCCGTTTTGTAATACGGCGGGTTAACGATTAGCCGGATCGTCATTGCAATGTGGCGGCGTTCGTTTAGCCGGATTGTACTTGCCGGATTGCATAATCCGCCGTTTTACATTACGGCTAGCCGTTTCACAAAATAGCCGGATTGTCATTGCTAAACAGCGCTGCGAGTGTTAAAAATGGGAACTAAAAGCTGTCAAAAAGGTGACAGCTAAAACGACGCTATTTTGTGAAAAGGCTAGCCGTAATCTATTACGGCGAATTATACAATCTGACTGAAGAACCGCTTTTTTACATTACGACTAGGCGAATTGAAGAATCCAAAGCGCCGAACACATTTCGGCGAATTTTCAATCAGCCGTATTCAATCCGCCTAATCGTTGACCCGCCGTAATACAAAACAGCTCTGTTTTGTAAAACGCCTAGCCATAATGTAATACGGCGGATTATACGATTTGCCTGCGACATATATAGGTACTCAATGGGATTAAGGTAAATTTAAATGTAGATGGAAATTGTGATGATTACTTTGAAGTGTTAATAAATAAGTAGATTGTACAAGAAGAGAATGTATTTGATGTATTTGTATTTGTATTTAAATGTATTTGATGTATTTGAAGAGCATATAAAACGAGCAATTTTGAAATAATTTTTACACTCTGCTTTTTATATAGATTGCAAGGAAATAAAACCACAACAAATTTCTTTCCCGTTTCACAATTTTTCCTATTTTTAGGGTACCGTACCCGAAGGGTCCAAACGAAACCCTATTACTGCTGTCACTCACCCGTCAGCCTGTCAGTCCGTCCGTTGTCTGTATCTTCCCATTGACCTATGAAATTTGGTGACAATGTTCATTATTAAGTATGTATATTTTAACAACAAATTACTAATATTACTGAAATGACTCTAAGAGAAAAGCATGTTCATCTTTCATATCAATTACAATTAGTTTATTAATTCTATTGTGTGTGTCACTAATGCAACAATATACAACTTGTATTTTTTTGTTAATGTATTCATCAACTTAGTAAAATCCCCAATTATATGGACACAACAGAAGTTGTTGTATTCAAGACAAACGGATCCCACACACTCTTCTACGGCCGCTGAACTAACTAGTAAAAACACCCGAAACACAATGAAATCACAGTAAACTCAAACTCATTCTTTATTCAAATAGGCCTAGCAACTTTTTTCTTTTTTTCAATACATGACTTAAAAAGTTGACCTCAACTTAGTGCCCATAACGGCCAGGGGCTATAAATAGACCCTGAGAGAGGCCTAGCAACAAGCACTTTTGAATTGTCAGTTTAACATTAAGGGCCTATCGTGCGGGGTAAATTCTCAGCGCCTGTCAAATTTCAATTTTTTAAATAATTTACCCAATTAACCCACACATGCATTATTCACGCACACTACCTCATTTTGCTGGGTCGGGTCATTGGCCCATGTTTGTGCCAACTTATGACAATATAGATTTTGAATATTTAAAGGTTTCTTGGTGCATAAGAGAAGTGTAACAAAAATCGTCAAGTTCTGATCTGTAACCAAAACTCAAGTATTAGTTGTATCTGAAAATGTCTTGAATTTGGAGTTTGTGGTAGTAAAATACTCAGTTCCTTGTTTATAAAATAAAACTTTGAACCCCTGTTTTGTAAAATGTATTTTGTTTTGCCCTTTCCTCACAGACTCATTTTTATACAACTTAAAACAGAGAAAGACTTTTCCTAATCGGTTCGTGCATGTTATGACTGTTTTATGTTTATGACTTAGGTACTTATTTTGAGAGTTTACTTGGTGATTTTCATAATACGAGTATATGTGTACAACATATACTCGTATTAAATAGGTTATTTTAAGCAAAACTTTTCATAAATTGATTATTTTCTGTTTATCAGTTGGTTAACTCTAAAATGGACACTGATTTAATGCAAGTTTTAAGAGAAGCAGCGGTAGTTTTATTACAATATATATAATAACTACTGAAACTATTTATACGGCACGGGATAACTGCAGCAATATTGTGAATCAACTTTGTATTTGAGGAACCAGTACCTAACCTTATAGGTAGTTCTTGTTATTCACGACCTCCCGTCGTAACCCAATCCGCAGAATTGCGCATAGAATAGTATGACATTCCCTGCGCATCGTCGTTATCGTGAATGACAAGCACTATAAAACCTAATGATATAACAAATATTATCATCAAGAAAGTCATTGTAACATTCTGCAATTGTGGAACTTGGCCGGACCACTACTGTATCAGCTCTGACAAATTAACTTTTATACAGTCGTGCCGTCGATGACACTTAACTGAACATCCGTGAACCTTATTGCAACGAGATAAGGTTCAATAATGGTTAACATTGCGTCTATTTTCATCAATAATAAATAGCAATTATTATTATTTGCTATTCGTTTAATATAACGTCGAGACAATTATTGCGATGCGACATAAGTACTTACTTGTACAAAATCAAAGCAACGGGATTTCCAACGCATGAAAGCTTTAGATAGAAACTAGCGCAGTTTAATATTATAAGTAATTACTGCATATTTGTTTGTTAGACATCGTCATTGTCACCTCATCCCCAACAACTACTTGGTTTATTATTTATAAATGAAACATAGGTTTATTATTTTCATTCTAGGTATAATTATATTATGACCAGGCGGCTTAGACAATACACAATTTAAATCCACATCACTCAAACTGGCGAAGAAACTCCGATATTCTTTCTTCTGCTCCCGCTGCAAGAGAGCACTCTAGATCTGTTTCTTGGTATAACGCTGATATTTTATAAACTTCTGTTCAAAGCACCATAATAATTGTGCCTGTTTGTACAGATTCTTGGATATGTTTTGTTTATGCAGATTCTGCGATATATTTAGGTAATCATTGTTTGACGTGAAAGCGCCGTACATATACACATAAAATATAACATTAGATTCGTTAAATTATTGAAATATAAAAATACAATTTGTTTACAAATTTTAATTTGAAATATGATGAGTGACATAAATGTCATAACGTTCCGTTCTGGGTGGCCAATTTATAAAAAGTAAATTACTTTGAACTGAAATACATCGGTAACCTTTTTACGTTTAAAAGCCTTTTCGTAAAGGAAATCATTATAATTTAGTTGCATTAGTATACATTGGGGACCAAAGATTGCATTTTTATGTTATAACGAATGGCTAATACTAAAAATTCCATGTTAAAAGAATCTTCAATAGCCACACGTCAACATTTATTTACCCTACTTCAATTAATGCAATCTTTGTGTGTGGTATACATTTTGTATTTGTATACGAGCAAGCTGTCAAAAAGCGTGTTTTTATGAGATGTCAAACTGAGAAAAGCAGCATACGTCTGCTCCCATTGAGGGCCGGAGCCCATCTGCCGGCAAGAAAACACGGCGGCCGGTCAAATTTTCGGAATTTCCTTTGCATTGTCAAAAAAATCTCCACATTTTGCAAATGTTAAACACATACGACCTAGATAACATGTAGTTTTGTTACTATTCAAAAATTGAAGACCTTTCATAAAGTATTAACGTTGTAGTTTGCGTTTATTTCCTTTAGTAGAGCTAACATTGAATTGAATTTTTATGAAGAAAACTATAAGTAATTGTGTTTCTGAAACACATGACATGTAGAGTGTATCCTTAAATATCATATATAGGAATTACAGAATTCAAGCTTTAGTAATAATAATACAGCAACCATCGCAATTATTCAGAAATTTGCTCGGTGCAGTCTTAAGTACATAGTTTGAATCATATTATTCAGAGCAATTTAATGATACAATTATACTTTTTTTTTAATGTTGAATTGTTGTATTGTATGAAAAAGAGAGTATTCACAAAAAGATCGTCAATATGTAAAATAAAAACATATAAAAAAATATATATATTTTAAGAACTGGCTCAGAAAGCCCTTTCGTTTGATACCACACAAGATAGTTTTCAGAACATTTTTTTTTATAGAAAATAGAATAAGAAGCCAAGCCCCTATGGAACCCTCCCTCTAAAATGAAAATCAGTATTCTGCCAGTGTACGGCACATCATTACCGAGGCAGTAGCATCGAATATTAATATCAAAAGCAGTATTAGATCTGTATGATATTTAACCGCATTTGGATAAGAAATATTTGTTGTTCAGCGTATCAGTGTGATAATCTTGTTTATGGGTTGCTTTCCTGTGGGATGATTGTATTAGTTTTAGTCAAAGTAATGTAGGTATTCTATTGAGTGATTTTATTAACAAAAAAAAGCCACGAAATGTACATTATAAACTGTGCAAATTATACGGAGGTATGTAAATGTAGGTAATATAGTCATGTCTCTACATAAAAGTTGTCAAAACACCTGAATCAATCTATACCCCATCTCCTACATCAAACGCCTGTGCAAATCAGAGACCGAAGAATTACACAGCAACCACTACCTAAGTACCTATCTTCCACCACCGGAGCCCATCTGAAAAACTGGCTTCCAATAGTACAGTATATCCAATACATCCGAAACAAAACGAACATATATCTTTCTATCTCACTCAAATTCTTACCGAACACGGCTACCACAAGTTCTACCTACACCGTTTCAAAATTACCGCCGACGACCAGTGCCCATGTGGTGACAGCAGCTCACAAACAATCGACCACTTTCTGAAACAGTGCCCAAAATTCATCAACCCCAGACTAAAGCACGTACTCACCTATCATAATCTCCAAATTGAGTCGTATAATTTGCAAGACCTCATGAGAAAAAAAACCACAATAGCCTCATTTTCTAAACGTTCCACCACCATCATAAATAGGCTAAAATGTTTAACGGGACATAACTCGACCTACAGTTCACCCATCACCGCACCGATCTCATCAATCTCAATTCCTCAAATGCATAGAATCACACATACATTAGAAATCGTTAATTGTTATAGGAATAGTGAATTCTCCCGCCCGTATCCTTCGCGGGGACTGTTTTTTACAAGACAGGAAACAAAAAAAAAGTTGCAATTCGCTTGTACCGGTCATAATAATCATTGGCCTTTTAATATCTATAAAAGTTGATTTAAAAGATAATTTATCAGAATGACGATGTCAGCACCAGCACGTCTCTAAACTACTACAACGTCCACTTATTTTAAACAAAATTGCAATAAATACACTACATTACAGCATTCGTATATGTATTTATTTACAAAACGGAATTTCTTAGAGCTTCCGCTATTATTGTCTAGGAAACCCCAACATCCAAGAACAAGCAGGATCCGATCCTACATAAGCACTCCCTCTTGGCTATATAATGGCTCTGGTGTTTTCATATCTTAGGTATATTAAATTATCCGACACCGTAACAAGCCGTAGGTATAAATAATATTTATGTCACACCTGCGGCCATAAAGTGGCAATTACCGCAAGTTCCGCGCGCGGAAAATCCCACTTCCTGGCTTGGGGGTGTCATAAAATGTTGTACTTACCACGGTACCAACGGTAGTACATATCGTTACGTGATTACCCCGCTTTTCTCAATAATTGTCAAACTATTGATATACTCAAATATGATATTGGTACCTTAAAATGAGTTTGAGACTCAAGTTTGAGTAGTATAATGAAACGCGGGTACATCAAAAGACAGGAAATGTGTATTTTGTGGACCCATTTCGAACTAAATATAATGCGCCGTAGGCCTCAGGAAATTAATATTCAAGTTGAACCTTAGAAACCTACGTTTGGGTAGGGTATGTTGTTGTTATGGCATGTCTGAATACTTAAGTAGGTACAATCAAATTGATAGTACTTATTAAACTTGCTTTAAACTTAGTCAGTTTGCTTCTCTATACATATCAAATTTGAGTTAATTCTGATGACATACGCAAAAATGTATTGTAAGTTTACAATACAACAGAATTAACTCAAATATGTACAAAGACGTACAATCAATTTGATTGGACCTACTTAAGTATTCAGACATGCCATAACAACAACTTACCCTACCCAAACGTAGGTGTATATTCTGATTTTTTAGTAGTATCTATAGAAAATAATATCTATCTAAGCCAAATGAGTAATAAGTACTTACACAAAACTATTTATACACGCGCCAAATCCTAAACTCATTACACGAACTTTTCCAAAAGTTTAGATTAAATAAATAAGCTCATATAAAGTTGGTAAAGGAAAATGTTATCCAAGATCTCTAAGATAGACTAATCTGAGATAGTCTCCATGTGTTTGTTCCAAACTTTACAATGCTTCTTATCACTATCGTCTGCGTATCGTTTGGTACAGTCCACTTGACGAAATTTGATAGCTTGAGTGGATTTTTTTTTTCTTAGCTTATTTGTGTGTCCCTCTGCTGGGCAAAGGCCTCTCCACATGAATGCCATGACTCCTTTCTGTGCCTCCTCCTGCCAGTTGATGAGGAAGGCGTCTAAGTCATCACGCCATCTCCCTTTTAGGCCGGCCCCGTCTGCGTCGCCATTGTGGCATCCACTCTTAAACTAGAGGTAAACATTAATCCAGTGTTTTCATTCACTTGTTTTAGACGCAATATTCTGAAACTCACTGATTGAAACCAAATGTTGTCGAAACCCTATTAAGTCTACGTAGATTGTAGTTCTTCCGTCTGTCAATCAGCAGGCTATATCTCATGAACCGCAACAGGAAAACAGTTGAATTTATTACTGAATATATATTTATTATTGTTGCCATTTAATAAAATTAAAAAGGGCCCCAATACAAAGATACGTGAATTTTTCGGTAAGTCCCTGTACGATAGCACGGAACCCTTTGTTACACATGGCGGGTTTACTGTATGGATGGGGCGACTCATTGAATACTAGCATGAACACGTTATATTTGCCGTATCTAACTGT
This sequence comes from Cenopis cana, assembly GCA_951800055.1. NCBI lineage: Eukaryota > Metazoa > Arthropoda > Insecta > Lepidoptera > Tortricidae > Cenopis > Cenopis cana. The sequence goes on along the minus strand of OX637476.1, from coordinate 14,764,292 downwards.
ACAACAGTTTGTCGCCGTCGACACTTTGCACCCTTAATCCAAGCCGTCGGCTTAGAACCCTAACACTCACACAAAGACGAGATAAAACGATGTATCTTTCTTTTTTAAATAGTTTTTGTGGCTAACGGATACTTTTTCGTGGAAAACTTGCCTATCAGGCACCTGATCCGATGTTAACCGGATTAAGTATGTGATATTCTACCCATTACAAATAGTCAGTCTGTTGTGTTAGTCTATCCAAGATGGTGCAGAAAGATATAGAGTTTAAGACGCGAAAAATGTACCGGAGCAACGATTTACTAAATATCGTACTTCCGGTTCAAATTTAATAATGGCGAGAGCAAAATCCGTAATAGGGCCATTTTACGGAAAGTTGTACACTCGACTTTTTTTTAATTTGGTTAAAATCGGGTTTTTTCTACTCAGAATCGAAAGCACTTTCGAACCAGAGAGGAGAAAAAAAGTGTCCCAAATTTTTCATACAATTTCCAGTTTTTCCATTACGTTACTAACATACAAGCATTACAAGATTAGTAAGAAAACGGTAACGGAAAGGAATAAAAAAAAATTGGGACGCTTTTTTCATTTTTTCACTTTTTTCGAAAGTGCTTTCGATTCTGAGTAGAAAAAACCCGATTTTATCCAAATTAAAAAAAAAATCGACTGTACAATTTTCCGTAAAATGGCCCAATCAGCAGGATCAAAACCCCCCTCAAAACGTTGTCACCCCTAATTATTACATGATTTGCTTCTTGCCCTCTATTTTTTCGAAAACTATCCTAGTCCATTCTGCGCATGATATTACAGTATTCCGTCAAGTGAGAATCTTTGATTTGCCAGTAAGTTTACGTCAAAGTAGAAAATGTCACATATCGATCCTGAGGGTCTACTCCGAACATCGAAATCCAAACTTCGTGTCGTGCCGTCCCTATCACTCTCGTGTTATATATGAGTAAAAGGGACGTCACTGTAGGAAGTTCGGATTTCGAAGTACAGACCCTGCCCCGCCAAGTCAGGAAGTCGCCTTAAGGCTTGTTCGGATTAGGCTAGTATTTTAGTCTAGTAGCGAGTAATTTAGTAAAATAAAACAAAAACAAAAAACAGCAAAATAAAAACAGTTTCGATGTCTGCGGCTGATCCCCACAATATAAGACCATAACTAATTACACTATGAAAGTAAGCAAAGTAGACTAACCGTGCCGTTGCCACATTGATTGGTAAGCTGCCTTATTCTCCTGACTGCAAAAGCAGCAGAGCTCAACCTATTTCCTAGAGCGGTTATGTGGGAACCCCACTGTAATTTTGAATCCAATGTAATACCTAAAAATACAGTTGTATTAACAAATTCTAATGTTGCACCATTAAGTTTAATATTCGAATCTAAGTTTATTTATTTGAGAATTTTATACATTTAGTTATGTTCGGATTTAATTAGTTCAGTATCTTTCCTCTGCGAACATGACAATGCCTGATCTTCGGCTTACCACATAATATGGTAGATCATTTACATAAACAAGGAATAGTAATGCGCCTTAAAATAGAACCCTGAGGTACTCCCATCTCTAACGCATTATCTGTCGAAATTGCTCCATTTATCGCTACCTTTTGATTTTTCTGTGTTAAATATGACTTGATGAGATCTAATGCATGCCCTCTGATGCCATAAAATTTCAGTTTACAAATTAAGGTATACCTAGTTGAAATTCTTTTTCTAGACCGGGGTCTTATCTTAAGGACCCATCGGTCCAACAAAGCCTTTGTTTAGCCACGTGCCACAAACACTTCGAAATGAAAAGGACATGCTTCATAAATACTTTACTTGAATAAAGACTCCATTGTTAAACTTTATTAGTAGTCCTACGCTGCTCTATTGCTGTTTGAAATACAATTTTAATTTGAACCTTCTTTCTTTGTAAGTAAAGCCGCCTTTTGGCCGAAAGTGTTAACGTTTACTTGGTTTAGTTTACAGGTATCAATTAGCGGTTATGCTTAACAATGAAAAACAGGGCTTTTGTTTAGAAAGCACAAAGAGAAGGATAATTCGTTCATGAAAATCAACCATACCATGGTCTACACAATCGAAAGCCTTGGAAAGATCACAGAAGACTCCAATGGCGACATGTGACTCTTCCCAAGACTGCAAAATGAATTTTATCAAACTTGCAGCAGCGTCAGTAGTCGACCTACCTTTCGTGAAGCCAAACTGCTGTGCGTGCAAAATATTGTTAGAATTAAAGTGAGAAATCAATCAGCATTTTTTTAATTATTTTGCTAAACGCAGGTAGGACAGAGACTGGGCGATAATCAGAAGGATTATTTCTATTCCTTTGTTAACAGATCTACCTAATGTACGGACAAAACTTTAACACGATTGAGCTGCTGCTAGTTTCAGATATGTAGTAATAAGGAAAATGACATAATATGTGCCTTACGCTCACTCCATAATGTTACATAGTCACCCCCTGCAGGGCTTATCCCGTGCGCCTGAAGCGCTTGGAAACCCTAAAACGGAGAAGGAAAATGAGTTTACCGAGAAATAATGTCGGGGAAAATCATAATGTGTTTTAAAATTGTTCAGATAATTGTAATTGGGGCCCTATTTCACATTGAAATCGTTCGTGGTTTCAGGGCATTGTAACTTCTGACAAAGGGAAAGAGTAATTTGCTTTATTAGACAGCGTTCATTGGGTCTGCTGATTGGGAATGTCGACAATGTGTTCCATAAGACGTGATCGCTTTTTAATTAAATTGAAAAAAGAAATCTTTTCATTTTATTAACAAGTAATTTTTTTGGGAGATTGTGTTATTCAATAAAAGTTTATATGGATATTTTATCACCACAAGGAATCTATCATTTCATGAAAATCTGTCAAAAACTTCAAACTATGAAGACTGTTTTATCTGTATCATCAGTTTGTTTAGTGTAATACCATACCATCGACAAAAATGTGAAATGTCCTTAAACTTGCAGTTGCTAGAATTTAAAATGATGCTCTGCGTGCCGTTTTTTTTGGAATTTCTGGTGTGAGTTAACGCATATCTGTAGTATCACACTACGGTGTATATCACACTACGGCATAAATGTTGTAGGTATCCGGCTCCTGGCATCGGGAAAGCCATCTTCAGGTTATTTACATAATCTGCGTCGGATGGAGAGATACCGGCTGCTAAAGAAACATTATAGACACGCACGATCTAGAAAACTAGATAGGCGACAGCTTCACCTATATTTTATAAGGTGACTAGTGGAGCAGTATTTGTAGGAGGTATTTTCCATGTTACCGAGATATTACTGATGTCGTCCAGATTTCATTAGTTATGAGTTTACTGTCAGTACTTTAGGCCACTTCCTGACATCGTAGCGGGGCGGTTTCATTAGCTTACTAATGTCGCAAAGATTTCCTTACTTGACAAGATACCGTCAGTATTACATTTGCGGAGTAAAAGTCATCCGCGAATTCGGGTCCAGAGTGAATGTTATTTGTATCGCCCCGTTTTCGCGCATTATGTGTCAGCCAGGAAGCTCTCAGTAGGTACTGCATTTTATGACGGAAGACGAAGTCAGGATAAAAATAGGTTTCCAAAAAATATATTCAGCGGTTTTTAACGTGAAAAGGAATCAAACAAAGACTGACTTAAGTCAAAAGCGCCATCGCAAGAAAATAATGAAAAGAGCGTATCTTGCGAAGGCTCCACTTAGTGGAACAATGAAATAGAAATATTTACAGCAAATCTCATCTAGCTGAACTATTCTCGTGACGAGAGATATAAATATTTACTTCGCTAATGGAGCCATGGCCTGCAGCGTCGAGCCTTTTATAAATATTATTTTATTGACCCCACTCAGAAAGGTGGATGTCAAAACCATACAACTCTAGTGCTTGGGATGTTGGGATAACATTTTATACTTCGATTTTAAACTTTCGTGAGTTCTGTTATTGCAAATACAATAAATATGTAAACAATACATAATTTTGGCTACGGTCGATCCTTGAAATGTATGACTTAAAAATGTATTTATTTTACCCTATAGCGCGCGCTATATACGACGACGCGCCCCTCCACAGCGAATCACATACTAATCTGTGGGCAGTTGTATGTACGGCTTGGGCTGTGGAGGGGCGCGCCTTCGTGGATGGCGAGCACTATACTCAGGTTTGAATTCAAGTGTAATATTGCAGCTCTGTACGAAAAGGGGCATTCAGAATTTTTTTCAGCACAGACAGTTTATTACTCTATATTAACATTTTTTTATAAAAACATAATACAAAAAAATTAAATCATAAAAATAGTCAAAAAATATCCTGTCAAACCAAAAATGCTAAAACTATGACGACTCATATCTTAATGCTACCTCTGAATCCGCATTGACGGATGTGCTATGATCTCGTAGTCTCAAGATCCATTACATTGAGGGTCCTAACTTTAGATCAAAGTTTTTGTAATTTTTTTTGTAAATATTTGCTCGTATTACAGACCCCACCCTATATGTACAAATACCTTAAAATATCATCACACTGTTTTCATTAAAATCTTGGGTTAAATAGCGCGGATTATTGGTACTGCAAAAGTCAGTGCGTTGCACAACGACGACAGCCGTGGGTTTCCAGGGCGGGGCGGGCAATAAAAAAAACGATTTACACCCGAGATCTTGCGTTCGGGATAATCCATAGACGAATGGCAGATTTGGATCCGTGGTGTGATGACGCCCGGTCGGAAACAGATGAGCAATCGATCCCTTGTCAGGATCATTCAGTACATTTCCCCAAAGTCGGCGCTTGAGGTTGCTGTCGCGTCCCATTTTTTAAACCGAAATATTTTACCGCATTGCTTTGTAGAATATTGCATAAATCCTGGCGTGATATGCTCGGTATATCAGCCTGCCTGCGGCTGATATTGTGTTAGTTTGCATAAGTAGTGTACTTAGTAACGTTTTCACTGAACATCGATCGGATCGACTCTACAACAATATGAAATGAATGTTTTAGTTGCTTCAAATTCCTTTGGTATTTAGTAAAATACGCTTTACCACGTCGCTGCCTGGCCTGATAGATGGGAAATGTTTGAAATGTGGCGTTTACGGGTCAGTCAAAGCAAAGGGCGATTAAAAGTGCGGTTAAGATAAATGTTTAAATTGTAAGTCTTAGGCGACTTCCTGACTTGGCGGGGCGGGACCGATATGTGACATTTTCTTCTTTGACGTAAATTTACTGACGGCGCAAAGATTCTCACTTGACGGAACACTGTCAGTATTACTTTTGCGCAGTAGTAATATCATGCGCAGAAGCGGAGCAGTACCGCCTTCGCATCGTCCCGCTATCGCGCATCCCGCGCCAGTCAGGAAGCACTCGTTTAAATATAGGGGCGCAGTAAAAAATGGTACCGAGTCGACTGACAGCTGACACTGACATTTGACACTTTTCTCATATCGTACTGCCTCCGCACCGACAAATCAGGAAGTCACCTTAAGAGGCCTCACAATGTAAGCTGAATAAAGGCACTTCTTATTTAAAAGTTGTAATGTTTGGAACGATGTTATTCTATGATATTTGACTTGAATTGACTTTGAATATATGATTACTAGATTGTGATGAAGAGAAAATGTCAAGATGTGTCTAAATAAGTGTGTGTATTTAACTGATAAGTGGCGAAAGGCTGTGAGCCTTTGAAGAATATACAGAGGGGTCGCTACTAGTAGTAGCTTAGCAAGGCGTAGATTCGCTGTGGTCCGGGTAGCTTAAGGGTGCTGGTCCGGCAAACCAGAGGCGCGGGTTCGATTCCCGTTTCAGGCTGCGTGCGAAATCAAATAATTGAAGGATTTAAAACAGGATATCTTTAAAATCTTGTGAAAACCCAACTATTATTTTCGTGTTCTCAAAGTAAAATTGGACTATTTCAAGGGATCTATGACGGTCGCGTATTAACGTGATAGATGCCAAGATAAAGGTCCTGTCAGTTTTTGATACCACTCGATAGAAAGTGACAGACGTCAGACGCTTTATCTTGTCGTTTATCACGCTATCATGCGACCAGCTGCAAGGAATTTGCGTTTGACTCAGTAATCATTATAAAACTTACCAAGTATGATAATATTATAACACCAAGTAACTGATCCAATCTAAACGCAAAATTTTGAAACGAAAATTCCTTACATGAAAATACTTCAGATGAAGTAGGCCTACTTCACCGCAGGCATCCTTTGAGTGAATACTTCTCATTTGCCCCCAGTTTACCTGCAGGGTGCACTCCGCAATAATTGTATTCCCGCCCAAGTTTCTCTTGTTACCAACTTTGAGCGAGATTAACTGATGAAGTTTAAACGAGACGAGAAGAAACTTTTTGTATCTACATGTACGTAATAATTTTTATAACGGTCTCGACTCTACCGTTTTGCATTTTTTCCCTCTGGTATAATTTTCGTTCATATGTAAATTTCTGATTTTTATTACAAGCTTTTATTTAACTTGCACTGATCGTATGTAAAGTATGTATATATTTGCAAATTTTGAATATATAAAATGTAACTTGTCTGCAATACTTTTTCAGCCACTTGCCGCGGTATCCGATTGAGCTGAAATTTGGCATAGGGTATGTAACTTCGGTGACAATACAATATACTACCACAATGTACCACCAACCTGATCTGACGCTGAACACAGAAGGTGGCCATGGCAACTCCTAACCTACACAAGATACACTCGTCGTGTTTGGGCTCATTAGAACCGTCTTAACGAGTAGTTGATGGCTGTGGAAAAAAGTACAGTTGGCCAATAAAAGTACCAAAAATGTAATTTTTGACACAAATTATTTTCACGGTGCCATTTGAACAAGTTTTTAGACACAATGGTATAGGGTCAAAACTACAATGAGAAAACGTAATTATGTACAAAAAAGAAAGAAATAAAAATAATAAGAATGAATGTAATAAGGCTCGAAGTAGTGGGCGACAAAATGGCCAATACTAATTGACAGATAATTAAATAAATATAATTAATATGAGGGGGACAAGCGTACACACAGAAGTAGCCCCATGGTACTTAAACTCAAAAAGGCTTGTGTTATGGCTACTAGATGACGAATATTTACTTAAAAGATATAAAAACTTAAATACGTAGAAAACATCCAAGACTGAGAAATGTTCATGACACTAATATTTGCCCTGACCGGGATTCGAAACAAGGACCGTCAGGTTCGAATTGTGCCGTAACACCATCAGTACCCTTACCATGGGTTTGCAATGTTTGCATTATCGTATTCGCTAGCGACTGCATTAACGATTAAGGCGACTTCCTGACTTGGCGGGGCGGGATCGATATGTGACATTTTCTTCTTTGACGTAAACTTACTGACGTCGCAAAGATTCTCACTTGACATAATACTGTCAGTATTACGTTTGCGCAGTAGTAATATCATGCGCAGAAGCGGAGCAGTACCGCCTTCGCATCGTCCCGCTACCGCGCATCCCGCGCCAGTCAGGAAGCACTCATTTAAATGTAGGGGCGCAGTAAAAAATGGTACCGAGTCGACTGACAGCTGACACTGACATTTAACACTTTTCTCATATCGTACTGTCTCCGCACCGACAAATCAGGAAGTCGCCTAAGTATGGCGATTCTTAGTTCTATTGCGTAACCACCAGAGGCGCTGTACTTTTGTCCATCATACTAAGTCGTTTACGCAGTCGCTAGCAAGTACGGTAGGTAATGCAAACATTGCAAACTCATGGTAAGGGTACGGATCCTCTTACTAACCGCTGTAAGAGTATGTAAAACATACAACATTTTGGAATTATAGCAAAAGCCGATGGTAGTGATGATAACCCAAGAAAACGAACACAACAATTTCGTCAAGAAGGTTGGCAAGACGCCAGTTTCTTTTGAAGTTGTAAGCGTACATAGGCTACGGGGTCTGCTACTGCCACCGACATTGTATAAAAAAAGAAGTTAAGAGAAGACATACCCGCCCTAGCTGCCAGAGTCTCGCTTTTTCTTATGCCTTGCGTCTTCCAGATCACAGTTTTTAATCATGGACCCCGTAGGCCGTAAAGTGTTTTTATCATACGACGTTTTATATTGGTCCTCGGTAGTTAAATTTGAGTTTGGTTTCGACATAAAATAAATCCCCAGCCGCTTGGAGGAATCTCCCAAATATATTTTTCTTTTTACGGTCTCGTAAATTAAGGAATGTATATGAAAATATGAACGGCATTTACATGTAGGCTGTAAAAATACTTTTAGGACAATACTTGGGGGTTATCTGATATTCAGATATGAGCCTTACTTCATGTTATAACAAATACAAATAGAATTTTTTTATTTGCTGGAATACAGTTACAGAGATGTTACTTAAATGATTACAAATAAGTCCGTGTATCCAGCCTGCATGCAGGCGTGCAAATTATTTCGTGGAGATATCTAAAATACATTATCATTTCATTGACGACCGCTTTAGCTTAGTTGGGTAGTGACCCTGCCTGCGAAGCTGGAGGTCCCGGGTTCGATTCCCGGCCGGGGCATTTATTTGTGTGATGAGCACGAATATTTGTTCTTGGGTCTTGGATGTCTTCTATGTATTTAAGTATTTATTTATCTATATAAGTATGTATATCGTCGCTTAGTACCCATAGTACAAGCTTTGCTTAGTTTGGGACTAGGTTGATTTGTGTAAGATTGTCCACAAATATTTATTATTTATTTATTATTATGATCATATTATGATATTTTTTTAGGAAAGTCCAAAAAGTAAGATATTTTGTATATAAGTTATTTCACTTATTTATATACGCCATATGCAAATATATACCTATAAAAGAAGCCGTTTGGATAACGCTCACACAAAATGGTTTCTTCCTATTTGCAACTCCTAACAAACGCAATTTTTCAAAAGAGTATTTTTTTCTAGAACTGGCACTTTAATAATTCACTCACCACGTAACGGACTACGCACAACGAAGGTTACTGCAACATAAATAATTTAGTAGGCCCCCTATTTTGTTTGGGAGTTCGCTTACCGATTCAATACGAATTCAAAGTTTCATTCACATAGGTAAGTAAGTACATCGTTATAGGTTTTGAGTAAAATGCCTGGTATATACAAACGGACAAACATACATTATGTACCAACTGAAAGGATTCCACGCCACTTTGGCCCAGGAATCCTAAAAAGGCAGTTTACAGTGCCTTTTCCGAATTGTTTGCTTACCACAACCGCAAACTTCTCCCCGGCGTACCAAGCGATTACGAACACATGTTGTAACTTGTAATTAATCCAAGTAACATAAGCCTGGCAAAGTAAAGATTAATAATTCCCTGCTAAATGGCTTAACATTGACAAATCTACATGACGCCTGCCGGCTTACGACGATGAATGGCGCTTTAGCTCGAGGTGCGAATACAGTAATGCCAGGCTCAGCGTACCTCACTGAACATCAATAGTGCCCATACCTGTTCTGGTAAAAAATGTTTGAGGGCCTTAATTCTCACTAAATTTGCTTACTAAATAGTAATTTGTAAAAAAAAAAATATTTTCCTTTTACTTCTGACACCAATATTTTTCGGAATAGAATGAAGTTGACCAAAAGTTCCGTAAAAAATATATATAAAAAGGATCCCTTATTGTTTAAACTTTCAAAAGTACCAGTGGTGGGGCGTCCATACAACTCGATTCCCACCGGCTTGCCTAATTTTCAGCCACACCAGTTCTTTTAGTACGGCTCATGAAGAATAAGAAAGGAAAACTATTTCCGGCTTCCCTAAGAATATTTTTGACGCGCCGCCACTGAAAAGTACCTATCTATAATGGAATGCTGTAGGTTAGCTTACAAGGAAAAACACTCAATGATATCCTCCTACACTCTAGGCTCTAAATCTATAGAAGCACGCTAGCAAAAAATCACTTTTTCTGTAAGAGCTGCACGATTAGGCCAATAATTTTGAAGGTAAATAGGGAAATGCTTAGAACACAATTTTTGATTTATTAACTTTTTCTTATTTTATGTAGATCACTTATACTTAAGAACGTTTTTTGCTATGGGCCTCCATTTACGAGTTTTTTTACGAAATACCGAAAAATGGGATCTTTAAATCCCGGCGGCGGGGGTAGATGCGGGGACTTATGATATGTTAACCTCCTAACTGGCCCAAACAAAGTTAATAAGTCAAAAATTGTGTTCCAAGCATTTCCCTCTATACCCGTTTTTAAGCGTAAAATGACTGGCCTCTCAAATTGCGTGCGGTTAGGGTGCTGTTTGATGTTATGTCCAGTCAATTTTGATTAATAAGACTTATTACGAATTTAGCCTAGGTAATCAGAAATGGACTTAAATAGAGAACTACTTCCACTTTATAACACTTTAAACTCTCGCGCTTTGCAAACACTTAAAAGGTTTGTTTTAAGTATCCAACTCCGTTGACAACTTGCTGAGACGACAGTCATATCCGAGACCACGGCCGGTGCAACCCGTGTCGAAACGTCGGTAAAAAAAGGTAAATACATAAATATCGCATTAGACCCGTTAAAACAAACCTTTTAAGTAACTTCCACTTTATAAGTAGTAACCTCAATTGTCTCATTCAGAAGCAAACCTATGTCAAATCCGACCTGATCAGAATCGTACTAAATCAGATCATGACATGGCAGAGTTTGTTCGCAAGAAGACTAGCTACTCGCTGAGGGTTTTCTAGCTGCGTTCACGCTACTTCAGCTAGTATGTGGTGCGCGTGCCGCGGCCGCTTCGGAGGCCATCGCGTGTGCTGACTTTTGGCCGAAGGGTGTCGTGTTTCGGCGGCGCTGGGGCAACCTACCCATTTCTACACCAGAATCGACGACGCAACGGAGCCACGTTGTGTTGAAGACTAAATAATATTTTAGGGCGCTACACAGAGAAATTTAGAAACTTTGAAACGCTGTTCTGCTCAGACGAGGAAACAATAGGGACTGATTTTCAGATATATCATTCTTGACTATATGATTGTGGTACTGACAATAACCGAAACATAATTACTTCAAATTTTCTCGATAGAAAAGAAATCCAAAGTTGAGTCTATATTTTCCTTTTTTTTACCCGCCTACTAAAACAACGCATTATTAAAAGACACGATTAAGTTAATATGATGGTATTTTACCTCATCTAGGTACTGACAAGAGGAAATTTAATAAATCTGCACACAGTCAGATATTTATCGAGATTTGTCTAAAAAATCCATTCCCGAAAGTGTTGCATCCCGTTTTGTCGTGAACGAAAAACATACGCGCGTCTCTTTTAATCAATATGTCGCCTTAAGTACCCATATCATTCGTAGTTTGCCTGAAATCACCTAAACAACAACCGCGCTATCAGAGTTCTGTCAGTTCTGTGGACACGCTTCATGTGGACCATATTAAAAAAACCGGTCAAGTGCGAGTCCGACTCGCGCACCGAGGGTTCCGTACACAGTTCTTGTATATGTAGTTGTGTACCCGTCCCGACCCCATTAATTCAGGAACAATCTTAAAAAAACATGACAGCACCATCTATCGGCGCATTGTGTTACTAATTTGCGCGACTGAATAACTTAGTACGTATGTTGGTTTTTCAAGGATAATTCTTTATCACATCAACCGATTTCAATAATTGTTTTTTTATTTGAAAGAAGGTATTTTCAATGTAATTTTGTAAATTTAAATATAAAACAAAAATATATACAAAGGTGATTAAATTACAAACTTAGTATAGAAGAGTTTTTTGATGATTAAAAAAAAGAAAAACTAGATAGAGCTATGGCTATAATTTTCCTGTAAAATATACATGCATATTAATGTTGTGTAATAATTTCAAATTTTTTTTCTTCGTAAACTTCGGAGATAAGGGGGGGGGAATGGTATTTTTTTTTACATTTTCCCTCGTAAATCGAAATTTCCCCAACGAAAAAAAAAAACTAAAAATTGTTTTGGAATGTACAAGTCAAGCCCTTTCATATGATACCCCACTTGACATAGTTGCCAGACTTTAAAATTTTGAACCCCCTTTTATCTGTCATTATTCACAGAAAATAAAATAAAATAATTTAAAAAACCATCTTCTATGTATCTGGGTTACTCTTGTTTATAACTATTCCAAATTTCAAATCGATAGGATAAGTAGTTCCTGAGATATTTAGCGATGTGACAGACAGACAGACAGACAAAGTGAAACCAATAGGGTTCCTTTTTTACCTTTTTGGTACGGAACCCTAAAAAGTAGCGCCGTTTTGCGTCCTTTGGCGATGCCGTCATCGCCTCGTTTACAAAACGATAACCAGTAAAAAGGTCTATCTGAATTCACTTTTGTATTCCAGTATTTTATACTGTAGCCGTGCAGTATATGGTAAGCGACTTTCAATTTTGAAGCTGTAGCTTCGAATCCCGGCTCTTACCAATAGGTTTTTCAATAAAACATTATAAAACTTGATATTAAATATCAATATTAACAGCAGCTTTTTGGTGAAAATTATCATCGCGAGGAAGCCGGTTTCATCCGAAAGGCTTAGTTTGACCCTCTATGGTCAGAGGCAATCGTTTTCGTAAAAGAAGTTTAAGTACTAACATGAATTCTTCGGATTTTGCGGGCTCTTTTAATATTCAACCAGGAAAACGCTAGTAGGTGGTAACATTCCGCTGTGTCCTATCTATTTTGATTAAAAATGGCATTTGTCTTGGCCAGCAACTAGCCAAAGGTGGTGGAGCAAAGATGAGACCAACTGTAAAGCAAGCCCTCCCAGGAGATGCCTATTCACTCGTGCCCTAATATGAACTCGGAAATACAAACGCCGCCAGGGAATTCCAAACGCGTTATAAAAGAACATCATTATGGTATATGAAATATCAAGTCAGATTGTCCAGTCACCTCCGTCGGGCGAGTTTTCCTTTGCTGACAGCATTAGGCGACTTCCTTTCTTGGCGGGGCGGGATCGATATATGACATTTTCTTCTTTGACGTAAATTCACTGACGGCGCAAAGATTCTCACTTGACGGAACACTGTCAGTATTACTTTTACGCAGTAGTAATATCATGCACAGAAGCGGAGCAGTACCGCCTTCGCATCGTCCCGCTACCGCGCATCCCGCGCCAGTCAGGAAGCACTCATTTAAATATAGGGGCGCAGTAAAAAATAATATCGCGTCGACTGACAGCTGACACTGACATTTGCCACTTTTCTCATATCGTACTGCCTCCGCACCGACAAATCAGGAAGTCGTCTAACACGTCTATGGCCGCTTGGGGCCGCTTGTTGTGCAGAACACGTCTAGTCCACTTGTTTTTGTCCGCCTACTCTAAGAACACATTACAACTTTTACGTGCCTCGAACTTTTTTCAATAACCCGATATAAAAGTTGCTTTTTGAGCTGGTCACCCGAATTATTACAAGATTTTGGAGGAGTAATAAGTTCACTTGGTGTAATACTTAAAGTTATTTGACTTGGCTGACATGTACCAAAATAGTTAGTCCAAAAAGTGACTTAACCCCCACAAGCCAGAAGATTCGAATTCAAATGATAATTTTGTAGTTAGTATTATTACGGACGCAAAAAGACCTCTAGGAAACTCTCAGGAATACCGCGCCATTTTGTTTACATAGATAACGTTCTAGTGACGTCATTTCACCGCTGTATTACGGCCGCTATATGACGGCACCGCTATCCTAGGAAAATCGAGCTTAATGCCTTATTTACACACGTACGAGAGTCGTATGCGAGTTTCATTACATTGCGGGCTACCGAGGTATAAATAATTCAATCGATCTATCAAACCGCGCAATGTAGTGAAAATCGCATGCGAGTCTCGTACGAGTGTAAATAAGGCCTAAGGCGACTTCCTGACTTCTCGGGGCGGGATCGATATGTGACATTTTTTTCTTTGGCGTAAACTTACTGACGTCGCAAAGATTCCCACTTGAAAGAATACTGTCAGTATTACATTTGCGCAGTAGTAATATTATGCGCAGAAGGGGGCCAGTAATGCCTTCGCATCGTCCCGCTTCCGCGCATCCCGCGCCAGTCAGGAAGCACTCATTTAAATGTAGGGGCGCAGTAAAAAGTAGTACTGAGTCGACTGACAGTTGACACTGACATTTGACAGTTTTCTCATATCGTACCGCCTCTGCACCGACAAATCAGGAAGTCGCCTAAGCTACAAGACGTTACTGTAACAAATTCTGTTTAAAGCAAAGCCAATTTAAGATCTGACGAAAATATTGAAGTTTGAGCCGAAGTGAAGTAATATTGTAGAATTTAACTACAAAAAAGTTACTGTACTGTACATTGAAAAAAAAACGAAAAACACAATAACCTTAACCGTTCATAAATGACCAAATATTTCAAAATATCAATTAAAACGTACTAATATTTACAAAAGCTTCCACATAGAGAGCGGGATGGTTAATAGCATACTCCCGCGTGTTAGAGCGGGACATTTCAATGGGCGGGCCTCGCCTTAATCCCCTTTGGTAAACGAATTTTGCCATTTTCTAATCTCCTATTACATTAATTTTTAATTTGTCATGTCTGCGCGTCCTTGCCAATGTTATCAAAAAGTTAAGAAGCCCTACAAAAGTTCACACAAATTGAATTTACTCAAGTGTTGAAACAAAATGTCGTTTGCGATGTTTACGTCCTATTTTTTTTGCTTTGAAATTATGACGTTAAGTACCGATCGAGGTAGGTAGTGTCCCTGTTCACTTTGGAACTTATTAAAAAAACGGGGCCAAGTGCGAGTCAGACTTCGCACATTTAGGGTTCCGAACCAACCGAAAATTAAGTTGGTTTTGATTTCGCGCCCCCTTTAGCTGTATGGGAGCTCCCTTAAAATATTTATAAATAAGTTTTGACTATTTGTATGGCTTTGGGCCACCACGTTGCTTAAACTGTAAAAATATGAAAGCACATTAAGAATAATGTTCAGACGGTACCACTTCTAGCAATTTTAAGGTAATCTTAATGATATAAAAATTTGATATTGTAGTCATAGGTTTGCTAGTTCATTCCCACACCACATTTTGACTCAATGTTCTACCAGGTGCTCTCCTGATCCAAATCTCTTAATCCGTTACCGTAAAAGTGGTCGATTCATTGGTAAGCATTATTACGTAGGTAACACTCAACAGAAAGGTAAGTTTATGACAAAAAATTAGTTTTTGGTATGTACAAGTTTTTATTGTCGACAGTAGGTACCTTGTTTTCCACGTCATCAACTACTTACAAGTTGAGATGGTTCAAAAAAGCGCAAACATGACGGGTTTATCCTGTGTAGTTTGGGAGTTCCTATTGTACCTAATGGCAATTGCCTAATTTACCTACTCGCGGCTATAAATTCACCACCATCCCTGGACCCTTATAATATTATGCTATGGCCACATTCTCTGTCCATCATCACATCAGCTCGGTGCTACCATAATATTGCACTCTTATCGGACTAAATAACATAAATATGCTTAATTTCGGCTCCATGTCGGTTCAAAAATTCAGTTGCAAGATTTACCCCAAACACACAAACATTTCAAGTTAAAGTAAAATACAAATTATTGAAAGTACCATAAATATATACAGTAAACTAAGCAAATATACAAGAATACTTAACAAATGTAACTTTTATAAATTATACAGTATCAAAAGTTACATTAAACCAGGGCTACTTTTAAGAGTTGCATGAAATATTTTTGGCTAGCATCTAAATGTAACCCCTGAACTCGTTATGCACAAAAATGAGAGCAGTTTCCCTCAAAATTAAATACATAAATTTTAGTCATGACAGCTGAAATTTAAACCTAAAACATAGGGAATGAACACTAACATCCAGGAAATTAACATTTTTGAGTTAGCTCTTATTCACAGGACATATAGTTTAATGTGGATTTAGAGACGACTGAATTTATGTATTAAACAAGCAAACGTTTTCATCTAGAGGACGGCGATGCCTTTTCATATATTTTTCGCTATTCATTGGTTGGTAAAACACATGTATGAACCAATGAATAGCTAGCTTCTAGAACCCTGATATAGTATGTAAAGTTGTTGAGCGTTCTTACGGTTGATTGTAATGTGAATTACCATACTAAAAATGACGGTTAGACCTAAGGCGCCTTCCTGATTTGGCGAGGCGGGATCGATATATGTGGCATTTTTTTCTTTGACGTAAACTTACTGACGTCGCAAAGATTCCAACTTGACGGAATACTGTCAGTAGGTATTACATTTGCGCAGTAGTAATATTATGCGCAGAAGCGGACCTGGGGGGCGATTTTTGAGTGTCGAACGCTCGACTTTTCACTCGCGATCTGTCAAAAAACTATGATGTTTTGACAGATGTCGAGTGAAAACTCGAGCGTTCGACACTCAAAAATCGGCCCTCTGTACTGCCTTCGCATCGTCCCGCTTCGGCACATCCCGTGGCAGTCAGGAAGCACTCATTTAAATGTAGGGGCGCAGTAAAAAGTAGTACTGATTTGACTGACAGTTGACACTGTCATTTGACAGTTTTCTCATATCGTACCGCCTCCGCACCGACAAATCAGGAAGTCGCCTAACTCGGGGTCGGAAAAGCGCGGCTCGAAGGGTCAATTTCGATTTTTGAGTTCTCCCTGTATTGATTTGCAATTTTAAATAGGAAACTCTCGTCGAGCAATATTCGAAACATGTCGAGCAATATTCGACGTTAAAAACGTGAGTAACCCGTTTATTATTTTTCAATATTTCAAAAACCTGAAACAGTAATTTTTGGTTCTGTGGAGGATCTTTTTTGCCGATCCCTGAGCTAAGTCCCCGAGATAAGTTCTGAACTTTACGTAATGAGCCAGAAGCTCAATAAGTATACAATATTTGTTAAACGGAGTCATAAAAATAAGTAAGTATAATTTAACTACGAAATTTACGATAATTATGATTGGTTGTTGGTCGGAATACTTTGGGATATTTAATAGTACATGTATAACTCATGTTATATTCATCAGTAATATCATAAAATAACTCATGTGATATTCATCAATAATATCACAATTTTTTTACATCTCTTGATACCAGTAAATGCTCATAAGGACGGTGGTATCATAGTGATTATTTTTGGCGAGTGACTGCGAAATTTGGGATCAAAGCTAAGAAGCAAACAGCTGTATTAGCCAATTAATGGTGAGTTTTGCCGTGGTGCAAGTCAAGAATAAACAACACTTTATAAACAGTATAAACTTCGCATGAGAATTCTCATTTACGTTTTTTAAATGTTAAAAAACGTTACAAAACGACTGTAGATGTTTTATTTGTCTAATAAATAATTAGGAAATCTTTAGGCCACTTCCTGATTTTTCGGTGCGGAGGCAGTACGATATGAGAACAGTGTCATATGTCAGTGTCAGCTGTCAGTCGACTCGGTACCATTTTTTACTGCGCCCCTACATTTAAATGTGTGCTTCCTGACTGGCGCGGGATGCGCGGTAGCGGGACGATGCGAAGGCGGTACTGCTCCGCTTCTGCGCATGATATTACTACTGCGCAAAAGTAATACTGACAGTGTTTCGTCAAGTGAGAATCTTTGCGACGTCAGTAAATTCACGTCAAAGCAAAAAATGTCACATATCGATCCCAATCCCACCCCGCCAAGTCAGGAAATCGCCTAACTAAAATAAATGAATGCTACAATTTTGAAACAATGGTAGATTTATGCTGAAAGCATTTCAAGAAAAACACAGAGAGGTCACTAGTAGTTTTTTAGATTGAACCTGACTGACAATAAAATGATAGGAGTGCGCGGTTGGAGAGTGGCCTGGGGGAAAATCCAGGAGAAACCTCTGACACAACCACGCGGGCGGTTTAAACACTGGAATACTCTAAGAGTTTGCGCTCCAGTGAGATTGGTTGAGCGGCTTCAACCGAATCTGAGGTGTCAGTAGAATTGAGCTACTGGGAGTTTTGTCGCTGGTTCACTAAACCAAGTCTAGTTGCGAAGAGTTCAGCACGAAACTCAGCCAGGCTCGAATCACCTGGAATGCATATGGAATTATAATGTCGCGGTTTTAGTAGCCTATACTATAATATATTGGTAGGTAGGGCGCTGTTTCGACAAAACAGAGGAGCTGGTTTAGTTCATGTCTTAGGCGACTTCCTGACTTGGCGGGGCGGGATCGATATGTGACATTTTCTTCTTTGACGTAAACTTACTGACGTCGCAAAGATTCTCGCTTGACATAATGCTTTGTTTGCGCAGTAGTAATATCATGCGCAGAAATGGAGCAGTACCGCCTTCGCGTCGTCCCGCTAACGCGCATCCCGCGCCAGTCAGGAAGCACTCATTTAAATGTAGAGGCGTAGTAAAAAATGGTATCGCGTCGACTGACAGCTGACACTGACATTTAACACTTTTCTCATATCGTACTGCCTCCGCACCGACAAATCAGGAAGTCGCCTTAGTCTGTGTTATAGGATAAAAGCAAAATGCTGTATATACTGACTTCCATTGATGGACAACAACAAAAAATAGGGACTACCTGTACCTATATAGATACTACTATTGTTTGCGCTATGAAGTATAATTCAATTCAATTCAATTTATTTAATTCAGACAATGTCCATAGAATATGTTAGTAACAGATGCAAGAAAAATATTATCCCCTAATCCCTGTTAGTATTAAACCTAATTTAATTTAAAAAATATCATACACATGTTCCCCGCTGGACTCCATGTGTATGAAGTCCCAGTGCCTCTATATTGAACTGGCCGGATACTCCACCAATACCTGTGCTGTGGATTTTATAACAATAAAATAAAATAAAATAAATACCTTCAGGAGACTGTTGGGACTCTCACGAACGCGCCACATCAGGGCGGCAGTTCTCTTGCATATTATAGCAATAAAGCTGTCAACGCGCGCCTCCGCGAACATGCCTGATGCGCCACAAAATCGTGGAAGCCACAACAGCATCCTGAAACCATTATTGTATTGGACACGCAGAGCATTGAACGCCTTTTTAGTGTAATAAGATAAAGATAAATAAATACAATAAATATTATAAAGGCACGAACCTAAATCTGTGTAACACACACAGTTAAGCCTCAGGGGTTTTTTTATATCGGCTATCAAGAGTAATGGGCCATTTAACGGAAAGTTGTACACTCGACTTTTTTTTTAAATTTGGATAAAATTTGGGTTTTTTCTACTCAGAATCGAAAGCAGTTTCGAATGATATAGGGGAAAAAAGTTTTTTTTTTATTCCATTCCGTTACCGTTCATACTAATTGTGTAATGCTTGTATGGTGGTAACATATCAGAATGGAAAAACTGGAAATTGTATGAAAATTTTGGGACACTTTTTTCTCCTATTAGGTTCGAAAGTGCTTTCGATTCCGAGTAGAAAAAACCCGATTTTATCCAAATTAAAAAAAAAGTCGAGTTTACAACTTTCCGTAAAATGGCCCGATTGCTGTATTTTTTAAATAACCGTACCCGCTTCAACGAGTGCCTTGTACCAGATCGGCACTGATAGTATAATGCCTTTCCTGTGTTCGATTGAACCCGCATCAACTTCTTACCGACTGATGGCCGACTTTCCACGCCTTTGAGAAGAGTTTCAACAATTTACCAACAGTATTAATTCGTAATAATGTATATTTTAGCTTTTAGCAACAAAGGTTGGTTGGGTAAGTTCTAAATAAGTTGAGGGTTCCTCACAATTGGCCATGATGGCCCATCGTACAGGACGCAGTTATGCGTTAGAGAGAGAAATATATTTTCACCTTATTACACCGCATAAGGCTGCGTTTCCACCAGAGATGTGCGAGGATGTGTTTTCATATATTTGACACCTCGCTCGGCGCGTTGCGAGGTGTCAAATGTATGAAAACGCATCCTCGCACATCTCTGGTGGAAACGCAGCCTAATTAGGTACTACGTCCAGTAGCTCTAGTATAAGTTTTTTCGAAACATTAACTAATTCGAACGCGTTTGCGTTTTGTCTCAAAATGTATGAAAGTGGTATGAAAACGTGAACAGCGCCTCTGGTGGTCACTAGTGGGAATTAAAACAGCGAGTATAACATTTGTTGCTAACCGATGAACGCGCTTATTTCAAACTCGGTGAGAGCGTTTTCATACATTTTGAGACAAAACGCAAACGCGTTCGAATTCGTTAATGTTTCGATAAAACTTATACTAGAGCTACTGACGTTGGGGGCTTCGTGGCCAACTGTGGTGTGGTTCCACATAACAGTTTAATTTAATAGGATTTTTTTATACAACGACGGTGGCAAACAAGCTTCGGCCTGCCTAATGGCGGCGGTAGCGTGCATAAAGTATATCGAAATATAATTTTCCATACTAAAAACTTTTGATTTAACAGTCTCGACGCAACTTTCCCACGTTAAAGTATACACGAAAGTGTATCCACAATCCGTACAATTGATAATATGCATTATTTTTTGTTTTCATGATTCTATTCGAACCAGTTTTTGAAAAGGAAAAAGTGTACAACCAAAATTAGAACAACACAAAAGGCAAAAATGGATTTCAAAGACCAGCGTAACGGAAGAGCCCTAAAAACGCTCCATACTAATGGAGCACGTTTTGTGACGTCAAATACTCCAATGAAATACTATGTGCCCCGTGCTACGATTGTATGAAAAACGAGTGATTTGCTGTTTTGGTCTTTAAATAGTTGTCATATAATTTTATATTTAATTACACATAATAATCCTGATGGCGGTATTTTTTAATTTACTTTTAGTCAATAAAGAAAAGTTTTCGAAAATCTCAAGTGTCATAACATTTTAAGATATTTAACATGTTTATTAATTTACGTTTTTTTGTGATAATTTGATGATTTACTATCCATATAATAACATCTTATCACTATTTATTCCTCATGCATATTTCCTTTTGCGTAGGTATGTATAAGTAGGTAAGTATGAGATTTGCTATGGAGAATATAAATAAATCTCGTCTTGGATGACACTCACTATTACATAAACTAGCTGGACTTTTAAATAAAATCTCATCCCATTCCCAAATTCTAGAAAGCTACCTATTTAACTTAATCCTTTCTCCGAACGTGACCGAACATTTAGTACAACCGTTATCAAATGCCCAAAATGCGGACAAAAAAATGAAACTTCCATGTTACTGGGAGCCTTTGGGTCTGAGGTGAATTTCCGAACTATTGGCAGGATCACAACTTACGTGGAAAAGGGACGAGTATTGTTAACCCTGGGATATTTGACTGAACATAAATTGATTCGATATTAAATTAGCATTATTTTGCCTGGCTATCTGCGTAGTTTTTTTGATTTTCAGTTTAGGCCAAAGGGTAAAGTAAATATAATATTGACGCCGCTTCCAGTAGCTCTAGTATAAGTTTTTTCGAAACATTAACTAATTCGAACGCGTTTGCGTTTTGTCTCAAAATGTATGAAAACGCTCTCACCGAGTTTGAAATACGCGCATTCATCAGTTGGCAACGAATGTTATACTCGCTGTTTTAGTCTCCACTAGTGACCACCAGAGGCGCTGTTCACTTTTTCATACCACTTTCATACATTTTGAGACAAAACGCAAACGCGTTCGAATTAGTTAATGATTCGAAAAAACTTATACTAGAGCTACAGATTAAGTCGACGACGTAAAAATATTGGCTGCATGGATTTCAATTTACCTCAGCAATCAAGGAACATTCGAAAGCGAAATTAACTCACATGATCCATCATAATTATCTTTAGCTTTAATTTGCCCGTTGCTTTACACGTTCGGATACATTTTGTAACAGACTTTTTTCTTCATCAAAAATACCTCTGTTTAAACAGAGATTCGCATTATACTTAAATACGAGTATTACTTATTCGGTATCCTAAATTCCAATAAGTAATCTACTTAAAAATATGAAACACCGAGTTAGAAAAAATATAACAAATGTGGAAACAATGAGTCTCCTTTGCCGTCTATGTTCCGCGCGGCGCTCTGTCTGTCTACTCTGTCATGCGCCGCAGCTTGATCGCGTAAGAAATATCGGACTGTAGCTCTATTATAAGTTTTTTCGAATCATTAACTAATTCGAACGCGTTTGCGTTTTGTCTCAAAATGTATGAAAACGCTCTCACCGAGTTTGAAATACGCGCGTTCATCGGTTAGCAACAAATGTTATACTCGCTGTTTTAGTTTCCACTAGTGACCACCAGGGGCGCTGTTCACGTTTTCATACCACTTTCATACATTTTGAGACAAAACGCAAACGCGTTCGAATTAGTTAATGATTCGAAAAAACTTATACTAGAGCTACTGGATAAGGTGAGGGGGTTCCGGCTCACTATTTGAGTTTAAGGGGAGGTATCCCCAACGCAAATGTCCCGCTCTAACACGCCTGAGTTTACAATTAACCATGCCGCTCTCTACGCAAGCTCAGTAGCTCTAGTATAAGTTTTTTCGAAACATTAACTAATTCGAACGCGTTTACGTTTTGTCTCAAAATGTATGAAAGTGGTATGAAAACGTGAACAGCGCCTCTGGTGGTCACTAGTGGATATAGCCGTAGTATTGAAAATACATTCCAAAAAGGGGAAACTTCGCGATTTTTTTCTATCGAGTGGAATTCATCAGGTCATGTAAGTATTTTAAGACACTATTTTCTACGTCTCAGATGGTTTTTAAAAACTCAAAAGTGGTAATACCCCGCCTTAATTGTTTATCAATTCGTCGCCTGTGAATGGCGATGTGTGAAGCTATAAGATATTATCGCGGCGTTACACGTGTGAATAAATGTTATGGAAATGTTAATGCTACTAATTTTGTAATGGAACATGGGGTGGAAAGATAATTATTACAATACTAAAATTTGCTTACATTTTTTTGTCCCAAGATAAGGCGAATAGGCGATATTTTTCCCCTATTGTTTTAATGAGTTGTTGAACAATCTTTCTCTACTCTTTAGGCTGCCTTTCCAATACAGGTATGCTATGCTACGTTGCTATGGATGCGTTTGAAATCCACCAATCACATTCATTGGTTCACATCAAAGAAACAAACAACAAACAAAACTGCAGCCAACACTGCAACAAAACTGTCCTGCAGTTTGGCAGAAGAAAAAATTGTTAACCAAGGGTTGTTTCGTAAATATATTTACACCACACCTTGCCAAAAAGCGCGTTTTTCTGCACGCTGCGCGATCAGAAAAACCCACTTTTTGGCCAAGTGGTGACGTAAAATTGTGTACAAAACACGGGTCGTAAAACAGAAAGCCCTCTCTCGCATATTTGAGACCCTCGCCTGCGGCTCGGGCCCCAAACATCTGCGATATCGGCCTTTCTTTGTTTTACAACCCTTGTATCGTAAATAACTATTTTTTTACATAGTATAGAACTGGTGGAAATGGGTTCAGCTAAGCTATGCTTTTTATATGGAACGATGCATGCTGTGGAATTGTGGATGCGTGCTATGGATGCGTACTGTGGATGCGTGGTATAGATGCGTGCTATGGATGCGTGCGGCGATGTAAGCGCCTCTCCCCTCACCGCGCTGCCGCTCCCCGTGCCATCTGTTGATACATCGCACAGCTCGAGCTGCGCATCGTCATAGCGCATCTTGCTCGCACAGCTACGTAGCAAAGCATTAATGGAAACGGTCACATAGTTTGGTAGCGTAGCTTTCGCGTCCTCGCAGCATAGCTCTAATGGTGACTGTGACTCGGTGGGATACTCATACTCATACTCATACTCTTTATTTATAATATTGTTAAAAATTACATGTCACATTAAAATTCTGCATAACACATTGATAGCAAACATTAAACGTAGGCGCGCAGTTATTATTATTATAAAAGCGAAATGGCAGCCTCGAGGGCCTTTGCTAGAGTCAGTGAAGGGATAAATTAACTACGAAATATATTTTTTTATATAGAAATATTGATTCGAAATATTTATCAAAAATAAATAATGTACAATAAAACTAGCGGTTTGCTAATAATTCGCTATCTCTATCTCTATATTTCCAGGCACGCAGTTAACAAGCGGTACTGACCGACTGACAGTTGACATTGACAGTTTTCTAATATCATATGATACCACCGATAAGTCAAGAAACTCAAAAAGTTCCCTGAAACATTAAGAGATCGCGCTATTACAATACCAACTTGGTTTCAATATAAAAGTTCTTGCCAAATAACCCCAGTTTTGCAAATGGCGGTATCAATACGGCAAAATACGAAGATACAAATGCAGGTAGAATATGGCAAAAGGGTTTTCTCTGATTCCATTAATATATTTTCTTGACAGCTGTTAAAGGTTAAAAGGTTGGAGAGTGTGGCTATTCTCGTGTCTTATTTTTGCTTTTGCATCTTACTGATTTACAATAAGTCAACAGAAAAAAGAAAAAGAGTATCAACTAGGTGTGAAAAATCTCAAGTAAACAACAGTTACTTTATTTTTCATAATTGATTTCGGCTAAGCAAAAGTTGTATAGAGAAGAGATATAATAATATATAGCGATGCCTGTTTCTGAATATTCGTCTTAAGAGTGTCTTGTGAAATTTTCTGTTTAAGTGTAATAAAATGAGGTTATGGAAATAGTTTTAAACCCCGGGAAGGACTGTTTTTATCCCAGAAATTATTTCTCAAGAATTAAAAATATTGGAAGCGTGTGTATACTTACTTTTTAAACAGCAATTCTATAAGGCAATAATGAGTTCAGTACCGACGAGTCGCGCTCAAAAGTAGTTTCTTTTATAATAAATACAAAATATTCATATGGTGAAAAACTATAGTTGTAACTTATGTTACTACTGCCATGAAAATTGTATCCACTTAGCTAAAGTGAAAATAATGGAGCCTGCTATTTTCTTATAGAAAATTATCGTGCATGACGTAAATAATTTTCTTCATCAAATCAAGCTACAAAGGTCGTCTAGGGGTCGTGATTATACGGTTAATAATACCTCCCCGTGCGAGATAGAATAGCCACATTTGCGCTACAAATTGAAAACCTAAAGCGCTGTATTCACCATCTATCCACCACCTATCCACCTATCCACCGATGCACCATTGTAATTTAAAGGAAAAATAAACGCATTTATATTTTTATTTTGTATTTGTATCTATCCCGGCTGTACGTCAGCTCAAGGCCGCGGTGCTGGGTGTAGCATAAACACCGTGAATAGGCTTGACATACGTCGATAATTATTATTGTTTGTTGGATGTGCTAGGCCCACTTTGCATCCAGCAAACGCCTCCAACACCGCACACGTCGTGCAGCTAGACAGTGAATAACGTAGACGTACGTCAGAGCGGCAGTGTTGCCAGATCGAATTTGAAAAAAGCAGGAGACGTGTAACGTAAAAACCAGTAGATTGGGGGAAAAAATAGTAGATTATTTAATTTTATGCCCCGAAACAAAATACAAATGCAGTACAAAAGGCGGACTTAATTCCAAATGGCATTCTCTACCAGTCAATTACAGGGCTAAATAGAGACACTCAAAACGGAACGTTTATGGAAAAAATCACGTTTTCAGGATCTCATGCGAGGCTGTGTCTCATGCGTCCGTTCGTCAAATCAGATTTTCGAAACCCTAAAATGTGCGAAGTCCGATACGTACTCGGCCGGTTTTTTTTTGCGTATTGAGCCTTTACACCGTAAATGCATTGCACAATACGACGATAGATCTAGCTTGCTTTTTCAGTCATTTTTTTACTTTGGCTCTTTTGTGTCGAATGTTGATGAAAGTAGACCCAGTTTTCTTACCAAGAATATAAGTTTGTAAATGTGTTTTTGCATAATGGACGAAGGGTTGACATTGGGTACTCACAATATGAGAAAGGTTCTCGTAAAAGTAACTTATTGAGCTATCTATGTTATCTGTTAAGATAACAAAAATAGAGAGGGCCGGGCGATCACATTACTGTAAATTATTTGTCTCAAAAATGGGCGGAAAAGTGAACGTTATTTGCTACATATTGGAATGTGAAGTGTATATAGTCTGGCTAATGAAATATTACACACAATTTTGGCGGGAAATTCAAAAAATCTTGGGATGGTCACACTTTATGTAGTAGGAAGTATAGTTTTGATACTAGAAAATATTTTTGATTTTCTGTGCACACGTAGTTAAGGTACCTATAGTGAAACATGTTAAAAGTAGGTTGATGTGCACTCAAAATCAGCTCACATAATTTCTATCACTATGTGGAGTACAGTCAACGACAAAAACATATATTTACACTTTCTCATCATATACCATTTTAACAAGGCGGAAAAATGAATTTGTAGTGTAAATAAGACCTAGTAAAAACAAGTCAATAAAAAAAAACAAAAAGAAAAAACCATTTGTACCAGGCTAATTTTTTTTTGCACGGCTATCGTTCATCGTTAAGCCATTCACGAAAATCACCATGCCATACTTTTCCGATGGGGCCAAATGGCAAAAGAGTATTTTTTTTTAATTTTTGCCAAACGATTTGTACTAGTATTATGGCATTTGGAATTTTCGAAAGAATATGTACCTATGATACAATGTGACATCATATTTGTCATACTTCTAAT
This sequence comes from Cenopis cana, assembly GCA_951800055.1. NCBI lineage: Eukaryota > Metazoa > Arthropoda > Insecta > Lepidoptera > Tortricidae > Cenopis > Cenopis cana. The sequence goes on along the minus strand of OX637476.1, from coordinate 14,737,777 downwards.
AGTGGGAAAAAAGTGGTACCATACTTGAAATTGAAAAACTAGGATTTATGACACGTCTAGTTCTTAGTTAGGTCAGGTAATTGTAAGTAGTGTTGTGTTTCTAGAGGTGGGCAAGGTTGCCAGAGCTGCCGGGTTGCACTGTGTTGAGAGCGGGGGACCTAAATTTGTCCCTTCTGCTGTCAACACAGTAAATCGTCAAATTTTATATAGGGTATATATTAAAAATGCGAACGTGCCTTCTTTGGAGTTGCGGGCGTCTATAGGCTGGGGTTTCCGTTTACCATCAGGTGGACCGTACGCTTGTTTACCACCGTCGTTGTATAACAAAAACTAGTACTGAAAGTATCAAAATATTAATAAGGCACCAACCTACTACATTGTTTACATCTTGTAAACATTGCAGTTTTTCATTATACAACGCTTCACGTCCACTTCGCACATTGTCGTAATTATTTACGGGCTTAATTAATAGTTCGCGGACCTCAATCGGTATAGTAATTATTAATATTATTTAAAATAAACACAATAAACCCCTTATAAACCGCGACCAATTTGAATGATTGACATAAATTGACAACGTGTTGACAACAGACATTTAAACAATCATAGACAATTAGTGATACAGCATGTAAATATCTGTCAGTAAATTTTGGTTAGCCAGACTCTAGTTTACATTCAGATAAAATTTTAAAATTATTTTCGCGCCTTTAATGTTATGAAGATATAAATTCCATAAAATGTCGAATCCCAAACTTAAAAATAATTAAATGCCAAATAAAATGAGAACATAAGCCGTATAGGTACAGCGGTAAAAAAAATACACTAGGTACATACACTTGCGATTATGTTAAAAAAAGAAAACAATAATATTTTGACGTTTAAGGTCATTTTTATCAAATCTGAATTCGTCTCGTTACTCCCATTTTTAAGAATAACACCATAATATTAGGTTCGGAGGGGATGGTAATTGCAGGCTTCGTATTAATAAACGGACTCGCGAGGTCGTCCGTTTAAAATTTACACTTAAGTAGTGCCAGTTGCACCAACGTATGAACACAGACCGGTCATCGGCAAATATGGCGCCGGCAGCTGTCATCCCATAGAAACTTGTCAAACTTTCCATACAATCAGATTTGACGAACACCGCTTACTATTACAGACGGTTTGGTGCAACCCAGCCAGCCTGCGATTGCTTCCTTCCGCACCTCGACGATAGTCTATTGTTTGTTTCGGCCTCGTTTTATAATGCTCAATATCTCGTAAATAGTTACAGTATTTGTAGGTGACGAACGGCGAAGCGGGCCAGTAGCTCTAGTATAAGTTTTTTCGAGACGTTAACTAATTCGAACGCGTTTGCGTTTTGTCTCAAAATGTATGAAAACGCTCTCACCGACTTTGAAATACGCGCGTTCATCGGTTAGCAACAAATGTTATACTCGCTGTTTTAGTTTCCACTAGTGACCAACAGAGGCGCTGTTCACGTTTTCATACCACTTTCATACATTTTGAAACAAAACGCAAACGCGTTCGAATTAGTTAATGTTTCGAAAAAACTTATACTAGAGCTACAGTTCCCTGCCGACCGTTTCCCGTCCGCTACCCTTGGCTGAGTTAAATCTAAGTCTCGTTAATTTTTCAACTGTATGATACAAAAAAGGGCATGAACTACACATTCTTATGCTGTTTTTTTTATTATTTGGATAGTTTTCTGTTTATGACGGAAAATGTAAAAAAAAGAACCATTCCCTCTTATCTAAAGTTTACCTATTAAATGATTGAAATTATTACATACGATTAGTATTGATGTCGATAATATTACAGGAAAAATTTAATCATAGTTAAGTATGTAAACGTCTCTGTGCTCGAGACTGACCCAGTACATAACACTTTCAATCTTATGTCATTGTGTTAGAGGTGATCAAAAGATGTCATCTCTTAGGAATTAAGTTGTCGAGCATTGGGATGTTTACCTCATCTCTATCCAGGCAAAGTATTATTTTTTAAATCACCAAAACCTTTTCTTGAAACGGGGCGTGAACAATTGTATATGATAAAACAAATCCTTTTTTGAATCGAAATCGGTACTAACACACGGTGCGCAAGGCTTGCTTGAACTGGTTTTTTTTTCACAGTAAATTTTATAGTTGTTGTCCTATGCGTATTCCACAATACCAAGAAGTTCAGATACATACATACGTTTGAAGCTAGAAAATATGGCACATAATTATGACGTCACCGTTATCTTGCATCCCTTTCATTCTTATACATATCTTTCATTCTAATACATTAGAATGAGAGAGATGCAAGATAACGGTGACGTCATATGTGTCATATTTTCTAGCTTCAAACGAATGTTCGACACGCAACCTCCAGTATGTATCTAAACTTCTTGCACAATACCTAGTAACTAGGTAACTTTTCATCAAGCAACAAGCAACAGTGATATTATTTTGGGACACCTCTGAACATGCAAGTGAAAACTAAGTACCTATCTATGTCAATTTATAACCAAGCACTGACATGTCTAACGCGATAGTCATTATTCACATCTAACTGAAAACGGAGCTCCCATTTCTCAATGCCATCGGGCAATACCGCTACCTTCCTCTCAAAATACACGCCCATATACGTGCATACCAATACTACTACTCGATGAATCAATCATAGGTACACACACAAACCTAGAACTTCTGAACTCCCATACCGGATAAACGCACCTATAATCGCTTGAGTGCACCAAGTTCGTGTTTATGAAGTTATGAACGATTCAGTCGCGGAGTTCCAGCGGGCTCACAACTTGGGGGATTTATTGTAGTTTCCCGTAAGTGAGGGAAAAGCTGGCCATGTTCGGGAAAGTTAGATGAAAAAATAACCAATATGATATACGTATGCTGGTGGTCCATTTGATGATGGTTTGTAGAAATTATAATATCCTCCTGGATCTTTAGATATTTTGAGAAGTTGTCAAAAACGCCGAGAGTCCTTTATAGTGTACTTTGTCCTTACTTCCCGAATCTTTCGCCGCTTAGATTAAGGTCTAAAAAATGTTACCGTTTTCGCTACAACAAAGTTGATTGTATAATTTATGAGGAATACATAGAAATCATTAATTAAAATGTAGGTGCGAAGTAAAAAAACGATACTGACTCGACTGACATTTTGCCACTCACAGGAGTCACAGGTGATAGCTTTCTGATATCTTACCACCTCCGCACCAACGTCACGAAGTCAGGGAGTCGCATAACTCGGTTTTGTACTGGGCGGACTTAAATGCGTTCACTTGGCGTGCGCACTACCTTGCAGCTGCAGCAGCCAGAAGCTGCTCCTCAATATATACTGGTATTCACAACTACTAAGAAACTCTTCAAGCCGGAGAGCTGGCTACGGAAAGTTAGTAATTTATAGAGATACGAAATTCGTCTAGTTAGTGTGCCATACTATTATTATTAATTGATTCAGGGTGCCTGGCAGCTTTTCACCGTTGGGGGTGGGGGTAGTTGGACCACCTGGCACTCATTTTTCCCCAACCAAATTGCCTGCCAATGTGATATTTGAATTAAATAGGTACATGATTGGCTATAATACCACACGAAATACAGAGCTTTGTGCGAGTGCCAGTAAGATAACTCGAGGTAAGATAGATATTAATTTCATGGTGGGTAGTAATTTTACCTTGAACTGAAAGAGGGCGCCGTCCAAGGTGGAAAGATACGTATGGTGGTAGCTGGTCCTGGATATGTACCTACTGATCTTTAAAACCATAGAGTCCATAGCACAATGTATTCGTAATCCAATAATAATAGCCATTACAAGTGTATTCCTGGAAGGTTTACTCTGAGATAAAAAAAATACCATACTACGGTTAAATTTTGCGTAGTTTAGAACGCGGTGACGTCACTCCATCACTTACTTCAGTAACTTTAGTTGAAAACATTGAAAGATATAAGTATCTACAAAATGAAATTTAATTTTGTTTTAATGATTTATTATGTTAAATGAAACTGAAAATATTTTTTTTCTGCGATGCAAACAAAAATCATGCGGCATGAAATGTTTGACGTTTTATGCAGTGACGTCACGTCAAGCCAGTGAGCGTTTACGCGCGAAATTTGAATTGTCAGTTTTTGCATATTTTAAGTTTTTCTTGTTTGGTATCTTTACGTAAGTTATTAGGGAATAATAATTATAATAACAATTACTAAAACTTCTCAGTTTCACAAAATGATGCAACTCAAGAATTCTGTTGCATTCGTTATGATTTCAATTCACAAAACGAGCTGGACGAATGCTAAATTGAAACTAGGAAAATGAACATACATTCATCGAAATTGCATCAAGAAGCAAGCTAGCTATGGTTGATTTTTAAAGTCTACACAACATTGCGACCTTACTAATATGAATGCATGTGAGTATCGCATCAAAATATATGCATAAAATGAGATAGGCTGGTTATATCGTACATAAAAGAACGCTGAAATTACAATTATTGCGGTATACTTGGTCTTTTGGTATGTTGTTTGGGTCCATATAGATAGTTATTATCCAGATTTGCAGCAGTCTAAAATGAACGCGCGCTGAGTTAATCCTGAAAAACCTGTAATTAAATTTAAACTAACGTGAGACATAGTTACACTTAATAAGAGAATAACGGTTGACACTCACTTGGAAAAAGTCCTTATTTGCGACATGTTTCGGACTGCAATTGGAGTCCTTCATCAGGTTGTTACGATACGATAGATTTCCAAGTGAGTGTCAACAGTTATTCCCTTGTTGAATGTAATCATTGTAATCAGTGCAATTATTACCTACTCGCATTCTAAATTTAAATTCGTAAATCTATTATCTGTTCAATTTGACTTTCTTATGATTAACGTAATAAGGTATGTAGTATGGAGAAAATGTATGGGATATTAAATATTTATTCGAGATTTTCACACTGTTGATCCAAGTATTTCTTTTTGACCGCAGCCGAGAAGGGAAGCACCGGTTCAGGGCCCGTAAATCCCCTTTCCGCCTCCTCCCTTGCCAGCTAGTCCGCTGTCTCGCTACCCGCTACACCCTGGTGTCCTGGCGGCACCCATGCCACCGTCACACCTGGATGCTCTCCTATCTCATTGAGTTATTAATGGTAGGTACTAACGTACTTCCGTTTAATAAAACCTTTTTATGACAGATATAAACTCTGCCAATATAATTATCCTATCCATACAACTTATCGTATCTATGTTAAAAACAAATTACCTACATCCTTGCGTCTTACGATTTATCTCCAACTGAACATGCACGCGTGATGCATTTGAATCGATATGAATACTCGCTTAGCATCTGCGATGCAACGGAACGTGAATTGCATTAAGTGCATATTACTAAGTGCGTGAGTTGTAAGAAATGAGACTTTAATATCTTTAATGTGTTGAAAACCGTAGGCAAGGACCAGCTTTACAATATACCGTGCTGGCGCCCCCTGCCCCGCGACTACATCGCAGAATTCACAGATGATGCTGTTATGAGATCAACCCGTTCTCTCCCATCCGCGAAAAAAAAAACAAAACAAAACACTCTTTTGTTTTCCGGCCGGGGATCTCAGTCACCGGGACGACTGAAAAGGTATTATTTTTTAATACAACCTTATAATGATTACAATCCGATTACTTATATTATACGTAATATGAAATATGAGTGACAAACATACTTTCAGGGAAGTATCCCTTTCTGTATGCAAACACTCCATTGAGCACTTTACTTTCGTCAGATGACGTTATCTCTATGAAACTGGCAAAGTAATGTTTCCATTCACTCAGTCATCGTATAAGGTTGAACAAAACAAGTAATATCCTTATCTTCCATACATCTCTAGCTCTGACGAAAGACAAAGTAAATTTACTCATTCCCGTCTAGATTTTATGACTTAAGCACTAATGAGTACAACATTGTGAAGAAAATTAAGACATAGTTACACAGTCGGGAGTAGAAACTAGATCCTCGTAAACGGGTAGTGTGTTTCATTATATTTTACTGGGTAGCATTTAACGAACCACCAAATTAGGTGCCGAATGATGCTCTAAAAAATTACATTGATTACCAAACATACTAGATTCGCACCAAATTTTCAACTCCTTTTAAATATAAAGTGCAACTCAAAGAAGTAACATGTCGATAACCTATTAAATTTAATTGTTACCAAATAAATTAGTCACTACCCAAAAATACTTAATGATCACCTAATTTCAAACACCAAATTTCATATAATTTACATCCAAATATTACAGGGCTCGTAATCCTATTAAAATTATTTACACCCAAATAATTCTTTCGATACCCAGAAATACTACATGATCACCAAATTTCACGAGGCAATTGTTTTTTAACGCCCCACGCGCAAAGCAGTTCCAATCTAGTCTAACCTCATTGCTAGCACACTGATGCGGTTTTCCATACGGTCCGTCTCGCTCGCACGTCGCACCGCGTGCGAGCAAGACAGCGCTAAATGATTTTATTTTATAGAAGCTTCAAAATTTCTGTAATTTTAATGAGACACGTACATAACATAATTTAATTTAATATCTTTTCAACAGTGCTTTCCGTACTGGTCGCATACAGCTATTTGTTCTCAGATGTTTTTGCCTCTACTCTATTCGCTGATAATCGTCAATTTGCCTAGGTAGTAGTATTTTTCTATGACATCTATTTTTATTTCAAACTAGTGGACATTGGAACAGTATTGACGGATCTCCGCTGGCGCGGAGCTCCTATTTTGAGTTATTTTGGCCCTTCGGGCCGATGCAAAACTAACATAACCTAAACCTACCTATATACCTATTAACTACCTTTAATTTTTCCATGAAAGTCTATCTAAATTAATAAAGTAAACTCATTTGAGGACCTTTATCCATTTTCATAACAAACTAACAATTTAATAAATCAACAAAACTCATTTTCAAATAAAAGTTTTCAATCAAACGCGTTCACGTCAACGCATTAAAAAATTAATAATAAAACTTTTTGCAGTTTGTAAACCATCAGCAATAGGTAGTTAGAATGAAACAGCAATAGGTACCTTTCACTCTAACGACAATTTGTATTTGATTGAGTGAGATAGCGGTATACGTGTTATTATTTCACACAGCCACATTGCGCGTTGTTTTTTAAATTAATTTAGAATTTTACTTTCTAATTTATAACATTTTGGAAATGACTAAAATATTTATAGTGCTAAAACAATTAATTTGTAACTGTTTACTAAAATGTAGCATGCGATGTGTATAATATTTGGATGTAATTCTAATGAAAAAAGGTGCATGAGATTAGGTGGTAGTTTAGTGTTTTTGGTGGTACTTGACAATTTTTTTGATGCGATTATAAATTTATAGGAACGCAATAAGTAAAATAGGTGCAAGTGCTGCAAAAATAGGTAGAATATTTTTGGTGACTCGGAATTGCTGATCGATAAATTTTTTTGAGTGTTCAACCTTATTTTAGGGTTCGAAAATTTGATGATATCAAAAGTTATTTAGGTGATCATTTTATTTATTCCCTATTTTACTTAGTAACTCAGTATCATAGACTCAGTTTAATCTAGGGCCATGTGGTGTTAGCGGTGAATCGCAACAAGCCGCATTTCCGTCCAAAACTATTTACATACATCATGTATTTTTGTATTCATTACCTTTTTTGCTCGGCGGCGATGAAATTGGTTGACCCATGCGTCGAATTTTAAAATACACCTCTGTACCCTTACCATGAGTTTGCAATGGTTGAATGTCAATTTACCGGTTTGGATGTCCAATGTATTGCTTATGGAAGTCTGCCTGTGCTTAACCCGACCATCAAAATTTGCTCGGTCGGCGATAGAGACAAAACATGTCACTCTTTTCTATTTCCTCTTATAGGAATCGCATCTTTCAATCGAATCTTTCTGTATCAAAGCGTGTCGAGCCCTTGCATGTAGTAAGTCTTAGTAATCTTGAAGCCGAATATCGTTTTAAGCCCGTCATTTGTACAATTCTGTGTTTTGTGCAATAAAGTTTAAAATATCTGGGCGACCGAGCTTTGCTCGGCGTTCTCCCGGATATGAGACCTATCTACATCGATTGTTCGCCCCCGAAAACCTCCACATAGTAAATGTTCAGAACGCATCCAAACTCTCTCAAATAGTAAAGCCGTTTCTGAGATCCCCGAAATATATACTTATACAAGAATTGCTCGTTTAGGGATATAAGATAAATAAATATCACCCCTTATGGCATTAAGTCCGCGATTTGTGCATATTTCTTGTGCAATAAACTTAACATAAATAAATATCTTAAGCATAATTATTTCCTCGACGTGGATGTCATTCACACTCGACGTAAGTGTTGCTGGTAACGTTTGACCAGGCGTTACGAAACGACGAAACACGAACAGAATTCGTAATTGAAACATTTTTGATCTTAAAGAAAAAAAAACTACATAGAGACTACTGGACCGATTGAGTTAATGGTATATACATTGTGAATTTCTGTATGACAAAGGCTTAAATATGTTAGTTTAAGCTTTTGAGAAACCAGACAATAATTTAGACTTTGTGGTTGTGAATCACTTACTTTGAATAACAAACACGTTATTACAGGCACTTGTCGGTAAGTGAGTCAGTCTGAATTACTCAGGTAATGAAGATTAGGTTTCTAGAAAACGTATGTGAGTAATGTTTTTCCCATTATCTACTGTAGCCGAGTGTTTTCTGTACCTCTAGTATATTTTTTCTCGAAACAGTAGTTCTAGTATAAGTTTTTTCGAACATTAACTAATTCGAAAGCGTTTGCGTTTTGTCTCAAAATGTATGAAAACGCTCTCACCGAGTTTGAAATACGCGCGTTCATCGGTTAGCAACAAATGTTATACTCGCTGTTTTAGTTTCCACTAGTGACCACCAGAGGCGCTGTTCACGTTTTCATACCATTTTCATACATTTTGAGACAAAACGCAAACGCGTTCGAATTAGTTAATGTTTGGAAAAAACTTATACTAGAGCTACTGAACACAAACGAACTCGAGTTTCAATTTGTATGACAACAAATAGTTACTACGAGAGGCGCTGTACTCGTTGGTATACAAATTGTGAGTAAACGCACAAACGTTCGTTTGGGTTTAGTTTCGAAAAAAATATACCAGAGGTACTGGAAGCCGTGCTTTCGAATCTCGGCTCGTTTCACTGAATTTTACAAAAAACTTGCACGTAATATCTTTTGATATCTAACCGTAGTTTAGTAAAGAAAATTATTGTGAGGAAACCCGTATATAGTCCTAACAAGGTCTATTTTTCCCTGATTTGGAATCAGATGGCAGTCGTTTTCGTAAACAAGCGCCAACGCCAAAATCTTGAGATTAAGTCCCAAGCAAACCCGAGATCCCTTAGTGTAACCGGGAATAACGATAGGAGGACGATGATCTACTTTAAGAAAAAACAAGTGTTCTTGTATTAATTTCGTCTCCCAATTGAACACTCAGTTTCATTAAAAGTTACCTGTAACTTACTCGATTCTCAGTTTCTTTAAAAGTTACTTGTATTTGCTGACCCAAAAAATTCTACGTGTTTTCATTCTGACATAAAGTTTTGTTATTTAGATAAAAAAAACAGTAAATAAAAATTATTTCAAAGCATTTCAAAACAAACATTAAGAGCACCAGAAAGTCTGGATAAATTCAATTTAGTGAAAATGCAAACGGAGTGGGTAAAATCGGAAAGTTCGTAGTAATGTGCACTCCTGTGCTGAAATGTCGATACAACCTGCTTTCGAGCGAACTCTTATAACGCAGCGGTTACACGAGAGAATGGGGAATTATGTTTATGTCACACCTAGCCATAAAGTGACCATTATCGCACGCTCCGCGCGCGAAAAAACCCACTTCCTGGCCAGGGGGTGACAAAATTTTGTACTTACCACGGGCGATAATAAAGAAAGCCTCAGATCGTATATTTATCGCCCTTGCCTTCGGCTCGGGCGTAAATTACCTGCGATCTGAGACATTCTTTGTTTTGTAAGTAATGTACTATAGGTTTTCGAGCGTGCGAAAGGTTTTATGTTTATTTTAACCTTAGTCTACCAATAAATGACACCTCTATACTTATTTGACACGTAATCAATTTAGGGCTGATATTTTTCCTTTTTATTGGCGTGATTTTGCAGTAGTGATACGGGTGACATTAAAAATACTCTCTAATATAACATGGCACATTTTGGGTTCCTTATTTAAAAAGGATAAAACGGAACCCTTATTGGATCACTTTGTTGTCCGTCTGACTGTCTGTCTGTCCACCTTTATCTGGGGCACGCGTGGAGGTAAGTATCGAGTTTAAGTTAAAAATATCTGGGCGACCGAGCTTCGCTCGGCGTTTTCTCGGGCATGAGACCTAGCTAGATCGATTGCTCTTCCCCGAAAACCCCCACATACCAAATTTCATCAAAATCGTTAGAGCCGTTTCCGAGATCCCCGAAATAAATATATAAATAAATAATTAATATACAAGAATTGCTCGTATAAAGATTAAAGATATAAGATAAGATAAAACCGTATATAGGCACATATTCAGGTCAACAAACTTTTGTTCTTTTTCTTCGATATTTTATTTGATATACATATAGGTAGGTTAGGTTAGGTTTGGTATTTGATATACATATAGGTACTTATAACTAACAGTAAAATACTGTGATCAAATAAATTTACTTATGTAGGTGATGAAAATTCATTTTATTTATCATTACGCATCATCAACGAAGGCAAAAGCATGAACAAATAATAATATGAATGATATATTATTTCGCTATTTTTGTTTCAGACTGTGTAGTCTTATCCTAACAATAATAGTGAAAAACTTTTTATACGATACGAAACTAAATTATGTTTTTGCTCAGTCGTACTATTCGCTTTGAGATGAGACAGATGCAAAAGTCGATTTGAAAGTAATCGAACTCATTTAGAATATGGACCATATTATGCAGGTGTTGCCTGGTTAAAAGGTTCCCAATCGTTGTGGAATTGAATTGGACTGCATTTAAAATTATTCAGCATTTTTGCCGGTTTAGTAAACGATATTGGTTTTATAAAGAGTGAACAAGTTTTCGAGTACTTATAGGATTTGCCACCCGACTCTCGGATTCAGGTAGTAGGAAGTTGAAAAATGTAGTTGAGCAGTTCAAAAACACCTGAATTGCGCGCCGTGGTTTCCATACAATTTTCATAAAGTTTATTATTGGATGATTTATAAAACCATGGAAACATATTTATATTTGTTAATTTTTGAAGTGAAAACTTCTTTAGCGGCGCTGAGCACTTTTGTACTGGGGAAAAATGTATAAACTCGCGATAAATTCTATGACCAGGTTAGTTGACCCCTCCTCGTATCGTGATTGCTATGTTACGAGGGGTCCCCAGCTGGTCTTCTTAGAAAGCCAAGGTTCTAACTGTTCTGAGACAATCCTAAGATTTTCCATAAAGATCATATTTCAAATAAATTCTCATGGAAAGTAGCTCTTATTGTCCCTAAAAAAGCGTTTCCAAAGTCCAATATCGGATAGCCAGACTGACCGATTTCCGTAAAGATCATATTTCAAATAAATTCTCATGGAAAGTAGTTCTTATTGTCCCTAAATACGGTGACAGTTCCCTTCAAAATACCTAATGGCCAAGAGTGATGGATAAAATACCAAGGGCCTGACACGCTTTGTAAGAGAAAGATAGCCTTATTGCGATTCCTATGAGAGGAAGTAGAAAATAGTGCGATGTTTTGTCCTTATCACCGACCGAATTTTTTTTCACGGTCGGGTAAAGGCAATCTTTCATGAAGTGTCAAGAAGATTGCATAACAAATTGGCAATATTTGGTAATAATTTACCAGTAGTGTTTGGGTGTTCAGTGCAAACATGGTGGGGTGTTCAGTGTTGGGCTGTAAAAGCAAACTCGACCGAAAAAAGGCGGATGTTACATTCCATGCGTAAGTACATTTTCTTTGCATTTTGGACCCGTGTTTATTTCTAAAATCCATTTTGTAGGTGATAGTGTATCTAGGGTATATTAAATCGATGCTAAAATCTCACCGGAACCAAGTTACTGAGCTAAATCATTAGTTATATCATGAGACACTTGATGAAAAAGGAAAAATATGTAAATTAATTCAAAAATAACCTCCAAACATTAAACATACAAACCGGTCAAATCGCGTACTATAAATCTACCATAGAAGCCAGCTTAGAATTGATGTCCCATCATTCAGTCGGTTTATAATTCGATTTCGGGATACCAACAAATAATAAAAAAATCCCCTGAAGATTACCCCACGTTTCGGGAAATTCAAGTAATTTGATTTTTTCAGTTTTTCAATAGAGGATGAATTCCGAAAAAAATGAGGACTGAGGGAACAGGAAAAGAGAATTGGGAAAATCTATAAGTAGGTATTTGTTTATTTATTGTAAATAAAGTTATAAATATATTAAGTAAATTACTTGTTCTAATTTAAAGTTTATCCTTTTATTTCAACAACGACATACCTAATTTATCTATGAAAGACAAAAAGGAGCATGTAAGTAGTAGGCACTTTAAGGTTACTTATTACTTATAGTAATTAGTAATTACTTACTAGGTACTTTCATCGTCTAGAGACTAGAGACTATTTATTAATTATCGTATGGCATTTATTTCGAACCGTGAGATCTTCGAGAAGACAGTACGGTTGCCAGTTTTTGACAGACTTAACATTTAGCATGGTTCTATGGGTGACGTGATGACCAGCAAGTCAAGCGGCGAGCAGCAAGACAAGACCAGCGACCAGCGACGAGCGACAAGAAGTAAATGTATAATACTTGAATCAGTGAAACCGCCGTTTTACGCAACGGTAATAACTTTATATACCTAGGTAAGATTATCACAAAAAGAGTGGTCGGTCGAGATCAATTATTTTACGATATCGCCTACGATATTGTGTAAATTTAGTTTGTGAATCAAAATGCCGACTTACTACGGAATTCGATCACTTATGTAACTATGTAGGTATTAGCCGATTAAATTTTAGGGTATTTTTACCCGACTGCAAGGCAGGGTTATGTGTTTCGCGCGTATCTTGTATGTATGTATGTATGTATGTATGTATGTAATATTCTTTATTACCTGACATCTTCTAATTCCCTGAACGGATTTTAATGTTTGAGATATCGTTAGATTTGCCTTACCAGCCCGAGTGTTCTTAGAAATGTGACGTCAAAAAAAACAAAGATGGCGGCCAGCAGACACCATTTTGTAAAACAAATAAAAAATAAAGTTGACGAACTATATCATGTGGGTTATCATTGAATAGGTATTTTAAAATCATTATAAGGTTTCTTTAATCATTAGTTAGTGAAAACAACCGTTTAGGATTTATAACTATTCAAAGTTTAATAGTCGGATCCACTATCCGCTATGCGCAATCACTCATGTTTTCATTGTCATCGTCATTCGAGGTTTGCTTTACACACGTTTAACAATTGCAACAGTGGCGTAGCGCCCATACAAACTGATACCCACCCGCTTTCCTTACAAAATCTTGCTCCAAACTACTTGCTGTTAAAAAGTTAATTTAATAAATCATCAATTTATGAATACAAAATATCCATTACCTAAATACAATTTGATAATACGATTTACTTTAGCGTCATAATAGATTTAAGCTAACCACTACGAAATCTACGCACGCGAATGCCAAACGCAACGCACTTCATAAAACCAAACAAGCCGGCGGAGTTTAGCATGCCTCCTAGTATCGTGATTGCGATGTTAGGAGGAGTCAACTCAGCTGGTCATGTAGGTGGTAATATAAGACCAGCTAGTTGACCCCTCCTAGTATCGTGGTTGCGATGTTAGGAGGGGTCAACTCAGCTGGTCTTCCCAATCGTAAGACTTAAAACACCAAACCTGAGGAAGGAAGTTTCCTCTTACTGGCTTTTCCACTAAGTCCAATATCGGATAGCTAGACTGAAAGTAGTTCTTATTGTCCCTAAATACGGTGACAGTTCACGTCAAAATAGTAGCCAAGCGTGATGGTCAAAGTACGAATAATTTTGAATCGACTTTGTAATCGATGCTTGGTTTCCGATTTCAATTAAAACTTTAACTGTGCAGAAAATTATAATTAAATCCAAAATTTACGTGCATATGAAATAATTCATCTTCGTGTTAATTTGATAAATTATAACGTTTTATGCACTCATGTGTGTAGATGGATTATTCGAATATGAATATCAATATCTTTGTTATTTATTTTCTTTAAATCATGTCATTGAATTTTCACTTCTAACGGCACTCCCGGAGTGCAACCCGTTGTTTTTTTTTCTTCGATACTAATGATATATTTGACATTTCCTTCATTAACCAAAATTTCAAAACTATAATAAAAGTAAAAGCCTGCATTGGAAAATTACACGTTGTTTGAAATGCCATACTGACCCGAGGAACTTATTTTATAACACACCTGGCCATAAAGCGGCAATAACCGCACGCTCCGCGCGCGGGAAATCCCACTTCCTGGCCAGGGGGTGACATAAAATGTTGTACTTAACACGGGCGGTAGTAAAGAAAGCCTCAGATCGCATTTTTATCCTTAATACCTGCGATCTGAGACATTCTTTGTTTTACCGCCCTTGTTAAGTAATGTACTATTTACTTTCAGACATACCTATACTTTTAATATAAAGAATTATAGAATATGATAAAAAAAGTTGGATCTTCACTTTACTTTTTACCTCGGGCTATCTAGGTACTCAAACAATACAATTTCAATGTTTTCGGCATGTTAAATCTCATTGGAGGAAATTCAAAATTTGTCCAAAAAGTCAGCAATAACTGTGTTTCTTTTTAATGTTTTACCGCAGAACTGATGTAGATAAATTGTAAATAAATTGAGTTGATATGGCGATTACTTGAGTTCTTGACTTGACATATGTATTATCCTTGTTATCATTACTCGAAGAGTACATCTGAATGTCTGTCAAATTAGACCAGCTTGACAGGACTGGCTTCCCACGAGGCGGCTTGACCCTTGAGTATAGGAAATCTTTTATCCCAAAATTCATTTCCTGAGGCTGTGAAAAGGTTTCAGGTGAATCTTTATGTTGAAGAGCGTTGACGGATCCCACGCCTGAAATAGCAATTACCTCCTAAAGGCCCATTTACATGATGCAAAAAGATGCGATTTTGATTACATTGAGGGGCACCAAGGCACATACTACGAGCACCATCCAACCCTTCAATGTAATGAAAATTGCCCTTTAGGCAATTAAAGAGTTCTCTTTGAACGGAATGTTATCACATCACGAAACCATCTTCCAGAACTTCCAACAACCATTTAATCCGCAACTCCCGCACTTTGTTCGATATCTTAAAAACATTAAACGTAATAAGGTTCTTTGAATGTAAATAGTTTAGGCGATATTGCTTTTTTGGAGTGGCAATTCCCATAACGTGGTATCAGAATAGGCATCAAGGCAAAATAAGGAAACAAACATTATAAGGGTCTAATTAGAGGGACTATTTTGGTATTGTTGCTATTCCTCGACTGAGATGCTGTGATAAAAGATTAATTAGTGAGGTTGTTATGAATTGATTATGCAGGTTAAATAATCTAAATGGGGCAGTGAGGGCGAATCTGGAACCGCCGGAGGTACCGTTTTGTTCTTAGGAGTGACGACGCCAATTTGGAAAAGAAATTAAGACGTTAACGTATATTACAGATCATCATCATCATCATCATCATATCAGCCGAAAGACGTCCACTGCTGGACATAGGCCTCCCCCAAAGAGTGCTACAATGACCGGTCTTGCACCACCCGCATCCAGCGGACTCCCGCAACCTCATCATCAGTCCACCTTGTGGGGGGTCTACTCACGCTGCGCCTTCCGGTCCGTGGTCGCCACTCGAGAACCTTTCGGCCCCAACAGCCATCGGTACAGGTATATTACAGATGACTGTACCTTTTTAGGGTCCCGTACCCGAAGGGTCCAAATGGAACCCTATTGCTGTCACTCACGCGTCCGTCCGTCTGTCGTTCGTCTGTCACACAGGTTTTCAGGCAAACAGCTGGAGCTATAGTCTTTAAATTTTCACAGTATTAAGTATATTGTCAGCCCAAAGCCATGCAAATAGACAATGCTTATTTTTAAATGTTTTTAAGGGGGCCTCCCATACAGCTAAAGGGGGTTACGAAATATTTTTTTAATCTACCTCATCGAATGGGGTATCCTTGTCTAGAGCTCGTTGAGTTGATAAATACTGTACTTTTTGATTTATAAAATAATGAAAAAGATATATAAATGAGAACCCACTGAAGTCAGCTTTTTTTTGTTCAAAGGATTTTTTTGTCTTCCTACTCACTTTGAACTTAAAAATAATAATGATTAATATTACGTATATTTCACTAACAAATACTAGTCAATTGTAAATTAGGTGTTTTTTTTTTTTAATTTTCTTATTTTTCCTTAAAACCCTATTAATTTTGCAGTTGTTCGGAACCCTAAATGTGCGAGGTCCAACTCGCACTTGGCCGGTTTTGACAATGGTGTCCTATCATACAGCCATCAGGCCTTGCATTAGGTTACAGTATAGGATTAGTCATAACGGATAAACACTGCAGACTATGGACACTTGTGGAAGAAGTGGAGTCACCTCCAGGAGAGTCATAAGCGCATTCCGGGCTATTAGATTTTGAATCACCATGACAAAATGACACAAGACACGCTGTCCCTATACTGAAAACTAACATATAACAAGTCTAAAAATCTGAAACACCGGTTAGAAATTGGGCCATTTTACGGAAAGTTGTACACTCGACTATTTTTTTAATTCGGATAAAATCGGATTTTTTCTACTCTGAATCGAAAGCACTTTCGAACCTAATAGGAGAAACAAAATTCTCCCAAATTTTTCATACAATTTCCAGTTTTTCCATTCCGTTACCACCATACAAGCATTATAAGATTAGTATGAAAACGGTAACGGAATGGAATAAAAAAAATTGGGACACTTTTTTTCTTTGGCACACTATTTTATTCGAAAGTGCTTTCGATTCTGAGTACAAAAAACCCGATTTTATCCAAATAAGAAAAAAGTCGAGAGTACAACTTTCCGTAAAATGGCCCAATTACGTTTTTGCAGCTAAAACGCACTAAAGTTCCAGATTACATCCCTCTACAAATCTTAGGGAGGGCCGCTGGTTGCTACTACAAATAGTTGAGTAAAAGAGCCACACTTAACCGAACTATAAACCATACGAATTAATAGCGCAGATAATCCCGATAAACACAAGTAAACCCAAAGTTTACGACCCCTAAAACAGAGTGAACGTAAATATCTGTGTTTACGTATCGTGTCAATTTTATTGTGTCAACGTCTTTATGGTAGGTTATATTCCATTCTAAGTTATTGTTTTGCTCGGTTTTAGAATTGCGATTGGAAAGGAAAGCTTCTGTTTCCATCCAACAAACACTGCCTACATGTTCGGAAAACGACGCCATCTTTTACCGACTGCTTCAGAAGCTGCTGGGACTTGGGAGACAGCATCTAAAAGGTCGATTGCTCGAGTAATGGGACATAGCTACACACAAAACACACGCTTGTGCCCCAATACGGGTAGGCAAGGAGCATTTTGAGCGAGGTAGGGCATAGTGAGTATTTGAAAGGGGTGATACTAGCTTTTTCCCGCGACTTTCCGCGTGGAATTCTTTTAGGTACCTTTTCCTTCTATACAAACTTTCACCCCCCATTTCATAACTATCCTATGTCATTCCTCTCCAGGCTCTCATTATCCCTCAGAAGGCCACAAAGAGCTATTGCTGTGAGGGTGGCGCGAGCTTACCGTACAGTCTCGTGGGCGGCGGCAACGGTGTTGGCGGCGGATACCCCGTGGGAGCTTCAAGCCGGAGTCCGGTTCAAAAAACAAAAACAAACCTGCATGTCTATAGCTGTCAACACAATGTATCCTCAAGTCAATAATGGGCCAGCAACTAGGTACCTACTATCAGGCAGCCTGGAAGCCTTATTGCCATAGTCAGTCGGTTTACATATTGCATTAGTTTGGGAAACACGAAGCACTTAAAGCACCGTAAGTTATTAAACCATTTGAGCCCCTTGCATATCCAGGTTCTTAACGGTATTGCAATTAGGAGATTGCAAATACGTTGCATTCTGGCTTAGATGCCTTTCCATTAATTACTTGTAGAGGTATCCATTCTGTCGATAGTACTTAATATTACTTAATCAGGAGTGCCTTAATTTTTGGTTCTATACTGCCCGAACTTTTTGATTGAAACCTGTGATCTTAACATAAATTTAAAAAAAAAACTTGTATCGGTTCGATACTAACCTTAGTCATATATTATATAACTGTGTGGTAGGCGTGATCCGTAAAAGACAAATTTACTACATTCCAAGATTCCAACTGCAGTTTGTACAGAAACTGCGCGGTTAACTGCTTATTTTACAGATGTAGCTTTCTTTTCTGGGAGAAAACCTGCTCAGTGGGGCAGCTATCGGGGAAAGTCAGAAATAAGTAGCTAAAGGGGAGCGCGAAAAAAAAAGACCTACCCCATCGAGTGGGGTATCGTTATTTCTACTCATTGAGTGCATAAATATTGTATTTTTTGTTTTAATAAATATAACATTTTTGGGCCACCCGTAGATTACTCATGTCTAAGAACATTTTTAGCTATAGGTCACCGTTTAAGAGTTTTATGCGAAAAAATAAAAAATGACCTTTAAATGACCTTTACCTACACCTTTATCTTATCGTTATCTCCACCCCCATCCCCTAGGAATTTTAGTATGTTGTTGAGGACATGTTCACCTACAAGTATACCAAAATTTGCTTACATACGAATTATTTCCGCCAAGATATCCTTCATTTACTGGATCACTAGGGCCATTTTACGGAAAGTTGTACACTCGACTTTTTTATTTTTATTTGGATAAAATCGGGTTTTACCTACTCAGAATCGAAAGCACTTTCGAACCTAATAGGAGAAAACAAGTGTCCCAAATTTTTCATACAATTTCCAGTTTTTCCATTCCGTTACCACCATATTTACCACCATTACAAGATTAGTATGAAAACGGTAACGGAATGAAATAAAACAAAATTGGGACACTTTTTTCCCCTATATCATTCGAAAGTGCTTTCGATTCAGAGTAGGAAAAACCCGATTTTATCCAAATTTAAAAAAAAAAGTCGAGTGTACAACTTTCCGTAAAATGGCCCACTAGCGCCCTGAGAGTCTCAGGTTTAACACACTAGAGACCTACCCGCGTCTTGCTCCTGTGGGCACGTTAAGGGACGTTATCGCTGCCTTTTTTGTGATCCCAAATTCTGTGGCTTCCGCCACAAAGAGCACTGACTACCTCAATCACCTTTTACGACAAGCGGAGAAGACCTTAGACCCTTGAGCCTACACAGTTTACAGATCAAATCTACGATTTATTTAACAATAGATATTTTTTTCAGTATGGTTTTATTAATGTTTGACACTTTAAGATATGTGATATGTTTGATAGTTGACACCTTCGGTTCGCCTCTGATGATTATGATATAAGTTTGAAACTTGCAACTATTATTTAGGCCAGTGTCGAGCACTAGCACCTTTACCTTATTAGAATTCGTATTTGAATTTCTGAAGAGGATGGAGTACTAAAGGACACATACGTTTATATTCTACATGTTTTTGTTGTGATGCAATAAACTTCATATCAAATGCACTGGTATTTCTATAATAACACAACGACAATGCATGTATTATGCAACGCTTGTGAAATGCATACATTGCAAGGTTATGAGTTAGATAATATATGTTGTGTAATGTTTAGAATTGCTTTACAAACCTGCAAAAAAATACTATTCATGTTTCATTACTTCGTGCCTGTTATTAATGATGAATTAGTTTATTAATTAACCTGAATAAATTAATGATAAATAATAAGAAATAAAAAAGTATCACAAAACAAGCCAGAATGAAGAATACGACGAAAAGTCTTGAGCGAATAATAAGAAAAAAAACACAATCTCACAAAATAAGCCGAAATGAAGGAATACGAGGGATACGAATATGAGGAAAAGTCTTGAGCGTAGGAAACTTTTCGTCTGATTCAGAATGATAATTGACCGAGTGAAACGAAGGTCTCTGTTTTAGCTTCGCCAAAAATGCTTTCGTATGTTTGGATTTCCGGCTGTTCTCCTCTACAGGTTGCATTTCTTAACCGATTCTTGTGAAATTTTGCGAGCAGGTACGAAAATGAAAATAAAATTTTTTGTCGAGTAAATTTTTGGAAATTTAAAAGAAACAAACTTTTTATCAATTATTTCGTATTTTTCTGCGGCCGTTTTTTCCTCTACAGGCCGCATTTCTCAACCGATTCTCGTGAAATTTTCTGAGTAGGTTTTATGACTACATAGAATTTTTAGGCGAATAATTTTTTGTAAATTTAGATTTTTTTTTCTTTTATTCAATGGTTTGTTCTCCTCTACAGGTCGGATTTATCAACCGATTTTCGTGAAATTTTGTGAGCAGGAGCGGTAAATCTATAGAAATTTATCATCGAGTCACTTTTTGCTTATTTCAAAAAACAATTTTTTTTTTCAACGATTTTGTGTTTCTGCGGCCGAATTTCGATTTGTTCATCTCTATGGGTCGCATTTCGCAACCGATTCTCGTGAAGTATTGTGAGCACAGGATCTTTGATTACATAGAATATTTTTGTCGAGTAATTTCAAAAAAATCCTCCTCTACAGGTTCGATATCTAACATAGTTTTGGAAATTAAAAAAAAAACACTCACGAGGTCTGCAGCTCATAGAGCCACTAGTTTTGCACAGCCTAAATATAATACCTGCGGCTCTCAGTAGCGATTTGCTATTTTGGCCTCGCTAGGTCCCACGCTATGTGGTAAAGTACCAACCGCCTCTTTCTCACCACCCATGTCACTTTGTATACAAATACATGTACTGGACTTTAGGACAAATCCGTCACTGAAGGCTCTCCAGATTAATTAAAATACATATAAGAAAAGTGATTTGAGCGTTTTTGAAAATTCATCCCTAAAGGGTGTAAAAAAGGGGGTTGAATGTTTGTATGGAAAACGAGCAATATTCGAAGAGAAACGTCGTCTGTAGTAATATAGCAGGTAAGTAGATCAAAACATTAGGTAGCAAAACTAGACTATCCGTGCGAAGCCGGGGCGGGGCGCTAGTTTTTAATAAAAATGTCACACGTTACGGACACAAATACGCCTATATTTCGTAACCTAATTTAAAATAATATCCCTAGGTTGCAGTGACCTTGTGCTATCGCCGGCTGGGAAAGAAAAAAATTGTGGTTAACTGTTTCAGAGGTCGGCCAAAAAGTATGTTCTATACGTTGCTGTTTTTTTCGGGTTCCGTAGTAAACAAGGAACCCTTATAGTTTCGCCATGTCCGTCCGTCCGTCCGTCCGACCCCCGTTTTTCTCAGTAACCGTTAGTGCTAGAAAGCTGTAATTTGGCATGAATATACATATCAATGACGCCGACAAAACGGTAGAATAAAATGATTAAAAAAAATTTTTTTAGGGTACACCTCCCCTACATGTAAAGTGGTGGTGCAATTTTTTTTCTGCCAAACCCCATCGTGTGGGGTATCGTTGGATAGCTCTTCTAAAAATATTATTATGTTTTTAGAAGCATTTTTTGATTAAAGAATTGGTTAGCGTGATATTAAGCTTTGAAGTGATAATTTTTGCTATGGTCAAGTGTCCCCCCCCCCCCCCCCTGCCAGCTAAACGGTGGCTACTAGGCATGTGAAAAAAATCATGGTAGTAGTATATACGATGAATTTAAAAGGAAAACTATCACAGCTAAGTAGCCATTACTAGTTAACGAGTAATAGTCGAACTTCAGAAATGTACTTTGCAAAAGCAAACTTTCGTACAATTTCCATTGATACCTTAGATAATGTTGTTAATTCTTTCAAAAACATAGTAAATATATGTTTGCGAACTTTTTAGTCCATATAATGTAACGGG
Source organism: Cenopis cana (assembly GCA_951800055.1). Classification (NCBI taxonomy): domain Eukaryota; kingdom Metazoa; phylum Arthropoda; class Insecta; order Lepidoptera; family Tortricidae; genus Cenopis; species Cenopis cana. Next base: position 14,715,731 of record OX637476.1, on the reverse strand, counting down.
TGGACGACTACGGAACCCTACCTTGCGCGTGGCCCGACACGCACTTGGCCGGTTTTTTCACCTAATCGTCCCAAACATTGTCTTTTTGACCAAGTATTGCAATGTAAGGCGACTTCCTGACTTGGCGGGGCGGGATCGATATGTGACATTTTTTTCTTTGACGTAAACTTACTGTCGTCGCAAAGATTCCCACTTGACAGAATACTGTCAGTATTACATTTGCGCAGTAGTAATATTATGCGCAGCAACGGACCAGTACTGCCTTTGCATCGTCCCGCTTCCGCGCATCCCGCGCCAGTTAGGAAGCAACTCATTTAAATGTAGGGGCGCAGTAAAAAGTAGTACTGAGTTGACTGACAGTTGACACTGACATTTGACAGTTTTCTTATATCGACCCAAAACAAGGTCAGGCACTGGATCGGGAGTATTCTCGGAGGACCTGAACATACATATCTCGACACCATTAGGAGCCCACAGCACAGTCTTCCAGGCAGAGTGTATGGGCATAATAATGGCTGCTCACGCAATCGTCTCCAGGGAGGTAAGAGGATATCCCATCCGCATACTCTCTGACAGCCGATCAGTGCTACAAGCCCTACAAAATCACACAACAACATCAGGGCTGATACATGAGTGCCACAAGATCCTGACGGAGGTATGTACCGATAACGGCATAACCCTGCAGTGGATCAAAGTCCACAGCAATTCACGCGGTAACGACGCAGCGGATGCACTAGCCAGAGAGGGTTCAGACTCTAGGGTGGAGGGACCAGAACCTATAATACCTCTACCTCCTGCATGGCTGCGAAGTACACTGCGACAACACACTAAGGTAGAACACCAAAAATACTGGCATAACCTAAGTACCTGCAGGCAAACCAAGGAGGCCCTCCCGACGATCAACCCCGAATTGTCAAGGAAGCTGATGCAGCTAAGGAGGCCAGCACTCCGTCTCCTAACGGGGGCCATTACTGGTCATGCCTTACTAAACAAGCACCTCTTCACTTTAGGTGTTACAGATAGCCCTCTCTGCAGAGCCTATATGGAGGGTGAAGAGACAGCCGCCCACGTCATCCTGTCATGCCCTGGGGTGGCAGCATACCGGGCAAAACACCTCGGATCACCGAGGTCCCTATCAGAAGTCGTCGGCAACGTCAAGGGTCTGCTAGGCTTTCTGGTAGAATTGGGTTGGCACGAGTAACGTTGTCAACCCACCACGCAAAATAGGCGCATTCGACGTCGAGTTGCGGAAAACTAGCCCGCGCAAACCTATAACCTATAACCTTATATCGTACCGCCTCCGCACCGACAAATCAGGAAGTCGCCTTACGATTTCATAAAAGGAATAAGAAGGTTCAAATAAGAAGGTTACTGATAATATCTAAACGCTGAGAGCGCTATAACCAGTCTCGCTGGGAGCCGAATCCCGTTTTACTTCAATTTTACGACTCCCCTTAAGATGTTTTTCTCGGGCAAAGTTTCTTTTATTATTCGTTGTGTCAATTTTTCCCGAGTATGATAACCGGCTTCTGTGTCGCTTATAACAGGAATCATTTAGAAGATTAATAAGACGCTGTGTCACAAATTCAATTCAATTCATTTATTCATAAACAATAAATACATTGTGTTTGAACATTACAAAAATAAACTAAAATAATATTAACTAAGTAAATATTTGATACAGAGAACAAATACAAAGTAAAATAACATCAAAATAATTCAGCGAAATCCAATAAAATTAGCAATAAAAATGTCAAAGAAGATTAATTATGAAATAATAATACCTATCATTAATTACATTTAATTGCGAAAAACACGTTTCTTAGCCTAAAAACTCCTCCACACTGTAATAACATTTTTCTAATAAGTATAATTTTAATTTAGTTTTAAATTGTTCATAACATAATATAGTTTTGAACTCGTTTGGGAGTTTATTGAACAGTTTTACTGCTTGAAACCTAGCTGTGTGTGCTACCACAGCTAGCCGCGGAGCTACTACAGGTGGCGGTAGATTTTTAGTTCTGGAAATTAATCTCAGTTCCAATTTTTCATCTGATTCAAAATTACTGCGATGTCTCACAAGATCCGTCAAGAGAACTAAAATATAAAGGCAGGGTACAGTAAGTATGTTAAGCTTCTTGAAATGATCTCTGCAAGAATCCCATTGTCTGATACGCACCATAGTACGGATTGCTCGTTTTTGAGCAGTAAAGGCCCGCTTGATATTATATTTATAGCTATTACCCCAAAGTTTAATGCTATACCGTAACTTGGATTCAATAAGGGCGTGATAAACTAATTTTAATTGCTCAGTGTTTAACTGGTCTCTAAGAGTGCGCACAGCATATAACAACCGGAAAAAATTGAACTTTCGACACAATTTAATTCTTCTTTCCAGTTTAAGTTATTGTCAATGTATACACCTAGAATCTTTATATTGTCTACTGGTTTAATTAATTCGTCCTTAATTTTAATGTCAAGAGTATCATTATTCCTAGCAGTAGTCTTAAATAACATAGTGTAAGTTTTGCTGTTATTTAGAATTAGGCTATTTGCCGAGAACCAGAGGCAGCATGCTTTAAAAATTTGTATGGTTATCCGATTCGGGTTCCTGCAACAAAAAAACCTTTTAATTTCATCCTAAAACATTCCCAACTAAATGTAGAAGTGACTCATTGACTTTTCCAACACCGTACCCTAAGGACGCTTGGTATATACTACAGAACAATTACTAGCGCGCTGCTGATCCGTAATTTAGGATTCCGTGGTAAACAAAGAATCCTTATAAGTTTCGCCATACCCGACCATTCGTCCGCGACTTAGCTCAGTAACCTTTAGTAACTACGTGGCAAGCTGAAATTTGATATGGGTATACATATCAAATTACCATGGTTATGGGTATAAATACTATAAATCATGCCGGCAAAACGGTAGAATATTTTTTTTTAATAAAAATATCTTCGATAATGCATGCACTTCACGTATTACGTTTTATTACTTGATGCCAATTTTTTGTAGTTCAGGAATCGGTATGGGTAAGTTTATGGTTTACAGTGATGATTTTCATTATGGTTAAGTGCCCAAGTCCCCCGCCAGGTCCCAGCTAGGTCTCCCACTCTCAACACAGTGCATCTTCGTGAGCTCTGGCCACCCTAGTCGCCACTAGGAACACAAGACTAGGTACTATAGGGGCTCTGTGTAGAGGTACGGACGAGGGATCTAGGACAAGATCTCTAGCTGAAAAATACTGACTCACTCACTAACATATATATAACTACTCTACACCTACACTACATCGCGTTAGAATGCTAAATGCTATTATTTTATTTGAGGCTAAAGCTAAATACTAAATCGTTTACGCAGTCGCTAGCGAGTACGGTAATGCAAACATTGCAAACTAATGGTAAAGGTGCACACTTTAGTACTTCTAATCGATAACAAAGCATAATAGGGACTGTCTCTACGAACGGTCTAATAGTAAAGAGTCACGACCAATACAATACAATATAAATACTCTTTATTGCACACCTTAATTAGAGAATACAACTCAAGAGACTCTCGCTAGATGGCTGGGTCAAGGGTCAGATACAGTAGGCGGTACTCCTGGACACGGCGCGGGTAGTCAGGAGGTTACTCTGTCGCCCTAACCACCGGTAGCTTAGGTCTCATCCCGCTGTCGGTGGCACCCTAACTTAGGTATCTTTATAATGTTTTTATACTTTGTACTGAATGTTTTTATATTTTTACTTTTATACTTTACATACAACAAATACTGTAAAAATACCTAGCCCAAGAGGAAAAAGGAATAAAGAGAATAAAAATATGCTTTATTGCATCATGATTTGATTTTGAACTTTTGGGTAGCAGGAGAAATTGACGAAAAATTGTGGTCAAAAAGAGTGTACCCAATAATAACACAAATACCTACTCTCTTAATATCTCTTAATAAAAATAAGTGTTATGTATTTATTTATTTGCTTGAGACTACGGTACAATATGAATATACATTTATACGTATAAATAACACACAATAGGTACATACCTAAAGACACACATAATTCATACCGCATGGAAGAGGCATAGTATAACATTATAATTCCGCCTCAAAAGGAAGTGACTTAGTATAATTCCTAAATTGAAACAGAGTTTCTGAGCTACCGCTTAATTGCATGAGGTAAAAAATCCTCCGTTGATTGAAAGCCAATCATTCGGAAACTTAATGAATCGCAATAAAATGTATATCCGAAAAAAGATAATTTCGATGTTATTAAAGTATTTTTGCTAGTCTTTGATGTTGGAGATAGGTCTGAAGATAATATTTTTAGGTAGGTACAGTCAACCAATTTGATTTCAGGGCCACTTCGTACCTTGTCACATTGAAAATCATTATGAAAGCCGCTAGTCGTCAAAAACTGCACAGTTTATGAGTTTTAGAACATAAAGTGAAATAGGTATGTCACAAAATTTCACCGTTTTCCGCGTGCTACTCAGCAAGATCCAGTTTTTTGAAGGTGCAAATGGGGTTCGCAGCTGCCAAACTTCGCCACTAGGTGGCGCCACTAGAGTTTGTGCCAAGACATTAGTTCGTGATAATTATTCTTTTTGGGCCGAGACCTATGAACTTGATATTTGGTGATAATGTTTATTATTACGTATATTTTACGGAACACATGCTTGCCTAGATATATGGATTCCATGCGCGCCTAGATATTATAATGTATTTGTGAGAAACATTCATATGGATGTGGAATTGTGGATATGAACTGAATTAAGACTGTACGAACAAAAAGTTGGTATTTTAGAAAATATACGGTTTTTTCTAACGTCATATCTTTGTTCAACTGACTACATTGTTAAAGTAAACTTCTGTTTTGTATAGATAAACTCTTATTCTAGACCATAGCGTTGCTAAACTTTTATTTCTATGTACGATTATTTAAAACAGTCAGGTTTTCGTCGGAGTGTTTTGCAAAAATACGCGTCAGAGCTATCTTTCAGGTACAATATTTCCATTTTAAATTGTCAAAAACGATTGGATGTTTATCTTTTACAATAGGATGTATAGTCTTTTAGTACATAGCGATCGCACTAGTTCTGAAATATTGGTTTTTACTATCTAAAAAAAATACTACAAAATGTCTAAATCGGTTTGTTTAAACATTTTTTTCCTCACATGTTTTATAATATTTTGAAAAAAAAACTTATTATTATAAAACTACAGGTTTTGCTTAATATTTCTTTTTTTTTTTAACGCTTATGGATAACCCACTTAATTTAGACGAATTTTTAAAAACCACTATAATTCACAATATAACAGCGCGCGACAACGTTGTTCGATTCATTACGCGCCGGGCCTTCCCAAGGAACGCACGTGTCGCTCTCCTCGGTGCGTTAAGGTCGGTGACCAAGCTCACACCGATACTGCTATTCTGTAGATGTAGCGCGTCCGCTACAGATTAATAATTTGATACTTGGTATTTTATTTCTTCTCAAAGCAATAAAGTAATATGACTTTTTACAGAAATGGGCAATAAACGTAAATTGTTTGGGACGAAAAAATCCAACAGTACTACGGCCACACAAGTTAAAAGGTAAAGGTATGATTCCGCTGCCGACTGCATACAGCAACTGCACGTTCCGCTGCACTCCAAATTGAACCGTAATAGTATGCGTAAAAAGCTCAATTTGAAATGAGCGGAGAAGTGTCGGAACAGCACACGCCGCTCACTCTAAATTGGGACTTTTAGTCTTATGATTACAGTTCAATTTGGAGTGCGGCGGAAGGTGCAGTTGTTGTATGCAGTCGGCAGCGGAATCATACCTTAAGGCACCATGTTACCTATTACCTATTGCTGCTAGTGATATTTCTATGTCTGGATATGTGCTTCTATGTTCTTGACGTTCTGTGAACATTTCGGATCTTTCCTTTAATTGTAAAATTCAAACTAATATTTTTTTATTCTTAACGAGCGCCCGATAATTTATGATTGCGTTGTTTGAACTAGTTATTGAATTATATGTATGTGCAATTTCAAATTTTTAAGCCAAGTAGTTTCTGTGGAAAGTAATTTAAAGTAAAACTAGTCCCCGAAACACGTGGACTCCACGTAATTATCATTCCAAATTTGACTTTTTTCCTGACAAACTTATTCCAATTTTGTTGATTAATTCGTGTTCATGCACCTCTAAAAATAGTTTGTATAGTCTCCCAACATATGTTTACTGGTTGTTATCTTTTGTGTAAATTTACTCTCATATTCATATTCATTTATATTTTTTTATTCTTAACGAGCGCCCGATAATTTATGACTGCGTTGTTTGGACTAGTTACCGAATTATATGTATGTGCAATTTCAGATTTTTAGGCCAAGTAGTTTCTGTGGAAAGTAATTTAAAGTACCAGGCCGAACGTCACAATGTACATGACAGTTATCACGCTCCCAAACGTAAAATTTATAAAAAAATAACGTTGTTTTTTGCGTAATTTCTGTATGAAACACAGGTTTTTTATTAATTTCGCGAAAATGAATAGTCAGAAGTAAATAGATTAACACATATTTAAGTATTAATAATGTGTAATGAGATAATAAATGTCGATCGTTTTTTGTAAGAAAATCGAACCACCTTAATAAGTGCGTAGGTACGTAATGTTAATAAAATAAAAACATTTAAAACTCAACACATTTTTTCCTACCTCACTCTAACTCTATAACAATGATCAAGACATGTCTGTTCAACCGGCAGCACTCGAACCGCACGCACACAGTAATCGTTTTAGTGTGTAGCTAAACATGGCCGCTCGCAGGGAGATCGCGGCTAGGATGAGTCGGAGCGAAATGTTCGTACCCTCTTAAGCCACTATACGTGTATTTGACATAGCTATCTCCACACCACATTGGCCATTAAAACTTTTATCCTATACGCCTCCGGAAACTCGTTTATTACATAGGATATTTCAACTTTCCCTTCTACTTTAGCCACCTCTTAATCCCACACGGATTCACTCAAAAGCGGAATTTTTCATTAATATTACAATTTTCCCTATGGGAACCATTTTCAACCCTTTCAGAAGCTCTTTCCTTGATAAATGCGCGATGTTTCTTTGATATATGCGCAGAAAAGATTACTTTCTTGTGTACAGTAATGGGTAAGGATACTTATTACTTAGCATTTTCATACATGATGAAAAACTGAAACAGTAGTCACGCAGCTGATTATGAAAATATATAAAAACAGTACTTATTTAGTCCCCAGTCCCTATTAGAGATGCAACGGATATCCGGTTGCTATCCGGTATCCGTTCCGGTATCCATTATTTTACTATCCGGCCGAATACCGGATAGTTGCGCACTATTCGGCCGGATACCGAATAGTGATTCTGTTTGGTATTTAACTTTGTATTTAACTTTGAAAAATAGGCGGGTGCACGTGTACTGCATACGAAATAGTTTCATACGTACTGACCTAATAAAACTCGTTTCTTGCCTAGAAAACGGTCCGCGCGAACCTACAATACGGTAACAGATTGAAACCTGCACGACGCGCCTGCCGCCAAACTAAAATGTAGGTATCGTTTGGCCGGCCGAATATTCGGCGGCCGGATACCGGATATTCGGCTGGCGATGAGGCCGAATATCCGGTATCCGGCCAAACAACTATCCGTTGCATCTCTAGTCCCTATCATCCAATCACAAATTTAAAACGACGGGAACACTGCCTGCGTAATAGGCACCCTAGGCACCAAGCAGAAGATGTATTTATTATTTTTAACTTGGTAATTTCTCAAGCTTTAACTGACAACAGTATTAGACCGGTTTCCTCGCGATGTTTTCCTTCACCGAAAAAAGCTACTGTTATCAAATAGTCGTGCATAAGTTTTTTATGTCACACCTGGCTATGCGTAAAGTGGCAATTGACAACATTTCAAAATTTATAACGATGCCTAAATCGAAAACCATTTCGGTATATATGCTACGAACGTAATAAAATAGTTTTTAGATTTTTTTTTTCTAGATTTGAATAAAATCGCCAAAATGTATATAACGGAAGTGTGACATTATTTTTACGACTGTTAGTTAATTTATTTTCTTTTCCATAATTCATTTACGATTCGCTACTTTTATCGATCGGCCGGATACCGGATATTCGGCCGGTGATGAGGCCGAATATCCGGTATCCGGTATCCGGCCAAACAACTATCCGTTGCATCTCTAGTCCCTATCATCCAATCACAAATTTAAAACGACGGGAACACTGCCTGTGTAATAGGCACCCTATGCACCAAGCAGAAGATGTATTTATTATTTTTAACTTGGTAATTTCTCAAGCTTTAACTGACAACAGTATTAGACCGGTTTCCTCGCGATGTTTTCCTTCACCGAAAAAGCTACTGTTATCAAATAGTCGTGCATAAGTTTTTTATGTCACACCTGGCTATGCGTAAAGTGGCAATTGACAACATTTCAAAATTTATAACGATGCCTAAATCGAAAACCATTTCGGTATATATGCTACGAACGTAATAAAATAGTTTTTAGATTTTTTTTTTCTAGATTTGAATAAAATCGCCAAAATGTATATAACGGAAGTGTGACATTATTTTTACGACTGTTAGTTAATTCATTTTCTTTTCCATAATTCATTTACGATTCGCTACTTTTAGATTAGATATTTTTGAATGAAAATTAGGATATCGGGAGAAATAAAAAAACACGTGGACCTCATTCTTCATTTTCTATCGATCTAGGACATAAAAAAGGCTAACTTGAAAATCCCACTTCCTTGGCCAGGGGGTAAAATAAAATTTTGTACTTGCCACGGCCGGCAGTAAAGAAATCCTCAGGTCGACATTCATTCTTTGACACATTCTGACTGAGACATTCTTTGTTTTACCGCTCTTGGTTAGTAATTTACTATTTTAATAAACTCACTTCCCGCGGTTAATAAATGCGACATCGACATAAATCTGTCACACGCACTCACCATTGGTTAATAACATTAATATATCGGCACATCAATATCGGCCGCATCACTAATTGGACAATTTGATGCTTTAATACCGGATTTATGACCCAAGGGATTTAATTATCTTTTACATCCAGCAACGATACGACGAAAATCACCGGCTGTTGTTTGCGTCGTATCATTGTCATTATGTACTTGTGCCGTCTTATTTTTGTTGAGGTTGTGCAATAATAGTAATTTATGCAATTGTTACATAATGAGGGTTCTTAAAACTCGAGTGTTGGTTTATTAAACGAGCCGTAGGCGAGATTCATAATAGCATAACACGAGTGTTTTAAGACCTAATTATGTATACAGTTGCATAAACTACTATTATGTATACAGTTGCATAAGCTCTGCGCGTAGTTTTCGTAAACATTTAAACATAGTCATTAAACCAATCATTTTATCAAAGCAAACCCTACAAATTTGTCTATAACTATTTAGGGTCTTTAATTGAGTAAAATTTATTAAATGTAAAATATCAGTAATATAGCCGTAATATTGAATAAACATTCCATAAAGGGGTAACTTTGCGATTTTTATCCATCGAGTGAAATTCTTCAGGTCTTGTAACTGACTACGATTTTGGCAAGATCCTTATGTATGTATATTTTGTTTTTGATTTACGACACTATATTCTATGTCTCAGATATAGCTACCAAACTCTGCCTGTGCCAAGAAAAATATGTACCCAAGCAATCTTTTTCCGGAAACTAGATACAGCTCTCCAAGCTTATAACGTAAGTATATTTACAAACATGACGTACATCAGAATTCTGGCAATAAAGCTTACGAGTGCCATCTTGGCAGTAAACGTAGTAACACATAAGACGCCCGTAGGTACGTAGTGCCCTTTGATTCGCGGAAAAGAAGGAAGACTAATCGTGTTTGTCCCATGTGGTAAACAACACAATGTGTTTTTGTTATGTGAAGTTGCCAACACTTATTGGATTAAGAATAGACAGATAATATTTCGGTTTTCCTTTATGGATGTATTTAAGGAGTTGCGTGATCGCGCGACTCGTACTTAACCGAATCTAGGGATGGTATCGAGGTTGAGACCATTCCATCTTTTGTTTTTTTTTTTTCACTAGGTACAGTTCAGTCTTTTTATCGTTTTTTCTATGAGACATCATACACGTTTAATGCAAACCATATAAAAAACGCGTGCATGTCAAACTACCGTCTTCTTTTTGACTGACTTTGTTTCGGTAGGTATCTGGAAAAAAAGACCACTTCTTGAACCATATTTTGAGTGTCTGTCTTCTTTTTGTAAATAAATAAGGTAGATGTACCCTTTACCGGATCTGCCCTATCACCGGATTTTCTATATTTTGAGCCATAAGTCGAGTTCTTACAGCTAATATTACGTTGTGATATTTTTTTCCGTTAGCTAGATACCTATTCCTTCCACTACGAGGCAAAGAAAGCCATTTTGTTTCTTAGTTGTAACGGGAGAATCGATTGAGCAGGTCGATCGCGGCGTTGTATGGGACTCCTTACGAAAATGGTTAAGAAACTGAGTGTACTTCGTAAGGTCATAAAAGCGTTTAAAAGTGACTTTATGCTTCAAAATAGGGTGTTATCGTATCATGAGTTAATAAGTGTGTGTGTTTGAGTTAAATAAGTGAAATTAGTGCAGTCAAATTTACAGAATTCAACAAAAATGTAAATTCGGTGATGGGTCACCCTCATCTACTGCTTGAAGGTTTTACCGAACAGCGTTCGGAATCAGGGAAAAACGTATGTTTTGAAAATTATTTTTTCACTCGTTAATTTTAAACGTTATATATATACTACTCCGCTTTACACATATCCAATTAATAGAGTAATTTAATGAGCAATTACCGAACGCCTATAAACGAGACAGATTTTTTGTAAATTGCATTTGAAATGTATAGTTTTCACGACTTTTTAACGTCAAAATAAGTTTCATTGACCAGGTAATTTTAAAAATTGCATATTATTTATTTAACATCAGTAGAAGCAAAATAATTGTGTATTTATTATTTTGCAATAGTTCTTATTTCTAGATAAAATGTACTTATGTTGTTATGGCAGAATCATTAAGATTAAAACACTATTTTATTAAATATGTTCGCGTGATAGGTTCAATGTGTACGCTTTACCGAACGCCCGTTCGGTAAAGCGTACCCATGGTCTCTGATACCGAACATATGATTATCTCGGCCTAGCTGCTATTTGGCGTTCATTGGAATATAAACCATATTCAGCGTACAGCTAGATCTATATTGAAATGTGTTATTTTTCGTATATCTTTAAAAAAAAAGCCAGCGCTACTTAGATGTAAACCGTTAACGAATAAATTATATAAAAATAAATTATTTAAATTTTTAATTATAGACAGTTTTTTCTTAGATTAAATTACCGTCAAGATTGCTCGAAATCACAAAACTAGTGCAGTTAGGTTGAAATAAATAGTCACTCATCAGTTTACAAACTCACACACTGCCATCATTCCATACATTTCTTCCCTAGTTCGGTGAAACGGCATGCCGATCCGGTAATGGGTGCAAATTCCGTTTCTTAGTTCGTTGAATGGGACAAATCAGTGTAATCGATATAAAAAACTTTAAAAAATATTTTTATATACGTCTAACTATGTAATAAATTTCGACGTACATTTAAATGATGACAAATTTATCTATCTTCACCATATTATGCTGTTGATCATAATCGTACAAAAAATCTAAACCTTATTAAAAAAACAAACGTACATGTAGGTCTTAAGCGTCCGGTGAAGGGTACTTTTACCTTACAGCAGCTACGACAATTTAAAGACAAAGATTTGTGCATTTACTATTGTAGAATACTGCAAGGTTTGACAGTGTAGGTACTTGATCTATTAATCAGAAAGCGTTAGATATAAGTACCTAACTTTATTTCACATATTTTAACGTTTCTAATACTGTAGCTCTAGTAAGTATACGTTTTTTCGAAACATTAACTAATTCGAACGCGTTTGCGTTTTGTCTGAAAATGTATGAAAGTGGTATGAAAACGTGAACAGCGCCTCTGGTGGTCACTAGTGGAAACTAAAACAGCGAGTATAACATCTGTTGCTAACCGATGAACGCGCGTATTTCAAACTCGGTGAGAGCGTTTTCATACATTTTGAGACAAAACGCAAACGCGTTCGAATTAGTTAATGTTTCGAAAAAACTTATACTAGAGCTACTTTTCTCAATTTGGGAACGTAAGTACTTATGTCTTTGGTTGTATCTATAACGTAATGAACGTCAAATCGGTCATAAAAATTAACATAACATAATTAACAACTTAAAATAGAAATGAACGTTAAAATATTATTGGCATAAAATTACATGTCAATGTATAAATCATGTTAGCACCATTTTGAGCTCTGTTTGGTTTCGTTCCAGATAAATTTACTTAAACACGTAATCTAGACTCAAGGGCAAGTTATTTCTGTATTTTCAAGAAAACGTTGATATATACCTTTTACCATTGAATGTCAATAATTACCTATGTCGATAACAAAAGGTTTTAGATATACAATTGCGATAGCGAAAGTTTAGATGTTTGTTACTGAATCACGCACTTAAAAACGTCTGAACGGATTATAACGAAACTTAGTTTACATCATGTTAATAGCCTGGATTAACATAAGCATATTTTTTATTCCGAAAATCATTCTTCGAAGGGATGAAATAGGGAATGAAAATTTACGCCAACGAAGTCGAGGGCAGAAGCTAGTATTAAATATACCTACGTATGACAATATACCAAATTGAAGAACCTTACGAATGTTTGATTTCTAAGAAATGGAGTCTTTAATATCCATTTCAATATGATTTATGTTTTCAGAGTAAACAAGTGCTTCAGCAAAATAGCACTTATTATTATAGTCCGCTGGGAGTGGCGCAGCAGGTGCTCAGTACTGAGGAGGACGGACGGTGTCGACTTGCAGGTACAGTTTACGCTTAAACAGGTCACGGGCGTGATCACATCAATGAAGCGAGGCAAGTCACTAGGCCACGATGGACTCGGTATTGAGCACCTTCAGCATGCCGGGCCTCACCTGCCTCGTGTTCTGAAGATGCTCTTCAATCTTTGTCTGAGTCACGGTTTCCTGCCTGAGGGCCTCATGAGGACCGTGGTCGTGCCAGTCATTAAAAACAAAACGGGCGATGCCTCCGACAAATCCAATTACAGACCCATATCGCTAGCCACCATTGTGGCCAAAATACTGGACAGTTTGCTCGACCGGGTTTTATCAGATATCGTACCCTCACATGATGCTCAATTCGGTTTTAAGCCTGGATTATCGACGGAGAGTGCTATCCTGTGCTTGAAGCAAACTGTTCAGTATGTGCAAAGTGACGTGCAGTTGCAAATAAAGCTTTACATCTTTATATCTAACGTCAAACTTTATTAGATTGTATAGGTTGCATAAATTAATAGTTAATTCTAATATATTATTTCATTATGTTCCACTGTTCCGTTCAGGAAATGGAACTTCGGAACGATTATTCGGGCGCTCACTTTTTATTAGTCTAAAACTAGATTAACGTACAAATTTAATGTCAATATCAATCAATATACAGAAAAAACTAATAAGAACCAACTGTGATCCCAGAGCTGGCGCGTTCCTCGGCCAAAGGCTCAGCATTGTTGTGTGTGCAACGAGGAAACGCCGCCAGCATCTTGGGCCCATTTCCGCCAATGAGCGACCTAGGTGTTTAGGTTTCTTTTTTTATATATTGTTTTTCATAGTTTAATTTAGTTATATTTAGTTTTAGGTGATATTATGGTAACTGATTTTGTTGTAATAAAACTAATTACTATCAATATCAATATTTATATTTCACTGCGTTTTCAAATTTATTCGGATAAAAACCGTAATTTTTTCTTATCAATTAACACCGCTCCATTCACTCCCCAATCTCTCCATACAACTCTTTTGTGACGTCATTGCGACAAATGTCCGGGATCTTCATTGTTACGCGATTTGCTGATTAATTAACGTTTAAGCGTGAATTAGTTGTACCCCGACGTGCAACGCAAAACAGGGGTATTATAACAACACGTGTATCTGTGTACTTATATATTTTATCTACACCCATATAGTAAATCCTCTTTAATAAGTTCAAAAACCATAGATAAGACCCCGCTTTATAATATAATGTGCAGCGGTTGCGCGCGACCCCTCCAAAAATGAGATCACGTACAACCTTAAGGACACAGCTGCGGGCTGGCGGCGGCGCGCGGGCCGGCCTGTCGAGGCAAACATGGCGCACGCCGGCGAGACGGGCCCACACGAAACACATGAAATAGGATTTAATATATGGATGTAGATAAAGTAGTGTATGCAACTGTACATAATTAGGCATTAAAACACTCGTGTTTTAATGCTCCTCATTATGTACCAGTTGCATAAACTACTATAATCTCTATTGCATAAAAGAAACCTTATTGTATAAAACGCGGACTTAATGCCGTATGGTATTCTCTACTAGTCAACCTTAAGGCGAAGCAGAAAAAGTCCCTCAAAATTGTATATGCGTGGCGGAGATGGTTAATAAGGATGATTCACGCTATACCGTTCCGTGTCCGGGGCGCCCCGTTTTGTAGTACATACAAGAAATAGAGGGACATGCGACGGCCCCGTCGATTTCTTGTACTCGAAAACAGGCCGGCCCGAAACGGAACGGTTGAGCGTGAATCATCCTATAAGCTGCTATGTTTTGTGTAAATTGGGAAATGTGATCTCCTTGTTACTATTGCCTATAATAAATAACGAGCGATCAAAATGATACGCCAGCTTAAACTACGCTCCCGTATAATTGGTTATCTGACCGTAGTCCACAGCTTATAACAGCCTGGCTATGAGACACACACCAACACTGTTAACACAGCGCCCTGTCACTAGCTGTCAACACAAAGAATCAGGTATATTAATTTTGTCAAACATTGTGACGTTTGCAATTCATCATTCATCAAACATTGGACCCACAGAAAACCAGCGTCGGGACACCTTTTGTGACCCGACACATGCTGAGTGGGCTCCATTTTCGCAACTGTTTCTAGTTTTAAGTAATTTTATTGTAATTATAACTCCCAGCATGTTGTCGAAATAAAGATTTTTCTATTTCTATTTGTATTTCTTTCTATTTCTATTTGCCTAACAGTGAGAGCACTGTTAACACAGCTCAACCTGTCAGTCGGACCCAGCTGGGGCAGCTGAGTTACCTACTTGCTGAACTCTTCTCAGCTTGGCTAGGTTTAGAGAATCCGCGACAAAAATTCCTGTAGCTCGATTCCATTCACACTTTTGATTTGGTTTAAGCCGATCAACCAATCTCACTGGAGCGCAAACTCTTAAGTGTATTCCAGTGTTTAAACTATACTATGCGATCGTGTCAGATGTTTCCCCTGGTTTTTCCCTAGTCTACTCTCTAATCGCGCACTCCTATCGCTTTTATAAAAAAACAATCGCAGCGTTGGAGCTCTGGCGTCATGACTCACCACCGGGTACAAAACACCACATACCTAAAGAGCAAGATGTAATGTTATTATGGCTGCGGTATTTGTAAGGCCGCCATCAAATATATCTGTACTCTTCAGGGTGGTCAAATGATCTGAACATGCACCCTTACGTCTTGACAATATAGTCATGTTCAGATATTTATGAGCATCTGGTTCGCTCTGATCGATCTGATGTCGACTGCAAATGAATTGAACTTTTGACATCTTCATATGTCAAGCTACTTTTGATGCTGACTGTAGGTACCACCTATGTTTCAAATATGAGCGACATGTCGCTCCGCTGTGTTCTACCTGACTTAAAACGTTCTGATATAATATCGGGACTTCTGTGACAATTATTGTAAAGATAACGCGACATTTCAACTAGTGAATTCACTGTTTCAGTTCTCTGTTATTTTTGTGCAAATGATTTTACAATTAATTGGCATACCTGTAGCAAGGGTAAACAATGCGAGTGGAATCAACGAAGTTTGGTCAATTCTATAGAGCATATTGCATTCCACTGATTCGCGTGCTCGATCTGACACATTAAGCAGGTTACTCATTAGCGAATTGTAACCGTATAACCGAACAGATACTGTAACGAGTTAAAGGTGTACGTGAAGCTCTCTCTCTCTCTTCCTAGCTATAAATCCCACATGGTGGTTGGGGTCAGCTTTCGGCACTAATCTTTTGCCACTCTTTTCTCGACATCATCTTTGGATGCCTGACACTCTATCATGTCTTTTAACACTACATCTTTCCACTTTGTTTCGTCACTGTGCCGTGGTTTCACCAAATGGTCACAACAGAAGACCAGCGCTGGCTTTGCCAGCATAACGCTGAGTTGTGACTATTTCGTGGCAAAATTCGGTTTTGTAATGTCCTATTTGTGTTTTTGTTTGTCACATAATGATTTCGATAAAATAAATGTTTCTTTTCTTGCTTTCTTTTTCTTTGTTTTGGGTCTGCCCCTGGATCTTTGACCGGGGATGGAAAGCTGGTAGTGCTAAGTTTCCAACGTAGTCAGGTGGTCTTCTCTTTATGTAGCCATACCATCGCAGCCGACTCTCCTGCATTTTATCGGCGATAGCGCGCATGCCTCGGCTCCTCGCACGTACTCGTTGCGGATTTTTCCGAGCCGGTATGTGATGTGACTGAGAAAGTTTAATTCATCGGCTCATTGCGTACGTTTCGCTAACTTACTTACTTACTGTAACCGTTCTGTTACAGTTACATCGCGCTAATGAGTACCCAGGTTTAGCCGTACACTCAAATCATGTTGATGTCAAATTGAAATGAAAAATATAACTCCGAATAACTCTCGATGGTCTACAGTTCCCGGCAAACATCTTGAACTTAATTGACCTGCGCAGTAGCGTAATTTGTACGTAAATTCGCTACTGCGCGCGCACACAAGGTTAGGTTCAAGAATGTTTACCGGCAGCTATACCACGTGTGATGTGTGCTTGAAAGTACTTTTTCACATATAGCTATTTTGGTATTCAGTTTTGGTGAAAATGATATTTAAGTAATGCGCAATTATAGCGGTATCAATTACACCATTTACACCGTTTTAAACACATGCATTTTATAGCGATACTGCTGGTTGACGCGATATAATAACGTAATTTTTCCAATACTTATGTGAAATGATTGCCAACTGTGCATTTTCATAACGTACATGAAAACTATGTATTATAACGTAACTGTAATTGGTTAATGCGGGGAATATTTATTTTGTTACATTATAAACGACATTTTTTTTAAACACTTACATAATGACACCGGTTATGATATCGCTTTTGTTTTTCATCGGCTAGGACAAGTCAAATAGAAGTAACATCTGGCAGTCTGCCTAAAGGAACCATACGTGCTGCTCATCGCCATGACGTGGTGCAGACTGAGGTTCGACTGGAACCACGAGGCACCAATCGCTTTACGGAAGAAACGATTTTAAAATACCTGAAGCGGCTTGAGCGATGTCATAGGCAAGTGAGCAAAAACTACACTTTCATAACACATTATTGGACGAACGCAAGTTTTGTAAGGACAGGTCAGCTTATTTCTAAGTGACATTTTGCTAAACTTGTTAATCATCGGCCCAAGCCTTCCGAGTACGAACAACGCACGGTTGCGTAGCCTACTTATGTGGCTACAGAAAGTCAGTTTTCTGTCGAGGGTTACTACAAGATATTTGACTTCAAACATCTGGATCGGAGCCACCCGCCTTTCGTGCTAACGCGGTTCGACGGGTGGAAGACTATAGCAGTGCTTTTTTCCGGATTGACTTCGATACGACAAAGATTAAACCAACGACCTAGGTCAGTGATTGCCTCCTGGAGATATCGCCGGATAACAGCGTACTTACAATGGGTCGTAAAGAACTCGGTGTCCGCGAACAACCCCAGTTGCACTTAAGGGTGCCTGGGAATGTCGTTCGAGTTAATAACGAATAAAGAGTGGGAGAGAGCACGGAGCCTTGCGGAACTCCGGCCCGGATGGGGTGCGTGTCCGAGTACGTTCCCTCTAGTCTATATCGAAAGCTTTGGTCCCTGAGAAAATCTCGTATAGTGAGTAACGAGTCTGTCACGCATACCGAGCTGACATAACTTGTATATCAGCCGGTTATGCCAGACCTTGTCGAAGGCGTGCGCCACGTCGAGAAAGATACAAGTCGACGTGTGAGCTATCTTGCCGCGAGGCAGACTCTCCGTCTCTTTTTAATTAGTACACGCAGAAATAGATGAGTAGTTTATCTCGCACCAAGATTGCTGACCTGCCATCTTGTAAGTACCTACTAGTCGTGCTGGGTGAAATGAACTTTAAAGCAAATAAAACGGCTAACCAAAGTGATTTCTTAATTTAAAAAAAATATATTAATTTTACATAACAATGCTCGCAACTCTCTCCGCAAAAAATCACTCCCTATTTCATTCATTCGATGTATGATTTCCGGAATAAATGTATATTTAGCTGTTTTTGCGTGATTCAGTAACAGATATCCAAGCATCTGAACTTTCGCATTGCTAACATTATTAGTAAGTAGGTATATAATAGCTGTTACCTATGTTATAACACAGTTTTACTTATATGAATGCTTAACAATATCGAAAGTGACATCAGAGTGCTAAGACAATATGCTATTAACGACAGCCTCGTTAGTAAACATTGCTTTGTTATTAAGAATACGAGGCCATTGACTCCACAAGTCCACACACGCATTGTAACCCCATTAGGTACCTACTAACTTTTATACGACGCTTTTATCGAGTGCGCGAAGCGGTCGAAGGTCACCGTTTAAGCTTGGGCAATACTGAGGACTACCGGAAACCGAAAACGAAGTATCTCCCTCTCTGTTACTCCAAATGCAAGTGCGACAGAGAGGCAGATATTTCGTTTTCGGTTTGCGGTAGGCCCTCTGGTTTGGTTATTAGGCTGTTCTTCTCTATAGGTCGCATTTACCAACTCTAAGACCGGCTGAGGGATACACATCGTATAACCCTTTTTCCTTCCTATCATCTAATCTTCATAATCCAATAGGGTCCAAACGACGCTCGAGTAAAGCCATATTTAGCATCGTGGCCTCCCCTACTCATGATCATCATCATTGGCCTTGTTCATCTACGCAAAGATGATTTAAACACCATCCGTAATACAGATGCGACACTTATGTAAGAGACTTGTAAGACAGCGACAGCCACCGCATAATTGACAAATAAATTATCCCACCCGAAAGTGAAAGAGGCAGAGCAGCGCGCTGTTTGATGTCTTAAGGCGATCATCATCATCAATTTAAGAGCCAAGCTCTTGTCGGTGGAGCAATTTCCATGTATCTCTTTCTTGAGCCTTTCGTTTGACCGCCTGATACGACACGACGTTTACTTTTTCCTTAAGTTGGTCCATGTACGTTCTTCTTGGTCTCCCTCTCTTCCGCCTACCTTCTACCATCCCTTCCACCTATCCTTCCTTAAGGCGATATATCGATTGAAAGAGACACCCTATGTTTTTCGCTCACGACAAAACGGGATGCAACCCTCTCCGAGAATGGCTTTTTAGACAAATCTCGATAAATATCTGACTGTGTGCAGGTTTATTAAATTTCCTCTTGTCAGTACCTAGATGAGGTAAAATACTTACCATCATATTAACTTAATCGTGTCTTTTAATAATGCGTTGTTTTAGTAGGCTGAGGAAAAAAAGGAAAATATAGACTCGACGTTGGATTTATTTTCTATCGAGAAAATTTTAAGCAATCATGTTTCGCTATTGTCAGTACCACAATCATATAGTCAAGAATCATATATCTGAAAATCAGCCCCTACTGTTTGCTAGTCTGGGCAGGACAGCGTTTCAAAGTCTCCAAATTTCTCAGTGTAGCGCCTTAAAGTGGCCTCCCCTACTATATTATAAGTTGTAACAGCTTTTGCTCCGGGCATGAGACTAAGGGCGTGGGAAAGCGGGGTCCCGAGGCCAGACCTGGGTCATATGTGGAACAAAAGGGTAGAGAAAATGTTGGGCGCCTTGAAATTTTTATTAAACTTATGACACAGGCCCCGCACTAACGATGCCCTAGTGGTGTATGGAGTCCACAAAAACAAACCAGTTTGAATGTTTACTTATACATTTATTTGAAAGGATTTTACACCCAGGCGTCCCCAGGTTACAAGTATTCAAACCAAATAACGCTAATGCTTATCTAAATATATATCTAATTTGCCTATGTCGCAATTTATACTAAAATGTTAAAGAAAACAACTATAAAACGATATTTATGGAGGACGGAATTCAACTAAAACCTACGGGTGTGTGTGTGTGTACCTCTAAATGCCTTTGAAGCTGGCTAAAGCAGTATGGAACGGACTCACATTTGCAATGCCTGCCTAACCGCTTGCTCTAAAAAGGAACCGTCGTCTTTCCCGTCTCCCGGGGAAAATCCAAAGAGCCTCGCAGGAAACCGCACTCCATTCGGGACTGGTTCCTGAACTTAGGCACTGTGCCCGTGTCTAGGAGCCCTGGAAACCAAACAAGATTATCATTAATACACTACCACATGCCACACCTAACCGCACTTTGTATGGAGACAGAACGGTCAAATATTACTGCCTATAGAGTAATTCCGCATACCGAACTTACCATTAAGGGCTTGAGATCAAGCGAGTAGTCGCTTTATACTCGGGCATGACTAGCGGAGTTGATGGCATCGCCGAACAATGGGCCGGAAGGGTGGCCGATGCCTAGAATTTCATAAATCTGCAACAAAGACGATAGATTCAATGCTCACGCCGAGCTTCATGGTTTGCGTCGAAACAACCAAAAGCTGATGGTATTCAATGAGAAACAACTTACATGAGAGGGCGTCCGAAATCTCCGAGCCAGCCGCCAACATTCTGGGGCGCGATCATACACGAAATTGCTACTTCGCGTGCCGGCGGGGCGAACAAATCCTTCCACAAAACGAGGACAATCAGGCTTACTGGCCCATATCTCATACACTTCCACCGAGCCTCATGGAGAAAAATAACCTCTTCTCTTGCCGTGAACGAAATCGAAAATCATCCTCATTCAGTTGACAGCTCAGATTCACAAAGAAAAAAAACTGTCTATGGTAATTTCGACTCGTTGACCTGAAAATTCTGATCTCGAAGTAAATACTGAATTGTAGACTAAAAAGAAATAAAAATTAATCTGAACGAGAAAAACTATGCCTGACATCAAAACAAAATACAGTGATTTCCAAATTTAGAAAACCGATGATTAATTTCATGTAACAAAACGTAGTCTAAACTTGCTATAACGGAACGCAAACCGGTGAGTGTTGCTACATCAAAAAGAACAACTATGAGACAAATGTTGCTAGTATAGAAACCAAGCCGTTTAGGATAAAGTTAAAAAATCCGGCGTTACAGTACCCATCTAGTTGTCGTAACAATTTTTTTTATATTTCAGAATTCTTCAATTCTGAAATAAATAAAAAATTGTTCGTTTCTATTTGATATCGAGGCTACCCTTAATAAATGAACTGGATAACTATGACTATAACTTTAGGAGAGCCTGAAACTTACTGAGTTTAGACTACAAAAGGAACTAACAAAATATCTCTGAAAAGAAAAAAAAAAAACAATGAAACCGAGCCCTAACGAAGATGGAAAGGTTCGATGATAAACACAATAACCCCCTTTTCCATCCATAAGTGTGTAGTCTTTTTATCACAACATGTGCTGCAGACATATGTTGGTACAAAAACCCTACAATTCCCGTTCGCGGAGGGGAATTAATTAAATTCTTAAACTAACAATCCCGCGTGCGACCAGCTTGACTTGAAGCCGCACGCATGAGATACTCATACTGAGAACATTTTCACTAAGAAAAACGGCTCACTATTTGAGACTAACGCTCACTCAAGACATACGAAGAGGAGGGCGCGACACGCAGCCAAGAACTCCAAATTACAAGATTGCACTCACTTAGGGAGCGACTTACTAAACGTAAAATTAACTTAAGAGATACATAGAGGAGGGCGTGACACACTGCCTATACTCCTATTATAAGTTTAAAACACGGAGGGCGCGACACGCAGCCAAGAGCTCCAAAATACAAGATTGCGCACACATAGGGAGCGACTTACCACACGTAATAAAACGGTGCTTCACTCTGCAGAGCAGAGTGTCCCTATCATCATATAATAAGCAAGCATTTTAATTTAAGATAAAAACTCTGAACCGTTTTCATCGCATGCCGGTTACACACTCAATGTAAGCGACCGAGACTTACGAATTACCATGCCTTACGTTATCCTAAATCTAGCCATAATGTAAGACAACACAATTTTTATCTTTAAAGTGAGAGTCTAATTATAACGAATATCATATGATAAATTTATGCTATTACTAATCCCGGGAACTAATTACTACGCGTAAACAACCTATTCCCTCTACTTGCAAACCGATACCAATAAAAACCGAAATCAGGACATAACTTCTTCCTACGATGAATTCCTACAGGTCCGGATATAAATAGTGCGTACTCATCAAGCTTAAACAAACAAACCTTTTATTAAGCCAACAGTCGGGACAGATATTCTCCAATCATTTGCACACCTGCAGTCCAGACGAACCTTAAACAGTCTATCTTACGCTAAAACTTAACCATTCTAAGTGCAACACTTCCCTTGTGGAAGGCCGACTTTATGATGCCCGTAACAAACCGTTGGTGCGCAACAGGTAGCCACCATGACGAAGAACGACGCCAGCGCACGTGATATATATATAAAGAAAAACTCCAAGCCAACAAAACTTACAACTTACTTATTACGGACATGTACACCTAATATTATATAAGTTGTCAACGCAAGAAGTTGAAACAACTATGAATGCTACCAGCAGCAACACAGAAAACAAAAAAAACAAACTCGAGTAACAGAGTATATAAATAGTTCAGTGACGATAACCCAGCCAAGAACTACTGAGACAACAATTAGTGACAATGGACAACAGGCGGGTCCAAGTCGCTTTAAAGGTGGTGTGACACACAACCAACCTTCCATAGCGCAAAGGGGGCGACTATGGGAACAGGCGTCCGTGAGATACTCAACTAGACGAACAAAAAGGATTACGGCAGTGCAGTAGGCGGGCACCGCTAGCGTAATCAAAAGTATATGTAACGGTGCGTGAAACGGAACGTTACACATAAACTTTCTGGCTACTTTAAGTATTCTAAATTTTAAATTTTGAATTTGAACTTCGATTTCCAATTCCACGTGACACTGCGCAGCCATTTTCTGGCAGTTCAGTTCAGTTCAGTTCGATCTTACTGGGTGATCGATAAACAGATCTGCTGATCAATACCAAATCAAATTTAAATATTTTTATTTTATTCATAACTGTGTGTGAATTCTTAGCAGTGCACGTTGTAGTTTACCAGTAATTTGTGTTCTTCAGTGCAGTTTAATCATACAGTTTTCCAAGGCACATTATTGTGCCTTAATTTATATATAATAAATACCTCCTGCCCTCTCCTGCATTTTCTTCCTCCACTCCTCCGTTCCACCTGCTGACGACTCGCACCCTCGCACTGGCGCCCTCAACGTGTCAAACCCACCCCGGGTTACAATTACCGGTACCGTAGCCAATGGCCAATCTATTCATTCCGTAGGTACAATACAAATCCCTATTTTATTTAAAGGAAAAGTGGCCATAATAACAGCTCATGTTATACCCTCTGTCAAGCAACCCTTGATCTTAGGAATTGACTTCTGGAAGTTATTCAAGTTAGCCCCAGACATCCTCCAAACTTTAACGTCATTTACAGATAAAAATATCGATACATTAGTTATTGATACTCCTTCCAATCACGTCACTCACTACGATAACCTTTCAGACACTCAACGTCTCATTTTTGATACTATAATAGAAAAGTTTAAAAATATTTCAACTGAATCCAGACCTTTGGGCAAAACTCATCTCGTTGAACACCATATCGATACTGGTGATCACCCACCAATTAGACAACGCTGTTACCGACTTTCACCTGAGAAACAGAAAGCCTTATGCAAAGAAGTTGATGAAATGCTTAAACTTAACGTTATAGAACCCAGCGAAAGTCCATGGCTTAATCCTGTCATAATTACACCCAAAAAGGATGGAACATGGCGTTTTTGCATTGATAGTCGTAAATTGAATTCAATCACTAAAAAAGATGCCTACAAGCTCCCATTTATCTCTGACATTCTTGACAAACTAAAAAATGCTAAATACCTTTCTTCTATCGACATAGCCAAGGCTTTTTGGGAAATACCCTTACACCCCTCTGACAGACCTAAGACTAGCTTCCACGTACCTTCAAAAGGGACCTATATGTTCCGTGTAATGCCGTTTGGCTTGACCAACGCTCCTGCTACTCAACAGCGCTTTATGGATACCCTATTCCCATCAGAAAACCTTGACAATTCTGTATTTACTTACTTAGACGACATTATTATCATTAGTAACACTTTTGACGAACATATAGAGTTACTAAATAAAGTTTACCAGAGATTATCCCAAGCCAACATTACAATTAACTTCCCCAAATGCTCATTTTTCAAAAAAGAACTTAAATATCTTGGCTACATAGTAAATGAACATGGTTTACAAACTGACCCTGACAAAGTCAAAGCTATTCTAGATATTCCCACCCCTACGACCCCACGAGAAGTTAAAAAGTTTTTAGAAACGGCTAGTTGGTATAGACGTTTCATTCCTGATTTCAGCACCAAGGTTGCACCTCTCACAAAACTTACTTCTACTTCCAAAAAAGCACCACCATTCAAATGGTCTACATCAGCAGACCAAGCCTTCAAAACTATAAAGGAAGCACTGGTTTCCACCCCAATCCTTGCTTGTCCAGACTTTTCTAAACCATTTGCTGTACATTGCGATGCTTCAAGCTTTGGGATTGGAGCTATGCTCACCCAAGAGTTCGATGGAATTGAGAAACCCATAGCTTATATGAGCAAGTCACTTACCGGTCCTCAAAAGAATTATTCTATTACTGAAAGAGAACTTTTAAGTGTCATTCTTGCCTTAGAACATTGGCGTTGTTATTTAGACAATGGTTTAAAGTTCACCATTTATACCGACCACTCTGCTTTACAATGGTTTCTCCATCTTGACAACCCTAGTGGACGTCTAGCCCGCTGGAGTATACGTCTTTCAACATTTAATTTTGAAATAAAACACAAACGCGGTAAAGAAAACATAATTCCTGACGCATTATCACGATCCCTACCAATAAATGTCATTAATTATAATAGTTCTCAAACAAACGACGATTGGTATAATAACATTTATTCAAAATGTAGCTTAAACCCAAATACAACTCCCGATTATATTATACATAATAATAAATTATATAGATACTCTAAAACAACCTCATTACTTCAATCAGAATACAATTGGAAAGAAGTTATACCTTTAGAATACCGGATTCCCATCATCACTGAAAACCATTCCACCCCTACTTGCGCTCATTTTGGAACATATAAAACATACCATAGAATAAAATTGAAATATTTTTGGCCAGGTATGTACAAAGATATTTCAAATTTCATTGCTAAATGTGAGACTTGCTTAGCTTACAAGCACCAAACTCAACTTAAACTTGGTCTTATGGGTAAGCCTAAGCAATGCTCCCAACCATTTCAATGCATTTCAATCGACCTAATCGGAGCATTACCAACAACACTTAAACATAATAAATTCATTTTCGTTGTAACATGTTGTTTTACAAAATATTGCCTACTCTTTGCAATAAAACGCGCCACGTCATCTGTTATTGTTCACATTCTTGAAAATCTTGTCTTTTTAGTGTACGGTATCCCACAAACAATCATTCTTGACAACGGACCTCAATTTATTAGCCAAGAAATAAGTGATCTCTTCCATTCATACCAAATACCCAAAATACATTATTGCCCAATTAAATGCGCTCAGCCAAATCCTGTGGAAAGATACAACAAATTAATTACTGTAGCTATATCATCATTCGTAGAAGATGACCACAGGAATTGGGACGTCAATTTACATAAAATACAATTCGCTATTAATACATCAGTAAATGAAACTACCAAATACACTCCAGCATTCCTTGTATTTGGACACGAATTGGTCACATGTGGATCGGTATACAATAATTCTGACCTCACAGATGACATTATATTCGCGCCCAGAGACGAATACGCTGATAATATTGGTCTTCTTCAGCCTGTTTTCTCTGAAGTTCAAGCCCGTCTTTGGAGAGCACACCAAGTAAATTCGTCTTCATATAATAAACACCACCAACATTATGAATTTAATGAAGGTGACATTGTCTGGAAACGTAACTACACCATTAGTAATGCCCCTAAGCATTATTCAGTGAAACTTGCACCCAAGTTTGTTAAATGCTTAATTACCAAAAAGATATCACCACTCGTTTATGTCCTACAAGACATGAACGGCAAGATATTAGGTCGATGGCATATTAGAGACCTTAAACCCCTCCCCAAAATTCAAAAATAAACTCGTCTTTTATTTATTTAGCAATTTATTAGACACATATATTTATTCACAAATCTACTTACTACTTACGAGTTACTTTTCTCAGAATTCGTTAATTAATGTTATTGTATATATTATGTACACTTAATTAATTTAATAATATTATATCACCTCATCATCTATTCGGATCCATTAAGTCAATTGCAATTGTTTATTTTTATAACATTCACATTTTCGAACGCTTCTTCAGCGTAAGATGCTGAAGTGAATATTATAATATTTGTAATTATTAATTACCTAACGAATTTCTACAATGAAAGTAGATACATACCTACGTATTTTCTTTTCAATACTACATGTATGTGTAGTTATGCACTTACAATACTTACATACATACTGCTAAAGTATGTTTATCCTAAAATGGATTATACCTTATAATTTGTAGTATTTCCTACAAATTGTGATGAATATTATTCAACTTATATATTCATTACTTGTTTATATACTTGTAAATATTTATTCATATTTCATACTTATTCAGCGGATGGTAACTGACTCAAAAGCCTTATACCATTGGAGGGCGATTTAACGAGTATGTCCTCATACACAGGAATACTCTATTAAAAGGCATTTTGGTTGAATATAGATTAACCAAAATACTGCAAGAATGATGGATGAATGGAATTAGTGGATGGTTAGTGTGTCTAAATCGCGCCTCTTGTAATATAAACATTGTAAATAACATCCTCACCTTCTAAATTCCTTTTCATCACAACCCATACCCCACTTTAATTATTTTTTTAATAATACGGAGAAATCCATGTGGCCTTAAGCCCCAGGATTTCCCCTGCCAGGGCAGCCCCGGTAGTGTAACGGTGCGTGAAACGGAACGTTACACATAAACTTTCTGGCTACTTTAAGTATTCTAAATTTTAAATTTTGAATTTGAACTTCGATTTCCAATTCCACGTGACACTGCGCAGCCATTTTCTGGCAGTTCAGTTCAGTTCAGTTCGATCTTACTGGGTGATCGATAAACAGATCTGCTGATCAATACCAAATCAAATTTAAATATTTTTATTTTATTCATAACTGTGTGTGAATTCTTAGCAGTGCACGTTGTAGTTTACCAGTAATTTGTGTTCTTCAGTGCAGTTTAATCATACAGTTTTCCAAGGCACATTATTGTGCCTTAATTTATATATAATAAATACCTCCTGCCCTCTCCTGCATTTTCTTCCTCCACTCCTCCGTTCCACCTGCTGACGACTCGCACCCTCGCAGTATACATGTTCAGTACACACTTACGAGAAACAAGGCGTGACACACGACCAACCATCCACGCAGTGTGTACCCCAAAATTGTCAAAGACATGACGGTGTCTTCAAAAAAAAATATAAAAAAATAATAATTACCAAAGACCCCTTTTAACTTACCTAATTAGATCTGTAGGTACCACAGATAGAAACAGCAAAAGTCGTATTACTCCCGGTTGCCAACATTTCAGAAGTTATCAACCATAAGAGACATATACAACGGACTAGAATTCTTTTAGAAATTGACGCAGATATTGTTTTTGAATTTAGACTCGCATATTATAATAGAGTTCCGAACGATAGGTCACTACGCCGTGTATCCTCTGGATGTCCTGGCCACCGCCCGAGATTTGTGACAGACTCCCTAGCAGGTAGTGAGCGCGCGCTACCAAACGAACCCGCTGTGCATGAACAAGGCTCACCCCCGTCGGATGTCGCTGCGCACAGCTCGGTCACCTTTGGCTCACAAATCGCCAGCTCCGCCGCGGCGTCCCTCGCTGCAGCTCCCCGACCAGGCTTAAAACTGCCACGCCGGGCCAGAGAACGGGTCTGTCGCAATAGCTTCCCAAAAGTGTCAACAGTGTCGTCCGGGTCGAATGGAATGTGTAGTGTAGTGAGTTCATGCTGAATTTCGTCCTTTAACAGGTATTCAACTTTAACCGCAGAGTCCATGTTTTATATTTAGTTACAAAATAAATTTCAATTAATTGTACTTATCTGAATACAGATTTATGAAAGGCCGTTCAAATTCTCATTTAATAACAGTAACAAGATGTTTCCAAGAATTTCAATATTTCAAATACAAGATCTGCTAAGCCACCAATAAGGATAAGCGCAATCCAGTGGGCAGACCGTGTATAGCTAGATATAAAGCGGAATACACAAGCCAATTGGCCATACACATTCACTTAAGAACTATAAGTGTAGTTCCACAAAGGAAATTCATACGCTTAAAAAAAATATATATAAGCCAGTCCGGCTATTCACATACAATTATATCAGTAAGTCCGGGCACAGAGCATGAGAGAAATAATTAACCGAGGAGAGAGAAGATAATTTTAAAAGTTAACAACTTGGTCACCACACACACCGTTTCATCCGAAATCCTCCGAAGGACTAATACACCACCAAAAGCACCTCAGGCCCCACAACGTTGGGTAGCCAATGTAACAGCTTTTGCTCCGGGCATGAGACTAAGGGCGTGGGAAAGCGGGGTCCCGAGGCCAGACCTGGGTCATATGTGGAACAAAAGGGTAGAGAAAATGTTGGGCGCCTTGAAATTTTTATTAAACTTATGACACAGGCCCCGCACTAACGATGCCCTAGTGGTGTATGGAGTCCACAAAAACAAACCAGTTTGAATGTTTACTTATACATTTATTTGAAAGGATTTTACACCCAGGCGTCCCCAGGTTACAAGTATTCAAACCAAATAACGCTAATGCTTATCTAAATATATATCTAATTTGCCTATGTCGCAATTTATACTAAAATGTTAAAGAAAACAACTATAAAACGATATTTATGGAGGACGGAATTCAACTAAAACCTACGGGTGTGTGTGTGTGTACCTCTAAATGCCTTTGAAGCTGGCTAAAGCAGTATGGAACGGACTCACATTTGCAATGCCTGCCTAACCGCTTGCTCTAAAAAGGAACCGTCGTCTTTCCCGTCTCCCGGGGAAAATCCAAAAGGCCTCGCAGGAAACCGCACTCCATTCGGGACTGGTTCCTGAACTTAGGCACTGTGCCCGTGTCTAGGAGCCCTGGAAACCAAACAAGATTATCATTAATACACTACCACATGCCACACCTAACCGCACTTTGTATGGAGACAGAACGGTCAAATATTACTGCCTATAGAGTAATTCCGCATACCGAACTTACCATTAAGGGCTTGAGATCAAGCGAGTAGTCGCTTTATACTCGGGCATGACTAGCGGAGTTGATGGCATCGCCGAACAATGGGCCGGAAGGGTGGCCGATGCCTAGAATTTCATAAATCTGCAACAAAGACGATAGATTCAATGCTCACGCCGAGCTTCATGGTTTGCGTCGAAACAACCAAAAGCTGATGGTATTCAATGAGAAACAACTTACATGAGAGGGCGTCCGAAATCTCCGAGCCAGCCGCCAACATTCTGGGGCGCGATCATACACGAAATTGCTACTTCGCGTGCCGGCGGGGCGAACAAATCCTTCCACAAAACGAGGACAATCAGGCTTACTGGCCCATATCTCTTACACTTCCACCGAGCCTCATGGAGAAAAATAACCTCTTCTCTTGCCGTGAACGAAATCGAAAATCATCCTCATTCAGTTGACAGCTCAGATTCACAAAGAAAAAAAACTGTCTATGGTAATTTCGACTCGTTGACCTGAAAATTCTGATCTCGAAGTAAATACTGAATTGTAGACTAAAAAGAAATAAAAATTAATCTGAACGAGAAAAACTATGCCTGACATCAAAACAAAATACAGTGATTTCCAAATTTAGAAAACCGATGATTAATTTCATGTAACAAAACGTAGTCTAAACTTGCTATAACGGAACGCAAACCGGTGAGTGTTGCTACATCAAAAAGAACAACTATGAGACAAATGTTGCTAGTATAGAAACCAAGCCGTTTAGGATAAAGTTAAAAAATCCGGCGTTACAAAGTATTAACATTTATAATATTAGTTTGGTACACGCGCACATTAAACAAAGTGCTGAATGCAAGGGCCTGACACGCTTTGTAAGAGAAAGATAGCCTTATTGCGATTCCTATGAGAGGAAGTAGAAAAAAGTGCGATGTTTTGTCCTTATCACCGACCGGACATTTTTTCATGGTCGGGTAAAAGTAATCTGTCATTAGTGTCAAGAAGATTGCAAAACAAAGTGGCAATATTTTGCAGTGCAATTTATAAGTGGAAAATTAATGATGAATTTGGTTTAAATGAATAATAATTTACCAATCATCAGATCCGTAGTGTTTGGTTGTTCAGTGCAAACATGGTGGGGTGTTCAGTGTTTGGCTGTAAAAGCAATTTCGACCGAAAAAAGGCGGATGTTACATTCCATGCGTAAGTACATTTTCTTTGAATTTTGGACCCGTGTTTATTTCTAAAATCTCACCGGAACCAAATTACTGAGCTAAATCATTAGTTATATCATGAGACAATAGATGAAATAGGAAAAATATGTGAATTAATTAAAAAATAACCTCCAAACATTTGACATACAAACCGGTCAAATCGCGTAGTAGAAATCTACCATAGAAGCCAGCTTAGCATTGATGTCCCACCATTCAGTCGGTTTATAATTCGATTTCGGGATACCAACAAATAATAAAAAAAACCCCTAAAGATTACCCAAAGTTTCGGGAATTTCAAGTAATTTGATTTTTTCAGTTTTTCAACAGAGGATGAATCCCGAAAAAATGGATTTCAGGACTGAGGGAACAGGAAATTAAATTGGGTAAAATAATCTATAACTGCTTATTACATATTTGTTTATTTATTGAAAAATAAAGTTATAAATGTAATATATTATTGTAAATAAATTACCTGTTCTAAATTGAAGTTTATTCTTTTATTCCAACAACTACATAATTTATCTGTGAAAGACAAAAAGGGGCATGGAAATAGTAAGCACTATCTGGTTACATTACTTACTACTTTCATCGTCTAGAGACTTAAACATTTAGCATGGTTCTTTGGGTGACGTGATGACCAGCAAGTCAAGCGGCGAGCAGGAAGGCCAGCGACCAGCGGCGAGCGGCGAGAACAAAATGTATAGATTTGGATCAGTGAAATCGCCGTTTGATGCAACGGTGATAACCGGTGACTATGTATTTATAGGTAAGATTATAATGTTTTGGTAATTTAAACCACATATTAATAATAAAATATATAACAGAGTTTATTTCAGCACAAAGAAAATTAGAAGCCCAACATTGACATACGTGTCAATCATAACAGTTTACAATGAAGCCGGCCAGGATTACAGTAAGGTTTGCTACCTATTAATAGAAAACTCCAACACGCCCTCTTAATCTTGGACGACTTCCAGCATATCTTGAACAAATGACTGGTGCTTGTAAGGTGGCAGAGCCTTCGTGAGCACATCAGCAGTCATCTGCTCGGTAGGCAAATATGACAACTCAATGACATTATTGTCAACAGCCTCTCGAATATAATGATACCTAATGTCTACGTGCTTCGATCGTTTATGAAACACCGGATTGGTGGCAAGCTTCGCCGCAGACTGGTTATCACTATACAGAGTTACAGTATTATTCTGACCTGTCAATTCAGCAAGAATCGCACGGACGTATGCCGCCTCTTTGGCCGCTTCAGACAATGCAATATACTCCGCCTCGGTAGACGAAAGTGCGATGCAAGATTGCTTATAACAACCCCAGGAAATGACATTCCTACCTAGCTTATACATATATCCCGTGTATGATTTACGGTCCGCCCCGTTCGCCCAATCAGCGTCAGTAAAACCATAAACACGAAATTTATCATGCTCAGCACTTTTCTTGTACACCAGACCCAAATTCATTGTACCCTTTAAATAACGCAGTACACGTTTGGCCGCAGCAAAATGTTCCGCTGTATAACGTGTGTTATACTGACTAAGAAAACTAGCAGTAAATGAAATGTCAGGTCTAGATGTCACAGACAAGTACATCAAACAGCCCACCAACTCCTGGTATGGCAAACTAGAATCGTGGGTAGCGCTATCAGAAAACTTCAGACCTACGTCTAAGGGCGTCTTTGCCACTTTACAGTCCCTCATACCGAAACGTTCAAGCAACTTTTCAATATAGTTTTTCTGACTCAGCTTCAACTCACTACTAGTGCGATCTACTTTAATGCCTAGCATATGTTTAACCTCACCTAAATCCTTAATAGTGAAGTGAGATTTCAGTGACGTTTTCAGCTTGTTAGCAAGCTCGTCACAATTATAGAAAACGAAAAAATCGTCTACATAAAGTGCGATAATAATGGTTCGCTTACCCACTCGGCGACTGAAGATACAGCTCTCATGCTTGCTCTGCGTAAACTTCTCTCTGAGTAAAACATCTTTTACCTTATCGTACCAGGCACGAGACGCCTGTTTTAACCCGTACACGGCTTTCTTGAGTCTGTAGACTTTATGCTCATCGCCTTGTTTTATAAATCCTTCCGGCTGTGACATGTAAATCTCCTCACTCAAGTTTCCATTCAGAAAGGCAGTTTTGACATCAAGGTGATCAATCTTCAGATCTAACTCGACCGCAAGAGACAGCAACATTCTCAACGAACTATGTCGTACGACTGGAGAATACGTATCCATGTAGTCAATCCCGAACTTCTGGGTAAACCCTTTCGCGACCAATCGCGCTCTATAACATGCTACTTTTCCATTAGGGTCGCGTTTAATTTTAAATAGCCACCGATTTTTCACAATGTTCTTGTCTGCCGGTCTGTCAACTAGCTCCCAGGCTTCATGCTTATTAAATGAGTCGATCTCGTCTTGCATAGCTTGTCTCCACAGCTTATTATCACTCGATTGCATCGCCTCCTTGACAGTTGTCGGCTCGTTCAACTCTATCTCGAGCGCAGACATTGTTCTCGGTACTCTCGGCCGTAAATTATAGGCTGGTCCGTCATTATGCGGTTCCCGTGGTAGATCCTCTGTACCAGTAGATGAACTCGGCATCTGCTCGTCCGCCTCGAACCAAATTTCAGGTGCTGCCGGCCTCTCCGCCTCAACCTGAATCTCTACATTCGGTGGCAATGGCATCTCCGCCTCAAGCTCAATCTCAGGCTCATCTTCCGCGTGATTATCTTCAACGATGACATCGTCGTCACTTGTCGGAAAGAATATCTCCACGGACCTCTGACTCTTGACACCTGGAAAGATTGTTTCATTGAAAACAACATCACGACTACGAAACACTTCATTTTTCGCCAAATCGTAGAGCCTATACCCATTACTCTCATAGCCAAGAAATATACAACGCTTGCTTTTTGGTTCAAGCTTATTTCGCTTCACTTTGTCAATGTGAGCGTGAGCTTCGCAGCCAAACACACGTAAGTGTTTCAAGCTCACCTTTTTACCCGTCCAGGACTCCTCAGGGGTTTTGCCCGAGAGCCTTTTCGAAGGTGACACGTTTATTAAATGCGCTGCAGTATTGGCAGCCTCTGCCCAAAATTTGTGGTCTAAGTTCGACGTGTACAATAGGCACCTTACTTTTTCGAGGAGCGTCCTGTTCAGCCGTTCCGCGGAACCATTCTGTTGCGGGCTGTACGGCACAGTCACCTGGTGAACTATCCCCTTACCTTTCAAAAAGCCCTCAAGGTCTCTGTTCACGTACTCGGTTCCGTTATCCGACCTCAAAATTTTTACTTTATCACCAGTTTGCCTTTCCACTAGATTAATAAAGTTTTTAGTGTGTTCACTCACCTCGCTTTTACGCTTCAGAAAGTACACAAACACTTTCCTCGAATGATCATCCAAGAACGTCAGGATGTACCTCTTCCCTCCAAGCGAATTCACCGGCAAAGGTCCACAGAGATCACTGTGGATCAAATCCATTCTTTTTGCAGCCACAGACTTCTCAGGGTTGCTAGGAAAAGGAAAACGAGCTTGCTTTCCTTTTAAACAAACCTCACAAGCAACGTCTTTACAAGGGTCGTCCTGAAAACTAATATCATTAGCAAGTCCCTGCCTCAAAAGCTTCATGTTATGGCCGCTCAAGTGGCCAAGTCTCTGATGCCAAGTTGCAGTGCTAATAGTTAGATTTGCCCTTAGACTGCAAGTTTGAAGTTTATAAGCACCTCCCACGTCATTTGCCTTAATCAAAACATCGCTCAAATTAGAAATTGTACAACCATTAGTATCAAAATTTACAATACTACCGTTCTTA
Source organism: Cenopis cana (assembly GCA_951800055.1). Classification (NCBI taxonomy): domain Eukaryota; kingdom Metazoa; phylum Arthropoda; class Insecta; order Lepidoptera; family Tortricidae; genus Cenopis; species Cenopis cana. Next base: position 14,680,983 of record OX637476.1, on the reverse strand, counting down.
ATCAATTGAGAAACAGAAATGAGATTTACAGACAGCTTAGGTACATACAACACGTCAGTCAATATCGCAGTATCCGACAACTTAACGTTACCTATACCTGTACACTGCAGTTTTTCTCCACTGGCAATCGTGACGAAACCACCTCGCGATTTAAAGTCCACCAACAAATCGCGCCTGCCAGTCATACAATTTGTGGCACCTGAGTCTATGTACCACGAAGATTCCGAGCCCACTCCAGTGCTAAATGCCGTCAACACAAAGTTGCCTGAAGAACCCTTCTCGTTCCGACAGTCTTTCTTCAGATGTCCCTTTTGTTTGCATTTCCAGCACCACGGTTCTCTCTTACGACTGGAATTATCCTTCGCTTTCGACTCATCCTTGTGCTGCTGCGCTTTCCTCGTCCCGGAGTCACTCGTAGAAGCGCCTTTTCTCGTCGAATACAGGCACTCGCTCGAATCTCCACGAGTAGTCCAACGTTGATCCTGTAGCAGTTTGGATTTTACCAGATCGGCTGTGATGACAGCTCCCGAATGCTCTAGTGCCATGATCATGGGCTCGTACTCCGACGGTAAACCTTTGAGCATCAGCGCACCAAGAAACTCGTCGTCAACAGGCTTGTTCATGTTCGCCAACTGCTGCGCTAGCGACAAAACTTCATTGACGTATGCTTCCATGCTGCCGAAGTTCTCTAGTTTGACGGCGCACAAGTTCTGAAGAGTTCTCACTCTTGAACCGAGTCCTTTATCATCATATGCACGTTCTAGGGCATCCCATGCATCTTTCGCCGTTTTCGCCGACATGAGGTGTGAAAAACAAGACTTTTCGACACTCAAGCAAATTTTCGATTTCGCTATTTCATCTCGTCGATTTCTCACTTCTATCATTGTTTTATCATCCTTATCGTAACCGCTTATGCAGAGCCATAAATTGTCGTGAATCAATGCATTTTTTATCACAAATTTCCATTCAACGTAATTGTCACGTCCACGTAACTTTTCATGTGAAAAAATCTGATTCTTACTTTCCGACATATTTTATAACAACGTTTTACTAATTCTGCTGGCACATAACCTAATGTTTTGGTAATTTAAACTACATATTAATAATAAAATATATAACAGAGTTTATTTCAGCACAAAGAAAATTAGAAGCCCAACATTGACATACGTGTCAATCATAACAGTTTACAATGAAGCCGGCCAGGATTACAGTAAGGTTTGCTACCTATTAATAGAAAACTCCAACATATCGTTGCTTTTCTGAAACAACACTGTATCTCAAAAAACGTGTTTTTTCAGGAGAGAGGTTTGAAAGTTTACAGAAGTTACTTTGTAATAACTTTTATTTAAACTAACAAAAAACAAATCCTCTTTTTGTAATACCTTCATTGTTTATTGGAGTATACGACAAACCAAAGAAAACCTACAAAACAAAACAAAAATAGAGTTAAAAATCCAAAATTAGTAACATATTCAGAGTTGTGACTCAATAATTATGGGTTGTTGAAACGTTTTAATAAGCAATAACGTCACAAGACAAAATAATGAAACAGGATGGTTTATTGTTTTGATGAATAACGGCTCATTCGTCTTTAAGACATATTTTTATATAATATGTATTAGCAATACAGGAGTATTACGTGTTATATACCATAAACATTTTTTAACTTTGCATAACAGCGGCTTATTAGGACTTGTGTCAAAAAATATACCTAACTATTATATCGCTAACAATGGGATATTTTTGATTACCTCCACTACTTGGTATTCTTACCAAATTATTTTCTTAACGAAACATTAATATAGTGATACAGTAGCACAATTAGTCAATTTACGTCAAATTTATATGCGATTGCATCTTATAGCAGCTGAAATTATGTGATAACATTGTTTATCAGCTGAATAAAATCATGCATCGAGGCATAGCAACTTACGTTCACTTGCAAATTTGCCATCATTTGTGGTACCCCGATGTAGAAATACCTACGGTCAGAGAGCCTGGTCATGTATTCTCCCACGCACCTGTAATAAATTCCCTAAAAAGTTGCTACTAGATTTGAATAATAAAAAAGCCAAAAGATTTAGAAATGCTATAAAGTTATATTTGTTAAAAAAATAATGCTGTTAAAATATACTTAGTTAAGTCATAATATAATATAAATAAAACAACAATGTATACTAATTGATTTGAATGTATTTTCGCAACTCCTTAACTTAAAAAATCTTTTGTTATTTAAGATTATTAGTTAAGTAAGTGAAACAAACTATGTTACTTTTACTGAAATAAACAGCTTAAATTTAAAAAAAAATTAAAAATGCGATGGCATACTTTAGCAGCATTAACATGTTATACCTAGCACTTATAGCATCTGAAATTATCTAATGACATCTTTTTGCATTGTCTTATCTGGCTCTCAATGTATAAAATGTGCATAATATAATCTTACAGCAAAACGTGATTTGATGGTGACGAAAGTGATTCCACCCTAAAAATCTAGGTACTGTAGGTATTTATGGAAATTAATGCAAAGAGTCCTTTCTTTCTTTACTCTGCTACAGCGACCCCTTGTTGGCGAATCCGTTTTAACTGTACCTGTTTGTGACTGTAATTTGCTAAAAAATAGTCATGTTTATTGCATCTCTGTCAAGGTTTTGGATGACAACTTTTTTGTTGTGGTCAGTTTCGTTATTGGGATCTAGGGCGTTGGTAGTATAGGTACCTATATGTTTCTGGACTCGGTCTTTTACCAAGATTTCGATTTATCTGTAGACTTTGGAACCGTGTCCATGTCTGTAACTAAAAATCACTGTAAAGGTTCATCAGTATCATCATCATAATCCTCCTGGCCGATTTCGACCTCGGTGACTAGAAAGAAGAGCCTGGCTAGTGAGAGCGTCGGTCACGAGCTCTCAGGTGACTGAGATATCCTATCTTCGCAGTTAATGTGCGAGCACTCTCCCCAGAAATCGACACCCCTTCGACATAATTATAGTGAATGGCCGCAGGTGGTCGGGCCTTCAAATCCTCACGCTTAGCGTCAAGTTCACTTCGTCTTTATATATGCCTCCATTTTAACCGATCTTGAGCCAAAAACTCCCAGCACGATGGTTCAACATCACGTCTCCGCGTGTGGCGCTACAGCACATCGTTATAATGCCGGAGTTGGCCGCCCTGTTTTTATCTTGCCATCTTGCAGTTCAGAATAAAAGATGTGATCAGCTATTCTGTCTTCAGATATTTGGTAGATGTGACCACACCATCGTAGCTGCCTACGCATTAGATAGGCTTCAATACCGTCGACATTAGCACGGCGTAGAATTTCCGAATTCCTGACACGATCTGACCAGGAAATGTTCATAATGTCACGCAGGCATTTGATATAAAATCTATCCAATACGCGGATGTGCTTGCGGTAGAGACACCAAGTCCAGGTTTCGAAGGCATACAAGAGATTAGGATTATTAGATGTATATGTTAATAAAGTAATAACAGACAGAGCAATGAATAAAAGGAATAAATATTTTTATCTTATTATCTTACACAAATCGACCTAGTCCCAAACCAAGCAAAGCTTATACCACGGGTGACGATATACATACTCAATAATACTCATATAAATAAAATAAAAACATACAAAACAATTTTTCGGGTTCATGATACAATTAAATGTCCTGACCGGGACTCGAAACAGGGACCAGCTTTTAGGCAGGGTCACTACATACTAGGCTATTAATAGTGGTCGTCCAATGCATAATGTAGGTGCCCCTACATGCGGTACAACGACTAATGAAGGCATAAGTCGATAGCACAGTCGTTTACCTGAATGCGGTATAACGACCAGTGAAATAAGGCTGGTCTTTAGTGCCCGCATCAGGGATACGAGAGAGATTTCCGAAATACGTGCCATAGCTCCCCAATGCGGGGAGCCGGGCCCTCTTGATCAATAAAAATGTCTGAAAATGCATCATGATGTATATCGATCAATTCAAAAACCGATAAAAAAGGATCTTTCCTTCACCCCGTATGCGGGTTATATCAACCAATGAAATTGCGCCTGTATATAGATAGTGTTTGCAAGAGTACCCAGAAGAGTAAAAAGGGGTTGAGAGTCTTACTTGTTGTAAGTGTAGTTTAGTGTTACAGGAAGCTTGTTAAAACTGCTGAATATAATATTTTTTTCAACTAAATCAAACCTACCTATTCACCTATTTTACAACAAACAAATTTAATAACAATCCGAACTAATTCAGTTTACTACATGAATACTTAATCCAGTGTTATCAAGTATACAGGCCTATTTCGCTAACAAGACCTTGCTCACATCTACGCTTTTCGTAAACACAAGTGCATTTGCTGATAAGTCCAAATATTTGTACTTACTTTCTCTTGAATAATGGCCCTTCTATAAATATTACATTGTTACACAAATATTTCATGGTGCATTGATGAACTATTTCACAATACGACACTATAGCAGAAAAAAGTAAATGGATGTGTCCGTATTATTTCTCGATGTGCCAGTAGTCAGCAAAATATCTTGGTGTCAACGTGAAAAGCTACGTCTCATCTGGCCTGCGGACGGTCTTGCACAAAAGTGGCATCGCAATTCGACCAATGGCATAACGGCACAATGCTGCCATCTGGCCATTTTTTAACGTAAAACGATGGGTGTTTTATTCACGATAAACTTTTGTGTGTTCCGCGTCCAGTCCTTTACTTAGTTGCAAAACGTAGTATTTCGAGATACTGCGTTGTTTTAGAAAAGCAACGATATTATCCCAAAAAAAGTGGCCGGTCGAGATCACTTATTTTACGATATCGCCTACGATGTTGTGTAAATTTAGTTAGTGAGTCAAAATGGCGACTTAGTCACTATGGAATTTGATCACTTGTAACTAAGTACTATCCGACTAAATTTTTGGGGTAATTTTTTGCAACCATGGTATCCCCATATTTTGACGTCATAATATGAGAAAGACATAGCCCCGGTCGCTTGTTGGCGCATCTATAACTACAGAGTATATACTATATCTATGGCTGAATGTTTTAGAGTGCACCTTTTAGGTAAATCTGTAACACATTGACATTTTCCCACGTTCCAGTAACTGATATGTATCGGACTTTTCATACGTAAGTAATCCGGATACCTACATCGTCGACTAATGGAATGCACTAGTGGAATATTATTCTATTATTATGTATAAATAATATTATGTACCTAGACTAGAACTACTGTTTTTGTGGTTCCGTACCAGAAGGGTCCAAACGGAACCCTATTGCTGTCACTCACGCGTCCGTCCGTCCGTCGCCTGCCACTAGTCGCTAAGTATAATCATCTTGTTGGCCCAAAGCCATACAAATAGTCAAAACTTATCTTTAAATGTTTTAAAACTTAATTTTGCGGTTGGTTCGGAAAATCGGAACCCGAAATGTGACTCACGCTTGGCCGGTTTTTTAACAAGTACAGTAGAATCCGCTTATAACGACTCCGCATATAACATTTGACCGCTTTTAACGACTGCTAAGTCACCGACATTAGGATTCATACCAAACATTTTCAAAGAAAGTCAGTCCGGTTTGTGCGACGACTGCGACGGTCCCTTGACCGTCGCTGTATCCGGATTCTACTGTAATATACTGCCAAGGACGGGTCATAAACACTTGCAAAAACAAAAGTCGTCTCTCCTGTGGTCAATAGTTAACGGCTTATGAGCATGTGAGTTATGATTTTATTACATGGATTTATAGAACCGGAGACGCCGTTTATTCAGGTTACTAGACCAATCCAAAATTAAGCTTTGTAGCCCTTAACTTTTGATATATCCACAGGAAAGTCGCGAACCTAAATCTGTTTATGACCCACCCATACGCTGTGTTGAGAGCGGGGGACCTGCATTTGTGGGTAAAGGTATTAAGATACAAATGTTCGAAATTAGCAAATGCTACTGTGTACCTAGCCTGTTAAAAAACATATCATACGCATATTGGATAAGTAGGTCGGGAGCCCTCAGAGCGGAATAGGCGCCCCGCGAGAGCGGGGCGCCGCCGTCGACATGCTGACTGGTCATTAACGCTTTGGTTAATAGGTAGGCATGCTACTGTTGAGCAAATGCTACTGTGTAATTCTACATTATTTTTTCACGCTCTAACCTTATAGAAACTTTAATATTTTCGTCGATTCATGAACTGCCCTGGCCTGGACAACGAAGTGATCCTAATACAATACAAAATACTCTTTATTGCTCATCTCAAAAATAACACTAGGCTTAAAATAGATGTGAACAACAGACGGTCTTATCGCTAAAGAGCGATATCTTCCAGACAACATTATCTAAACATTAATTAAAAGTAATTAGAATAATATTTAGCCAACAAACGCCATTACAGTTGATAAATGAGCGAGAATGTTTACAGACTTTTCATGGTACTAAATATGAAATAACCGTTTCTTTAAAGTAAAGGTATTTAAATTAATATTTTAAATTATTTATTTACCCTTTAATGACAAGATATTTTTAATTACAAGATAAATATGTCTAACATACATACTAATACAACTTGATAAAGGCATTTATAGTTGTATTGTAATTTCCTACACTGTAAATTTATATCATACGATTAAATAAAGGCATTTACTTATTAAAACAAAGTATAAATGGTCCACAAAAAAATGTAGCTATGATGTTTTTTATACAGCAACGGTGGCAAATAAGCATACGCCTTATAGTAAGCAGATCCAAGAAGAATTACAGGCGCGTTGCTGACCTTGATTTGACTTGAGGATTCGTTGTGTTGTAGCTAAAGACATATGCCGGTTCCCTAACTCTCAAACCTTCTCGGGAGCTCTGGTGACTCTACTCACCACCAGCAAGACAACACTTCATGCCTTAAGAGCAAGTATACTTATTACTTATAGTAGGGGAAACACATTTTGATATCGGATGAATTCACTTGGCACAGATGTAATACCTATACGTAAATTTAAGTTAATTTTGCCCGGTAGCCATCCGCCACCCCCTGGGGGGTAGTAAGGGGGGCTTCGAAAGTCCCATTTTTCGGTTTTTCATGAAAAACTCATAAACGGTGACCCATAGCGAAAAACGTTCTTAGGAACAAGTTTTCTTAATAAAATTATCTACATAAAAGGTTCTATACACTTTGTCGCTAGGATTAATATTTAATAAGATTTTAAAGAGGGAATGTAAAATTATATAAAAATTTAAGTGGCTATTAATTCCTTTGTTTTTCAATATTTTTACCCCTTACTACCCCGCAGGGGGTGGCGGATGGCTACCGGGCTAAATTAACTTAGATTTACCTATATTACATCTGTGCCAAGTGAATTCATCCGATACCAAAATGTGCACCTCCCATACATTGGGTGACACTACTTCCCCTACTATTAGTGGTGTTAATTTATAACTGGGGTCTATAGTTGTAATTTTCCTAGATGTCCGAAATGACATGACACACATGATATTTCGGACATCTAGGAAAATTACAACTATACCGTAAACATGTACATAGAGCGCGGTAGCGCGGCGGGCGCAGTTTGATCGCGGGCCCGCGACCACTGTTCTGTAGCTCTAGTATAAGTTTTTTCGAAACATTAACTAATTCGAACGCGTTTGCGTTTTGTCTCAAAATTTATGAAAGTGGTATGAAAACGTGAACAGCGCCTCTGGTGGTCACTAGTGGAAACTAAAACAGCTAGTATAACATTTGTTGCTAACCGATGAACGCGTATTTCAATCTCGGTGAGATTTTGAGACAAAACGCAAACTCTTTCGAAATAGTTAATTTTTCGAAAAAACTTATACTAGAGCTACCGAACGATGCGAGCTATGTGACACCGACCGAGCCTCAATGTGGCGGGGCCTTAAAGTTAGAGTACTTTGGTAATTACTTATCCATATATGCTGCTCCAAATATAAGCAAGATGACGCCCGATTTGCCGATGTTCCCTACTTCCCATCTAGTTTCGATCAAAATCACTGCCACTCTTTGGAAATCACTAACATTTCGAACAATTAAGTAAATACCTAACTATATTTGTAGTGTAAACAAAATACTTATCCAATTTACTGTGCACACACGTGACTCAATCAATTTTCAATTAATTGAAAAACGTGTGAACAGGTCGATTCAATAGTTACGAGCAAACAAGCAAAATTACAATCAGTAGGTACTGGACTTGTTGATTGCATGTAATTAAAGCCAATTACTGTTGTAACTGTTCAATGGTACAAGATTATCACTAAAGTTAAGACCTATAAGTACATACATTATTATGTGCCTACTACATTTCATACGAGACAGCGATAATGGGAAACCCCTATGTCATAATTTTATTTTTTTATTGATTAAATTTCCAAATAAATTATCGCAGAGTAACTATGTAAAAATAGGATAGCTAATTGGCTCTTGGTGTATAATTATTTTTATGGTGAATGTGTGGTAAACATGAGATGAACCGGATTGTCCATAAAGGGAAGGGACAGCCCTTAGGGAATAATAAAATAATGAGTATGCAGATACACGATAGTGATAATTATCACTGCGTACGAGTAAACGGTGCCAGTGACGAAACGATCGCAGAGCCAGTAGGGTTCATTAGCGACAGTACGGTCGTAGGATTTAGGCTGCAGAACATAGCACATACACGCAAAGTAGCGTGCCTGTGCGTCTTCTACAAACTGTACTTCGGTGAGTGTGCTCAGGAACTCCATGAGCTCACACCGCCTTCCCCCTTCTTCCATCGGACATCCAGACGTACGGCTGGCTACCACCCTTAGCTGGTTGAAATTCTTCTTACTCCGACCAAGCGCTTTTCATTATATTTTATAACGCGCACTGCTAAGGTTTGGAATTCCCTGCTGGCGTCTGTATTTTCGAGTTCATTATAACCTGGACCTCTTTATGCCACGAGTGAATAGGCATTCTCTGGGTGAGCTCGCTTCACCGTCAGTCTCATCTCTTCCCCCTGACTAGACGCTAGCCAAGAGCAATGCCATGTTTTATAATAAAATAAATTCTATGGGCAGTAGCAAAACAAGAAAACGTCGTGTATTTTTCCAGCACCCATCCACTGCGCTGCGCTCCATTCGTAATGAGATGTGACGTAAAAATGACAAGAAACTTTTTAACACATCCTTAAAGGAGAACCGGTCTTTCCTTTCCAGTGAAAAAATAAACAACAAGAACTGCTTACGTGTTTGTTGCACGCTTCCACAGTCTGTGAGAAACAGTGGTCACTAAGCAAGTATAAAAAAAGGCATATCTACGGTCTTATTATTATTATATTTCGGACCCTTTGGGAGTCGTTCTTCGAGTTTCGGGAGATCGGTATGTGGGTTATGGTATATCGTTCTTTGACGTGAGCTTACTGATGCCGCAAAGATTTCTTTACTCGACTATTGTATACAATCAGTATAAAGGGAATGTAATGCATTGGCAATATTTGGTATAGTCCCGCTTCAGAGAATCCTGCGCCAGTCAGGAACACTGAATTAGAGCATTACGCACACAGCGTCTATTGCGCCGTCGACTACTACCTTGTTCACAGGAGAAGGATGGTGGTAGGGAAACGCGCGTCGACGGCGCGTTTTAAACCGCGATGTGCATTGGCCCTTAAGGCGCTACACTGAGAAATTTGGAGACTTTGAAACGCTGTCCTGCCCAGACTAGCAAACAGTAGGGGCTGATTTTCAGATATATGATTCTTGACTATATGATTGTGGTATTGACAATAGCGAAACATGATTGCTTAAAATTTACTCGATAGAAAATAAATTCAAAGTCGAGTCTATATTTTCCTTTTTTTCCTCAGCCTACTAAAACAACGTATAACACTACTAAAAGACACGATTAAGTTAATATGATGGTATGTTACCTCATCTAGGTACTGACAAGAGGAAATTTAATAAACCTGCACACAGTCAGATATTTAACGAGAAAGCCATTCTCGGAGAGGGTTGCATCCCGTTTTGTCGTGAGCGAAAAACAAAGGGTGTTGCTTTCAATCGATATATCGCCTTAAGGCGCTCGTTTGTCTTATGCGCCAAACGCATGCGTTTCCATATAAATCCATTCAACGCAATGCGTTTGACGCAACGTATTTATATGGAACGCATGCGTTTGACGCATAAGACAAACGAGCGCCTAAATGTACGCAATAATGCCCGGAATACACGAGGCTGGTTTTTCAAGAGAGTATAGCAAACTTCATAGCTTTCTAGTAAGCTAGTAATACTGTCCTCGTTTCGACACAAATGCTAGTGATGTCTACATGATGGTCATGATGCCAGTAATTTTAAGCCAGTCAGGTACCATTGCACTAGCGCACTAGCCGAAAGGATAGGTACTGGCTTCGCCAGCTACACGAAGCTAGAGTACACTACACAAGCCAATTAAGAGAGTGCAATCAGTCGTGGGGGACGCTACTAGCTCAAAAAATAGCGGCAATCTATTAAAAACTATCCTGGCTTCAGCACTGGCTTACTAGCCTGGAAGTAAGCTAGTTTTGTATACACGAAGAGAGACACACTACTGCTTGAAAAACTAGCCTCTTGTATTTCGGGCATCAAGAAGCGATTCCTACTTCTGACTCGACTATCAGTTGACATTCACAACATTCTTCATATGTTCTCATGTAATGTACATAAGTGAATTTGTAATTCAGCGGGGTAATCACGTAACGATATGTACTACCGTTGGTACGTATATTTAATGTAAGTTTTAGTATGGGATTTGACATTTAAATCTATCGTACTAACGGTCGAAAACGTTACTAGAGTAGGCCCATTTTTGAAGAAGTAGAATACAAGAAGCAAATCGTGTAACAGTTGGGGTGACAACGTAATCAGAGGGTTTAGACCCTGCAGAATACGGATCTGCCTGTCTCCATCCCCAAATTTGAGCCGGAAGAATGTTATATCGGAAAAGGTGCAGCCCATACAAATTTTTTCGTTGTACATTTGGTAAATCGTTGTTCCGGTACCCTAACTATGGTCCAATTGTTATGGATTTTTGATATGCCGTAAATGACAATATTTGTCATCGTATCCCGAAATTTTTGACACTCCAGCTCCACGTCTTTCTCGGCCATCTTGGAAAATCTGTCACTTTTTTCAGTTTTTTGCTTGTCCTGTCGTTATAGTTCATTTTAGTGCTAAACATGGTTTGGCAATATTGTAAAACATAAAATTTGCTGAAACTTTTGGGTACAAAGATTTTTTCTATGACCCCTAGGGACGAAGATATGACAGGAGATATCATTATAAATTACCACTTTTTTCTAGTTTTCCTCTCATGTTTACGTTTAAAGTGCATTTTAGCGTTAACTATAGTTCAGCAATATTGTAGATTACAAAATTGGCTACAACTTTTGTATTGTAATATTTTTTCCACGATCATCAGGAAAGAAGATACGATGTCACCTATGGGGTACTACCGTCGATATTTACTACTTTTCCAGTTTTCTTCACATATTTTCGTTTTAGTGCATTTCTCGGTCAGCAATATTATAGAAGACAAAATTATATGCAAATTCAAAGTACCTACGATCTTCTAGGTATCGTGGAAACAGACGATTTTGTCTTCTGAGGGATTGAAGTGGTACAGATCGGAAAGTGACAGATGCTTTATCTTGTCGTCTATCCCGCTATCACTCGACCATCATAGATCCCCTACAGATTGCGATTAAATGCACTCAAACCTAAATATGAGAAGAAAACTGCAAAAGTAGCAAATTTCAATGGTGCTACTCCATAGATGACTTCATATCTTCTTTCCTAATGGTCGTGGAAAAAATATTTCAATACAAAAGTTGTAGCAAATTTCGTGATCTACAATATTGCCGAACTATAGTTAGTGCTAAAATGCACTTAAAATGTAAACATGAACGGAAAACTAGAAAAAAGTGGCAATTTTTAATGATATATCCTGTCATATCTTCGTCCCTAGGGGTCATGGAAAAAATCTTTGTACCCAAAAGTTTTAGCAAATTTTGTATTCTACAATATTGTAGAACTATGTTTAGCACTGGAATGAACTTTGACGACAGTAAAAGCAAAGAACTGAAAAAATGACACTATTTCCAAGATGGCGGCCAAAGTTATGGAGCTGGAGGGCCGAAACTTTTAGGTTACCATGGCTAATATTGTCCTTCACAACATACCAAAAAACCATAGCAATCGGACATCTTTTAGAGTACCAGAGCAACAATTTACTAAATGTACTACGAAATTTTTTGTATGGGCTGCACCTTTTCCGGTATACCGTACTTCCGGCTCAAATTTCGAGATGGCGACAGGCAGATCCGTATTCTGCAGGGTCCAAACCCTCTGATAACGTTGTCACCCCAACTGTTACATGACTTGCCGCTTGCATTGTTTAGAGACGCCTTTTCCGATTCTGTTCCTCCTCTATACGTGATTACCGCGCTTATGACAAAAAGTTTGTTCATTCTTAAATACCCACAGCGACAAAGTTGGAAATCACCTTAAAGGACCTTAAAGGACAGAGGACCGGCCCGGACTCGGACCGTCTAGCGTGAATCATCCTTAATTAAAATTCAATTCTTTAAAAAGTGGCTTCCATCAAATTTATGATGATTTCGCCAATGTCACGTGTTCAATGACGTTGTTCGGTAACGACGCTATGACAGTAGATAAGGTTTTGTACGGTAAATGGATTCTGCCCGTCGTCGCCCCGGGCACGTGTGCTCACCAACAACGCGGCGACGATCAAAATCCCATCCTTAATTAGTATAATTTTGAATATGACGAGCGGAAAGTGATGGGTTTCTGCACCGTTCGTTTTTCGCTGTGCCAAGACACACACACATGACACGTTCATTTGCGGTCCCCGTTGAATCGTTTCAAATTAGAATTGTAAACGACATCGCGTCAGGGAACCGCGAATCCCTCGCTTACTTTATATATTATAGACTTTTTTAACTTGTCTCAACACGCACACAAGCGAAACATGTAATAATTCACACAATATACTTGCTCAGAATAAGTGATTTTAGGAACAAAAATAAGCTTCTAGAATTGGAATGTTGAATGGTCGGTGATATTCGATGAATACCTACAATTGTGGTAACATAAACGGGCAATACCTAAACAAAACATGCTTTTGACGTTAGGTAGCTATTCAAATCGTGAATACACATAAGTAAACCGAATAAATCGAATCATTTTTTCGATTTTGAATTCAATTTGACTCTTTTCAGGGTTCCGTAGTATAAACAAAGAACCCTTATAGGTTCGCCATGTCCGTCCATCCGTCCGTCCGTCCGTCCGTCTGTCCCCTGCTTTTCTTAGTAACCGTAAGTACTATAAAGCTGTAATTTGGCATGAGTATGCATATCAATGACGCCGACAAAATGGAAGCATAAAATCTTTAAAAAAGGAGGTTTTAGGGTACCTCCCCTACATGTAAAGTGGTGGTGCAATTTTTTTTCTTCCAAACCCCCATCGTATGGGGTGTCGTTGGATAGCTCTTTAAAAAATATTATACGGTTTCAAAAAGCATTTTTTGATTCAAGAATCGGTTGACGTGATATTAAGCTTTGAAGTGATAATTTTTGTTTTTATTGTTGTGTTTTTGTTATGGCAAGGGTCAAGTATCCCCCACCCCTGCCAGCTAAACGGTGGCTACAAGGCATGTGAAAAAAAAAATCGTATTAGTGTATACGATGAATTTAAAAGGAAAACTATCACAGCTAAGTAAACATTACTAGTTAACGAGTAATAGTCGAACTTAAGCAAACTTTCGTACAATTTCCATTGATACCTTAGTTAATGTTGTTAATTCTGTCAAAAACATAGTAAATAATATAAGTTCGCAAACTTTTAGTCCACATGAATAGCCATAGCCTCTATGATCAATAAATACATTTTAAAGAGACAAGAACATTCTACATCAAATAAAAGATGGAAAAATCCGGCAAATTCAAGTCACAGAAACAGCTTTTCTCTCGAAAACAAAATCAAATTTAACGTCGGCAACTATACAGTTGCCTCTACGGAGACTCACTCTTTTCATAAAAATCGTTCTATTTTTGAATGATTTTTCGATACTGCGCACAGTTGTACAATAAATTATTTCATTACTCCATAGCAGAGACCTTTGGGCTTTTGGTTCAACTTTAAAAGTATAGTCAGTGTACAGTGGTCTATGAAGTTCTGATTCAAAGATTATATACGTAATTATAGCAGATAGACGAGTAGAAAAAGTAATTTATGACATTCAAATGATTTTTTTATTGATTATTATTAAAGATGAACATTTAAAAATTTAAATGAAAAATGTTCATCTTTTGAAAAAATAAAAAATAAGACACCCTTATTATTTTTTGTTTTTTGTTTTGGAAATAATACTGTACTTCGCCGTATTTGTGCAAATATTCGTGCTGCATCTCTTTCTTTCATATTGGTGTAATTTTATTATTTATAAAAACCGGCTGTGACATACGGACGGACAGACAGACAGACAGACATATCGAATCTATAAGGGTTCGGTTTTTGCCATTCTGGCTACGGAACCCTAAAAAGTCTCAACACTGTGAAATAATTAAGTTGAGCTGGAATCGAATAATTACTGTTCACAATTACAATACAATGCCGTTAGTATTGAGAAGTCATGTAATTTTCTAAGAATTTCGCCAGACAAGCAATATGTTATCGGTGACAGGTAAATTCTAAATAGGTGATTGTTTTCTCTTATATTGCTGTTTATGTTTAGTATATACCTTTTGTTTATTCAGCGTTGTTTTCTACAGTATTTGGTATACACGCAAATTGTGACTATTTATTGTCAACTCGAGACGTCGCTACCAATTATTGTTAATTGCGTAGGTGGTATTGTATGCAAAAATATTTAAAAAATACTATATACATACATGTCACATATGAATAACGTACAAAGGCGAACGTACGTATGAGGGATCTCTTCCAGTTCCAGCTAATCTTTGCGGGATTGAGTGGAAAGGAAAGGGGGAGAATGAGATATAGTAGGAGAAGGGTAAATGCTCCGGATAAACATTAAGAGGTCGTCGATGGCAGTGCAAAAGTCCCGCTCTAACACGCGTGAGTCATCAATTAACCATCCCGCTCTCTACGGCAGCTCAGCGCATGTTTTTCGTAAATATTGATGTTTATTCTAAACTCGTACATTTATAAAGATAATCTTTTTTATCAGGTTTGAGAACTTATCATTTTACAACTATTAAACCAAAAATCATTGTTCAAGATGGGAGTGTTTTAAAAAACCAACCAAAAACATCGAAAAAGAGAGTTATGTTTGAAAAATAAAAGTACCGAGAAATTTTTTGCAAATCGTGGTGTGTCACAGACAGACAGACGTGACGAAACTATAAGGGTTCTGTTTTAGCCATTCTGGCTACGGAACCCTAAAAAACAAAGTTTCTACACCCAAACGCGCCCTTTCACCAGCTAAACTAAAAAGTTTACGTTTAAAATAGTAACTTATACTCGCATTAATAAGAAAATTCGATTCGATTTGCAAACGCTCTCACCGAGTTTGAAATACGTACGTTCATCGGTTAGCAAAAAATGTTATACTCGCTGTTTTAGTTTCCACTAGTGACCACCAGAGGCGCTGTTCACGTTTTCATACATTTTGAGACAAATCGCAAACGCGTTCGAATTAGTTAATGTTTCGAAAAAACTTATACTAGAGCTACAGACTGGGGGAAAATAGTTCAAGAATAATATACTGAAAGGTGAGAGATATTTAATCACTATAGATATCTAGGTCGATAAACATTGGCAAAAGTGCATATGTGGGCTCTTAATGAAAACTATACAAACCTAAAAAATCATATAATGGGACACAGTACATAATAAAATAACCTAAGCTCAGTATTAATAAACCAAACCAAAAGTGTAAAACATTTGTATACCTAAATATTAAAGTCGCGTTCACATTTTCCAATAATGGAGGTATGAAAACCCTGAAAGATATAAATATGTTTAGTAAAAACTGTCCACAAGTGTATCGTAAATGTATATGTACACATCATCTTAATATTCGGTGTAGTGGTTCCACACATGTACAGTACAAAAGGACTTAATATAATGATGTCGCATTGTCGCAAACATCTACCTACCTCGCTCAGTAACACTCAGTGATGCCCAAGAGTAAGCTGGACGACCTCTCATATGATGTGTTTATCGTTGTTTTAGCTGTCCACGAGTGTAAATGTATATGTACACATTATCTTAATACTCTGTGTAGTGGTTCCACACATGTACAGTAGATTAGGACTTAATATTATGATGTCGCATTGTCGCCAACATCTACCTACTCGTACCTCGCTCAGTGACACTCAGTGATGCGGCATCACTGAGTGTCACTGAGCGAGGTAGGTAGATGTTGGCGACAATGCGACATCACTGATGCCCAAGAGTAAGCTAGATGACCTCTCATGTGATGTGTTTATCGTTGTTTTAGCGTGAGTAAGTAATCATAGTGCCTTCTAGACTTAATGAGTTTGTCTCCTACTGAGGAGGTTCTTGATGTCTTACATGGCAACCTTGTTAAGTACTTTCGTTCATGACATCAAATTAAATGCATAAAAAGTATTTCTAATAAGGCAGTTTTAGTGGTCGAATACAATTATATTATGAATGAATTAGAATAAATAAATAATAAAAATCCACAATAATATTTAAAGCAAAATTATATTTTGCAAAAAAAAAATACATAGAAAGAAGGAAGTTTAATGAATAAAACTGCCTGTGTTAGCATGCTTTCTGTACCGAATCACCAATGTTAAGTATTACAATAATCCAGTGACTTGAAATAATTCATTCTTTTCGATTTCATCCATACTAATATTACAAATGCGAAATTGTGTCTGTCTGTCTGTCTGTCAGTGGCGGAGCGCCCATACAACTCGATTCCCACCGGCTTGCCTAATTTTCAGCAAGTCCAGTTCTTTTACTACGGCTCATGAAGAATAAGAAAGGCAAATTATTTCCGGCTTCCCTAAGAATATTTTTGACGCACCGCCACTGCTGTCTGTTACCTCTTCACGCTTAATCCGCTGAACCGATTTAGATGAAATTTAGCATGGAGATAGTCTGAGTCACGGGGAAGGACACAAGATACTTTTTATCTCGAAAATCATCCCTTAAGGGAGTGGATGTTTGTATGGAAGAGCGATAACTAGGTAAACGCCTGATATAAAAATAATAGCAATTAAACACGCGGACGAAGTCGCGGGAAAAAACAAGTGAATCATAAAGTTTAAAAACTTATTTTTTAAGAAAATACTTCTTAATTGTCCTAAGTGTCTGCTACTGGAAAAAAAACACCTTAATTTTTGCTACCGTTCCTTCGACAGAATCAGGACATTTCACTTTGTATTAGCATGCAATGGGTTTTAAACCGGTCAAACGTGAAAGGTTTACTTATTAGCAATGTTATAGTTTCTTTGACTGCCAGTTCGTTCCCCTGTTAGTACAGTCATTCACAAAGATATGTTTATAATTTTGCACCTTAGTGCATCAATTCAGGTGTAAAATGATACACCTTTGACACCGTCCGTACAAAGTTGCCAATGAAGAAATGCACATTTGCTTTGAGAACTATTGAATAATGTTGTTCATTTTTTTCTTTCTGTACCAGACAGTTATAAATTCTTTATAGTAATAGTAATATTTATTACGAACCCTGGTATTACAGAGATTATAAAATATATAATCACATGGACCAGAGTGTAATAGTTGTATTATACACTTTTCTGAACCATTATCTGGATACTCATAAGGAACCGCTTCAGATCTTGTTCGTACTTCGTTTGTTTACAACAAAATGATCGTAAAGGTACGAATAGAAAACAAAATTTAATCAAACGAGTAACGTTCCGATTAAAAACAGCTATCGCAGTTTTTAATCACGGGATTACAGCGTTCGGTCAGCTTCGACGGCGCGCTCGAATGCGGTCGCGGCAAATTGAGCGTGCACCGGACATGGAAAAACTGCGTCCCGAGGTTTTGTTAACTGATGACCTATTAGGTTTGTCCGGACCAAGTTCTATATATGGAGCATAAAGCCTTATTTACACGGGTGTGTAATAATTTATATAAAAAACAAATTTAATCATTTCATTTAGCATAAAAACGGATTTCATGATTTCAACTCGTATAAGTGATTAAGTTCTATAATAACAAACTGTATAACGATGATTAACATAATGTCAAGACGCATAATGATCAATTGCCCTAATTTTAAGTTTCAGAAAAACAAATAACATCATTTTGTATGGAATTATGCAATTCGATGCAGTTTAAACACTTTAAACGTTATAGCAAATGTTGTTATGTCTTATGACGACTGAACCTCACCGTTAAATAACTGATTCATGATATAGACGTTGGGAGTCTTTATAATTTACTAGTCTGGTAAATATGGATCCACCCACTACCGCTAGTTCCTATACAATCCCGTGTCACGTTGATACTCCGTTTTGTAAAACACATAATAGCGAGCTCAGGAGCTGCGGTTATATTATGCCACGGTAATTGTGATCATGAACTGGTAAATTACCCGGCAGATGCAGTAAAGCGGTAGACAGGTGTGGCTCAATGTCGAATTGCAAGACTGACTTTAAAGGATGATTCACGCTAGACCATCCCGTGTCCGGGCCGGTCCGTTTTCTAGTACAAGAAATCGACGGCCGTCGCGCGTCTGTCGTAGAAAACGGGCCGGCCCGGACATACCTAAGCTCTGAGAGGCTTATTGAGCTGATTGTATGTTTGGGAAGAACTAACATAAAATCCAAATAAATAAATAAAGCCTTTTGTTCACAGCCACATAACACATAATTAAATAGTAGGGTATTAGGAGGTAATCGTTACCAAGTAGTCGCTTGGAACCAGGGTTATAATATTATGTTTGTTTGTTTCGATATTTGATTATCATGTTACCCATTACCCAGTTTTGAAGGGTTTATAGGCTTTCTTTCTTTTTTGCTGCGTTTTAGAACGTCTAGGTTAAGTCTCTGCTTTGGTTATTGTGGCAATTAGGTCACTTTCACACATGTCGGTGCGGTATGGTATGACTAAGATATCAGTGTGGCGTGAAGGTTCCTAATGGGTCGGCAACGCGCGAGCCTCCACTGGCAACACCACTGTTGCAAGCATCTATAGGCGACGGTAACCACTTGTTATCAGGTGGGCTGTAAGCTTGTTTGCCACCGACGTGATATAAAAAAAGTGTCAACTGCCAGCTGAAGCCAATACAGATTATGTACCGCGCCTATATAAATATAGGCAGTACAATGGGTCACAATATGGCTACCTGCAGAACCTACTTCCACATCACTTAAGCAATCATTTACTTAAATTTAAATCATCCCTGTACAGTTGCATCCTGCAGGATGCTCAGGGTGCGCTACCTAATCCCAAAACGAAAGCAACTGCCATCTAACCTTCCAATTCAAGCGGAAAGCTAGACCTTATTGGGATAAGGCTTGTCAAGTGAGTACGTAACTTGACTGTTAGAGGTTCTCAAGCCATCCGAAGGCCTCTAACTAGGCTTAACGACTGCTGTCATAGCAGCCGGGATCAACGGCTTTACGTTCCTAAGCACGGGTAGTAACTACTCAAAGCGACCATCTATCCAAGAATTAAGCACGGCCGACGTTGCTTACGACGCAGCACGTGGGCGCTCTGGGCCACGAACGTTCCCCCATATTGTGACCCGTATATTTTCATTAATAACTGGTAACCGTACTGTCTTCCCGAAGATCTCACGGTTCGAAATAATTGCCATACTTACGATAAATAAATTATGTATGTATGTATGTAATAACTTTATTGTACACAACAAAAACACAAAAAAATACAAACAAATAAGGACATTTTGGTACAAAGGCGAACTTATCCCTAAAAGGGATCTCTTCTTCTTTCTTCTTCTTCTTTTTATCTTCTTTTTCTTCTTCTTTTCTTTCTTATCTTTTTCAATTATAATGAATATCCAGCACGCATCTACGCGCAGTACACATCACGGCTTATGCTCTACGTATAGCATAAGTAGAGTCACGACGCAGTCATTTTCCTCTTGTTTGCTCATTAGCCGGCCACTGCGTTGCTTTTTAGACTGTCTAGGTTAAGTCTACGCTTTTGTTATTTTGTGACAATAAGGCTTCGTGATTTTTTTAAGCGGAGCATGTATAAAACAATGAAATAAGGATCTCTTCTCATTCTTACTTTCCCTTTTTCCTTCTTAATCAGTAGTAAATATAAATTACAGTGTTAAATAATTACAGTGATATCATTCAGCTACGATTTTAAAGCAAAAAAAACAAAAGAACTTAAACATTACGGGGACTTTTTCGTTCCAGTAGCAACACTTATACGCTCACATCTTTACAAAAGTAGCATCATTTTGTAGGTCCTAATGCTCCGTCTATATTTTTTATTTGGTCTGAGCCATATGATACTTGTCGAGTCGACTTGAGCAATAAGTAACCTACCATACGATTTACAAACCGACTCGTCCTCAACTGTCACCTCACCCCTCACCCGTTTTTATATGGAATCTGTCAAATGTCATTTGTCCTTTTTGACAGTTTCCATCTTCTTCTTCTTTAAAAATGGCTTTTCATCAAATTTATGATGAGTTCGCCGATCAATACTTGTTCAGTGACGTTGTTCGGTAACGACGCCATGACAGTAGGCAACTGGTTTTGTACGGTAGTGGATTCTGCTCGTCGTCGCTCCGGGCACGTGTGTTCACCAACACGGCGACGATCAAAATCCCAACAGTTTCCATATTAAAACAGTGGGGCTAGCATAACATGCATCTCGTCTATACTCGCGCGCGAGATAGGCTACCTGTCACTGTCTGATTAATGCTGTCAAAAAGTGACAGGTAGCTTATCTCGCGCGCGAGTAGATACGGAATGCATGTTGTGCTAGAGGGGCAGGTGAGGGGTGGGGTGACAGGTAAGGACGAGTCGGTTGAACGAGTTTTATCCTCTTTCTTTTCGATGGCGATGTCGAAACTGTAGGACGTAGGTAGGTATTTCCAAAACTGAATAGGTAACATTATACCTATTGAACGTCCTCGCTCCTAAACAAAGAGAGACTAATCAAGCGCGTTATTAAACTTTGCTTTGGTCAGTTAATTTAGTCGTAGGTAGCTAAATATTAACCGCAGCCATAATTAAATGTAAACTATACCAGACTGTACTTCATAGTTACTTAGGACTTTTTATGTTTAGATTGGATTGTTTGAGGCAAAATTAATTTGCATTTTGTAACAAATTTATGTAAATTTTCATTTAAATATATATCACTACTGAGGGTCTACTTCGGAATCCGTAGTTCGTATCGTGCCGTCTCTTCCACACTCGTTTTATACACTGTATGAGTGAAGAGGACGACATTATAAGAAGTTCGGAGTAGACCGGCGAAGGAAACTATGGCAAAGGCAACAAATTGTATATTCTCTATCGCTCTTATAATAAGAGCGATAGAGTCTTATTCGATACATAACATATACGACAATTGCGTCCGTTAGTGACTAAATACTCATTTGATGTAGAGTCTGGGTCGTCCGTGTAAACTTTATATAAGTACACGTAACATATGAATGATGGCACTATTGTGGCACTTATTATTATCATATTGGATTCCGCGAGGTATAATAACAATGGAATTCCAAACACTATTATCCAAGAATCCACTCATCGTTGCGATAGAGCTCATTCCGAAAATTAGTGCGCTGTGCGAGGCAAAACTATGAGTATGCTATTATCGTTCAGTAGGCCAGGTAATTATTAATATTATCGAATGGTCTGATGGAATACAATAATCATTAAATAACATACCTACTAGTACCTAAACCTAATAGATTTTTGTGTTGCCGATATTTAACTCACAAATTAATTAATTAATATGTTATCTTAATAATTTATGACACTTGAAAGTTTCGAAAAATTACTTCAGTGTCCCCTTGTTTTGCAGA
This sequence comes from Cenopis cana, assembly GCA_951800055.1. Classification (NCBI taxonomy): domain Eukaryota; kingdom Metazoa; phylum Arthropoda; class Insecta; order Lepidoptera; family Tortricidae; genus Cenopis; species Cenopis cana. The sequence goes on along the minus strand of OX637476.1, from coordinate 14,658,975 downwards.
AAAATGTTTCGTAGAATGTATTGTTTCGCAGAATTTTCATTTCATGCAAAACATTTTTTACAAGAGGGTCGCGGTTTATCCTAACCTAACATACATTTCTGGTAGACCTAATTGGGTTCTACACAATGGCATTTTAGTTGTACCTAAAAAAAGGTTCTAGGAAATGAAAATTCTGCGAAACAATATATTCTATGAAACATTTTTCTGCAAAACAAGGGGACACCAAATTAAAAAAGACTTATATTCTCATGTAAAAGAAACAAAAAATTGTACTACACAACTATGTACCTAAATGCAATATTCCACGACCAAAACAGCAAATTACTTGGTTTTCCATACAAGCGTAGTACGAGGCACATAGTACCTATGTGACGTCACAAAACACGCTCAATTAGTATGGAGCGTTTTCAGGATTCTTTCGTTATGCTGTATGTCGAAACCCATTTTTGTCTTTCGTGTTGTTCTAATTGAAGGTAGTTGTTCCATGGAACAGTTTGTTCCTACCTAAAAACTGGTTCGAATGGCATCCTGAAGGAAATTAATCCATATTCTCAATGGCACCATAGTATTAATAAAATTTATGCGCTTTAAGAGGAGGGGTAGGGCAAGCTCTCTCCATACAAACTTGGTGCAGGATGTACTTCGTTTGTGTTTGCATTAAAGTTATGATTTTTGGTCAGTATGCTTATTTTTCTGATAGCTATTTCGTGATGTAAATTTTTTTTTTTTTGAAATATTGAAAAATTTTCACATCACGATCTTCGCATATCTAATATTTACAACCAAAAAAAAAATTATGTTTGTTAGTGCCAAAACCGACGAATAAAACGTGCACAAAGTTTGTATGGGGAAGGCCTTGCCCTACCCTGCGCCTTAAGCGGGGCAGTACTACAGCATTCGCATCGCCCCGCTTCAAATCAGGAAGCACTCATTTGACTGTAGGCGCGCAGGCAGTAAAGCAGATACTGACTTGGCTTGTGTGCAATTTTCAATGAATTTTCATTATATGATGGGTTTGATGGTATTCATCTTACCTCGGTAGCCCACAGCCCCGCAATGTAATGAAACTTGCATGCAAGCTCTTGTTAAGGGGCTACCCGGCGAAATCAACCGATTTTAGTGCATTTTGCATCGTAACTAAAACTAAACTAAAATATATGTAGAAAATTGGACCCTCCGTGGCATGGTACCGAAGATGCTGGCAGCATTTCCTCGCTGTAGGTATTGCAATACTAATGCGTTGAGCGAGGAAGCTGCCAGCTCTTCGGTCACCAGTAGACAGTTTAAATTGGAGATAGGTATTTCATTTACCTGCATACATCCGCGAAGAAATTCAAAGTTGTATATGAAGTCCCCAACCCGCTCTGGGCCAGCGTGGGGACTACTGCCCAATCACTGTCATCTATGAGAGGAGGCCTGTGCCCAGCAGTGGGACGCATATAGGCTGATGATGATGATGATGATTTCATTTTCATGTCTAGTTTTTTATAAGAAAACGGTCCCCGCGAAGGATACTTGTGTTAAGTTTTGGCGTTCAAAAAAATATATGTTGAATGGTGGTCTTTTAGTAACACTTTCGTCTGCTAGAATTTATATATCAGCCTTGTACACTCTTTGTGTTAAAGTAGGGCATATGTCAGTGTCAAACGCAAACTAATAGAACTGTACCGCTTCCAGGAAGTCTGTTTCAATGTGTGACGCGTTTACATTAAATTGTGAAAAGTTAGCGTAATAAATCTTAGTAAAACTCTTCTACGAGTGACGTGTAATGCACATTAAACGTCTTATTCACAGTAACAAAAAGCAGATCATTAACTTGAAGGACGTTCTGTACATGGTAACGAAAACTCGTAAAGTACAAACGAAGAGTCATAAAACACCTCAATTGTTTCACAGCAGCTAATAAATCGATTATTTATACCTTACGCGTATTTTTACAACCTAAGTACAATATTAACATGCTCATACTTGAATTGTGAGTATACTAAAGAGCGTAAGCGTGTTAGAGGGCTGTTGGAGCTTAAGACCTTTTTTTAAATGTAAATTGATCAATGAAATGGACACAACACAATAGGTACAGTCACACGTAAACCGATTCGCTGAGGTTTGGTTGGCAACAAACACGGGTGCCCTAGTTGTTGTCGTTGCTATTTTGTTTGGTATCTAGTGTCATTCTCAACAGAAGGGCAAACTAGTACCTTTTGGCAATTGCAATACGACGTCATTTTTCTTACTACTGTGACGCAATTAGAACGGACTGTATTTACATCGACAAATAGAGATTTTTTATTATTGAGAAACACCACTACCTATGTAGGTATTATAGTTATTTACCTCGCTTTATAAATTTTTCATTAACTCACGTATAAATTAAAAAAGACACTGATAATAGTTGCAATTTAAACTTGACTTGAGTTTTTTTTTGGAAATGTCCCGCAATTCGGTGGACCCAATTCGGGACAGAACATTGTCCCGAATTTTGAGCAATCAGTATCAAAGACCAATAAAACTGCAGTTTCCGCTCTCTGTCAGTAATACAATTCAACAATACAAACAAACAAACTAACATCCCTTGGCGTAGAAATAGATTAGATGAAAATACTTACCCCTTATTAAACGTTCATCAAACTTATTTTAGTTAAGGCTTTCTTATTGCAGCGAAACTACAAACGCGACACAAAAAATCCGCTAGGCGGCGCAACATTATCGTAATTCTCCCCAGTAACAAACACAATTACATTTTACACACACTATCTCACTTTACTGTGACAGGTCACTGACCTCGTTTTTTTTAATGATTGCTGTAACTTAGAATTTGAATATGTGACAGACCTTCTTTGTCAAATTAACCAGAATAAGCCAGAGTGGCGCACGTGATAATTAGGTTGTCAACCATTTAAATTTAGAACAGATTGTTATGACATTCACGCAAAAGAGTGTAGACTTGTCATTGCATATCTCTGTCTCTGTTGCGCAGTTTTGACAGATTTCACTTAACTAAATAAGGACTAAATTTTATCACGACTCGATACAAAAAGTCAAAGTTGCAAGCCACAAATAAGTAGCTTAATTTCAACCACTAAGCCAAGTACATTGTGGTGTAATTAGTAATCGCTTGCTCTCTAAAGCACAGGTCGCAGGTTCGAATCTCAGGCAAGAGCAAGTGTTTTTTTTTTGTAATTTTTAGAGCATAAATAATTATTGAGCGTTATTTTGGTAAATAAATATTTTGTACTTTTTTTATTTTATTTAGAAAAAGATTCAACATAAATATTTTGCCCTGCTAATAAAAGCTTACAACTTTATTTATTAGTTCTTTATCTTATATCTTTAAACGAGCAATTCTTGTATATTTATTTATTTTTATGTCTATTTATATATTTATTTCGGGGATCTCGGAAACGGCTCTAACGATTTTGATGAAATTTGGTATGTGGGGGTTTTCGGGGACGAGCAATCGATCTAGCTAGGTCTCATGCCCGGGAAAACGCCGAGCAAAGCTTGGTCGCCCAGATATTTATTCTTTATTTATCGTATGGCCTTTATTTCGAACCGTGAGATCTTCGAGAAGACAGTACGGTTCATGAATCCATCTTAAATAAAATTCAAGATTTATTATATAATTTATTATAAACATAAAACATAAGACTGAGGGATTATAATGCGTGCAACCACAGTGCGTCTACAACAGTTTGTAGCCTGTCTCTCAATAAGCTGAGAAGACGTTGATAATTATGTCAGTTCCCCGCATTTCCTCCCATATTTCATTGCAGTATCTATTGCTTGAATTGCTTCTTTGGTTCTTTCATGGTGATGATCCCACTGTTGAACCATTAAACCCCCAAAGATTCTCAATCGGGTTCGAATTTCAGGCGATGGCATTACATCATTACATTTATGCCTGGATGTAGCTACGTTGATATATTGGAATAATAACACAATGCAATAATATCACTTTCATCGTAATACTGATGTCATTCTGCTTTACATTGAACTGCAGAGCAAATTGAAGTCGAATAGCGTCAAAACTTTGGCAGGATTACGGTCCGTTTGGGCATATTTATTTTGTTACAATACGAAGCTCAATATATTTAATAATTTAAAATATTGTATTTGAAATACCAAGCTTGAATTTAATTTGCTAATGTCAGATGTCAAACTATGTGTCAGGCGCTATGAATATACTCACACATAGACATAAAATATACAATATGCTATATGAAGGAGTGTGACCCGTGTAATGGAAAAAAAATCCACATTCTAAAAATACTCAATGAAACCTTTTGTAATAAGAGAGGGTTTAAAAAGGAAAAAAATGATATAATGATAAGCTTTATTAGCCACATTTTATGTTTTCCACTATCTCGAATTGTAAAAGTACCAGGAAAACTATTTTAAATGTTTATTCGTCGATATGACTCACCAGTAATTTACCCTGGAAATGTTAATATCATCTAGTTACTGGTATTAAATATGCGATTTTTATAAATGTCAAACCGCAAAAAGTGCGACAGACGTCCGTCCAGCTCGAGGCCCAACGGCCATCTGTCTACTAAAATGAAGCGCGCAGTTTGCTTTTCTGATATTTTTGAGTTTTGTTAAATATAAAAACATTTAAAAAAAAATTAGCCGTAAAATGCACTTCTTCACATCGTTTCCTATCTATTGATATATTTTACTCGAGTCTGAGTTGGATATATTTTATATACGACTCACAATAAGATCAAAATTTACCTGTTTTTGCGATGTGAGATCATCGAGCGAAGTTTCAAATATCGTGTTTTCAGCCTTAAAATACACTAGACCGACTCTTAAACTATAACATATCTAAATATCCCATCAATAAAGTGAGTATTTCATGGTTTAAAATTGAATGAAAAATACTATGATTTCGAATAACGTGGTCTTAAGTAGCCGCTAAAGTTCGTTTGTCCTTATCTGTCACTTTGACACTTACGTTTGTGAGAAAGGGACAAAGAACATTTTAGTTAGCAGAGGTTAAGTTTTATGGATAATGGGGTTAATATGACGTTTCCCGAATTTTCCCGATAATGAGGAATTTGTATCTGGTAACCCTACTCCGATGCTCGTATTAGGTATATCACAATTTTACAAACTTATCGCATTTAAAAGCATAATGTTTATGAAGCAAACCCGCAGGTTTCGTTGTTATTCAAATTATATAATATATTTGTATTAGATCGTGACATGCGGGCGCAATCTTCAACGCACAGTAGAAACTTAATGTTAAAATGAAAGTATCTGGAAAGGAAAAATGACTCCTGTGTGTAAAATAAGGCCGGATTTGGAGGTCCGCGGTTCAACCTGCCGCGGTCCGGATACGGACCGCACGCAGTCCGCCTATTGCCGACCCCTGGATTAAACGAGCAATTCTTGTATATATATTTATTTATTTATATATTTCGAGGATCTCGGAAACGGCTCTAACGATTTTGATGAAATTTGGTATGTGGGGGTAGCAATCGATCTAGCCAGGTCTCATGCCCGGGAAAACGCCGAGCAAAGCTCGGCCGCCCAAATATTTTTTAATATTTTTTTTAGTACACCAGCCGGGATTCGAACCCTTGGATACAACATTGAAAGTAGCTTGCCTGATCGCTATAAAACGTATAAATAGTATACATATTTCGATCCAATATTTGATTCCCGGACTCCGGTCTTATTGACGAAGGAAGTTTAACCTTTTTGACCCTAAGTACTTCCACCTTAAGCCGCTTCCATCCCACCCTACCCCTGTCCTGTGTAATCTTTTGTGTGTTTAAATGGGTCCCTAGATAATATGGTTTACGTTCACAGTTACAAAAATACAGTAAACTAATTTTCAGTTTAATTTCATAACTCAAGTAAAACTAGTCTCTCAAATGAAGCAGGCCATATGATTCGCGAATCCTACCTATACCGAAGGACTTCAGCGTGTATTAATCAATAAGTATGACTTCATATCTACTTAAACATAGTATGTACATAATTATAACTACAATAACCACGTATCAGTAATATTACATTAATTTCTCACAGCTGTGACAGTTGTCCCAAGATATTCATGAGAAACGATGACAAATTTGGTGAGGTTCGCTCTAGATCCAAACTTAAATTACGTTTATGTAAATTCGTTCTATGTATTGTTCGATCAAGATCAAGAAGTTATTTAAATAGGTATCGCCCATGGGTCATATTTTTTTAAAGACAACTCGGTATTTTTTTTTCTTTGCTCGTAGCCGGAATCCGGAGTCTAAATGGCAATGTGGCTTTCCTTCTCGTAACCAGTTATGAAATGAGAACGATACAACCCAAATATTATTTATTGCTCACCAAAAATACGTAGACAACAGGCGATCTTATCGCTAACAAGCGATCTCTTCCAGACAACCTTTGGAAAGATATTCCCATCTCTTGGCCGGATTTGGTAGCTGGCTCCCAAATGGAGGAAACAATCCCAATTCAAAGCTGGCCACAAAACGGGAATACTTATTTAAGATTTGACTATGTAACTTTAATTAATTACTTTTATCTTGTAACCATCTACCTATATTTTTTATCTCGTAACCGTCTGACCTATTCCGGTCAGTTGAAGAAAAATAAGCACCTAAATTGGATTCAGTTTGCCTAAGGATACAGTCGCCTTAAGAAACGCTAAACAGTTTAAAACTGTACTAAAGTTGTGCCTATTCAGAACAAGGTTCGGCTTAGAGTGGTGCCCAGGGGAACGCGGTCAGCGCGGTAAACGATCTATCAATTATAAACTTATATGAATTGGAAATTAGTTACCGAATTGACTACTGAGCTTAGATTTGATATGGGGTGTTCCCTGTTGAGGCAGGTATTTGAACATGCCCGTTTTGAACCTTAGATCACAATGATCCCATTCAAAACGATAGAAAGGCTGATCTGCGTTTTATTAGGCAAGAGTAAATAATCTAATTAACTATGATTATATTAATAATCTAATAAATTTTTGTGTATGAATAAATATTGCTTTAGTTATTTTACCGAAGGACAAAGCGGACCGGAGCCCTTTGGAATAAAGCCAGGATAACGCCTAGGATGAGGAGTAAATTTGCCGAATACCGAATGGACCAACAAATATGTACGCCGGGTTTATCTGAATAATCAACTTTAAAATATCTTGAGTTGTTTTAACAGAAGGTTTCTGTCTGTTTTACCTCGTGCTAAATGAAATTAGGGCCTGTGCACACCGCGTTTTTCAAACATGCCACCGAAGCGCGTTCTTCTACTACCATGTTTACAGTATCAAAGGCCAATATAGTCCTTATAAGATCAATTCATTGTCTGTCTGTCTGGATATGAAACCTCGCTAGACTCCGACTGGCTTCGGCCTTTTTTTATCTGGAAAAACTAGTTCAAAAGCTACCTGTTTACTATTAAACCTGCAATACAGCTCACTACTTTCTGACCGAGTGAAACGAAGGTCACTGCTTCAGGTTCAACAAAATGCTTTCTGCGTCCGGCGGATTTCCGTTTGTTTTTCGCTAGAAGTCGCATTTCTCAACCAACTGTCGTGTTTTGTGAGCAGGTTCAATAATTATATCAAAAAAAATTGTAGGGTCAGTTTTTGTAAATTTTCAAAAACATTTTTTTTTTCTTAATGATTCGTATATTCCTGCGGGTGGATTTCAGTTTGTTCTCTACTGGCGACATTTCTCAACCGATTTTGGTGAAAGTTTGTGAGTACATTCGATAAATATATTTTTCTCTGTCGACTCAGTTTTTGGAAATTTTCAAAAACATTTTTTTATATGATTTCGTATATTACTACCGGCGGATTTCGGTTTGTTCTCTACTGGCCGCTTTTCTCAACCGATTCTTGTTAAGTTTTGTAAGGGTTCGATAATTATGTAGAATTTTCTTGGCGAACCAGTTTTTGGAAATTAAACAAACACTCGCGATGTCTACAGCTCACAGAGGTTCCAGTGGTATTATAGAACACTAAACACTGATTACCTTAGCGGGGTACAGTCGAAGAAGAGAGAACAAGGGGCACAAATATGTCTAGATATTTATGTGCACCCTAAGAAGTACAGATAATATAATCTTGGTGTCGACTGCGCATAGTACGAGTATGTTTGTTGACGGACGTTAATTGCTGAGCCATATTATAGAGCTTACTTTATACTGGACAATTAATAGCTTAACTATTAAAAAGACACCTAAATGACTCAGTATTTAAAGTAAGTCAGTGACTTTATACCGACAGTACACATAAGTTATGTTATGACACGAAAGTCATATACATACTGTGCAGGACAAGGGCCTGACACGCTTTGTAAGAGAAAGATAGCCTTATTGCGATTCCTATGAGAGGAAGTAGAAAAAAGTGCGATGTTTTGTCCTTATCACCGACCGGACATTTTTTCATGGTCGGGTAAAAGTAATCTGTCATTAGTGTCAAGAAGATTGCAAAACAAAGTGGCAATATTTTGCAGTGCAATTTATAAGTGGAAAATTAATGATGAATTTGGTTTAAATGAATAATAATTTACCAATCATCAGATCCGTAGTGTTTGGTTGTTCAGTGCAAACATGGTGGGGTGTTCAGTGTTTGACTGTAAAAGCAATTTCGACCGAAAAAGGCGGATGTTACATTCCATGCGTAAGTACATTTTCTTTGAATTTTGGACCCGTGTTTATTTCTAAAATCTCACCGGAACCAAATTACTGAGCTAAATCATTAGTTATATCATGAGACAATAGATGAAATAGGAAAAATATGTGAATTAATTAAAAAATAACCTCCAAACATTTGACATACAAACCGGTCAAATCGCGTAGTATAAATCTACCATAGAAGCCAGCTTAGCATTGATGTCCCACTATTCAGTCGGTTTATAATTCGATTTCGGGATACCAACAAATAATAAAAAAAACCCCTAAAGATTACCCCACGTTTCGGGAATTTCAAGTAATTAGATTTTTTCAGTTTTTCAACAGAGGATGAATCCCGGAAAAATGGATTTGAGGACTGAGGGAACAGGAAATTAAATTGGGTAAAATAATCTATAACTGCTTATTACATATTTGTTTATTTATTGAAAAATAAAGTTATAAATGTAATATATTATTGTAAATAAATTACCTGTTCTAAATTGAAGTTTATTCTTTTATTCCAACAACTACATAATTTATCTGTGAAAGACAAAAAGGGGCATGGAAATAGTAAGCACTATCTGGTTACATTACTTACTACTTTCATCGTCTAGAGACTTAAACATTTAGCATGGTTCTTTGGGTGACGTGATGACCAGCAAGTCAAGCGGCGAGCAGGAAGGCCAGTGACCAGCGGCGAGCGGCGAGAACAAAATGTATAGATTTGGATCAGTGAAATCGCCGTTTGATGCAACTGTGATAACCGGTGACTATGTATTTATAGGTAAGATTATCACAAAAAAGTGGCCGGTCGGGATCACTTATTTTACGATATCGCCTACGATGTGTAAATTTAGTTAGTGAGTCAAAATGGCGACTTAGTCACTATGGAATTTGATCACTTGTAACTAAGTACTACTATCCGACTAAATTTTTGGGGTAATTTTTTGCAACCATGGTATCCCCATATTTTGACGTCATAATATGAGAAAGACATAGCCCCGGTCGCTTGTTGGCGCATCTATAACTACAGAGTATATACTATATCTATGGTGCAGGATGACCTGACGATTCACGATAGGTTAGGTACATGAATCATCAAAACATAATGACAGCCAGCATTTTAGATGATTATCGTGTCCACATTCAATCTGCATTTCTAACAACAGGATGTTATGTACCTCCTCGTAATGAGCAAATTAAATTGGTCCAAAAATATTTAATAATGTCCCTAATCTTATATCTTTAAACGAGCAATTCTTGTATATCTTATCTCTTTAAACGAGCAATTCTTGTATAATTATTTATTTATTTATATATTTATTTTGGGGATCTCGGAAACGGCTCTAACGATTTTGATGAAATTTGGTATGTGGGGGTTTTCGGGGACGAGCAATCGATCTAGCTAGGTCTCATGCCCGGGAAAACGCCGAGCAAGGCTCGGTCGCCCAGATATTATTATTTATATATAATGTATATTTATTTATTTATTTCGGGGATCTCGGAAACGGCTCTAACGATTTTGATGAAATTTGGTATGTAGGGGTTTTCGGGGACGTGCAATCGATCTAGCTAGGTCTCATGCCCGGGAAAACGCCGAGCACAGCTCGGCCGCCCAGATGTTGATCAATATCAAACGTCTGCCTACATGTAATAAATCGACATAGTTATTTATGAGTTATTTAGACAAATGCATTTTTTTTTATTCGGGAGATACATACCGTTATACTCAAAAACCTATTATTAAGGAATACAAAATAGACCTATAGCTTCCTAAATGCAGGTATGGAAAATTCAAAAGTTTATAATGGCTCAAGCTATACCGTCCTAATTCTAGCATATGAAAAATCCAATCGAGTTTAAATCTTGGCGACACGCTCTTTAAGTTTAAATTTGAATGCCTAACATTAATTAGAAATAATCTGAATGACACAATTGACTTTAAACTCCGGCAGGCAACAAATAGAGTTTAAAATGGTGTGGAGTCTGTATGAATGCATCTAGAAATGAATAGAACGACGCGGCAGAACATGCGTGCAATGGCGTCATGCATGGCTTATGCGCACGATTGATGCGAAAACTGCAGACCTTGCTTGTATACTTGAAATCATTTGAGTTCAGCGAGTTGAATTAACGTAATTCGTTCTAAAAGCTATTTTACTCTTAAAACATTAAGGTTTTAAAATCCAATAACATTTTTATAGAAATTCAGCCAACAAATATGCTTCCAAGTTTCAACCGTATCTACCGGTGAAAGACAGTCCCACCGGCGACGTGTCAAATATCTATACGCATTCAGTGTGAACATGACTTTAAAGACAACTTGACAAGGATTAAGGGTCCTTATAAGGTAAAAAATGCTCATCTATTAAGGCCATTTTCTGTTTATTTGACAAGTTTCTTGAAATTTTATCAATGTTACTATCTAGAACAGGACTATTGCGACCTAATGACATAAATTTTAAATACATTTATTAAATTTTTCATTAAGATATTTCGTTTCAAACTTCACTCCAAATCCACTGTTTACGAGCTAAAATCTGCTTTTTTTCGCTTAAATTCTACTACACACAATAAAATCAATAAAGGGCAATGTTACTATCTAGAACTTTACTAATGTCGTCGTATTCTATAATCTCTTTATTGGTATTATCAATACTTTTGTCCCAATTTGAAATCAAAAAAATTTAAAACTTGTAAGGCCTCTTAAGAGTAAGAGCGTTAGTACAGATTCTTGTTACTTTGTGAACGAACAGTAAAGGAAACGCAAACACGTTCCTTTTTATCCCTTATTGTCACTGTGATAAAAGCGAAAAAGGTATGTGTTTAGATCTTCTTGACTGTAGGTATTTTGTTTACGGCATGTCTTGTGAGGACTGGTCGTGGCTCGTGGTTGGTCTAACCTTGTGAGTCCAAAACCAGTTATTGCAAGTTAAATATGCACACAAACCAAAATAAATAAAACTGGTATCATGGATAGGTATAGGGTAGGTACCTAATACAATCAGAGGGAGACCAATTTAGTACGTTTATAGCTTGCCGATTCTCGGACAACCTCGGTGATATCATAATTTGGCTCATTTTATTTTTGTTTTCCTATAATCTTAGTCCGCTGGCTCAGCGACCCGAAGTTTATTTTGGCCTAATCTTAAGGTATTAATAGTTAGCGGCAGCACGCCCTGTTCTGCTATCTCCTACCACTTTTCTGCTTGTAGGGCGCGAAGGTCTTTTAACCACTTCGTCCTTCCAGGCAAACCAGGCTTACTTAGGCAAGCTAGGCCGTCCCGCGTAGGCTTCTCCTCTCTGTGGCTCCAGGTGTTCAAGCCAACGGAATCTCGCTCTCTTAGGCGACTTCCTGACTTGGCGTGGCGGGATCGATATGTGACATTTTCTTATTTGACGTAAGCTTACTGACGTCGCAAAGATTCTCAGTTGACATAATACTGTCAGTATTACATTTGCGCAGTAGTAATATCATGCGCAGAAGCGGACCAGCACAGCCTTCGCATCTCCCCGCTACCGCGCATCCCGCGCCAGTCAGGAAGCACTCATTTAAATGTAGGGGCGCAGTAAAAAGCGGTACTGAGTCGACTGACAGTTGACACTGACATTGGACAGTTTTCTCATATCGTACCGCCTCCGCACCGACAAATCAGGAAGTTGCCTTAATCTTAACTTATCTTGACGACCGCTTTAGCTTAGTTGGTAGTGACCTTGCCTACGAAGCTGGAGGTCCCGGGTTCGAATCCCGGCCGGGGCATTTATTTGTGTGATGAGCACGAATATTTGTCCCAAGAACAAATATTCATAGTACAAGCTTTGCTTAGTTTGGGACTAAGTTGATTTGTGTAAGAATGTCCACAAATATTTATTTATTTAACTCTCCTACTCTAACTTAAGCCCCCACCAGCAGTTATACTTAATAATTACTTATATTTTTTTTTTAATATTTGTGGACAATCTTACACAAATCAACCTAGTCCCAAACTAAGCAAAGCTTGTACTATGGATACTAAGCGACGATATACATACTTATATAGATAAATAGATACTTAAATACATAGAAAACATCCAATACCCGGGAACCATTATTCGTGCTCATTACCTACACAAATAAATGGCCGGATTCGAACCCGGGACCTCTAGCTTCGTAGCTTAACCTACCAACTAAGCTAAAGCGGTCGTCCTAGTGGTTTCTTTTCCTCTACAGGTTCCATTTCTCAACCGATAATCGTGAAATTTCGTGAGCATGTTCAATAAATATTTTTTATCGAGTTGATTTTTGGAAAATTTTAAAAACATTATATTTTCAAAAAGAAACACTCGCAAGGTCTACAACACAGCTCAGAGCCACTTACTATTAAGTATTAGAAAAAACAATTCTCAAAATGATGATATCATTTCATATAATAAAATGCATTCTCTAGATCTGTTTTACATACTTAAAACGGGCCTAGAGTAAAATCCACCTTTGCACCTTTATGTTTACTTTATATGTGAGCGTAACTGAGGCACGTTCAGTTTAATATGGATTTTACTCTAGTAGGTACTATTGAAACGCTATAAGAATTCCATTAATAGTCGAGTCATTAGTTTTTCTACAGTTCTTTGGCCTTGATTAAACTATCAAGCGCATTTGCTCAGAAAACAATGGAAACATTTATCCGCTGATGAAGATTCAAAGTCAAGGACAGTTATTTGTTTCAATTATTGTGAATGCATGTTAGGTATTTTTCGCTCGGTTATACTCGTATTAGCAGTTAATATTCATGTACGAGTATATGACGATACTTTAAATAACATTTATGAAACGTTAATACAGTAACTACTGGAAGCAATTTCATTACAATTTTACCTTAAAATATGGCAAGGACACGGTGGATATACAATATTATACGTATGAAGTATTATATTCATAAAATATTTTACGATTATTAGTCAAATGTTATTTTCTAAACAATCGTTTACATGGACTGTTTTAGAACTTAAGTACTCGTACCATAAAACGCATAAACATAAAATGACGCATAGCCAGAAGTAATATTCAAGTTTAACCTATTCGAACCTTTAAAGATCAAAAATAAGTTAGTTTTTTATATCATTCGAACCCAATGTAATGCGTCATACACATAAATGCAGTTGAATTGAATGCTCTTTGGTTTATATTTCACTGTGCCATGACAAGATTTACACGAACTCAATAAGTATTAGCTGGGCACTTTAATACTTTGTCGCCTTCAACCATTGGAGTATGACAGTTCAAATACGAGGTTAATGCGTAGCTGTATACATACATACATGTACGTGATTTCGTTTTCTGCATTAGTTGTTGCGCCGCCTACAATCTTCCTGCTTTGCATACAAGTTTAGTGGTAGAGAACGCCTAATGGCTCATAGCATTAAGTCTGCCTTTTGTACGTAAAGTAATCAAACGTTGTCACCTGTATCCGAAAGGTTCCTAAAATTAGGCTGTAGTTGTTTACATGAATACACACGCACACACCGCTGTAACGCTAGATTCAATGCCTAATTAGGCCCGAAAATGTAGCTTCCAAATTAAATTAGTCTGCCAGAAGTCTGGACCAACAAGTTCAGGGCGTCCACTTAATCAATACCAATGAACACAACTAACGAAAATAGACTCGAAAAACATTAACCTTCAACTTGGTTTTGTGCTGTTTCAAGTCCAATTTTTGTTGTGTTTTGTTATGTATAGTCATATTTTACTCAATTATCATTGCAGCCGATTTGTTACAAAACAGTTTAAGTAACTTTTGGTGAAACAACAGATAGATAAGGCTTGTTAGTAACTTATTAACAGATAACCTTTTTTTAAATAATTTCTACTTCATTTTCACACGAAGGAGGATTCTTACGAGTACCAGTTTATAGTGAATCTCTTTTTCTTTGGCGTTATACTCTTTCGTGGCTGTCACATTGATTTTGTGGCCTGCGGTGCGATTACGGAACGTTTTCGACCGCTCGTAAGGTGTAAATGTTAAATACCACACTAAAATATGCCTGCCGTACGTTCGAAAAGTTACGTGACTACCCCGCTGCTATACAATGCGACGCCATTCTTCGCGAACTGCTGCCGGAACGGCAGCCATTCCTTGAACATTCGGGAAGGGGCCCGTCGACGGCGGCTTTTATTTGGTCCGTCCACCTCATCGGCGATTTTCCACGTGGTTGTAGTCACTTATAATGAATATGAGTTTTAAATAAAACTATCGCACTTATTGTTTTCGTACTCATTGATTATGATGATGATATGCAGAATTAAAAAAAAAGAGTTTTTAGTTCTCATGCTCGAAAAAGTTGTTATTTAATGTCGAGAGCCTGTTGCATATTTTTTTTATACTCTTGTGCATAAATGTTTTATTTTTATTTTAAGAGAAATGAGACTAAGGCACATACATAATATAGGTAAATTTTTAGATAATTATATGTTTTTATGAGATTTAGGGCCTAAATACGATTAATACTGGCATGCATTTACGTAAAGAACAAATTACGCAAATTATATAACTTGACATCAAGGATCGAACCATAGTCGAAGGTCACGAGCGGAAATTATAAAAATTACAAGGAAAATTGAGTGGTGGGAAACTACCTAATTATTCGTCAAAACTAGCCAAATTTGTTGTTTTGTTCTATTTTCTTGCAATCGAAGTGAAAAGCAGAGTGTAAAATTTTATTGGAGCATAAAAATTTACCCTGGATGTGATTATACAATAATATACTCGTACATACACACTCGCTGTACCGGCTCGGGTGGTTATAAGAACGTCTCGGCCCAAAATGGCTCGTTTTCGTTTCGTACAATCTACTATTTAAGTATACTTGTGTTACGAGATTCATTATGTTCATCTATTTTTTGTTTTGTAGTTTTTATTGTGAAACATGAATATGAAATAGTCAAAACAATAGATGTTTCGTTACAAAGAATACCTATTGAATATCTGAATTGTCCATAAAAGCAACTAAAATACACCATTACTCTTCTAGAAAACAATACACTCCCAAACGAGATGAGACATAATGTATTCCGTGACGCATTTGGACCCAAAAAAGGCTCAGAAACAAACCTCCATTGTTTTAGTGCTCACCGTCTCATATTGTATGCGGAGCCATACCGTACCATTAAGCACACACACACGATCTTGCATACCAACACGCAAGAAAACACTGTTTCTTAAAAAATATATTTATTACGATACAAATAGGTTAGGTATTCTATCAACTTAGATCTAAATCACTATGGCGCAATCTCATTACCGTGGGGGATGTCGTTATCCTTAATAGTGGCTTCTTCACGGTCAGAGGGAGTGGTGGGCTCCTTTCGGTCGTCTTCAGTCGTGATTGCAGGCGGTGGCGTCGTTTGTTCTTTCTCATGCTTCTCCTTCTGGTACGGTACCCCAGTCTCCTTTATTGGGATGTCTCGGTCTCCCGTTTCCTTAGCACGGTTAGCGACGTAACTTAATGGTGCGTTGACCGTGAGGTAGCCATCACTAGATAGCTCTGCGGTCACATCAGCGGCGCTGGAGTTTGACGGCAGGGTATAAGTATGGAAGAACTGGCTAGCAAACACGTCATGGTCGTCATGCTTCGCCTCATGCGATCCCTGGACGAATATGAAGTCTCCTTTCGTCTTCACTTTCAGGTCTTCCTTCTTGTAATCCTTAACATTCACGACGATTTGGAACTTGTCATCGTCAGTGACAACCCTGGGTCCGATATCGGCGAAACTGGGGAAGAGTTTCCAGAGTGGTGCGAAGAGGTTCCCGAACATGGGGAAGCTGAACCACGGGGAGTCATCGAAGTCCTCATCGGTGATAGTGGTTACGGGGCGAGGGAACGCCGGTTTGTCGGTAGTCGGCAGGGCGGTTGCTGCGGCAACCAACGCGAAGAGCGCTAACAGGCGCGGAGAGAACATTGTGGACGTGCGTACTCTCTGAGTGTGAGGGAAAAACTGAAGAGCGCGCGAGCATCAGAGGCTATATAGAGTGGGGGCAGCCGGTGCGTGCGCGCCGCCGCGGTTGCCGCTAGAGTAGCTGACACGGATGCGCCGCTAGGTCCTAACTTAACCTCGCCCGATGTTTTGCCTCTAAGAGGATGTTTAGCTGCCGTGTTTTGAGTCCTGCTTTGTGAATCAAACAGGTATCGTATGCCATTTAGGATTCCCACGAATGCCACAGACAATATATAACGAGTTTTATAATATAGGTATCTATCACAAATATCCCGTGCCGATTTTTTCTAGCACTGGTATACTTACGTAAAAGTGAAAATCACATTTTCACAATTCAGGATAATTTCAATCTTATTTTCAATGTCAACGTACTTTATATATGTTTACGTACTTTCATAGGAAAAAATTAATTGAAATGCGATAAAAATATAGTGTGACTATATCTGTGGTCGATTTACTAAAACAGACAAAAACATAAATGCTTTCTTTAGGTCTACAACTTAATGAGTGTCATTCTTAGTCAAAAGGGTAGCGTTTAGCCCTGTCAATAAGCCGCCATTTGCTTACTGAGACAATTGAAAACAGTCTTCATTGACATCAATAAATAGGAATCTTTCTTTTTAAAACGGTTCATTTTAAATATCTTCCTATTTTCTCATACGTCGGTCTGCTTATAATCTATGTAATCATCAACCCCAGGAAAGTAAGTATAGTATTCATAACATGAAATGTATTTAGATCATAGACGTAGTATTAGGTA
The DNA here is from genome assembly GCA_951800055.1 of Cenopis cana. Taxonomy (NCBI): domain Eukaryota; kingdom Metazoa; phylum Arthropoda; class Insecta; order Lepidoptera; family Tortricidae; genus Cenopis; species Cenopis cana. The sequence goes on along the minus strand of OX637476.1, from coordinate 14,641,618 downwards.
AACACAGGCTTACGTATCTGCCGTTTGTTATAGAATATGAGAACCTACCTAACTACCTGTGGGACTAAGAGTGTGAGTCAGTAGATTACAATGCGTTTAAAGGAACAAGCCACCAATGTCGTCTCTGTCGGCCACATTCAATTCTTACCGCTTCGAACGATGAGATATCGATTCAGAACAAAATCGAACTATACTCCAAGAAAGGCAACAAATTCTTTCAGCACTGAGTAGTTCTTCAAGTCTGCCTTTCAAGTAAATAAATAAAAAACAGATATTATTAAATAAACATAACGCAACCACAAATTAAGAAATAATTTCACAAATATTTTTACAATTCACAAATAATTTCACATATTAATGCACTGAATCTTCCAGCCTTATTGGTTGCATTTTCCTCAGCGTATATATTAGATCGTAGTTATTAATCATGCATAGCTGCTGTATGTGAGGGTTCTACGAAATTGAATAATCTTATAGAGCGATTGCACCCACTAACTGATGTTACATGATCTGTTTCGGATGATGATGGATGATTTTATTCTTGTATTTTATGTTGTGCACTTAATAGGATGGAGTTCTAATTTTAATTCTTATACAATTGAATTGATTCACACCAATGAACTTTCGTGTTACATGGAATTAATTAAAGCGTAGATTTAACCATAGTTAAAGCTTTAAATTTTAAAGTACATAAACTATATTTCATGACTCTTCATCATCATCCCTTGTAGAGTTGCATCCTGAAGGATGCCTGGGGTCCGCTACCTAATCGCAAGATTTTGGCGATAGTCATCTGATCCGAGGGGAAACTAGATCTTACTGGGATGCAGGGTTTGTCAAGTGAGTGGGCAACTTGACTGTTAGAATTTCTCAAGGCACCCGAAGGCCTCTACTTGGCTTAATGAATGCTATCATAAGTGCCAGCAGTCTATGAATTTCATGACTCAATAACAAAATATAAGATTTACTGAGGAGTAAGATATTCAAGTGTTATTTGTTTGTTTTCTTTAAGTAGATCGGCCAAATTTAAACACTAACGACTATTACCAGTCTATCTAAATCAAGTCTTTGCCGACCTTGAGCGTCTTCTAGAGTTCTCGCGGCATTAGCTTATTTTTGTCGTTTGGTGAATCAGTCGCGAAACTCGCTTTATCGCGATACGTGACTTATCACGTCACGAGACTGCTGACTGGTGCATGGAAACGCAGATGCAGCAAAAAAATCTTGAAGTACAGTCAAATACAACACAATATTAAATAAACTTTTTTAGGTATAGTGCGTGTCACCCACGACGACGCGCCCCTCTACAGGGTCATTGACTCATTGTCAGAGTTAGGTTCTCGTCTTTTCTGTGGACATATTAAAAGTTAAGGGCTACAAAGCTTAATTTTGGATTTATAGTAATTCACATAAACAGTGTCTCCGTTACTATAAATTCATATACTGAAAACATAACTTACATGCACATAAGCCGTTAACTATTGATCACAGGAGGGACGACTTTTGCTCTATCAGCTGTAAATGACCCATCTCATACTAGGTAGTCTATGCGCAATTGTACGGATTTAAACCGCCCGCTTGGTCGTATCGTAGGTTTTCCTACCTCGCACTACAGCTCGCTTTATTGGGCCCGGCCAATAACGACGTACACATAGACAATGTATAGCTCAACACAGAGCTATGGGCAACCCGCGCTCGTGAGATAAAAGTACCTACTCTACCTCAAAATTAATACAATACTGTACATAAAGCTTAAAGTAAATATCTAATAGTAGATTCTTTGACAAAGTTCGAAAGTAAGCCATATTACCACGAGATCGTTATTTTCCCGAACGCAGTGAGGGAAAATTGTTCGAGTGGTAATATGGCTTTTAGGCCCGAGTTATACACTCTACTTTTCACTTTAATTGCGAGAAAACACATAAACACAAATTATCTACCTAAAATGAATAATTTAACTCTTGGCGGGTGTATGTCTAATTTGACAGCATGGTTTTTTTTCTAAGGCCAGCACCATGCCTCGCTGTGCGTGTTCGCTTTGCGTATTCGCCTCCCTTTCTTTTGCTATATTAAGGAAAGATATGCAACATGCGCTTTTTTTCTTTTAAGAGGCGCATTTGCTTTCACCATAGACCGCTTAGTCTTTAGAGAACTGAAAAACGTCTTTCCTGATTGGTCGATTTTAGTACAGCTGTATTCTGGTTGGTTGATATTTTTACCAAATATTTTTTCATCTGTCAAATTACTGTTCTGTGATTGGTGAAGTATTTTGATTGGTCAAACTAAAATGTTTTGTAAATCATAAATATGTATACATATTTTCCCTAGGGCTTAAATGTACTACTTTAGCCCCGCTTCACAAGTCTAATATGACACACTTTTCGAGCATGAGAAGTGAAAAATATATAGGAAAGCTGCTATACTGTGTCAAGGTACAACAAAGTGTCAAAGAAATGTAATTGAAGATAGGCCACTTTCTTTACCAACTGTACGCAGACGTCAAAGGTATGTGAACATTTCTGTCTTATTAACGTTATACATTATATTTTTTATCTTTTTTATGAATAAGCTGAACGTGTTTATTGAGTTAATACGGGTATACGTACACTGAGAAAACAGTTTATCAATAATTTAGGTGATTCACATAAAGAGGGGATCAAAGTGACAAATCACCAAAAAGTATGATGAAAATTTTAAATATTATGATGAAGCTAATCACATAATTGCATTACTCTGTGATTACGTGATTAGCTTCACCATAATATTAAAAAATTTCATCATACTTTTTGGTGATTTGTCACTTTGATCCCCTCTTTATGTGAATCACCTAAATTATTGATGAACTGTTTTCTCAGTGTACGTGGTACAAGTAAGGGAACGACGTACCGACATAGGTAAGTGTAACTTATGTATTAAAATTAACAAACCTCTTCTAATTAAAATGAGATTTGTCCCTTTCTCACAAACACAACGTCAAAGTAATAAACACAAACGAATTAAAAGGCATTTAGCGAATATAGGTTTGACAAATGTTTATGAATAAGGCCCAGTGGTGAAGCGTCCATACAACTCGATTCCCACCGGCTTGCCTAATTTTCAGCCAGTCCAGTTCTTTTACTACGGCTCATGATGCATAAGAAAGGCTAATTATTTCCGGCGCCGCCACTGATAAGCACGCCAGTTTTCTAGAAGGGATTAGGCTATTGACTGATATAGATAATTGGATATTGGCTCCTCCCTATGCTTCCTGATTTGTATTGCGGTACAATATCAGAAAGCTGTTAATGTCAACTGTCATTAATACGAAAAATATAGAGCACTATTTCAAAGTAGGAATAAACTATTTTACAAAATAGTGCACGAGTTCAAATATATACGTATAAATATACTTTACTAGTTTTTGCCCGCGATTTCGTGCTTAGTCATCGCTCTTCCATACAAAACTTCCACCCCTTTAAGGGATTTCCAGGATAAAAGTATCCTATGTCCTTCCTCGGGACTTAAATTATCTCCATACCAAATTTCATCTAAATCGGTTTAGCGGTTTATGCGTGAAGAGGTTAACAGACAGACAGATACACTTTCGCATTTATTATGGATTTATGTGACTCTTGTTTGTGCGGCGTCATCGTCAGCTGGTCTTATTGCTGTTGTGTTTTTTTCCTTAATAAAAATATGTGGAATCGCCTACAAGAAAAATACGAGTATGAGACCATTTAAGGAGTGGAAAATCTTAGTATTGAGGAGTAGGCAAAATTAGGGTAATACTTTGTTTTGCAGACAAAAGTTTCATAGAATGTATTGTTTCGCACATTTTTCATTTTATAATAATGCCAAAGTAAAGTTCTTACCTAACCTACCTACCTACCTACTTTTCTGGTAGATCTAATTGGGTTCTTCACAATGGCATTTTAGCTGTAGCTGCCTATCTAAAAAGTTCACGGGTTCGGAAAAAAAAGTTTTCATGGTATGGAAATTCTGCGAAACAAACAATAAATAATTTCTATGAAACATTTTTTTGCAAAATAAGGGCACAGAAAAAGTTAGGCATGGTAGGCAATGTTGTGTTGACGGCACCGATGTAAATATTCGATTGTTGTTCACATCGAAATATTAAATTCCATCCTATCCAATCCTACTAATATTATAAACTAGCTTTTGCCCGCGACTTCGTCTGCGTAGAACTCGGTCATCGTATTAGAATGTTTTTGCTATTCTTTTATTTTAGGCGCTAAGCTAGTTATCTCTCTTCCACCCCCTTGTGGTGTCCCATGTCCTTCCCTATGTTTCGAACATTATGACGCAGGTGCGGAATATACTACAAAGGCATGAAGTAATGTGGATGAAAACGCGAGCGCAGTGGGCGCGACATATTTCAAACATTATGATGCAGGCGCGGAAAAGACTTCACACGTATCAAGCAATGTAGTTAAAAAGGCGAGCGAAGCGAGCGCGAAATATTTGGAACATTATGATACAGGTGAGGAAAATACGTCATACGCATCAAGTCATGTACATGAAAACGCGAGCGTAGCGAGCGCGAAAATTTTCGGACATAATGATGCAGGTGCGGAAAAGACTTTATATGCATCAAGTAATGTAGTTAAAAAGGCGAGCAAAGCGTGCGTGAAATGTTTGGAACATTATGATACAGGTGCGGAAAATATTCATACGCATTAAATCATGCAAATGAAAACGCGAGCGCAGCGAGCGTGAAATATTTCGAACATTATGATGCAGGCGCGGAAAAGACTTCATACGCATCAAGTAATGTAGTAAAAAAGGCGAGCGAAGCGAGCGTGAATTATTTGGAACATTATGATACAGGTGTGGAAAATACTTCATACGCATTAAGTCATGTAGATGAAAACGCGAGCGTAGCGAGCGCGAAATGTTTCGAACATTATGATGCAGGTGCGGAAAAGACTTCATACGTATCAAGCAATGTAGTTAAAAAGGCGAGCAAAGCGAGCGCAAATTATTTGAAACATTATGATACAGGTGAGGATAATACTTCATACGCTTTAAGTCATGTAGATGAAAACGCGAGCGTAGCGAGCGCGAAATGTTTCGAACATTATGATGCAGGTGCGGAAAAGACTTCATACGTATCAAGCAATGTAGTTAAAAAGGCGAGCGAAGCGAGCGCGAAATATTTGTAACATTATGATACAGGTGAGGATAATAGTATTATAAATTTAAAAGTAGCTCTAGTAGTAGTAGTGTTTGTCTAGTACCTTTTAATATAGGATCGATTTCGTTATTCCGCAAGGATTTAAAAAGGGGGTGGAATTTTGTATAGTAGAACAATTGCGCCTAAAACAATTTAAAAGCAATGATTATCCTTAACGCGATAACGATTTACGCGAACGTGTATGAGGACTATTAGATTTTTTTCTTTAGGTTATTTCTCGTATTTAAATTTCCGGTGATGATTGCATTTGTCTGTTGTTCGACAGCCGGTAACATTAAACCCGTCACTCCGATTCCGTATCGTCACCGTATTTTTAGCAACAGCGGTGTGGGCGAATCTTAACAGTAACGTAAAGGTGACCCTCAATTGTACCACGGCCGGTGTTGTATAGTCAAGTGCAAAAATATTGTAGGTATCATATGAATCCTCTCATAAATATGTACCAAAACCTTAATTCACCGACATAAGAGCTATGGGACATCTTTTTGAGCAAGTTGTATGCACCCATATTTTTGCACTTGACTGTACCATCGCCAACAGAGTTAACTGGCATTCGTGCACTTTATGCACATTCTAATAAGGATTAATAATAGTCAGTTAACTCTATTGGCGTTTGTACCTACATGACGATGACGCAACGAACGCAAACTTGACGAAAGAGCACGCTATATAATAAAACATGATGTGATGATTCGAATTTTTCTAGCTGTCAAAAATCGGTTTTGTTACCTACATAGAGGACCTTCTGTGCATCATCATCGGGCCTACTACATCTTGACAGATGATTTAAACAGCGTCTGCACACGAGAAATAACTTCTCTTGTGACTATATAATCCAATCCGTGACCATTGTGCATAAGTATTTACTATTTAAATCATATTTTTTTGTTTGGTAAAATGTCAGATAAATTCTCAGTTCACCGCACTTAATTCAAATCAAATTCTACATCCGTGACAGCTGTGTGCTCTCCTCGACAAATAAGCCATATTGACTTATCAAACTTGAGATTAGTACGAAACTTATGATTACTATCTGAATTACAATCAAAAAGTTAGAACCCTTGGGGCGCGCACTGAAGCCGCCAGGAAATGTTTGGGATTTACAATGCAGGGGATCTATCTAAGCTGAATCAGCTTGAAACAAAATTTGAATTTGTTGCGCGTGGTAACTCGTAAAGAGAAGTGTGGAAGTGAGCGGTTGCGACACATGCAACTTTGATTTGAATCGAATAGGTTTTGGGCCACTACGACAAAGGCCGCGTCCAAGCACACGAGTCGCGCGCACTTGTCAAAATATATGGAATTTCGAATTGCCCAAGAATTTCCAAGGGATTTCACAGTGTTTGACAAACGCGTGCGCAGAAGGTCACCGGTGCTCATAGAGTAAAGATTCTACAGAGATATACGCGTGCCAGCACTCCTGGTGGCCCCTCTGGACGGAAAAACTCTTAATGCAGAAATGCAGATAAATTGAACAGAACAGAACTTGCTTAAAATGGACGGCGGCCGGCGGTTGTCACAGTGAAAATCAATATGAAAGCCGCTAGAGATGTTATAACAATGTCACTGTGACAAGGTACGAAGTGGCCCAGAAATCAAATTATATTTTTTTGTAATTTAAAATACATTAAGTATCTACTCAATGAGCTCTAAACAACGATACCCCACTCGATAAGGTAGGATAAAAAAATTTTTTCGCGCCCCCCTTTAGCTGTATGGGAGCCCCCCTTAAAAACATTTAAAAATAAGTTTCGACTATTTGTATGGCTTCGGGCCAACAAGATGTTTATACTGTGTAAATTTGAAGCCTATAGCTCCAACCGTTTGGCTGTAAAACCTGTGTGACAGACGACGGACGGACGGACGGACGGACGGACGGACGGACGGACGGATGGACGGACGGACGGACGGACGGATGGACGGACGGACGGACGGACGGACGTCTGGGCGTCACCAATAGGGTTCCGTTTTGACCCTTCGGGTACGGAACCCTAAAAATGAAGGTGATGCTCCGTCTATCTTTTTTTTAATCTGATCATATTAGGGTCGGCAACGCGCACGTGACTCTTTTGGAGTTGCGAGCGTCTATAGGTTGCGACGTCCGTTTACCATCAGGTGGACCGTACGCTTGTTTGCCACCGTCGTCGTATAAAAAAAAATATACCTACACATTGATATTCTGGAATCATAATGTCCAGTACCCTTACCATGAGCTTGCAAAGTTTGCATTACCGTAGCTACTCGCTAGCGACTGCGTAAACGATTTAGTATGGCGATTCTTAGTTCTATTGCGTTGCGTAACCGCCAGAGGCGCTGTCCATGCTATGCAAACATTGCAAACTCATGGTAAGGGTACCTACAGTATATGATATTTACTAGATCAAAATTGATGTCGAGCTTTGCCAAAAGTCTCGACAGCCAGCCGTAAGCCTGATTTGTGGCGCAAAGTTTGATTTATTTGTTTTGGACCTTTGTTTGGACACTTTTGCGGTTTTGTCATACCTACTATTTTTACACGACTGCCCAAAAAAAGGAGTGTAAAGTTTTTAGCGTTATTTACCTTAAACTGATAAAATGGAACCTATCATTAGCTTTTCGTTTTTGTTTTTAACTTTTTTTGTGTTTATCCCAGTTGCATTCTCAGCTTGTTCTTTAAAGCCTGGGTTAGCTTTGTGGATTGTTGGGGTGAGCACTTCGCACGATCTTAAATCAAAGATGCGTCAAACCAAGCGCTTTTCATCATCTTATATAATTACTATTATTTATTTATTACACATAATGTCATTTACAGTATAAACCAAACATGACACAGTAATACATTGAAAATATCTTAGAATTATAAATAATATCATGGACAAAAGGTAGGTACTATAATTGTGTAGTAGTTATGGTAGTTGGGGCTACATTAGCCTCCAGGTAGCGCCCGGCCGTGGCTAAGAATCTCGGTTCAGGAGTCGAGAAGATATTATTGATGAACCGTAGGGTTCGGTGGAAGGGGGAGTTCTAGTACTCGCCGTTGGGAGGCTGAGTAGGGGCCATTTACGTCGACGGAGATTATGCACACTATATAATCCGCACTGCTAAGGGTTGCAATTCCCTGTAGGCACCTGTATAAATTTCCGAGTTCGACACCTTTAAGGCACGAGTCAATAGGCATTTTTTAAGTGAGCTCGCTTCACCGTCGGTCTGATCTTTGCGCCCTGGCTAGATGCAGGCCAAGAGGCGTCTGCCACTCATAAACTGTGTTCGTTAAAATCTGACTGTATGTAAAGTTTGACAATTTTCTAAGGCTATAGCTACCATATTTAACGATGATGAATCTGTAACCGTAATTTAATGCAACCGGCCCGTAAACTACAGGGTATTTAAGTTATTATTGAATTCTTATAAATGAACATTTCAAGAACAACCTTTAATAATAAATATTGAAAATCATTATATTCAGAATTCTATCTTTGATAATCTGATCATTGATCGTCTTTCAAAACTTACTTTTAATTAATCGCTGTTCGCTGTGTTTAATTAATCGTTAGTCCAACCATGTACCAAATACCATGTATATATATTGAATATTATATATATTATATATATTATATCTATACATATAATAAAGCAGAAGAGGGTCAAAAATCTGTAGGTACATTGAAGATATAAGAAAAAAAATCGATTGAGGGGTCTTAGAATCGATAACAGAACACATTTCAACGGTTTTTAGAATTCATGTCTGTTTGTCTGTTTGTCTGTTTGTCTGTCTGTTTATTTGTCTAACTATCACGTGAAAACTAGCGAATGGATTTTAATACAGCCTTCAATAATATGTTTATTGGATCTTCGGCGAGGTTATAGGCTATAAAAATCATACAGATTGGGGATTAAAAGGGGTGAAAACAGGGGTTGAACTTTGTATGGGAAGTCCTTCAATTCGTGATTTAAAGGCTTGAAAATTGGTAAGCATCTACTTGGAAGCGAAGGAAAAAGAACTCCATTCAAACATTGTGCAATAAACAGATAGAATTTGAAAAAACGGGGGATGAAATATACTTGAGAGGCCAAAGACAAAAAACAAAAGTCCCTCAAACCATATTAACTGTTTGATATGAGAGATCTAATTATGTTGGACAGTCGGTCGCTATCAATATTCACAAACCTAGGTACATACCAGTCTTACTATGCAAGCTCGGTGTTTTTTTTTTGTTTTCGATGGAGGGTACCTCTACCTACCTACGCAGAGCATCGGGCTCTCGGTTGCATGGTAAGACTTGCGGCATGTATATGTATGCACATGATTGAAATAATTTGAGTTGGCCGAGTTGCATCAACTTTATTTGTTTAAAAAGCCATTTTACTGTTCAAATAATAAGGTTCAAAATGTATAAATTTAAATATTAATATTTTTGTATAAAATCTTTTTTTGGGGTGCTGATTACAACAATGATATCCATTTTCAAATGCAAGATGGCGGACATTTATTTTCTTAATAATCGTTATGGGATATGTTTGAGGTTCTTCGGGGTACGGGGATATCAGGAGTGGGGAAGGGGGGGAGGGTCCACTGACCGTTCTCAAAGCCAGAAAATTAACGAAATCGCAGTTCGCATCGAAGTAAAGTTTGTCAATGTTGCAAATTTGGATCAACTAACTGATCCATACAACATACCGAAGACCGGCCGGGTCAGACTTTCCACATTTAGGGTATATAGGTATTTGTTAGCAAAATATAGGTATGTAACAATAAACATTAAGTATGACCAAATTCGAAATTCATAGGCCGATAGAAAACCAAAACTCAATCTCAGAAAATCACACATCTCCCAGGAACAGCCAGGGTGGGTGCGATATCAACCTGGGCCTCTACTCCACCTTTGAATGTGAAAGAACAAACAAAGGTAGTAAGGTTCTCCAATAATTTTTAAACAAAAAAATAGGTATTCAACCACCGACAGCTATTTTTTTTTCTTTAAAATCTTGCGCTCGCTGCGCTCGCGTTTACATCTACATTCCTTAATGCGTAAGAAGTCTTTTCCGCACCCAGCATCACAATGTTCTAAAAGTTTCACGCTCGCTTCGCTCGAGTTTTCATCTACATGACTTGATGCGTATAAAGTCTTTTCCACACATGCATTACAATGTTCGAAAAAATTTGCGCTCGCGTATTCATCTACATTACTCAATGAATATGGAGTATTTTTCGCACATGCATCATAATGTTCGAAAATTTTCGCGCTCGCTACGCTCCCTACCTACATTACTTAATGCGTGTGAAAAATATTCCGTACCTTTTTTTCTTTTTTTTTTCCTCACCTGTATCATAATGTTCCAAATAATTTGCGCTCGCTTCGCTCGCCTTTTTAACTACATTACTTGATGCGTATGAAGTCTTTTCCGCTCCTGCATCATAATTTTCGAAACATTTCACGCTCGCTGCGCTCGCGTTTTCATCTACATTACTTATACTTAATGCGTATGAAGTCTTTTCCGCGCCTGCATCATTATGTCCGAAAATTTTGCGCTCGCTTCGCTCGCGTTTTCATTAACATAACTTGATACGTGTAAAGTATTTTCCGTACCTACCTACATCGTAATGATCGAAAATTTTCGCGCGCGCTACGCTCTCTACAATACTTGATGCGTATGAAGTATTTTCCACACCTGTATCATAATGTTCGAAAGATTTCGCGCTCGCTACGCTCGCGTTCACATTTAAATGACTTTATGCGTATGAAGTATTTTCCGCACGTGTATGATATGTTCGAAACATTTCACGCTCGCTGCACTCGCGTTTCCATCTACATTACTTGATGCGTGTGAAGTATATTCCGCACCTGCATCATAATGTTTGAAACATTTCGCGCTCGCTATGCTCGCGTTTTCATCTATATAATTTGATGCGTGTGAAGTCTTTTCCGCACCTGCATCATAATGTTCGAAACATTTCGCGCTCGCTACGCTCGCGTTTTCATCTACATGACTTAATGCGTATGAACTATTATCCTCACCTGTATCATAATGTTGCAAATATTTCGCGCTCGCTTCGCTCGCCTTTTTAACTACATTGCTTGATACGTATGAAGTCTTTTCCGCACCTGCATCATAATGTTCGAAACATTTCGCGCTCGCTACGCTCGCGTTTTCATCTACATGACTTAAAGCGTATGAAGTATTATCCTCACCTGTATCATAATGTTTCAAATAATTTGCGCTCGCTTCGCTCGCCTTTTTCACTACATTACTTGATGCGTATGAAGTCTTTCCCGCGCCTGCATCATAATGTTCGAAATATTTCGCTGCGCTCGCGTTTTCATACATTACTTAATGCGTATGAAGTCTTTTCTGCACCTGCATCATTATGACCGAAAATTTTCGCGCTCGCTTCGCTCGCGTTTTCAGTTACATAACTTGATACGTGTAAAGTATTTTCTGCACCTACATCGTAATGTTCGAAAGATTTCGCGCTCGCTACGCTCGCGTTTTCATCTGCATAACTTAATGCGTATGAATATTTTCCGCACCTGTATCATAATGTTCCAAACATTTTACGCTCGCTTTGCTTGCCTTTTTAACTACATTACTTGATGCATATAAAGTCTTTACCGCACCTGCATCATTACGTCCGAAAATTTTCGCGCTCGCTACGCTCGCGTTTTCATCTACATGACTTAATGCGTATGAAGTATTTTCCACACCTGTATCATAATGTTCCAAAAAATTCACGCTCGCTTCGCTTGCCTTTTTTACTACATTACTTGATGCGTATGAAGTCTTTTCCGCGCCTGCATCATAATGTTCGAAACATTTCACGCTCGCTGCGCTCGCGTTTTCATTTGCATGATTTAATGCGTATGAATATTTTCCGCACCTGTATCATAATGTTCCAAACATTTCACGCACGCTTCGCTCGCCTTTTTAACTACATTACTTGATGCATATAAAGTCTTTTCCGCACCTGCATCATTATGTCCGAAAATTTTCGCGCTCGCTACGCTCGCGTTTTCATGTACATGACTTGATGCGTATGAAGTATTTTCCTCACCTGTATCATAATGTTCCAAATATTTCGCGCTCGCTTCGCTCGCCTTTTTAACTACATTGCTTGATACGTGTGAAGTCTTTTCCGCGCCTGCATCATAATGTTTGAAATATGTCGCGCCCACTGCGCTCGCGTTTTCATCCACATTACTTCATGCGTTTGTAGTATATTCCGCACCTGCGTCATAATGTTCGAAACATAGGGAAGGACATGGGACACCACAAGGGGGTGGAAGAGAGATAACTAGCTTAGCGCCTAAAATAAAAGAATAGCAAAAACATTCTAATACGATGACCGAGTTCTACGCAGACGAAGTCGCGGGCAAAAGCTAGTATTTAATAATATAACATAACTTTCGAAGTACTGCTCACATGAACAATGATTAATGAAAATGAATATAGATCAGTACTGGTTATTGTTACTGGGATTTTTCTAAAAAAAATAGCGGGAAAACTGCTACGTGCCTATATCAAAAAGTTGTAGTACATAGTTTAAAATCAGTAAAAAATCAATTAATTAAAAACGTTGCTCTTTATTTAATTACATATATATTGCATTAAATGTAAATTTTTCATTAAATTACCTCTATAATATGTTCCACACAAACATAATAAAATTTAAAATTAAGTAAACAGGCCTGTTTTTTGTTCTATAAAAATAATGAAATTTGGTAATGGAGCTCTTTGCCAATATTACGCTATATTTTCTTCTCGCGTGTTATTTGTTTTGAAATTAGGCGTGTGCACAAAAAGTGAGTGAACATGATTGAAGCAGAGACGAACGATATAATTATCAGCACATACGGGCATCGTTAGGCATTGACATGAGTAAAGTTTAAACAATTTTTTGCATTGATCACCTGGGACCTTTGCACCATGACCACTCTATTTGACAGAAGAAAAAAACCGGCCAAGTGCGTGTCGGGCCACGCGCAAAGTAGGGTTCCGTAGTCGTCCACCCGTTACATTATGTGGACTAAAAAGTTCGCAAACTTATATTTACTATGCTTTTGACAGAATTAACAACATTATCTAAGGTATCAATGGAAATTGTTCGAAAGTTTGCTTTTGCAAAGTACATTTCTGAAGTTCGACTATTACTCGTTAACTAGTAATGTCTACTTAGCTGTTATAGTTTTCCTTTTAAATTCATTGTATATACTACTACCATGATTTTTTTCACATGCCTAGGAGCCACCGTTTAGCTGGCAGGGGGGGGGACACTTGACCATAACGAAAATTATCACTTCAAAGCTTAATATCACGCTAACCAATTCTTGAATCAAAAAATACTCTTAGAAACCTTCTAATATTTTAGAGCTATCTAACGATACCCCACACGATGGGGTTTGGAAGAAAAAAAAATTGCGCCACCACTTTACATGTAGGGGAGGTACCCTAAAAAAAATTTTTTTTCAAGATTTTATTCTACCGTTTTGTCGGCGTCATCAATATCTATACTTGTGCCAAATTACAGCTTTCTAGTACTAACGGTTACTGAGAAAAACGGGGGTCGGACGGACGGACGGACGGACGGACGGACATGGCGAAACTATAAGGGTTCCTTGTTTACTACGGAACCCTACCAACTAAGCTAAAGCGGTCGTCAAATATATATATTATCTTTGTCTTCTCAATCTTCCTGTACGCTTCAGAGACCTGGACGCTGAAAGCCTGGATCCTTAGAAGGATAGACGCGTTCGAGATGTGGTGCTGGCGAAGAATGCTCCGGATATCCTGGAAGCAAAGTCGCACTAACGAGTCTATCTTACAGGAGCTCAATATAACAACAAAGCTGTCCACCATTTGTACTGGACATATCAAATAATGATATGGTACGGTTTAGCATTTTAATTGATAAAATAAAATTTAAATGGTAAACAACTTTAACAAGATATTAATCTGTTTCAAAAAAAATCCATTCCGTGCAAGTTCAGAATGTTTAAAAAGGATTTTTTTATGGAAATAAGGGTTCCTTGTTTACTACGGAACCCTAAAAAAGACCGATACTTTTGCTTAAGTTTTGTTTTGTTCTAAAACCGTATTTTCTTGCAAACAAAGTCAGAGAGAACAGTAAGTATTTATATAGGTAAGTAGATAAAATTGTTTCCTTGAATTGCAGTAGGTAAGTATGTAAAAAACGTGCTTTTGACCACGTATTTTTATCGTGATTGACCACAATCAAAACTCATAAATGTAAATTATTATAAGTACTTAGGTTTTCGTCTAGTTAATAAACGTACAGCCATGGAAGTATGGATGAAAATAATTGTAACTTTTTTAGGTGTTCCTACATTATCTTTTAGGCATTTCATATTCGAATATTGAAATAAAATGTAACGTTATATCTATGACAATTATTTTACTAAAACTGAATTTGCAGCTCTGGATAGGGAAAATTCTGGCTATAATCGCTAAGATATAGAGCAGCTACCGGCAATGCAATTTTATTGACGATCCATTTTAGGGTTCCGTAGTCAACAACCCTTATAGTTTTGCCATTTCCGTCCGTCCGCGGCTTAGCTCAGTTACCGTTGGAACTAGAATACTGTAATAAAGTACCTATAGAGATTTGTTAGTAGTTGTACAGTATACACACATAACTATTAAAATATAACTTTGCGAACTTTGAGGTCCTTATAATGAAGGTAACGGGTGGACAGCAACAAAACCCTACATAGCATGTGGCGCGGCACGCACTTGTTTTAATTATACTTAAATACCTCACTTCTCGTCACTAGCCTATCATGACCGTAAAATTCATACCAGCTATGTGCGATCGGAGGTCAGATTTATACTGCTATGCCTTGATACACGACACTATAACTCAGCTCTACTTATATATAAATATAACCAGTGATGATATTTTATTAAAATTCTCTTCACACACGCAAATTTATTTATCCCAGTAATAAATCCAATAATTTACCATCAGAATGCCCAATCCCCGGTTCAATGAATATCCAATTTTATACTTTAATATAAAAACCACAATTTTCCCCGCACCGTCGTGACTTTCGATCGAAGAACGCCGTGTGCGTTAACCATTTTTTGTGGACTTACGCCTTTTATCGTTCCCCTGTTAGTATCGGACAGGTATTATTTATTTCACACATTCCTTTGTTTTTGACACCCTTTGAATCATGGGTGTACGAGAATAAATGAGAATATTGCGGGCAACGCGATTTACATGAAATGGCTGTGTATATATATTTTACAGCTGTTAGGGATGGGACACAAATTTAACCATTCAGCCGAGAAAAGGCTCGAGCGCGTTCAATACGAGATCCTGGAGTTCTCCTTGCGACAGTGTAGATCGTAATCGGCATGGAGTTCTTAGTGGACAGTTATTAGTAGGGTAGGTTTTCTTTAAGGTCCCGTCTATATACTGTGCACGTCCTAACAAAAAAAAACAACTTTTTGTATACACAACCTATTTAGGGGCGCATGACCTTGCCGCATCCGAACATTCATTTCGATTTCAACAGCCTAAGGGCACGGACACATGTCCACGGTGCGGCACCGGGCACCGTCTACGGCCTTTGTTCTTTGTACGTAGCCGCGTACGGTGCGGCGCCGTACCGTGGACATGTGTCCAGGCTCTAAGCCAGTCTGATATTGAGCGGTTACAAACGCTGCCATTGATGTCAACCTGTAGGCCTAGCACATGACTGCCGCAACTCGCGAGAGTATGTCGGCTCGAGATAGACTATATCCGTCACTTACTTACAGCACCAATCAAAACAATACACTCTCGCTGCCGTCATGTGTTACAGCCTTATCACACTACCCTATCAGTAGGCCTTTGTGGCCTACTGTTGGTGTGATACGGTGTCGGTACTTGTAGGTGTGATAAGCCTTTTAGGCCTACTGTTGTCTATGACACACACAGAAACTCAATATTATTTGGATTTATTTTTTTCTTGTATTTTTTTTGATATTTTTGATTTCTACTGCCAAAACCAACGAATAAAACATGCACAGAGTTTGTATGGAGAAGGCCTTGCCTCTACAGACGCCTTAAATGTCAGGCGCAATTTCAGTGAGCAAACGGACTAGCACTAAGGCGACTTCCTGATTTGTCGGTGTGGAGGCGGTACGATATGAGAAAACTGTCAAATGTCAGTGTCAACTGTCAGTCAACTCTGTACTAATTTTTACTGCGCCCCTACATTGAAATGAGTGCTTCCTGACTGGCGCGGGATGCGCGGTAGCGGGACGATGCGAAGGCTATACTGCTCCCTTTCTGCGCATGATATTACTACTGCGCAAACGTAATACTGACAGTATTATGTCAAGTGAGAATCTTTGCGACGTCAGTAGGTTTACGTCAATGAAGAAAATGTCACATATCGAACCCGCCCCACCAAGTCAGGAAGTCGCCTAAAGATGATGCCTATTCCGGCCCCGTATTATATAGTCGCTCGATAGCGTGATAAACGACAAAATAAAACATCTGTCTCTATCTAACAGAAAGTGGCAAATGCTTTGGCCTTGGTCGTACTGACGCCGTCGCCGGCTGCGTGCAGCGACCCGTCGCACGCGACGTCTGAAAAATGTTCGCGTTTGGACGTCGCTCGCGACGGGCGAGAACGACCGCGCCCGAACATTGTCGAACATACCATTCAGACGCCGCGTGCGACGGGCCGCTGCACGCAGCCGGCGACGCCGTCAGAACGACCAAGGCCTCAATCTTGTAAACAACAAGATAATCTATATCACGGTAACGCGCAACCATTATAGACCCCCAAAAATTGAACAAATAAAATGATCACCTAAATAACTTTTGATATCATCAAATTTTCTAACCCTAAAATAAGGTTGAACACTCAAAAAAATTTATCGATCAGCAATTCCGAGTCACCAAAAAAATTCCACCTATTTTTGCAGCACTTGCACCTATTTTACTTATTGCGTTCCTATAAATTTATAATCGCATCAAAAAAATTGTCAAGTACCACCAAAAACACTAAACTACCACCTAATCTCATGCACCTTTTTTCATTAGAATTACATCCAAATATTATACACATCGCATGCTACATTTTAGTAAACAGTTACAAATTAATTGTTTTTAGCACTATAAATATTTTAGTCATTTCCAAAATGTTATAAATTAGAAAGTAAAATTCTAAATTAATTTAAAATGCAACGCGCAATGTGGCTGTGTGAAATAATAACACGTATACTGCTATCTCACTCAATCAAATACAAAGAATTGTCTGAAGCATAAAACCTATTGATATGTCGTTAGAGTGAAAGGTACCTATTGCTGTTTCATTCTAACTACCTATTGCTGATGGTTTACAAACTGCAAGAAGTTTTATTATTAATTTTTTAATGCGTTGACGTGAGCGCGTTTGATTGAAAACTTTTATTTGAAAATGAGCTTTGTTGATTTATTAAATTGTTAGTTTGTTATGAAAATGGATAAAGGTCCTCAATTGAGTTTACTTTATTAATTTAGATAGACTTTCATGGAAAAATAGGTAGGTTTAGGTTATGTTAGTTTTGCATCGGCCCGAAGGGCCAAAACAACTCAAAATAGGAGCTCCGCGCCATTGGAGATCCGTCAATACTGTTCCAATGTCCACTAGTTTGAAATAAAAATAGATGTCATAGAAAAATACTACTACCTAGGCAAATTGACGATTATCAGCGAATAGAGTAGAGGCAAAAACATCTGAGAACAAATAGCTGTATGCGACCGGTAAGGAAAGCACTGTTGAAAATATATTAAATTAAATTATGTTATGTACGTGTCTCATTAAAGTTACAGAAATTTTGAAGCTTCTATAAAATAAAATCATTTAGCGCTGTCTTGCTCGCACGCGGTGCGACGTGCGAGCGAGACGGACCGTATGGAAAACCGCATCAGTGTGCTAGCAATGAGGTTAGACTAGATTGGAACTGCTTTGCGCGTCGGGCGTTAAAAAACAATTGCCGCGTGAAATTTGGTGATCATGTAGTATTTCTGGGTATCGAAAGAATTATTTGGGTGTAAATCATTTTAATAGGATTACGAGCCCTGTAATATTTGGATGTAAATTATATGAAATTTGGTGTTTGAAATTAGGTGATCATTAAGTATTTTTGGGTAGTGACTAATTTATTTGGTAACAATTTAATTTAATAGGTTATCGACATGTTACTTCTTTGAGTTGCACTTTATATTTAAAAGGAATTGAAAATTTGGTGCGAATCTAGTATTTTTGGTAATCAATGTAATTTTTTAGAGCATCATGCGGCAACTAATTTGGTGGTTCGTTAAATGCTACCCCCCCAAAAATTACCTTCTCAGCCCAACGAGAGTAAAACATCGCTCAGCGTCCCTCCGTTGGCAAACAAGCACACGGCCTGCGTGGTGGTAAGCAGACACCGCAGCCTATGGACACTTGCTACTGCAGAACAATCACAATTGCACTGCCAAACCTTTTTTTTCTATCAAGGGAAAAACCTGTTTTGCCTTTCTCTTTTGTGTCTCGACATATACCCCGTTTTTTTAACGATAGAATTTTAACGGTAATTTCCGCCTACAATTCTTCGTTTCCCTGAGACAACAGACACATATTATCCGTACAAATTTCACTTATTTCAGCTTATCATTATCACGTCTCAAAGATAGCACGCCGCATATTTTCCCGTTTCAAGATTGTTTTCCCAGAAATCGCATGACGACAATCGCACGATTTTTCTATGCTGAAAATCGCATCGCATTTTTTATTTATCGTATAGCATTTATTTCGAACCGTGAGATCTTCGAGAAGACAGTACGGTTGCCAGTTTTTGTCGCACTCTTAGAACCACCCAGGGGTCACGTGTAGGGTAGCGGTGGGTACTTTCCCTACGGACGTGGTGCAACTTCGACCTCCCTTTGTCAAGTGAGTGGGCAACTTGACTATTAGAAGTTTTCAAGCCGCCCGAAGGCCTCCAACTTGGCTTAACGACTGCTGCCATAGACAGCAGCCGGGATCAACGGCTTAACGTGCCTTCCAAAGCACGGGAGCACTCAGTTAGTAACCACTCAAAGCGGTCACCCATCCATGTACTGACCGCGGCCCACGTTGCTTAACTTTGCAATCGCTTGCGGCACGCCGGCGCCGCTGGGCCACAATCGCATCGCATGAATCCTCGGATGCTCGATGACCTTACTCACCACTAAAAAAATACAACATCACATTCCATACGAAGCAAGTAGTGGTGTAATGAGGGCTGCCGTCTTCTGTAAGATGGACACTCGATAAGATGGTCGTACTTCCCCTGTTGGGATTATCCAAATATGAGCGAGATATAATCCCGCTGTGGCCTGCTCACACATGATCATCTCTGTGGTGAGTTCATCTGTGGCCCTTTACAATCCGTGTGTATTGTCCCTTAGGCGACGTGAGATTCCACTGGCTTATCTGGTAACTAATTAGTAATTACACTCAGCGAATTCGATTTATATTAAGAGTATAAGGATGTCGTATAAGGACTCTGGTGCAAGTTTTCCTGTTCCACTGTAGGAAAGAAAATTGGAGCTTGGACCATTAAAATACTGAACTTCTTTTTATGTTAATATGCTTATTTCGTGGTTCAGTGTGGAGCACCGCGACTTTTACTTCAAATGTTTTCGCGTGGATTGTTATTATTAGGATTTTCTTGAGAGAGATAAATTACGCGCAGCTGACGGCTACATACAAACTCTGTTTACCAGGTAAGTATATTGAAAAAGTTTCTACGCAGTTTGTTCCCTAGTACCTAAACCGGATCACAGTTACGGATTTAAATTTTAATAACTTTATATACCAGAAGGATTTCAGTATAACAGCACAATAGTTAATGAATTTGGGGAAATCAATATCACAACGATGTTGAAGCTAAAGCAACTTTTGGGGAATTTGAACTTTTTCAGCAGTTTCCGAGTTTTCCGAGAATACTTTGGTTGTGGAATAAGCTTTCTGCCGAGGTATTCCCAATGGGCTACAGCATGGGACTCTTCAAAAAGTCGTGAAACGGGTATCTTCCGGGTCGGCAATGCGTGAATGACGCCTCTGGTGTTTCAAGCATCTATAGGCGACAGTAACCACTTACCATCAGGTGGGCTGTCAGCTTGTTTGCCACCGACGTGGTATAAAAAATAATCTTATTATATATTTAAACAAAAAAACACAACCAACACAGGTATAAATGGATATTATTGGATACCACGAGACCGTAGTAAATGATATATGGGTAAAATGCTACGAAAAAGAAATATAAGCAGGTAATGCAGCAATATTCATCGAATTATTGAGTTATTGTGTGAGATCCTGTCCATAGCCCCAATGAAAGTTAAATATTTTAGAGACTATATACTAATTCATTTCCACCAAATATAACTAAGCTCATATCACTGATTATTATACCTAACCAAAACGTGGTGGCTTAAAAAGAGAGCTAGGAAAAAAAATATTGTAATCGTGGCTAGCCGGTACGGTCAACCAATTCGATTTCTGAGTCACTTCGTATGAAGTAGCCCAAAAATCAAATTGGTTGACTGTACTTAATACCCGTGGGGCGTGGCTTATGAATATAACTTAGGTAACACTTCTCCACATTTAGAGAACAGCATGATTGAACATGTAAGAACATGACTTAAGTCTTATACTTATTTATTTAGTAAAGTAAATAGTCTTAAAGGCGGCCGAGTAAAGTTTTCTAGGTTATGTTGGTAAACATTTTGATAGGCATGTTAATACTTTGATGTCAACTTTAAATGAAGTAAGTACCTAAGTTTTCTCTATTAATATTATTCAGAGAGCCTTTAAATTGCTATACTATTTTGTATGTTCTCGATTGTTATTATTCATAATTTCATTCATAAATCATAGGATCGATAGGTGGGTTTGCGGCCAGCTAATTTAATGCGCCGGTTTGCGGCTACTTGGATGAGTTGATGAACTGAAACTGAAAGGATATTTTCTCGTTTTTAGGGTTCCGTAGTAAACAAGGAACCCTTATAGTTTCGCCATGTCCGTCCGTCCGTCCGTCCGACCCCCGTTTTTCTCAGTAACCGTTAGTGCTAGAAAGCTGTAATTTGGCATGAGTATACATATCAATGACGCCGACAAAACGGTAGAATAAAATATTTTAAAAAAATTTTTTTTAGGGTACCTCCCCTACATGTAAAGTGGTGGTGCAATTTTTTTTTCTGCCAAACCCCATCGTGTTGGGTATCGTTGAATAGCTCTTTTAAAAATATTATAAGGTTTCTAAAAGCATTTTTTGATTAAAGAATTGGTTAGCGTGATATTAAGCTTTGAAGTGATAATTTTTGCTATGGTCAAGTGTCCCCCCCCCCTGCCAGCTAAACGGTGGCTACTAGGCATGTGAAAAAAATCATGGTAGTAGTATATACGATGAATTTAAAAGGAAAACTATCACAGCTAAGTAGACATTACTAGTTAACGAGTAATAGTCGAACTTCAGAAATGTACTTTGCAAAAGCAAACGTTCGTACAATTTCCATTGATACCTTAGATAATGTTGTTAATTCTTTCAAAAACATAGTAAATATAAGTTTTCGAACTTTTTAGTCCACATAATGTAAAGGGTAGACGACTACGGAACCCTACCTTGCGCGTGGCCCGACACGCACTTAGCCGGTTTTTTGATAATAATCCCATTCAATAGCTACCAATTAAAATGCATACGACTCACTGTTTCTTTAGGGCATGTATGTGTTGTGGGAATATCTTTAATTGAAAAAACTTCGTTCTTCAGGCAGCCGCAAACAGACGCAAGTGTCCACATTACCAGGGCGCGGCGTCGTTAACGTGAAACAAAACGGCACCGCGCCTTTCCACAATATTACAGTGCGACTCTATTCATCATCATCCTCATCATATCAGCCGAAAGACGTCCACTGCTGGACATAGGCCTCCCCCAAAGAGTGCCACAATGACCGGTCTTGCGCCACCCGCATCCAGTGGACTCCCGCGACCTTTACCAGGTCATCAGTCCACCTTGTGGGGGGTATACCCACGCTGCGCCTGCTGCTGCGACTCTATTATGCGTACGTTAAATTCAAATATTGGTAGATACTTCCTTTGCTGGCTGTACCACGACACTGTCCGACACTGTGTTGTTTGTCTCATGCGCTGCGTCGTAGTTTCGCGATCAGTCTTCAACCCGACGTGGATTCCATCACACATATTCATTTTGTGCAGTAAACCATTGAGTAGGTATTGAGTATTCTGATTTTGTTATTATTAAGACGACGCATGAGGAAAAAGCAAATATAAAGAACCTCCTTCCATGCACTTGTTTTCAAAAAAATATCTTTTTAGTCATCGTTTTGTCCCAGAGCACTGGACATTCTTCTACTAACGATAATAACAAATCGGCGTCTATAGTTTCACAGTACGAACTGACTATGAACCATTAGAAACGGTAAGTATAGGTACAAAGGGTTTTGCGACGTTGCGTTGTGCATTTATGCGGTGCGGCATCGGCACCGTATATGCAATGTAAAAGAGCCGTAACGTGAAAGATTCCTTGAGGCCTATTTACGAGTACAGAATAAATGTTTGAATTTTATACCTGCACGAAGTGGTAACGTGGACAGGGCCCGGTGCCGCGATGTTTCACTTTAACAACGCGCAACGTTGCGCTGCCGCGCTGTAGTAATGTAGACAGGCAGGATTGCAAACTCATGGTAAGGGTACAGACCCTTACCATGAGTTTGCAATGTTTGCATTACCATACTCGCTAGCGATTGCGTAAACGATTTAGTATGGGCAAACGTACAGTGCCTCTGGCGGTTACGCAATAGGACTAAGAATCGCCATACTAAATCGTTTACGCAGTCGCTAGCGAGTACGGTAATGCAAACATTGCAAACTCATGGTAAGGGTACAGGCCTTGCGACCCTACTACATATTTTACACGTTATCAAGTCCGCATGCCACACACTGTACTTACGTCACGTAATACCCTCTATTCCATGGGACTAGGTAATCAAATGGCGCATATCGAACATAACGTTTCAGAAACACCAGTACGTGATGTTAAGACATCATTATAATAATTTATTATATCGCGTCATGCTATGTTACATAAATACATACACAAACACGTACATTAAGTACATACAGTGCCGGGCGATAAATATTGCACGTAGGTCTTTATCTCTGAACACCAGCGAACTAGATTTTTAAGTATCTGCGTTTGATTGAATTTTGAATCATTGAATGTGTCCTATCTCTTTTGTATTCCATTCTCATTAACCCGGCATCTCCATGCTACCTCAAAGAGCGTTTCAGTTATCTCCGTTCTGTCAGGTGCTCACAAAATTTGCTTCTTTCGGTCCCTTCTTCCTCAACAAAATTCTATAATTCTTCCTTTACTTTCCAAGCTGTTCGGCTCTGGAATTCTTTATCTACTGATTTGAGGCGTGCTAAATCTCTTGCTGTCTTCAAAAAACAGCTTAAAGATCACTATTTGTCTCTCCCATGACACATTTAGACTCGACTCCTTTAGACTTTGTGGCTGACTATATATGTGTATATGTTTATGTATGTTTATCTGTATATTGTATTTATGTATGTATATTATTCTTAATTTAGTTGAATAGTTGTAATTATTAAGAGGTTTCGTATATTATCTCTGCACCACCTACTATCAATCGTTATGATTAGACTTAATTTCCGCTACCCTAAGGTTGTCTGGAAGAAATCGCTCTTTAGCGATAAGACCGCCTGTTGTTTGCCTCTACTTACTGTGATTTTGTATTGTACTGTATCCTTTAATTGAGGTGTGCAACAAAGAGTATTTGTATTGTATTGTATTGTATCCTAGTTTGTAAAGCCTCAATAGAGTAGGTAGAAGTTCACGCGGACGAAGACGCGGGCACAGCTAGTGGAAGATAATAATGCTGATATTACCCTCTAATCTGTAAATACGTAGGTATACTATTGTAATATGTGAAATGTTAGAGCATTATCACACTGGTGGTTTACGGCCGGTTTGCAAGCGACGCGAACCAAGAGCCATTATAAACACGCCCGTATTGTCAAGACGTAGCCCAAATCACCAATGTGATAAGCTGATAAGGCCCTTAGACCGCGTTCACACAGAAGGCCTATCGCGAATCGAAAACGAAGTATCTGCCTCACTGTCGCTCGAATATACAAATTAATATATGCAAAAATTATTTGATGATGCCGTTCGAACCAGTTTTTAGAGAGGAATAAATCTTATATGGAAATTGAACGACTACAGTTTATCGAGCAATTAAATTCTCATTGAACTGATTGCATGTATTCTGAAAAACGTTACGAAAATAGCCTAATATTTTTCAGAACCATTACTGTGACAATTAAAATTCAATCAGCACTCAATTTCACGAAGGGTACCTATTATACCTAAAGGTATAATTGAGTCTTTATTTATATAGTTGTTGTTAGCGTTTATATCGTTTTATTATGCCGGCCGTAGCCGTTAAGTTAGTTTAATGCCTATTTGCCATGTTTAATACAAAATTGTATGCTAAATATAGGCTTTATTTCTTAGTAAACAAAGCTAGACTTTTTTAAGTGTGATGATAGGGATTTGCAATGCAAAGCATAGTGGTGTAAACAAAATGTAGGTACCCACCTACCTACAGACATGCAGTACTCTTTGGGACATAATACAATTATTCGACGTACGGCAGGTTACTTACCATCCTTACCTGGTTGAAATTCTTCTTACTCAAACCAAGCGCTTTGCGTTTTCTTTTATAATGCGCACAGGTTTGGAATTCCCGGCACGCATCTGTATTTCCGAATTGCCGGCAGTTTCCGAGTTTATATAAACCTGGACCTATTTAAGGGGAGGTATATCCCCAACGCAAATGTCCCGCTCTAACACGCATGAGTTTACAATTAACCATCCCGCTCTCTACGCAAGCTCTGCGCGCAGTTTTGTAAATATTTAGCTATAGTCATTAAGCCAATCATTTTATCAAAGCAAACCCTGCGAATTTGTCTATAACTATTTACGATCTTTAATTGAGTACAAAAATTAAATGTTAAATATCAGTAATATAGCCGTAGTATTGAAAATACATTCCAAAAAGGGGTAACTTCGCGATTTTTTTCTATCGAGTGAAATTCATCAGGTCATGTAACTGACTGCGATTTTGACTAGACAAGATCCTTATGTAACACATATATTTTTTTTTAGATTTTAAGACACTATATTATATGTCTCAGATGGTTTTTAAAAACTCAAAAGTGGTAATGCACGGCCTAAGACAAGAGTGAATAGGCATTTTCTGGGTGAACTCGCTGCACCTTCGGCCTCATCTTTGCCCCCTGGCGAGATGCTGGCCAAGAGCAATCCCATTATTAGTACAAAAAAAAGTGAGATTGGTTGAGCGGTTTCCACCGAATCTGAGGTTTCAGTGAAATCGAGCTACTGGGAGTTTTGTCGCTGGTTCACTACACCTAGCCTAGCTGAGAAGAGTCCAGCAAGAAACTCAGCAATGCCCGACCTGGGTCGGACTGCGGATGCGGCGATACAGGGATATGTCGACGTCCCGGGCACACTTCGAGGTGTTTAAAAAAAAAACTGAAAAGGCATTATCAATACTCTTTCATTATGATTAAAAGCACATTTATCATAAAATTGATGTTAACCATGCACAAATAGATCGTTCAATCAATTCATCGCCATATTACTGGTTTGTATTTTGTCCAACGTTTTCATAAAATATTTTCAGTCTTTATATTGTAAGCAGAAACACTGGAGAACCTCGGGTTTAAGATTTGTTTGACTCGACAACAATAAAATACAAAAAAAAAAACAATCAATTAATTAATACAATACAAATACCCACTCTTTATTTTATAGGTACCTCAATAAATTAACCTCGTACTTGAACTTAAAACTAGAGGTTACAATGTATTTTATTTGCCGATGATATCATTGTATCTACCTCTAGTGACATTACTTTATTATAAAAATAATTAATTAATGACATAATAACTAGAGTATGTATGTATTGTATATCTATTCTCCACAGATTTTAATATTATTGAAATCCATTGTAACAGAAATGTTGAAACTGTACTGAAAAACATTTTTCGTTTAAAACACGAGTATCTCTCGAAGCAGCAACTCCCGTTTTGCTTTAGATGCGATTTTACTGATCCTCACTTTAGTTACCTCGTATTTACATATATCGTGGCTTACAATAAACACTCTTATACTTTACTACTTAAAGTTTAGATAAGCATGTAAGGAGATCGTAATTTAAGTTACATTTTCTACGTGCAATTTCATAGCGCCTTGCTTTTGTTGGCGAGATCTGACGTTCTCGCGCCTTTGGTATGCATTTCTGGCAGGTGTTTTTATTTTCAATGCAATGGTTTTAAGAATAGTCAAATCAAGTAGGTAAGTCATAATTGTCATCAAGTATATTAAAGAAAAAATCACCTTATCTATGAGAGGAGGCCTGTGCCCAGCAGTGGGACGTTTATAGGTCGATATTAAAGAGAGAAAGGTGTTCACAAATATCTCAACGGGATTCTATCGTCATGGCATTGGCGTCTATCTTTATTATGCTTATAAACATCCTACAGAGTACGTGTACATTTATGTCATAGGAACAGTACTTAATTTATCACCCTTATTACACTACTTACACATTTTAAAACTAGTGGCTCTGTGGAGGATATTGCTATGTATATTTGTGTAACTCACAAAAATAAAATAAAGATATATCCCGTTATTATTCGTAAATCATTTTTTTTTTTTTTTTTTTTTTTAACGGGTTTACTTTAAGTTTGGCCTCTTCAAGGGCCAGTAACTTTTTCGGGCGAGCCGCTCATCAGGGCCTATGGGGCCATGATGAGGTCAAGAGGGAAAAGAAAAGGAAATAAAAGAAATAGAGAGAAGAAGAAATAAGGAAAGAAGACAGGAAGAAAAGGGAAGAGAAGTTCGTAAATCATTGATAATATGTACAGCGGTAGTGACGTGACGTGAGTTAAGTTTATGAACAAGATAATTAATGGTTAATTACTGGAGTCAGGACCAAACCACTGGATTGAGCTCCATAAACCGAAAGTCCTTTCTACAGAACGCCATTTCTACAGTAGAAAAGTACGTGAAGCAGTTGAAATTAAAAAACATCGAAATTTCAACCTGGACGACGGTTTCAAAATCTCATCTTCGTGGAATCCAGTTATTAGTAAGTGCAAGCGTGGAAATACATCGTCCATTACATCAACGGACATTGTTAGTGTTGTGTGTCGTGCGAGTGACAACCCTAGTGAGAATGTAATTAATAAAGACCAAGTGCGGGTAGTTCGGAAAACCCGTGCGGCTAGAAGATGTTGATACCCGCTCACGCCAGTCAGCTCGCGACCACGGATGTTGTGATACATTCGAAACGTCGGGCAAAACCTTAAAAAAGGTAAATTAGTTATAATTGTACGCGATTAAGTCCCGTTCCCCAATAATAAAGTTAATTAAATTTAAAATTTAAAAAATCCCGATTAAACGTAAAATAAATGAAGTATTGTAGCTTTAAAAGTATTGTCAAGAGATTAGTGGAATAAAGAGCGTTTTCTGTTAGCGTACCCACACGAATTTCCTAAGGGCAGGTTGCCATCTTACGATTACAAAACGATCACTGTGAAAGATGACGCCAGCAGCTCTCATCCAATAGAAACTTATCAAATTTCCCATACAATCAGATTATAACGAATACCGCCCGCGGGATTTCCCCCAAGCCACTCTTCAACCGCGCACTCCTATCGCTTTATTGGGCCCGGCCCATAAAGCCAAAGCCATAGCCAGGTTCAAAAAAAAAAACAAAAAAGTAGGTATACCGGTCACGATTACATACGGTTTGGTGCAACCCACCGTTAGTAGAATATGGTAAAATAGGTATAACTAATCCTAAGTTTAACGCCCCTCCAGGGAATATACGCCATACACGGAAACTCACACATTTGCCCCCTTATTGATCAAACATAACATAACAAACAAAGGTTAACTGGAAGAGATCCCTTTTAGGGATAAGTTCGCCTTTGTACCAAAATGTCCTAATTTGTTTGTATTTTAATGTGTTTTTTTGTGTACAATAAAGTTATTACATACATACATACAAACCGCTGGTAATTAAAATGTGTTTTGTCCCTTTCTCACAAACAATTGTCCAAGTGACAAATATACACAAACAAAATTTGTGCAAATATTCGTGCTGTAGCGCTTTCTTTAATATTGTAAAAGAAAGGGAGGCGAATACGCAACGCGAACACGCATAGCGAAGTGTAGTAGCGGCCTTAGGGTGAATAGCCGTGATTCTAAGGGTGAATATCCAATAGAATTCTGTTTCCATAGCTATGAAACGTTCGAAGTGTCAAAATAAATGTATGGAAACTTAGAAAAAGTGCAAATTTTTCCTACTAACCTCATAATATACGTATTTGCCTTCATGAAATAATTTGAATCTCCCCACCTCTTAACATAAAAATAATCAGGGCTAAATCTTTACTGGCATATAAAACTTGCTCAACCGAAACTAGGCCATAGGACCTTGGGCAATGAATTTATATTCGTTTGGGGACTTTTTCATAGTCCAAAGTTTATTATAAGCATGGTAAGAAGGATTTTCATGATGTCCTTGTTTACTTTGCCTTTCAAATTTTGCTGAGTGCTATTTTAGGATGTGTGAGGAGCTCATCAACTTTGTTGATCTAAAGAGAGAAGTGCAATCAACTAAGCTGAATTACGCGTGTTGTATTTATTATTAAATTTGTATTAAATTGATTTATATTTTGTAATGGACTTGAACTTGTATTTTGACTTGATTAGTATATTGGAATTTGTATTTTGAAATGGACTTTGACGATCCCGAAAGGGAGATGCAATTATTTTATTTTTACTATTTATCATTATCATGTGTGTTTAATTTTGGTTGACATTATGTTATTATCCTTTTTTATTTTTTATTTTTTCCTGTTTATGACGATCATGATAACTATTCTTGTAATTTAGACATGTGTACAAATTTATAATGTAATTCTTATCATGAAATAAATGAATCTAATCTAATCTAATCTGTACCTACACACTAATTAAATGTAAGTGAAAATGTTGATGATTTACGTATTTGGAATTGTAACGGAAGATAAGGGACGAAACATTTATCTAAGGGCACGGTAGTGCCCGGGCCAAGTCGAGCAAAACAAAAAAGGCACGGCAGTGCCATCCTTTTCTCGAAGTTATTCAGGCCATTTTCAACATCTTTTTACTCTACGACATTTTACTTCAAATAATAATAAAAAAATGAAATAAAATTAACTTTATTCTGTAAGTAGGCCGCAATGGCACTTTTACAAATCAAACCCTACTAGCGTTTCGCAGAGGCCACTGCCGAGAAGAAACGCCGAAAGAAACTCGACAGTCAGCCATTTTCTCACAAAAATCTGCTTATTACAAATTTACAATGATAATACTTAACCTACTTAAGATCAAGAAATCTAAGTATATATCTAAGTATCTATATAAAGCAACACAAAAACAAAGAATAAAACGAGAAAAAAAACCAGTTATGTACAGTGTGTGATTCTGCAAGAAAACATTTCGAAACTGTATACCTAAGCATTACCCAATTCTATTTAGGAAACAAAAATGGAATCCTTTAGACTATAAATTTAGTTATAGATAAAAATCTTTCAGAATGTTCAACTCAACGCTTTGTAAACATACTTAAAAGATTTGTTTTAACGGGTCTAACGTAGGTAAAAAAGGTAAATACATAAATATCGCGTTAGACCCGCTAAAACAAATATTTTAAGCATGTTCAACTCAAGCCGTAAGTACGGTTAACCATTTCACGTAGTAACCAGACTGATTGTTTTACTTCCCCTCATATTGGCAATAATATGAATAAATAAGTCTCAATTTTCAAATCGATAAAACATGTACCTAGGTAGCGGTAAACATGTTCCTGAAACATGTAGCGGTATGATAGAATTACTGACAAAAACTCGCGCAGTTGGTAAGGAATAGTAACATTTCTACCTACATTCCAATCATCCTAAAATATATAAAGATATATTTTAGGACGATTGGAATAACGATCCAAGCTCCTAAAAGGCCAGAAAAAACTTTCTACTTTAAATCAGGGTCAAAAAAGGGTTTCAAATTTATTCCAAAAATTTTAAAATTTTTATTTGGCTGTTAAGGTTGACATTTTTGGTTCTAAAATTAGGCCTCTGGGCCTTACGAGGATGTAATAATATATGTATATTTAGTTATCTTCAATATAAAAGGTACTTTCCCTACATATCGCAAGCACTTAAGGCAATCTGTATAAAATTTGCTGTCGGCATTCAGTTCTGAACTCGGCGTGTGCATTACGACGTCGTTACCGCACGCCGGGGGCACGGTTTCAGTTGCACGGATGCGCCCGGTAATGTCTGACCCGATATTACACGTGTAACGACCCATTAAAGACC
Organism: Cenopis cana; assembly: GCA_951800055.1. Lineage (NCBI taxonomy): Eukaryota > Metazoa > Arthropoda > Insecta > Lepidoptera > Tortricidae > Cenopis > Cenopis cana. Next base: position 14,610,922 of record OX637476.1, on the reverse strand, counting down.
CCTTTATCTGTGTTAAAGGGGTTATAAACTTTAGTATAACGAGATTTAGTGTTATACCTTAAATAGTTATAAAGATTTTAACTACCTACATAGCTAAAAGACGACACACACACACATGTCGATTGCGCAGTTTCTTTTTCATTAGGTTCATCTAAGTGTAATTTTTTTTGCAAGAGTTTTTTTATAAGAGATAAATGTCTTGCCTATTGAAATAAATATGAACCTAATACCTATGATACCTAGAAGGTCCCTTAAACTCGCAGACAACTTCATTTTTCCCAAGGCTCATAGTGCCGAAGCAGAAATTAGTGACATTACACGTGTCACTAAACAAATTGTACCCATTACACAGCCAGTTATATATCCCAAGCTCAATTAGTACGTTAAGTGTGAACCGAGAATCCAGCCCCGCCCCTACAAAGAAAAATCGACCTTAACACATAGTAGTCAGGTTGGAAACAGCTCGGCAAGTCAACAGTACAGTGGCGTCAGAGATAATGTTACAGAATGAGGGTTGTCACAACGATGGATCACTAGAGAATGTCTTTAAATGCATTGTCGGGGCGGTTTAGCTGGGTAAGATATTTTTCTCCGGACTTGTAATTGGTTCTTCTGATGATTTTCTGCTAACTCTGCTTTGTCATTATTATTGCCAAAGATTACCTAACCACAGAATAAGTAATAGTACAAGTACAGAAGCTTCACTTTCTAACAAAAACGGCGTCGAGTAGGGTATATTATAGTATAACTTGTATTCATTCACACGCGGCACGTGTAGCGCTAGGGCTATCGACTCGTCGCTCGTCGCGTTCTAGTCTGCGGCGGCAGCGGTAACGTGCATATAGACGCGTTCGCCTCGACTGACGGCGGGCCCCGGGCCGAGCGAGCGGTAGGCATTTAAAGCGACGCGCGCCGCCCACTGCAAGCCCCTTGACCTAACGTCGTGACATACCAAAGAAGCGACCTGCATACGACGAAATTCGCTTGGGGAATACTGGTACATATGCCACTTCACTTTTTTTAACAATCCATCCACCTTTTCTTTGGCTTACCTCGTTTCTTGCATCCATCCACATATATATCTTCTTGATACATGGCTTTCATCCCTCATGACATGACACCTATCTATTTGTTGGTTATCTGTCAACTATTGGCCCAGTGTCGAACATTAGGACGTACGCCTTAATGTAAATTAGAGTGAAGTAAAGTCTAGCTGTCTCAATTACTAACTGAAAGTATCCTGTAATGTAAATATTCTCCGTGAGTTTTATCTACCTCAACGTTTATTTAATTCCTAAGATCATTTGCGCACTAATTAAGGACTTGGCTCCCACTCTACCGGGCATGTAATTATTTTTTTCTAGACTGTGCAGTCGTAAATTTAAATGAAGGAGCTCACTTAGCTGCAACCTATTCTGTGCTGCAACTAACGAGGTGGGTAATAATAACTTATCAGTATTAAATTAACATACAAACTTAGGCAAAAGTCAAAATTCCATATGCATTCCATTTCCATATTTCGTGTCTGTGTAGAATTTAAGTAAACTTCTGTAGGTCTGGAGTTTTATTTTAACTATAGTAATTTTGGAAGTGGATACAGTGAGTGTAAGAAATATCGTTACAATGCGGTAGATCATCATCCTCCTAGCGTTATCCCAGCACAGTTGCATCCTGAAGGATGCCTGGGGTCCGCTACCTAATCCCAAGATTTGGCGTAGGCACTAGTTTTTACGGAAGCGACTGCCATCTGACCTTCCAACCCCGAGGGGAAACTAGACCTTATTGGGATTAGGCTTTGTCAAGTGAGTGGGCAACTTGACTGTTAGAAGTTCTCAAACCGCCCGAAGGCCTCCAACTTGGCTTAACGACTGCTGCCATAGACAGCAACCGGGATCAACGGCTTAACGTGCCTTCCAAAGCACGGGAGCGCTCAGTTAGTAACCACTCAAAGCGGTCACCCATCCAAGTCCTGACCGCTGCCCACGTTGCTTAACCTTAGATACCGCAAGCGGTACCCGGCGCCGCTGGGCCACGAGCGCTCCTCGTTACAATCCTCCGATCGTTACAATGCGGTAGATATGCGCAGTAAATAAGTTTCTGTCAAAAATTCGTCTTTCTTTCCGAATACACAACATACAAACATTAAGCAAGTTCATTAAGCTTGTAATATAGCATTGCCTTATTCACTTACGATTTTCAAATGTACTTAGTAAAAGTTGCATTAAAATTGACTTTTCACTTCTCATGCTCGAAAAGTGTGTCATATTAGACTTGTGAAGCGGGGCTAAATTACTACATTTAAGTCCTAGGGAAAATATGCATACATATTTATGATTTACAAAACATTTTAAATTTGACCAATCAAAATACTTCACCTATTAAATCCACCAATCACAGAACAGTAATTTGACCGATAAAAAAATATTTGGTAAAAATATCAACCAACCAGAATACAGCTGTACTAAAATTGACCAATCAGGAAAGACGTTTTTCAGTTCTCTAAAGATTAAGCGGTGTCTATCTATGGTCAAAGCAAATGCGCCTCTTAAAAGAAAAAAAAGCGCATGTTGCATATCTTTCCTTAATATAGCAAAAGAAAGGGAGGCGAATACGCAAAGCGAACACGCACAGCGAGGCATGTGGTGCTGGCCTTAGAAAAAAAAACAAGCTGTCAAATTAGACATACGCCCGCCAAGAGTTAAATTATTCATTTTAGGTAGATAATTTGTGTATATGCGTTTTCTCGCAATTGAAATGAAAAGTAGAGTGTATAACTCGGGCCTAAAAGCCATATTTACCACTCGAACAATTTTCCCTCACTGCGTTCGGGAAAATAACTATCTCGTGGTAATATGGCTTACTTTAGACCCTTGTCAAACAATCCACTATTTAACTGTCACTTATTTATGCTTATTAGTAAGAAACGCCCATATTTAATATCAACAAAGGTGTAGCTTTTGCCCGCGCATTCGTCTGCGCAGGAGTCGTTTTTCGCGTTAGAAGTTCATTGCTATTCTTTTATTTCAGCCTAGTTACCTATAGCTTTTCCATACAAACTTCCACCCCCATAACGGATGATTTCTTGTATGAAAAGTAGCAAGTTGCCTATGTGCTTTCCCGGGACTCAAATCGCAAGTTGACAACACTTCAGTGTTACGAATGTTACGCGACTGTTACGCGAATGCTACGCGTCGCATACTGTCTTCTTACGGGTATAAAACTATATTATTGCGTTGCAGTGGACATATTACGGTCATGGCAGATACGTTAAAACAGATCTTTTCAAAAAAAGTCACATCCAGTCCTTAACACTAAATAAATACTAATACGAGTAGGTAATAATTAGATACCTACGTGTAACCGGGGTTATTTTAAAAATGAGGGGCGACTTTAAAAATTTAGTTTTTATCACTAGAAATAGTTACTAATGATTAAATAAGTGTTCTAAATCTATCATACCCCATTTTTTCCTAAAGTAACCCCGCGTTACGGTACCTAATAAATGAAGATTACACAAATTAGTCCCAACAATTAAATTACTCTGTAATTACGAAATAACGTGTACCTAAAAGTTGACTCAAAGCTGAGACGATAATAAACATTAAATATCAACAATAGAAGCCTTCTGAATATTCGTCAGTTTCCTGGGCGTATTTAATAATCGATATCGGGCCTTAAGGCGCTTACAGCCCCCTTAATAACTAAAGCCCTCCTCAAAAGGAACTCATTATAAATTCGAATACCCTATACTAAAAGATTGTTTTTTTTTAGGCCTAGTAAAACCTTTATCATAATATTGGCCACTATTATGGAGTTTAAAAGGTTTTGGATTTAAAATCTTTGATGATCGGAAGTGCTTTGTTGAGAAAATGGGGTTTCGTATAATGTGAGAAGGAAGTCAGGCATCATAATGGTTTTACTTTTATTCGGGAAAATTTGAGGCTTTGGTAACTTTGGGTTAGTCCGCAAAGCGTTATTTGCAAGTTTGCTCATTAAGAGTACCTAAGTGTGTCATCAATATACTGATAGTTTCCTCAAAAGCCATTCTAATTTTTCATGAATTCGGATTTTAGTTTTTCCCGGCTGAACCACTAATAATTTTTCAACAAAACTTGGCACAATAGTACTACTGGATACTATACTACTATAGAGAAAAAATTTGCTCTTAATCATAAAAGGGCATTTTTTCTTCCCTTGATCCTGCTACGGCCTTTGCAACAACTGGCTCGACATAAAAATTCTATATAAATATCGAACCTGCTCACAAAATTTCCCGAGCCGGAAATCCGCCAGCAAAATCATACAAAATCATTGAAAAAAAAATGTTCATGAAAATTTTCTAAAACTGACTCGACAAAAAAGTAATATTTATTTATTTATTTATTTATTTTATTTATCAACACTTACCACTATTTTTACAGGTACTTAGCCTAAGTAGTACATAGTACAATATAATTATAGAACCTGCTCACAAAATTTCACGAGAATCAGTTGCAAAATGCGACCTGTAGAGGAGAACAGCCTGTAATCTGCCCGCAAAAGCATACAAAATCATAGAAAAAAAAAGTTTTTGAAAATTTCCATTTTGACATGACATCAAACAGACTGATACTTGGTCACATACGTAACGGGAGACGTATATTGTATAGTATCTCCGAATCTAATTATAATATTATAGTGATGTAGAGTCTCCAATGTCAGACTACGAGATTTCCAGGTCACAGAAAGGAAGCAATGCTTAGAAGTTCCTCCAGACAATTGACCGACTAGAACTTGCACCATACAGCCAAAAAGTATCGCAACAATGCAAAATATTACATTTCCGATAGTTTTTCAGCAACACAAAATATAAAAGAACATGCACAATATTAGATTGTTTTATAAGTAGCAAGACTAGCAAGGAAGCAAGATTTTATAAATTCATCGACATTTTTTTTCTGCCGTGCAAACACTCTTTTTTCACTTCTCCTATGAGAAAGAAGAGAGAAGAGAGATGGTGTAAAAGAACAGTACTTATTCAATCGTAATAATAATTTCAGAAAAAAAACATTAAACGAAAACAAACAAAAGATGCTCGATTAAGATCGTTTGACATCGATTGTTGTTGAAAATCGTGTAATAAGTACCGTCAGTGTAGAAATTGAACATTCAATGAGAGTAATAATTAAGAGCCAGCAAAAACCAGTTTGTTTCCTCTAAATGGTCTAAAATAAAAGAAGTAGGTAATGTATATATAACCAACGACCGGTTTAGCCTAGTACCTAGGTAGTGACCCTGCCTATGAAGCTGACGGTCCCGGGTTCGAATCCCGGTCAGGACAAAAGCCTTATTAACGAAACCGACAACACTTAATAAAAACCCGAAAAGTTAGAAAATATGTGCAAATGTATTTTAAAGACATAGAAGACAGACGTGACAGGAAAAAAACAAGTGACATTTGTAAAAAACATATAAATTCTATGAGCCATAGTGACACTCTAAAGAGGCCGTCGTCTACACTTACTATGGCTAGTGCGATTTGTGTAAGATCCACACACACACATCCATTGTTGTTGTTGTTGTATATATATAAATAAATAAAAATATAATGAAAATATATAATGAAATAGATGTAACGAAAAGTCATACTTTTCGTTACATGTATTTTATTTCATATTTTTCCGCAGACGGAAAAATATGATGTTTACTTTCTTGTAAGCCACTAACATTACCGTTTTCATCAATACGCTTGACATGACCGTGCTAACGTAATTGGGTTAATTGAATTGCGGCTTAAAGTGGTGGGAGGAGGGTCCAGAGTCAAATGTGTTGGTGTGCAGCGTATTGGTGATTTACCTTCACGTCGTGTTTGATTTGGAAGCCCGATGTCAATGTGGTTAATTTGAGGCATAAACGACGTGCGGATACAAAAGTTCATGAATTTCATCTTTTAAATACATATATTTAGAGGTCACGGCACTGACGGCACGCACTACAGAGTCTTCTTAGTTTCAAATGCTTGTCACTTAAGGCCGTGTATTACCACTTTTGAGTTTTTAAAAACCATCTGAGACATCGAATATAGTGTCTTAAAATCTAAAAAATATATATGTGTTACATAAGGATCTTGTCTAGTCAAAATCGCAGTCAGTGACATGACCTGATGAATTTCACTCGATAGAAAAAAATCGCGAAGTTACCCCTTTTTGGAATGTATTTTCAATACTACGGCTATATTACTGATATTTAACGTTTTATTTTTGTACTCAATTAAGGATCGTAAATAGTTATAGACAAATTCGCAGGATTTGCTTTGATAGAATGATTGGCTTAATGACTATAGCTAAATATTTACAAAACTGCGCGCAGAGCTTGCGTAGAGAGCGGGATGGTTAATTATAAACTCACGCATGTTAGAGCGGGACATTTGCGTTGGGGATACCTCCCCTTAAGACTTTAAAGAACATCGTCAATGTGACGTAAATAAAAGTGTTCACAAAGTCACCCTCAAATATCAAAGTCACCCCATTTTGCAGTACTAAATTTAGTTGCACCGGTTAACTATAATGAACGTACAGTTGAGTCGCGAAGGCTGCCGTAAAACGGTTCTTTCGGGTATTTGAGATATACAGGGTGTTTTGCACATGGTTGGGCAGATGAAAACAGCGAAGATGTGGGGCCGTAGTATGCTACCTACATAGCCTAGGAAAATAAAAGAGCGCTCAGAGACCATTTACATCTTTGGGATATTATATTAAATTTTGTTATTCAGAATGAAACCTTATACATCTCTAACTATACTGATATTGTAATATTTGTAATAGATAATTAATATTTTGATATGAAAAAATTATTATATTCTTATTGTCATATTTCTTAAATTGTAAATTATTTTTTCTCATGAAAATATATGCTTGTATGTCAGACTTTATTACGAGTAAATTGTAAATTGACATGTCAATGTGCCCTTGTGGCCTATATGCAGAATAAATGTTTGAATTTTGAATATTTTTGAAAAAAATTTTTTTTTTAATCTCCAAAGTTCATTACTTAAACTAAAATAACTTATCAAAATGTGGATATAATGTTTTATTGTTCTTATCTTAAGTGTTGTTATGTTGTGTTAAAATTGACGTTTGGTGTAGATTATTGTATAAAAAAACTACAACCAATTTTGAATCTTTTTTTTATATCTTATCTTATATCTTTAAACGAGCAATTCTTGTATATATCTATATATATTTACTTATTTCGGGGATCTCGGAAACGGCTCTAACGATTTTGATGAAATTTGGTATGTGGGGGTTTTCGGGGACGTGCAATCGATCTAGCTAGGTCTCATGCCCTGGAAAACGCCGATCAAAGCTCGGTCGCCCAGATATTTAGTATTAAAGTAACAAAACAGAAGCATACGGGCCGCGCAATGGCAAGCGGACTTCGTAGCCTACGGACGCTAACGACTCCGGAGGAATCAAGTAACTATGTACTACAGTTTGAAGCATTCGCTTATGCCTTAGACGTCACATTATTGATACATTTGGTCACAGCTTTATTGCGTAAGGGGTGACCCTAAACTAAATGATGTTTGGGTTCAGGGTAGTGGGTAAATACACGAATAACCGGGTTATTGTCGACGATCAACCGTTTAACGTGATTTTGCCACCATCGCAACGAGATAACAATTTAGTTAGGGTTGGCGTTAAACATTTTGCTAAGTACTAGTACCAACTAGGTAATAATGGAAATACGAAATAAAATTTCATTTGCAAGTTTCTGTTTGGTCCTATGTTTGACTAGTAGAGAATGGCTCATAGCATTAAGTCCGCCCTTTGTACTTTTATTGTTTGTGCAATAAAGTTCAAATAAATAATCCCGTATAAAGTTCAAGGTGAGTTAGTCCAACCACAACTTAGCTGGTAAACGTCAAATATGTATGTGCCAAAAACTTTACCAAAATACTCAGATTTGACTCGCAAACAAGAGAAATTTAATAAAACCCGCAAAAGCAATGGCTCAGTCGAGTCAGTCGTCTCGTTCCCATAATAATGGCACGAATGAAGTAATCCCTGGAAAGGACATGTTTTGAGACACCAACAATGAGCACTGTAATGTTAGTTGCGAATCTCCAGGGCTGTTGTTTCTCATTGTCTTTGCATGACAACTTTATACAGTCATGTACCCTAGATTGGGGTGACTTTATCTTGCTGGGGTTACATTTATAATTTAGTTTGTACCGCCAATAATCATTTACACAGTTATCTAACCGTGTACCAAACAAAACTGAGTAAAACATGATTGACACAATGTTTTTCATAATAAATCCGTATTATCAAAGTAACCCCGTTTTTTAACTCAATGTAAGTTTTTAATAAGTATACAGTAGAGTAGATCATATTTTGAAATAGGTATATCAAGACCAAAGATTTAAATAGATAATAAATAATTATTTGGGGACAATCTTACACTAATTTAATATTTATTTAATTTATATATGTTTTCAAAGCTTTTTTTTTAATACTACGTCGGAGGCAAACAAGCTAACAGCCCACCTGATGGTAAGTGGTTACTGCCACGCTTGCAACACCAGAGGCGTCACTCACGCGTTGCCGACCCATAAGAACCCTTTTCACCCCTGCTAAAGTCTAACGCCCGCGCCCCTCTCCTTTTAGACATTCTTTCAATGCGGCATTTCCGGACCGATGTGACCTTCAAACCTTCAAGAAAAGAGCGTACTCCTTTCTGAAAGGCAACGCACTTGTGACCCCTCTGGTATTGCAGGTGTATGGGCGATGGTAATCGCTTACGATCAGGCAATCTGTCTGTCGCCCCTATAAAATAAAATAAAACATGTGTGAGTTTCTGTGTGTTGTGACTGGGAGGGTTGTACACTAAGATTTCAATGGTGAAAAAACTTGCTTGCGATTTTTATGTAAGTAAGATGAGTAGGTACGATTAAAGGATGATTCACGCTAGACCGTTCCGTGTCGGTGCCGGCCCGTTTTGTAGTACAAGAAATCGACTTTTTGTACTAGAAAACGGGCCGGCCCGGACACAATATCGCATCCAAGTTCTTGCACCATGTGAATTTATTCTAAGGTATACCGTTTAAACTGAGACCGCGCCTGTGCCGGGAGAGGAGAGGGGCAAAAGCCTCTCGCTTACCTTCGGCGCGGTCTCAGTTAAGGGGAGGTATCCCCAACGCGAATGTCCCGCTCTAACACGCGTGAGTTTACAATTGACCATCCCGCTCTCTACGCAAGCTCTGCGCGCAGTTTTGTAAATATTTAGCTATAGTCATTAAGCCAATCATTTTATCAAAGCAAACCCTGCGAATTTGTCTATAACTATTTACGATCTTTAATTGAGTACAAAAATTAAATGTTAAATATCAGTAATATAGCCGTAGTATTGAAAAAACATTCCAAAAAGGGGTAACTTCGCGATTTTTTTCTATCGAGTGAAATTCATCAGGTCATGTAACTGACTGCGATTTTGACTAGACAATATCCTTATGTAACACATATATTTTTTTTAGATTTAAAGACACTATATTCTATGTCTCAGATGGTTTTAAAAACTCAAAAGTGGTAATACACGGCCTTAAGCGGTCGACCTATAGTGGGAAGTAATAAAAAGTGTAATTAAGTTGTTATGGTTAAAATATAATTTGCGAAATATTTATGAATGACAAAATAATTGATTGAATCAGGCATTTCTTTGCAGTATTCCATGAAAAGTCAAACAAAATGCATTTGCTGTTCCGCTGAAAGAACGTGTGGGTAGGACGTTGAAGCGTACTGACATAATCTCTCAGACAATTATACTTAGTATAATTTCGCTCACTCATTACTACGTCATCTTTGTTTTGGGTTGCGTCAGAGTGTTTTAGAACAATTTGAAATAATTAGGTACAACAATAGGGGTGTTATTGTTAATGAACAGTGGAAGATTGCGTCATCACATCACCGTCATTGCGTGTTCTTCCATGTCTTTCACGCATGCAGGGTAGTATCTGGTCAGGGTATAAATATGGCGGACGGTACTTACTGGACGGCCCAGTCGCTCGGCGGACGTGTCGGGGCGCTAGCTACATCTCCTGCTCCTGATAATACCTCGGTAAGGCGAAACACGTGTCGAGGTTTTTGTCAATATTGGTGGTGGTTTGCTGTATTTACTTGCGTGGTTGCGTATGCGGAGGGAGGGTGGGTGCATTCACCGCATAAAAAATAATCAAGTGGGTGCATCTTACTGATAGACCGACACGTCATTCTTTCAGGGCAAAAGCAAAGGAATTTTGTTCGATTTATTTTGAATGACCATTGGTCATTATAACCCATGAATGAAGCCTTATTTTTCCACAAAGCGTATAATCGCAAAATCTGTTTAAATTTTTTATTATTTTACATTATGGTTATACGCAATTTGTCAATGTCATCACATTCAAGAATAATAGGACACGTGTCAAAATTTTGTTATTTTTATTGCAGAAATGGACGAAAATTTGGTGATAAATCTTGATAATGAATTTGAACAGTTCTTAGAAATTATGCGACCACACATATTTCAGTTGAAAGACCAACAATTGGCCTCCATTTGTAAGGCTTGGATACAACGGCTATGTGAGTGTAAAGAACATGAGAAAATTCTCCGAAATAAATACATTGTCACTCTATGCTATCAACTCTCGAAGGGAATCCTTGAAGAGCCGTTTACAAACGAGCCAGTGGACAACGAATTGCAACCCATCAACGAGCCAACGTTTAGTGAAATATCATCGTCAGAAGTCGAGTGTCATTTTTTAGGTTCTGAAGTTGGCACTAGATTACACTTAAACCAGTCTTCTACAACAGAAACTGTGGATTCAATGTTCAATATAGGGGGATCAGAAAATATAAACGCCGGAATGTCCGACAGCAGTAAAAGATACAATACACAGTTACAAGATAACTCATCGTATAACCAAATAAAGTATCTACAACGTTATCAAGATTTGATGAAGCATAACTACGATACAGATAAATTACCTGAAATGTATAGAAACAGAACATACAACATTATTTCGAAGTTGAAGGAAATAAAAAAACAAAATACCTTATTGCATCATGAACTAGAAGAGATTAAAGGAAAATCTAGTGACGATTGCGTTGATGAACATATGAATACAATAAACACGTCTACGCTATATATGCGCTTGCATGATAGCAATTCCACTCTAAATTCCTTAAAATCAAGATTGAAGGAAGTACAAGATGTTAGAAATGTTCTCATAGAGAAAATTCAAAGTATGCAAGAGTTTATTGATAATTTAAAGGAGTCAAAAACTCAAGAAATAGAAGAAATTCGTGCCAAGCACAAATTAGAGCTAATTAATATAAAATCATATATTAAATTAGAAATGAAACAGAATTTTGAAAGTAAGCTAGAAGAACAAAAAAAACAATATGAAGAAAAAATCAAAGAAATTCACACCATCAACACTACAAAAGATGGCATTATTGCAGAAAAAGATAAAATTATACAGCAAAAAGATTTAGAAATAGTACGCTTGTCAGAACAAATGAAAGACAGTAAGGAAAATTTACATTCAGTTTTGAAAAAGTTGATTGATAGGCACAACGAAGATCAATGTGAACGTTCCAAAATACAAAATCACAATTTGGAAAAACGTATTCTTAAAATGGAAAAATCTAAAATCAAATGTGTCAGAGCATATGAATCAAAACTATCTTCACTACTGCGAGAGAGACATTTATTAGAATGCTCACTACAAATCCAATTAGTGAGACAAAGAGCTGATGTGGTCAATGAGTTAGCAGGTGACTCTCAGAATGAAACTAAAAAAGCTGTTGACAAACTAGAAACTAAATACCAGGATATAGTTGCAAATATGCAAGCCACGGCTATCCAGCGGCGCCTAGAAGATCAAATGGCAGTTGCTTCGATACTACAAGCAGCATCAAGTATTAGAAACGATGCTTATAGTATCTTCACGTCAAATATTCCAAGGAATCCATTACGAAGAAATAAGAACCAGCGCTCAGATAGCGAGGTAGCACCAATCTTCCAGGCCAATAAAGTTTTTGGAAAAATGAATGGCATTAAGAATATTACGGAGGAAAATAGACGGTTTGTGAAGTTGGGTACTCTATCTGAGAAAGTCCATGTCCCTCAAAGGGACGCCAGCGATAAAGCCCAAAAGTAGTGGAACAGTTTTTGAACTATGCCTTTGTCTAGTTACGCAAATTGTTTCGGCGGAGTTGTGTTAAATTAACGGCTACTTGTTTTCTTGGTGCTCATAACTGTCCTATTTTATTTTTAGAAACGGTTTTCTGATTTGGAATAGTTTACAAAAAAAACTTGATTTACTAGTATAATATATGTACTTAGTATTTTTAAACCCGTTATCATGTATCAATCTTTAATTGTTTCCATAACGTGTAAAGACTCTTTTAAGCGATAAGTTTGAGTAAGATTAAAAGATAACAAATAAATCAATCATTTTCGAGTATTTAGTATTTTTTACCTAGTATTTGTAATATGTTGCTGATTTTAACTAAGCTTTTTGTAATGCTTGCTCTTAAGTAAGTTGTTAAACCAAATATACTACATATTATTCAATCTTAGTTTTATTCGAAATTTAACACTCTCAGCGCCATAGAACCCAACTAAATGTCTACAGCAGCAGGCCACATGGGCTGCCTGCTGCCCACAAAAGTACCAGCGCAGCAAGCCACATTCGATTTTTTGGATGTTTACTGGCAGCCCACGTGGGCGGCCGGCGGGACACGCAAAGACTTTACCAGCGGCCCAGGTCAAATTTTTAGCGGCTTTTGTAGCAGCCCACGTGGGCTGCCCGCGTACCACAGGATAGCAATCATGTACGTGAACACTTTTGCTGATCTTGATAAATCAAAGTGTATACCAGCTGGCCACCAAAATAAGTGATCGTTTTCGCAGATCAACATTTCAAGCGCAAACGCGCGAACTTTTCTATGTGTTGACAAGGGTACCTATATCTTATTTAAAAACCATGTCAGTTTTTGTTACATTTCGTCCGCTAAGTCAAAAACATCTTAACACCATTCTTCGACTTTAGGACGAATTAAACAGCGATAAAGACAATTACTTGATGGTGAAGTATTATCACCATAGTAAAAATTTGTAATTCCAATGTTTACAGTGAAAATGTTGTTATAAAAAGACTCGGCAGCATTGAGCAGCAGCTCCCTGTCTCGCAAAAAATATTGATAAGCTTGTTTTTCGATTGGATTTATGACGAATTTTCTTGTCAGTAGACAAGAAACAGTTTTTGTGGGATCATTGCGTACCACATGGCTTGCTGGTAAAGTTAACATGGTGTACCGCCGGCCGCCCACGTGGGCTGCTGTAGAAGTTAATAAAGTTGTTCAGTTTTAAGACGTGGCGCTCGTCTAAATTTCTTTGGTGTCCTGCCGGCAACCCACATGGCCTGCTAGTAAAAGTCGCCCTAACCACACTTGGCGTATTGCAAAAGAAATAATGTGGTCTGCCGGCCGCCCACATGGCCTGCCGGTAAACCTCAAAAATTTTCAGTGGCTTGCTCTATTGGAATTTTTGTGGGCGGCCGGTGACCCACGTGGCGCTGAGAGTGTTAATAGATTAAAAAAATAATTAAATAGAATAGGTACCTAACTAACGTACAGCCTTAGTTGCTAAGGTATGTGTTGAGTTTCGAATTTCTATCATAAAGTTAAGGGTAGATTTTTGTTTACAATTGTATTTGAGGGTAAGCTTGCTTTCGCATCAAACCCGTCATATTCCCTTCCTTGTCATACACGTGCACGTTTATAATGTTCGCTCTCCCTTGCGAACTTCATACATGGGACGATATGAGAGCCCACTCTTCTACCAAACGCCGACCTGGAAGCATGTCACGGGATTTGCTCGGTCTATGGAGCCAGTGCTAATGGCTGCCATATTTTGATATGGACTTAATTTGGATATGTGTGTGGTGTACATCTCAAAACATTATAAAAGTGTTCTGCGTGCGCGCTTGAGAGCTGTGGAGATTGCTGGCTTGAGGATATGCTGATGAACCAGGAGTGAAGGTTAGTGCACGTGTTCCTTGACCGCTCCGATCTCCAAAAAGGATAGCCAAAGCAAGCGTTTTGCGTGGACATTACCTATTCCTGATACAGTCCACTTAATTTATATATTTAACGCCCTGCTTGGTGTCTTAGCAGATATCGAAGTTCAACATTCCATTCTACTTTCCCCGCTAAAACAAAATTTTGGATAAAGGCACCTCCATAATTTTTTTGGTCCATTACGACCCGAATGTGCGACCTTTAGTCATTCTTTAACCGCTAATTTACGGGTAAAATCTATACGATCATTGTGCTAGGTAATTGGAATAGCCTGACGAATATCATTTTTTATCTCCCGCATCGGCAGCTATTTCGTTTTTATTTCGCACCCGCATTGCTTAGTACGACATATCGTGGATAATCCCTAATTTATTTTAATAATTGTGACTAAAATATCGTTCCTCGTGATTGTAAAATATCCTTTGTTCTTGTTCCATACCGTACGCCATATTTAAAACATATTAGCCCGTTCGTACACATTCGTATACAATCGGTTAATTTCGTGCGCTCCGATTCGTTCGTTCTTGCAGTGCGATTGTAGGTACAACGCCATTACACTGCGCATTTTAAATATTTCGGGTAGCAAATTGGTGTTACTACTATTTTCTCTAATTTTATCGCTAAGTAGAAGAGTCAAACTTTATTATAAACCGCATAACTATATATACTTTATTGCACTCCGCTATTATACATTTAAGTCGTGTACAACTTTGTATCGATTTTATACATACGTGTAGGTATCTTTATTTACAACTTTTATTGCGAACTATTTACAAGTTACGTAAATAATTAACAATGGGTAAATCGAAGAGGAAAAGCAGTGAGGGTTTCCTCAACGAGGATGGTGACACTACTAAAAACCAGCTGACTATTTATTCCGTTAGGCGGGATGTTATTTACAAACGCGTAGAAAATATTTTAGAGCTCGCTTATAAAGCAGAGACAGATCCGCAGCAGTACAGAGCATTTCATACAAGTGCATTAAATATTGACAAAATGCGTGATGACTACCAGAGTGTCTTGGAGTCATACAACTTGTTACACTTGCAACTAAACCCCGATTCACAGGTGGATTATGACTCGTGGAATTCATTCGAGGAGATGTACTGTTATATCAAACAAATCTTGCTTGACAACGAAGTCAAGCCCCCTACGGAACCGCGCACCCCCTCACAGTCTAAATGCCATCTTCCCCCGCTTGATTTATTATCATTCGACGGCGATGTAAAAAACTGGCCATTGTTTTATCAACAGTTTAAAAGTGTTATACATGATAACACGTCGCTAAATGACAGCGAAAAGGTACATTACCTAGTTGGCAAATTAACTGGCCAAGCCACAAATGTGTGCTCTGGTTTGCCCCCCACCGCTGAAAATTATAAAATTATTTGGAACGCTCTCATTCAAAAATATGATGACCCGCGTTCGCTCGCATCAACTTACTTTAACCAGTTGTTACGCTTTAAACCGCTAACAAATACAAACGCAACCGGTTTAGATTCTTTCATAAATAACTTCAATTCCTCGGTTGAAGCTCTTAAACAATTGAAATTGAAAGATTTAAATGATTTCATGTTTTTGCACTTGGCACTTCAAAAGCTAGACCCGGAAACTATCAAATTATTTGAGGTTACATATCGCAAAGAGAAAATTCCCACTTATCAAAGTCTGATTGAATTTGTTAAAGAACAAAACAAAGTGTTGTTGCGTTCACCAAATGCAATTGTTAATAAACCGGTTGAGTATAAACCCCAGCCGCGTATGCCTACTGTAAACAAAACTAAATCGTTCATCCTAAACAAAGGTGATAAGGACGCGGCCGGTGGTACAAGCGTTTGCGATAAGTGTTCCTTGTGTAATAGTAAACAACACGAGCACTTATATTCATGTCATTCTTTTATGAAATTGACCCCACATGAACGTTACAATTTTATTAAATTGAACGGGTTCTGTAACAACTGTTTAAGTGTAAGGCACAAAATATTATCGTGCACCTCTAAGCGTAATTGTTCGCATTGTTCATTAAGACACCATTCGTTGTTACACTTTAACACGAATGAGAAATCTCACTGCAATATTAGCGCAGTGGTGTCTGACCCCGCTATAAATAATATATCACCCGCTACTTCTAATAATTGTATTCCCGCACCCGCTACCGCTTATGGCTTGCTATGCCCTACTGGTGAAAGAACCAAGTCAATTGAGACTCAACCCGCTCGCGCTGTTATCGACCCTGTTATTGCTGCAGTTAAGGTCGAGAATAGCTTGCCGCGTTCCGGCAATGATAATTCCGCATCAATTTGCACAATTTCGTGTGATGATCGATTAGGTCAAACTCAAACTACCACCTTATTAGGTACCGCTAAAATAAAGGTTATTGATTCCTTTAATCGCACTCATTATTTGAGATGTTTATGTGACCCAGGTTCTATGAGCGATTATATATCGTCGGCCTGTTGTGAGCGCCTTTCGCTCCCCATATGTAAACAAACCCGCTATTCGGAAGTTCAAGGTATTGGAGGAGCCTCTCAGAGGATTTTAGGTATAACTTCACTTAAATTCTCATCTCGATTTGCAGACAGTCGCGAATACGTCGTTAGTCCGTTAGTTGTGGAACAAATTACGTCACACTTACCCGACTCGCGCGTAGATAGGGAGGTTATTGGTTTTATACGGAACCTGCCGCTCGCGGATGACGACTTTTCGCAACCCGGGCCTATAGATATGCTTTTAGGTGTGAAACTTTTTTGTGAAATATTATTATCTGACAAAATTAATAGCTCAGATGTTAATATGCCCTCCGCCTTACAAACGACCTTGGGCTACGTGATCATGGGCTACGCTCCGGTTGTCACGCCGCAGCCCGCCTCGCGCACTCTTTGTGCTTTTACTAGTGACCCGCTACATCAGCTCGTTGAGAATTTTTGGGCAGCTGAGGAAATACCCTCACGTACGTTTTTAAGTCCGGATGACCAAAGTTGTGAAAATATTTACACTTCGACTACTGTTCGTAATGCTGACGGCAGTTATTCAGTGGATCTCCCGTTTAAAGACGACCCCAATAAATTAGGCGATTCTTTTTTCACCGCGAAAAAGAGTTTCTTGCTTTTAGAAAGAAAGTTCGCTAGAAACCCCGAGCTTAAGTCTAATTATGACGATATTATTCAAGATTACCTAAATAAAGGTATTCTCACTCGCACCGCACCCGCCGAGTGTGATGCTCCGGGATTTATAATACCGCATTATCCAATAATCCGCAATGATAAAATTTCTTCACGGATAAGGCCGGTTCTAAATGGCAGCTCTAAGACCAGTACCGGGATATCCTTAAATGATATTTTATTCTCGGGCTGTAACCTACAAGCTAATATTTTTCACATTTTGTTAAATGTGCGTGTTTATAAAATAGCATTCTTTGCTGACGTGAAACAAATGTACTTATGCATTCACGTGAATGCTCCGCACCGTAAATACCAACGGATTTTATATCGGTTTTGTGATACGGACCCGCTTGAAGTGATGACGTTTACGCGCGTCACATTTGGGCTTCGAAGCAGCGCATTCTTGGCGCTTCGCACCTTACGTCAATTAGCTGCTGACGAACGTCATAAATGGCCAACAGCTGCTTCAGTGCTGGAAAGAGACGTCTATATGGACGACCTCGCTTCTTCTGCTTCTTCGGTTCAGGAAGCAGTCAAGACAGCGGAGGAGTTAATTGACCTCTTCAAAGCCGGTGGATTTGACCTACTCAAATGGTCGTCTAACTCCCTCGAACTGCTCGAGCATATACCGGAAACACACCGACAATCTGGATCTATTTCCTTCGATGACGAAAATATGTTTAAGATTTTAGGTTTGCGTTGGTTACCCGCTCAAGACACCTTTGTGTTCAATATTTCGAGTCCGCCACCTGTTTGTACTAAACGCGCAATACTTTCAGCCACCGCCCGTCTGTACGATATACTAGGACTAGTCGGACCGGTTATTTTATACGCTAAACTGATTATTAAACAATTGTGGCTTCTTGACCTGGGCTGGGACACTTTACCACCCATTCACATTGTTAATTTGTGGCAACAATACCTATCCGAGCTACCGCTGATTTCACGTCTCAATTTTCCTCGCCATTTAGGTATTAAAAGCGGAGCTCAGGTTACTCTGGTCGGCTTCTCAGATGCTAGCGAATCCGCGTATGGCTGCGTAATTTACTCGCACGTCGTAAATGGCGAAGAGCCACCAGTCGTAACACTGTTATGTTCTAAATCACGCGTTGCCTCGACTAAGCCTAAAATTACATTGGCTCGTCTAGAACTTAACGGTATATTATTGCTTTCGCGACTTCTCAAAGAAGTTCATGACACCTTGTCGAGTAGGCATAAAATTAATAATATTTATGCATTCTCAGACTCGGAGGTCGCCTTATGTTGGTCGATCGCTTCGCCGCATAGATTCGAAACTTATGTAGCTAACCGCATTTCTCAGGTTCAGTCCCATATTTCACCTGACAACTTATATCACATTGCTGGGTCACAGAACCCTGCGGATTGTATCTCGCGCGGACTGACACCTTCACAGCTCATTCAGCATGAGCTATGGTTTACTGGGCCACCTTGGTTATCGTTACCTATAAACCACTGGCCTATACAAAGGTTTGTACCTAACAAATCGTCGTTGCCAGAGGAGAAAACGGTCTCTCACGTGACTACTCAAGTCACTGAAGGTGATCATCCAATTTTGACGCTCGCGTCTCGCTGTTCCTCATGGAACAAGCTGCTTCGCGCTACTGTGTATGTACTGCGCTTTATGAAAAAACTACCGCGTAATGACATAATCACCGCTAATGATTTGAACACCGCCGAGCTTGAAATTGTTCGCGCCGTGCAGTCTGTTTATTTCTCGGACGATATTAAATCCCTTTCTAAAGGGCACAAGTGTTCTGTGAAATTACAGAAACTATTTCCTTTCATGTTAGATGGAATTTTACGTGTTGGAGGTCGCTTATCGAACTCTTCGCTTGATTATGAGTCTAAGCACCCAATGATATTGCCTAAAAAGGGACACGTTGTAGAATTAATTATCGATTCTTACCACCGCGACAATTCTCACGCTGGACCCCAATTACTAATTGGCATATTGAAAAATAGATATTGGATTATCTCAGCTCGACGCATTGT
This sequence comes from Cenopis cana, assembly GCA_951800055.1. Classification (NCBI taxonomy): domain Eukaryota; kingdom Metazoa; phylum Arthropoda; class Insecta; order Lepidoptera; family Tortricidae; genus Cenopis; species Cenopis cana. Next base: position 14,591,643 of record OX637476.1, on the reverse strand, counting down.
TAGACTACGTACGCAAAAATGTAATGACTGTTTCAGGTTAAATCCTAAATCGACGTTTCCACTTATGTCTGCCTTACCTAAATGCCGTTTAGAACAATGCAAGGCATTTTTGCATACTGGCGTCGATAATGCGGGGCCTTTATATATTACTCCTTACCGCAAGCGTGGCGTGCGCAGCATTAAAGCGTACATATGCCTATTTATCTGCCTCGTGACAAAGGCTGTTCATATAGAGTTAGTCTCGAGTTTAACATCCGCTAACTTTATTGACGCATTTAAACGCTTTCTATCGCGACGAGGTCCTTGTACCTACCTTTATTCGGACAACGGAACTAATTTTGTGTCGTCTAAGGGTTATTTTAAAGAACTTCACGAGTTTTTATTGTCTGAAGATTATTATAAAAATTTTAGTAATGAACTCGCTAAACATCGGATTACATGGAAAATGAACCCCCCTACTGCTAGTCATTTTGGAGGCATATGGGAGGCTAATATAAAAAGCGCTAAGTCGCTATTGTTTCGAGTAATTGGAAAACAAATTCTCACTTATGAGGAGATGTCGACTGTGCTTACACAAATTGAGGCAGTTCTGAATAGCCGTCCTCTCTATGTTTTGAGCCCAGATCCTTCAGAGCCACTATCGCTCTCTCCTTCTAATTTTTTGACCACTTCGCCACTAGAATTTTTACCCGCGACCGACTTATCAAACGAACGCACCAATTTGCTATCTCGTTTTTCCTTAATGGACTCGATGGTGCAGTCGTATTGGAAGAGGTTCAAATCGGAGTATCTTCATAACTTGCAACAACGCGAAAAGTGGAATACTTCCTCAAATCCAATCACAGTTGGTACAGTGGTATTATTAAATATAGAAAACGCTCCGCCCTTGCAGTGGCCGTTAGGAGTTATCACTAATGTTTATCCCGGTAAGGATGGCATTACACGGGTGGCAGAAGTAAAAACGAAGGCTGGCACGTATAAACGTCCTGTTGTACGTCTCTGCCCCCTTCCGACTCAATAGGAGTCCCATTTATTTAGTGACTTTATTTTAAGTTCATGTCTTTCGCTGACAACTCTTATTTAAGTTAGTAATATACTTAGATTTATGTTTATCTTTCGCTTACGCGCATGTGTTTATGCATTTAAGAATGCTTAATTAAAGGTGTTGGGTTACTTCCGTTATATTTTTTTTTATTATAGTTTATTTTTAGGATAACTTAGCACAATGATCGTACCTATCTTTCTACTATAATTGCTATAAGTAGTTAGAATCTCGCGTATCCTTTTCTTGAAGGGTTACTTCAAGGCCGGGGGGATGTTGAGTTTCGAATTTCTATCATAAAGTTAAGGGTAGATTTTTGTTTACAATTGTATTTGAGGGTAAGCTTGCTTTCGCATCAAACCCGTCATATTCCCTTCCTTGTCATACACGTGCACGTTTATAATGTTCGCTCTCCCTTGCGAACTTCATACATGGGACGATATGAGAGCCCACTCTTCTACCAAACGCCGACCTGGAAGCATGTCACGGGATTTGCTCGGTCTATGGAGCCAGTGCTAATGGCTGCCATATTTTGATATGGACTTAATTTGGATATGTGTGTGGTGTACATCTCAAAACATTATAAAAGTGTTCTGCGTGCGCGCTTGAGAGCTGTGGAGATTGCTGGCTTGAGGATATGCTGATGAACCAGGAGTGAAGGTTAGTGCACGTGTTCCTTGACCGCTCCGATCTCCAAAAAGGATAGCCAAAGCAAGCGTTTTGCGTGGACATTACCTATTCCTGATACAGTCCACTTAATTTATATATTTAACGCCCTGCTTGGTGTCTTAGCAGATATCGAAGTTCAACATTCCATTCTACTTTCCCCGCTAAAACAAAATTTTGGATAAAGGCACCTCCAGTATGTGCAATCGCACATTACAAATACTAGGTACCAAATACTACGTACAAATACTTTATTCTGACAACTCGAAAATTGATTTGTGAACCTTACCAATGACACGCCCGGAAAATGCTCGCTGGAGAGGAGAACAGATGCTGTCAATTCATACGTCGGACACGTATGAATTGACAGCATCTGTTCTCCTCTGGTTTTGTTTATATAGTTGTGAACAACTCCTACTCGGACTACACTAACACCTGTACCTGGTAATGCTTAATGCAAATAAAGATATTATGATTATGATTACTTATTTTGATTTGACGCTAGTCATTTTTCCCCAAAATTGTGTCTTTTTTTTTATACCACGTCGGTGGCAAACAAGCGTGCGGCCCGCCTGATGGTAAGCGGTCACCGCAGCCTATGGACGCTTGCAACCCCAAGGGAGTCAAACGCGCGTCGCCGACCCTTTTAAAAATTTATACACTCCTTTCTTGAAGACCCCCATATTGTAGTCCCTCGGGAAAACCTCGGCAGGGAGCTCATTCCACAACCGGAGCGTGCGAGGGAGGAAATTCCTCTTCTCTAGTCTAATGTTATGGCATATTATAGTATTTTATGCGTTTTAACTGGACGGTATCCTAATTACCAATCATAAAGCTACAAAATCAAATTTTCTCCTGCCGAACGAGTCTCTTGCTAACGATTGATAATTAATCATTAATTGTTACAGTAAAAAAAAATTGGAAAAATCCTAACGAACCTGCCACGAATACGAGCGGCAGCGGCGGTGGCAGCGGTTTTTCTAAAATATTAGGGTTGTTGCTCTAGGAGTTTTGCATTCCTTGCCCGTGGTACCATTAGATAGAACCATTAATGGTTCTATGGAATATTTTATATTCACCGCCGAACAACCGAAGTATTTTTTTAAACATGGTATAGTAGAAGAGCCGGTGACACTGAACCTAGTATGATAAGATTCCCAGATGGCATATATATAATTAGGTGCGTCATTAGTCGGGGAACACGAAACGGCGATGCTGCAATGCGAAAAACCTGACGAAGCCATTGAAAATTAAAATTGAAAAATGATGAAAAATCCGGTTTCTAGTATGATAAGATTCCCAAGTTTCGTTTGTTCCTCGAAACAGAGGAGGGGTAGGACTATACGATAGTGCAGTGCTGCAAGCCCTCCTGGCTGGCCTTGTCAGTGGCAGCAGTATGATAAGCGACCACTTTTCTGAGTATGATCGGATTCCTGAAAAAAACAGGGCTCATCTGAAAGATCAGCACTTTCTGTGTAAGAAAAACCACTGCTGCATTTTCCAAACAGTGGAGAAGGTGGTTGCTGCAGCGATTAAAGGAGCCGACAACACTGAACCTATTTCGATAGATTCCCAGATGATATATATATAATCTGTCGCGGCATTAATGGGGGTACACGAAATGGCGATGCTGCAAAGCAAATGAGCAGGCAAACCTATTAAAAATCAAATTTAAAAAAATAAAAAATAAACGGTTTCTAGTATGATAAGATTCCCAAGTTTCGTTTGTTCCTCAAAATAGGGGAGGAGTAGGACTATACGATAGTGCAGTGCTGCAAGCCCTCCTGACTGGTCTTGTCAGTGGTAGCAGTATGATAAGCGACCACTTTTCTGAGGTATCTAGTATGATCGGATTCCTGAAAAAACAGGGCTCATCTGAAAGATCAGCTCTTTCTGTGTAAGAAAAACCACTGCTGCATTTTCCAAACAGTGGAGAAGGTGGTTGCTGCAAACGAAACTTGAGAATCTTATTCCCTTTCTCAGAAAAGTGGTCGCTTATCATACTGCTGCCACTGACAAGGCCAGCCAGGAGGGCTTGCAGCACTGCACTATCGTATAGTCCTACCCCTCCCCTGTTTCGAGGAACGAAACTTGGGAATCTTATCATACTAGAAACCGGATTTTTCATCATTTTTCAATTTTAATTTTCAATGGCTTCGCCAGGTTTTTCGCATTGCAGCATCGCCGTTTCGTGTTCCCCGACTAATGACGCACCTAATTATATATTTGCCATCTGGGAATCTTATCATACTAGGTTCAGTGTCACCGGCTCTTAAACTATATGCGATTCTTACAAAGCACACATAAAGCACACAAAAAAACGTAAGAATAAGAATCACCCAGTAACAAAACTTAATATCGGTTTACGCAATTTATTTATTTATTTATTTAATCTTTATTGCACAAAAGAAAACCTTATCGTACAAAAGGCGGACTTAATGCCATATGGCAAATGATGTTTTTGTAGAAAATCTCAGAGTTGTTAAGTGTAAAAACTTTCTTCTTTATAAGGATTGCCCTAAAGTTAGCGAGAAAAATGTAGAGGAAAACTTTCTATACAGGAATAGTTGCTGAAAAGGCCTTTTGTGGTAACTTTTGTCTGAATTCGAAGGGTTTTATTTGGTAATTCATTTGAATGCGATTTACTACTGACAATAGAATTATGAGAAAAGTTTTGTATAAAATGTGTCGAGTGTGTAAAACGAGTCATTAGTGACTTTACATAAATAATAATTATTAGTATTAAATCGGAACATTTTACTGCAGTCAAAAACTGATGCTCTCAATTCGATTGAGTTTTAGGGATCTGTACCTACTTAAATGGTAACAAAGCAACCCTTACGGCACGACAGTAACTCAGTGCAAGAACTAAGTAGCCATACCAGTTAAATCCTGTTATCTGAATAGAACCCATGGTTTAGAGTTCGGTAGGCAGACTTACACGTTGAATTCTTATATTTGTACAGCGATCGAAAACTATTGGGAGCTCCTTTGTTTGATTTTAATAAAAGATTTTTGTTTTTATGAACGACGTGGATGTTTTATGAAGCTGGATTTCAAATCAATCTCAATCTGACTGCGTAGGTACTGCTTTCATGTTTGGTTTGACAAAAGATTGGGGTAAATATTTTCAGAGATTCTTATGACTGAGACTTTATTTCAATTTCCGTAGATAGGTACTTCATTCATCGCGGGCATCGACTCCTCCAACTAGTGTAAGTCATGAAAGTACCGAACATTGCTCTAACTCGTTAAGAGTCTAAAGGTAAATAACATTTCACAACAAACACACACACACATCACACACATCACTCACACACATCACATCACATCACATCACATTTTTCTATTTATCAATCGTTAAGGTCACAGATCATTAGAGCCACCCGGCACCCGAACCGCATCGCCTCGTCGCTAGGCGTCCACTCGTTGCCGACAAGTGGTCCTCGGGTGGACACCGCGTTGTCACCAGTGAACCTCGCGTGAGCAACGAGTGGGCCTTGCGTGGTCAACGAGTGGATCTCGCGTGGTCAACGAATTTCCGAGCAGTCTTCCAGCATTTGGCTCTACGTGCACACGTGTGTTTAGTGATGTAACATTTTACAATCCGTGTATTGGCCCTGATAGCTGTCAGTCTTGATGATGAAGAAAATGAAAGACGAAACAAAAAAGGAAAGGTTATTGGGTGCACGCTGTCATCGCGCGGTTCACGTGAGGCAAGCATGCGAGCAACGAACTATCATCGAGTGGACCACTCGTCGTCCGCGCGTGGACAGTGGACACCTCGCGAGCGAGACGATCCGGTGACGCTACGGAGTTGATGTAGTGAGCGCATGCCCATACAAATCCATATAAAGAATACTAACCGCTCAAGGCGAGGCGGTGCGGGTCGGTTGCCGGGTTGCTCTAACGAGCCGTGACCTTAACGATTGATAAACGTTATTGAAAGAAAACATAAGTAACCTTACCACTGGAAAAATTTAGTTCTTATACGAAAAATGTTTTAGAAATAGAAATGTACGGTTGCGGCATGTTATGGCAATAGAAAGTAGGTTTTGATGGAAATCAATCTTGCACAAGACACAGCTAAACCTGTCCATCCCAACACGCCTATGTGCATTGATTTTTTTTGTCATCCACTGGTTATAATATGTATGGAGTGCCTCCCTAATTTTACATTTTTTTTCATTATTTCACATCACTTTATAATGTAGCAGTTGATAGAATAAGTATACGTGCCTACCCATAATTGTAATGCTTACAGTATCCGAGTAAATCGGCTGTGACATACGGAAAGACAGACGGTAGGACACACATGACGAAACTATTAACAGTTCCTTTTGCCCTATTGGCTACGGAACTCTAAAAATCTTCTTTACTGTGTCTTCTTGCAGCCAAATAACGGTTGCATTTCCACAACATTTAATATAGGTATAAATACTTTCAAGATGCACTTCAAGTCTCCCTTGAGATCTGTGCTGCCAGCAACGTAGCTTATTTTACACAGTATACATAAATTGTAGTAGGTTTATGTATCTTGATAGCTCAGTGAATAAACTGTCGGCAATTTTAACATACAGTCTGTGAGCTAGGGCTCTCGTCGCCATCTTGCCGAGAGTCGCGTCTAGTTTTGTTTGCTAAATGTTTTAATTCCTTATTTCGTAGTTAATTTATTCCTTCACTGACTCTGGCACAGGCCCTGGAGGCTGCCATTTCTCTTTATATAAACTCACGCCTGTACTCTTAATTTCCAAAAGGGGTACGCAGGGCACATTAAATTTAATTTTAGTGCCATTTTTAGCAATCGTAGGTTTAAAGATGGAGAAAATTTGATGTTGCAGTGATAGGTTAGGTTGCGTAGGACATTTCTCTTTAATAATAATAATAATAAAGGCCCTGCCTCGCTGCGGGCGGCACTCTAGGCTAGGTTTTTATAACGTTTTTATGTTTTGTAAGTGTATTTTTATATTTACTTACTTTTTATAGAAATGTTATACAAACCTAGGCTAAGAAAAGAAAGAAATAAAGTGAATAATAATATTTAATACCCTAATGAGACACCAGAAAGAAACATGCGGTAGAGTTGGATAGGATTATTCGGTGATTTCTACCTATAAGCCTGGCCGCACACGCACGGAATTTTGAACGGAAACGGAGTGGAGGGGAGTTGAAGCCTCTCGCTCTTAGAGCGAGATGCTTCAACTCCCTTCTCTCTGAAACCGTATCGGAAAACCGTGCGTGTGCGGCCAGGCTTAAGCATTGCTTTTGTTCAATATAATACGTAAACATGTAATTATTCCGTGCTTACCATAGTAAATCTGTGTGCTGTAGACAGGCGTAGACGGCCTCTCCGGGGACCGGAAGTAACCGCAAACAGGAAACAGCCACACCGGAAATTGACTGCAATGGACCGCTATGCAAATTCTAGGTTTAGATCATTCCAATTATCCTTGTTATTCTGGCTGTGACTTTGTGTATATCCTTTTGTAAAATAACACCTAACCTAACCTAACCTACTAGCTATAGTAGAAACCTATTCTAAAATGAACGCCGCTTTCTACTCAGGCATTGTTTGAAAACAATTTGGCGTTTCTTATACACGATGATTTTTAATCGGTGATCAGGAACCAATATATACTTAAAATCATTACAGTTGAACGAATTGCTCCAAAAGAATGCCTTCAAAAAGCTACTTTACTTTTCATACAATAAGCTTCAAAATCCAATAACATTTTAATACAAATACGTTCAACAAAAAGAATTTCAACCATGCCTACCTAATTCAGTAATCGATGGCAATCACGGTTCTAGTAGTTACCAAAAACAAGATCATATTTCCTTGAACAAGATTTTATCGGGAATTACGAGCATTCAAATAAAAATTATGGTCATCCTACCCGTGGTTAAGGATAGTTGATTGTTTGAGTTGATGATTACATGTACTTAATCAATAAACCTTAAACCTACTGGCCCCTATTTCACCAACTTGACAATTGTCACCCTACAATGACAATTCGGTTTACATTGCCGGTCCGAAGTAAACCGATATATGTTATCCAGCGACCATTTTAATGTGACGACTCATAAGTGTACCTTGAATTGTCATTGTCAGATGACAATTGTCGAGTTGGTGAAATAGGGGCCTGGAATGATTCCTTTCTTAAATCAACCTAAAAACCCTAATCATAAAATTTTGAGTAATAAGTTTAAATGGTCGCATGGCCAGGTGCGCACTACGACTTTTAGTCGCGCGATAATTTTGTCGCAGAAATAAACGTATGAGTTTATGAAAATCGTGGTGCGCGCACTCTCATATAAATCCACACGTTGCATTTCTGCGACAAAATTATCGTGCGACTAAAAATCGTGGTGCGCGCCTGGCCTGACAAAGGGCCTGACACGCTTTGATAGAGAAAGATACCCTTATCGCAATTCCTATACGAGGAAATAGAAAAGAGTGCCATGTTTTGTCTTTATCACCGACCGAGCATTTTTTTCATGGTCGGGTTATAGGCACAGGCACACTTCCATAAGCAATACATTGGACATGCAAACCGGTCAAATTACCTACGTACTTAGTATACATTTTATATGAATATTCTTTCTCTTACCACCGGTCGCTCTGTGGCGCATCTATAACTACTTGTAAGGTATATACTATATCTATGTACAGGAGTGAGCCGTGAGGTAAACATTGTGAATGGCATAGCAGCAGACAATATAGTTCTTACACATAATATTTCGATATTGCGTCCAATATTGTGAAGTTACATTTTCATCTTCAAGCGATATAATCCCATTGACCTTTTATATTTCGATTTGGGATAGGTATTTCCTTTGGAGGGCATTGTTGCTATTTGGGTACTATGTCCAAATTGATATTACTGATAAGGTCCCAATTTGAATTCTTTTGCCGTCGAATCAATAAGGTCTATACTGCGGTTATTGGCTTTCTTTTTGCAATTGTTTCTATTGTTTTCTTAAATTCGAGCACACCGCTGCGAATACCTAAACGGTGCGTTAATGCAGTGATAAGGGAGACATAATTATGAGTAAAAATCGTCACGCATGAGGCACGTCACTGCTACTGCGTACCGTCACCGTATTTTGAGCAGCGGTGTGGGCGAACCTTAAACTTAAAATCCTTTCGACTACTTCATAGGTATCCACCGGAGATGTGCGACTTGTTTCCATTCATTTGAAATCTACTTATACATTTTCGTACACTTATTTACTTTATTTATGCTTGTGAGGTGTCAAATATATAAAAAAACCGCTTCGCTCATCCTCTTTAGTAACAATCGATAATGATGAAATTGAAGTTGTTATACCTTCGTGACTCGCATGCGAGTCTCGTACGTCTGCAAATAAGGCTTTACTCGTTACTGTCTGTCAAAACTATGAGTACATACTTCTAATCGAGCCGTTCTCGTTTTTTATTTATATTGGGTGCTCGGAAACGGTTTTAACAATTTTCATTAAAATGTTGTTTGTTGGTGTTTTCGGGGGCGAGCTATCTGTCTGTTACTCGAGAAAATGCCGAACAAAGCTAAGCCTTCTAGGTACTACATATACATATAATACAGGTATATACAATGAAATCATTTACCATTGTAAACTAAAGCCGGTTCTACCCGTCTTTCGTTTGGAAATGGAATTGGATCAAATAATACCGCTGTTCCCAATTAGCACTGAACGATCGGATTTACGCGGAGACGCGGCTTCGATCCAATACACCTCTCAAAATAATATCCGCAACCTCATATCAACGTTAACGTAAAAAACAAATATAAACTTTAACATGATAGACACAGAGCTCTTTTCAGAATTATCACATCAAACTGAACGTTATCAATGTATCCGTCATTAGTCTGCACACTGTATTCTATATAGGCCTACTGATTACAATCGTGGGCTTTATCACTTTGTAATACAAGTGAGATTCCCGTGTACATAACATCAGTTACTTGAACGCTGAATAATGTAGGTACGGTAATCCTCTGAGCTACGTAGAGAAACCTCGCTAATTTGGAATTATGCCAAGTTAAGTGGAAGCTTATTTGGCGACTTATGGCTTTGGGTCTGTCAGATTTATTTTTATTTAAGTGGCGGTTGTAAAGTTGCTAACCCGCGTAAATCATTTCATAGTCACACCACGCCACACACAATGTTAGAAGACAACATAGTCTAGAGCGGTGAGATAAGCCTTATTCCCGAGCAGTGACGTGAAGAGTATTTTATCTTTGATAAGTTTTTATTACATACACACTGTCTAAAACGTCTGTAATAGAAACTCTATTTCTTTAGTGTTAAAGTAGTATATGCGATGGAATAAGAGCATATGACATGTCAGTGTCAAACCCAAAATAATGCACATTCGCGTGTCACCGTCGATACAGTACCTATCTCTCGAGCGCGACTAACCCATAGTTGTAGTTGTGACACATACGAACACATAGACAATGTGAACTCATAGCTCCTACACTGACGCACACGTAGACAATGTGCATGTATATCTCAACACACAACCATGGCTCGCCCACGCTCGTCAGCGAAAAGCACTCTACCCGAAGTATCGTCCCAAAATCCGAATGTCACTCTAAAAGCTCACAGACTATATTCCCCTTAACGCAGATCCCCACGATGAGATCGAAGGATAATTAATCTCCAAAGTGGAGGTGTCTACAGTTGACAATACAGATCACCCGATTTGGAGAGTCGCCAGGCACAGTCATCGGCGATTGTCGCTTGAAATATGCCATGCGGGACTCTGCGGATGTTGTTCCATTTTGTACAGACTGGCAGTCTCTGCGGTTCTGCTTGCGTTTTAGATAGGCAGATGTATGGGGTTAAACCTTTAAATTCCTGCATATATAGGTTGTCCCATGAAATGTCCCAAATCATCCTACTATAATCCCTAAAAAAATCAACTCAACTGTTTTCTTTTGATACTTGACCTAGATAATCTGTTTTTCTATTAACTGGTCTATTAAGTACTGCTAATTACATTAGGGGATTGCAGCAGCGGAGGAGATGAAATGAGAAGAGTTCTTTACTAAGGAATAGAATATAATTGGTGTAACACGATACAATAATAGGTATCTTAACTAAAATGTTCAATCCTACTGAATTGAAAGTAATAATTGGCCGCGAGCCTTGGCGGGGATCTGCTTTGATTGTTCACTGATATTTCACAATCACAACACTTATTACAGCGTTGGCTCGATGCACTACGTATGCTGATGACGCGGTGTGACGTAGGCCGATGCGAAAAGCTGACTACAAGCCGTGACGTCGACCCGACCCGCACCGCCTCGCCTCGAGCGGCTAGTATTCTTTATATGGATTTGTATGGGCATGCGCTCACTACATCAACTCCGTAGCGTCACCGGATCGTCTCGCTCGCGAGGTGTCCACGCGCGGACGACGAGTGGTCCACTCGATGGTAGCTCGTTGCTCGCATGCCTCACGTGAACCGCGCGATGACAGCGCGCTTTCCTTTTTTTGTTTCGTCTTTCATTTTCTTCATCATCAAGACTGACAGCTATCAGGGCCAATTCACGGATTGTATAATTTGACATCACTAAACACACGTGTGCACCTATTAGAGCCAAACGCTGGAAGACTGCTCGGAAATTCGTTGACCACGCGAGATTTGCCGGGTACTGTAATAAAATAAAATGTATGGCACGTTAATTTGTTTATTCATCATAGAATTAGAACTTCATAGTTACAAAAAACACAGTATTACCTACCTACATATTATAATTAACTTTGAAGTGTATAATTGATTTTGAAGTGTTGCATTGCTCCCTCTCATTACGGTTATTTTTCACTAGTTTTTACCCGCGACTTCGTCCGCGTGGAACTCGTTCATCGCGACAGAATTGAATTGCTATTTTATTTATATCAGTTATCGCTCTTCCATACAAACTTCCACTTCCTTAAGAGATGATATGATGATAAAAAGTATCCTATGTCCCTCCCCGGGACTCAATCTATCTCCATGCCAAATTTCATCTAAATCGGTTCAGCGGTTTAAGCGTGAAGAGGTACCAGACAGACAGACAGACACACCGACACACTTTCGCATTTATGATATTTAGTATGGATTTTAGATACTTTTTCTTTGTGTATGCTAAAGTAAACTTACTTGTTCTTACTTATTCGAAATTGAAATCTTTTTTGTAACTAGCTCCTTTTTAACCCCCGACGCAAAAAGAGGGGTGTTATTAGTACAGACCTTGAAGCTTACTTTTCAGAAACTAGGGTACTAAGTCTAGGTACAAAATCTATACTAATTATAACTAATCAAGATGCATTCAATGATGATGCATTGTTCTCGAATGTACAATTAGGTGGCAGAAATCAATAGGAATTTCTCATTAATTACTCAAGTCCCGTACAAAAGCAACTAAAATATGTCTATAAAGTTAAACAAGAGCACTTTAGATCCAGTTGTCGGCCAACGAGGGTCATTGAAAAGCCGGAGGCTGAGTTCAATTGATTGCCGGCCGAAATTGGAAATTCCATTCAGAGCAATATCGATGAAACTGCCAGTCTATTTAGACTATAAAATCTTTTTCATTTTTCATACTGGGTTATTGTTCATCTGAGTGGCGTGCTTAAGGCGACTTCCTGACTTGGCGGGGCGGGATCGATATATGTGACATTTTCTTCTTTGACGTAAACTTACTGACGTCGCAAAGATTCTCACTTGACGGAATACTGTCAGTATTGCATTTGCGCAGTAGTAATATCATGCGCAGAAGCGCACCAGTACTGCCTTCGCATCGTCCCGCTTCCGCGCATCCCGCGCCAGTCAGGAAGCACACATTTAAATGTAGGAGCGCAGTAAAAAGTAGTACTGAGTTGACTGACAGTTGGGGGCACTCACATTTGACAGTTTTCTCATATCGTACCGCCTCCGCACCGAGAAATCAGGAAGTCGCCTAAAGTGGTACATTCTGTGTTCTGCTTGTTTAGAACACTTCCTGGCTTAGCGAAGCTATATGTGCATAGTATACACATATAGTATACTGAATTTTCTACTTTTTTTATACAACAACGGTGGCAAAAAAGCGTACGGTCCACCTGATGATAAGCGGACACCGCAGCCTATAGACGCTCGCAACTCCAAAGGAGTCACTTGCACATTGTCGACCCTTTATAAAATTCGAGGATTCACTGTGTTGACAGCAGAAGGGACCAATCTAGGTCCCTCGCTCTCAACTCTCAACACAGTGCATCCTCGGGAGCTCTGGCGACCTTGCTCACCTAAAGGAACACAAAACTACATAGGTACCTGTACCTAAAGTAAATAATTTTATTGTGGCTGTAGTCTTCTGCATGGCTATGATACTTCCATTACCAAATTCGAACACATTTTGCTGAGCCCTTCTTGCACAGCAAAATATGTTCGAATTTGGAGAAGCTCAACTGGGAAAGTACCATAGCAAGTACTCTACCGAAATCTGCCTGATGTCGACCAGGTGGTCTATGATGGTCGCCTGATAGCATGATATACGACTAGATAAAGCCTCTGTCATTTTCTATCGAATGGTACCAGAAAGTGGCAGATGCTTTAACTTGTCGTCTATCTCGCTATCACGCAACCATCAATCAGTTTTGTGACGAGCGCCGACGTAATAATAAATAATCTTTTTGGGGAAACTTTTTTTCTTTACGGAAATTAATAATGCTCGTGATTCTGTTCTGAGTCAGAAAACCCGAAATTACCTAGAATCGAGAAAAAGTTAGGGGTATACTGGAAAGTGAAAATGCCCAAGTAGGTATTACAGTATTACAAGTTTAGTGCAACAAAAACTGGCAACCGTACTGTCTTCTCGAAGATCTCACGGTTCGAAATAAATGCCATACGATAAATAAATAATAGTGTATTACATGGAAGAAAAATGTAATATTTCATCGAGGGCTGGCGTGTTGAATCCCGAACGAATCTAAGGATTCCGGAATATGGAATCCTGAGCGTAGTGAGGGATTCAAACCGGCACGCTCGAGTAGGTAAGAAATAATTTTGCTAACATGTATATACACTCTTCTTTTCACTTTTCTTCTTTTTTTATAGCCTATTATGTGTCCAACTGCTGGGCAAAGGCCTCTCCCCATGTTGTCCAGACGTCGCGGTCCAGAGCCTGTTCCTTATGAGTAGAAATAAATTTAATATCTTAAAAAGAACAATGATTGAGGAATGTCCATTTATTTTAGAAATACAAAAAATTAGGTACATAATATTTATTAAACAAAGTTTAAAAGTTTGCTCGCTAATATCGTGTACTCAACGGGCTAGAAAGGCCTTTTTTCGAATAGGAGACACGCATGAGAGTTTTATTTTATGACGTATGTGTGTAAATAAAGCTTTATGCTGCTGACAGTATAGTGGGAAACCTGACTCTCGCCGTTGCACTATTTATTTATTTATTGATAACAATGTTTACATGACATTACAATATTATTATAAGTATTATAACCAATGCGTCACGAAACTTAGACTAACAATAAAACATCACAAACAATAAGATATAAGATAAGATAAAAGATAACAATTAATAAACAATTTACATTATATAGGAACAGTTGAGCAACTTGTATCCATCGCCTCGCAAAATCTTAAGCATTCACTACACACTGCCGCTCATCGCCACGCAAACAGATCGCACTCAGGTGTTGATGCCAGGAGCGCAATTGATCTGTAAAAGTGCGCGGGGCAGCGGAGAGTTCCTGCAGACACGGTGCGCGCCGGCGGTACGGCCAACAGGTCACGTCGGCGTGGTCTGAGGGGGATCCTCGGGACATCCAGGACAAACAGTCGCACGAGATGCTCTACCAGTTCGGGATAGTCTGACTCACCCCGCAAGGCCCGACATGGCGTGGTCAAGAGTTGATAGTTTCGCCTCACCTCCAAGGAATTGTACCCGAGGGAGCCGAGAAGATACCTTGTCTTGTAGGGTTCAGACGCCTCACTGACTAATGAGTCTCCAGCTTCACGTCAGAGCACATCAGAATGAATGTGATTGTAACCGTACTAACCGTATGATATGAAGCCGATAATCCGGCTTAATGTGTGGTAATCGGGGAGGCCACGATGCTAAATGTGGATTTACTTAAGCGTAATCGGGACCTATTTGATTTTGAAGATTAGCAAGAAAAAAGGTTATATGATGTCCAACGGTAGGATGAGCCGCTCATAACCTAACTTAGGTGTAGTCCAGCCTCAAAACGATATCACTCACGGTCAGAATTTTTGACAAAACTTCCAAACACATTTTTCCTCAAATTGTCCTGCAACTTACTTCCTATCTCTATTTCTCTTACGCTTAAGACAAATTGAGAAGTACGAGTAAGACAGCCCGTTTAATTTTAGTTGTGGAGTTACAATGTCCGTAAAAGGCAAGCAGGATAATCCTATGACATATGGAAATGCGAGCTGCGTGATATATGGCCAATGTAATTTATCGTTGTTCATTGAATTTCGTTATATAAATAATCGTAATAAATGACTGCTCTAATTTGTTTTTCTCGCCGTCAACCCAAGGGTAACGCCTAACATCTTTCGCCTCAACTCACGCATTACTCCTAATTTTCCTATAGACAGAATACAACCCAGAACCAGGCCTATTCCTGTAGTGATTTCGGCAAAACTTGTCTCTCAAATCGCGAAAGGTATGAACGAGCTATGCGGCGAGCGCCAGTAAGTGGGATGCCATGTTTTGAATTTTCACGCTGCCAACATTGATTTTGTTACATAGGGAACCAGGATGTAGGTACATAAGTCGATAAGTACTACTAAGCCTTGAGTCTGTTCTTAGAAGGCTGAGGTAAAAAGGAATATAAAACATCAATTAGGAAAACGTAAGTGCACATTGGGATCTTTCAAGATAAAGGTCATGTACTTCAAAAAGATCCCACTGAAACATTATATCAAACCAGTGACCTCCTTTTAGTAACAAGAACACATTTGGCAAGATCACAGTAGGTATGAGCCAAAGTCTTCCTACCTTTAATATCTAATAAAATAAACAGAGAACTAAACATTCACTCTAGTCTGGACTATACTATATTATTATTATAATCGCATTTTACTAAGTGGCTAAAAACTAAATCCTATGAGGATAGCTGCTAAAATCGACATACAACGACACACACACACAAACACATATAGCACACACACATTTTTGTTTACCTGGCGGTTCCATCCCCTGGATCATAAACTAAATATGTGTTTCTTAAGAAACAAAGAATTTTATAATTTTTATTCCCTCGTCTGGTCAGAACGGCATTTCATCGAAATGGAAAGATCGACCTCCCTTCACCCTTTTGTCTGGATCAATCTAGTTTGACGTCAATTTAAAATCAACCCTTCCAATTTTGGCAGGCATTGACATTTCTAATTTCCCTCGTAGCGTCGATAAAGGGGTAAGTACGTATTCAATTAGGCAAACACTTTCCGCGAGATTACCTCAAACCCTTTTACAGGGATAATTCGACGATTGACTTTTGTTATAATTGACTTTCGCCACTCCTGCCGAATGACTCGATTTATATCGACGTAGAAAAGTGTTTTGAAGGAGGTTAACCTTGCTAGGTAACGGTGGGTAGATTGAGGCTTCAATTAAGCCGCTTGGCATCTTTTTCGTCAGCTAATTGACACGGAGATTTCAATGACGTTCAGAACCTGACTCTATTTTTTCAACATATTTTTGTTCCACGGCTAGCTAACCTCAAAAGATAAAATAATACGTATCTTACATGATTTGTTGCAAAACTTTTGTTAGTAACGGCCATTGATAAGATACCTGCGGAGGCCGGCGGAAAAAGCGCCATAAACATTAAGTATTTACAACAAAACCGACTAACCTAGGGTACCGAACAAGATAAGCAGAGGTGTGGGTGTGATACTTTCTCGAAACTTAAGAGGAAACGTAACAAACCAAAACCTTTGAACTGTTTCGAAATTGTCTGCAATTCGTAGAAATAAAGTTTATGTGAACTCAGTCAGGAAAAAACTAGTAACTATGGGGAAATTTGTTCTTAGCAATGGTTCATTTTGAACCAATTTCCGTATCTCTTATAGTTTTCCATGATGGGGCGTAGATATCCGAAAAGCAGTGGGCAGGGATTGGAGGAGAAGAGCTCAGTGGCATGTCAAGGGAGAGGCAGTTGACTGAAACAGGCTGATGAATATGATTGTGATATGTTATTTTGTTTCATTTCATACGAGTTAGTTAGTTCAGTTCAGACAGTTTAGTCCAGATGTGACATGAAAATTAAGTTTGCGCAAGTAAGTTTTGGCAAATAAGATTCAATCCTGTTAACGGTCAAATCCATTGAATAAACAAAAAGATCCCATATTGAAATATAATCAACGGGTCACTCACGTCTTTCACGTCGAATACCGCTCGACATGATGCGCACCAGATGATAGATGGACGAAACGAGTAACTACATGGTCAGGACCACGAGAACAAAGAAACAGAGGGGGTCCCAGAGAGCGCTGGATCGACGACATTCAAAAAGTTGCCGCAACAAAACTGGTTAAAAAGCGACCAAGTGCGTGTCGGGTCACGCACAGTGTAGGGTACTGTAGTGAATTAGGTACTAACACTCATAGGGATGTTATATCTGATCTATTTTTATGGCACCATTTTTTCCTTATTTTTTCCCCCGCCCCGCACTTCGCACGAATTAAAATATTATAATTCATCATGTGATGTGAGACAATCATGCCAAACAATCAAGCTACATGGCGGTGAAATCTGAGTCTAAATAACCTAAATCCATCAAGCCGTTTTCGAGTTATATTCGAGTTATTTTTACGTTTACATTAATTGTACTCGTATAAATGGTTCGAGTACCTATATTTAAAGTACTTTCCAGAAAATCATTTAAAAATCACATTCTACGCATGGCTCGCCACAATTCATCCTCAATAAACAATTGGCAGTAATTAGTAAACGGATACGTGAGCAACGAGGTGTTATTGCGTATAATATGTGCAATCACCCAATGAATCGTGAACATTAACGTTTTTGAAGTGAATACTTCTTTGTCGGGGTTGTGTAAAACTACATCTAGCAACCCCCCACAAGGTGGACTGATGACCTGGTAAAGGTCGCGGGAGTCCGCTGGATGTGGGTGGCGCAAGACCGGTCATTGTGGCACTCTTTGGGGGAGGCCTATGTCCAGCAGTGGACGTCTTTCGGCTGATATGATGATGATGATGATGACATCTAGCAAAAACTTTCAACAGAGGAAAGATAGCATACATACTACGTAACCCATTTTTAGGGTTTCGTACCTGAAGGGTGCAAACGGAACCCTATTGCTGACTGCCCGTCGTCTATCACACAGCTAAACGATTGTAGCTATAGTCTATAAATTTCTACTGTATAAGCATCTTGTTGGCCTAAAGCCAAATAGTCAAATCTTGTTTTTAAATGTTTTTAAACTTAATTTTTCGGTTGGTTCTTATTTTCAAAGTTATTGATAATTTTAAAAATTCAAGTATCTTTTTTAGCCTCTAATTCTACGCTGGAATCAAGCAACTTGCCGATGTTTACGCTAAAAGCAAGCAACTCAATGGGAGATACTTTAAATCATGGTTATTCATGAAAAAACCTGAAATAAAGCATCTCAAGATACTTTTTTCTATAAATGAAATTATTCACAAAATGAAAGTGCGTTCTAAGCAGAAAATATTTTTTGCCATTTCTCATTAAACGAAAGATAAAAATGGTAAACAATGATTACTACAAAACTATCTTTACCCTATCAAATGGCATGACAAAAGTTTTTTTGTCTATTAGGCGATGAAAATAAATAAAAAACGTTTTTTCGCTCTCATGTAAAATTTGCCAAAATTAACTGAGATACTTGAATTTAGTTCAGGGCAGCCGTGGTGTTATTATCGCTGTGGGTTTCTGTAATACTGGTCGAGATGAGTTTCCGCTATGCCGTACCTGCCTAGTCTAAGTCCCTGTTTATCTGGTTAATTTTCTAACTAGGTCTTGACCCCACTCCTTATTTTCGTAATAATATGACGAAGGCAAAAAAATATACCGCGCGCCTGATGGTAAACAATGGTGGTATTTTATCTCGTCCAAAGGGAGGGATGAAAAGGGAAGCGGGAGGGAGGTAGGAGTAAAATATCGAAAGTTAGATATTTATTGTTTGTTCAAAAGGTCATTCGCAAAGAATCCTAAAGGGTCCAAACGGAACCCTATTATTGTCACTCACGCGTCCGTCCGTCGTCTGTCACAAAAGAGTTTTTTAACTTCACATTAACCTATGAACTTGAAATTTGGTGATAATGTTTACTATTACGTATACATTACCAACAAATACTAATATATTGATAATTCGGAGGTTTTTATTTTAAATTTATTATTTTCCTATGTTGGTTCGGAACCCTAAATGTGGGAAGTCCGACACGCACTTAGGCGGTTTTTTGGACGATGTATGATACCTAAGTAAGTATGAATACCTCGTCAGATCATACATGGATGCCTGAATGGTTTACACGGATCAAGGCATCATCTTTAGATGGCTTAGCTTAAGGGTATTATATATATATCTATAATGATCACTCATAGTTCCCTGTTCCAAATGAGGGCGACATAATACCAATTCAGCAATCACGGCACGAATAAAAAATAACTACCAACCCCATTCAGACGTATGTCTTATTACGTCGTCCTGTTCTCCTACAAGGGCATATCTGAATAAGAAATATTATACAAATACGACTTTATGACAAAGTAACAGAAGAATGCGCGCGGCGTTAAGACCTTTGCAATAAAATTGTACTTACTAGGAATGGAATATTGAATGTACATACACTTACCATGACTGCATTAGTTTGGGGCACTGGGAGCACTTAGCAACTCCTTCTATGCTTTTATTTCGGAAATTCGCGTCATTACTCTGAATGTAACTCTCATTATGTTTTATATGTCGTGGCTAATGTATTTCTCTATTTAAAAAGTGACCTTAAGGTACGAAACTCCCTGGCATCCCTGGCATCAATAAGTAGGTATGGGACAAGTAAGTATGTAAACTGAGGGAGCGCTAGGACCCGTCGTGGCAATTATAAGAACAGGGGTTTAAAAAATATTCCAGATAACAACAAATCGCAGGATTTTTGTGTAACAACTAGGAATAGGCGTAAATTATCCCACAAAAAAAAACAACGATTTATTAATATTTAATTAACGTTCGTTTTAAAATTAAATTTTCAATAATGATGACACATTCAATGTCTCATGTTACCTGACACTCATTTTGATTATGCTGAAATTAGTAAATAACACCAATTTTAAAAGAAAGCTTATACCTATAGTGCGCGCCATCCATGACGACGCGCCTCTCCACAGCAAATCTCATACTAAGCTGGGTGTAGTTGTACGGCTTGTGCTGTGGAGGGGTGCACTATACATATTGCCAAAATTTTTTTTTTAATTCAACACCATCCTACACTTATATGGCTCTTCAGGCTCTTGGCTTATAAACTGAATATAAAATTTCCCCAAACATTTTTGTAACTATCCAAAAACACTTCAAAACGAAAATGTTATTGCAATATTAAAACTATGTATTTTTGTGCATCTGATTGTTTCTGTGTGTTATTTTCAACAACAATTTTCATTTGCAGCTTTATATTTTTATTTTCACTTTCAATGTACGACGATGGTGTGTTTACCTTTACCTGCGCGACAGCCGCAGCAGCCAGTATCGCAGCATGGGCTGCAGGATTGACAGCTCCGTTGCTGGCCACAGCACGTGCTGTAGCCTTAGTTGTGGTGCCCACCATCTGGTCCAGTAACGCTATGGTGCCATCCCTGCGTGTATACATAATTAGTTAACACTATAATTTTACGTCTCTGTACGTCCGTTTTACTGTCGTGCGCGGCAGCTGAAAAGCATTGACATAAAACACTATTGAATACCTACAATATTATTTTTACCAGAGCCCTACGAACAACAAAAACGTCGTTTCCAATAACGATGATATATCATGCGGTCCGCGGTCAAAGGACACCGGTCGGACATGACAAGTCGGTGATCTATTTCCAATGACAGAAACAATCTATTTCCTTTTTGTTATGTGAAAAAACTTCGCCCTAATATATTTTCAACCAAATATTTTCCTCTAAATCGCCGGATGAGTTTTACCCGGTTGAATGGTCAAGTACCGATCTAAAAATGACGTACAGTTAGCGTCATATAGTACCTATGTAGCAGCCAAAGTGGCCAAATAGTTCGGTACACCATATATTTTGTATGGTGTTCCGAAGTATTTGGACACTGGCTGCTACGTAGCTACGTACTATCTGACGCTGACTGTACTATGTTTTCCACATTCCTATTTCAAATATCGTCATGCCGAAAATCAAAGCCAACACAGGATTATTACACAATATTTATACCATTTTATTTTGCATACGAACAACATTTGTGTTATTTATTTATTTGTAAAATAGGTTATCGAGAACTACTCAAACAATTTCGAAAAGATTTGCAATTGAGTTTACGGGGGCGAAAAGTCGATCTACTTTGATTTCATTTCCGGGAAAACTCGTTCGGCGGTTCTCAGGGAAAATACGAAAAAGGCCTAGCAAAGCCCGGTTTGTGTCAGCCCTAGTTATGCTAAAAGTAACTAGTTCTTGGAAAATGTAATAACTTTCCTTGTAGGTAATTTAACAGCCAAAGCTATTTGTTAATAATGGCTCACAGAAATATTGCGAAATAACTGCTCGCTTCATGTTATGTTTTCACGTTAAATTGCGTCGTATTCTGCGCAATTATCTGTGAACAGTTGTAAAATATCAAAAATATTTAATACCTACTTGTAGTTGTCCGCGCAACTCCCGGATATTGAAAAGAAGACACACAAAGCTGGGGTATAAATACTATAAATTATATAGTAGATTGTTTGATAAGGGTCTAAAGTAAGCCATATTACCACGAGATTGTTATTTTCCCGAACGTAGAGAGGGAAAATTGTTCGAGTGGTAATATGGCTTTTAGGCCCGAGTTAAACACTCTACTTTTCACTTCGATTGCGAGAAAACACATAAACACAAATTATCCATCTTAAATGAATAATTTAACTCTTGGCGGGTGTATGTCTAATTTGACAGCATGTTTTTTTTTCTAAGGCCAGCACCATATGCCTCGCTATGCGTGTTTGCTTGGCGTATTCGCCTCCCTTTCTTTTGCTATATCAAAGAAAGAGATGCATCATGCGCTTTTTTTTCTTTTAAGAGGAGTAATTGCTTTGACCATAGACACCGCTTAATCTTTAAAGAACTGAAAAACGTCTTTCCTGATTGGTCGATTTTAGTACAGCTGTATTCTGGTTGGTTGGTATTTTTACAAAATATTTTTTTATCTGTCAAATTACTGTTCTGTGATTGGTGGATTTAATAGGTGAAGTATTTTGATTGGTCAAATTAGAATGTTTTGTAAATCATAAATATGTATACATATTTTCCCTAGGGCTTAAATGTACTACTTTAGCCCCGCTACACAAGTCTAATATGACACACTTTTCGAGCATGAGAAGTGAAAAACTACATATGTCCACTCAGAAAACGTATAGACCGGTGACCAGTTATTTTTTCGGATCATTAGTTTTAGACCGTAGCTTAAATAGGTTCAGTGCCGGATTAAGACTACTTGATGCCCTAGGCAATCCACGCCTGTGGGCCCTACATTAGTTATTTAATAAATATAGGTATTTCAACGAGATATACAGGGTGTAACATTTGAATCGGTCATTATGGGAAAGTCTGAAACTATAAGACATACGAAGATCTGTTCTTAGGAACCATGTCATCGATTTTTTAATACACTTCTAGGAGCTTTTCTTTTACGCGGGCTTCTAAACTATCCAAGTCGTCTCGTATTTTTCCTGAAAAAATCTACGAGCGATTCGTAAAGACTGGCGCACGTCTCTAGAGTTACTTCAGGGTCTTGTAGTACTTTGCTAACTTTTTTGAAGGTCTGCAAAATGTCGTTCCATATAATCAACATAAGTACGAACTTTCTTATTCTAGTAGTTTATCTGACAAATTGGCTGCTTCTCTTCTTGTTTCTCCTTTTTGTGTGTCTTCCCCAGACCTAAGGCATCTAGAATTTTAGTATATGATTCTGAAATTGCAGGTGTTGCTTTAATAGCGTGGGCTTCCCCAAGCACGTAGATATAGAAACTGTATAAGGACTGTAAGGTCGGGTCACATGTAGATGAAAATGCCATCGCACACAACGCTTTACTCTACATGTGTATCGCTCAAACTCGCTCAAGCTGCATGTCATTTAGGGCTAGCGCTATGTTTAATTAGGAATATTTTAATCAGCTGACGATTATTCTTTTGCCAATATGTAGCCTAGCGGTGGCCACCCCATTATATATATTTAAAAAAATAAAGTAATGCCGATTTAAGTCGGTGGAAATCTTGTTCTGTGGACACCGCTCCGGTACTATTGACTAAAATATAACCGACTTGGTTTAACATTACTTTTTTGTTGTAGAAGGACTGTGTTGCGAGACTTGCATCTTTTTACATGTAATGTTTTTGATGGGATTTATTTTTACTTAAGGATGACTTATGGATGACAAAAAAACATAATTTTCCGTTTTTTTTTCTATTTTGGTAAAAGTTTATAATTTTCAATTCAATGTGATATTTTGATGGTTAACTATCCATAAAGTGACACCATGTTACAAATTTTAACATGTGTCAAATTATGTATTAGGCCTTAAGACACGAGTGGTGTTTTATGACACGAGCCGGACGCGAGTTTCAAATAACGTCAGACGAGAATGCCTCTCATTATGTAGCAGTTGCATAAATTACTATTACAGTTTTCCTCAACAACTACTTGTTGTGTAGATGTTCTTTTACTAGTAGATGTCGGTGAAAGCAGATAAGAAAGTAAGTTCCAGTCCGATTACTCATAAAGCCGCATATGAGGAAAATCCTGCTTTTGCTTTGAATGTATGAATAGCATTTATTTCAGGTTAAGGCGATATATCGACTGAAAGAGACACCCTTTGTTTTTCGCTCACGACAAAACGGAATGCAACCCTCTCCGAGAATGGCTTTTTAGACAAATTTCGTTAAATATCTGACTGTGTGCAGGTTTATTAAATTTCCTCTTGTCAGTACCTAGGTGAGGTAAAATACCATCATATTAACTTAATCGTGTCTTTTAATAATGCGTTGTTTTAGTAGGCTGAGGAAAAAAAGGAACATATAGACTCGACTTTGGATTTATTTTCTATCCAGAAAATTTTAAGCAATCATGTTTCGCTATTGTCAGTACCACAATCATATAGTCAACAATCATATATCTGAAAATCAGCCCCTACTGTTTGCTAGTCTGGGCAGGACAGTGTTTTAAAATTCTCTAAATTTCTCAGTGTAGCGCCTTAAAATCTATATTTTTTGTCAGTTAAAGTACATACTTATAGTAATATTTGTTAGTAGAGTTTTTTTTTTGGTTGACAAGACATTTCATTGTAATAAAAATATTCTAGAATACTCACCTAATTAACATATGTATGTATCCAGCTGAACGTGTGTAGTGAAGTAGTCATGTAATGGTATAAATAACTGTTATTTATACATTTGCCTTGATACCATTATATAAAATTGTAAGAGAGGTAGGGCACAGCAAAATGTCATCCCTTGCTCGAATTTGGAGCAGCAGCTTGCAGAAAACTACAGCCATAATAACGTTATTTACTATAGAAGTATAATATAGTGTTGTGTTTCTAGAGGTGAGAAAGGTTGCCAGGGCTCCCGAAGATGCACTGTGCTGAGAGCGAGGGACCTTTTGTCACTTCTGCTGTCAACATAGCAATCCTCAAATTTTATAAGTAAAGGGTCGGCAACGCACACGTCACTTTTTTTGGAGTTGCGAGCGTCTATAGGCTGCGGTGTCCGCTTACTATCAGGTGTACCGTACGCTTGTTAAAAAAATTAAATTATGTTATTTATAATTGTATTGCAATTTTTTAATGATATGAATGATAATTTAGACTTACTTTATGCGTCAAGAGAAAAAATGTTTGAAATTCGATACAAATAAATGTTCCATTACCTACTTTGAATTCCGCGTTCAGAATTCCGCTCCTTGAATATAGTCATCAGACGTGACCGAAGAAGGCTTCAGTTACAAATGACAGTCTCATCGAGTTACGGTCAATCACAGTGGATAAGTATAAAGCAGTAAAACAAACCGGTACAAACGTCCTATTTAACGCACTCACACAAATACACGAGTCGCTATTCGGTGGGTGCGAAGTAGGTGGTGGGGGAACCACGAATCGATCGCAGATCGCAGCGCGCACCGTGGCCAAAAAAGGAACTTTCGGCGGACCAACTTTACTGTCACTTTTTACTAGCGAAATTTACATATCCGTGCATTTGAAGTAAAAATAAATAAACATGCGTTACGAAACCAGCTGCGTAGTTAACTGCAAGAAGAATGGCACAAACAGTGATCACTAATTCTATAAATTTCCACAAGCAAGTTGGAAACGAGCACAACAAATGAAATGGACAATCGTTGTCGAGGAAAAAGTAAGAAAGCTAAGCTATAAAGCAACATTTTTAATATTATATTTTGTATGCTGTAGGAAGTAACGGTTAAGTTACTATAATTTATTTGTTGCTTTATTTCAGTGCCAATCGATCGCCATGGTACCCAAAGCCACATGACAGGATTTGCAGTGCGCACTTCATTGGAGTTTTTATAATTAATTTAGCCATGTTTAACTGAAAATACACAAAAAGTCTGCATTATTTACGACACTACAGTTATAAATGATCGTCTCAAATATATATGAAATGCGTTATTGAATTATATTTGTTTATTTCTTTACTTATCTCTCGTGAGGTCAGCCATGAGAAAGTCCGTGTGTACCTACTACCTGAAATTGATTGATTTAGCCATTTTAGGCGTGAAATAGACACTATAGATTTAAGTGATCGAATAGAATATATGAAAATTACGATATTTCATTGAAATTATTTGTTTGTTTACTTCTTTTCGTAATGATAGTCCGCCGTAATTGTGACCGCTAGTTGGCGCTGTCATCGCGCACCCAGTGAATAATAAAGTTAAGCAGACTGCGACAGATTCGGCGCATCATCAGTCTTAGTGGTATTCCAAGGAGCGCAGTCCTAAACTGTTCTTATGTGACTCTTAAAATACTGCTTTAGCTTAAATATTAACTGTGGTTCAGCCCACGGTTCAGCCCAACTCATTACACGCGGCAAGTCGCCTGTTCACTTACACAACCTCTTATCAAC
This sequence comes from Cenopis cana, assembly GCA_951800055.1. Lineage (NCBI taxonomy): Eukaryota > Metazoa > Arthropoda > Insecta > Lepidoptera > Tortricidae > Cenopis > Cenopis cana. Next base: position 14,565,594 of record OX637476.1, on the reverse strand, counting down.
GATAACATGAACGTTTTAATAGCAACTTTGCTATGTTACAGTTAAAGTTCACATTCACAAAACGGGAAATAGAAATGCGAAGTTATTATAGCTCTGGGCTAGGAAGTGAAGGAAATGAGATTGAAATCCCATAAAAACTACGAAATTAGAATTCGCACCTCAATCTGTCTGCGAATGGACCGCGCTTTTTTTATTTTATAGGTTCAAAGGTATTTTCTCAAAATAATTACATTAATGCACTTATTTGAGAAAACTTCAATAAACTTAAAATTAATTTACAAAGTTAGCACTGCAGCAGGTAATTTATGAGTTGTATCAAGTAAGTTGTGTTTTTTGACATTAAGAGTAGGTTATAGTTACAATAATAAAAATTTTTTTTTTTAACCCATTAAAGCGATAGGAGTGCGCGGTTGGAGGGTGGTCTGGGGGAAATTCAGGGAAAACCTCCGATACGACCACGCGGGCGGTTTTAACACTGGAGTGAGATTGGTTGAGGGGTTTCCACCGAATCGGAAGTGTGTCAGTGGAATCGAGCTTTAAGTTAAGCTTTTAAGTTTGCAATACTAGTTGACGAGTAATCCGAACTTAAGAAATGTACTTTCAAAAGCGTACTTTCGTACTATTTCCATTGATAACAATAATCTTGTAAGTTGTGTCAGAAACATAGTAAATATAAGTTTGCAAACTTTCTAGCCCACTTAATGGAAGAACCCTACATTGCGCGTGGCCCGACACGCACTTAGCTGGTTTTTGGACAAGGTTTTCACTGTGTCTCATAGTCATAATACAGTATGTTTCGTCGTGTGTACCGCCACGTGATAAAACATGTGGTAGCTATATATTGCGACTCTAAAGAAGCATCGTGAGGCGGACTTAGTCCATTACAATTTAAAGAAAATTGAATCTCATTTTCAGAGACATAAGATTTGCTTTACCTACTTCTACAAGCAAAGTATTTTGTAAAGACAGACTTTACATTGGTATTGTATTTGATATAATTTATAGCTTCACACTTTTATTTGCGATTAATAATTCAATTGTTTGTAGGGAAGTGTTATTCTGGATGGAATTGGAAGGTCTTGAATTCATTCGGCGTTTGTGTAGGTACCTAAACATTCAGTTTTTAGGTCAGCCCAAGTAAAATTTGGCGCTCATGTTTAGAATCATTTGGAAAAGGGTCGTAGCCATAATCCAAGTAATTATTGTAACTCGTAAGCATTATGAAAACATATAAAACGAAATAAACATTTAAGTTACAGAATACGGTGTAACTACAAGTGTGACTACTTTGATACCAAAAAATCATCATCAAGCATCATATCAGCCGAAAGATTTCCGATACTGGACATAGGCCTCCAGGATAGAGTGTCTTGATGACCGGTTCTGCGCCACCCGCACCCAGTGGACTCTCATGACCTTTACCGTGTCATCACATCAGTCCACATTGTAGAGGTCTATCCACTCTGCGTCTTAAGATACGTACGTGTTCGCCACTCGAGTACTTTTCTGTTTCATTAGCCGTTGGTTCTACTTGCAATGAGCCCTACCCACTACCACTTAAGAGGAGCGGTAGGGCAAGCTCTCTCCATACAAACTGTGCAGGATTTTCTTCGTTTGTGTTTGCATTAAACTTATGATTTTTGATCAGTATGCTTATTTTTCTGTTAGCTATTTCGTGATGTAATTTTTATTCATTGTTTTTTTTTTTTTTTGAATAATTTGAAAATTTCCACATCACTTTCTTCGCATATCTAATATTTACATCCAAAAAAAATATTACATTCGTTAGTGCCAAAACCTGCGAATAAAACGTGCACGTGCCTTAAGCTAAGCGATTCGGAAGGCTATATCGGTTAGAGTTGGAATCCTTATTAGTTATTACCTTGGTTGTGCGCCTCGTTACCAGTTAAATAGATGCCAAAAAATACCTATCTTTCCATCCAATCATCTAAAGCAGCTTCTCTACAAAGAATATATTTCACTACCACCATTTTACTTCACACTAGTGAGTTTAATATCGGGTTTTTTTGGAATTAACGTATTGGTTTTATATCAGATTTTATATCATTGCGCGCCCTCTTTCTGACACATTAACTTGGCACGCGTACAATTAACTCTAAATCGAATATATAACCAATATGTGAAGCCAGATGAACCCCTGGTTGTTTCGCTTCTAGAATATATAGTGTGGCTACACACAACAGCGTAATTTGTGCAATCGTCCAATTCCCGTCATTACGTGAGGAGGACGGGGACGTCGGGGACCATTGGGCACTAAGTTTAATTTTTACAAAATAACATATAGTATAATGGAACATACCTACGCAAGAGCCTGATACGTCTTTTCTGCGGCTGATATAATAAGAACTGAATACCCAAAATTACGTATATAGGCGTCTAAGTAAGCGGTCTACCAATTTTGGACCTTATCAACTTTTAACAAGCTTCTAAATAAAGGAAAAAAAATATCCTATACCTACTCCTCACTCCTCCGGCTCCTATACCTACAAAAAGACTTTAAAAAAACTTTGCTCGTTGCCTTCATCAGGCGCAGACCGCTAGGTCTCAAAATGTATGGGAAAACTAAAATCTGACTCGCACTTGACCAAAATTCTACTTGATATTATTTAACCTTATTATTTATAAATAATGGTACGGAACTCTTCGTGTGAGAGTCCAACTCGCACTTGGCCGGTTTTTTTAATACTATTCTGTGCTATAGGTACATTGTACGAGGCGCACACGCACACGTACGTTTGAGACGTAACACTCCTTGCATACCTAAGTTATCACCCCTCAGGTCTCCAAAAACACGTATCGTAATCACGTGTGTGACAGACAGATTGAGAATAGTACAAAGGCTAAAACTGTGGAAACGTTTCGAATATCTGCGTATATCGAAAATAAAAATAGTACATTACTTACCAAGGGCGATAAAACAAAGAATGTCTCAGATCGCAGGTATTTTACGCCCGAGCCGAAGGCAAGGGCGATAAATATGCGATCTGAGGCTTTCTTTATTATCGCCCGTGGTAAGTACAAAATTTTATGTCACCCCCTGGCCAGAAAGTGGTTTTTTTCGCGCGCGGAGCGTGCGGTAATGGCCACTTTATGGCCAGGTGTGACATAAAATAAATTTCATAGAGGTGGTGGTTGGCGAACGTGATATATTTTGAATACTCCTACACTCTAGCAATCGAAATTATTCTTATTAAATTATTCACGAGTCATCTTCGCCTATATATAAATAATTAAATTTCCCAGTCACTGACATCTCATATTAGCCATCCACTTAAATTTCAATAAACCTGTCCCACTGTCCCCGAGCTCCCCTCCAGTCCCCCCACCTGTTGCAACGAGTTTGTTTACATTTTGCCGGCATTACGCGAAAGCAGCCGACCTTCTAGAATAGTGTAGCACGTACGGCACGAGCTCCAGACTAAACGAAACCTTAACACTATCACTCTAAAGCCGACTTTCGTTTGTTTTTGATTTACTTACGACTTATTAGTTAGTGATGCTTTAAAGTGGCCGGATTATCGTCTGGTGTGTTTTTATTGAGGCAACTTGAGCAATATTTTTAAATTAGACTGAGAACACATTTAAGTTGTCATTGATATTAGAACATCAGAATGTTATAGTCCTTTATATAAGTATGTATATCGTCACTTAGTACCCATAGTACAAGCTTTGCTTAGTTTGGGACCAGGTTGATTTGTGTAAGATTGTCCACAAATATTTATTTAATATTTAAATATTTGACATAAAATAATTATTAGCGCTTTCAGCGAGCAAGCGGAATCGATTTAGGTATACAGCAGTGGCGGAGCGTCCATACAACTCGATTCCCACCGGCTTGCCTAATTTTCAGCCACACCAGTTCTTTTAGTACGGCTCATGAAGAATAAGAAAGGCAAACTATTTCCGGCTTCCCTAAGAATATTTTTGACGCGCCGCCACTGGTATACAGTCTAATTTTAAACATTGTAAAAGAAATACTACTGCACAAGCGCAAAAGTATGACGAATTGCGCTTTGATCAACCTTTTTTTAGAGGCAGGGGGGGGGGGGGGGGGGGGCTCATACGGACGGACAGACAGACATGAAGAAACTATACTGTATAAGGGTTCCGTTTTAGCCATTCTGGCTACGGAACCCTTATACATAGTTTCTTCATATCTATCTGTCCGTCCGTATGAGCCCCCCCCCCCCCCCCCCCCCCTCTCTAATTTCCAAACTCTAAAGGTTAAATTTAAAAAAAAAACATCGGTGTAGTTACTCGTACATTAATAAAAATACTTTTAAGGATTTTTGGTTTGAACAAGATGGGATAAAGGGTTTATGAGTTACTTTATCACTAAAAAAACCGGTCAAGTGCGAGTCCGACTCGCGCACCGAGGGTTCCGTACACAGTTCTTGTATATGTAGTTGTGTACCCGTCCCGTCCCCATTAATTCAGGAAAAATCTTAAAAAAACATGACAGCACCATCTATCGGCGCATTGTGTTACTAATTTGCGCGACTGAATAACTTAGTACGTATGTTGGTTTTTCAAGGATAATTCTTTATCACAGTAACCGATTTCAATAATTGTTTTTTTATTTGAAAGAAGGTATTTTCACCGTAATTTTGTAAATTTAAATATAAAACAAAAATATATACAAAGGTGATTAAATTACAAACTAAGTATAGAAGAGTTTTTTGATGATTAAAAAAAAAAAACTAGATAGAGCTATGGCTATAATTTTCCTGTAAAATATACATGCATATTAATGTTGTGTAATAATTTCAAAATTTTTTCTTCGTAAACTTCGGAGATAAGGGGGGGGAATGGTATTTTTTTTTACATTTTCCCTCGTAAATCAAAAGATCCCCAACGAAAAAAAAAACTAAAAATTGTTTCAGAATGTACAAGTCAAGCCCTTTCATATGATACCCCACTTGGCATAGTTGCCAGACTTTAAAATTTTGAACCCCCTTTTATCTGTCATTATTCACAGAAAATAAAATAAAATATTTAAAAAAAACCATCTTCCATGTATTTGGGTTACCCTTATTTATAACTATTCTAAATTTCAAATCGATAGCATAAGTAGTTCTTGAGATATTTAGCGATGTGACAGACAGACAGACAGACAGACAGACAGACAGACAAAGTGAGACCATAACGGTTCCTTTTTTACCTTTTTGGTACGGAACCCTAAAAACTGCCTTGCCCAATCAAAAAAAACTTATGTGCCTTGAGTGACTTCCAAATGAAGATACGACCTTTTTTATTTCAAGGTATTGGTAATTGTAAGTAGTGATAAGCACTTTTATTTGCTCAAATAAAATATTTTTGTTTTTATTATTTTTTATAATTTTTTGTAGGTGTCGGTATGGAACCCTTCGTTGTGCGTGATCCGACATGCACTTGACCGGTTTTTTATTGTCAAATATATGTAGGATCGCTTAGATACTATTTTTGAAACATCGATTATCGATTCACTCGCAATTTTTTAGCGATGGTACTGGTTACTGCACTAGATTTAAGAAAACAAAGAAAAGAATGTAACGTTTGTTTTTCGTGTTTTTATATAAAATAATATGAGAGAAAAAATATTAACTCTATGTAATTGGTGTTAAAATGTATACATTTACGATTTACAAATAATTTCAAAGCTTAAAACCTAGTGAACATTTATTTTTCGTTCTATAAAACGTTCAAGTTTATGTCTCAGAAATGATTTCTTACCGCAAAATCTCTGTAGCTCCATAGTAAGCTCAATAACACTTGTTTTATGGGTACCTAGTACGAGTATACGACGAGAATATATTCAATAGAACCTAATATTCATGCTCATCACACATTTTTAAGGTTCCGTACCCAAAGGGTAAAACGGGACCCTATTACTAAGACTTCGCTGTCCGTCCGTCCGTCTGTCACCAGGCTGTATCTCATGAACCGTGATAGCTAGACAGTTGAAATTTTCACAGATGATGTATTTCTGTTGCCGCTATAACAACAAATACTAAAAACAAAATAAAATAAATATTTAAGGGAGCTGTATAGGAGCCCTTCTATACAAAAAGACTTAAAAAAATTTGCTCGTTGCCTTCATCAGGCGCTGGGTCTCAAAATGTATGGGAAAACTAAAATCCGACTCGCACTTGACCAAAATTCTACTTGATATTATTTAACGTTATTATTTATAAATAATGCTACGGAACCATTCGTGCGCGAGTCCGACTCGCACTTGGCCGGTTTGTTTTTTTATTCGGACCGACCAGGACGATAAGGACAGGACTACTAGATCATGATTGGGGCATCAAGCCTGAGATCGTGCACACACACACACACACATACACGATACATTAGGTAACCGCCACGTGGGATGTTCACGTTGTTTGTATTGTTGATCATTGTCCAGTCGTATTTGCGAATATTCTAATAGTTAACAATCTCGATCCACATCTTATTTTAAGAGACTCTCGGTGCATGGCTGTGTCGAAGGTCAGATACAGAACGCGGTACAGTCAGCGTCATATAGTATGTAGCTGCCAAAGCGGCCAAATAGTTCCGTACACCAAAAACCAATTTGATTTCTGGGCCACTTCATACCTTGTCACAGTGAAAATCGTTATAAAATCCGCTAGAGATCTCATTTTAATGCCACAGGTACGAAGCGGCCCAGAAATCAAATTGGTTGACCGTATTTTGTATGGAGTTACAATCCTTTTGCCCACTTTGGCTATTACACTCTGTATTCCTGTAGCTCTAGTATAAGTTTTTTTGCAACATTAACTAATTCGAACGCGTTTGCGTTTTGCCTCAAAATGTATGAAAACGCTCTCACCGAGTTTGAAATACGCGCGTTCATCGGTTATCGGTTAGCAACAAATTTTATACTCGCTGTTTTAGTTTCCACTAGTTGTTAGACCACCAGAGGCGCTGTTCACGTCTTCATACCACTTTCATACATTTTGAGACAAAACGCAAACGCGTTTGAATTAGTTAATGTTTCGAAAAAACTTATACTAGAGCTACTGGACAAGGCGCAGATAGACATAATATCATTTATTGTGCGAAGAATTCATTTACATAATAGAAAGTACAAAATAACAATGCCAAATCCTGCCTTTTCAGGCGTACACACATTATGCTTTTAAAATACAAAATTAAATTAATACAATTAAATTCTCGATTTAAATAAAATAATATAAATTGACATTAAATAATAAATAAAATTCAATTACAATAACATCACTAGAGTTTGGCTACTTTAACTCTACCAAGCAAATGAACTGTCAAACAAATATTTGGTTTGGCAACACTACCTCACACGTCACATTTCCGTGACATTTCCATAGAAATATGTCGTATAATGCACAGTGTTGCCAAATTATATTTGTTTGACAGTTCATTTGCTAGGTAGAGTTAACGTAGCCAGACTCTAACCCCCTTATTCATAAACGCCCATCAAACCTCTTTTATTTAACATGTCTGATTAGTTAACAAGCCGCTAAAGTTCGTTTGTCCTTATCTGTCACTTCGACATGTACGTTTGTGGGAAAGGGACAAACAACATTTTAGTTAGCAAAGATTTGTTAAGTTTTATGAATAAGGGGGTAAATTCATATATAGATCGTCAGGAGGTAGGAGGTTCCTCTCTCTGTCGCCCTAATCATCGGTAGCTCAGGCCCCGTTTTGCCGGCGGCACCCTAGGTTCAGAATTATTTAATAATGGCTTTAATATTTTGTAAGGGTATTACGTTTTAGGTACTTTCCATAAATGTTATTAAAACCTCACTTAAGATCATAAATAAATCAAGTGAATATAATGGGGACGAACTATAAGCATCAAACTATTGAGTAATAAGTTGACAAACACATTAAAATAGTACTATTACTTATTCTGTGTCAGTACCTACTTTAAATTTAACTTTTGCCCTTTGACGCCGTGCCGCTCAAACCTCCGACGTCAGTGGCCGTCCAAATTAAAATGATCAAAAACCCTTTTATGATGTTGCCATGTATGTATGGCATTATTACTTTACTAGTTACTGCCCGCGACTTCGTCCGCATGGAACTCGTCATAGCGATAGAATTTAAGCGATATAATTGCTATTTACTTTTATCAGGCACCTAGTCATCGCTCTTTCATTCAAACTTCCACTCCCTCAAGGGATGATTTCCGGTATAAAAAGTATCCTATGTCCTTCCCCGGGACTCAAACTATATCCATGCCAAATTTCATCTAAATCGGTTCAGCGGTTTAAGAGTGAAGAGGTAACAGACAGACAGACAGACAGACGGACGGACGGACAGATAGACAGACAGACACACTTTCGCATTTATAATATTAGTATAGATATTGCCCCTGGTATCCGGGGCACGAATTTCCGCTGACGTCTACAGCCGTCCCTGGCTGGCAACGTTTAAAAATAACTGCCCCTCTAGCACAACATGCATTGCGTATCTACTCGCGCGCGAGATAAGCTACCTGTCACTTTTTGACAGCATTAATCAGACAGTGACAGGTAGCCTATCTCGCGCGCGAGTAGAGACGAGATGCATGTTATGCTAGCCCCATTGGTATCAAAAACACCTACGTTCACAACAAAAACATACAAAACAAACTTTCTTCGTTACACAACGCAGTCTCTCGCTTTATTTACGTGAGTCACCTGTGACTCAGAAAAAGATAAGTCTGTTTATGGTAGAGGAGAGTTCATTGACCTCTACAACATAGGTAGATTAGGTAGCCTTTGCAATTGACCAAACTAAATAGAAAAACCTTCGAGGCAAGTTATAATATAAGCTAGGTACCGCGGTATTACGATAAAAATTCAAATTGAAATACGTACTTGTAACTTTTCCTCTTGTTTTCTGAAAGTTGATTTGCTCTGACTATATTTCCACTGGGCCAATTTTTTTGGCGTTGTTGTTTTTTTTTATTTCTCAGAATTGCATGAAAATTGGTAGGTTGGAAGAGCTCCTGATTCTGTACCTACAAGTAAAAAAAATATGACAACATGGCCTCGAAAAAAAATTTTTTCCCCATACATTTTTTCCACTGAGTTACGAAAATCCCATACGTTTTGTCACTCAATGGAAAAAAATTGTGGGACAGTGTAGGAAATCGTGCACATATTGTTCAGAATCAGGAGCTCTTCCAACCTACCAATTTTCATGCAATTCTAAGAAATAATAAAAAAACTACAACGCCAAAAAAATTGGCCCCACTATGACTTTAAAATTCTGGAAAATACAACCCCACCAGTAACATAATAAGGGTTGATTAAGTTGGGCCTGAAATTTCATTTTTACACATTCTCTTTAATTAAAAACTATGTTTTAGTCCAACCTTTCAAATAATTCTACGAGTAACTATTCTCCATTTTTAGGATTCCGTACGCAAAGGGTAAAATGGGACTCCGCTGTCCGTCCGTCTGTCCGTCTGTCACCAGGCTGTATCTCATGAACCGTGATAGTTAGACAGTTGAATTTTTTACAGATTACACCCGTATTTATGTTGCAACACCAAATACTAAAAAACAGAATAAAATAAATATTTAAGGGGGCTCCCATAAAACAGACATGATTTTTTTGCCGATTTTATAGATGATGGTACGGAACCCTTCGTGCGCGAGTCCGACTCGCACTTGGCCATCCAAGTTAGAGGTGCGGCACTTACTTAAGTGGCTAATTTCCGTTGTAGTACATTGACCTTAAAAATAACCTAAAAATAAACTTAATATTAAAAACTAAAAACTATTAAAACGACTACCCACAAAACCGATATCCCCTAGATCCCCGCTGCAGGGAATGGTTCCCAGAAGGCTGGCTGCGTTTCCTCGTTGCACCGCAATGCCTATACGTTGGCCGAGAAACGCGCCAGCCCTCCGGTCACCAGTGGTGGCGGTTAATTTTTTTTTTAATTTGCTCGTAAAGTTTGTGTGCGAAGTGGCTTGTAAAACCGATATAAGTAGCGATACAGGAGCGACAGCCATGACCGCATAATTGACAAGTAAATATCCCGCCAAGATAAAGGAGAATGACGCGAAACTTGCCCTTAATTCACAGCTGTTAAGGCACCAAACCAAGTTTTGTAAATTTTGTCATGCTCCACCTCTCGAATGCACATAGGCTTTTCTTCCAATGGACACCATGTTGCAAATCTTCTTCACAAGTTTCGCTGTCCTGGCCCCTGTACCACAAAACTTTACAAGTCTACAATTCGACAAAATTGTACAATTTTCCATAGAAAAAGTTGACAAATTTGTCGAATTGTACGCTTGTAAAGTTTTGTGGTACAGGCCCCTGGTGGAACGTTTAGCGTGCGCTATTGCGCTCGAGAGTTTTCCGTGGCAAACAAATGAGAAAGGCTCCGTCGTTTGCACGTGCCCTGGCCAACGTAGATGTCTTTGTTTCAGGTCGACAGCAATGCTAGCTAAACGCGCAATATATAGCCCTAGCCTTAGCGGCGTGCACTGGTCCTGCACTAATAATTGCATTTATAGCTTGTTTTATTTCTGTTTATTGCTATACAAACGGAGAAATTTTCCAAATTATATTTCGTCAACAAAACAAGTGATTTCGTCAACAAACAACAACAAAACACAATGTAACAGCGCCGCTACCTCCCGTCCCGTCTTCTCACTCTTACAAAATCGCTCAATAAACTCAAACTCTTTTATATTCCTAAATACATAGAAAGTATGATTTAATCAACAAAAGCTTGTCAATCAAATGGCAATCAATTTCAGCCTAAAAAAACAAACCATGTACTTTCTCTAGTGTGAATTGGGAATCCCAAAACACTTGAAAAAAGCGATCGAGACGGACCATCAACAAAACAAGGAAAACGTAAACGCGTCGAGTGACCTACTGCTAACGGTACACAGCGGTGGACGCAGGAGTGGACGAACGCTGGTCCGGTTATGTAGAAAGTGTTTCCCAGAACATATTACGTAGGTATATGATGAATTAAACATATGTGGTTAACAAAGATATTCAAAGGAGAAAGAATCGACCATCCCCATTTCAACGGGCACATGACGGACTGTAATATAATGCGTTGGTAAGCAGGAATGAATTAATTGATTCTCACGAATTAGTAACACACCATTCTTCAACCAAGCAGAAAAATAAGGACACAAGTACGCAATATCGATACTATCGATAGTACATTTCTATTGCGAAATTCAATTTGCTATTGAATCAAGACAATATTAATTGAATGTATATTCAATTTATTATGCTCAAGAACATAGGTACTTCTTAACGAAGAGAATTACTCATCAATAAAATGGGTATTGGCTTTGTTTGCCTTAAACCAGCTAGACAAATATGAGTCATACGAATCAACCGCTTTCACGTATCGTGCCGGCAAACTGTTGACGACTGCTGGCTCGGACGCAGTTATCAATGAACGGTTCTGGAACATTCTCCCCACACGGCCAAAGCCTATATAAGCCCTGCCGGTCGCCGCAGCCGGTATACTATTACGAAAGTCACACGAGAACGCGAACGATGTTCAAATACGCTGCACTCGCACTATTGCTACTTGCGTCCGCGCAAGCTAGGAAACACCAACACAAATATGAAGACCCGTTTGCGGCGCTGGACCAGCAGCTGTCACACTCCTTAGCCTTCCACTACCTCTGGCCATGGAGTCAACTCGTTCAAGCCGCCGCCGCCATGGATGCCGAGGACAATCTCGAGGAGCCACAGATCATTTCGGATCCAAAAGGCTTCGAAATCAATATGAATGTAAAGAGATTCAAGCCCGACGAACTAAGGGTTAAGGTGAAGAACCAGTACATCATCGTCGAGGGTAGGCACAGAGTAACCTCTGATAATACCCGCTTTATGGCCAACCACTTCGTTCAACGCTTCAACCTTCCCCCTGGAAGCAAGCAGGAGGAAGTAAAAGCCGTCTTGAAGGAAAATGGAATCTTGAGCATCTCCGCGCCTAGACACGAAGTGCCACCTCCGCTCCCGGAAAGGATTGTGCCCATTGAAGTGAGACTGCCGCAGCCCTCATCTGAAAAGCCATCATCGTCTTCAGAAAGCCCGATTGATGTCTCATCGGAAAAAATCGAAACATCTTCAGAAAAACAAGACACTACAGAAAAAATCGAGACTTCGTCAGAGAAAATCGACACTTCGTCGAATAAGGCGCCCGCTTCGTCCGTAAACCCAGAAACTGTTGTAGAAACTTCTTCAGAAAAGGCATATACATCGGGAGATTCACTTTTGGAGTTCCGTTTCGGAGCGGACAAGTCACATCATGTTGGAAAAATCAGGAAAAAGGAGCTGAAAAATACAGCTAAACATGTAAAAGACAACGAAGTGACGAAAGGTGACGGGAACGGCCTAGATTACGCACTCATTGAGGCGGAGGAGTGAAAACAGGGTTAATACTACCTTAAAAGACTGATAGCTTTAAAGCGGTGCTGTGAAAAATATAATCTCTTTTGGTTCCGGAGCTTCAAAAATCGATATTGTGTACTGTCACTTAACTGAGAAATCGGAAATTTGACGGTTAGAGATGCCATGTTAATCCGGCAAAGTAGACACTAAATTGTGTATACAATTTTATATTTTTTTGCGCGTGTATTAGTGCCTAAATTGCCATTTGAATTTGGACCTAATACGGGCGTATTATCATTGTGTATTCACGATGTAACTAGAAACTTTTTTATATAAGTCAGACTGTACCTAGAGGCTAGATTACTATTTATATAAGCGTTATTTTGTTTTGTGAATAAAAATGTTATTTATTGTAAGTTAGTTTCTCGTTTCATTTTATTATGAGATCAATCACTAAGCAGTTTATCTATACTGTTATTTAAAATAAAAATGCATTGAAACAAGTTAATTTACCAACATTAAAAAATCACAAAAAAAAAAACCTTCGATAATTTAGTGTTGAATAATGCAAAAGTGATATATTTTAAATTGTACATTAACATTATGACATATGAAAGTGCCCTTGTGGCCTATTTGCAGAATAAATGTTTGAATTTTGAATTTTTTGAATTGAAATATTGTTTAAAAAAAAGTACTACATGACGGATGACTTAAAAGGCTTCTTGTTATAAATGATATATAAACACGATTAAAACCGTTGTCCGTTCCGTTCCGACCCTAGATGACCCTAGTCAATAAATAACTCCAATGCTCGAACTCAAAGGTTTATTCCATATCCTTAATCCATCAACTCGTCAAATTACAGTATTCAATCAATTCGCTATTTATTGGGTCGTTCTTTTTTTTACCAACAATGCCATACATTTTGGTCTTAGGATATTTTTATTCACGAGTCCCAGTCCCAATAAAAGAAAGTTGCATTTTATTGGGATTATGTGATATTTCCTAGCGGTCGCGTTTGTTTTAGGACGATCCCTTTAGGACGCCTATTGGAGTTCAATATATTCGCGAATTTCACTTGCGCGATCGCGCTGTATTAGGACGATCCTTGACACAACTATATTAGGTAGTAGTAGAGATGAACAATAGGTGTCTACTGGGGCCTGTACCACAAAACTTTACAAGCGTACAATTCGACAAATTTGTCAACTTTTTCTATGGAAAATTGTACAATTTTGTCGAATTGTAGACTTGTAAAGTTTTGTGGTACAGGGGCCAGGACGTAGTTATGCAAAAACATCCAACCCAAAAGAGATCACCATTGAAATTTATGACTATTCGTTTTTCAGGAGTGGTCGCTTACGCAGATGACAGTACGGTCATGGAGAGATTTTTGTCCAGCGCAAGGGCTGGTCGTGATGAAATTCGATGTGAGAGAGAGACAAATGGTAGAGCGGATTAACTCAACCTTAAGTCTTGTCTCCTAATGGGGTGACAATAATCTGGTTATTTTCAATGCGACCAAGCCGCAAGCACATTATAAATATTGTTTAAAAATAGTTTAAAAAGCACTGCAGTCAAAAGTTGGATATTTTCATTAAAAATTGTATTATGGCCACAATCGACAAATATACGATTCGTATATAATACTGCACCATTTTCTCTGATTTCACTACAATTTCATTTTCCATTTCCATCAAGAAAAGCGGCTAAAGAGCTAGTCATAACTGTCCATAATACTTTTATGCTATCGCAGATAACCACGTTTTATCGAAATGTAGGGTTTTCATTGCGCTGCGGTCGTAAAGGCAAGATGAGTGTAACGCCATGTACTTACTCCCCGGCGTAGGTACGAGACTCACATGTGAGTTTCATCACATTGCGGGTTACCGAGGTATAATGATTTCAATTGATCTATCAAACCGCGCAATGTACCTAAGTAAAACCCTTATTCTAGTCTTGTATGGTATCGCTTTGGCTCATGCAATTACTATATTTTATTAAGATATTTCGTTTGAGATAAATAATATCGCTGACAGGCCCTTTAGAATATAACACGCCCTTACGGCACTTTTCTAACTTTGATGTGTACCTAGTATTATTTATAGTTGCAATTAAAACATACTCTGCCTTTGTGAAAGATATTTTTCGTGTATTAATAGCGGTGTCATATCAGAATTTAGCGTTATTTATTACAAAATAGTAACATATTTTTTCTTAAGACTGCGTCGTGCAGGGTAAATTATCAGCGCCTGTCAAATTTCTATTTTTTTAAATTATTTTCCCCAGTAACTCACACATACATATTTCACACACACTACTTCATTTTGTTGGCCCGGGTCATTGACTTACATTTTTTTAAATAGGTATTTTCGGTTGTGTATTGCCACCAGTTAATCAGAGTTAAAAACTCCTTAGAGAAATCGAAATTGTCATAACTTGTCACTGTACAATGACAATGCTCTGTCAATTTCTGTAAGGAATACAAAGTTTTGATTTACAATATTTGATGATTTATTAAGGCATGACAAAAATGTTAAAATAAAAGTCAAGTTCTGATCTGTCACCAAAACCTTACTTCTGAAAATTGGGATTTGATTTTAGTAAAACGCTCCTAATTATTCATATACAAATAGATTAAAATACCTATATTTAAGTGTATCAATGCCATAGCTTAAGCTGTTATGTTGTTAAATTATATTTAATTGAATAAATGGTGAATAAAACTTAAGAATGTGTAATCCTTCTGCAGGCAGGGTCACTACCAACTAAGCTAAAGCGGCTTTTATAGGTAATGCGAGTATTAAGCGAAGATACGGTTGTTTTATTTCGATATATATTATGTAATGAAACTTAATGAAAATTAATGGCAGTATTTTGAAATAAGTTTGTTAAGTATTCTTAAAACCTAATGATAATGAAATAAGTAGGACAAATATGATCAAGTAGGATTTAGTAAATCATTGTCACTATCTGTAATTGGAACTTGGCCGGCCGGACGCGCTATCGTGTGCATGGTTGAATGTACGAGTCCATAGTTATGTTATGACAAATTAGCTCTCATGTTCCTTCTTATAAGAACGATAATTGAATAGAATAATTAGTGGAGTAAATTTTATTGAACTTTTAACACTACTTGAACAATGGTTGCGTATAGCTAAATCCATGTACATGCTGCATACATGATGTAATGTAACAGTTATAATACTTATAATATACGCAATTGAAATTGCAATCTTACTATTATTTACTACGTTTACGTAACGTCCAAACAATTATTGCGACGTACTTTTTTTGTTTTTTCAACCCGATTGTGGCCTTATAGGTCGGGCCCAATAAATCGATAGGAGTGCGCGGTTGGAAAGTGGCCTGGGGAAAATCGAGGGGAAACCTCCGACATGACCACGCGGGAGGTTTAAACACTGGGATACTCTAAGAGTTTGCGCTCCAGTGAGATTGGTTACGCGGCTTCTACCGAATTTGAGTTGTGAGTGGAATCGAGCTACTTACTGGGAGTTTTGTCGCTGGTTCACTAAACTCTACTAGGCCCGACCTGGGTCGGACTGACTCTACCCGGTGTGACGTACTTACGTATATCCAAAGACTACAATGTATATACTAAAGTACGTATATCCGTATATCCAAAATCAAAGCAGTGAACCAAATAATTTCAAACCATAAAAAACAATCAAATAGAAATTAGAAACCGTACTTACAGACCTGCAGAAATAAGTAGGACTACATACATATATTTTGTATAAGACTCAGATTATACGTCGTCGTTAGAGATATAACCAAGATAAAATAAAAAAAACACATTTATATTTTCATTCTATAATTAGTATGACCATGCGGCTTCGACAGTACAATCTTCTGCTGCTTATTACTTTCTTTGTTGTGTGACACTGCAGATTGATAATCCACGATTCCTGAAGTTAAATCACGACATCTGAGATATATTTAGCCATTAAATGTATTCCTATTTGACGAGAAAGCGTGAATATCCACACAAATTTCAATAAGTATTCCAATCCAATCAATCCAATCAGTGGGTTCTTCAATGCTGAGGATCGTGACCGCTATGTCTCTGGCGGGGAGTGCAGATGGCTCGCCAGTGGTTCCGATGATGCGCTGCATGCAGCGCCTGGTATTCTCGGAGTCCGGCGAATTTGGAGATTTTTTTAATCCACCTGGCTGGCCCGAGCTCGTCTATCCTCCACCTTTCCCGTCATCATGATGTACTCGAGGCTAATAGGGACGACGCGCGATATGTCCAAAAAATGCCAGTAGATAAGTATGCGTTGTTGGCAAACTGTCGAGAGGCGTGTGTGTATGCGTATTTGGTGTTCGATATCAACATTATATACGTAAAATTATTGAAATATAAAGAAAGAAAAATGTACACAAATTTTCATTTGAAGTAAGTGACAAATGTCATTACGTTATAAAGATGTTCCGTCAGGGTGACCATTCATTGAAATTAATTTCCATTGTAATGAAACGCATCGGCAACCTTTTTGCGTCTAGAATGCGTTTTCGGGAAGGAAAAGATTATAATTTGAACGCATAAGTAAACTTTTGGGACCAAACACTGTATGTTCTCTAAAAAATAAAAGGCTAATACCAAAAATTCCATGTTAAAAGGTTCTTAAAACGCCACACGTCAATATTTATTTACCCTACTTCAATTAATACAATCTTTGTGTGTGGTATACATATTGTATTCGTATACGGGCAAAATGTCAAAAACAGAGCTGTCAAAGCGAAAAAAGGAGCATGCGTCTGCTCTCACCGAGGGCCAATGCCCATCTGTCGATTTTTCGAAAGTATGGTGGCAGGGAAAATGTATGGAAAAGTCACTAAAGTTTAGATTTACGTTTGAAATTCTCATTGGTCTTTGCGAGGAAAAATGTGAAAAGTGTGATAACTTATAGTGAATACTTTTGAGATTTGTTTGAGTGTGATTTTGAAACGAAATAATAGATTTTTCAATTCAATTTTGCCTAAACGCCGACACGCGTTCTTCTCATTTTTAGTGCAACTTTACGGTATTGTATTTATTAAAGTGTAATTTATTATAGATTACTAATAGTGATAACTTGTAAACACACTCTTTGTGATAATAATTACATATATTTTATATATTTTTGCAGAGAATCGTGACCTCCACAGATTGAGAGGTGAAGGCTGTTTTTGCTAAATATGCTCGGCGCCCTCTTAATAGGTATATAATCATCGCTGTAACACAAAGTGAGTTTGGTCTTGTTTAATGTCCAGGCATTATTTTCGAAATGTCAAGTGTAGTCGTAAAGTGTAGTGTATGCGTCGTATGTAGTCGAAATGTCAAAAGTTTTTAACATAAAAACATAACTCGTTAGGTCATAATCATAAGTACCTACGAATTGTGTGTTAAGGAGGATAGAGAGGGGAGAAGAGCAACTGACTGTACATGTAAGCCGTGTTCCGAATCACGCTTACAGCGCTATAAACGCGTTTAGGATCGGACCGAATCACGCTCCGTTTACATGAGATGTCGTGACGTCATGGACGGCGCCAGATTGGCGTTTACGATGCTCACACTCCCAGGCGTCAGCACCTTAAACCAAACGTCAAATTGACGTTTGATATATGAACATGACAGTAAACACAACATGCCCGGTCCGAAACAAAACACCACTCACGCGGCCTTGAGCGCGCTTACTGATTCGGACCGGCCGTCAGCACTGTTTAGTTTAGTTTATTATATCTCATTATACAAGTTTCATATAATACAACACTGTTTATACTACTAGTCATATAGTGATCGTTTTACAAAATATAATTATAATTGGGGAATACAGTTTGCAGCATATATACAAAATATATAGCTACATTTAATAAAGAAATAACAATATTGATTATACACACTATAGGTTAGTTAGACTGTAAACGCTGTGAGCGTTGTTGGCGTGATTCGGAACACGGCTGTAGTGAGCATGTGTTCTGTTTCACGTTCAGCTTTTTGTTTCTTTTTTAAACCCTGTTGTTATAATATAACATAAGTATACCTATTAACATAACATAAGTGTTACGAGTGTTACGAACTATAAATTGGCAAAGGTGAGTTTTAAGACTTTTAAGTGTAAATATTTTTTATTTAAATTAAAATATTGTTTCCACGTTCTGTTATCATTGTTATCTTGGCTTTTGGTGAATAACGATGTCTCAAACAATTATTGTACTAATTTCCTATCCATTTCAACAATAAAGGATAGGGCTAGTGTCCTGTCCACTTTTGGAACGCATGCCTGACTACGCAATCTTGCGAATCTTAAAAATCGAGAAACTGTGCACCTCTACTATAGATGAATCCTCCAAAAACTTAGTATAATACGGTACTTAAAATCACTCGAACAATAAAACTACATTGTGCCCCAGCGTTGCTATTTTCCGTTTTATGGCCAATGCGTTAGGACACACTTGTTCGCTTTGGTTTACGAGCTCCATTATGGCTGGTATCGTTTCTTAACAGAAACTAAAATACGTATTCTACTGTACAATGTCCGTTTAGATCAAAAAAGCAGATGGGACACAATTGTGTTACAGTGGGTATTTAATAGAGCTCCCGATACACGTGTACACGTTGACACGGGTACCCGTGTTCTTAAGCCCGGCGGTGCTAAGAACCCGAACTACACGAACCCGCCGGGATCCGTGAAACGTGTACACGGGTACACGCGAAATCACGGATCTTATTTACACGCCGGTTCGACCCTTCGTTCACGTGTAACGAAGATTCGTGCTAAGTATGCAGAGATTAACTATTTAACAGTCACGTATAGATGACAAGCGCCGCCGTGCCTACAACGCCACTGTCAATGTCATATATAGATGACAAAACGTACAATGACGACCTCTTTAGCTTAGTTGGTAGTGACCCTGTCTACGAAGGTGGAGGTTCTGGGTTCGAATCCCGGCCGGGGCATTTATTTGTGTGATGAGCATGAATATTTGTTCTTGGGTCTTGGATGTTTTCTATGTATTTAAGTATTTATTTATCTATATAAGTATGTATATCGTCGCTTAGTACCCATAGTACAAGCTTTGCTTAGTTTGGGACTAGGTTGATTTGTGTAAGATTGTCCACAAATATTTATTTATTTATTTATTTATTTTATTTACAATGTAAAGGCAACCTAAGTGCTACCAAGTAAGGTTCATTTTCCATTTTCTGCTACAAAAGACTTTGGCGTGTAAGACACGACTTACATAATTTACTGTGGCGGTCAAAAGGTTAAACGGTTTCCAGTTGTAATATCTATTTAAGTTACCAAATGGATGCAGTTAACTAAGCAAGACAGGCCAGTCTAACTAACCTTTAGTTAGACGTTACCAACTTTGGTCAGTTCAAGGTACCTACGTAGATATTCCTACTCGTGTGACTGTCGACTGGATACCTAAATTGCTGAATTAGTGAATCCCCGTTGCAGTTTCCACTTTCCAGTTAGGTAACTACTCAGATTTATGTTGAATGATTTAAACTAGCGGAAAACATACCGGTCTAATTATAAAAAATCAGATTGTTGTCATACCTATGTGTCTACTTTAGAGCGAGAGTAATATTTGTTCGCGTTTATTCTATATTATAACTGCCATTCCAATCAACTAAATAAATAAACATTTTTCATCCAATAAAATGAATGCCGAAGTTTTCAATGTTTTCATACTTGCCCGCTCCGAAACGTGATGAGCACTACTCGTAACAAAATATCTGTTCAAGCATCGACTTTAAGGTGTAAGTAAGAAGGTTCAAATTGTAATGACGATTATAAGTTGCCGTTACTAACAAAAAGTAACGTCGGCTAACTTACTCGTATTTTCCACAAACGACTATCGAGTCAAAGTGAATGTTTTGATAGGAATGCTTCGCATATTTCAAGTTATGTACAATACGTGAAGTGTACAACAACAGTACTGTCTGTTTGCTTAAAAATATGTTACTCTTGGCATTCAGGTATTAAACCAGTATTTCCGGAATTACAGAGTTAGGTATTTCGACTCTATAGAAACTGTTGGTTTACTTTGTACCTAATTGAATGTTGGGAGTCTTTGCGAAACTTGCCCGAATTCCGTTAAATAAATTGCTAAAAAACTTGACCCTCCGGGAAACTTACTTTTCACATCACCTATTCGGATAAGGGCTTTTTCTTCCCTGCTAGGAGGGATCAAAATGGCACTTTTCTTCCCTGCTAGGAGGGATCAAAGTGGCACTTTTCTGTAACGAGTAATAAGTTATTAGTATCGATTTTGATAAAATAAATGCACAACCATTGTTATTTCAGATCTTTCATTATCCTCAATAGGTGATGTGAAAAGCAGTATGTGGCACATGGAAGCAAAATTATTTCCAACTTGGGCGTTAATTCTTGAATCCCTCACTACGCTCAGGATTCTATTTTAGAATCCCTCGCTACGCTCAGGATTCTATTATATAATCCTTCTCTTCGTTCAGGATTCAAGTTACGCCCACGCCGTAAATATGTCATTTTGCTCCCTTGTGACACAATCTACTATTGATACTCAGTTTAAGGCGACTTCCTGATTTGTCGGTGCGGAGGCAGTACGATATGAGAAAAGTGCCAAATGTCAGTGTCAGCTGTCATTCGACTCGGTACCATTGTTTACTGCGCATTTAAATGAGTGCTTCCTGCCTGACTGGCGCGGGACGCGCGGTATCGGGACGATGCGAAGGCGGTGGTACTGCTCCGCTTCTGCGCATGATATTACTACTGCGCAAACGTAAAGCGGGTATTACACTGTCCTGGATTCAGGACACTTAGAAGGGTTCCGACCTATACGTTAGAGCGAGATGCTTCAACTCCCCTCCACTAGTTAGGACGCATGATTCAGGACAGTGTAATACCCGCTTAATACAGACAGTATTATATCAAGTGAGAATCTTTGCGACGTCAGTAAGTTTACATCAAAGAAGAAAATGTCACATATCGATCCCGCCCCGCCAAGTCAGGAAGTCGCCTAAGGCTGGGTTTTATGAAGAACTATTACGCCAAATAGGTTATTATGGTATTTCTACTCACTGAAAACTCATTTGAAACAACCTAGCAATGAGACGCGGATTCAGCTTTTTTTTTAACCTGACTGGGGTTTTAGTCCGAGCCCAATAACAGTAATACAGTGCGAGGCCTGGGGAAAATTCAGGATAAACCTGGGAAAATCCGTTTAGTTTTTTAAGGGGGGCTGAAAGCATAAATACTTCATTTTTCATTTTTTAAGAATATTGAGAAACAAAGGATTGGGACCCACTTATGAAAAAACTTATAATTAATTTTCTCCCTTTAAAATCTCATTAAATATTCATCCTAAGCGAAAAAGTGCATAGAACCTTTCTTGTAGAGAATTTTATGTAGATTACTAATACTCGTATCTTAGATTTTTTTTTGCTATGGGCCACCGTTTACGAGTTTTTTTAAGAAAAACAAAAAAAATACCTTTACACTAAATTCGTTACAATCATGTGTGAGTGGATGTAAGACTTAAGGCGAAGGGGCGGGCAAGCACTGTCCATACAAACTTTGTGCAAGTTTTTCTTCGTTTGTGTTTGCACTACAGTTAAAATGATTTTTGGTCAGTATGCTTTTTTCTGTTAGCCATAACCTGGAGAAATATTGTTTTAATTTTATAATTTTTTTGTATTTTTAAATTTTTAATTTTGTGGAATAAAAAAAATTCGGGAGTGCCAAAACCGACGAATAAAACGTGCACAGAGTTTGTATGGAGAAGTCCTTGCCCTACCCTGCGCCTTAAAGCTTTTAGCTTGTTGCCAGTAAGCGTGATGAATACTTGTTCAGTACCTAATTAAAAACCGGACAATCGGCAACTTTCTCTCAACTTTACGATGTGAAGGAGAAGTCACAAATGCATATTCATCCACATGCTTGCCTGTGGCCTGTGGCACTGCTCTGGTCATATATGTAGTATTAATAATAAATAGGCGGGAATTAAATAAGCATCAAGAGCTATCCGTTAGATCGTCATGCAGTATGGTCATAACTACCTTAGTTACCTATAAATGTCTTGTTTTACAATAGACGACCGCTTTAGCTTAGTTGGTAGTGACCCTGCCTACGAAGCTGGAGGTCCCGGGTTCGATTCCCGGCCGGGGCATTTGTTTGTGTGATGAGCACGAATATTTGTTCTTGGGTCTTGGATGTTTCCTATGTATTTAAGTATC
This sequence comes from Cenopis cana, assembly GCA_951800055.1. Classification (NCBI taxonomy): domain Eukaryota; kingdom Metazoa; phylum Arthropoda; class Insecta; order Lepidoptera; family Tortricidae; genus Cenopis; species Cenopis cana. The sequence continues at coordinate 14,543,006 of OX637476.1, read as the reverse complement.
TATTTATCTATATAAGTATGATTATCGTCGCCTAGTACAAGCTTTGCTTAATTTGGGACTAGGTTGATTTGTGTAAGATTGTCCACAAATATTTATTTATCTTTTATATTACGAGCGCGGGTGAGCCATGGTTGTGTGTCGATCTTTAAGTACATGCACATTGTCTATGTGTGTCAGCGTAGGAGCTATAAGTTCACGTTGTCTATGTGTTCCTATGTGTATTCATCATCATTGGCCTGTGACATCTATAAAAGATGATTTAAGCAGCGTCCATTAAATTGCGGCACTTTCGTACATGGCTAGTAAGGCCAATACGAGAGCGGCAGGCACGTCCGCATATATGTCAGGGAAATATCATGCTCGACGCTGTAACAGGTGCAGCAGCGCGTTGGTGGCTCAGCTCTCGTTTATGGGACAAGAGATCGAACCATGCGCTATCATGTAGCACCACGCCTTCACCCAGTGCCTTCCTCCAAATCTCACGGTCTGCAGCATACTTCTCCCCCTTACTTTCTCTATTTCACTAAGGAGAGTTTTACGTGGCAAACGAGAGGGCTCCATCCTTTGCACGTGTCCCAGCTAGCGCAGACGCCTCTGCTTTAAGACTGCTGCAATACTGGGTAAACGTGCGATGCTAAACACCCTCTCATTTGTAACTCGATCCTTCCACGTGATGTCTAAAATACGCCGAAGACAGCGCATATGAAAGTTGTTTAATTTCCGCTCCTGTTTGGTATACGATGTCCAAGTTTCGGCTCCGTACAAGAGTATGGACAAGATGCATGATCATCTGATCACACACGATCATCTTCGTATTAACGGTCAGGTGTTTATTATTCCATACTCTTGTACTTAGCCTCCCGAACATCGTGGAAGCCTTGCCAATGCGGGTGTTGATCTCCAGCTCTAGTGAAAGATTATTTAACACGTTAGAGCCAAGGTAACAGAAAGTGTCCACAACTTCCAGAGGCGAATCATCCAACAGAATTGTCGGGGCCCGATCTACGCCTTGTGCCATTACAACCATCTTCTTCGCATTTATAGACATAGAAAACATCTTACAAGCCGCGTCAAATTTGTCAACCATGCCTTGAAGCTCCTCCGGCGACGTTGCAACGAAAGCGGCATCATCGGCAAATAGTAAACTGTACACAAGTAAATCCTCGCGATATCTTTTGGATTTCAAAAGTGAGATGTTGAACAGTTTACCATCAGACCTGGTGTGTAGGTGTATGCCGTGAGTGGTATCGCCGTAGGCAACTTTCAAGAGCACAGAGATATACCGAACAAGGTAGGCGCCAACACACAACCCTGCCTTACTTCTCTGCGCATTTAAAATGGGTCTGAGGTGTTGCCATTGTAGACAACAGAGCGTTTCATGTCTTGGTGAGAAATTTCAATAAGGCTTAAAAGTTTCGGAGGGCAACCATTACCTTCCAGTATTGTATACAAGCCTTCTCTGCTAACGGTATCAAATGCCTTGTTCAAGTCAACAAATGTGTATTACAACTACAACAATAAGTAACCCGCGCTCGTAAGATAAAGGCACTATAACAAATAAGCACTTTCGCTATCAGTCAATTGTTCTGATTATTTTATTTTAGGGAATAAACTTCATGCAAGTTACAGTCAACCAATTTGATTTCTGGGCCACTTTGTACCATGTCACAGTGACAATTTATATGAGATCTCTAGCGGCTTTCATATAGATTTTCACTGCGACATGGTACGAAGTGGCCCAGAAATCAATTTGGTTAACCGTACAAGCTATATTATCTTATTTATCTTATATCATTACAATATCAATATCAAGAATGGTAGTGGAACGACGTAAAACCCTGCAACATCTCATATAGTCCCTTTATCCCTTTTCCGCGAACCCAATTAGGTACAGCCCCCACTCTTCCACTAGTTCAGGACTCGCGAAACTAAAACTCAACTGAAAGAAACTGTAAGTTACCTTAGAAAGTTATACTCCAACAAGATCCCAAATTCCCAACTAGGCTGGTTCTCACAACGCTTACCTACAACTTTCTGCAATAAAACCAGTATACATCAAATTTCTGAATACGAATAGTTGCTAGTGATCTCAGGGTCAAGTTAAACTAGTCATAAGAGTGGGTACCTTGAGATTTTGAATCGCATAGAGGTGTCGAACTGTAATAAGGTTAGTCGACATGTTGGTATATCGGGAACTGAGCGATAACTAGATTATTTGTTGGCTATACTCGTATATGGTTCCGAGGGAAACTAAAATGTGAAGGTCATTCATGAGTATGCACAATGGTACACGGACTAAGTGCTGAAAAAGGAGTCCATAAGTCATTCAGTCCATATGTCATTCATGAGTATGTACAGTCAGCGTCATATAGTAAGCAACCAAAGTGGCCAAATAGTTCGGCACACCATACAAAAGATATGGTGTACCGAACTATTATGCATTGCTGAGTGGAGACCTTTTCGGTAGCACATTCATGTTTGTTAGTTTGTTTTTAAGGTGTAATTTTCTTTCCTGTAATTTTGTGTTTGTGTTATTCGAATAAATATCTTTCTATTTCTATTTCTATTCTAACTATTTGGCCACTTTGGCTGCTACATAGGTATTTGGTTATTATCTCACCGACTAGGCATTTGGTGCCCACGGACAGAAAAAATACAGTCGGAGGCAATCCTTTTTTAGGGTTCCGTAGTAAACAAGGAACCCTTATAGTTTCGCCATGTCCGTCCGTCCGTCCGTCCGACCCCCGTTTTTCTCAGTAACCGTTAGTACTAGAAAGTTGTAATTTGGCATGAGTATAGATATTGATGACGCCGATAAAACGGTAGAATAAAATCTTGAAAATAATTTTTTTTTTAGGGTACCTCCCCTACATGTAAAGTGGTGGTGCAATTTTTTTTTCTTCCAAACCCCATCGTGTGGGGTATTGTTGGATAGCTCTTTTAAAAATATTATAAGGTTTCTAGGAGTATTTTTTGATTCAAAATATTATAAGGTTTCTAGGAGTATTTTTTGATTCAAGAATTGGTTGGCGTGATATTAAGCTTTGAAGTGATAATTTTCGTTATGGTCAAGTGTCCCCCCCCCCCCCTGCCAGCTAAACGGTGGCACCTAGGCATGTGAAAAAAATCATGGTAGTAGGATATACGATGAATTTAAAAGGAAAACTATCACAGCTAAGTAGACATTACTAGTTAACGAGTAATAGTCAAACTTCAGAAATGTACTTTGCATAAGCAAACTTTAGAACAATTTCCATTGATACCTTAGATAATGTTGTTAATTCTGTCAAAACATAGTAAATATAAGTTTGTGAACTTTTTAGTCCACATAATGTAACGGGTGGACGACTACGAAACCCTACCTTGCGCGTGGCCCGACACGCACTTGGCCGGTTTTTTTCATTTAGAAATCATTGCATTATGCTCCTATTTTCTTAACTGTAAAGCCAGGTTACTCGTTCACATATAACAAACAATTTGTTTCCAAAAACAAAATTATATTTATGTCACACCTGGCCATAAAGCGGCCATTATCGCACGCTCCGCGCGCGAAAAAACCACTTCCTGCCCAGGGGGTGACATAAAATTTTGTACTTAACACGGGCGGTAATAAAGAAAAGCCTTCGGCTCGGGCGTCAAATACATTCTTTGTTTTACCGCCCTTGTTAAGTAATGTACTATTCTGAAACACTAGCAACTGTTTTGCTACTCCCTGACTTGGCGGGGCGAAGCCGGTACGGTATGATTAACTAAGCTTTCAGAGTCAACCCTCATTTGAGTCAATTAGTTCAAGTAATTAAGGAAAACTTGGCGGAAATAATTCGTGTATAAGCAAATTTTAGCGTAAATAGTTGTAGGTAAATAAATATGTCCTTAACAACATACTAAAAGTCCTGGGGGTTGGGGGTGGAGATTTATAACGGGTCAAATAGCGCTTCTTTACTACTCTGTACCTACATTTAAATGAGTCCCTCCTGACTGAAACTCGGCGAATGAATGATTGGGCACCACAACAAATGCCCCGATGAAAAACTTTACCCTGAGTGAATTTCACCAAACGGGCATTTTTGTCAAATTCCCATGGAATTTTGAAATACCAATAATATATAGAAAATTTTATGCTGATAATTTGATAAAAAAATTAATAAACACAAATTTTCTTACGGGGTACTTATACATATAAAATTACGGAAGTTATTGCAATTTGAAAATTTGACCTGGGCACGGGAATTTATCTGTCCATGGGAATTGCCTTTTCTTAGAAAAAAATGTATTAAAATTATTATTTACCATCTAATTTATCAAGAATTATAAAGTTCAATTGTATCGAAGTTATTTAGCCTAATTTGACCAATCATGGGTTCAAGTTTCAACCGAGGAAATTTATATAAACCAAAAATCTATATTTTAAGTTAAATTTCTCTTTATACAATCACATAGCAACTTCTTTGCAGAAAATCATACACGTATTAATATGTAAAACTATCACTAAATGCAGATGCACATATAGACGCTCGCAACTCCAAAAGCGTCACGGGTGCGTTGCTGACCTTTTATAAAATTTGAGATGTCCGCTTTTACTTGTTTGCCACCGTCGTTGTATATAAAATGCGTATGTATCGATATATACCTACATGATTTCATGTACATAATGTTCATTGACTTTGTTCATTGATTCTTTTCAAATATTTAAGAAGCTAAGTGTAATTGTAGCAGTCGGCCTGTTTTTTTTAAATAAACGCATAAACTACAACTCTAATCGATATACTTAGTAGAAATTATATTTATTTATGCATTTCATCGATAATTATTGTTATTAAATGCGGTTTATTAACAAAATAAGTGACCCTTCCCAATTCCCGTGCCCCAAAATCAGCTGTTTTGGGTAAACAAGCTATGGGAATTAGGACACGGGAATTGGAAATCGATATAAAAAAAATCATAAAAAATTCAAATCGCATGTTAATAATATTTTAAGTTATCGTTTATATAGAGACACCAAAGTGCTTTATAATGCATACATATGTTAATGATTACTTATGTAAGAATTTGAATTTCTAAGGGCCACCGAAATTGCAAGCAAAAGCAAAAAAATTGTCGCCCACCCAGAAACCGAAGTACTTAGGTAGTTTACTCGAACTTAATGCGGTTTGCTATATATAATTTTTTTATATATAATAGCTGACATTTGAGAGCACATGTGAAGCAGGACGCGAAGCTGATCAAATGTAAACGATGGCTGCCAGGGACCTTTGAATTTTGCCGACAAAATTGAACTCTCGCGCTCGGACGATTTTTAAACATCAATTACAAGTTATTCACCACAGTGAAGTGAATAGTGTCTGTGCTCAGTGATAGTAAATATAATCGAGTTAAAGTTTTTGACACGAAATCAGTGATTCTAATGTACAGTTTTTGATAGGAATTTTTGATTGATTCAAAACTCGATGCCGGACAGGGCACGGAGTCTTAATTTGAGCGTTTAGGTATTTTTTAATGTATTTTAAAAACAAATATGTCAGTGAATTTGAGTGGACCTCAACGTGGAAATATGTATTCTTTATGAAAAAAAATAAATGGTACGTATTATCTCATGCTACACTACGATTTTCAGCTCGGACACAAAAAAAATCGAGTTTAGAAAATGACCCCCCTCTTCAAATATGCACAATGTGAGTGAGACAAACAGCGGCTGCTGAGACGCGAAATACATCTTCTTGACAACCTTTAGGCAATATGTTATGCTGTTGTTCGAGCCGGCTTGAAAGAAGGATAACTATTCAACTATAGTAATTCAATCGCATTAATGAAGCCTTGAACGTATCACCACTGCGACACTGCTTCCGTAACTGGAGTTTCAAATCATAACTTATAACGAAATTCGGCAAACTTCGTCACTTCATCCTCGCTCAAACTTTGGTTAATGTGTCAAACTTAATAGTGTCAAACTTGTAAGAGGTCTATGAAGATGACGGTTTTGACACTGAATTTCAATTGGCATGTTATAGCTGTCATATTTCCTGCATACGAGTAGATATAGTATACAGGGTGTTTGGTCCATCGTTTGCCAAATTCAAATGCCGGCTAGGTGTGCTCACTTGCTATCTTTTCGTGCTTTTAAAATATTTTTTCAGCCCACGCATTTATTTCTGTGTTGTTAATTTTTTTTAGGAATCCTATAGGTTGTTTAACCTTAAATTAAAACAAATGTAAGCTCTAGAGCCTGCATTTTTTATTTTCATTGCAATGTGTATGATGTACGGCACTATCAAAATCAAAATTACTACTGGCAAATAACGTTTAGTTTATTTTTTATTGACCTACAAAGATTTTTCAAGATGTAAAAATTCAGTAAAAGGTAAATTAAGATTCGCAATAAAAAAAACTAAAAGAGATGATGTTCTAAAAAAGTGTGCTAGTTAATCCTCTTTCTAATGATGTGCATTAATGCCAAAACACCTTACATGTACACTTCAGTAATTTGCCAACTTTGTGACGCATTCGGCTAATAATCGAAATGTAACTTTACCTTTGGGGTGAAATTAGGTAAGCAGGTTATTGTGTGCGCTAAACTAGTAGGTAATGCAGCCTGTCTGTATCCTGCAATTCTGTAGACGAGTCTGTCCCAAAACGTAAAAGTTTAACTCAGTTAGGTCTGAGGAACTAGGACTGTGGCAGATAACGAACCAGAAGCCGATAAGCCAAGAAATCCTGGAACGGAAATGGCGATGGATTGGGCACGCGCTTCGACGATCGGATGACCACTTGTCCAAGTAGGGCCTACGCTGGCAATCTACTGGCAGAAGACGGCCGGGGCGTCCTCGAACCACATGGAGGCGCTCAGTTGAAAAAGAGGCTGGTTCAAGTGGCCTTGGCTGGGAAGAGCTGGAAGAATCTGCGCAAGACCGTGACAAGTGGAGAACTCTTCTACGAGCCCTATGTCCCTAATGAGGGATAACAGGAACTCATCATCATCATCATCATCAGGTCTGAGGAACTTGGAGGCAATTGGAGCCCCACACACGGTGGACTGATGACCTGGTAAAAGTTGCGGAAGTCCGATGTATGCGGGTGGCGCAGGACCGGTCATTATGGCATTCTTTGGGGAATGCCTATGTCCAATAGTGGACGGGGTTCTGCTGATATGATGGTGATGATGTTGGTGAATAATTTTACATACATGTTTATTAAATTCGATGGTGCATTAGAGGTACTCAATCTTCTGTCACTATATTTGTGTGATTTAACTTTGCACATTTAGGTCCATACGATAAAATAGTTTCAGCACAATTAATCCTCCAAAAGAATCACCTAAGTCGCATGCATCCGAAGGTCACTTCTATTAACTCCATTAGGTTTGGACAAGGCAAATCTAGATTTAGATGGGGCTTGGGGGCCGATCGCCCTTGCGGGACCCACACCCGCTTGATAGATTGATTGCCTCTTAATGGGGCCCGCATTTGCAATTGTATCGATACACGTACTTAAATTATACCTACTTGAGGAGGAGTCGATTTCGTTACATGTTTCGAGGCTATATCCATTTTTATCGATTGTAGACATTGTATAAGTTTTTGTGGCTAAAATTACTAATAACCAGCACTTAACGAGGGAATGAATTAGCTTCCAATACAACCGTACCGAACCAGTGCTTTGTACCACTCCCATTAACGAAGGCGCCGTTATCAAATTTATTTTTCACTTCTCATACTCGAAAAGTGTGTCATATTAGACCTGTGAAGCGGGGCTAAAGTAATACATTAAGGCTGCGTTTCCACCAGAGATGTGCGAGGATGTGTTTTCATATATTTGACACCTCGCTCGGCGCGTTGCGAGGTGTCAAATGTATGAAAACGCATCCTCGCACATCTCTGGTGGAAACGCAGCCTTAAGCCCTACGGAGGCGAATACGCAAAGCGAACACGCATAGCGAAGTGAGACCTTAGAAAAAACATGCTGTCAAATTAGACATACTTATGTCCGCAAAGAGTTTTATTATTCATTTTTGATGGATAATATGGGTTAGTATCAGCTCGTCTAAAAGTAGAAATAGCAACTCGTCTAAAACGCAACTGGTCACTGCATCAAAACGCAGCTAAATGTATTTTAGACCATTTGTTTTTCAGGTGACTTGTATTTAGCTGCGTTTTGATGCGGTGACCAGTTGCGTTTTAGACGAGCTGATACTAACCCGATAATATTTGTTTTCTCGCAATCGAAGTGAAAATTAGAGTGTATAACTTGTGTCTAAAAGTCATATTACCACTCGAACAATTTTAACCATCTCCTGATAATATGGCTCACTTATGACCCTTGTCATACAATCTACTAGTACGCTTACATAACGTACAGTATATGTTTTTTTTATTACCTACAACTATCATTACAGGTTACCCCAATCACAGAAGGTCCGTTCCCGCCGTTCTTGAAAATACATACCTAAACTTGAGGGTTGCTTCTGTATTGATTCTGAATTTTAAAAAGGAGTAGGTATAATAAAAATTCTTCAACATGACATTTAAATATGAACCAGCGTATCTTGGTAAAAAACCGGCCAAGTGCGAGTGGGACTTCGCACATTTAGGGTTCCGAATCAACCTCAAAAATATGATTTATCAATATATTAGTATTTGTTGTTAAAAAAATATACGTAATATTGAAAATTGTCACCAAATTTCAAGTTCATAGGTCAATGAGAAGTCTAAAAATTCTTCGGAACAAATTTTGTGACAGACGACGGACGGACGGACGGACGTCTGGGCGACACCAATAGGGTTCCGTTTTGACCCTTCGGGTACGGAACCCTAATAAATTGATGCGTGACCCGCTGCGAGTTGTGACTTGTGACCGGCGGCGGTCGAGAGCGCCAACAAAGAATATAAGTACCTATTAATTAGGTACCTACTTAACTAAACAATAGTACTTAAATACTGGCGTTTTACCAGCGAACGATAAGATAAATGTGTAATGGTTGATCGTCGTTATCAAAGCGGCTAGTTTCAAAAAAATTCCTACCTACCTATGTATTGTAACTACCAAAATGAGAAAACCGTTTTATTTACCTTTCAATATCGTTTGAAAATTTGAAGAAAGTGTAAGCACAGTTTTTTGTTGTATTTAAACAATAAAATACATTCCAACTGTAATAATATCGGTTATTCATTTTGACGTACGTGACACAAAGTACCTACGTAGCGGCGGCGACGACAAGTGATCAACGCGCGCACAACTAGCACTCGCGACGCGACAGTGACAGTCGCGGCTAAGCTCGTCCGAAATCAACCGAGAATGCCTGTAAATGTTATGTCTGTGTGCGTGCGGCGAAAATGGCACTTTGTACTGAGCGGACTCTCTGCTCCGGCGCGCGCCGCCGCTATTTACTTTGTGCCCCAATGCAATAGTGCCTTAAATAAGATTTACTTAACCTAATTACAGCAATTTAACACTAAACACAAACATACATTCACAAATTCAGACATTGAACAATAAAAAAGATCAGTTCGGTCAGCAAACATAGCTGCAGCAATATATCCGGGTTGCAGATGTTACCCCGAAAAACTCGGACAAGGTAATATGCCAACGAGAGATCCCTACGCGTCTCTAATTTATTGTAGCCTACCATACCTATGGCGAAAGATGTGGGGTATCAACGGATAGAAAGGGTAGACTCTCTAACATGAGGCTGTAGTTTCTCTCATGCGGTGCCCATATTGCAGCATTGCACTCTAATTGGCTTCTTACAAGAGCATTATACAACGCTGAAATGGTTTGTATATTTTTAAAGCTGCTCGACGAAGAGCGAAGCCAAGAATCCGAAATGCCTTTTTTGAATATGGTCCCTGAACGTCAAGTCCATATTAAGGCGTACCCATCTTTAACCGAGTCGGCTCTCGCTATTAACTTCGTTCCTGCTACTTCATATTAGGGTATTAAATAAAGGTAAAAATAAATTATTGTTTATTTGACTAATAAAAGATCTAACGAAAATACTCGGAAAACATCTTAGTGACGTCAATAAGACAGTATGTCCTTACAAACTTCATACTAACAGAGCGTTTTTGACATTTACTATGAGTAAAATACCGTATTGTGATTGAGTGGTGTTTTGGCCCGAGCGAACGTGATCGTGGCAAATTTTTCTTCATTAAATGGCATCTTAGTCCTGTTGTTATGATGTGTGATTTCTTCATAAACTGAATTATACCTATACATATAATCTATACATTAGCTAAATTAATAACTAAAATAAATAAATGCTGCCCTTTAAGTGCCTCTATTATTATTATGGAACTCGCATACATGTGCTCGCTTGCGCGGCGACGGCCGGGCCATCGACTGACAGGCCGCCTCAGGCTGTGAGAGCGTGACGCTCCGCTCATTGAAAGCCCCTGCCCTTTTGAGGCCGACCGTACCTTAACTAGCCTTCACAGAAAATGAACCATCAGCGTCATACAATCCTTTCTTCTTGTATTGTGGGTAGTATTCATTTTTACTATATGAGCTAAATTCATGGCCTCCATAAGGCTCATGTCCATAATGAGGGCCAAAGTCGTGATAGCCAAAGTCGTCGTGGTGGCCAAAGTCGTTGTGGTGGCCAAAGTCGTGCTCGATTTCGATGTATTCTTTATCTCGCTTCTTTTCTTTGAGGTAGTGGATGAACCAGAGAACGAAGTGCCATCCTTTGGAGAGTAGAGCGAATAATATGAAGCCGTAGACAATTTTAAGGACGACCAGCTTCGTTACCATTACATAGAAGAAGTGAACTGGGGACAAAGAAAACGATATTTATTTATTTATTCCTCGTGCTAAAGAAAGAAAAACATTTATTCGTGGCACAAAAAACAGACTAGCGGTAGCTAACACTTACAGACTAGCGGTATAGGTAGTAGATTGTGTCTCAAGGAAGCAAAATTATATATTCACGGCATGAAGGTCTATTAAATCCTGAATGAAGCGAAAGATCTTGAGTGTGCTGCTTTCACACAGCCTATGAGATCCGCTGCTAAAAACATGAAATTTCTTACAAATAATTTTGCTACCAAGTGGCACAATACTGCTGTTCACGCCTTCTATGAGGAAAAGAGTCATTGTTGCCCTCAAATTATGGAAGAAAAGTACGACTTTGTCCCTCATTCGAAGGCAATAAATGACTCTTTTCTGAATAGAAGTTTTTTTTTATGTTAACACGTTTACCTAGACTAGCATTGACGTGTTAACAGAAAAGACAATTATTACATTGCACATAAGATACAAATAAATAAATAAATAAATACGAAATCTATTTAAGCGTTTATCAAAAAATACTGACTTCCCTTCAAATAAAATACTGAATTCCACAGCTAAAATATGAGTTGCACAATTGACAATATTTCATAATTTCCAAAAGTCTTAATTCGAAAACCATTTCGGTAAAAACGTGTGAAGTACACAAAAAACATTTTTATAGATTTTTTTCTCCGTTAATTTTGGAAAAAATCGCAAATTACTGTAAACCGAAAGTTGACGTCATCTTCCTCGCTGTATTCAGGGAGACCTTAATACAGAGTACAGACAATCGCTGCTCTGCAGTGGCTCTGGATTCTTGTTGGGAAGATGACGTCATATTTTACTTACGCCCTTTTGGAATGACCTACTTTTCAACGTGTTTTTTTTTGTATGAAATAATGAGTTAAATTGAAAAAGAAAAAATACTAGTTCTAACTAGTTCATAAAATATAGTAGTTAAAAATATGAAATGTTGTCAATTGATGTGCAATCAGTATTTGAGCTGTGCAATTAGACAGTTTTAGGGTTTGTTAGGGTTTTTTTGAAACTGTCCAAAATAAACTATGCTAGATTAAGCAAAAAGCTATTAACTACAGACATTCGTTTATAAAGGTCTCTTTAAACTCCTCCTTACAGAAGGAACCTTGTAAAATATAGAACCCTAAAAATACCCCTAAAACCTAAACCTAGTTTTGGTAGGTATACAAACTATCTAGAGTTCGGTATACGAACTAGCTAGAGTTCATTAATGTCTCTCAAATAGTTCAGTAATTAATGACGAAATAATATTTAAAGGGCTGAAAGTTTAAGCCCTAAAACTAAATTTATAATTAGTTTGATTTAAAAAAAACCATGCATATCACTAACATTTGATTGTGTTTCAGTGTTATAAATGTTATGCGAGTTGCGTACCTACATACCTAGCTGCTCCAGAAAACTTTAATAGTACATTACTTAACAAGGGCGGTAAAACAAAGAATGTCTCAGATCGCAGGTATTTGACGCCCGAGCCGAAGGCAAGGGCGATAAATATGCGATCTGAGGCTTTCTTTATTACCGCCCGTGTTAAGTACAAACTTTTATGTCACCCCCTGGCCAGGAAGTGGGATATTCCGCGCGCGGAGCGTGCGGTAATTGCCACTTTATGGCCAGGTGTAACATAAAGATAAATTACTCATTATTTATTACATACACATTTAATTTAATTTGTAATTTATGAATTTCAATGACTTGTATAACTAATATGTTATCAATAAATAATTGAATCGAATTGAATATATGTACCTAGTTAGCATATGAGAAGGAAACGGACAGAGCCTTTCTTAGTTCGTTCGTTCGTTCTGTCAGGGAAACGAAAAAAATATCACATTAAAACCTACAGTTTTGGAAGCTTTTTCTATTCACCTGTGGGTTGACGGCGAAAAAAACAAAACAAAACAATGTTTTTGTTTACTTGACTTGTATTCGCGTCACCGGTCGACATGGGGTTAAATAGGAACTTTAGATTATCATCGTGCGTGCTCTAGTGCTAGAAATTAAAAAAAAAAAATTACGCTCGGGCAAACTCGGGATTATTTTGACGACCGCTTTAGCTTAGTTGGTAGTGACTGCCTACGAAGCTGGAGGTCCCGGGTTCGAATCCCGGTCAGGACATATATTTGTGTGAAGAGCACGATTTGTTCCTGGATCTTGGATGTTTTCTATGTATTAAAGTATATATGTAAGTATGCATATCGTTTGTTTAATAAACATTGTACAAGCTTTGCTTAGTTTGGGACTACACGGAAAAAAAGGAATACTTCAGCCAAGAATATGAATAGTCTTAGGAATATTGTGTAGATCTAAGTAAATATTTTCTTAAGAGAAGAAAATATTCTTAATCCAAGTAATCTTGCTTTCTTTAATGAAGAATAATATGTTCTTCGATTTTTTTCTTGCTCTAAGCAAATATTCTTAATTCAAGAATATTGCGTTCTTAACTGCAGACAACTACCTATTTTAAATTAAGACTAGAAAAAATTTTGATTTAAAACAATGTAGTCTTCTTGCAAAATAATATTTGTATTGGTTCAAAATATGAAGATTCTTCTTGGGTCAAGAAGTATATATTTTTGAACTAAGATAATATTCTAAACTGAAGAATATAGCATTCTTAACTGAAGATAACATTCGGTTTTAAATAGAGACTATGAAAAGTTTTGGTTTCAAACAATGTAGTCTTCTTTCAAAATAATAGTTTACTTGGTTTAAAATAAAAAGTTTATTCTTGACTCTAGAAACATGTATTCTTTTTTGAAGAATCGATTTATCAATAGAAGAACATGGTGGTCTTGTTTCGAGAAGAAGCATTATTCTTCAGCTAAGAATATGTACCAAGACTTGGTGTCTTACTCCAAAAAAACACTTTTCTTAGTTTGAATAATTTCATTCTATTTTGACTCAAGAATGCCCATATATTGTTCTGATACTGTATTAGTTTTAAGCCAAGTACTCTAATTTTCTCAATTCAAAACAATTTCCTTTTGCCTACCAAGAAATGTATATTCTTTATTGAAGAATCGATTTATCAATAGAAGAACATGGTAGTCTTGTTTCGAGAAGAAGCATTATTCTTCAGCTAAGAATATGTACCAAGACTTGGCGTCTTACTCCAAAAAAACACTTTTCTTAATTTGAATAATTTGGTTCTATTTTGACTCAAGAATGCCCATATCTTGTTCTGATACTGTATTAGTTTTAAGCCAAGTACTCTAATTTTCTCAATTCAAAACAATTTCCTTTTGCCTACCAAGAAATGTATATTCTTTATTGAAGAATCGGTTTATCAATAGAAGAACATGGTAGTCTTATTTCGAGAAGAAGCATCATTCTTCACCTAAGAATATGTACCAAGACTTGGTGTCTTACTCCAAAAAAAACACTTTTCTTAGTTTGAATAATTTGGTTCTATTTTGACTCAAGAATGCCCATATCTTGTTCTGATACTGTATTAGTTTTAAACCAAGTACTCTAATTTTCTCAATTCAAAACAATTTCCTTTTGCCTACCAAGAAATGTATATTCTTTATTGAAGAATCGATTTATCAATAGAAGAACATGGTAGTCTTGTTTCGAGAAGAAGCATTATTCTTCAGCTAAGAATATGTACCAAGACTTGGCGTCTTACTCCAAAAAAACACTTTTCTTAATTTGAATAATTTGGTTCTATTTTGACTCAAGAATGCCCATATCTTGTTCTGATACTGTATTAGTTTTAAGCCAAGTACTCTAATTTTCTCAATTCAAAACAATTTCCTTTTGCCTACCAAGAAATGTATATTCTTTATTGAAGAATCGGTTTATCAATAGAAGAACATGGTAGTCTTATTTCGAGAAGAAGCATCATTCTTCACCTAAGAATATGTACCAAGACTTGGTGTCTTACTCCAAAAAAAACACTTTTCTTAGTTTGAATAATTTGGTTCTATTTTGACTCAAGAATGCCCATATCTTGTTCTGATACTGTATTAGTTTTAAACCAAGTACTCTAATTTTCTCAATTCAAAACAATTTCCTTTTGCCTACCAAGAAATGTATATTCTTTATTGAAGAATCGATTTATCAATAGAAGAACATGGTAGTCTTATTTCGAGAAGAAGCATCATTCTTCACCTAAGAATATGTACCAAGACTTGGTGTCTTACTCCAAAAAAAACACTTTTCTTAGTTTGAATAATTTGGTTCTATTTTGACTCAAGAATGCCCATATCTTGTTCTGATACTGTATTCGTTTTAAGCCAAGTACTCTAATTTTCTCAATTCAAAACAATTTCCTTTTGCCTACCAAGAAATGGATATTTCTTATTGAAGAATCGATTTATCGATAGAAGAATATGCTAGTCTTGTTTCGAGAAGAACTTATAATTCTTCATTTAAGAATATGTACGAAGACTGTCTTATTCCAAAAAAAAAAACACTTTTCTTAGTTTGAATAATAAGATTCAATTTTGACTCAAGAGTTGACTTTGACTTTGAGTTCTGATTTTGTTTTAATTTTAAGCCAAGAACTATCGTTTACTAAATTTAAGACAATTAAGAATATTAACCAACACTTTGTGGCTTAATTTAAAAAAACAATTACTTGGTTCAAAACATTTGGTTTGATTTTAACTAAGCTGTCAGTTCAGAAATGACAACCGAATGACAGTGGTACGAGAACGAGTACGTATTAAAATAAAAGTTTGAATGTCCCACTATCGGTAAAAGTAATTCGCTACACCGTGGCATTTATTAGTCTCTTTATATTTTTGCCTATGATAGGTTTAACTAGGTATCTAACAGACAACAGACAAGACATCGGGTAGTTTCCCATAGTGACAAAGCTCATGAATACTATGCATTGATTCAGGATCTAGACACGCGGCAGCGTGTCAAGCCAAAGTTCAAAAAAAAAAGAACTGGCGTCGCAGCGGCCGTGTGTTATATTACACTAACCATTTGGTGGCACTTTTGACCCCTACGTTACTCAAAATGTATTGAACGTAGACATATGAAATTTGGTACGTTTATTAAGATCCTTAAGGCTAACCAGATCCCCAAATTTCATGAATATAGCTCAATCGGTTATTAAGATACAAACATCTAAAAATAGGATTTTTTCTACATACTTAGGTTAGTTATTGGGGAAAATATAATCAAAAACCTAACCCACTTCCAGGTGACCTAGCAAGTTGAAATTTGGCATCGAGCTGGGTAAATGTATGATTACGAACCTGAGAACCATAAACAGTGTTTTTTTTTAGGTTTTAAGAACAATTTTTATTTCGGTACACACTAAGCGCCTATTGATTTTGTACGGGCAAAAATGTACATATGTAATTTTGAAACAGAAGCACTCATAAGGAGTTTGTAATGGAACGAAATGGATTTCGAAACAATTAGAGATAGACCTAGCATACGGTTTCCATACGTCCCGGTACGCCGCCACATGTCCCGGTTTGAAGCGTGGTGTCCCAGTGTCCCGGCCATTAATCAAGGATAGTTTTAAATTAGTAGGGATCCACTAGGTAAATAAGTATACATGTACGTACAATAGGCTCTGTTCACATGCAACAATAATCAAACAAAAAGGCATAAATGACATCCAATTTAGTTGATTTAAGTATACGTACGTATACGTACGGTCCATGAGATCTTAGCCTAACATGGAAAGAAAGGTCATAAATGGGTAAGGCCGTAGATTTTGCCACTTAGTAACGTTGATACTTCAACGTTATGGTAACGTTGAAGTAACACGAAAATAACGAGTTTAAAGCAGTAACTTATTGTTTCTGGCGTGTACGAGTTTGTACAGTTTCGTAACTACAGTTTTATTTACACAACATAAAACCATCGAAATTATAATACGCTAACTTGCACGATATTGTAGAAATCCTTACAATACCTTACAATACAGTCAACGTTACCGGTAACGTTGAAGTAACGTGGAAGTAACGTTGAAGCAAGGTTTTTCAAGTTATAATTGACAAGTTAAAATAAGTATAATAGGTATATTATACTTACAAGTCCCGCTTATTTCTAGATTGTATACCTATATTAGTATTGTTTAACGTTTTTGAAACAATTAAAAATAACAATAATAATGAATAAGTACCTATTTACTTTATAGCCCGTGCCAGATGGACGAACACAAGCCCAGAGACCAAGTAGCACGGACCGTCTAGATAGCTGTTTCCAGCAAGACCTCCTTTGATTAGCGGTTTTTGCAGACCAAGGTCGCTCGGTCCCTGGGCTTGTCTTCGACCGTCTGGCACGGGCTTATATCTTTCTACCCAAGACAATGATTCTTAATCGAAGGTTGACAGTCTTGAATGACGAGCGAGTCATCTACCTATAATACCTAACTACTAAAATACTACCTTATCCAAACTTATATTATTATACCTATTGTAAATGCAAAAGTGAGTTTGTTACGTTTTCATGCACTAGCCAACCAATCATCGTAAAAGTTTGCATGTAAGTACACGTTGTCCTCCCAAGATAATGATGCTTCATTGAAGATTGTTGTGAATTCGTGCTTTTTAAGAGTCCGACATTTTTCGCTATTTTGTTAAACTTAGTAAGTAACGTTGTTTCTCATAGCGAAATTGCATTCATACCAATTTTAATGCATTGTAATGATAGATTATTTCAAGTTTTAGAGAATAATTATTAGTGTGAAAATTTTTGGAAATTTTAATTTGATTTTGAATTATTTAGTACCTCAGTTTAAAAAACCAGCCAAGTGCGAGTCGGACTCGCGCACGAAGCGTTCCGTGCCATTATCTATAAAAACGGCAAAAAATCATGTCTGTTGTATGGGAGCCCCCCGAAATATTTATTTTATTCTGGTTTTTAGTATTTGTTGTTATAGCGGCAACAGAAATACATCATCTGTGAAAATTTCAAGTAACCTTTCAACAACTTTTTCTTTTTTCACTTTTTAGGGTTCCGTACCCAAAGGGTAAACCGGGACCCTATTACTAAGACTACGCTGTCCGTCTGTCACCAGGCTGTATCTCAAAAACCGTGACAGGTAGACAGTTAAAATTTTCACAGATGATGTATTTCTGTCGGCCCTATAACAAAAAATACTAAAAAACAGAATAAAATAAATATTTAAGGGGGCTCTCAAACAAAAAAATAAAGGATTACGTAAAGATACCAAAAACGAAAAAATTCAAATTATGCACAAATAATTGATATTTAATTCAAATCAAAAACTGACATTTCAAATTTCGCTCGTAAACGCTCACTGGCTTGACGTGACGTCACTGCATAAAACGTCAAACATTTCATGGCGCATGATTTTTGTTTGTACATCACAGTAATTATATATTTTCAGTTTAATTTACACCACGTCGGTGGCAAACAAGCGACAAGATCATTACAGACAAGATAATTAAATGTGACCGTCCATCACACAGAGGCCCTTATGGTCGGTATTGAGTTACGCACGGATCTATAATCTACAATACATAAGCTACCAAAAACAATAAAAACCATGACCCTAGGTGCCATACTTTTTTTTAAAAAAATCATCAAAGTTACGCAACCCAAAAAAAAAATGCACTTTAGAGAAATAACTAAGAGAAGTTTAAAACTCATTTAAAGTATATTCCCGTGGGAAGTTACATAGATGATGGTAGATCCTGAATCCTGAGGTTCTCTTCTATAGGAAACAATCAAAGATTTTTCAATTCCACTACCCCGTTGAGAAAAAATGGCCTTTGATCAGTGCAAGGCGCCGACCGTAAAAAAATAAGGAAGTTTGTAATATGTGAATTCTTATTTCGTATTTTGTGATCTTTGTCATAGTGTATGCTAGAAAATAGTTTTCTTTACACCTCGAATGGAAAATAAAAACGAAAAACTAACGTGATATATTTTTTTTAATAAATATAGAAAATTATATTTTTTCTATCTCGTCACAAATAAATTTAACAAGTTCCGTGTAGTACATCATACTTACCTGTAATAAGTCTAGACAAGCATTACACAGGTTTTAATTTTTTTTATGTCAATTAGTTTCAGTTTTATGACCGATTAAAGTTACATGAAAATCAAGGTTTACTTCCATACATTTGAGAAAAGGGCCGAATGTAACCAAAAATGTAAGTAAATAATAATATTTACATTATCTAAGTAGCAATCTTGTATTAGAACGTAATTCCGAATAAATCTTTTCATTACAAGTTTTTTGAATTTTGCGTAATTTTTAAATTATACGAAAAAGCAATTTCGCATAGTAATAATTATTTTTTAACTCTATTAATAAAAAAAACGGACCAAGTACGTGTCGGACCACGCACAATAAAAAGTTCCGTACCGACACCTACTAGTCCATATTTAAACCCACTATATGATACGTCGAATCGAAAAAGGTCGTATCTTCATAGTAAACTTACTGCACTTACGCCCTTTTGTTTGGGCAAAACAGTTTTTCAGCAATTACTCAAAAACCAGTAGCCGTATTTTTATCAAACCAAAAATCGTCGTAAGTATTTATTAATGTACAGTCACCAGCATCAATATCTGCTATAACAAAGGCGGCATAAATATCTGACCCGTCCTTACGGCCCTACAAATGGAGCTGTGTCGGATATTTAAATGCCACCATTGTTTTGGCAGATATTAATGCTGGTGACTGTACACCACCTCATTTATTTTTCAGTATTTTCATACATATGGAAATTAGAGGGTGGGGGGGGGGGGACTACCTATTTTTTTTTTAAGTTTACGTTACTATTATATTGTTTGCTACACAATATAATAGTAACGTAAACTTAAAAAAAAAATAGGTAGAATAATACTTTCCTACCATTATGTTTTCATAATTGGACAGCTTATAGTCGGCTATGACATACGGACGGACGGAAGCACGGATGGACGGACGGACGGACGGACGGACGGACGCACGGACGGACGGACGCACGGACGGACGGACGCACGGACGGACGGACGGGCAGACATGATGAAACTATAAGGGTTCCGTTTTCACCATTTTGGCTACTGAACTCTAAAAATACAATTCAATAGGAAATGTAATAAGAAACAAAAAATTTTGCAACAGTCATGCACGACTAGAACTTCCTTGACTTGAGCCTAGAAATAGGTATTTGTAACGTGTACCACCTAATCCAGTAAACAGAAAAGGAAAATAAATAATACAGAAAATGTTTAGAACTAATTAGAATAAGTTATTAACCTATTTTATATCATTATTATCTGCGCTCTGCCATAAGGGCCCTTTTTTACTAAACTTTACAACTAATTTTAAGGTAGAAATACTTAACTTATACGTGTGAAACCAAGCTAGAAATACACATCTAGTCTTATACTTTATCAATATGCAAAAAACAAAAAATATGTGATTTTACCGTATTTTACTAAAACGCTGATATCTACGAAACTAGAAAGTGCCATAAGGGCCCTTTTGTTATGGACGGTCTCAAATATTGGTTATTCTCCATATTAGTTGAAGCATTTCTCAATATTTTGGTGTATAATTTGATATTCCAGCTATTACAGTTTTCTTTTACTTTAGATACATTCTCGCCAGTAATCATATCATTTTCGGGCTCGTGCCGACACCCCTCAGATGCCAACATATATATAACTGTAATGAAAAACACAGAAGGATATTTGAAATAAACACAATTTATTTCCATTAATTATAGTGTAGTTGTTAAATAAAAATATTAATGGAATCGATTAACATTTAAGTAATCGAACTATTTGAGATAACATTTGTCTCAAAACTTATGAACAGACGAGGTACGTAATATAAGTAAATTTTACCTAAATCATCAATTAAAATTACTCGTAATCAAGTTTTCGACGCAAATTAAATCGCGCGTAAATACCAAAATAAATAAATTGTTCATTTACATTAAAACACAAATTAGAATACAATTATAAACATAACTAAAACTAACTACTAGTGAGTCTGTGAGCTACAGAGTACCAACGTACCAACAGACCTCGCTTTTTTTTGGAATTAAAAAAAAACTTGTTTTTGTCAATTTCCAAAAACCTACTCGACAAAAAATATCTGTATAATTACTGATCCCACTCACAAAATTTCACGAGAATCGGTTGAGAAATGCGACCTCGACCGCCTCCCGCGGAATCACACAATCATTAAAATAAAATTGTTGATTAAAAATGAAAATTTCCGGAAACTGACTCGAAAAAATAAATAGATATATTTACCGTACCTGCGCAAGTGCGCACAAAATTTC
Source organism: Cenopis cana (assembly GCA_951800055.1). Lineage (NCBI taxonomy): Eukaryota > Metazoa > Arthropoda > Insecta > Lepidoptera > Tortricidae > Cenopis > Cenopis cana. The sequence continues at coordinate 14,521,980 of OX637476.1, read as the reverse complement.
ACGGGAATCGGTTGATAAATGCGAACTGTAGAGGAGGGCAAACCATTAAAAAAAAAAACAAAATTTCCAAAGCTAGCTCGACAAAAAAATCTATATAATTATCGAACCTGGTTACAAAATTTCACGATAATCGGTTGAGAAATGCGTCAATAACTAAACATTAAAAATTAGGTACTATCAAAATTAGGTGCCCATATTACGCAGGCATTATCCCCGTGTTGGATTGCGATGGTAATTTAATTTGATCCAAAATCTTATACGGACTCTTAAATATCAGTTCGTGCATGTTATGTACATTTATATTTACGGGGCATGTTATACGGTTATTATTATCACACACTCATATCACAATACATATCACTTGGATATTGACGCAGAATCCAAACAATTTCCACGATAATATTGACATCTTAGTATTGTCAAATAATAATCACCGTGTATAAAGCTCCATGCTCTGGTAACAGTGGCAACACTGTCTATACGAATACTCTCCCCTCCACCCCGTGCAATCTTGTGTTCTTCCCTTCCGTCCGCCATTCAGCTGCATTGCATCACGCATTGTTTTCCGTCGTGTTTGTTTGTATTTGTGCCTTTTATATTCAATTAAAAACATGTCGACAGACTTCACCCGTGAACTCTTAGAAAAATGGGAGGTTGATATTGAAATAATCGAAAAGTTTATAGGTAAGTTTTACAAAACGTGATTTGGCCGCTGACTCGCCATTTTGTTTTACAACAAAATAGAGTGTAGTTTTAGTGGATTTGCTTCGTGAGTTCGTGCGAAGGTTTCCACGCAGTGTGGACGGCTGAGTGTTTTGCGTGGTATTCTTAAGATTTTCGGATTTCAGATAATGGGATAATAATCCAACACTTCAAACAGTTGACAGACGACCTTTTGAGAGAGTTATGTCCAAAAATCAGCCAGCGCTTGGATTTAAAAGAAAAAATCAAGGAATACTTGACAGCAGAGGTTTGTATGTTTTCTTTATTATCATTATACTAGCGACCCGCCCCGGCTTCGCACGGGTAGGTACATACAAGTTGTTCGGCTGTTCATACAAGACGATGGTTCTTCAAACAAAACGATAGAATTATTAATTCAAAACTAATTGTCTTAAATGAAGACAATATAACTTGAGACAATATTTTACTTCATTCAATTTGAAGAGATTGTTTAATACATATATCTACTGAGTGGCACATACCTACTGCTTTTTATACCTTCTATCAGGAAAATTTAAATCAAACACTATTCAGATGATTTAAGCTGATTTATTAATTCAATTACTTAAAAAAAATGGCTTCCATCAAATTTATGATGATTTCGCCAATGTCACGTGTTCAATGACGTTGTTCGGTAACGACGCCATGACAGTAGTTACGGTTTTGTACGGTAAATGGATTCTGCTCGTCGTCGCCCCGGGCACGTGTGCTCACTCACCAACGCGGCGACGGTCAAAATCCAGCTGATTTATTCATTTTAAGCCAATTTGGGATGTGCAAACCTGTTTTTTTATGCAAGTGTTACCTAGCTGTCAATCTTTCATTCAGTTGTTTTGCTTTCTGTTTTGAATTATATTAAAAAATAAGTGACACCTATTATAGTGCCAGTATACAATTTATCAAATTTAATACACATTTTATAGTGCCATAATACAATATAATTTTTATACATTTCAAACTTATCCCGACAACTTGTTTAGTACATTTGCCATTCCGGTATTGAACAAAAACCGGACCACCATTTTCTTGTGTTCTTCATGCATTATGAATTATCTTTTCTGCTTGGTTTTTGTATCCAGCAATAACTTTTCAGTATCTTTGAACATTGCCCGATGTTAATGTTAACAGTTCATTAGGTACATATCCAAGCTTCGTTAAGACCAAAGACCGAAGTCCCACTTGAAACAAAAAATAAATGGTTTTTAACAGTTACCTATTTACCATTAAAAACAATTTTAGGTTAATCATGTATGTTTAAGTATATTTACTTACTTTTATGAGAATGAGGTATCAAAATCATATTTATCCTTCCAGACAAATACATCAACAATCAGTACCTTGCCCAGTGTTGCTGATCTGGACTCGGATATAGATGAAAACTCCGTGCTGGAAATTTTATCGGTTCGACCACCATTTCCAGAATTCGACTTAAAAACACTGCTATCAACTTCACCGACCGGAAATAGCATTCTCACCTACTATGAGAAGCATAAACAGCTGACCAATAAACATCGCAACAACTTGACGGATATCATAGCAAGGCGTCTTTTCACACGTATTGTAAACCAGTAAGTATTCATTGATCTCTTGTTTTATCACTTATCAGTATTACGTATATTCAGTAGGTATGCTCACTATAAATATCCCACTGCTGGGCACAGGCCTCCTCTCATAGATGAGGGAGATCGGGCAGTAGTCCCCAAGCTGGACCAGAGCGGATTGGGGACTTCACATACAAATTTGAATTTCTTCGTGGATGTATGCAGGTTTCCTCACGATGTTTTTCTTCACCGAAAAGCTAACTAAGATTTGGACACTGACATACCTACACTATTTTCAAATTCAAATAATTTATTTGCATATCGCTTAAATGCATGACGATGTACTTATCGTACATAACAAAGAATTTATAATAATATTATTATTATTATTATATAATAATTATTATTATTATATAATATTGAAGAATTTATAATAATATTGAGACTTATTTCACAAAGAAATTTAATATATATTCATATTTATTCTTAAAATGTTAACGGTTCTATATATGAAATAAGCCTTACATTGGTTTATAGACGAAAAATGGTAATTTCAAAAAACGGCCGCCATATTTTTTGTGGTACCTACAAAAATTTAGATGTTTTGATCGGTGTTTTTGGCGTTCTTATAATTTAGTAAGTAGTTATTTTCTGCCTAGAATGTATTTCTACACATCATAAATATCGTCCGAGTGCTAAGTTTAGTAAGTATTTTACATATAAATAAGCAATATTTGTACTTTTTCATAAGGTATGAAAAAAAAACTATTTTTTTTATTTACAATTATTGTATGAAGAACACAAGATAATTTTTGTATTATTTTTCCCGTTATCAGTACACCTTAAATCACCAAATATTGCGTTTTTATTGAAAAAGTAAAAATCATGCATTTAAGGGATATACAAGTAAACAAGGTGTTAACTTAGGTATGGGTATTGGGTACATAGTCGGTATGTAACTTACCAATTAGGCATGCAAATTTATTTTCTAAAACATGTTAATTCCTGTTACTTTAACACTAATGTCATAGAGTTTCTACTACAAAACATACAATGTTTAGACAGTATGTATTAATTAGTGTTCAAGTAGAATATCCCATTGAATAAGAGCATATGTCAGAGTCGTACTTAATGTCATTTACCTGTACCTTCTATATTAAGTGTTTTTCTGTCGTTTTTAGGGTTCCGTAGTAAACAAGGAACCCTTATAATTTCGCCATGTTCGTCCATACGTCCGTTTGTCTTAGCTTAGTGACCGTTAGTACTAGAAAGCTGAAATTTGGCATAAAGGTATGATTCCGCTGCCGACTGCATATAGCAGCAGCAGACAGCAACTGCATACGACACTACTGGTTGGTATGTATTTCTATGAAATACATTCCGTAGCGTGCGACACGTCACATACGACGTGCAGTCGAGCAGCAGACGCAAGTGTCGGCCGACTGCAGATTAGTCCACTGCTGGTGGAAGTCGGTCGACACTTGCGACGATACGTTGTTTTTTTCTCAAAAAAATTAGTTTATAGTACATATATATATGTATATATATATATAGGGTGGATTTTCTTTTTGGGTACGTGAGGGCAGCTACCAGATCCCGTGTAGCTACGCGAAAATGGTCTTAGAAGGCAGGGTTCAAAAGGATAATTATCAATGATAGTTATCTTGATAATTATCGTGCTTTTTATGGTCTGATAATTATCGATTTGATAATAACCAAAAATTTGAACGCGCTCGCTAAACGTACACATCAATTTCTGGTCAATGTCAACTGTCAACTATCGATACCAGGGATAATTAATTATCAGATATTTATCCGATGATTATCGCGATAATTATCAAAGACCATAATTATCTTGATAATTTTGAACCCTGTTAGAAGAACTTCCCTCGATTTCCAATTAATGAAAATTGGCGTTATCAGATTTTGGAAAAAACATACAGGCTGCTAGAAAAAGGTCATTTTTGATAAACTTTTTTTTTATGCCAATCGATTCCATTTCCATGCAGGATCATAAGCTTGTATGGGACAAAAAAAAATTCCGGCTAGAAAAGACACAAATCGAGGAAAATTTTTCCCATACAATTTGTATGAAAATTAAAACTTTCATTTTTCGCATGCTATTTTTTTATGCTAATCGATTCCATTTCTATCCAATATCAATAGTTTCTTAGGGGTCCACCTTCGGTAATGTACTTAAAAGCCACAAATTAAATAAAACTTTTTTCATACATTTACTATGGAGAAAAAGTGAAATTTTATTTACATTTTTCTATCTCGCCAATCAGTTCACTTACGTTTAAGGACCATAATACTGTATGAAAACATTACATTAACTGCATTCAGAATGTCAAAAAACGGGGATTTTAATGTGAATTGAATTTCACTTATTCTCCATAGTAAATGTATGGGAAAAGTTTTCCTCGATTTGTGGCTTTTCTAGCCGGAATTTTTTTGTGAGTCAAGCTGTCAGTTGGTTGTGCTAGAGGTGTAATTATTGTAATTACTGTAACTAGGGGTATATTAATGTCCTTCGAATTTCTTAGTCTGAATATTAGCTTTTTTCCAGCCATATTAATCATGAAGAATACAATATAATTACCTCAAAAATAATTGCACTATTTCCGACTGAAAATTCTGGAACATATTATGTTCCTCCAGTTAAAAAGAGAGATTCTATTAGTGGTAAAGCAGGTTTTGCTAGAGGCAAACTTTTTGACAAGATTCGCAATACCCTATACAAATCGGGTGAACGAAAAAGAAAATTAACGGACAAAGAACATCACGATCAACCTAAACCTAAGATTAGCAAGAATTTAGAAGAACTGCAAGGTTTTTTTATGTCATTTTATTAGTTATCTGTAGTTGGTCGTAGATAGTGTAGTGCAAGTTATTAGCGGTAGTATCTTAGTCCAGAGTCCTTATTCATAAACGTCCATTAACCTATTTTAACTAAAATGCCGTTAAAATTCGTATGTCTTTGTCTTTCACTTTGAAATTTGTATTTGTGAGAAAGAGACAAAGCACATTTGAAGGCTTGGTTACACAGCGTGCGCGACTGCTGCGCGCCGGAAAGTACGGTAACAAATCCGCTTGCGTCGCGCACGCGCCGTGACCAACTCTTTGGTCGGCAAAGGTCAATTCAGTTTTATGAATAAGGGGATAAAAATGTTAACTGGGTTCAGCTGTAAATGTAAACGTCTGATACAGTAACTATTCTGTGTACATGGTTCGCAGCGAGCTGATGGATAGCAATGTTATGTGTTCGTACGCACTAGAACCTGTTACTGTATCTGATCGATTACAATCAAAGTATATAGAGTCTGCTTCCAATAATAATAGTTCGTAGTTTTTGTGTTCCCATATTTGTGTGGTCTCACCAGAAGATCAGCGTTGGCAACAAATTCATATTGAATCCCCCTCCACCTCCATCTCTGGCTTTCTGTCATAAAGAGGCCACATAAACTTGATTCCATGTTCGGCAGATATCCATAAAAAGCGGTGTGCTCATTAGCAATTTTTTTTCCACTACATTCTATTGTACAAATAGCGGTATCTCTTTGTTTCCACTGTAGCACAATATGGTACATATAAAGTATACTTATACTGCTGGTAATGTGTTGAAAGCAAGGCAGTACATAAAGATTCTACTTTCAGAAACGCACAAAGAGGATGTTATATGGTTGAAAAACCATTCCGAACCTTGGGAGGATGTCATCAAGAAATGGAAATCTACGTACGAACTCCGTCGACAAGAAGAGTTTGAAACCGTCGCAGCGTTAATAAAAAAGTGGCCTATTTTAAATGACACAAGGAGCACAGTCTTGGTTAGTATTAGAGAGACACTATTAGGGTCTTTTGAGCGTCGGCGTCCTGCCAGCGCCCGCGCAGCATCTTCCTAGTTTCTTGAAATTAAACTTTTTTTTCTTTTAGATCCACTTGGACTTCGACGTCAGACATCCCGACAGAACAAATTTTTTTTTCCTTAAATGGAATAATTTTATAGAGAAGGTAAAAGAACTGAAACCTAACTCGAAGGAAGAGACTGCGACTTTGGTGGAATATATCGACGGATTAGCTGATGACGGTAGGTACTAGTAAGCTTACAAAAAATTTAAAAAATGCCGATTAAAATGATTGACTAACATCTTGGGCCCTGTGTGCCCTTATGGCAAGGACGGCGTTGCCTGTCTGGAATACATCATTCTGTAAACATAACGTTTCAAAATTACATAGATAAACGCCGAACTTCCTGGGGGCTCTTAAAACTCACTGCGTTTTTACTTTAGTAATAAAATGTATTTGTCTTCATTTAGATCACAAACTGCCATCCCAGATAAAGCTGCTCTGCTATTTGGTGCCTCCAAGGGGACGCTTGAACAAACGACAAAAAATTTCAACCAACGAATGTATGGAGAGCATCATAGTCGAAGTGAAAAAACCTGGTGATATTCAAACGACAATTGATAAAATATCAACTGACGCATCAGGAACAGTAAAAACTATTCAACCGTATATTATACATTGCCCAGCTGATGAAGTTAGCGGAGGACCATTTTATCTGGTTATAGACAAAGTAAGGTATGCTTTTCAAACAGCTTATAAGGCCTTTGATACACTATTCAAGTGTTATCACGCACTCCATGTGGCTTATCCAAAATCAGGCTACCACTTATATTTACTGATTCAGATATGTGTTTATAATATAAACACTAAATATGATGTGATCCCACCCTATATTCTAGATTTAATTTCTAATGCTAGATGTTAAATGATATATATCCATCATTTCTTGTAATTGCATTGTATCAAAATGCAATGTTCGATATGTGCTACTGAATACCATGATTTTAAAACTTATTTTGTTCATTTAAATTACTATCACAGCATAACAGATTATTTTAGATGTCCAACAGTGTTTCGTACATGTTGTAAATGCACCCAATTTGTACTGAATTTATATAATAAGTTAAAAATGTACCTCAATGGTTTTAGAGTAGTTAGTATATTTGTCAAATGTACTGTTTAATATCAATGGACACCGCACGCTAAATGTGAAAAAAAAAAGTTCGTTAACCCTTTGAACGCCAAGGTGACTATACTAATGTCGGTAAGTTATGTCAAAAATGTACCGAGTTACCGAAATTTGATCTGACATTTCGTCTGACGGATCGTTATAAAACCCGGCCAAAGTATGTCGTATGTAATGTGGCAGCAGAATTTTGATAAAAAAATGTTACGTATTTTGATGAATATTATGTATAAATATTCATCAAAACACGTGGCATATGGGTATATTTTTTATCAAGATTCACCTTTTTTTCATATTTTGTGTGCGGTTGTGCTCAGTACACCTGAGGAATTAAGTGATGATTTTACTAATGAGACGAATTTTTGTTTTGTTTTAGGCCAGAGGGCCTTAGGATAGATTTACACTTGAAAGTTGCTTATACTTGAAATCATTTCAGGTGAACGAATTTCACCAAAGCGGTTCTTTCAAATAGCTACTTTACCGTTCAAACAATAAGGTTCAAAATCCAATAACATTTTAATAGAAATACGTTCAACAAAAAGAATTTCAACCATACCTAAGTTCTATACAAATATATATTAGTACTAAACTTAACGTAAGCAACTTACAAGTGTAAATCTGGCCAAAGGTAAAATAATGGTTTAATTTTATATCTAGTTAATTAATAGTAGGTAACATTATGTCAAAAACTCGGCGCATATTCGGTTTTGCGCATAGCACTTGAGCAGTTACGCTATGATGTTATTAAGCGAGTTTTTTTCTTTTTCAATATAAGGTAAAAAAAAAAATTGTTTCATTTCGTATCTAAGTAGTCCTACTCCCTTTTTATCCGTAATAGCCTGTTGAGTGTTGCCTATTTTTTATGAGGAGTTGTTTGTTTTTATGTAACTGTTTACTTAAAGTACATGTTTATGTGAAGACTATTTCTATTAGACATTCTAAGTAGAAGATATGATTGTTTTGGTAAGATTCGTTTAATTTTATATCTAAGTTTTTATCCATAATAGCATATTGAGTGTTGCCTAATATTTTTATGTCACACCTGGCCATAAAGTGGCCATTATCGCACGCTCCGCGCGCGAAAAAACCCACTTCCTGGCCAGGGGGTGACATAAAATTTTGTACTTACCACGGGCGATAATAAAGAAAGCCTCAGATCGCATATTTATCGCCCTTGCCTTCGGCTCGGGCGTAAAATACCTGCGATCTGAGACATTCTTTGTTTTATCGCCCTTGGTAAGTAATGTACTATTATGAGGTGTTTGTTTTTATGTAACTATTTACTTGAGTATATGTTTGTTTCTATTCTTAGTAGAAGATATGGTTGTTTTGGTAAGATGCGTGTGTTTCATATTGACGCAAGATATTATTAGGTGAAGCCTTTTACTTGTTCGCAGAGGTCATACACATACCTAATGTCATTTGAAGATTATGTGTGATGTTGTACAGTTTATGTACACCAACTGGTCTAGGATTGTGTTAATATTCTTAGCAGAAGAGATGCTTGTTTAGGCAAGGCTTATGTTGCATACTGAAAATTCTTATTGAGTGAAGCATACTGTTATTTGCTAAAAATGGTACTGGCTTCAAACAATAATTTTAGAAGTACAAAACACGAGCCTTGCCTCAAAGCAAGCATCTTTTCTGCTAAGAATAGAAAAGCCTTCACTGAATAATGTTGTCTCTGTACGACACACACAGATCTTGCCTCAAAACAAACATTTCTTCTGCTAAAAACAGAAGAGTGTTCACTCAACAATATGTTATCTTAATATGAAACATCATATTGTTGAGTGAACACTCTTCTGTTCTTAGCAGAAGAAATGTTTGTTTTGAGGTAAGAGTTGTGAGACACATGAGTCTTACCTCGAAACAAACATCTCTTCTGCTAAGAATAGAAGAGTCTTCACTTAATAATATGTTGTCTCAGCACGACACACGCAACTCTTACCTTAAAACAAACTTCTCTTCTGTTAAGAACATAAGAGTCTTCACTCAACAATACGATATCTCAGTATGAAACTATGAGTCTTACCTTAAAACAAACTTCTCTTCTGCTAAGAACATAAGAGTCTTCACTCAACAATACGATATCTCAGTATGAAACTATGAGTCTTACCTTAAAACCAACTTCTCTTCTGTTAAGAAGAGAAGAGTCTTCACTCAACAATACGATGTCTCAGTATGAAACTATGATTCTTGCCTCGACACTCTTCTGTTCTTAGCAGAAGAAATGTTTGTTTTGAGGTAAGAGTTGTGAGACACATGAGTCTTACCTCGAAACAAACATCTCTTCTGCTAAGAATAGAAGAGTCTTCACTCAATAATATGTTGTCTCAGCACGACACACGCAACTCTTACCTTAAAACAAACTTCTCTTCTGCTAAGAACATAAGAGTCTTCACTCAACAATACGATGTCTCAGTATGAAACTATGAGTCTTACCTTAAAACAAACTTCTCTTCTGTTAAGAAGAGAAGAGTTTTCACTCAACAATACGATGTCTCAGTATGAAACTATGAGTCTTATCTAAAAACAAACTTCTCTTCTGCTAAGAACATAAGAGTCTTCACTCAACAATACGATGTCTCAGTATGAAACTATGAGTCTTACCTTAAAACAAACTTCTCTTCTGCTAAGAACACAAGAGTCTTCATTCAACAATAAGATGTCTCAGTATAAAACTATGATCCTTACCTCGAAACAATGATCTCTTCTGTTAAGAACATAAGAGTCTTCACTCAATAATACGATGTCTCAATATGAAACTGTGATTCTTGCCTCGAAACAATTATCTCTTCTGTTAAGAACAGAAGAGTCTTCACTCAACAATACGATGTCTCAATATGAAACTATGATTCTTGCCTCGAAACAATCATCTCTTCTGTTAAGAACAGAAGAGTCTTCACTCAACAATACGATGTCTCAATATGAAACTATGAGTCTTACTTTAAAACCAACTTATCTTCTGTTAAGAAGAGAAGAGTCTTCACTCAACAATACGATGTCTCAGTATGAAACTATGAGTCTTATCTTAAAACAAACTTCTCTTCTGCTAAGAACATAAGAGTCTTCACTCAACAATACGATGTCTCAGTATGAAACTATGAGTCTCACCTTAAAACAAACTTCTCTTCTGCTAAGAACACAAGAGTCTTCAGTCAACAATATGATGTCTCAGTATGAAACTATGAGTCTCGCCGCGAAACAATCATCTCTTCTGTTAAGAACAGAAGAGTTTTCACTCAACAATACGATGTCTCAGTATGAAACTATTAGTCTTGCCTCGAAACAAACATCTCTTCTGCTAAGAAGAGTCGAGTCTTCACTCAATATTATGTAGTCTTAGTATTAAATTCACGAGTCTCGTCTGAAAAATATATTTCTCCAGCTAAGAATATTAAAGGCTTCGTCCAATACTAGGCAGTCTTGAATCAATAATATGTTGTCTCAGGATGAAACACACGTGTCTTTCTTCAAAACAATTATATTTGAAACTAAGACAACGCATAGTTTTGAAACAAAACAACGACATACTTGAATGCCCAAGACACAATTTATTCTTCATACAACACAAAGGTAGATTCTTGAAACAAAACTACATAATTCTTGATTCAAAACTAATGTCTTACGCGAAGACAATAAAACCAAGACAATATTTTACTCAAGTCAACGCAATAAAGTGTTCCCCATATATAAAACAATATTTGTCTTGACCAATAGAATTAGTCTTCATCTAACACAACTTTTTTTTCCGTGTAGGTTGATTTGTGTAAGATTGTACACAAATTTATTTATTTATTATTTATATTTATTTATCAATTATATATATTCAAATAAGTTACGACTAAGGATCCACTGTTTCTCCTTCGAGTTTATCGAGATAAACTAAAACGTAGAACTTAAAAAATCATACAGAATCGAAAACTTGCTAATTAGCTACCAATAGAAATCTAAATTCTTAATATTTTTTCACCAAGGTTACTCAGGTATTTAGGTCTATTTATTATGGCAAAATTTGGTAATAATTTGGTTAATTTGCTTATACTATGTAAATTAAATTTACATTAAAACCTACATTCGAACAACTGAAAGTTTATTTTCCCGACTAATAGGATTCATTGGGGATCTGATTTTTTAAATACTTACCAAAACAAATATTAAATAAAGCAATGTAATCTATTTAAATATGCTCTAAACTCAGACAAACTTTGTAGCCCCCACGATTACGAGACATTGGTTGTATACATACTGATTAAAAGGAAGCTTAATCATTTACCTTACCTAGCTCACGGTTTCAAATATCCCAAAACGTAATCCAAAAAATTACTAGGCCGTTCTTGCGTGCTGTCATGATATTTATCATATCCATGGTAAGTTATATCCGCGTGTTTGTAATTTGGCCACACGTCTGGAGCGTATTTAAAGATGGCCAGCGCCCAGGCCATGACGACCATTGCCTTCATGCCTGCAATGACTAGCGCGATGCCTAGGACTATCTTGTAGAGCCCAGCCTTGGCAGCCAACAGAAACGCTAAGTGCGCTGCAACAAAGAATTTCAGGGTTTTAAATTGGGGAAAAAAATGCCAAATATGGGTTGACGAGCTCCAACACGTCTGTCCAATGCAAAGATTAGGTTGTCATGTAAAAACTATCCAAGTTTAAAAAAAAATGTATATATATAAAAATATTCAATATATCACCTGCATTTTTGTTTACGTTATGGCCTAGATATGGCACAGTTATTTTGTGTCTAGATTGAATCGAATAGACAGTTATCATATTATTTATAGACATAAAACTTCAAGTAGCACTAATAAAATCATCCTAGCGACATCCCAACAATATACATTTTTAGATTAACGATAGGTACTTTCTTATGACATACCTACTCGTATAGAATGAATATCCAAGTTGCATATTACGAGTATAACAGTATTTATAAACTGTTTTTGTGTAAGAGCTAATAGCTGTCGAAATTGATGTTAATTTAAATTTTAGAACCTCTAATAAGCACTAATGTTATAACCACATAAAATAATCACATTAGACACAAAAAGTATTAACTGAAATAAAATAAAATGAATAATTTGAATTTAAGAATGGTTCTGCAGCATAGTGCCTAAGATACTGGCAGCATTCGCTGAAAAACCTAATTATTCCTGTTGTTCCTAATAAAAGCAAATAACAGCAACCTAAAAAATAAGGTTCTTTAAAATTGTGCTAATTAGTTCTAGTTAGGAATTATTTTCTCCTGACTTTTTCTAGACAGACACAGGCTAAAATAATTGTGTTTCAGTGTTTCTTTATTAGTAGGTACACAATATTCAGAGCAGTTAAGTTTTTCATATTACGCTTCTTCTGGGAAAAACACTACCTAAGGTTGTTTCATAAATATTAAATCGTGACTTGTATTAATATAATTACTTTGTGCCCGCGTACCCGAGGGGGCACAAAAGAAGAAATTTTTTTGTTGACGACCGCTTTATAGTGGGAGATCTACTGCGTTGGACCTTTAAAAATGGTATCAAGCTATGAGCTTCACCACATCGATTCTCCAAGTAATTCCAAGCATTTCTAGTCCAAAGCACAAAAAAAATTATGCCGCTGCGCGGGGTGAGGGAGGTGCAAAGGTACCGGCCTTTATACAAAAGTAATTGGCTCCCAAAGCAAAAAACCAGGTGCGTGTTTTTCACTTTTTCACGAGTTATTCAAAAATTTACTATGAAAATGATTAAAATAAATACCGGAAATGAATTCTACATGTTAAATTTATACGAAAATGATACCAAACTTGCTACAGTAGCCAGCTGGCACTGTGTAGATTTTTTTTAAAGTAGGTGGTCGGCCGGTACCTTTGCACCCCCCTCATCCCGCGCAGCGGCATAATTTTTGTTGTGCCTTGGACTAGAAATGCTTAGAATTACTTGGAGAATCGATATGGTGAAGCTCATAGCTTGATACCATTTTTAAAGGTGCTGTATGGGAGCGATGCAGATCTCCCACTATTAGACTAATTAAGGTATTATTTAGTGACCTTGCCTACGAAGCTGGTTCGAATCCCGGTCAGGGCATTTGAGGTGTCTTGGATGTTTTCTACGTATTTAGTATATCGTATTATGTATGTAGTATGTATAACGTTGCTTAGTACCCACCCATAGTAAAAGCTTTACTTAGTTTGGGACTACTCAATTAATGTAAGATTGTTCAAAAAATATATTTTTGTCCGCTCTTGTGGCGGTGGCGCAAAAGAAAACAAGAGAATGACGATACGCAGACAATTCGCGATCTATTTTTTTTGTCGATTTATCAAAAATTCTCGTAATGTTCACTGTGTTTGTACAATTGTGTGATTAATTAATAAAACAAGTTATCTAGGTAAACCGAACGATAAGCAAGTTTATTACGGTTGCCAAAGCTCCTAATATTAAAATCATAGCAATCTATGGATCACAATCACAATAGCAGAGACAAGGGTCTAAAATAAGCCATATTACCACGAGATACTTATTTTACGAATCTTTACGCTTGTTTCTTAAAGAACCCCGCAGAGCAAGCTAGGGGAAAAATGGTTTCAGTCAAATGTCACAAAATTTTGGTATGTTGTATAGTCAAGTCTCCTGATCATTTTATTGTATGGGCATAACTCTCTCAGTATTATACTTTCAGAAATAATCAATTTTGTTATTTCATACAAAACATAACTATATGACTTCGCGGTGGTGACCGGTCTAAAGCAAGGAGATGCTCTATCGCCTGTGCTTTTCAACCTAGCCCTGGAGTATGTTGTGAGGAAAGTTTTAGGTTTGGACACAGGGATAGAGTTGAACGGCAGGCACAAGGTGATAGGGTACGCAGATGACCTAGCTTTATTAGGGGAAAACCGCGAGGATGTGGCTGAGGCGGCGAGGATCCTTCACCGTGAGGTCTGATAGGTCTCAGGATCAACCATACAAGTAGCAAAACCGAGTACCTTCACTTCACATGAAACGATACAAGACAAGAACAAGCGCGCTCGGCGAGACTGTCTTGTCTTGGCAATATTGTCGCCCCTCGGGGTTTGGGACGTATTCCAGTCGACAACCTGCATAAAATAGATGTTGCAATCCGATACAGGGAAAGCGTAAATAATATTGATAAGCCGAGAAATAGAAGAATTGCAACGCGATAGCGATTGCATTGTTATCAACGTGTTGAGACAAACTGCTAGTTATTCTGCCTTATTTTATCATGCTCTGCTATGATTCACTGCTCTGATCAAGTCAAAATAACTGTGTTTGAGGCTTATTGCCAGGCGTTCTATACTAGTCACCTGTGGTACCTACCATTTCACGAAACGATCGTTCAAGTCGTTCAACAGACTAAGGCGACTTCCTGATTTGTCGGTGCGGAGGCGGTACGATATGAGAAATCTGTCAAATGAAAGTGTCAATTGTCAGTCAACTCAGTACTACTTTTTACTGCGCCCCTACATTTAAATGAGTGCTTCCTGACTGGCGCAGGATGCGCGGAAGCGGGACGATGCGGAGGCAGTACTGGTCCGCTTCTGCGCATATTATTACTACTGCGCAAATGTAATACTGACAGTATTTTGTCAAGTGGGAATCTTTGCGACGTCAGTAAGTTTGCGTCAAAGAAGAAAATGTCACATATCGATGCCGCCCCGCCAAGTCAGGAAGTCGCCTTTAGGCCTAAAGACTACTGAGACTACTGACGTCGCAAAGATTCCCACTTGATATAATACTGTCAGTATCACGTTTGCGCAGTAGTAATATCATGCGCAGAAGCGAAGCAGTACCGCCTTCGCATCGTCCCGCTACCGCGCATCCCGCGCCAGTCAGGAAGCACTCATTTAAATGTAGGGGCGTAGTAAAAAATAGTATCGCGTCGACTGACAGCTGACACTGACATTTGACACTTTTCTCATATCGTACTGCCTCCGCACCGACAAATCAGGAAATGGCCTAAGAGTACAGTACAACACCGCGTTTCGTGCGATGTTACGGCTACCGTAGCGGTGCAGTGCGTCTGGTATGTTCTCCGCAAACAGAGTGGACGACTTCTACGCTATAATGCGTAAGAGATGCTGCTCTGGTCTTTTTGCTGGGAGAGTGAGCGAATCGAGGAACAGCATTTCTAACGTAGGGTGGGGCCTCAAAGATGGCTTGTTTATTGTAATTATTATGACTGTCATTTTAGTATTGCATTATGAATACATAAAAAAACTAATTTTCCCGTTTATGAAACGAAAATTAAACCTATTATATTTATTTAATTTCCCATCGAATTTAATCAGTGAAGTGCATGCTGTGAGCTGTTTTTATCAGTCGTAAATTAAGTTTATATAGTCATGGGAAAATAAACTCTTTTTCTCTTCTAACATGGTTGAGTTTTCGAAAAACCACTCCGTTAGGTACGCGGTACCAACCTATCAGAAAAGCTTGGAACAAGAGCGATCCAGCTCGCCAATAAGTTGAATTTCAATGAATTGAATTTAATCTAGGTTTTTACGACATCCAAGTTTAAATGAGATAAGGGATCTAATTAGATTCACAAGAATTAAAAGAATTAAATTTTTTCAGTCATTACTAGTAGCCAGTGCAAACCAACCTGCAGTGCATGCTGTTAAGGCGCTACAACGAGAAATTTAAAAACTTTGAAACGCTGTCCTGCCCAAACTAGCAAAGAGTAGGAGCTGATTTTCAGATATATGATTCTTGACTAAGTATATGATTGTGGTACTGACAATAGCCGAAACATGATTGCTTAAAATTTCTCGATGGAAAAAAAAACCAAAGTTGAGTCTATATTTTCCTTTTTTTACTCAGCCTACTAAAACAACGCATTATTAAAAGACACGATTAAGTTAAATGATGGTATTTTACCTCATCTAAACTCTGTCAAGAGGAAATTTAATAAACCTCCACACCAGTCAGATATTTAACGAGATTTGTCTAAAAAAGCCATTCTCGGCGAGTGTTGCATCCCGTTTTGTCGTGAGCGAAAACATAAGGGCGTCTCTTTCAATCGATATATCGTCTTAAACAAACAAATGCAGTTACGCTTTTTTTAATGAACCTGACGGTGGCTTTATAGGCAGGGCCCAATATAAAGCGATAGGAATGCGCGGTTGGAGAGTGGCCTGGGGAAAATTCAGTGGAAACCTCCAATACGACCACGCGGGTGGTTTAAACACTCTAAGAGTTTACGCCCCAGTTGGTTGAGCGCCTTCAGCCGAATCTGAGGTGTGACTGGAATCGAGCTACTGGGAGTTTTGTCGCTGGTTCACTAATCCTAGCCTAGATGAAAAGAGTCCAGCAAGATCGGACTTACTCTATAATCGGTATGCGGCGGTACCGGGACGAATAGGGACTATAATGTGTCTGTGTTATCGCGATCACGCGGTGGACCTCCCAGCCATGTAAATGCTGTACAAGTATCAAGAGATAACAGCAAAAAAATAAGTGATTTTATAACATTTGGAATTGGTATAGTTGTGTTAAGACTCGTCTCTGGACTATAAATATGCCAGTCTGGCTACTGAGAGTCGTTGCGATTGGAAAGGGTGAGTCTTCTACACATGAAGTGCTGATGCATTGCATTTTTTTTCTTTCAAATCCCATCGTGTTGGGTGTCGTTGGATAGCTCTTTCAAGGTTTTAATGTTTCTAAAACCATTTTTTGATTCAAGAATCTGTTTGCGTGATATTAAGGTTTTATTAATCTGAAAGCGAAAGAGTAAACAACCAGTCTGGCAACACATTAGCAACTTCTATTTGGTCTGGCGTTTTCAGAAACGTTAAGCCGATAGGATAAGCTATTGAAATTAGTTTATTTCAACTTTTATAAAATTACTTGAATTTTCTGCTGGTTTCAGCAACTTGCTGGCTTGCTGGCTCCGGCGCCGGCGGGAGGCTTACACGCGTAGTGTCTGAATTGACAACATTTCATATTTTTAACTACTTTATTTTATGAACTAGTTAGAAAATAGGTAAAAATTTAAGCCACCCGTCCTTTTTCTTTTTCAATTTTTACTCGTTATTTCATACAAAAAAAACACGTTGAAAAGTAGGTCATTCCAAAAGGGCGTAAGTAAAATATGACGTCATCTTCCCAACAAGAATCCAGAGCCACTCCAGAGCAGCGATTGTCTGTACTCTGTACTAAGGTCTCCCTGAATACAGCGAGGAAGATGACGTCAACTTTCGGTTTACAGTAATTTGCGATTTTTTCCAAAATTAACGGAGAAAAAAATCTAAAAAAATGTTTTTTGTGTACTTCACCGCGTGCATCTTTCGATGGACGCTGTGATTACTGAGTGTGAGTGTGTGCCTAGGACGCCGGACCGTGCTTGTTAGACTTGGTAAATATTTCGGGGTGCGAATCCGTCGAGATCGAAACCTCCTCCTTGAGTTTTTTACTTAGAATATTAGTCGGAGTCGAAGTCTGTGTTTATCGCACTGATTTTCGTTACCACTTACGTCACGGCGGCGACAGGAATATAAATTTTGATTTTTAAGTTTAGAAAAGGGCTCTGCAAAAATTTTCCTCTAAGCATTTAACCCACCCGTTTTCTAGTACAAGAAATCGACGGCCGTTGCGCGTCCTGTATTAGAAAACGGGCCGGCCCGGACACGGAACGGTCTAGTGTGTTTGTACCTTTACATCCAGCCAATGAATTGATAAAAAATATTGTGCCAATTAGACTGTGACCAAGTTGTAAAATTAAACAAATGCTTATACAGCAATACTTACTCAGCAGCGCGTATTTTCCATGACCTCTGGCCTCCGTCAAGGCCACAACATCGTCTTCAGCACCATATACCCCGTACATAGCCAACAGCACAACTAACGAACTGAAATAACTCCTCATAATTACACCACCCATATCTAACACCCTGGTACTTTATAATAACTTTATAATAACCCTGGTAATTATAAGCCTTTTTTGCAACACGTAAAAACACAGATTAGTTCAATCTCGTACAAGGAGGAGATAATGCCACAGTCATACTTTTTAAACTACCTTTTTTTGAACTGAATTGAGCCAAAGCGCGCGGCGTAATGCCAACATATAACATACTGATTTAAGCGGTTCCGAACGATAATTACAGAGCAAATATTGAAAGCGGGAAAGTGGCTCTAATTTTCACATGGTGTTAAACGGAGAGCGTTGTGACATGTAATGTTACCTTTATTTGAGTTTTCACTGATGAACCGGAACTACAGTATAACAATAACATCCCACACTGATAATACACCTACTCTTACTTAACTTTCAAGATGCGTTCACACATATTTGAGACACGATTTTGAAATATTAGGTAAGTATATTTAAAAGAAAGGCCTCGTTTCCGTACAGGCGACAAGTTTAGCGAAGTCGCTTGAAGTGTCGCTGAACTTGTAACCAGTTCAAAAACATTGGCAAAGATATTTGATTTAGTCAGGCATTAAGTTATTATAATGAAGCAATTACTTAACTCCTGAGTTATAAAAATATTCCAACTGATCCGACTATTTCTTAACACTTGTGACATTTTTGGAAGTCTCTTTTCAACTCAGGCCCCAGGTGAGGTTTAGCAAATTTTTCCATGCAATGGTGGTAACGAGGCCGTTCTGATACGACCTGACATTTGGTTGTCAATTAGTATGGGAAGTTTTCAGGGTGCGGAAGCAAGTCAAGTTATTATGTACTTTGACGCCCATTTAGTCTTATGTGTTGTTCTATTTGTAGTTGTTTCCATACAAACATTTGCACCTCTCTAAAAAAAAGTTCGAATGGCATCATGAAAAAAAAATGTATATACCCTTATTGTAAATCTACACAGAACTACCCTGGTTGGCTTCAAGTGTTGTGAATAGGCACCCTAAAGAATGAAGCCTTTGATCTGATCAAATAATCAAGCGGCTCACTGGTTCAGTAATTGCCGATTCACTCTTCCCGTTAAATGACCTGAATTTCAGGACGCACGGACATCGGAATCCATTCCTCAGTACTTATTAGACAAAAGCTCCCGTAGATGTACAGTGGTGAACAAGAATTGTTGAGCCACTTGCTTATGTTCGCAAGTTGTACGTGTAATACAAATCGGGACTGACACGATATCGGGTAACATCGTCATTCATTACACGGCTAAATTACGAACAATGCGACGATTCGCAATACAGCAGTGAAATCGTACATTAAAATCGCAAAGCGAGATGTAAAGCTGCATTTTTGGTATGTTATTCGCACCCCTTAGGAGTATCTGAAACTACGTTTTGCAAGCAAAAAAAAGTTGTGCTACCTATATGATACGTGAAAAACTGCAAAATTTTCGGACTTTTTTCAGGTATTGTAGTTCAATTCAAAAACTATGGGTTTTTGACATTACTTGTCTATGGCATTTTTAAAGTAAATTAAATCTGCAACAATTTAAGCCTACCTACAGCTCCGTATGTCTTATAGTTTTTGAGACATGATGTTTCAAAAATACTGCTTTATTGAGTTTTGCCTATAATGCGTGTTGTTATGGGTTTCCGTCGAACAAACACTTCACTTTCGGAAACCAGCGCCGACTTTTAGTATGTTATCAGGCATATCTCCCGGGCCCCGAAACTGCCGGGAGACAATCTCTCCAAGGTCGCTCTCCCGAGTAATGACGTCATGAAAATTTCCGCCGAAACGTATATATGTACGTAAACGTATACGTATGTATGTTGCATAGGTTGGGTGTGATTGCCACTTTTCCAAACGTTTCGGCGGAAATTTTCATGACGTCATTACTCGGGAGAGCGACCTTGGAGAGATTGTCTCCCGGCAGTTTCGGGGTCCGGGAGATATGCCTGATAACATACTAAAAGTCGGCGCTGGTTTCCGAAAGTGAAGTGTTTGTTCGACGGAAACCCATAACAACACGCATTATAGGCAAAACTCAATAAAGCAGTATTTTTGAAACATCATGTCTCAAAAACTATAAGACATACGGAGCTGTAGGTAGGCTTAAATTGTTGCAAATTTAATGTACTTTAAAAATGCCATAGACAAGTAATGTCAAAAACCCATAGTTTTTGAATTGAACTACAATACCTGAAAAAAGTCCGAAAATTTTGCAGTTTTTCACGTATCATATAGGTAGCACAACTTTTTTTTGCTTGCAAAACGTAGTTTCAGATACTCCTAAGGGGTGCGAATAACATACCAAAAATGCAGCTTTACATCTCGCTTTGCGATTTTAGCTTTTTTATTTGTAAGATTTCACTGGCCTACAACTACCTAGTAAGACTGTTAGGCTGGTTATATCGTACATATAAAAACGCTGAAATTGCAATAATTGCGGTAAACTTGCATTTTTGGTATGTTGTTTGGGTCCACCTAGATAGTATTTACCAGATTTGCAGCAGTTTAAAATGAACGCGCGCTAAGTTATTCATGAAAAACCAAAAAGTGGGGAATTTTCGACCAAAATATCAATAATGAGGTATCTACGGGGAAATTAATGGGAGATAAAGTTGTAGCTAACTTAATTACCTTCATTCAAGATCATAAACCAAAAATTTTTTTTTTTAAATTTCATTTTTGGTACAAACTTTTACTGCCGACTGTACTAATTACTGTGCTATTTATGTAAGTTTGGTGACAGTGCAATATTATGGTACCAGCAAGCTGATCTTATGATGAAGACAGAAGGTGGCCACAGGAACTACTAAACTACACAAGATAAACCCATCGTGTTTAGTCTCATTAGAACCGTCACCACGAGTAGTTGATGACTATTGAAAAGAAGTACAGTCGGCAATAAAAGTTTGTACCAAAAATGAAATTTTTGAATGAATATTTTTATGGTTTATGGTCTTGAATGAAGGTAATTAAGTTTGCTACAACTTTATCTCCCATTAATTTCCCCGTAGATACCTCATTACTGATATTTTGGTCGAAAATTCCCCACTTTTTGGTTTTTCAGGAATAACACAATAACACAATCCGTTCAGTCGTTTATTCGCGTGATGCGCGTTCAAATAAACAGACAAACAGACAAAAATTCTAAAAACTATTGGAACGTGTTCTGTTATCGATCCTAAGTATCCCCAGCCTACTTTTTTTCCAATATCTTCCATGTACAGACTTTTGACCCTCTTCAGCTTTATTATATGTTTAGATTAGGATATTACTTATACTATCTATCTGCTTGGAATGAAAACTTCATGGGTATTTATTTTTTATGTAAAGTGCGGATTGTTAATTGCGACTAGCACAATTGTTTCGAAACTATTCCAACGTAAATAATTAGTTCTGCTTTTAGAACAACACTCCAGTGTTGTTGTTCAACATTTCCCGTACAACGAAGTTCTTTAGCAAAGTTTGAACAAAGAACGCTCTGAACAATATAACGCTTATTCGCGTCCTTTGTAAGTTTAGTGCAGCTTGCGATACCGGCTTAATATTAAAACAACTTATAATAAGTTTAGAAACTGAGATACTAGCGAAAAATCTTCGAATAACCAGTATACTATATACCTTGTGATCAATTTAGTGGATTGCGTAACTAAAGGATGTCCCAAAAAGGACGCAACATTTAAATTTGCCGCCATTTTTGCATTTTAGTGCTGGTAACCCTAATATAATACTATTTGACAGCTGATAGTTTAGAGTTTTTAAAAATGTAGCACACTATACCAGAGAACACCTCATTTATATTATTGAACAAAAAACAATGAAATTTTGGCTACGAATTCTCGCAAATTTCGTACAAATTTCGTGTACTGATTCGTTTCGGTATCAGATTTGGCCCCCTATGACATGTGATTTAACACCATTAGATTTCTTTGTATGGGGTTATTTGAAGTCAAAGGTTTATGCCAAAAGTCCTAATTCAGCCACATTTGTGCAAAATTGTCAAGGAAAATTTCATCAAAAGAATTCGTATGTGCCAGCAAAGTCGTGGTGGGTATTTGCCTGATGTGCTATTTCATGCATAACCCTATCCTATGTAGTTAATGTTTAAATAAAAAAAATACATTAAATAAAAAAAATGTGTTTTTCTAATTAATTCAAATATTGCGTCCTTTTTGGGACACCCTATATTATCGAATATCAGTAGTGACCGATGCTCTCTTCTCCATTTTCCGAAGTAAACGGTTAAAATAAATCTGCTATAATAGCCTACATTACATTACTTACCAAGGGCGGTAAAACAAAGAATGTGTCAGATCACAGGTAATGACGCCCAAACAAGGGGGACAAATATGCGATCTGAGGCTTTATTTATTACCGCCCATGGTAAGTACAAAATTTTATGTCGCTCCTTGGAGTCCCTGGCCAGCAAGTGGGATATTCCGCGCGCGGAGAATGCGGCAATTATGGCCAGGTGTGACATAAAAAAACTCACTTTTTAGTTCCAACGGAGTGAAATTACATAATCTCAGAGACTTTATTTTGCTACAGAGTTAACTACACCGAACCAAGTTTTCCTCTTAGTCAATTTGAAATTATGCAAATTTTGCTTAACTACTTTTCGGGCTGCAGTGGCCGCGTGTAAGTAGATACGATCAGCATCATACATTTTATACACTTTTCATCCTTATCTCTAACCGAAACTGTCATAGAAGGTACCGTGGATTGAGGACACTTTTGGAAAAAATGGAACTACTTTGATCATTTACAATTTAGAACAAAAGTAGTACTATAGGCTAACCTAATTAGGTAGTTTTAAGCAAGTAAACAGCGAGATGGTAACCTAATGCTGCCATAGGTCACTGGAAATAAAAAAACAACAATCTATGAGAAAAACTAATTTGATGAAAGTCAACCCTCAATTCGAAATAAACTCAGTTTACCGGTACGTGTACATAAATACTCGTACATACATATTTGTGGATAAGTTACACGGTTTCAAAGGATACAATTTTATGCCGCAACTTTGAACGTCCGTGATTGATAACCCTGGTTCTTGCGTGCAGGAAAATTCATGGAGCGAAGCCGTCTGTGAATTTACTTTATTTAGATACTGAATTTTATTTACACGCAATGGCCGTCTGTTACATTGGTATATTAATTAAATTTGTTATATCAAAGCATACATGTACAAACATACGAAATACATAAATTTTAACCTTATTAATTCTTGCCAGAGCAAGAAATGGTGATCAAACCCGCAGAACTTGCTAGTTAATAAAATATATTAGAAGAGGTAGGGCACAGCAAAATGTCATCTTGCTCGAATTTGGAGCAGCCCAACTGGGGAAGTACCTCCGCCTTGCAGAAAACCACAGCCATAATAACAACTCAGAGGTATGTAGTGTTGTGTTCCTGGAGGAGAGCAAGGTTGCCAGAGCTCCCGAGGTTGCACTGTGTTGAGAATGAGGGAGCTAAATTGGTCCCTTCTGCTGTCAACACAGTGCATCCTCAAATTTTATAAAGGCTCCGCAACGCGCACGTGACTCCTTTGGAGTTGCGAGCGTCTATAGGCTGCGGTGTCCGCTTACCATCAGGTGGACCGTATGCTTGTTTGCCACCGTCGTAGTATAAACTAGAAGTTATAGCATATGTAGGAAGATTAATTTCCTTAATCACGAGACGTTACAAGTTCATCGGCCATCAAACCGAAAGAGACGTTTTAACTCCCACGAAGGGTGAAGAGATGTCTAAGTAATTTATAATGTTACTATCGATATCGTTATTGCAACATAACGACAACATGACATGAATCGACTACCTGCCTCCGTAGCACATGTTGCGCTCGAGAGTATCTCGACTTATCTCGAGCTACGCGTCTTTTTCTGATTGGCGCTGTTAGAAAGTGACGGATAGCTCGAGATACGCCGACATACTCTCTACTAGGCCTACGGAGAAAAATTTGTTTCTCGCTGTACGATGTGGTGTTCTCGTTATGGCAATGATAGCAGCCGGCACCATATTTGATGTTGGTATATACCCTAAGTTTTTATTTCAAAGTAACTATTCGAACCTTTGGCTACGGTTAAAAAATATTTCAATTCCTTAGGCCTCTTCAGGCTCTTTTTATTTGTTTCATTGTATTCCCGATCTTATGTGATATATGTGATTTTAATACTTCGATGCGACTGTTGCTAAAAAAAATATATACATTCGTCAGGAGATCCCCGACTTTCACAAATTGATTGATGAATGTATCTATCAAATATCTTTAACAGGAGCAGGAATACTTGTCTGTTTATACAGGGTGTTCGGCACATGGACCGTCAAAATTTTTTGGGATGCTGGTTAGGTCATTTGCTACCTTTCCACCCTTGGACCCTGGGTCCTAAGATTGACGGTCATGAAGGTACGATTTTTTAAAGTTTTTTCCTAAATTACCCAAAATCTAGCATTCGAACATACATAACTTTTTTTGTATATGCTTTTAAATATGTAATTTATTTAAATATCTCTCGTCTACGTACGTGTGCTTAAAAAATACTAATTTCTTGATACAAATAATACCACAAATTGAACACATGGGCCTTTTTAGTAACAAATAAAACGAATTTTCGAAAAAATATCGACTTCTAAGTTCAATTTAAAAAAAGTAGCAGCTATTGAGAGCTTCATTTTATTTTAAAAAGTTTTTTGGATTACGACGCTTCTAATAGTAGAGAGGCCAAGTTGAAAAAACGCAATTTCCGTAGGGCTGAACAGGTTTATACCAGCAAGTGGTATCGTTGGAATCAGCATGCTCTACTGATTATCAAAAAGCATGTTGTCGCTTTCTAAAGTGGTGGAGTGAGTTTTTATGACGTCATAATTTTTATGTATGAAATTCAAACATTTTTTCTTCAAAAACCTATCGAGTAGGGTATCAAACGAAAACATACCAAGTTTTGAAAATGAATTTTATTTTTTTACGACACCAGTGGCCGAAATCTAAAGGTGTGGTATATTTTTGGAATCAGCTCATGGAGCCCTTTCGTTTGATACCCCACTCGATAGGTTTTTGAATAAAAACTTATTATTTTTCATACATAAAATTTATGACGTCATAAAAACTCATTCCACCACTTTAGGAAGCAACATTTTGATAATCAGTAAATGATGCTGATTCCAAGGATACCACTTGTCGGTATAAACCTTTTCAGTCCTACGAAAATCGTAAATAAGGCACTTTCGACGAATTGGCCTCTCTACTATAACGGTATGCTACAACATTCAATAAATTAAAAATAAAACACTACAAATAAGTTTTTAGTCAGAAGGTCGTATAAAATCGTACTTATCTAACAAGAGAACGGATGTTTGTAGGGTTGATTTGAACTTTCATTTTTCGGCCTAAGGCCATACGCGGAGCTCGGTCTTGCCGCTCATTTTCATGCCTTCGACCCTCAAGTTAGTCAGGTTTCGCTTGTAAGAATGTTGGCTAGGGTCCACGTGGGCTCGGCCTTCTCTCTAATGGGATGATTCGGACTTTCGGCCCTACGCGGAGCTCGGCCTTCGGCGTTGCGTCCGAAGCGTCCCATTAGAGAGATGAGAGCCCGTCACCCCAAGGCCGAGCCCACTTGGACCCTACCCAACATTCTTAGAAGCAAAACCTGACTAACTTGAGGGTCGAAGGCATGAAAGTGAGTGGCAAGGCCACGTGTGGCCAAAGGCCGAGTTCCGCGTATGGCCTTAGGCCGAAAAATTAAAGTCCAAATCGTAAGTGCGATTTTATTCAACCTTCTGACTAAAAACTTATTAGTCGTGTTTTATTTTTAATTTATTGAATGTTGTAGCATACCGTTAGAAGCGTCGTAAACCAAAGAACTTTTTAAAATAAAATGAAGCTCTCAATAGCTGCTACTTTTTTTAAATTGAATTTAGAAGTCGATATTTTTTCGAAAATTCGTTTTATTTGTTACTAAAAAGGCCCATGTGTTCTTTTTGTGGTATTATTTGTATCAAGAAATTAGTATTTTTTAAGCACACGTACGTAGACGAGAGATATTTAAATAAATTACGTATTTAAAAGCATACACAAAAAAGTCATGTGTCTTCGAATGCTAGATTTTGGGTAATTTAGGAAAAAACTTTAAAAAATCGTACCTCCATGACCGTCACTCTTAGGACCCAGGGTCCAAGGGTGGAAAGGTAGCAAATGACCCAACAAGCCCCCCTTAAAAAAATTTACGGTCCATGTGCCGAACACCCAGTATAATAATAGCCTTTGAATAGCAGTTGGACTCGTATTGAATGATGACAATTATTTGTGTTTGAAAAATGGCTGATTAAACTAATAAAAACGCGATAAGAATTCTGGCCACCGCAAAAACAATGTAAAACGATAATTTTTGAAGGATAAAACGGTCTCTGGGCTAAGCCGCGGACGGATAGGCGGAGAAATAAATTTATCAATAGCGTTCTCTGTTTACTACAGAAACCTAAAGTATCTAAAACGAAACAAACTGTACAAGAAAAAATATCAAAGTATATATATTGCTTATCAGTAGAACTTAACTAAATATTATTACATTTGTAAAATTGCACTAAAAAGTTCAACGTCCTCTTAGTAAAATGTGAATGCATCGCAAAAGAGATTACTACATGAAAAACTATAGTCAATGTAATAATTAAATTGAGAATGTATTTGTAATTGTATTTGTATTCCGTTTCATAAGTATCGATAAATTTATCGATATGGGAACATCCCTATGAACATATCGTCGCCGTAAAAGCGATCTCATTATTCCCAGTTTAACGGTGATTGCCACGCGCTCACGATATTAGCTCATCAGTCCGACCTGAAATGCCAACTCTTGCCAAGAAGCAGCCATTATTGCCTCGCCAGAAGTGGCAAGATTGTGATGCTCAGCCAAGTTTCCAAAGATATTGGCAATAATAATAAAACTTTAAAAGTTGCCATTTGATTTGGCTATTATTAGTTTAGTCTGTTTTAGGTGATAAATAAGTTTATCTACACACATATCATAAATCCTCTAATATGCGTTCGGAAACCGTAGAAAATGACTCTCATTTCAACATTCAATGAATTTATGGCAATTTTCTTATCTGTGGCTAAGGCTACAGCAGTAATATAATGTTTCATTTTAATCTCATTTATGATGTTAAAATATTAAACGTCAAACAAAACTGTCAAAATTTAAATGTCAAAGTTGACATGTCCCTATTCTAGTATCACTGAAAATTCAAATTCAGTCGATGCGAAATGTCAGTTCGATGTTTTTTTAGTATATATCGCACGAAATTGGAGCTAGAACGACATGATCACATCAGAATAGGGACTTTTTACTTTTTTAAATAACATTCAGGTATCGGTTGCCAGTTCTGATTTCGATATTTCCGCAACCGTACAAAAAAGGTTGTATTAAGACAATTATTGTATTTATTTACTACGGTTTCTGAACCCATCTTAGAGTAGTAGTATAATATGTGTGTAGATAAAGTAACGTATGCAACTGTACATAATTAGGCATTAAAACACTCGTGTGACCTTATTATGAAACTCGCCTTCGGCTCGTTTCATAAAACACACTCGTGTTTTAATGCCCCTCATTATGTACCAGTTGCATAAACTACTATTAGTGAATAGCATAGCGGGGCAAATAGCGGACACAACCCATTCAGGAATCGAATTAGAAATCAGCGTTTATTAGGTTGCATTGCATTCAACCTGAGCTACTTATTTAAGTACATTAAATTGATTTTACAAATGTGACTCAGTTATGAGTGAGATAAGCGTCCCAGTGCTCGAGACTAACCCTTACCTTGACACTTTAATCTTATGACATAATAATAGAGGTGAAAAACTAGGTGTCAATTATTGGGTACTAAGGTATCAAACATTAGGACATTTAACTTATTAATTGCCTACCTCTACCTACCTCTTCCTTTAATGGTACCTATCCTTTAACAGAAAAAGTTAGAATCGCATGCAAAATCGAATACGCTTATTAAATAGAAGCCTGAGATCTGATGAAACCGCAAACTGTGGCATACGACGCAGCCAATTTCAACTTTAGCAGTTTGTCTACGCTATAATTAGTTCCTTGTAATTACCGAGCTTTAATATGACGTGTATATTTCGCAAACTTACTAAAATACGTCAAGTCACAAAAGCTTGTGATGTTTTAACTTCTGCCCGAAAACAAAAGAAAACAGCCCGAGCTAGATCGATGGAATCATTTGAAGGAAGCCTACACCCGTCTATGGTTCATCCGTATTATAGGTACCTATTACCTACCTACATAAAAAAGTAAGGGTAAAGTGGCAAAGCATGCGACTTCCAAATGTTGAGGTCGCTGATTCGTGTCCTGACTCGTAAGTTTAACATTGATTTTGCTCAATATAAAGGCAAGATTCGGTCTTATTTTCTTAACTAGCTAGCTGTCGTTTGCTTCATATGGGTGTACCCATGTATAGTTTTAATACATAAATGCTTTATTAAATAAAATAAGTTAACTGATTCAACCTATGACTTGGACCAGCAGTAAATTAAAAAAAAAATGAAATGTAAAAAGCACTTTTGCGAGAAATCCAACTTTGCGCACGATGTACAGCTACATAAAGTACCACGTTTGAGCAACTGTATTAAAAAATACGTTTTCAATTTCCTTTACTGCACGTTTTCACAAAGCTTTTATTTAACTTGCACTGTTCGTATGTAGGCGAGAACTATGTAAGTTGTCCTCATTTGCAATCCTTTTTCAGCCATTTGCCAGTATCCAACTGGGCTGAAATTTGGCATGCTTATGTAAGTTCATTGACAATACAATATTATGATACCATCGAGCTGATCTGACAATGGAGACTGATATCATTATAGAACCATCTCAGCAAGTAGTTGATGACCGTGAAAAAAAGTACAGACGACAAAAGCTTGTAAGAAAATGAAATTTTTGACACAAACTTATTTAGACGACGAACAAAAATTGTCCTTGAAAACTTCATAGTCGCTTTATCTCTGGCATCAGCGTAATGACTTGAGTACAACAATAATCTATTGTTTACACTACAGTGTACAGTCATTAGATAGGTATATGTATATCGGAGCGAACAAGGCGCTCATAAATATCTTACTTAACACGACTTTATTGCCAAGGCGTTAAAGTAGTGCATTTCGAGATATGTTTCAGTTTCATCCGGTATAGTACAGGTACTAATTAAATAATAGCTTTTCAGTATTAAGGTTGTACCCACAGTAACTGGACACATCGCGCCTTTGGCCACTGCAACGGAACAACAGGGTTTTACATTCGTATGATGCTAATATGCAACGCGTATCATGACTGTACATATGTTAGGTGTACCATCAGTAACTACTAGACATGCGCAAAATGTGTCACTAAAAAGAAAAGAGTGATATACTTCAATCCTTCACTGTGAAGTATATCACTCATTTAGTTCACTAGTTCAGTAGCTCAACCGATTCAACTAATCATATTGATCATCGTCATTCGTCGCAATCGTCGCGTCGCGTTTCTCTCATTCTAAGGCTAATTCGGGGATAATGATATCAAATTTTATATATATTTTGAATAATTTGAGTAAAAATATTATTTTTTTTACGAAAAATTCGTCATTATAGTCGATTTCGACTAATTCGGATAAGGATTTCAAATTTTAAAATTTATTTTGAATTTTAAGAAAAAAAAATATTTTTTGTAAAAACCGTCATGAGATGATTGAAACGATGACACATGAACTGAAGTACTGAACTAAGTGAACTATTGAAGTATATAGATCCGAACTGAACTAGTGAATGAATGAAGGACACCAAGTGAAGTACTTCAATTGAATCATTCATTCGTGAACTACACATGTCTAGTAACTACTGAAAACACAAGTGTTCTTTTAGCGTGATCGCATTGAAGTACTGTCAACTTATACAGTAAAGAAATACTCACTCGAAAATACCCAACTTTCATCGTGGAACGTGGAACTTTTTTTTTAATTTATGGAGAATGTTATGTTAGGTATGTTGATACTACATAATTATGTTGAGCAACTTCGGACCCGATAACGGCTGTCGCGCATCCGTCCATTTATTGTACTACAAAACGGGCCGGCCCGGACACGGAACGGTCTAGCGTGAATCATCCTTAACATAGGTTGCGGTCTGGACTGGACTATAAATCATTCAACAAAGGAATGTCATTTATCATAATATAGATCTAAGTGGTTGCGACAAAACTGGTGGGTGGCTATAGGTGGCTGATAGGTTTCACGCCCATATTTAGATATTATGTTAACGTAAATTTCTACTTCCTATTTCATCCATTCGAGGGATGATTTTTGGGATAAAACATATCCCTTTTGTTAAACCGGGCTAAAACTCGTCGTATGTGTATAGGTATCATGTTTCAGCATAATCTGTTCAACAGTTTTTGCGTGATTGATTAACAAACATCCAAACTCCTAAACTTTCGCATTTATAATAATTAATAGTAGATTTTGATGCTTAGTCTTTATTTCAACTTTTTAGTAGCTGCTTTTTAGTAGTGCTATCATAGATTTAACATTTTTGGATTTCATAATCAACTTTAGGTAAAAGATATATCATTTGAAACATAATTGACAAATTTTAAGCTAAAAACTGTTTTTTTTTCAGCGTAAATTCTATTACACACACTAAAACTCGAATATGGGTCCGTTACTATACTATCTAAAATATTGATTCAAAAACCAATTGATTGGAATTATCTATAGTTTTAACATCATTTAAGAAAAAAAATGTTGTTAAGGTCTCTTAATTAGGTCTCGAAAAATCTTTAGCCAAAGAGGATATTTACTTAAGCGGGTATTACACTGTCCTGAATTCAGGACACTTAGAAGGGTTCGGACCTATACGTTAGAGCGAGATGCTTCAACTCCCCTCCACTAGTCAGGATTCAGTAGCTCTAGTATAAGTTTTTTCGAAACATTAACTAATTCGAACGCGTTTGCGTTTTGTCTCAAAATGTATGAAAATGGTATGAAAACGTGAACAGCGCCTCTGGTGGTCACTAGTGGAAACTAAAACAGCGAGTATAACATTTGTTGCTAACCGATGAACGCGCGTATTTCAAACTCGGCGAGAGCGTTTTCACACATTTTGAGACAAAACGCAAACGCGTTCGAATTAGTTAATGTGTCGAAAAAACTTATACTAGAGCTACTGAGTTCAGGACAGTGTAATACCCGCTTTCCTAAAATTACTGTCAATCTCATTACCTACTTCCCTTACGCATATAATTTTGTAATTGCATTACTTCAATTTATTTTCTAATACATTAGGCACTGAAACTCCATTCCCTGCGAAATCCGAATTAGAATTAATCATGGGCTCCATTCAGGCTGGAATCAATCACTCAAGCCCTTTCGGTTTGATCCGATCCGAGATCATCGAAGCCATTCAAGTAAGACGTATGCAAATCAAAGCAAGATTAATCTTGAGTGTACGTATGTATATGTGTACAGTGGGCAAAAAATGTGGTCTACCACCCTATGGTCGAGGTTCATTTGAACGTCATGAAACAACAAGGTCGATTTCCCCTTGCAATAATATTATGACAGTGACAATTGAACCCTTCATTTATTACATGTATTTACGTCATGTCATGTGCAAGTTTAGATGTCTAGAAATTTCGCTATTATCGGTCGGCTCTTGTTAAATTACGAGGCATTACAGCAGTAGGAAATCAAGAAATTAGAATAATATTTTAACACGATTGTTGAATATTACGTACACTTACGTATACGTGTATTTACGTATACTTGACACTATTTGTCAGTGATACTTTCTTTTTCAGTTGCAAAAAGATTTTCTTGAAAAAGATCGTAATGGTTTTAATGGAGAGAAGAATATATAACATTATTGCAAATAATAGCCTATTGCATTGATAACAAAGGTCAAAATAAAATAACCCATGACTTTATATGTCAGGCATCTCAGATAATATACGTAGGTACGTCAATTTTTGGAACTCTTACACTCCATTAGAAAAGTCAACCTTAGCGATAATTAGATCTCACAGAAACTTTTGTCAAAACTGGTAGACCACTTTCTTGGCCGACTGTACCTAACCTGAGCCAAGGGTCAATTTTCTCCCGAGGCCGTTTTCTTTACAGTAGTTGGATATCACGCCTCGATTTCTACCGAACCTTTCCACAGCAGGATATTAAGCGTAACTTTTCGACCAAGTGCTTTCCACAACACGTTACACTGGAATGCCGTGTTTAAACCGTCCGCGCGGTCGTGTCGGAGGTTTCCTCTGGATTTTTTCCAAGCTACTCTCCAACCGCGCACTCTTATCACTTCATTCGGCCCTGGCTATAAAGCCACAGTGAGGTTCAAAATACCTAATATTAAACATGACTTTACAGCAACAGGGGTACCTACATAATAAGTAAAAGTTACTACAAAATAGTTTTACTGTAAAACTATTTAATTTTCGAATTACTTCATCATCATCATCATCAGCCTATATACGTCCCACTGCTGGGCACAGGCCTCCTCTCATAGATGAGAGGGATTGGGCAGTAGTCCCCACGCTGGCCCAGAGCGGGTTGGGGACTTCACATACAACTTTGAATTTCTTCGCGGATGTATGCAGGTTTCCTCACGATGTTTTCCTTCACCGAAAAGCTAACGGTAAATATCAAATGATATTCCGTACATAAGTTCCGAAAAACTCATTGGTACGACCTGGGATTCGAACCCACGAGCCCAATTTATTTATTACATTATTTACGATGCCAGTAAATAGGAAGCCGAATGAAGTGTAGCCCAATGTATAGTGCGCGCCATCCACGACGACGCGCCCCTCCACAGCGAATCTCATTCTATTCTATGCGCTTTGTACGGATTGGGCTGTGGAGGGGTGCGCCTTCAAAAAAAAGATCAAAATTAACTTTATTGCCTGATTATGGTACATTCACAATGGTGAAGATGGTAGGTAGTTTTATGTTACACGCATAATCTACTCATAGGAGCATGCAATAGTTTACATACTGTTGCAGTCAATTTAAATTAATCTATGTCAGAAAGTATAAAATAAATTAGGTAATTATTGTTGTCAATGTTGTCAAGTAATCGCTTCGTGGATGACACGAACTATTTATAAATCTCCACGACACGAGGCAGGGGCCAGGTCCCCTCTGTACCCTTACCATGAGTTTGCAATGTTTGCATTACCGTACTCGCTAGCGACTGCGTATTTAAACGATTTAGTATGGACAAAAGTATAGCGCCTCTGGCGGTTACGCTATAGAACTAAAAGTCGCCATACTAAGGTGACTTCCTGACTTGGCGGGGCGGGATCGATATGTGACATTTTCTTCTTTGACGACAAAGAGAGAGAGAGTTTACGTAAACTTACTGACGTCGCAAAGATTCTCACTTGACATAATACTGCCAGTATTACGTTTGCGCAGTAGTAATATCATGCGCAGAAGCGGAGCAGTACCGCCTTCACATCGTCCCGCTACCGCGCTTCCCGCGCCAGTCAGGAAGCACTCATTTAAATGTAGGGGCGTAGTAAAAAATGGTATCGCGTCGACTGACAGCTGACACTGATATTTGACACATTGATCATATCGTACTGCCTCCGCACCGACAAATCAGGAAGTCGCCTAAATCGTTTACGCAGTCGCTAGCGAGTACGGTAGCTCTAGTCGTAAGTTTTTTCGACACATTAACTAATTCGAACGCGTTTGCGTTTTGTCTCAAAATGTATGAAAACGCTCTCACCGAGTTTGAAGTACGCGCGTTCATCGGTTAGCAATAAATATTATACTCGCTGTTTTAGTTTCCACTAGTGACCACCAGAGGCGCTGTTCACGTTTTCATACAACTTTCATACATTTTGAGACAAAACGCAAACGCGTTCGAATTAGTTAATGTTTCGAAAAAACTTATACTAGAGCTACGGTAATGCAAACATTGCAAACTCATGGTAAGGGTACTGGAAAATATCTCTGGATATATACGCCAATGACAACACCTACCGCAAGACAGCACGTGCGGGATAATGCTAATGCAAGAATAAAGAAATGGGCTAAATATAGTTCCATTAAGGCCCAAGGGACTTGACCTTTGCCCTCACCTGGCCACTTGACCGTACAATGTATACGGGGCGATAATATATTTTGTGCTAAATAAAGGCCCGCCTTCTCCTCGACCATTACCGACCGATGGTGGGGCCACGAAAAAGGGGATTTGATTTCTTTGAAAATTAACGACAGTGTATGCGAATGGAAAGTTTGAAGAGTAACTAGGTGGGGCGATGATGTTCGCAAGGCAGTGGGCAGGGATTGGAGGACAAGAGCTGAAGACCGAGCTCAGTGGCGTGCCATGGGAGAGGCCTATGTCCAGCAGTGGACTGATACAGGCTGATGATGATGATGATGATATTGATGATGATGATACAGTGTTGTTATGAAACTCGCATGCGAGTCTCGTATGTGTGTGATGAGCATTTTTTTAAATATTATCGGCTAAAAATATTACCTATTTCTATGAGAATCACCCTATAATTAAATATGTTTTTCTCAATCGAACGATACCATTGAATATGTATGTTGTGGACTATTTCTACTTGTTTCGGTAAGGAAATGGCGCAGTCTCTGAAGGGGTTGGAGGATTACATTTCCCAGTTTTACAATTTTGCTTCATTCATTGCATTATATCAAACTACTCGTATACTTTATTCCACAAAACATGAGATAAACTTTACGTTAGTTAAATAAAACGGCTTTGAAGCGTGAAAAATGTAGCGTTATTAGTTTGAAAAGTTAGGACACAACTCTAAGGCTAAATTCTGTCAAACGAACGCAAGCAAAACTAGACTCAGAGCTTTTACTGTAAGGTAGATTTTTGCTTGCGTTAATTTGATAGAGCTGAGCGTTTTTTTCAATAAGCGTTTCGTAAAACGCTTTCGCTTACAGTAACGGAATAACAGTTTCTTATGAGAACAAAAAACAGTTTTTATAAAAACGACCACCAAAGCTGCCATGCAAAGCAACAATGAAACTACACTACATGAAAATAGAAACGAAACTCAAAACTGACATAACTCAAACTATAACCTATAACTTTCATTGATGTAGCGATCGAAACGAAACAAAACTTAGCTTTGTTCGGGTGGGCGCGCTTTGTGCCAAAAATGTTTTGTATTGATGATTGACAAAAATGCGGTCTATTCGCAAGATTTTAAGGCTTAATTTTGAAAATTCATTCATAAATATTTCTTTCGTTCGTTTCGTTTTGTCGGGCGCCGCAGTGAAAAAAACTAGTTACTTTTGAAACTGTTTCGTGAAACTGTTTCCAGATAATGAAAAGCTGTTACGTTTCGTTACACTTAAAAGTCGCAACGACCCAGCTCTACTCTCCAGGCCTTCAGGCCATAAAAACAGTAGGTCTTCAGGGTGAGCTTGTTAGTAAGTAGAGTAGGTAAGTAAAGTTAGTAGAGTAGGTACGTTTGTTAGTAAACGCTGTTCCAGGGGCCACGCCGCAAGAAGTGGCCGGGTCTCTCCCAGGGGGGCTCCAGCGACATCGGGCTCTAAGCGCGAGGATTTAGCAGCCTCCGAGATCGCCGTGACATATGGGGCGGAGGAAAATATCGACTCCGAGCGACGGCTTACCTGCAAACTGCAGGTTTTAGGTTGCGTTTCCACCTGAGATGTGCGAGGATTAGAGGTGAGACGTATTTACGGGAATAGGTTTTTGGAATAGGTTTTGACATGGACGCGTAAGTACGCGATCCCGCCCGCGCGTCTTTTAGCGTATCGAGTACTAGGCGTACGACGACTCTGAAGACTCGAAACGTGTTTTCATATATTTGACACCTCGCTCGGCGCGTTGCGAGGTGTCAAATGTATGAAAACGCATCCTCGCACATCTCTGGTGGAAACGCAGCCTGGCCGTACTGAGAAAATGCCATAACAGTTATTTCAAAATTTTGACAGATTCCATATTTATAAAAACGGGTGAGGTGAGGTGGTGACGAGTTGGTAAGTAAATCACATAGTATCGATCGATCGATCGAAAGGTGAGTGGCCAAACCTGATAAGTCGCGTAAGAGGTTTTTTGAAAATAGACCTATGCGCAAGGATGTTAAGTTCTTATTTCAAAATGCAATTATCTCTATTTATCACCTTCAATCATGTGGGTGCGGTGCATGCAATAGGCACTGAAAAGAAACAAATGCACAACCTCTCACGCGCCTCTAAACGAACCTTTTCTGTTTTGACTGTACCTACCTAATGTTTGACGACTTAAATCCGTAGAACAATTTGCAATGTTGCCAATCCTCTAGCGTATCTGTCCATAAAACCGCCGAAAACCACTTTTATTATTTAACGTCGGACTTTTACCCTATTCTCTGACCAGGGTGACAATGCTAGATTGTTTCACGGGACAAAAGCCTCGCATACCGTGAGCGACAATGCCATGCTACAATGGAATATTTACGCATTCCGCCCGCTCACCAGACGTCCTGTATAACATTAAGGTTCAAAATGCTACATTTTCCTGCATTGTAATGTGTCACATACACTTTAGAATGCAGGAAATATACACTTAGAGATAAAGATAAAATACGTCAGACACAGATGAGTAATCCAGTTTTTGTTGCACAA
Source organism: Cenopis cana (assembly GCA_951800055.1). Taxonomy (NCBI): domain Eukaryota; kingdom Metazoa; phylum Arthropoda; class Insecta; order Lepidoptera; family Tortricidae; genus Cenopis; species Cenopis cana. The sequence goes on along the minus strand of OX637476.1, from coordinate 14,485,140 downwards.
AGCTTTTCCCTGTCATTTGCAAAAGTACGAGTTTAGTTCCAGATGGGCTCTTCAAACCATCACAGACTTATGGAATGCATCGCTTACCCAATGCAAATGTTTTTGAAGAAAACAAATTGTACGTTTCATTGACCTCATTTTTTAGTTACGACATTGTCTCAAATCTTTGCATAATGGTGCACTAATAGTCTCTTCTTCTTTGAAAAACTAATGTATGGTATACATTCCTTTACTTTAACCGCAATCTTGGTCGTACCATCCGAGTTTATTTTATTACAGAGATAATGCTTCCTGAACACAACGAATAACTTTGTAACGCCTTTGTTCAGTTCAGTTATCAAAATACCTACTTTACTGTACTGAACGTGGAAACCATTTAGTGCCGCACTAAAACTAGGCTGTAGGGCGAGGGTCAAGTCAAAAGTGACTGGGTATATCCATTTTTACAAGTTTTTAACTAGCAATATTGTATGTCTGTTCGGGGCAGATCTTGCAAGTGGATTTTTGACAAGTTATCCCCAACCGATTAAGCGAGTAAAGGTAACTTTTCTTAGTTTTTCTTAAAAAACTCGTAATCGGTGGCCCATAACAAAAAATATTCTGTGACATGAATAATCTACATAAAATTCTCTACAAGAAAGGTTTTAGGCACTTTTTCGCTAAGATGAATATTTATTGAGATTTTAAAGGAGGGAAAGTTAATTCTCAATTTTCGAACGAATTCTAAATAACGATACCCCACTCGATGTGGTAGTTCAATTTTTTATTCGCGCCCCCCTTTAGCTTTATGGGAGCCCCCCTTATAAAGAAAAATGTAGGAACTATAAAGGGGAGCCAAATCTCATACACATGAACAGACACTGAACAGACGAGAGAGCTAAAGCCATAGTTTTCTACGTTCGAAAAGACTCTGTGGGCCGTATTTATCCCCCGCGGAGTTGGCCCGAGGGTCGTATTTTGCCCACCTCTGCACTTTGGTTTAATTAAGTGCATACGCCAAATCTTGGGATTATTTGGACCTCGGATCCCGGGCTCATTTTAGCCTTATTTACACAAGTATGCGAGTTTCATTACATTGCGGGTTATCGAAGTATAATGAGTTCAGTCGATCTATCAAACCGCGCAATGTATTGAACCTCGCGTGCGCGTCTCGTACGTTTAGGGTACAACAGCGAAAACGCTAGGGAGGTGAATCATTTTAGTTCTTGTGCCACTGCAAACTGTTGGCACATCACATAAAATGTTGTAGTCGTTTTACTGCCATTCCCGCTAAACTTGTAAATATAACGACCGTCAAACGCCTTGGAGCCGAAGTCAACGATTCACCTTTATTATTGCAGGAGATACGGTTGACAACGTCTGAGATTGTTTAGGACTTGAATTCTAGAATACATTGAACCATGTTTTAGCTTTTAGGATTCAAGTCCTAAACAATGTTTCGTATAGCTCTTGCAATTCACGAAGGCGAGTGGATTGGTTCCATTAAAATTTAATTTCGTCAAATCTAGTCGCCTGCGTAAATGGCGTAAATAGCCATACCATAACTATATCAGGTAGTTAAAGGCATAGGTTAGTCTATTAGGGTTGTTGAAAACAAAAAAAAAAAAAATATTTCCCAATTTTCTCGAAGTAGTATGAATATTAGAATCAAAATGTGAAAAGTGAAAAAGAGGGCATGCGGCCCGCGTGCCTCCTTATTGACAATCGACAATGTGGTACATTTTGCCTGATAGGGACACAAATTATTTACCCCCCCCCCCCCCCCCCCTCGCTCGCCTTGCTCGAACCAAGCGCTTTTCGTCATCTTTTATAATGCGCACGGCTAAGGTTTGGAATTCCCTGCCGGCATCTGTATTTCCGAGTTCAACTTGGGCATTTTCTGGGTGAGCTCGCTTCATCGTCGGCCTCATCTTTGCCCCCTTTTAAATGCCTTTTTGCCGGTTAGATGCTAGCTAAGAGCAATCCCATTATTATCTAATTAAAAAAAACACATGCGGCACGCGACAATTTTTTAGCTACTATGTGGCCCTTAAGCTTCTAAAAGGTTGCGTACCCCTGCTTTTGCGCAAAATATACACACTTGGCCGGTTTTGTTGATATCAGGATAGGATTCTCATTATTCGTCCTATTTATTAGTCTTGTCGTTTTTATTCCATTTAGTTATATCGTGTTATTTGCCCCGGCGACTATAATGTTTACCGTCTCGTAAGTCTCGTTGATAGCGTTCCTCGCTGAAGACGCGCTGCAGTGAAGACGCCAGCAAACTTGAGAATTTCTGCTTCCAATACATTGTACCTGAATGGTTGAGAACAGTTTATAGTTAAAGCACTAACTCTAACCTTGCTAAAACTTTGCTTTCTAAATATTACAAGGTACTCCCTGTAGGAAGTCGATAAATACCGCCATCTTACTCACTTTCACATCCTACAATATGTCCTGTACCTCTAGTATAAGTTTTTTCGAAACATTAACTAATTCGAACGCGTTTGCGTTTTGTCTCAAAATGTATGAAAACGCTCTCACCGAGTTTGAAATACGCGCGTTCATCGGTTAGCAACAAATGTTATACTCGCTGTTTTAGTTTCCACTAGTGACCACCAGAGGCGCTGTTCACGTTTTCATACCACTTTCATACATTTTGAGACAAAACGCAAACGCGTTCGAATTAGTTAATGTTTCGAAAAAAACTTATACTAGAGCTACTGAAACTGAAATTGTTACAGGGCATTTATTGTCTTATAGACGTTGTTCAATGTGAGTTGATTAAAGGATGATTCACGCTAGACCGTTCCGTGTCGGGCCGGCCGGCCCGTTTTGCAGTACAAGAAATCGACGGACGCGCGACGGCCAATTAATTCAAAGACGGCGGGTTAATTCAAAGATTAACATGTCCAATAAAATTGGTAATAAAAAACTCTGGTTAATGTTACAAACAAAACGTTAACTATCACATATTTAAAAACATAACAACAAAACTTAATTAGAAACGGTTAATTGAATACATAAAAATAATTTATGTGCTCATGTGTAAGTACGCTTCGCGAATAAATCACGAATTACTCTTGTTTATTTGCCCAGCACTAATTAATTAAGGCTACCATACAAACCCTAATATAATAAAAAAAATGAAGCCATCTCCGTAGTAGGACCAAAGTAACCGATATAGCCCTTCGAATCACTAAACTTAAGTAGCAGTGGGCACATTGCACGTAGAACCAATGGCCGTTGGGGCCGAAAGGTTATCGAGTGGCGACCACGGACCGGTAGGCGCAGCGTAGGTAGATCCCCCATATTCCCCATAAGGTGGACTGATGACCTGCTAAAGGTCGTGGGAGTCCGCTGCATGCGGGTGGCGCAGGGGGCCGATTTTTGAGTGTCAAACGCCCGAATTTTCACTCGAGATCTGTCAAAAAACTATGACGTTTTTACGGATGTCCAGTGACAAGTCGAGCGTTCGACACTCAAAAATCGGCCCCCGAACCGGTTATGTCGGCCGTCTTTCGGCTGATATGATGATGATGATGATAACTGTGAAACGCATGGTATCAGCTACGCGTCTCCAAGCCAAGCAGAGCGCCCGCTAGGCGGGTTTCTGGCAGTGAATGTGCTAAGTAAATTAGTGACACAACGTAGTCAATATTTGACGACCGATTTAGCCTAGGTAGGTACTTAGTTTACTGAATATTTCACTACTCTTTATAACGTTAATAAAAAAACAAGAGTGCAAGAAAAATAAGAATCTGACCCGCCAGGATTTGCCTTATCCTACTAATATTATAAATGTGAAAGTTTAGATGTTTGTTTGTTACTGAATCACGCAAAAACCGCTGAACCTAATTATGATTAACAAATAGGATACTTTCCCTTGGAGGGATGAAATAGGGAGTGAAAGTGGAACTTTACGCGGACGAAGTCGCGGGTAAAATTTAAACGGCTTTATTAACGAGAGTTTACGTATGGAGTTAGTGGAGTCACTTGTCTTATCTAAGCTTAATTATGTGGATACTGTGTTTGGTCCAAGACTTCTTGCAAAAACAAAAAAGCTCATCCAAAGAGTCCAAAATGCCTGTGCGCGCTTCTGTTTCACCATTCCGTTGAGGGCTCATGTTACACCTTTTCTGAACAGACACAATATTCTCAAAATGCACCATCGTCGTAAGCTTCACTTGGCCTGCTTGCTCTTCGGAGTAGTTAACTACAAAGACCCTAAATATCTCTTCGAAAAGCTGTCTAGCGCCAGGCTGCGTGGTGGCCGGCAGTGCGGGTTGCAGTTGCTAACTCCTCGCCATGCATCTGCCGCTTTTCGTGGTAGTTTCCGATATGCAGCGACCAAGTGTTGGAACTCAATCCCTCCGCCTATTCGATGCCTAGAACATATTCAGTCTTTTAAAATTAATCTTAAGAAATTTATGCTCGAACATCAAAAGAGAGAGGAAAATTGCAGATTGGAAACTAGTTGTCTTTAACAATAATGTATTCATTATCATTTCTTACCGCTGGGTTATGCACCATTTTCATTGCGATGTTGATTGATTATCATTCTCTGTCTCGTTTTGTGACTACGACGCAGACATTTCATTTCTTTATTTGTTTAGTTCTTATCAGTAATGATAATATTGTCATTTGTCATGACGCTAACTTAACGCCTCCATTTACATTTCTGATTTCACCGATTTCACGTCACGAGATCTAAGAGAAGAGATCTATCAATCCAAAGTGTCACTGTCAGTATACTTTTAGTTATTATCCGCTGGCGCTAGTTGTTGCGACTTGTGACAGACCACAGATGTCTGTAATAAATGTTTATCTGTTTATGGTCGCGTTCATGTTTGTTGTGTTTGAATGTTAGTGAATAGCGATTGCGTGCGAATTTGCTAATTATTTATGTTTTTATATTGTTTGTTTTTTGTCTTTCGTGGCTTCACGTGGTCCCAAAGGAAGACCAGCGCTAGCCAATGGCTAGCACTATGCTGATTTGGGGCCATTTCGTGGCTATGTTCTGTATTGTGGTGTTATGTTTATATTTGTACTGTTTTTTGTGCCACGAATAAATGTTTTTCTTCTTCTTCTTCTTCTAAAAACTAGTAATAAATATATTTTAATTTTATGGCTATACCTACCCACGCTCCCTAACAATATTATGTTAATCTAGCATTCCTTTAAGTGATTCAGCAACGAACCGTTGGCGGGGTATGAACTTTAAGTCAAGTCAAAATTCACCACATTTTTTAACGAATATATTACGTTTGATGAAAAACGACTTTTAATATAAGAGCTTGGCAAAATTCACCAAGTGTCTCGCTTCGACTCACCACTCATATTAATACTTATAACTAGAACTCCAGATTCGTAACAACTATGTTTAATCAAGGTTCATAGGTATACTCGTTGACCTGTTCTAAATTGTTTAAGTTTTGTGAATGTCAAGCAACTAGTAGGTACTAGGGTACAGTCAGCCAGCAGCAATGGTTGCTACGCGGGCGAGATATACAAAATGATCTACACACGGTCTTATTCCCTTATAATAAAGATGTGTGAAGATCATTTTGAGCACCTCGCCCGCGTAGCAACCATTGCTGCTGACTGTACGAGCCACCAACGGTGAAAACAAATCCATAGTGGCACCATCGGTAATGGCAAAGGAAACGTGATTCTGGGCTCCATCTCAAAACTTTTTTCTCAGCTCCAAATCGTAGAAGTTATTAAACTTGCTGAGTGTATTAACACTTAGTGACATATTACGTGACGTTTACCTTACCTTACCTATGTTGCGTGCGATGGATATAAAGAAAATCTATCGCACACGACAACTACAATAAAATTGGTGGACATCCTTCAACCTATTACGTCCCTAAACATCAAATCGCTACGTGCTCTCACGCCAGCGAAATCATTCACAATATCAGCCTCAGCCTCTGTATCCCAACTACCTTATTTGGCATCTCAGACTTCTGATTATTGTTCGAAATCAGCGGTCAACATTTATTGGATAGCTCACAACTGATGACCAGGCCGGAAGATACCCGATTACGTATTCATGTGACGAATATTGGGTTCATTTTATAATAGGGATGTTATCTGGGACGAGTCGCGACAACTTTGTGAGCTTCATAGCAGGCGAGAGTAATCTCACAATTTCACATGACAAAATACTGCCTTTACAGAAATGGCAAGGAAAAATGGAAATGCTTCTAGGAAATGCTATATATTTGACCTTCATTTTATTGTAAGATTAGAAACAGGGAGTTTATTCGGCTAAATTTATGAATTGAAAATCAATTTGTAAGCCGTGCTCGCTCCCACACGCCTTATGCGACTTCCTGATTTGTCGGTGCGGAGGCGGTACGATATGAGAAAACTGTAAAATGACAGTGTTAACTGTCCATCGAGGCAGTACCGCTTTTTACTGCTGCGCCGCTACATTAAGGCGACTTCCTGATTTGTCGGTGCGGAGGCGGTACGATATGAGAAAACTGTCAAATGTCAGTGTCAACTGTCAGTCAACTCAGTACTACTTTTTACTGCGCCCCTACATTTAAATGAGTGCTTCCTGACTGGCGCGGGATGCGCGGAAGCGGTACGATGCGAAGAAAGTACTGGTCCGCTTCTGCGCATAATATTACTACTGCGCAAATGTAATACTGACAGTATTCTGTCAAGTGGGAATCTTTGCGACGTCAGTAAGTTTACGTCAAGGAAGAAAATGTCACATATCAATTCCGCCCCGCCAAGTCAGGAAGTCGCCTTAAATGAGTGCTTCCTGACTGGCGCGGGATGCGCGGTAGCGGGACGATATGAAGACAGTACTCGTCCGCTTCTGTGCATGATATTACTACTGCGCAAATGTAATACTGACAGTTTATTGCGTCAAGTGGGAATCTTTGCGACGTCAGTATGTTTACGACAAAGAAGAAAATGTCACGTATTGATCCCGCCCCGCCAAGTCAGGAAGTCGCCTTAAGGATGAACCACACTCAAAACGCAGTGACGCGCCGTAAACGCAGTCACATGTCATGCGTGACATTTTTAACTCTTACCTGTCTCCCTCTCGTCACAGCGTTTACGGCGAGTCAGCGTAACAGCGGTGAGGTCGACCTTTAAGGTACAAACACACTACACCGTTCCGTGTCCGGGCCGGCCCGTTTTCTAGTACGAGAAATCGACGGCCATCGCGCGTCCTGTATTAGAAAACGGGCTGGCCCGGACACGGAACGGTCTAGTGTGTTTGTACCTTTAGTGTGCGCTCAGTGCGAACAAATGGGACAAAGGACGGCGAACCAATGATTTTTCATTCAATTGAAAACATTTCCAATTTTCAAGCTGGCCGTTTTACGTCCTAGATCGATAGAAAATGAAATTTATAGTTCCACGTGTTTTTTTATTTCTCCCGAAATCCTAATTATCATTCAAAAATATCTAATCTAAAAGTAACGAATCGTATGTGAATTATATTTGGTTTATGGGTCAACTGAATATTTGACCTCTTTCACGCTATTCTGTGGTTAGGGCGTATTGTCTAGCTCTAGCTCACACACTAACGACAACCCAAACCTTTAGCACTTTGGCGTCCTGTGGCCGAGTTTCTACCTATAGTAATTAATGTTATTCGCACAGCTTAGTACAATTAGAACACTATGTATAGAAACGATGATGAACCAAATGTGACAGCATCGTCAAACGTAGCTCAGACGTTGACGCTGAAAACGTTGGTCGTTCCACATCAGTTGTAAGGGGGCGGTGACATATAATATATCTGTCTAAACTTAGTAGGTACAGTAGAATTCGCTTATAACAACTCCGCATATAACATTTGACCGCTTTTAACGACTGCTAAATCACCTGACGTTAGGATTCATACCATACATTTTCAAAGAAAATCTGTCCTTTTTGTGCGACGTTCTGTTAGTGTGACGTAATATCGCCGGTCCCTTGACCAGGCGGCTTTCACTCCGTCAGTTCGCCGCGCCGCTGCAAGTACATCCCCGGGCCGCTGCAAGTACATTCAGTGGCGAATTGCTACCGGACGGTCGCGTCGTCTCGTCATTCGCTTGGTGTGGTCAATATTTGTTATTTACCTATTATAATTTGGGTTTGTAAGTTGGCGATTTGTTTTGTTAACAGTGCAACTTCTGTACGTAGTACTATTAGTTATTACTTATTCTGTGCCTTGACACAGAATAAGTAATAGTACAAGTACAGAAGCTTCACTTTCTAACAAAAACGGCGTTTAGGCATAAAAAACATGCCTACTCTGTGCATCTCTGTCTATTGTATAACTTGTATTCATTCACACGCGGCACGTGTAGCGCTAGGGCTATCGACTCGTCGCTCGTCGCGTTCTAGTCAGCGGCGGCAGCGGTAACGTGCATATAGACGCGTTCGCGCGGCGGCGGGCGGGGGGCGGCCCTCGACTGACGGCCGGCCCCGGGCCGAGCGAGCGGTTGGCATTTAAAGCGACGCGCGCCTCCCACTGCAAGCCCCTTGGCCTTGACTGTCGCTGTATCCGGATTCTACTGTAGATTCAATTCAATTCAATTCATTTATTCATAAACAATACAATATTGTGTTTGAAATAACTTAATACATAACTTAATATATATACTTTTATCTCGCGATCGCGGGTGAGCCATATGGTTGTGTGTTGAGCTATACATGCACATTGTCAATGTATGCGTCAGCGTAGGAGCTATGAGTTCACGTTGTCTATGTGTTCGTATGTGTTACATCTACAACAATGGCCAACCCCCCCTCGTGAGATGCCAGTGCTATATTTAAAATTGATCGATCACAACACTTACCTGTTTATTTTGCAGCATTTTTATTCGGTCGCTATCTCGCTATTGGTGTCATATTCCTTTTTAATTTCAACCAACAGCTCTTTGGCACGGTTCCCGGATTTTAAAGCCTTGAATGTAATGGAACTAATTTATAACGACAGCTTTATTCTGGCCATTCAATGGAAGATTAATTTTAGAGCAATCCTTTGTTTGTGAGGTTTTCGTAGTAAAGTAAAGTAAGGCACGTAGATAAATAAATGTTTTTCTTGGTTGGAATTGGAACATTCATTCACTGCCGGCAACGCATATGTGCGTTCATGACCATACAATTTTGTTCCTATGAGGCGTGGCCTGGCAGCGAAAGTGGCAAACCAATGTCTTGGCTGACTGTACATCAAGTTTAAACTGAACGCTGCTCCTTAAGAGGAGGGGTAGGGCAAGCTCTCTCCATACAAACTTTGTGCAGGATTTACTTCGTTTGTGTTTGCATCAAAGTTATGATTTTTGGTCAGTATGCTTATTTTTCTGATAGCTATTTCGTGATGTAATTGTTTTATTATTATTATTATTTTTAAATTTTGAATTTTTTTGAAATATTTGAAAATGTTCACATCACGATCTTCGCATATCTAATATTTACAACCAAAAAAAATATTATATTTGTTAGTGCCAAAACCGACGAATAAAACGTGCACAAAGTTTGTATGGGGAAGGCCTTGCCCTACCCTGCGCCTTAAGATCGAAACGCACTGACAGTGGTAGCGGGGCGGGGCGTCGGCAGAACGCTTTTTTCCGGCCACTTTCCGGCCGGTTTTCTGTGCGGACTCTTTCATATTAGTTCGAATATTACAACCGGTACCGCCTCCGCACCGCGCCGCCACCGCTGTCAATGCGTTTCGAGCTTTAGTGTGATTCACTAAAATCTGAAGTAAGCAAATAGGCGCAATACCTACACCGAAACTTCTACTAGGAGAGACTAAATTTTGAAATTAGTTTTACTCTTATCACGGTTATTACAAAATCATAGCGTGTGCCTAATATAGTAAAAGGTGACGTGTTAACATATACAGTTACATAGGTATTATACAGTTTTTAAACTTCGTGACCTATGTTATGTTAAAAATATAAAGGTAGGTACAGTTTAACTATAGGGTTGGGTCATTATTCTGGCGTTTGTTCCAAATTACATTCGTGGTCACTGTTTTAAGAATAAGTAATAATAAGAATAAATTCATTTATTTCGACCAACTGGGATCATAGTTACAGACAATTAGAATTCAAATAAAATAAGTTACATTAAATTAAATAAATTAAATTAAAATAAAATAAAATAAAATAAAGCAAGCATCATTACAAATCAATAAAATAAATTACATGTTTGCAACGACAGGGGTTTTGTCGATTTCGGATAAAGATTTTAATGCCGTTTTCGGATATTTGGTAGAAGTACGGGACATCTACCAACTATCAACTAACTTATAAATGCCACCAAAATCTACAACCAATTCGTAAAATCGTGTCCACGAAAGTGAGGCGGTTGAAAGTTGAAACGCGCGAATAATGACCCGGTTACAAAACACATACTGGCGCATGTGCTAAACAAGAAATGATGTGCCCAGGATGTCCATGTCGTTGGAAACATAAGATACTCCTCATTATAATAGCGTTATCCCAGTTACATTCTAAAGGAGCCCGAACTTTTGCTACCTCACCCGAAGTATAGGCGTAAGCACTAGTTTTTGCTATAGCGACTGCCATCGGTCATTCCATTTCCATACCAAAGGGGAACCTAAAGACCTTGTTAGTATTAAGTATTGGCAACTTAACTGCAGAAGTTCACAAGCCCCGTTATAGTGCGTGCCATCCACGACGATGCGCAATTGTACGGAATGGGCGGTGGAGGGGCGCGCCTTCGTGAATGACACGATGACACGCACTATAAAGCATTTATAACATAACTCGCTATTCCTTGACAAGATAATTCATTCCAAAATCGACTCACCTGAAATCCTGTCCTGTCCCTTGTTACATTTAATACACCCAGGTTTAGTTTAGAACCCGTGCTCCAAAAACGTTTGCACTTCAAGTATACAGAAATAACACTTCTTTTTACAATCCCATTGTAAGGATGTGTCGTCAATATAACGACCTTGTTTCAAGGCATGCTGATGTTGATATTTTCAATTCACGACTTGCGGTTTTCAGGAGGCAGTAAAGTTCTCTGTCAAAGTGCTCAGTCATCATAAACTCCAAATTTGCATTTTGTCATATCATTTATTTGTAACAAAATCTAGTTAAGTTGCTCATATATATTGCTTTTGTTTCATACTTTGGTGTAAATTACTTATAGGATAGGTTTCGCTCATTATTTGTAATCATGCTGTGCAGTGTGCATGCATGTTTTGGGTGGCGTTCCATTCCAGAACCTTTCAATTATATTATTGTTGCTACATAATGAATGTTAGGTACCTGTTTTGTGTGCCTTTTAAATAAAATAAAATAAAATAAGCCACTGCAGCCATAGACAACAACCGGTTTTAACGTTCCTTCCAAAGCGCGGGAGCGTTTTCTCCAGGCTAATCTCCAACCACGCACTCGGCTTTATTTGGCCGGCCCATACACTCACACACTCACAGTCGGCCTATAAAGTGACTGATACCCACATATTATAATGGAAATTTAACGGCATTTTGGTTGAAATAGGTTTTATGAAGCGTTATTTAAGGTATTTGGTAACATAAGTTAAGTAACCTTACTTCTGTTTTAGAAACTGAGCGCGTCTCGCCATCACAGGTTTAGTTTGGCTAGTATAATATATTTATTTATATGGAAAATGTAATTTTTTATTCTTGAAATAATAATTTAAAAGAAGTCAGGTCAAAAAAAACTAAGCAACCACAAAAGGCCTAGCACATGATGGCCGCGAGAGTACTATGTCGGCTTAAGCTGGTATTACACTGTCCTGAATTCAGGACACTTAGAAGGGTTCGGACCTATACGTTAGAGCGAATGCTTCAACTCCCCTCCACTAGTCAGGATTCTGAATTCAGGACAGTGTAATACCCGCTTTATCTCAAGCTACGCGTCTTTTGTGATTGGTGCTGTTAGACAGTGACGGATAGTTTATCCCGAGCCGGCATACTCTCGCGGCCATCATGTGCTAGGCCTAGTGGTATAGTCTTAACGACGTAATTTCATTCAAGTGAACTCCCTGTCGTCACGAACTTCTATGTCTGCGGTTATCATCTGTCTCGGTCCCTTTGATCACCAACACGTCATGCCCATGATGACGGTGGCTCGAACTTCGCTAATAGGGTGACGGAAATCTTATTACTGAAGCGTTTGTATAGCGCTCGCCATCACTCCAAGTTTGAAGTTTGTTGTTAGTTGGGTTAGAGTTTTATGACAAGTTTAGGGTGATTGAAATTTGGGATGTGAAACTTAAGGGGCTCCACTGTCGCAATGACCTTGAGCGATTGGCCCCCGCCACACCGCGCACCATTCTCCGTACTTAACGTAAAAGCGCTGTGTCCATTTCGCACTTATTACTATGAATGAAAAAATGAAAAAAAATGAAAAAAGTTTATTGTTCTAAGTTACTTGTACATTAACATCACGGCTCTGTGTCCTGAGCTAGGAAGCCCTGTGTTACAGGACACAGTTACGTATCCATTATTGTTGCACTTAATTATACCAGTTATACAGAGAAGTAGGTGTCCTAAATCACACATTTACAAGTTATACAGAGAAGTATCTTAAAACATTCTTACTGTAAAATTATTTTATCTAAAACTTAACTAACAGCGTGTGTGTGTGCGTTAGTGTGAGTGTGTGTGTGTGTGTGTATATGAGAAAAGTGTCTAATGTCAGTGTCAGCTGTCAGTCGACTCGGTATCATAAATTAATTACTGCGCCCCTATATTTAGGTAAATGAGTGCTTCCTGACTGGCGCGGAATGCGCCGTAGCGGGACGGTGCCAAGGCGGTACTGCTCCGCTTCTGCGCATGATATTATTACTACAGCGCAAAAGTAATACTGACAGTGTTCCGTCAAGTGAGAATCTTTGCGCCGTCAGTAAATTTACGTCAAAGAAGAAAATGTCACATATCGATCTCACCCCGCCAAATCAGGAAATCCCAATAGAAAACAGCGTCTATGCCGCAATAAATATAATTCTCACTGAATAATAGCTACAAGTTGTGCTGCGCTAGGCTGGGCTTGAAAAATTAATAAAAATATAAATATGAATTCTTTTCTAGAATGGGCAAAAGAACCGTTTCGCGTTCGTTCCATAACTTTACCTTTAGTAATGACGGAGGAATATCAATACGAACATCGACAAAAATCGTCGATTCTTGTTTGGAGCCCCTTAAATGCTGAGGCACTGTGTAGCGCGTAAGGACAAAGTAGGTAAAGGTAAAATGCCCCAGTTCTTGACGCTGACACTTAATTTTTTTTCCATAAATGTAAACAATAGGCGTCACCAATTGATACGATTACCTCGCGTAAGTTTTGTTTACTTTATACATATTCGTATAGACGAATCACTTATGGCCGTGAATGAAGTGGTAGTACGGCAAACCAGCGAACGAAGATCTCCGAATGTACATACAGAACGATCCGGTGTTTGTATGTAGGTATGTATGTATGTGTTTGTATGTAATGTTTGTTGCACGATAACTGTATCGTTGATTGGAACGTCGTGAAATTTGATTCTTACTTTCAAACATGAACCAAGGTGGTCTAAAATCTCATGTCAAAACTATAACTTTAGTTATATTTACCTACGTTTCCATTCATTCATTGTTTCTTAATACTGATTTGTGTTTTTAAGAGTATACCGCGAGTTTACAGTTCTGTACCTCAAGATGACCTCAAGTACGTTTGTGTTTTGTTTCGAAAACAGTTTAGACAACGTGAACTCATAGCTCCTACGCTGACGCACACATAGACAATGTGCATGTTAGCTCAAAACACAACCATGTCTCAGCCGAGCTTGAGAGAAAAGTACTCTACTAGAGGTACTGGACGAACTACTAGTTTGAATTAGAGAAGAAATCTAGCCCGAAATAATGTTATGAAAACATGGGTAGGTGCATCAGCGCCGGTGCATCCTCGAAACCTGTCGAAATCTGCGCTCAAATATACAAGAAAAGCGATATTTCCCGTGGGTAGGCCACACCGTAACATATTCGTTACAAGATACTTACAAGCATAAGCCTGAAGTTTAGTGCTCTCGAGGCACATACATTTTGAAGAAAATGGAGACCGTGGCTTTATATTTGGGGTAATAACGTATTACTTACAAAATACAAAGTTATAAGAAACTTACTTCTCAGGGTCTATTATAGCCCTGGCCGTTATGAGCACTAAGTTGAGGTCCCCTTCGGGGACCAACTTTTTAAGTCAAGGATCGAAAAAAAAAATCTATACATATAATAAAGCAGAAGAGGGTCGAAAATCTGTACATTGAAGATATTAGAAAAAAAATCGATTCAGGGGTCTTAGAATCGATGACAGAACACATTTCAACAGTTTTTAGAATTCATGTCTGTTTGTCTGTCTGTTTATCTGTCTAACTATCACGTGAAAACTAGCGAATGGATTTTAATACAGCCTTCAATAATATGTTTATTGGACCTTCGGCGAGGTTATAGGCTATAAAAATCATACAGATTGGGGACGAAAAGGGGTGAAAACAGGGGTTGAACTTTGTATGGGAAGTCCTTTAATTCGTGGTTTAAAGGCTTGAAAATTGGTAAGCATCTACTTGGAAGCAAAGTAGAAAGACCACCATTCAAACATTGTGCGATAAACAGATAGTATTTGAAAAAACGGGGGACGAAATATTCTACTTGAGAGGCCAATGACAAAAAAAACAAAAGTCCCTCAAACCATATTAACTGTTTGATATGAGAGATCTAATTATGTTGGACAGTCGGTCGCTATCAATATTCACAAACCTAGGTACATACCAGTCTTACTATGCAAGCTCGGTGTTTTTTTGTTTTCGATGGAGGGTATCTACGCAGAGCAGCGGGATCTCGGTTGCATTGTAACATACACTTGCGGCATATAATGTATGCGTATGATTGAAATAATTTGAGTTGGCCGAGTTGCATCAACTTTATTAGTTTAAAAAGCTATTTTACTGTTCAAATAATAAGGTTCAAAATCTAATAACAATTTATATCTAATATTTATAGAAATTCGGTCAACAAAAATAATTTAAACTAAATATGTACTGTATTTTTGTATAAAATATTTTTTTGGGGTGCCATTTTCAAATCCAAGATGGCGAAAATTTAAAGACTCGATGGTCCACTGACCATTCTCAAAGCCAGAAAATGTGTGAATCATTGCGATCGCGATTTTTTCCCCTATGGACAGGGACGTCTGGACAATATGGGCAGAGGCCTTTGCCCAGCAGGGAAAAATAATAGGCTATAAAAAAAACCACCAACAACAACTCATTATTTTGTTCAAAATTTATCTACATTAGTCGATGAATATGGAGTATTTTCCGCACCTGCAATCCTGCATCATAATGTTCGAAAATTTTCTCGCGCGCTACGCTCGCGTTTTCAACTACATTACTTAATGCGTATAAAATCTTTCCCGCACCCGCATCATTACGTCCAAAAAATTTCGCGCTCGCTACGCTCGCGTTTTCATTTCGATGACTAAATTCGTATAAAGTATTTTCCGAACCTGTATCATATTGTTCGAAACATTGCACGTTTCCATCTACATTACCCACTTGATGCGTATGAAGTATATTCCGCACCTGCATCATAATGTTCCAAACATTTCGCGCCCGCTGCGCTCGCGTTTTCATCTACATTACGTGAGGCGTATAAAGTATTGTTTTTCGCACCTGTATCATCATGTTCGAAATATTTCACGCTAACTGCGCTCGCGTTTTCATCTACATTACTTGATGCATATGAAGTAGATATATTCCGCACCTGCATCATAATGTTCAAAACATTTCGCGCTCGCTACGCTCGCGTTTTCATGTGTATTACTTGATGCGTATGAAGTCTTTTCCGCACCTGTATTTTTATATCCGAAAATTTTTGCGCTCGCTACGCTCGCGTTTTCATTCACATTAATTGATTCGTATGAAGTTTTTTCCGCATCTGCATCGTAATGTTCGAAAATTTTCGCACGCACTACGCTCTCTACAATACTTGATGCGTATAAAGTATTTTCCGGCACACTGTATCATAATGCTCAAAAGATTTCGCGCTCGCTACGCTCGAGTTTTCATTTACGTTACTTGATGCGTGTGAAATCTTTTCCGCGCCTACATCATAATGTCCAAACATTTTTGCGCTTGCGGCGCTCACGTTTTCATCTACATGACTTAATGCGTGTGAAGTATTTTCCGCGCCTGTATCATAATTTTCCAAACTTTTCGCGCTCGCTTCGCTCGCCTTTTTAACTACATTGCTTGATGCGTATAAAGTCTTTTCCGCACCTGCAACATTATGTCCGAAAATTTTTGGGCTCGCTACGCTCGCGTCATTTTGCATTCCTTGATACGTATGAATTATTTTCCGCTCCTATATCATAATTTTCGACACATTTCGCGCTCGCTACGCTTGCGTTTTCACCTATATTACTTGATACGTATGAAGTATTTTCCGCACCTGCATCATAATGTTCGAAACAGGAAACGACATGGGAAACTTTAATCTAGGAAATCATACCGCAAGGGGGTGGATGATGGTATGGAAGAGAGAAACTAGGTTAGCGCCTGAAATAAAAGAATAACAATAACATTCTAATGCGATGACCGAGTTCTACGCAGACGAAGTCGCGGGCAAAAGCTAGTATAATAATAAAAATAAACTTACAAGATTTTCACTCATTTTTTGGGAAACGGGACTTAATCGCGTACAATTATAACAAATTAACCTTTTTAAAAGTTTTGCCCGACGTTTCGAATGAATCACAACATTCGTGGTCGCGAGCTGACTGGCGTGAGATGGCGGGTGTCAACATCTTCTATCCGCACGGGTTTTCCGAACAGGGGGGGGGGCAACAGGGGCATTTTCAAACTGGCCGAAAAACACTGGAATTAACTATTTAGCCTCAGGAGGTTAAATAGTTAATTCCGCCCCTCGTGCCAAGCTCCAAGGGGTGACAACGACCGGTGCCACCAAGCACCACAGGGTGCCAAAGATACACAAAATACCAATTTTCCGCACCTGCATCATAGTTATTGGTCAAAAATTTCGCGCTCGCTACGCCCGCGTTTTCAGTGTTTTCTGCATTTTCGCGCTCGCTCGCTCATCTACATAATTGAAAGAGATGGGCTAGTAAATTTCGACAATGTGATCAACACTTTTAATAGGGGGTTCAATACAAAACCCCAATGCAATACCTATACCTAGATACCTACCTACTTTATAATTTCTAATGTGCCCCCCCCCCCCCCCCTGAACAAAATACTGGATCCGCGCCTGGTCCGTTGATGTAATGGACGATGTATTTTCTTCCCACGCTTGTATTTACTTAGGTATAACTGGATTCCGCGAAGATGAAATCTTAAAACCGTCATTTCTTGCGAAATTGCCACCAAAGTCAGAAAGCAATTTGGATTGAAGTAAAATATAATCATATTGGGTGGGTATATCGCAGTCGCAACCTTCCCCACCTGTAACAGGGTCATTCTTGAGAATTGGATTATTCAATTCATCTCATTCCGTTAGCGATTTTGATTCAAGTAAATTTCAACCTACAGGTAAGTTAGGCAATATGAAATTTTATCTATAAAGCATGGATCCCAGTCAGCAGTCACCGGTAGCGGACGGCTTTCGAATTTTTTATATCGCACCACTTTAGGCTAATTTGGTAGAAATCTATAACAATTTAATGGTAAACCCTAAATACCTGTTGGGCTGTAAAAAGTTTCTGGCTTGAACTGGAGTGAACAATACAATACAAATATTCACACCTCGCCCTCAATATCGCACACGTAGGTAGAGGCAGACAACAGGTGGTCTTACCGTAAATTAAATAACTTACGTAGCCATTAAATTTCTGTTACTGACTGTAAAAGCACGTATCACGTATAGTTATGGCAGGAAAACACGAATTACAAACGAGGAAATGTGAGTTTCCGTGGTAACCTCAGCCACCGGCCTATTCATTTTCGCACACGTAGCCTTATTTATTTATTTATTCGGAGAACCAACAGCTAGCTAATTAGTTTTAAACATATACTACAAAAAGCCAATTACAGCAGGTTCGCGCCAATAATATAATAATTACATAAAGTTACGTTTTCACTTAGTGTTCTGAACAAACATCTGTTCTGAGCGAATGTTTGTTGTTCGGCGAATGTTCGCTCAAAACAGCAGACGTCTGTTTTCATTTAATGAGAAAATGAACATTTGTTCGGAACAAAAGATCGTGCCGAACAGTTCGTTCGCGGAGTCGCGTTTTCATCAAAGCTCCCACGATCATAGATGAAAGTGATTTGCTTTTGGCTAGTGCAGCGTTTGTAATATCTGATTATAACCTACACATTCGACATCCAAGTAGAAATTACGTAAGTTTTATTTTCAATACGACCGGGTTCGATTCCCGAACTGAGTCCCTAAATCTATGTACCTATGCAGTTTTTCTTGCCACTAAAATCGATGACATGGTTCCTAAGAAATCTTTATATGTCTTATAGTTACAGACTTGCCTATACTGACCGATCTAAATGTGCCACCCTGATATTTGGGTGTAAAGTTTACTTTATTATAAATGTCGAACAAAAACTTTCTAATACTGTGAAATAGTTCAAGAAACAATCAATATCAATATTAAATCAATATTAGTCTTCCGAACTGATTTTTTTTATTTACTGAGACAAGTCCGATAGTGAGGATTTTTCTTTATTGGTAAAAGCATTATTTTGGGAAAAAGATGAACCTGGGCGACTACTATCTGTAGATCATGTGCTGTATGGCGACGTCTCTAGTACTTGGACTAAAATTGGTAATTGTTGCCGGTACGAAGCTGTAGGTACGAGGACGACACTCCATCGCGTAGAATTTGTAAAAAAGATCGGAGACCCGCCGAGCACCTACATCTACAACGCCGAGCGAATGCTCAGAACAACTGCTCGCTCGCCCGTGACGTCGTTTTCACTGCATCAGTGAGTGAGCGAGCATGGAGCGAGCAATCGCTCGCCGAGACAAGCCGATCATCACTGAACAAACATGTTCGCTCGCTCAAGTGTTTTCATTTACCGCATGAACGGACGAATGCTCGCTCAGTAGCTCTAGCATAAGTTTTTTCGAAACATTAACTAATTCGAACGCGTTTGCGTTTTGTCTCAAAATGTATGAAAACGCTCTCACCGAGTTTGAAATACGCGCGTTCATCGGTTAGCAACAA
This sequence comes from Cenopis cana, assembly GCA_951800055.1. Classification (NCBI taxonomy): domain Eukaryota; kingdom Metazoa; phylum Arthropoda; class Insecta; order Lepidoptera; family Tortricidae; genus Cenopis; species Cenopis cana. The sequence goes on along the minus strand of OX637476.1, from coordinate 14,465,962 downwards.
ATGTTACACTCACTGTTTTAGTTTCCACTAGTGACCACCAGAGGCGCTGGTTACGTTTTCATACCACTTTCATACATTTTGAGACAAAACGCAAACGCGTTCGAATTAGTTAATGTTTCGAAAAAACTTATACTAGAGCTACTGAACTGTTCAGAACACTAAGTGAAAACGTAGCTTAAGAAGAAATGATGACTGCGTTACAGAATCCAAATAAGCCCTAACCAATATGTGTCTTCTTCATCTTAAAGTTATCCCAAATGCATTGCCATTTATCGAAGCAACGCGGCTAGCCTAATAGGCAACCTGCCCAAAAGTAGGAGATATTTTTTTTTTGTATATACAGTTTAGATTTAAAATAGTACTTAGTATACTCGCTGGGTTTTGCTTGTGTCCTAATTGTCCTATTGTTATGATCGGATTTTCTAACTCATTATCGTCTGTTATAAATAAGCATGTTCCGTAGTTAAAGCATAAATACTGCATGCATTAATATTTTACCGGATTATCAACTCTAGAAATTTGATAATGCGAATGGTACTAGTAGGACCATCTTACTACTTGCTTACTTTAACGGCGCAGCGACCCAAAAGAGGATCTTGGCCTCCGAAATGAGAGCACGCCACCTTTCCCGATCCTGCGCAGCCTCCTGCCAGTCTTCGACCTGAAGGCCATCTGGACCTGGACTGCCATTTTTCTATTAGTGTACTCTTTATTTACGGAGATAGGTACCTAATCAATTGAACTTTCTAGGTGGCTCTAACAACTTTTTACAACATGGTCATTTTAGAAACATAGTTTTTATTTACAAACCAAATAAAACATCAATATTAACAAATTAACAAATGGAATATAAAACTGAAACTAACTACAATAACTAAAGCTAAAAATTAATAGTACCTATCAAAATTTTGGGCTCTAGGTAGGGTGCCCATCACGCAGGCAGCGCTGGATTTCGATTGCAAATTCTCTGCGCGAGAAAGCTGCCTGTGCGAGGGTCGCCCATTGCCTCCCTCATTTTAGTGTATTGCGGTTTTGTAAACAAAGCTATTGTTTCTTTAAGGCCGTGTATTACCACTTTTGAGTTTTTAAAAACCATCTGAGACATAGAATATAGTGTCTAAAAATCTAAAAAAATATATATGTGTTACATAAGGATCTTGTCTAGTCAAAATCGCAGTCAGTTACATGACCTGATGAATTTCACTCGATAGAAAAAAAACGCGAAGTTACCCCTTTTTGGAATGTATTTTCAATAATACGGCTATATTACTGATATTTAACATTTAATTTTTGTACTCAATTAAAGATCGTAAATAGTTATAGACAAATTCGCAGGGTTTGCTTTGATAAAATGGTTGGCTTAATGACTATAGCTAAATATTTACAAAACTGCGCGCAGAGCTTGCGTAGAGAGCGGGATGGTTAATTGTAAACTCACGCGTGTTAGAGCGGGACATTTGCGTTGGGGATACCTCCCCTTAAGTGGATTAGACAATAGTAAAACCCAACGACAATAAGTAGTAGACGTACCTAGAGTAGACACTTGACAATAAATTATGGCATCCCGCTCGCACGCGCCCGCCGCCCGTTCTCTTTCGTCCCTAGCGCGATCGGATATATCGACAGCTCGGAGGTGCCTATGATCGTCGCGTGAGCGTGATAAAGGATCTGTTACTTTCTGATACCGCTCGATAGAAACTGACAGATGCTTTATCTTGTCAATTATCATCCTATCATCATAGAGTGATATCCCATAAAGCGAATGAAAAATAAAAACGAACTGTGAGTTTTCGTAGTACCTACCTAACAAATCCCGACACATACATTTCCGGACACGTAGGTTTATATCTTTTACAAATTCTGGGTGCGTTCCAGCGCCGAGATTCACTTCCCTCATATCTCTCTGAGTTAACCTTACCGCAATTTCGCGGCTCTGTTTACATACTGACGACCGCTTTAGCTTAGTTGGTAGTGACCCTGCCTACGAAGCTGGAGGTCCCGGGTTCGAATCCCGGTCAGGGCATTTATTTGTGTGATGAGCACGAATATTTTTTCCTGGGTCTTGGATGTTTTCTATGTATATAAGTATTTATTTATCTATATAAGTATGTATATCATCGCTTAGTACACTCAAAAAAATGCGAGCCAACTAAGTACATTTTCTCTTAGTTGGCAATATAATGTTTCTCTCAGTTGGCAATATAATATTATGTTTGGAGTACTATTACTACCAAACTGATAAACTAACTATGTAAGTGCTCTCAGTTTCAGCAGACAAGGATCTTATTACGCATTGTATTTTTTTCTTTCAGTGATACCCATAAGACTTTTTAGGGTTCCGTAGTAAACAAGGAACCCTTATAGTTTCGCCATATCCGTCCATCCGTCCGTCTGTCCCCCGTTTTTCTCAGTAACCAATAGTACTAGAAAGCTTGAATTTGGCATGAGTATACATATCAATGACGCCGAGAAAACGGTAGAAAAAAAAATTTTTGATTAAAGGATTGGTTGGCGTGATATTAAGCTTTGAAGTGATAATTTTGTTATGGTCAAGTGTGTGTCCCCCCTGCCAGCTAAACGGTGGCTACTAGGCATATGAAAAAAATCATGGTAGTAGTATATACGATGAATTTAAAAGGAAAACTATCGCAGCTAAGTAAACATTACTAGTTAACGAGTAATAGTCAAACTTCAGAACTTTACTTTGCAAAAGCAAACTTTCGTACAATTTCCATTGATACCTTAGATAATGTTGTTAATGCTGTCAAAAACATAGTAAAATATAAGTTTGCGAACTTTTTAGTCCACATAATGTAACGGGTGGATGACTACGGAACCCTACCTTGCGCATGGCCCGACACGCACTTGGCCGGTTTTGTTTTGTACATTTACGTACGTGATATCACATGGTACACTCGAATAAATGTTCACTAGAGGAAATGATTCGGCACTTTTCATTCACTCTTCTTTTCAGAAGACGTGTAATTTTCAGTGAAGTGAATTTATCACTCAAAAAATAAGGTACTGCTAAATTTTGACAAGGCGATCCGAATACAAGTTTGATGCTGAATTATTAAGAGACCTCCTCGATGGCCTCCTCGAAGTTTTGTATGTACAATGAAATGTTATATAATAAAACCTTTGGTACACTATAAATAAGATCGATCTAGTCTAGGTACAATAGGTACATGTAATTTTTATAAGGGTTAATGTATAGCAGCAGACGAGCCAAGCCCCACGCCCTACGCCCTTCCCAAACCAAAAATTTGTGGATTCGCCATTGATATGAGTCACTCTTTATGAATACGTAGGTATAAATAAATTTTGGTTAACCATCCGTCGAGTGTAACCACATTGATAATGTAATTAGTTGTACTCAGAATTCTGAATTTAGTTTAGTTTACAGACCTATGAATCGAGAAACAGCGCACGTACGGCAATTCGAATTCCACGAAACCGTATAATAGAGCAAGTTGCGGGTGAATAATCTTGCGTAAGTACCAAGTTATGCCTTATTATTAACATTAACAAAATTTATCGTTAGGGCATATACTAACAGGGGGCCGATTTTTGACTGTCGAACGCTCGACTTTTCACTCGAGATCTGTCAAAAAACTATGATGTTTTGACAAATGTCGGATGAAAAGTCGAGCGTTCGACACTCAAAAATCGACCCCCAGGTCTTAAAGTATACGATTATGAGACATGTTTACAACGGTTGTACTTTGTTTCGCAGACAGACATTTTTATTTTCTATGGGTCGCAGTTCTAACCTAACCTACTTTTCTGGTAGTTCTAATTTTTTGAGTGCTACATACTGGCATTGTAGCTGTAGGTAGGTACCTAAAAAGTGTACTTGTATTGACATTCATGGGTAGGTACATGTAACATGCCTTAACATTGACTACGTTGACGTTGACTATATTACAGTTACATTTCTGTACCTATTCAAGCTTTAATTTTAATGCATATTGCAATAGACACCTGGGTTGCAAACCTTTGGTCTTGTGGTTATCGTGGCTTTTCCTAGTTTAATTAAATTTCATGGAAGTCAGCTGACTGCAGCGCCCAGAGGGGTGAGGTGACATCTTGTGGGGCCCAAGTGATAAACCCATTTTACCTATATTAAAAAAAGCTCAATATTTTGCCTGCCAATCAAATTCCCGGTCGCAATTTTTGCGTGATTGAGTAACAAACATCTAAAGTCTTAACAACTAAATACCTAGACAGCCAAACGACTAAGTTTTGGCATTTTTAATAGTAGTAGGATGATGAACAGTTATAAAAGCAAGCCTAAATTGTAATAATATAACCTCAAAAGTGAGTATGCCACATGCGAAGTATAAAATTATTAAATAGTTAAACTTACTACTGCTGTGAACAAAGAATACAACCACAAAAATAATAGCCTCTAGCTGTTAACACAGCGAATCCTTTAGTCAATAAATGGTCGGCAACGCACTTGTGATTCTTCTGGCGTCGCGAACGTCCATATGCTACGGTGTCTGCCGACTTCATGGGGCAGGCCGTAAGCAAACGCATGTTTGCCAAGTACCCTTACCATGAGTTTGCAATGTTTGCATTACCGCACTCGATAGCGACTGCGTAAACTGTTTAGTATGTACAAAAGTACAGCGCCTCTGGCGGTTACGCAATAGAACTAAGAATCGCCATACTAAATCGTTTTATAAAAAATACTATAAGAATTACTACTGTCGTTCCCGATTTTAATAGTTTTAGTAGGTACCTATTGAAGATGATGCTATCGACGATGCTTATAGATAGGGCTACCATCTCGAATTTCGCCAAACCCGGACAAAGATTCAAAAATACCCGGACATTTGGCGTAAATCGCATTTTTTCCCCGGACGAGTCCGAACCAATATTTTTAAAAAACAAGACCTTTAAATTCAATGAGGTGCTTCCTTACATGAAAAGTGTCCGGGTTTTCCCCGGACACTTCTTGACACCCCCCCGGACGGCCTCCAAACTAGGACAAATCCGGGAAAACCCGGACGGATGGCAGCCCTACTTATAGAAAATATATAGGAAATGGAGATGTCCATCCAAATTCGGATTCAGGAACATAATATATTATCTAGTCTAGATATTAATACTTACTGGTGTTTGTTTTTAAATCGGATGAGTAGTACATTGGGATTAACCTGATCTCACAAACTGACGAGCTCTACATAATTACCGATATTACCTATTTAATTTATCTTCCGATAGATACGAATGCTTGTCAACTGTCCCATACGCTAGAGTAGCCACTAACTATTCTACCTCTGACTGAGACCCCGCGCTATCTTATAATGAATTAAAAATATTTCTCAACATTGCAGAAAATTGTTCACAACCCCTGGAGAGTCAATTAACAATTCTAATTACCTAGGGACGGTACAGAATTTAACTATAAATATTTATTTGAATAATAGCTTCTGCCCGCGAACTTAGACAACTACAAGCATATACACCACTAAAACCTCCTCAAATCGGAACATCTGCTAATGACTCAAATTGTCCACTTTAACACGGAAACTATCGGATAAACAAAAACTCTGAAAAAATTACGAAATGAAGATATCTAGCGACGATTACTGCGAATCAGTGGAACACGCAGAGATCCCGAGAAGACTCATTCTAAAAAGAAGAAGACTTCATACGAAGCAACGGGCAGCATCTCACCAACGCTCATCCACCGACGTAATATCCTCCCCCTCCTCGATTCCAATATTGGCTAAAGGCTGCACAGCCGGTCGATTGTGGCCGATTGACTGCGACTCATCGGTCGTCCCTTCCCATCCCAGAGCGTGTCACTCCTAACAATCTTGTGCCCCCTGGTATATGGGAGAGGACCGGGCTTTTGGCGCATCGTTGGAGCGTTTAGCATACCTGCGAAATGCCTCAGCGATGTGCCGAGGGTTTGATCCTCACTCACATCCGGCTTGTCCGGGTCAGGCTTGCTCCTGGCTGGGTGCGGTACCTATGTTCATGTTCATGTTCATGAATAATAGCTTCTGCCCGCGACTTCGGCCGCTTAAACTTCCACTCCCTATTTCATCCCTTCAAGGGGCGATTTTCGGAATAAGTAGCCTATTATGATAATCCAGGCTAATAACGCGTTATATACGAAATTTACGTTGCAAGACTTGCAAGTCAATTTTCATCTTCCGTATAGTATCGGTTTAACTTTGCAAGAATGTATATAGAAAACATTACTAGAATTTAGTAGGTCTTCTTCTTCATCGTATCCTCATGACTGAGGGACGTGACGATTGAGGGTATCCTTCACCACCGTTCTCCAAACTGCGTGGTCCTGGGTTGCATTTGAGATGTGGTGCTGGCGCAGAATGCTCCGAATCTCATTGATGGAACGCCGCACTAATGAATGTTTTCTCGATGAACTCAAACTCAAAGTGAGGCCCTCCACTATCTGCACACAACGTGTCCTCAGCTTCTTTGGCCATCTTGTCAGGTCTGGACCGGAGAGCCTGGAAAAGATTCTAATCACTGGCCGCATGGCGGGTAAAAGGAGCAAAGGGCGTATGCCTATGCGCTGGGTGGACACAGTAACATCTGCGGCGAAAGCCACGTTACAAGGTTAGTGCGAGTCGAACTCGTGCACGAAGGGTTCCGTCCCATTATCTTTAAAAATGCAAAAAAATGCACGTTTGTTGAATGGGAGCCCCCTTAAATATTTATTTTATTGTTTTTTAGTATTTTTTGTTATAGCGGCAACAGAAATACATCATATGTGAAAATTTCATTTTTCTAACTATCACGGTTTTTGAGATACAACGGAGCCTTAGTAATAGGGTCCCGTTTTACCCTTTGGGTACCGAACCATAATAAAAACGGTTGCATATATGAGAAAATGAAAAATATAGGTTGAAAATATGTGACGTTATCAGGGTTAGGGTACCACTTTGTCGCTTATGGATTCCGAGATATCACTGATTTTGTCAATCAACTCGAAAATAGCGAAAATTTGTTTTGATTAAAAATAGCTTCTACACACTTAAAATAATACGGTGTATTGATAAAAAGTTAAACTTTTCAACTAAAAGTCGGAAAAAAACACGGCCAAAGTTTACCGACTAGGGTACCACATTGTCGCTCATAAGCTTGAAGTAAACTCATTAAACTTATTTGCTTTGAAAATGAAAATATAATTTAGAAAACATAATATGTAATAATTGCAGACGTAAAATCCATACTTCCATGCTAATATTATAAATGGGAAAGTATAGGTATGTGTGTGTTTGTTTGTTTGTCCGTCTTTCACGGCAAAACGGGGCGACGTATTGACGTGATTTTTTAAGTGGAGATAGTTGAAGGGATAGAGAGTGACATAGGTTACTTTTTGTCTCTTTCTAACTTAACTTCTTCCTTTGTTTTTCAATATATTTTTTAGAAAATTTGAAGAATATTACTCTAAATTTTGCTCTTTGATGGGGGCTCTATGGGGTAGTTCTTTTTTTTTCATACATGCTCTCCCTTAGCTGCATGGGGGCCACCCTTTAAAGGTAACGGATTGAGCTATAGTCTTCAAATTTTCACCATTTAAGCAACTTATTGACCCAAAGCTATAATTTTTTTCAAAAATATTTTTACAGCTTTTCAAGGGGGGCTCCCCATACGCCTAAAGGGGGTGCGAAAAAAAAATATTGACCCACCCCATCGAGTGGGATATCAATGAATAGAACTCATTGAGTGCATAATTGTAGTATTTTTTGTTTTTAACTATATTGAAATACAAAGAAATTAATAGCCGCTTAAATTTTCATATAATTTTACATCCCCCCTTAAAAATCTCATTAAGTATTAATCCTAGCGACAAAGTGTATAGAACCTTTTATGTAGATAATTTTATTTAGATTACTTATGCCTAAGAACGTTTTTCGCTATGGGTCACCGTTTATGAGTTTTTCATGAAATACCGAAAAATGGGACTTTCAAGGCCCCCCCCTTCTTACCCTCCAGGGGGTGGCGGATGGCTACCGGGCTAAATTAACTTAGATTTACCTATATTACATCTGTGCTAAGTGAATTCATCCGATACCAAAATGTGGACCTCATGACACTACTTCCCCTACTATTACGTTCACTTAGCTTTATGTGTTGTTACCCTTTTAAAAATAGTGGTGTAAATCATTTTCATAATGATGTTAAATGCATATGATTACTTGTGTAAGTAATAATTTTAATATAATAAGTCTTAGTAATAATTTTGATTGCATAAGTCATAAGGCGACAATGTGGTACCCTAAGGAATGTTAAACTAACAAACTTGATCTAAATTAGTAAAGCTGACGAAAAGACTGTTATTTTAAAAAAAATAAGTTATGTTATAGATTGATAATAATATTTGTATTAGATATATGCACTTCTAGTGCGGACACTATGTTAAATAATGGAAGTGGAATTCTTATTTCTCTAAACTTATGAATAGCGACAATGTGGTACCCTAGATCACTTTTCATACAAAAATCATGTTAAAATTACTAAACTTTGAAGTCACTTTTTTGATAGAAAACTACATTACTTTTGTGTTTAATTACACTTGATCGTTAGTTTTAATCCTAAATTAATGTAAATTATGAGAATTAAACAGTACAATGTTCATTTTATATATTTTTTATATAAGTATTGATTTTTTTTGTTTCATTATTTAAAAAAATTATGCCTTGAGATATGGTTGTTTCATTATTTTTATTATAAACCTTACCTACATCATATTCAGAAATCAACATAAGCCGGCTGAAAATCTGTCGATTTTGAGTTTTATAAAATATTTTATTTTTGATTTTGCCTCTACACCCTACGTGCATTATTCTTGTATTATTTCTATAAAATGTAAAATGTTAGAGACAACATATGATTTGTCGAGTAATATAATGTATGTGGAACATTTTAAAACCACTATCTCCATAACTTCAACCTATAACTAGGTTTTTTAGGCTTCCAAACTTTAAACTCGCATATCTCAAAACAGTATAATGATATGTTGGAACTTCAAAAAATTATTAAAAATAAAATACTCAACATAGCGATCTCGTTCTTTTTGTATATGAAGGAGAATGTTCTCAGCTATAAGGAGGTACCAATAACTCAATACCGACAATATATTACCTTTGCCATGAAAATGTCACATATATTTCATACTTATTTATAACAAATGATAACAATTCAAGGAATCGTTAGAAAAGTTAGTTAAAAAAAATTCAGAGTGCTTACCAAAGTATCGATAATTACCTAGTCCGACCTTATACCAACATACCTTATTTGCGCTGAACAGAATCGAAACTAATACCTAACAATACCTTCTTAGAAATACCAAATTTTTAAAAGGCGCTATCACAACATATAATATACCTACACAGAAACTATTTAACACATTGAAACAATGTCTACTTGGAATGAGGCATTCATTTTAAATTAAATTATACTCTAACTATGTTGTATAAAACAATTTACTTTACTAAAGCGAAAATACTTTTCATAGCGCGCTTGCAGAGCACGAATTTAAATATTGAAGTGAAGTTTCAAGAGCCTCATACTTAGTTCGTAAGTTGGGAGTAAATTTCCACTGCTTCCTCAGAATCAGCTCACAATTGAATAATTAACACCACTCGTCCGGGATTCGTTCCGAAGATCCAAGTTTATAAAAAGGTTTCTCGCGTAAATTTAAACTAACGTGAGACATAGTTGCACTTAATAAGAGAATAACGGTTGACACTCACTTGGAAAATTCACTATTTGCGACATGTTTCGGACTGCAATTGGAGTCCTGCATCAGGTTGAGTACTTATGTTACGATTACTGACCCGACCGCGCATCACTGCTTAGTTTGGGACTATTATAGGTCGATTTGTGTAACATTGTTCACAAATTACAAATTTAGAAATAAAGGAAAAATTAGGCACCGGGCAGGATTCGAACCTGCGACCTCCCGGCACTCGCAGCCAGTCGCTCTAGCCAACTGAGCTATAGGTGCAACTACCACCCGGCCCCAAATTCTTCAACCGTTCCTTATGGCGCAGGGTAGGGCAAGGCCTTCCCCATACAAACTTTGTGCACGTTTTATTCGTCGGTTTTGGCACTAACAAATATAATTTTTTTTTTTGGTTGTAAATATTAGATATGCGAAGATCGTGATGTGAAAATTTTCTAATATTTCAAAAAAATCAAAATTAAAAAATTAAAATTAAAATTACATCACGAAATAGCTGTCAGAAAAATAAGCATACTGACCAAAAATCATAACTTTAATGCAAACACAAACGAAGTAAATCCTGCACAAAGTTTGTATGGAGAGAGCTTGCCCTACCCCTCCTCTTAAGGGAGGCGTACAGCGACATCTACCAGAAGACTCAGGCTTCATTAGCGGCAGTAACGTCTCAAATCATGTTGAAAAATCGTCAGTTACGATGGACCATTAATTTTGTATTAAGCAGTAACGCTGCTAATGCAAACTACAAATTTAGAAATAAAGGAAAAATTTAAAAAAAAATACTTTAGCAGCGTTACTGCTTAATACAAATTGTACGTAAGTCGCCGAAATGAAGATGCTACGGTGGATGTGCGGCGTTACCCGGCTCGACAAAATCCGCAACGAGTACGTGCGAGGAAGCCTGGGGGTGCGCGACATCGCCGATAAAATGCAGGAGAGTCGGCTGCGATGGTATGGCCACATAAAAAGAAGACCACCCGACTACGTTGGAAACTTAGCACTACATCTTTCCGTCCCCGGTCGAAGATCCAGGGGCAGACCCAAAACAAGGTGGAAAGATGTAGTGCTAAAAGACATGATAGAGTGTCACGCATCCGAAGACGATGTCGAGGATACAGCGAAGTGGCGAGGATTAGTACGGAAAGCTGACCCCACCACCTTGTGGGATTAACAGCTAGGAAGAGAGAGAGAGTACGTAAATATTAATTTTTATTTAAATAGGTACTTAATATATTTTGATCGACCTATGTTTGAAAATGTTACGTAACCACCCCACTGTATTAGACATAATACAGTTCTTCAGTTAGATAGACTTTAACTCCGAACGAAATTTAGCAACTTTTATTAGCCTAATTCGATAATAAAAACTTCAAAGTCCCCTTTATAGAATGAATAATAATTTAGAGCGTCTGGTACCCTAGCCAACTTTAGTGTAACTAATTTAGATTTGAATTAGTATTTAAATCCCACCATTGAAATATTGTTTGAAGCAAAGTTAATAAATCGCTTTAGTGGTTGAGCAATATTCCGCTCTCTAGATGCCAATTAGTGAAAATTAGTAAGTTCCTGCCGTAGTTAGAATACCTAATAGTTAAGCTTTTGAGGACAATTAAATAAATATATTTTAATTGAAATCAAATAACACAGATGACATAAATCATTTTAAACAATTGAACAATGTTATGCATGACAGACACAGACATGACATTTACTTAGCTGTATCTATTTAAAGGGACTTTGAAAGAACGTGGTTTGCAATTAGATAACTGAGGCATAATAGGCCTGCGTTCACAGTATACCTACTTGAACTAGCTAACACGATTGAGTTTGTGCTCAACACAAAGCATTCGTCCCCTTCGCCAAACCTTCGCACACTCTTACTTGCTAGCAAGGGACGAACAATTGACGCTGAGCTGACGCTAAAAGCCAGATTTGACCTTCCCCCTTTTTTTTAAAAAATTTACAATTCATTTTACAATTCTTAGCCACTATTGGAAACCTTGTTAGGTTTATGTAATAGCTGGCGAGATCGCACGGATCGATCCGCATTAACAATAATGTGACATTAACGCTTTTATCAACTTATATTATTACCTACTTAAAGTTTACAGCAATTAGCAGTATAGCTTACACCAATGCGTGAAATGAAATAAAACAGCCACTATGTTTCACCGAATATAGTTTGGCATACGTTCGTAAAGGTTACATAAAGTATGAAAGCATTACGATGACATCATAAGGCGTACTTAAATTCTACCCCCCTTATTCATAAACGTCCATCAAACCTCTATTAGTTAACAAGCCGCTAAAGTTCGTTTGTCCTTATCTGTCACTCTGACATTTACGTTTGTGAGAAAGGGACAAACAACATTTTAGTTAGCAAAGGTTTGTTAAGTTTTATGAATAAGGGGGTAAGTCTCGGCTAAATTTTCCGAAGGAATACATTATTAAAGAGGAGGAAAAGGCACAAACAATGCAACGAGTAAGACGAGTATAACCCACGTGCCACCACAAGTAATACGAACAAGCAGGATAGGCATGAGACGATCAAATGTTTGTATGGGACGGGACCACCTACAATACACAATTTGACACATGTTAAAATTTGTAACATGATGACACTTTATGGATAGTAAACCAATATCACTTTGAGGGCCAATTTTTTTGGCGTTGTAGTTTTTTTTTATTTCTTGGATTTGCATGAAAATTGGTAGGTTGGAAGAGCTCCTGATTCTGAACAATATTTGCACGATTTCCTACACTGTCCCACAATTTTTTTCCATTGAGTGACAAAACGTATGGGATTTTCGTAACTCAGTGGAAAAAATGTATGGGGAAAAAAAATTTTTTCGACGCCATGTTGTCATATTTTTTTTACTTGTACAGAATTAGGAGTTCTTCCAACCTACTAATTTTCATGCAATTCTAAGAAATAAAAAAAAACTACAACGCCAGAAAAATTGGCCCTTGAATTGAAAATTATAATCTTTTACCAAAATAGAAAAAAGATATTCAACATCGAAAATTCGGAAAATTATTGTTTATTTTTTGTCATCCAAAATTGAAACAAAAGGTATCAATACAATGCTTAAGTAAAAATAAATAAAAAAATGTACGTCAACTACTTAACTATATACCTAAACGCATTATTTTACGTCCAAAACAGCAAAATACTTATTTTCCCATACAACAGTTGGTTCGATACCAGGCGTGTGACGTCATTTGCCCGTGCCAATTTGTAGGAGCCGTTTGGGCGGCCGCTAGCGGCGAGCTAGGTTCATCTCTATTTTTTGCCCTTTATTGTGGTCTGATTGTATTGGTCCCATATAGACATTTGATCGTCTAGTATCAAAACTGGTTCGAATGGCACCATTATTTTTTTTTGTCAAATAGCGTATTAGAGCATACACACAAAAGATGAAAATGATAGGAAAAGTACAGAATAGCGGACGAGCGCTGAAAACGTGGCATACTGATTGACAGACGGTTTATGTACATAGACTTTTTACATTTTTGAATTTACTATTTAATATGATAATTTGACGGTTTCTATCCATATAATATAACCACACTAACTATTATACTATATATTTTTTTTCCAAGTTATTAAATACTAACTACCTAGGTACCATTAAAGCGATAGGAGTGAGCGGTTGGAGGGTGGCCTCATGGCCTGGGGAAAATCCAAGGGAAACCTCCGACACGACCACGCGATGGGAAATCTAGACGACGTCAGTTTGCTGACGGAAAAGCAGAAAATATTGCGTAGGTGCTCTACAGGCAAAGAGTAAAATAAGTACTACAGGTCGCGCCTCACTACTGATGTGCCGACGGAAACTTTCCAAAATTGCGAATTTTTCCACATGGGTAAGTTTCTGAAATTTCTTACATTTTTTATGGGGTTTGAAACTTTCTGAAATGTAAAATGGAAATTTCTTATATATCTATGAAATTCTCAAGAAATTTCCGAGAACTTTTCCAACTCTTTGGAAACTTTCCGCAACTTGCACATCTGTACGCCTCACTAAGTCCTTCCAACTTAATCCATTAATTTCCAACGTGGAATTTGAAGTTTGAAGTTTGAAAATCGTGTAAGTTTAAATCGATATAAATGTACAATTTCCTCGAATCCACCACAGATCCCCAAAATCCCGGCTAGAATTTATGGAACACTGCCTAACACATAAATATGCAGTATTTGGCTTTTAGCTCGTGCCGTAACCCAAACCAAAAAGAAAATTTACGAGTACATTGTTGCTCTTGATATCGATAAGGCAATCTGATGACATGGTCGTGTTTTTGTAATATGATGATGATGACGATGATGAGGATGACGACGCTATAAAAGAAAATCAATAAATCCAAATTTTCTACATAAAGGCTCAAATTCTCAATCAAATGGCGAAAAAAGTAATTCAAAAAAATAAATAATTACGTAATTATAAGTCTTCAAAGTTTTAAGAGTGGGTATGTTCTGTCCCTTTTCCGCAAAACGCACCTTTGTATTGAACGATCGTCATTTTATTATGGCGCTACTTAACAGTGACGTCACGGTTAGCTAGCACTTTCTCTCTCTAACTACGAACATTCTAACCTTTGTAGCTTTGTTATTTTTTGAGATATTTGAATAGGATTTTCACTATTTGGCATAGTTTTATGTCTTCTTTCTATTGAAGTAATTTTTTTTTTTGAGTCGACATCCCTATTCTTATCTGAAATTCTAATTAGTACTTAGTACCTGGAAGACAGCTTGGCTCGGCGTTTTCCCGGTAATGAAATCTAACTAGATCGACTGTTCGCCTTTTTTTAATACGACGACTGTGGCAAACAGGCGTACTGTCCACCTGATGGTAAGCGGACACCGCAGCCTAACAACGCTGAAGTCAATAAGGTTTCGCTTGTTATTCTTGGTCTAAAGCGTTCATAGACCACGGTGTCTGCTTGGGCCATTTTACGGAAAGTTGTACACTCGACTTTTTTTTAATTTGGATAAAATCGGGTTTTCTCTACTCTGAATCGAAAGCACTTTCGAACCTAATAGGAGAAAAAAAGTGTCCCAAATTTTTCATACAATTTTTAGTTTTTCCATTCCGTTACCACCATACAAGCATTACAAGATTTGTAATATGAAAACGGCAACGGAATGGAATAAAAAAATTTGGGACACTTTTTTCCCCTTTATCATCTAAGTCGGTTTTGGCACTCCCGCATATAATTTTTTTTTGTTGTTAATATTGGACATTCGAAGAACGTCAAGCAAAAAAATTCAAAAACTTCATAAAAATGAAAATTAAAAAAATACAAAAAATCAAGAATTTGAATTTTTTTTCTTGAGGGTCTGGATAACAGAAAAATAAGCATACTGACCAAAAATCATAAGTGTAATGCAAACACAAGCAAAGAAAAACTTGCACAAAGTTTGTATGGAGAGTGCTTGCCTGTACAGGCGCCTTAAGCTTTTTAGGCTCTCTTAAAAAAAGAAGTGGATACATATTTTACCTAAGGAAGGCAATGCACATGTTAATATGGCGTTCCTGAAGTTGCAACCGTCTTTTTGATACGCCATACGGTAACCACTTATATTATGGTATTTAAGCGAGCCGTAGGTAAACTTGTTTGATACTTGCCACCAACCTGGTATGAAAAACTCTAGGTACTTAGCCCATTCGATACTTGACTTTGACCATTTCGCTCTTAACTTTGTGACCGTACGAAGACTCAACTTTGACTACTAGCCACTTGCCTTTGATTAACTATCTAAAGAGTTAAGACTCCATTTTGTTAAACTTGACTCTGCAATGGTGTAGGTATTTCTTTGTTCAATCTTAGTAACAATTTAATACAATTTAAATTTGACGAACTTTTACTTTTGAACACGAACCAAATTACGAATGAAATAACAAAGCACGCCAATAAAAACGTTTAAAAGCCCTGCCGACGTAAACAAACTAATTCAATAAAATTATAGCTTCCGCGGGCAATTGCGGGTTCCGCTATAAAAATCAAAAGCCGTGGTAGCAAAGAGTCAATCCGACCGACCCTTACAATTCGCATTTCATTATGACATCGTTGTGCTACGCTACGCGCGAAGGCTTCCACACGCTAGCAAACGTAAAAGCAAAAAGGATGGTTTGGTTTGGGTTTTTTGGGACAATCTATTTAATACGTGTTTTTATTTACCACGTCGGCGAAAAACAAGCTGACAGCCCACCTGATGGTAAGTGGTCACCATCGGCTGGACGCTAGCAACTCCTGGGGCCTGCACCACAAAACTTTACAAGCGTACAATTCAACAAACTTGTCAACTTTTTCTATGGAGAATTGTACAATTTTGTCAAATTCTACGTGCTCGTAGACTTGTAAAGTTTTGTGGTACAGGGGCCTGATGTTACAGTCTTGCAATGCCAACGCGTAACAAACCTCTTCTCGCCTTTTTTGAAGAGCCCCATACTGTAGCCTATTGGGAATACCTCGGCAGGAATCTCATTCCACAACCTAAGTGTTCTCAGTATAATCGAAATCAACAATCAAAAATCAATATCATCTTTATTGTCAGATTATGGTACCTACATTGAAAATGGTGAAGATTGAATCGTACCGTACGCAGTACGACTTAACTACGAGAACGCCATTGGGATGCTCCATGGTGAACTCCATGTGTGATTGATCTATAAAAAAAAGTGAAGCTATTCCAAGACACACAATATTGATATCAAATTAAATGCGAAATGTATGGTCATATTGACTTCCTCAACAAATTAACAAGTGTTTTTTCTTGCTAATGTAGGTACATGAATTTATGGGAAATCCGGGCACCCCGAGGCAGGAAGCGCGCAGTTTGTTTTCAAATTATTTTTAACGGAAACGCTTATTTTGTATAAAACGCCTTAGTTCTTCAACGTTGAAATAAAGTCCCATTTAAGGCTGCGTTTCCACCAGAGATGTGCGAGGATGCGTTTTCATACATTTGACACCTCGCAACGCGCCGAGCGAGGTGTAAAATATATGAAAACACATCCTCGCAAATCTCTGGTGGAAACGCGGCCTTATATATTGATTTAAACTTACACGATTTTCACACATTATTATTGGGGAACGGGACTTAATCGCGTACAATTATAACTAATTTACCTTAACCTTAAAAAAGGTAAATTAGTTATAATTGTACGCGATTAAGTCCCGTTCCCCAATAATAACGCAGCCTTATGCCCCAATTGCCCCAAGTTTAACTACATTGCGGGGTTTAATAGATCGATTGAACTCATTGAACTTCGGTAACCCGCAATATAATAAAATAAATTAAAAATAAAAGCCTATTTTTTCTGGAAAAAAATACAATAGTTAAATTTACTTATGCTAGTGTGCACACGAGAACCCTCCTAAGAGGTAAAGGCCTCTTCCAGTGAATGTAAATGATCTCTATCCTATCTTGGGCTTTCCACACCCAGTTGGGCATCGCTAGCTCTGTAATCTCATCAGACCACCGTGCTAGTGGTCGGCCCATTTTTCTAGCCCCCGCAATATAGGTACCATTGAAGTATTAGTATACATAATTACTCAAAGCAATATACCTAATTACTTAATTGCATGCGCTTGTTGCACGTCTATAAATGTGCCTCAACCCTAACCGCCATCGTCTGATATGATACAAAGTGACAATATAAATGGAACCTTCATGATTTATGTTATGACAGAGTTCGGGGCGACAGGGGTGTAAAAAAGAATATTCGATAAAAAAATTGTACTACGCAATTTTGCATGTCCAATGTCTTGCTTATGGAAGTGTGCCTATTTTAACCTGACCATGAATTTTTTTTCGATCGGTGATAAACACCAAATATGGCACTCTTTTCCCCTTATAGGAATCGCAATAAAAATAAGTTTATTTTAGTTTGTTTATTTTGCCAATCATTCTGACCTGACATAATATATTATTATACTCTTTGACTCTGACATTGCATTTGTTAGAGAGATAAAAGCTAACTGACAATGTTACGATGAGAAAGGGACTAGGTAGATAACGTCAGTCACAATGACAAGCGACGAACTGCTTTGTTTGATCCAGAAGCGAGACCAAAATTGAATCCCGGCCGGATATTACCAGGCGTCAAATCGTGTCTGTGTCAGAGGTCAATATATATTGCAATATAGAATTGCACGTCGGACTTGAGCTGTTCACGAGGATTCCCGAACAATCCATCAATTATCTAATTTATTAATTGACGTTTCATGTCAAAAAAATGCTGCAATTTATGGACTTTATTAGTTAACGTCAATTCGGTGCCATGTAAACTTTGGATATCTATAGAGAGCTGTTACAACTACTAGAAAAAGTATTGTCAAACAATCATGTATTAGGTATCAATTTGTACATCGAACAATTTGGAGTTGAGGGGTTTCAACAACTCTATAAGATAAGATAAAGATATTCGTACTTTATTATTCCATAGTTACTTTAAATGCACTTAATATATTTATAACTAAATATAACTAAATTAAACTATGAAAAACAATATAAAAGAAACCTAAACACCTAGGTCGCTCATTGGCGGAAATGAGCCCAAGATGCTGGCGGCGTTTCCTCGTTGCACAGCAATGCTGAGCCTTTGGCCGAGATAAAGATAATTTTATTGTCAGAAAATATATTATATATTTTGAAGACGACTGACAAACGTCACATGTACACGTCACGTCACTGTACAGTACCCGGCGATATAATATATTGCACATCGACCTTTGGAAAGAGATTCGGCTAATTTCGGCTTCATTAGAGCGTTGTCTCCATCGATTTAATATATAAATCGATGGTTGTCTCACACTACCTAGTCATCGCGTCGTCAACATATAGGTATAATATACAGAGTTGTTGAAACCCCTCAACTCCAAATTGTTCCATGTACAGTCAAGTGCAAAAATATGGGTGCATACAACTCGCTCAAAAATATGTCCCATAGCTCTTATGTCGGTGGATTAAGGTTTCCGTATCTACATATTTATGAGAAGATACATTCGATAAATATTTTTGCACTTGACTGTACAAAATGATACGTGACTTGTTGCGTGCGTGAAGCGCTCCACTTCTATAGATTAGACATAGTATCCGCAAACCAAATTGACGACTGCTCAATCGGTTTTCCATATAAAATAAGACAAAGCGAGTGCGAAAGAGATGACACTATTTTTTCAGTTCCCATTTTGATTTGAGGCCAGTGTAGGTCACAAAGTACCTTTCTATATATATTGGTGTAGGTACCTAGGCAGTGGACATGCTTTACTTCACTTGACTTGACTTAAGGCGCATGTAAGGCCTTCTCCATATAAACTCTGTGTAAGTTTTATTCGTCGGTTTTGGCACTCCCGCATATAATTTTTTTTTGGTTGTTAATATTGGATATACGAAGAATGAAAATTAAAAAAATACAAAAAATAAAAAAAATCTTCTTTTTTTCATGGAGGTCTGGATAACAGAAAAATAAGCATACTGACCAAAAATCATAATTGTGTAATGCAAACATAAGCAAAGAAAAACTTGCACAAAGTTTGTACGGAGAGTGCTTGCCTCTACAGGCGCCTTAATAAATTCGAATTGCCAAGTTAGTCTCTATATAATGACGTCTTCGCAAAGGCTACTGAGCTAATTCCGTTCAGAGTTGAGCTAAGAAAGCCATTATCTGGGCGTCGGTAATAAGAGGCTGCAGCGAACATGCAAAATGGCCGAATTGTCCAACTGGGCACTCGGCCAAGGGTTGTTACGCTCGGCGCTTGCAAGTATAGCTACAATATTAAGCCTTTGAGTGCCAAACCTCGCTCTTTTATGTTTCGACGTTTCCGGTGTTAGCATAAATAAGACACTAAAAGACGTAGTAGGTAATAATGATATAGGCTACCTAAATGTTGTTTTTAGCTGCTATTAAACTTAAGTGTACCTACCTAGACAGACGGACAGCGGAGTCTTAGTAAATGGGTCCCGTTTTACCCTTTGGGTACGGAACCCTAAGAATGAAGTTCACACCATTTCATAATAGTTTGCCGACTACCTCCGTAGCACCCCTTAACCGTTCTGAATGCAAATGCACCCGCTCGTCTTAATTTAATTTGTGTGATCGGGGCACTGCTGCTGATAGCCTCTCTACCACTGATTTACACAAGTGCCAATGGGTGAAAATGAATAAATGGCTTTATTGAAACGATTGGACATGGAGGCTATTCTAATGAAACGCCAGTTGAGATTGAATGGCCAACATTAGTCGCATGCAGACTGCAGACTCAAAAAAATCGTGTTCTATTCTGCGCCCGTAGCACATGTTGCGCTCGAGAGTATCTCGAGCTACGAGTCTTGTTCTGATTGGCGTTGTTAGAAAGTGACGGATAGCTCGAGATACGCCGACATACTCTCGAGCGCAACACGTGCTAGGCCTACTGATTTACACAAGTGCCAATGGGTGAAAATGAATAAATGGCTTTTTTTAAACGATTGGACATGGAGGCTATTCTAATGAAACGCAAGTTGAGATTGCAATGGCCAACATTAGTCGCATGCAGACTCAAAAAAATCGTGTTTATTCTGAGCTTGCGGATGGGAAGCGACTAATCGTGAAGGTCAGTTTCTGCGATACAATAACGTTTACAGATTTTGAAAAAAAAAAACAGGTTGCGAGAAAACGCCAAATTTTTTCAAACTACTTACTTTACTTTTATTTTTATATGCCACGTTTTTTCTAAAATCTGTAAACGCCAATCTTCATTAATTTGAAATCGAGGGAAGGTCTTCTAAGGCCATGTCCGCGTGTGTGTGCGTGTGTACGCTTGTTGTGTTGTAGCAACCTACCAAAACAAAAGGATATGAATTCAAATAAAAATCAAAGTAATCATAAACGCTTTATTTCTGCTTATCAACAATTCATTAAAAAACATTGCCTATCATAATCGCGAAGCACAATATTAACTAATTCATTATTGTATAAAAATCTCCTAAAATTTGGAGAGATTAAGTGGGACTCCCACTCACATCTAATGGGTTTTAGTTCAGAAAATAGTATACTGAGTAATAACGTCAAAAAAACAACTTTGGTGCATTTTAACGTTTACATTTCGTAATTTCACTCATTATTTGAATTATTAGGTATACAATAGTACATTACTTACCAAGGGCGATAAAACAAAGAATGTCTTAGATCGCAGGTATTTTACGCCCGAGCCGAAGGCAAGGGCGATAAATATGCGATCTGAGGCTTTCTTTATTATCGCCCGTGGTAAGTACAAAATTTTATGTCACCCCCTGACCAGGAAGTGGGTTTTTTCGCGCGCGGAGCGTGCGATAATGGCCACTTTATGGCTAGGTGTGACATAAAAGAAGTTTTTTTGTATTCAGATTTTATATTATCAAGAGAATATCGGCCTGCACAACAAAATTTCTTAACTTTGTGGCCACCTTACTCTTGTCGAATATATAAGTTCACTTTATACATTTGGAAATAAATAACAGAAATTACTGATTTCATTATTTAAAAAAAAAATATTTAGTTGCATAATAATAAAATATTAATATACATAAATATGCACTCATATTATTTTCTAACTTAAGAGTTTATAATACTTTTGTAAAACTGTACACTGTTTTCTATGTGCAGAAGCTCGGGAGGTCTCAGTGTCCACGCAGTTCATCCTCTTTCAGCGAAAAAAAAATTAACAATAGCATTGTTGTATTTACCCCGGAGATATCCGTCACCGGTAGATGAGACACTAAAGTAAAGCCACTTTTATAGTTGAAACTACGTGTGCCGACAAAAGTATTATAAATTTCGTAATATAAATCATTATTGACCTAACAACATGACACATGCAACATTTGATGGTATGTAATTCATAAACTAAAACCCACTAAGTTTAACGCGTGATTGACTAATGTGGTAAGCACCTTGTATGACTTGAACACTGCTTGTGTGTGACGCTGATCTAAATATACTTATTTTCGTCAATGTCTAAATAAAACATCAGTAATATGCTAATGTTACACGTGAAAATTTCGTAACGTTCAGGTGACAATTATATTCCTGAATGCTGTATATTTAACACTTTTGATGATATATTAGCGCATTAAAAATAATGTAACATTTGAATTTATTCACGATTCTTATTGCTTCAACTTGAAAATATAATTTGTTTTCGGAAACGGATTTCACGTAACATAGCCATTACTAATCGCCTTCATTATTCTATGTAAAATATTGCTTCTTTTTTCGATTCGGTGTAATACCATATATACTTTTATTATACTAATGAGGTCATACGTTTAAAATTTCGTCTATAAAAATAATAAAACATAAAGAAAAGTTTCAGTTTGATTAAAATAAGATATGTAAAAAGCCAATCATCCGCGACACTAGATATTAGTGGAGAAATTCGTACCGTCTACAGAGGAAACGACAGGAGAGTACCCTTACCATGAGTTTGCAATGTTTGCATTTACCGTACTCGCTAGCGACTGCGTAAACGATTTAGTATGGACAAAAGTACAGCGCCCTCTGACGGTTACGCAATAGAACTAAGAATCGCCATACTAAATCGTTTAACGCAGTACGTACGGTAATGCAAACATTGCAAACTCACGGTAAGGGTACAGGAGTGCGGCGGTATGAGGTGCGATGGACTAGAACTGTACAGAAATTCCGTTGCGGGAACCCACATACCTGTTTTCTCGCATAAGGGTCTACCCAAACCTATCGACGCGGAGTCGGCAATTCGGCATGAGCCGATCAAAAAAGCTTTATGTCTACGCAATAAGAGCGAAAAACTAGTTGATACGAAGCGAATACTATCGGCGGCGATTACGGCGTTCACAGTCCCCGTACAAAATGTTTAAATTTTCTTGGACGTCCAAGCAAATTACTTCCATCACACGTCCGTGCTCCACGTTTGGGTCACTATGAAACGACCAGGTAAGCACTCGGATTATTACAATATATTATAGAATGCTATTTCATATCTAAATAAAATATGCATTGATAAATCAGAATTGACAACATTTCATATTTTTAACTACTTTATTTTATGAACTAGTTAGAAAATAGGTAAAAATTTAAGCCACCCGTATTTTTTCTTTTTCACTTTAACTCATTATTTCATACAAAAAAAAACACGTTGAAAAGTAGGTCATTCCAAAAGGGCGTAAGTAAAATATGACGTCATCTTCCCAACAAGAATCCAGAGCCACTCCAGAGCAGCGATTGTCTGTACTCTGTACTAAGGTTACAGTAATTTGCGATTTTTTCCAAAATTAACGGAGAAAAAAATCTAAAAAATGTTTTTTGTGTACTTCGCACGTTTTTACCGAAATGGTTTTCGAATTAAGACTTTTGGAAATTATGAAATATTGTCAATTGTCTTTATCGAAATGTGCTTCATCGAAGCCTTGTATCGAATGCAGTCAGTCATCGTGATTTATAGTGATTTGAGTGCGTACCTGATCAGCTAAGGTGACCCATGTACGGGGCACGTACTTGTGGAGATAGTTCGTCGTGACCCATGTATGGGGCACTGGACTGTGAACGTGTTAGTGCGTATAGTGTGGAGTACAGCACTCGGCTTATGCCGACTCCGCGTCGATAGGTGTGGGGTGACCCTAATAATGCTCACGAAAGCACTATTCCCCGCTATTACAGTTGGTAGCCGGACTATTACTGGCATCACAAATGTTATTTCTTAAGCCTGTCACAATACTGGCAAGTATTTCTCATCATGTCATTACATTGTGAAATAAACTAAACGATTAAGTGACGTATAGTTTGAGCACATGAAAGCAATCTGGTTAAAGGTTAATTATAAGCTTTCCCGAGCCGTGTTCCGAATCACGCTTACAACGCTATAAACGCGTTTACGATCGGACCGAATCACGCTCATAGCGTTTACATGAGATGTCGTGACGTCATTGATGACGTCATGGACGGCGCCATATTGGCGTTTACTATGCTCACACTCCCAGGCGTCAGCACCTTAAACCAAACGTCAAGTTGACGTTTGATATATGAACATGACAGTAAACACAACATGCCCGGTCCGAATCAAAACACCACTCACGCGGCTTTGAGCGCGCTTACTGATTCGGACCGGCCGTCAGCACTGTAAACGCTGTGATCGTTGTTGGCGTGATTCGGAACACGGCTCTGTACTTCACTACTATTTGAGCTGTCAGTCTCTCTACCGAGCGCAGAGGACTATACTGGAAATTATTTAGTGTCAGTTTATAATCCTGTCATTAGACTTGGAATCGTCCTGCTATGAAGTTAAAGTCGCCTTTTGAACGGACTAATTTGATACAATTCGGCCAGTTCAAATGATACTTCCTATTTTCTTCGCAAAAAAATTCGCGGTGGATGACGTGTTTCGGAAAATGCAAAAGAAACATTTGAATTGGTACATTAAGACACCTTATTCTGGGTACAATTAAAACGATTTTTACATGTCTTCTAACATATGAGGGCTACCGCGCGACGGTGCCTGCGTAAACCATTTAAAAAGGCTTTTAGTCGTGAAGCAGTGACACGGAAACGAGTATAATAATAGTACATTACTTACCAAGGGCGATAAAACAAAGAATGTCTCAGATCGCAGGTATTTTACGCCCGAGCCGAAGGCAAGGGCGATAAATATGCGATCTGAGGTTTTCTTTATTATCGCCCGTGGTAAGTACAACATTTTATGTCACCCCCTGGCCAGGAAGTGGGTTTTTTCGCGCGCGGAGCGTGCTATAATGGCCACTTTATGACCAGGTGAAACATAAAATACTTTACACTTTAATGAGCTTAGTGTAAAGTCTAAAATCGTATGAACACTTCAATGAAAACATGTACTTTCACAATTAACCTACGATGAATGGAACATCAATACAAAGCTATTCCTATTGTTTACTATATGGGCAGGTAATTTTCCATCCAATGTTGAATGAAATTATTTAAAGTAAAGAGCACTCCGTACTTATGAACTCTTCTTATGCGTAGTTAATGTTGAAGCTGACTGTACCACTGGGACTGTAAAACTTATGTACAGTCAGCCCATGAAAATGTTGAGCATACTTAGAACCTTGTCACATCGAAATCTAAGAAATATATAGACTGAAACGTCATAAAATTTGAAACCTCTCTAATTTGACAAAGTACTAAAGTGCTCAACATTTTCGTTGGCCCACTGTACGACATATCACTTGATATTTAACAGTGGCTTTTCCGTGAAGAAATATACCAAGTTATATTAAATTTCATCATTAAATTTAATGGAAAATTACCAAGACGCTCAGCATTTAACAGGCACTATTTTTTTTCTAGTAGGCAATACTGAATTATATTTGGATGTATTTAACATTAGTATATTATGGTTCATGGTACATGTAAAAAGGTATATACTCCATTGTACAAGAACAGTGTATAAAACTCGACTATTTTTGACATAAAACTATACAATTTATATTCGTATAAAAACGAGAATGCGTGGTGAATTGAACATTAAATACAAAGTAAGGTTTATTTCATATAACACAATATAAATATACCACTGGTATTAATGTACTACGGTTTACCGAGTAATAAGAACTGTGGGGGTAAATTTCGCGAACTCGTATCATGTACATGTCCGATAAGTATGATACAAGGAATATTTTTAATAAGATTTAAAATGAGATACGAGCTCGCCATTTATTATGTACTAATTTAAATTACTAAATGTTTTATTGTGCGCTTCCATGGCCAATTACCTAAGGTATTTTCCACCAAGGCTTTAACGCACAAGTTGGCCAAGCTATGCCACGAAGCTGTGGTAATCCAGCTTTACTTAGATCTGGTGGAAAAGCAACCTAAGACTTTTGGCTTTGAGAATATTCATAATGTACATTAAATATATATTTCTTATCGAACAGTTGAAAATGGATTTTATTAAATCCTATCCGAATCATAATATAGATATCCTGGGCTAGGGTTTACTTTTTAGGGTTCCGTACCAAAAAAGGAACACCTATGGTTTCTGTCTGTCTGTCTGTCAGTCACATTGTTTCCTTTCAAAGTACAATTTGCGGTATTTTCAACCTAGAACTTGGGCCGCGGGTTGGACCTTAGCGGGCAGCGGAGCTACGAGCAGTCGTTCATACATTTGATCGAGTTTATCTCATCACCCCGCTGCCAACTGTCGTCAAGGCTCCTCAGGGTTTTCTATGAAGAGTACTTCAGATGGAATTCACCCAAAATACAGATAATCCAATATATAATTTGAAAATGATAAATCCCCAAGTAAAATAGCCTGTTACAGCGAAGCTTAGTGCCAATTCAATACTTTTTTCGTGTATTACTTGTTAAGGTCATACATTGTACTAAGATGGCCCAAGCCTTGATGAAAATAGTGTCGATTTTTTTAATAGTTAGAGACTACAGCGAACTTCAGTTCGAAATCTCCCTCTGTCACTCAAAAACAAGTGCGATAGAGATAAGACATACACGAACGAAATGAGCGTTTCGCGGTAGCCGCTCTGTTAATAACTCGCATTTAGAATGGACGGTAGCTACTAGGATACTTAATAGGTATGGAGAGCTGGTTGAATTTGACGAGGTAGTCCCAACCGAGTTGCTTGTAGGCCTGGATTAGGCGATCTTCTACTTCGCGCGATGGACGGTCTTCTTGTATCTTGTTGAGGAGCTTGATGGCGCGACCCCAGTGCTTGAGGGTGAAGCAGTGCCATACGCCGTAGTGGATCGCCTGGGTAATGAAATTGCATTACATATTGAGTGCATAGAGAGGCATTATGGCCGTATAAGTATTCCGCTAAACGGCGCTAGCATGGTTACAGTTCAGCAATGCCAAAATCGTTTAGGATGAACATCCTCCAGAGGTGCGTTTTTATATATTGACACGCATCTTCGCACATCTCAAGTAGATATTTACCCAACGCACCCAACGCCGGAGGAGCCACCCAGCACCAAGAACCCAGATGCTGAGAAGAAACTTGAACGAACACTCACATCCTTCCTCTAGATATGTTCTCTCACGTAGTCTATCGACCTTCTATATAATCGGCCGTAATTACCTTGGCGTCTTGTTGCAACTAGTATGGATACCAGGGCACGAGGGCTTCATCGGCAACGAGAGGGCTGATGAGCTTGCAAGAATGGGATCTACGAGTCCATTCGTTGGTCGAGAACCGTTTGTGGGACTCTCGCAGGGAACCATAACCTCGGCCTTAAAAGCCTACACCAAAACCAAAACCAAACACCAAGTCGAGTGGAGGAAAGGGGCACGCCTAAGGCACTCAAAGGAAGTCTCTTCATTGAAGGAGTGGACTCTAGCTGGAGCAAGAAACTTTGGAAATGCAGCGAAAAGCAACTCAGAATCATATCTGGGGTGTTTACAGGTCACTACGGGTTCAAAGAACTATTGGCCAAGATGGGACTATGCGACAACATGAATTGTAGGATGTGTGGCGAGGATGACGAGACAATGGAGCACTTGCTGCGTGAATGTCACGCTCTAGCCAGACAAATAATGAAACTCTAAGTTCTACAACATTTTACCTTCCGAGCAGTTCGGTTGTGGAATTCTTTGCCTACCGAAATTAGACGTGCTAAGTCTCTTCCCGTTTTCAAAAGCAGGTTACAGGAATACTATTTATCTCACCCGTAATTACTCGTAGGTTCTGTCTTTATGTGTGCTGTTTTTATCAGACTGTTGCGACAGCTTCTTTAATATTTAATTATTGTATTTATGTGTATGTAAGTTTACATATCTATGTATTTATGTAAGTTTATGCTTCTCATAGTCATAATTAGTATTTTAGGTTGTTCATACTCTATTTTCCTGTTTCACCTACTCAAGTTTTAACTTTTCTTGCATCGTTTCCACTACCCAAAGGTTGTCTGGAAGAGATCGCGTGTTAGCAATAAGACCGCCTGTTGTCTACCATTGTGCAATTTGTTTCTGTTATTTGTTTTTAGTGTACATTATTTGTGAACAATAAAGAATATTTGTATTGTATTGAACGACTTTCACAATGGCTACCCAGAACCAAAGGAATTCAGAGTACTTCCGCTGAACTCCATCATCCGGTTCGTGGAGAGTGGAGAACAGCTTGGAGTAGGTATAAAGGAGGGGGTAATTGCACAAAAGATCTCATTGGGTCGAAGTGCATTCGCAAGGACCCTTATCTAGATAAGATAAGATAAGAATTACCTTGGCGTCGGTGAGGTCGGTGAACTTGAGCAAGTCGGCCATGTTGGCGGTGAGTTGCGCGAGCAGCTTGTCCTTGGCGGCGGGGCTCTGCGCGAGCGCCTTCAGCCGGCACAGCGCGGTGCCTTTCCGGCACAACGCGTCGATCAGGTAGCCGCGCTGCTTTTCATGCTCCCTGCAACAAAATATCAAGTCATCCCTTGAAGCGGCAAGAGGACCAGGGGGCCGACTTTTCACTCGTCATCTGTCAAAAAACTATGATGGATGTCGAGTGAAAAGTCGAGCGTTCGACACTCAAAAATCGACCCCCAGACCGGCCGCTGGTTATTTCTTTTTATGAACCTGACTGTGGCTTCGGAGAGTGGCCTGGGGAAAATCCAGGGGAAAATCCGACAACCACGCGAGCGGTTTAAACACTGGTATACTCCAAGAGTTTGCCCTTCAGTGAGATTGGTTGAGCGGTCCACCGAATCTGAGGTGTGACTGGAATCGAGCTACTGGCAGATTTGTTGCTGGTTCACTGAACCTAGCCTAGCTGAGAAGAGTCCAGCAAGAAACTCAGCTAGGCCCGACCTGGGTCGGACTGACTACCCGGTATGCGGCGGTACCGGGACGAATAGGGACTATATGTGTCTGTGTTGTCGCGATCCTGCCGCTGGTGTGAACGGGCTCTTACTGTTTAATCTTGTTGGCGTCGCTGCGCGTGTCGTTCTTCATGCCGAGGTACGCCAGCAGCTTGTCCTGGTCTATCTGCTTGATGACCTTGTCGGCGGTGGCGATCAGCTGTTCGCACCATGCCGTCGTCACGTCCGTTTCTTCGTCCGCGTTAGGCAGTCTGAGGACGAATGCAAAGCGGGGTTACTGAAATTGTATTATGGCCGGTAGTTCACAGAATAGAAGAGTGTTCTATTTTATTGCGAGTAGCATTTATATGGACTCGCACTAAACACTAATCAATGTGTATACCAGGCCTTAGTAGTAGCAATAGTTGTAAAAATTACTGCAGAGGCCGCGAAATAGAGGGTTTGCCGGCCAAGTAGTTATAGATGGCCGAGTGTTAACGAGGCCATCTAGAGATACGAGGCCGACAATCCCTGTTCGCGCCGAGGCTAGTAGTGTTTTTCTGAAAAATGCAATAAACCCCGCTTATCTTATCCATTCCATCCTAAGCACCAACGGGTCTTTGAAATTTTAAAGATCATTCATGATTACAAAGTTTAAGAAACAGATAAAAGTAAGGACTCATTTTCACTTGTGATGTTATTTATTTTCCCCTTGAACTTCACTGACCATGTATTTGGATGGCTTACGGTACGCGGCTAGGACGGCAACAAATGTACTCACTTCTTAGGATCTGTAGGCGAATCGATGCCATGGAGATACGCAATATGGGCCCCAAGGTAACCGGGGAACTTTTCTAATACTTCTTCATATACTTGCTCCAATTTGTCGCCCTCTAAGAACAAAAAAAAAATGAGACAACAAGAAAAATAAAAGAACAACGAAACCTCTTTATAATTGTAGTTGACTACATTTTGTAAAGAACAGTATATTGAGGAAGTAACTCCAGAGTTTAAGAACCCTTTCACAAAACATATTCATAGAATTTCTGAATTTTCCCGCGCGCAGTCGATAATATCCCCCTACCACGGGTCTTACAAACGCCACACTGCGCCTTCGCCCCGGTTCGCACGAGCGCTTTTTAAACGCGCGTTAAAACCCGACGTTGGCGGTTCCGTAAGCTTAATTCGACTTAACGTCCAACACCCAACGTCGAAAATCGAACAGTGCTCGATAAAAAAACGCCGCGCTTTAAAACCGCCTTCGTGTGAATAAATACATGGTTATCAATTTGTGTCATTTCAACGTTTTTTAACGCGCGTTGAAAAAGCGCTCGTGCGATCCGGCGCTTCCGGTGCATGGTCGGCTTTTGAACCTTTGCGTTCCAACGGCCATCGGTTCTACGTGCAAGGCGTAGTGCGTGGCCACCCGCAGCAGAACCAAACTAATCGATATAGCCCTCCGAATCGCCAAACTTACTACCCACCAACTGTTAACAAATCCCCAATTTACAACCCCAAATTATAATAGGTAAATAACAAACTTTGACCACACCAAGCGAATGACGCGACGACACGACCGTCTAGTAGCAATGCGCGGTAGCCACTGAATGGTACCACTTACGGATGTACAGTCAGCGTCATATAGTTTGTAGCCGCCAAAGTGGCCAAATAGTTCGGTACACCATAATATTTTGTACGGTGTACCCGAACTATTTGGCCACTTTGACTGCTACATACTATATGACGCTGACGTACTTGCAGCGGCGCGGCGAACTGACGGAGTGAGACCCCACTGGCTAAACATTACCCTTACCTAATTTAGTGAGCCAATTGGTCATGAATTCTTTGCTGGCCTCCATATAGTCCTCACTGGGTTTGCTTTTTTCCTTGTCCCTGTTGTTGGTCGTGGTTCGTTTCGGAGGCTCGCAGACGATATACTGCAGCTCATACGAATCCACCTTACGGCCGAGCTCATCTTTTGCGAACGTCACTGTACCGGTTAGGGTGTGCCCTATGGATAGGTTGGAACGACTGATTCTGAAAGAAATCACCGTTGTTAACCCCAGTGTTCCGAATCACGCTAAAAATGCTCGCAGCGCTTACAGTGCTGACGGCCGGTCCAAATCAAATAGCGAGCTCAAGGCCGCGTGAGTAGTGTTTTGTTTCGGACCGCTATTCACTTGAGCGCGCTCACGATCGGACCGATTCACGCTCATAGCCCGTGTTTACTGTCATGTGCATATATCAAACGTCAACTTGACGTTTGGCTCAAGGTGCTTACGCCTGGGAGTGTGAGCACCGTGAGCGCCATCCATGACATTATCAATGACGTCACGACGTCTCATGTAAGCGTTATGAGCGTGAATCGGTCCGATCGTGAGCGCGCTTTGAGCGCTGTGAGCGTGATTCGGAACATGCCTAAGATGTGTTAGTGTGCTGCCTGCTATCTTCGTACACAACACTCGCTAAAGTAAAGAGATAGTGGGTGCGGTCACGATCGTCAGTCATGAGGGATCGACTACAGAAAGAGATAGTACGTTATTTATTGTTTGCCACAAAAAGTTAACCCCTCATATGCGGATATAAAAAAAAATCTAATTAGATTATGACTTTTGAGACGTGAAACAATAGGTTAAAATGACTGGAACGGAAACGCGCTTAAACATACGAAGCGTTAAACCTTTTTTCTGATTACGAGCGAACCTGTCATCAGAAAGGTTAAAGATAATGGGTAGTAGAAGAAGAAGTTCGTTAAAAAACATGGCAAAATTTCAAGACTAGACCCAATTCCAATCAAATATGGTACATAAGAACATTAATCATCAAAGAAAGTTACATTAAACTACACTGACGTTTTTAGAGAACCTAATATGTATTCGATATTTGAGGATACATACTTATCGGAAGGCACTGGTGCGAAGTAAACTGGCAGAATGGCCCCGCTAGGAACGGACGCAGAGCTGAATTTCTTTCCACCGGTCAACGCCTGAAACGATTTTACATTTATACTTAAAAGGTTTGTACTTTGTTTTAAAGGGTCTAACGCGATATTTATGTATATACTTTTTTTACCGACGTTTCGACGCAGGTTGCACCGGCCGTGGTCTCGGAATCACTGTCGTCTGAGCAAGTTGTAAACGGAGATATGGGTACACAACATTTGACTACCCCACAAAAGTTGATAAAAATCCGAAGATACTAGAGACTGTGAGTGTTGTGTGCCGTCATGCCGCGCCTTAGACAATTAGAATATAGTGGACGGGTAGTGAACTTTTTCGAGTCTACCCTTCCCATTTTTTATTCTTTTTTTAGGGTTCCGTTGCCAGAATGGCTAAAACGGAACCCTTATAGTTTCGGTCTGTCTGTCTGTCTGTCTGTCCGTATGTCACAGCCGATTTACTCGGAGACTATAAGTACTACAATAATAAATTTGGTGGAAAAATGTCTTCTATAAACCGCTACATAAAAGTGATGTGGAAAAACCAAAAAAAAATGTTTAGGGGGGGCACCCCATACCTACATGTAACTGGGGGATGATTTTTTTTTCAATGCTAGTAGGTGTAAGGGGTATTTTTAGATAGACCTTTAAAAATAATATCGATGTTACTAAGAAAGCTTTCCATTTATATCAATTGTTGGTGAGATATTCGCTGCCAAAGTTATACAAAATGTGTGCCCCCCCCCCCCCCCACCCCCTCTAATTTCCAAACTATGAAGCTTAAAATTCTGAAAAAATTGAGGCGGTGTACAATAATAAATACTTTCAACGAATTTTGGTTTGAACAAGATGGCATTAAGGTGAAACGTTACGGGTTCCTGTCGATGTTCAGTCAATAGATGGCAGCATGTTGGAATTTAGGGGGTTTTTCGAGGTTTTCAGCGAAACTGCTAAAGTACATAAGATGATTTTCAAACTGCGGAAGAAGCAAAAAATCGTACGTATGAATCGCGATCTACCTGCACTAAACAGTGCTTATTTTTTACGTGTATTCGACCGAAAGCGAAATATTTGCAATTTCTTCCATTCACGCACACTTGCGTACCTAATGTCACAGGGAATGTCAGTCATTGTCAAGCAGTACGCAAGTTGAATATAGAGGGCGTAATAATAAATCAAGGAAGTAGCTCACGTTTACTAAATTACAAATGTGCGACGAACGTAAATAAGGCGGACATAAATAGAACTACATTTTCGCACTCTTCTTGAAGACATGGGATAGTCCTGTGCAGGGGGGGGAAACTTAAAGAAAAGACCAATTTCGCGTGAATTTGGCGTAGAAAGTGCTGCCTCCTATTATATTTGATGTCGACATATTTTGTGTAATCCGTCTCAAGCAGGTTTCGTTTTCAATTCATCTATCCCAATACAATTAATCAAAGCTGAACGTGAAAAGAAACGTTACAATTTATCGTAAAATTAAATTTTCTACTCTATGGTCACAGATTTTATAATACACTATGGTCGTATGGTTGCCATGGTTATTTTTAAATATTGAAATAACACGTGTGTCAATAACGTGTCAACATATTGAAAATAAAATAATGCTAATTATAAAATTTTCTGCATTATTCTTGTGAAAAGCAGTTAGTGATATAGATCTACAAAGTCAAGTTGATTTATCATTTTCTTAAAAGTGCTTTTTTATGAACCTTTCGGAAACGCCTTTTCCCAGATCGAATACAATGTGTTATCGGATACGCCGAGTTAAGTAAGTATTTTTTAATTCTTTATTTACTATCCTTTTTCACACCGATGCGATGTTATATTTATATTCCAATCAATTGATTTATTTAGGTAGGTAGTCTGTTTTGCCGGGTTGGTTATGCAGCTCATACATAAATGAATATCAACGAAAACAGTTGGTTACTTAGCAATATAAACGTTTGAGTATTGAACTACGTGAGCTATACGATAAACGAATATGAAGCCCACTTTCTTCTTGTTGTTGTCTTTGAAATTTGAAATAGGTATAGTAGATAATTAGAAACATAATTTCAAAAATACATACATACCTCCTACACTTTCATCTCATTATTTAATGTTATGTTTTGCAGGTGCATAGTGCATACAATCATGCCACGTGTTCATGCTGAGAAAAAGTCAGGACAGAGGTATTTTCAACATGGATGTCAATAGTTGGAGAAAACAACAATTATCCTGGGCCAATACATGAAATCAGGAAGACAGCGTGCATCCATTTCAAGGTGAAAAAAATGGATACATCTTTTTGTAGGCGATCATACTTCACCAATTCGTTTACCAGTTAGTGATTGAAGAAGTTAAACAAATCGCTACAAGTTATAGGTAATCGTATTCAATCCTCCTTTTAATATACTATTTATAAATAAGTTAGTCAAAAATAAATAAATGATATTATATATACAACTTAATTTTATTAGTCTCCTGACTGGAATAATTATTTGTGTACAAATCACTTAACCCTTTCAGTACGGCGTGATTATAATTTGTACTCAAATTGGACGAGTTAACTCGCCAATCTGAGAAAGATTTTTTATAGATAAAAGTAAACAATAAAATACTGTTCATGTACTATCTACCTACTGTGGCATCTTAACCTTCCCGTATAAACTTCCCCATTTTCATACTAAAAAATGATAGTAAATTATGACTTCTGAAAAGAATAACTTTATTACCATTATTCAATTTAAAAAGTGGGAAGTTGCCACGGGAAGTTTAAGATGTCACAGTGGGTGGATGGTACATGAACAATATTTAACGGATAATATTATGGGTGTGTGTGTGCACGCACACAGACACACGAAATTAGTCCACACCAAATACGTGTGCGGCGCTTGTGCTCACGAGTATCCAAGTTTTCACGCGAGATGGCTCTCTTTACCTGACATATATTATTATACTCTTTGGTCCTGTGGTTTACGCTTTTGCAAATTTATTCGCAGTATCGCTAGAGACCCACGTTCGAGCCTTGGTCGGGTACCATAGTCTTTTTGTATTTTTATTTTTCTTCGAAGTTCATTTATTATTTTTTAATATAGTTATAGTTAGTTAGTTAGTTGTTATTACGTTATACAGCATTTTTTTTAAAGATCGCGATGTAAATTCTATTAGACGCAAAATTGTACTGCAAGTATCATACATTTTTAAAGATCACGATGTAAATTCTTATAGACACAAAATTGTACTGCAATTTATTTATATCATACATAATCTAATCTATCGTTTTGCGTTTTCTTATATTTTATTATATAGGTACTTGCTAGGTGAAGTAAAATACGAACGCTCATATATATGCATATATATCCTACTACGAAATAAATGTACAGATATGTACGCTTCAATCGTTCAGTACATATGAACGATTGAAGCGTTTTCAGTCAAGCATGTTTCTTTTATTAATAAATACCTACTGCAGTGGCCGAATTATTTTATGAAATTCCGTAGGAAATAAATAATATCAAAGCACATAATATCTGTACAAATTCACTAAGAAGAGTGGCATGGAATCGTCAACCAAAAAATGAAATGATATTCACAACATATTTTGTATTATGCCCGTGAGCCCTTGAAAATTCTTGAATGCGTTCGTGCATCGTTGTCAGGTCGCACTTGGGACAGTATGGCAACGTCGCTATGCCATGTTGGTTCTTCTTATTACATTTATATAAATACCGTCGTCTATAGCACAAGCTTTAGGTACTATCGAACCAACTGAATCGTGACCCACCGTGGAACCATGGTGGAACCTTGTGACAGAAATGTCATAATGATTTTCGTTGTCAGGCAGTACGATGTCACTATGACATTTTCTGTGACAAGGTTCCACGGTGGGTCACGCACGATTCAGTTGGTTCGATAGTACATACATGCTTATTTTGGGTCTAGGTCGATTTTTAAAGATTGGCGTCAAATATTTATTTATACAGGGTGGTTTTTATTTTCCGGTCAGTGATGGCAATGGCAGCTACCAGATCCCGTGCTGCTACGCGAAAATGATCTAAGAAGACTTTCCTTTGATTTTGAATTAATGAAGTTTGACCTTTTCAGATTTTGAAAAATAAAACATACAGGGTGGGAGAAAAAGGTCATTTTGGACAAACTTTTTTTTGATGCCAATCGATCCCATTTCTATCCAGGATCAAAAGTTTGTATGATCATGATGATGATAAGTACCTAGTATACAGGGTGGATTTTTCTTTGATTTTTCACTTACTATTTTTTTATGCCCATCGATTCCATTCCTATCCAGTATCAATAATTTCTTAAGGTAAATGTACTAAAAAGACACTAATTAAAGAAAACTTTTGCCATACAACGTTTTTGACAGAATTAACAATATTATGTAATATGTCAATGGAAATTGTACGAAAGTTTATTTTTGCAAAGTACTTTTGTTAAGTTCTAGTTCTAGTAATGTCTACTTAGTGTGTCTGCGTGTCTGTGTGTCTACGTAGTGAAATTCATTATATTATTATACAGGGTGAATTTTTTTTGGGTCAGTGAGCCCTCAGCAGTAGCTGCCCAGCTACTAGATCCCGTGTTGCTACGTGAAAATGGTCTTAGAAAACCTTCCCTCGATTTCAAATTAATTAAGATTGGCGTTTTCAGATTTTGGAAAAAACATACAGGGTGCGAGAAAAAGGTCATTTTTGATAAACTTTTTTGAAGTTAAAACTTCTTTAGCGGCGCTGAGCACTTTTTGTGATAGGAGAAAATAGTTAAACTCGCGACGATTCGTAAGACCAGCTAGTTGACCCCTCCTAGTATCGTGATTGCGATGTTAGGAGGGGTCTACTCAGCTAAACTCAGCTGGTTACACGATGCGTAAGACACAATGATACTCGGGATATTTATGTATATGTAAATGGATTATCCGAATATGAGTATGAATATGAGTATTACTTAATATGAATATGAGTGAATACGGATACGGATACCGATACCGATACGGATTCGGATATGAATATCTTTGTTATTTACTTCCTTTATTGAGTTTTCACTTCTGCCGGCACTTCCGGAGTGCAACCCGTTGTTTTTTTCATGTCATTAAGAAAGTAAATAACAAAGATATTCATATCCGTATCCGTATCCGTATCGGTATCCGTATCGGTA
Organism: Cenopis cana; assembly: GCA_951800055.1. Classification (NCBI taxonomy): domain Eukaryota; kingdom Metazoa; phylum Arthropoda; class Insecta; order Lepidoptera; family Tortricidae; genus Cenopis; species Cenopis cana. Next base: position 14,429,370 of record OX637476.1, on the reverse strand, counting down.
TCCGTATCGATATCCGTACCGGTATCCGTATCGGTATCCGTATCGGTATCCGTATCGGTATCCGTATCGGTATCCGTATCGATATCCGTATCGGTATCCGTATTCATATTCGTATTCGTATCCATATCTATATCCATATCCATATCCATAACCATATCCATAACTATATCCATATCCATATTCATATCCATATCCATATCCATATCCATATCCATATCCATATTCATATTCATATTCATATATATATTCATATTCATATTCATATTCATATCCATATTCATATTCATATTCATATTCATATTCATATTCATATTCGTATTCGTATTCATATTCATATTCATATTCATATTCATATCCATATCCATATTCATATCCAAATCCATATCCATATTCATATTCATATTCGCATAATCCATTTACATCCTAATTCCTAATATCCTAATCCTAATCCTAATAATATTATAAACGTGTAAGTTTGTGCGGATGTATGGATGTACGTTCCGTTTAATCTCAAAAACTACTGAACGGATCTCTATGAAACTTTAGACATCAGAATAGGGCATAGGCTATAATTTATTTCAAAATTCAAAAAATTAGGTAGCATAACTAGATTTGGTCCCATACAAGATACAAGCTTTGATCCTGGTTAGGACTCGAGGGGATCGAGTGGCATAAAAAAAGTTAGTGAAAAATGACATTTTTCTCGCATCCTGTATGTTTTTTTCCAAAATCTGTAAACGCCAATCTCCATTGATTAAAAATTAAGGGAGGGTCTTCTGAGACCATTTTCGCGTAGCAGCACGGGATCTGGTAGCTGTCCTAACTGACGCATAAAGAAAATCCACCCTGTATATTCCCAAAATGCATGCTTGGATGAGAATGACGACACGGATTTCAGATCTCGAAAGTACAACACACTAAGAAGGACGCCACGACGAGTTCTGTAGATCTAAAAAATGGGTCGCACAAACCGCTATCGAATATTTTGTTGAGTCACAATCGTCCATAGGCTATGCTGTCTACTTACGATGGTAACAAACCATAAGGTTGATTGCCACCGCCGTGGTATTAAAAAAAATGCTCATTCATCAACTCATGGCACGGTGGGGTGGGATATACCGGCAACCAATTTTGATTTCTGGGCCACTTCTTACCTTGTCACAGTGAAAATCTATATGAAAGCCGCTAGAAATCTCGTATTGATGTTACTGTGACAAGGTACGAAGTTGCCCAGAAATCAAATTGGTTGACCTAACGTCCACAGAAGCTTCAGACTTAGTAATAACGGGATTACAAAAGTAGTTACTGATGTTGTTATATCCAATTATCACCATAGCCTATGGACCCTGTTACATCCTATTAACACCGTAGCCCATTAGACTATTCCGTTTAACTTCGTAGCCTATCGTCTCTGTTGATTTTCAATAAACACCGTAGCCTATGGTCGTTTCTAATATTCGATTGACACCGTAGAGCTATTTTTTATCAATGGACAACCGTAGCCCATGGACACTTTTAATTTGCATGTAGGCAGATAGTTGTCCGAGTACAAATGGTTGTGTTTCATCTTGAGCAAAAATACATGTCATTTATGCAGGTCGGTAATAAATTTATTTTAGGAGATTCGCCTCCATAGAACTCCATACATTACCTTGCAAAAGGTGGAGATGAAAAAGTTTTGATTATTTGAAGTGAATAGGTACTTCGTTGTCGGGGTTTTGTATTCACTTCAAAAATAATAATTATCCATATAATCCAATCATACGTATACTCGTACGGAGTAGCCGCCTTACTTCTTTAAAACTGTATTAAAACACAAATCGTAAAACTTCTCAATTATAATCTCAAAAGAAACTCAATAATCTATAATATATTATAATAATAATGTGTGTTACTGTTACATGACTGTTATAGACATTTTCGCAATTTTTGTGCACCTTATTCCTTTGTAATAAAGCGTTACCTTTCACGTCGAGTCTTACTACTGTGCCTTATAAGGCAATCCCAATAAAGCAACAATAAAGTGTTCAGTTTCGTTTCATCTTCATTAACAGTTTGAAATTCGTTCTATCAGAAAACAAATGACATGGCTGTTACGTCACTACCAAAATGAAGAGCGCAGTATGATAAAATGAATGCCTTCTCTTTCATCACAAAATAAAAGTGTTTGCAAAGACAGTGTCGTCACCTATAAAGTCAATAAGTACTACCTACTGTTATAGCTAACTGTCAACAACAGCTTAAAATTGACATCCGAGCCATCTATTGGAGGTTTTCGACAACGATCTGTCATAAGCCGCGGCCATTTTCTTTACATGGACAGTATAAAACTCACTCACACATACATAGCACCGAGTGAAAATTGATGATTTTTTAAACGGTTATATTTAAATAACTAGACGTTAATACGTCTTATTTTTCAAACTGCGGGAGAAGAGGGTCGTATATTATCTAAAAATTACAATTTCAAGTCCGTGACATCAATAGATTTCGCATGTAGTCGACCGGAAAATTGTATGAAAATCGTACGTGACGTTTCACCTTAAGGGTTTTCGAGTTTTCACTGAAAAACTGTCTTTCCCAAACAAAAGGACGTAAGTGCCGTGACTTCCCTATGAAGATACCACCTTTTCTGATTCAAGGTATTATAAATAGTGTTTTTAAAAGTGGACTGCTAGGTGTCGGTACGGAGCCCTTCGTTGTGCGTGATCCGACACGCACTTGGCCGGTTTTATTCTTATTTATTCTGGATCAGTTTCTGATATAATTGAATGCATTGACCTGCGCTCTAGTGCAGTAAGCGTCCAGCGAGATCGGCTGCGGTAACCGCTGTTCGTGCAGTAGTTCTTGCAGTCTTACTTTCTCATCTAATTTAATGTACTGACCTGCGCTCTGGTGCAGTAGGCGTCCAGCGAGATCGGCTGCGGTAACCGCTGCTGTATCGCTATCGGGAGTTCTTGAAGCTTATCTAACAACGCTCTGTTTTCGTGCCGTACGTTTAGTCGCAGCACATAGTCGCCCTTCTCGAGTTTCACTGTGTACTGAAAGAAAAGTTTATGTTCATTTTGGAAACAATTCAAATAATGTTCCCTGCCAGTGCCACCCGTGATACAAACACATAACAAATACAATCATTTATTGGTAAAATAACATCTTTTAACAATTTCTTGTTCTTGCTAGAAACCGAGATTACTTATAATGAGTTTACGGTATATACCGATAATATACCACCTAGCCAAGCACTAGATATTTTGAATTACATGTCACTTTAGCGCTTTGAAGACAAACAAAATAAGATGACATGATCAGTAATATTTGCCATAAATGCAGTAGTGATCGATCATTCGTTTACTCTAAACCCATCATAATAAAATTGCCCCACGATTCTCTTGCGAGCACTTGGTGGAATCACAATCCGGGAGCAAATATCATTATATATATTTTCAAATTACTGATAGAGATGGCCAATTACTTTCGTTCTGCAGTATTCTAGAAACAAACTAATTTAAAAACAAGTTCAATATTTTTATCTTTCTTTCTTAAATACAACAAATAATCATCTTAGAAATACCTAGGAACTTTTTATTTTAATCATAGACTAATAAGTAACTAAGAACCTAAGTTCTAGTAACTGAGTTTAGGCACTAACCTTAGAAGGATATGCGTCGCCCACAAACATGAGCTGCTTACTGCTGTTGTACAGCATCCACATCTGCGCCTCGAACTCAGACTCGTACAGCATATCGCACAGTGTCGATACTACTGGTGACACCTGGCAAAGTTCACAAATTATTTGTGATACGACAATGAAACACGTATAAAGCACTAGTCCCACCCCCGGCGATTAGAGCTAGAAACTAGAAACGAGTTGGCGAGCAGCGAGAAGTGAGTGGTAGTTCCGCTGAGCGATACTCGCTTTTATCGCTGCGATCAACTAGTGAAGAGAGTTCTCGCCGACAGTGTGAACAGCCAGCGATCATCAACTATAAATATATCTGTCACTTGTACTGCCACGGGGTCAACATCTTTTGTTCGTTTCTCGAGCGAGAAAATCGCCGATAGCTAATCGCTTCCTCGCCTTGGTGGGACCAGTGCCTAAATGAGGAGTTGGCATTTTAATTTCAATAGCATATATTTATTTCAAACCTGATAATAGTAAAATATGTGTATAAAACAGGAAAGGCAATACAATATTAAAATTTTACTGACTCAACGTGACGTGACGACGTATGACGTTATGTTAGTCTAAGGTATATGCAAATATGGGCGTAGTAGCCTAATACAAATAAATAAATAAAATCCTGTACGGATGTAAACTTTAGATTACTCGCCTTCAAGGATAAAAGTGCGTAAACAAACAGTTACCTCAGTAGCCTTAGCGATGTGGAAGTTGTAGGTGTTGATGAGCTGGTAAATCTGCCTGCTCGGCGGAACCACGTCTCTAGATGTTAGCGGCGACAGCTTCGATTCCGACGGCCTGAAAGGAAAGTTTATTTTTAGAGAAAAAAATATTGCTTCTAGTCTTATCGGACCGGCACGATGATATTAATCGATTTTTCTGGAGCCTTACTCTAGCCGGCTAGTTTGCGCATCATAAGCATCACGCATCATGACAGTGGCAAACAAGTGTACTCATTTTCGGTTCTAGAGCCGCAAGCGTCCATAAGCTACGGTGTCTGCTGAGTATCAAGCGGGCCATATGCATGTTTGCCACCGTCCTAGTATTAAAATTTTTGAATCTCGTCGATGCACTGAGCTGGACTTAAAACGAGATGAGCTGAAAGCCCGACCACCAGCGGCAATCAGCTACATACAAGTATGTGAATGGTGTGCTTACATGCCCGTTGTGTGCGCGGGTCTTCGTTAACAAGATCGGCTACGTAAGCCACACTAGAGCGCACGAACGCAACCAACATCGGAGGTGAAGCAGTCGCTGTAGCCCGTTTGCCGGCTAGGAGAGAGTATAGTATTAACAAATGTTTTCTTACCTATTTTCGCCGATTATCCAACCCGTTCTGTATGTGTGAGTATCACCTAGCGTAGTCGGTCTCTAGTGACCCTATGTTCGCCTAGTACTTTTTTAACCCTTGTGTAAGTCTCACCTGACGACCGGCTCGCTGTACTTGAGGCTTGCGCTCGGCACCGCGTCCTGCAGCCGCAGCGAGGTGAGCGAGGTCCCGCGCGGGCCCTCCGACGCGAGCAGGCGGAGCCGCGGCCCGCAACTAGGCTTCAGCCCGTGCAGTTCTATAGTGTAGTCGGTCTCTAGCGACCCTATGTTCGCCTAGTACTTCTGTAACCCTTGTGTTAGTCTCACCTGACGACCGGCTCGCTGTACTTGAGGCTTGCGCTCGGCACCGCGTCCTGCAGCCGCAGCGAGGTGAGCGAGGTCCCGCGCGGGCCCTCCGACGCGAGCAGGCGGAGCCGCGGCCCGCAACTAGGCTTCAGCCCGTGCAGTTCTATAGTGTAGTCGGTCTCTAGCGACCCTATGTTCGCCTAGTACTTCTGTAACCCTTGTGTAAGTCTCACCTGACGACCGGCTCGCTGTACTTGAGGCTTGCGCTCGGCACCGCGTCCTGCAGCCGCAGCGAGGTGAGCGAGGTCCCGCGCGGGCCCTCCGACGCGAGCAGGCGGAGCCGCGGCCCGCAACTAGGCTTCAGCCCGTGCAGTTCTATAGTGTAGTCGGTCTCTAGCGACCCTATGTTCGCCTAGTACTTCTGTAACCCTTGTGTTAGTCTCACCTGACGACCGGCTCGCTGTACTTGAGGCTTGCGCTCGGCACCGCGTCCTGCAGCCGCAGCGAGGTGAGCGAGGTCCCGCGCGGGCCCTCCGACGCGAGCAGGCGGAGCCGCGGCCCGCAACTAGGCTTCAGCCCGTGCAGTTCTATAGTGTAGTCGGTCTCTAGCGACCCTATGTTAGCCCAGTACTTGGCTATTACGACTTCCAAGGTCACGCCGCCCTGTGAAATGTAGATATTTAATTGTGACGATACAATAAATGTCTTTATGTCACACCTGGCCATAAAGTGGCCATTATCGTACGCTCCGCGCGCGAAAAAACCCACTTCCTAGCCAGGGAATGACATAAAATTTTGTACCTACCACGGGCGATAATAAAGAAAGCCTCAGATCGCATATTTATCGCCCTTGCCTTCGGCTCGGGCGTAAAATACCTGCGATCTGAGACATTCTTTGTTTTATCGCCCTTGGTAAGTAATGTACTATTATGTCACCCCCTGGCCAGGAAGTGGGTTTTTTCGCGCGCGGAGCGTGCGATAATGGCCTCTTTATGGCCAGGTGTGACATAAAATTTTGTACTTACCACGGGCGATAATAAAGAAAGCCTCAGATCGCATATTTATCGCCCTTGCCTTCGGCTCGGGCGTAAAATACCTGCGATCTGAGACATTCTTTGTTTTACCGCCCTTGTTAAGTAATGTACTATTGAATATGTCGAGCAAACTTCCGTCGGTTTATCGATTTAGGAGACGTCGGTATTATTTTATTTATGCAACAAATTTAAGCATGACATTGACACATTTTTTCACTAAAGAATACACACTTCTATTAATCCGAACGAGCGTCCAAAGACAGTGTGCAGTAACAGTCTGAAAAGAACGAGGTCTCTGCTAGGGCTAGTTACGTTTTATGTAGACAACATTTTTAGAGAGCGATTGGTTAATATTGTGCCATCTACAGAGAGTCGGCGGCATGATTGGATTTATCATTTTTTTAAGGTTGTCTGGAACAGATCGCTCACTAGCGATATGACCGCCTGTTGTTTGCCTCTATCCATTGTCATTATGTAGTGTTATGTGTTATTTTTGTTGAGGTTATGCAATAAAGAGTATTTGTATTGTATTGTATCATGCAATGTTGCACTTTCCAACAAATTGCGTCAAGAGTGTGATCGATAGTAAAATAGACCATCTTCTGCTAACTCTTGTATCCTTTTTTTTAATACGACGACGGTGGCAAACAGGCGTACGGTCCGCCTGATGGTAAGCGGACGCCGCAGCCTATAGACGCTCGTAACTCCAAAAGAGTCGCCGACCCTTTATAAAATTTGAGGATTAACTGTGTTGACAGAAGAAGGGATAAAAGGTCCCTCGCTCTCAACACAGCGCATCCTCGGGAGCACTGGCAACCTTGCTCACCTCCAGGAACACAACACTACATACTTGTATGTATAGTAAATAGTGTTTTCACATCACCTATTCGGATAAGGGCTTTTTCTTCCCTGCTAGGAGGGATCAAAATGGCACTTTTCTTCCCTGCTACGAGGGATCAAAGTGGCACTTTTCTGTAACGAGTAATTGTATTGTATCGATTTTGATAGGTAAGTATTGTATCGATTTTGATAAAATAAATGCACAACCATTGTTATTTCAGATCTTTTATTACTCTCAATTAGGTGATGTGAAAAGCAGTATGTGTCACATGGAAGCAAAATTATTTCCACCTTGGGCGTTAATTCTTGAATCCCTCACTACGCTCAGGATTCTATTTTAGAATCCCTCGCTACGCTCGGGATTCTATTATATAATCCTTCGCTTCGTTCAGGATTCTATTTACGCCCACGCCGTAAATATGTCATTTTGCTCCCTTGTCACAATCTACTATATTATGGCTGTGGTCTTCTGCAAGGTTAGGTTACTTCTCCAGTTGAGCTGCTCCAAATTCGAGCATAAGATGACATTTTGCTGTGCCCTACCTGTTACATAACTAAGAAGTTATATGTAATCAAAGAAGTCGCTTTGTGCATTAAACTCACCACTACAGCGAAGGGGTGTATTGAAGGCGCTTCAGCAGTGACCGAGATCATTTTCTGTGTTTCATGGGCGCGGCAACTCTCGTGTGGTAGGAGCTGCATCGTATGTATAAGGAAGCGTCCGGTCTGCTCTTTGTCCTTAGTTGATAGTTTCAGCACTCCCCACGTCGCTTCCACGGGCGCTGTGATAAAAACAGTTCTTAATTTAACTGCTCAACATACTCTGAATCTCTGTTACATTTACCGTCCGCTCATTTGTCGACCGCTTTAGCTTAGTTGGTAGTGACCCTGCCTACGAAGCTGGAGGTCCCGGGTTCGAATCCCGGCCGGGGCATTTATTTGTGTGATGAGCACAAATATTTGTTCTTGGGTCTTGGATGTTTTCTATGTATTTAAGTATTTATTTATCTATATAAGTATGTATATCGTCGCTTAGTACCCATAGTAGAAGCTTTGCTTAGTTTGGGACTAGGTTGATTTGTGTAAGATTGTCCACAAATATTTATTTATTATTTATTATTATTATTTATTTTCAACAAACCGTGCGGTTAAACAATTCAGGTTTCGGATGAGGAGAATGAGATTTTTTTAAGGAGATTTTTTTTCATTCTTGCAATGAACACGATCCGCTTATGAGCGATTTATTTTGGTCTATAGAGGCTTGAACGGACGACTTTTTATTAATTTTGTCAATTTAAGGGTTAAATTATGAGCATCCCTTCAGCCAGTTCGCGACCACGGATTTATTACATTCGAAACGTCGGGTAAAAATTTAAAAAAGTTAAATTAGTTGTAATTGTACGCAATTAAATCCCGTTTCCCAATAATAATGTAGTAAAGCAGCCTTATAGTGCGTGCCATCTACGACGACGCGCCCCTCCACAGCGAATCTCATACTAATCTGTGCGCAGTTGTACGGTTTGGGCTGTGGAGGGGCGCGCCTTCGTGGATGGCGCGCACTATAACTCGCGTTGCTTTAAAATACAGGGTGACATAAGTCGTGAACAGAAATATAAAAATATTATTCTAAGCCACTTTTACCATGGGACATGGGAAAAAGTCATCAGTCGATCAGTCTAATCGGAATGTATGAAAATGGTGATTGTTTTTTAAGCAACGTTGGTTCCATAGTAAAAGTGGCTCAGAATCATTGAAAGAATCATATTTCTGTTCACTACTTATATTTCAACCTGTATGTATACTCAGCTCTGCTTATATCTATATTGTGTTTCTAAATATAGATACTGTCTGTATTTTTATAGAGGATTGCACTAGCGACTCGCCCCGGCTTCGCACGGATGCAAATTATGCATATAAACCTTCCTCTTGAATCACTCTATCTATTACAAAAACCGCATCAGGCCTGGCAATCACTTGCCGCTGATAGAGAAGGATGGCGCAAACGTGTTGTGGACGGCAGAAAGTTATGCGATGAGGCCTGGTTTGACGAATTAGCTAGTAAAAGGTGCCGCAGAAAACAAATCGGAACTAGAGCTTCTGACGTCAACTTTCCCTGTAATACCCTGTGGAAGATCGTGCCGTTCCCGCATTGGTCTCTACAGCCACCAAAAACGATGTTCGCAACTACACAGCAATTATTATTATTATTTATTTATTCAGAAAACCAACAGCGATGCAAATGTATAACTTATTACTATATAACACAGTAGTACGGCCAATTACAGGTTTCCCTTAAATTATCTGTATTGCACAATGGACAATCGAACGGACTACAATATTGAGTGATTTGAAAAGATGTTTGCAATTACTTAACAAATGTTCAACAGTTTTCAGAATACACGTTAGTTATAAATATTATATAGGTATCTATTAATTAAGAGGAGCGATGCTGCTTATTTCTAATAGTTTTCATAATTCTGAGTTTAAAAGATGATTTTGGATGTCTAAAAATGTCTATACTAGAAAAATCTGTATTATAGGTTCTAGCAATGCGTGCGAGTACGTTATTTTTAGCATAGTTAGTTCCATATCGTGGCACATAAAACATTGGTGTGTGGCGAGTGCGACGCTGAGGAGTGTTCAGTGACAGCTGCGAAACTAATTCCTGGCAGTCCAGGTGCCCATTAATAATGTCATGTAGCAAGCACATATCTAAAGCCTTACGTCTCTCAGCTAGTGGTAACAAGTTATGGCTGTGACAACTGTTTTCGTATGATGTAGGAGGTCTGCGAAGACGAAAGTTAAGGTGATTGATGAATTTCTTTTGAATTCGCTCAATTTGATGACTATAAGTAATACAATGCGGAGACCAGATCGAGCAGGCATATTCAAGGGTACTACGTACGTACGAGAGATACAACAACTTAAGAACTTCTATGCTTTTGAATACTTTACATGATCTTATGATGAATCCTAGATTTTTGAAGCTTTTATTACTAATGTAATCTATATGTTCTGAGAAAGTCAGTTTGCTATCAAACATAACACCAAGGTCACGAACTAATTCAACTCTTTTGATTATTTTGCCGTCAAAGTTGTACGAGAATTTAAGTGGTCGTTTTTTACGTGTATAACTGATGCACTGACATTTTCCAACGTTAACGGTGATCTTATTTTTAATGTAGTAATCCTGTAAATTTTGTAAATCAGCTTGAAGAGCCATGCAATCGTTTAGACTCCTAATAACATAAAATATTTTTTTGTCGTCGGCATACATTAAATGTTTAGCTTCTGTAAAGGAATCTGTAATGTCAAATAAATATGCGTTATACAGCAGAGGCCCTAAATGTGACCCCTGTGGTACTCCGCTAGTGATTTTAGCAAAGTTTGAGCGATAGCCTCCTATAACTACCGCCTGTGACCTATTGGTCAGATAAGACTTGATCCATCGTAGAAGGTCTCCTCGTATTCCCAGTCTGTACAATTTTTCGAGAAGGATGACGTGATCTACACGATCGAATGCTTTTTCGAAATCCGTGTAGATCGCGTCTACCTGCCCTCCCTTATCCATATTATTTAGGACGTAATTCGAGAAACATGCTAAGTTAGAAACGGCGGAGCGTCTTCTTAAAAATCCGTGTTGTTTATCGGATATACCAGCGAGAATACGAGGGTAAATATTGTTATATACAATTTTTTCAAATACTTTACCAACCGTATTAAGTATTGAGATACCCCTGTAATTTTCTATATTTGTACGTGAGCCTTTTTTATATATGGGGACGATATTAGCTTTTTTCCATAATTCTGGGAAAAATCCAGCGCTGAGAGACCGATTAAATATGATACTAATAGGTAATGCCAGTATTTCAGCACAGTTTTTCCAAAATACTGGAGGAGAGGAGCAATGCTTGAATCGTCTACAATAGACGCAAAGGCCTATGATCATGAGTGATTGTATAATGTATACTCACGTATAATAAAATGCCTCTTGATGGTGTGCGGCGCGAACACCGCCGACTCGGATAAAAGCAATCCTTTAGAGTCCGGCTGAGCTGTTTCCGCTTGCAGCACGGTGATAGGTATCCTGAACACGGGACCTTTTTCTATACAGTTCGTGTCGTACGCGTCAATACTGGAATAAACATTTTGTGTTAATTTTCAACTCGATTGTAAGTGATTCTAAACTGCCGTGAGTCTCATTGTAAGGCCTGAGTGGACGCTCGAGTCGGGCGTGCATGTGCGTGTGTGTTATGGGCGTGTGTGTGTGTGGTGTGTACCGATGACGATATTACTGACTTGTAACTATGGTGTTACCAATAAATTATTTGTATTTGTATTAAACAATTGAAACTCATACTGGTGTCCTGAGTCGCCGCTGCACAAATAGTATGCACGCTCGCCCGCCACGCTGCACGCCCCGCCGAACACTCCGCTCCGAGCGTCCACTCAGGCCTTACACTCAGACATACTGATGTGCCGTCGGAAACTTTCCAAAATAGAGATATTAAATTTTGTTAAGACTGAGACCTTATACATCTCTCAATTTTACTATTATTGTAATGTTTGTACTCGTAATAGATAATTAATATTTTGACATGAAAAATTTATTAAATTCTTATTGATATATTTCTTAAATTGTAAATTCATATTTTCTCATGAAAAATCTATCATATGCTTATATTGTAAGACTTTTTTTAAATTGTACATTAACATTATGACATGTGAAAGTGCCCTTGTGGCCTATTTGCAGAATAAATGTTTGATTTTTGAATTTTTTTGAAGAGAATTTTTCCACATGAGTAAGTTCCTGAAATTTCTCACATTTTTGTATGGGGTTTGAAACTTTCCGAAATTTAAAATGGAAATTTCTTATATTTCTACGAAATTCTCAAGAAATTTCCGAGAACTTTTCCAACTTTTTGGAAACTTTCCGCAACATGCACATCTGTACTCAGACATATTGAAATATAATAAACGGGTCACTCAAGTCTTTATCGTCGAATATCGCTCGACATGTTTCGGACCAATATGTATCCTTGGCCTCGTAGGCCTCGCGTCGAACACAGCGCGCGAGCGCACGGCTGCTCGGTGTTGGCAGCGGCGGTGGCGATATTCGACGTTAAAGATGTGAGTGACACGTTTATTATATTTCAATATGTTCGATTGTAAGGCTGGGTTGCACCAAATCGTCTGTAATCGTAAGCGGTGTTCGTCAGATCTGATTGTATGGAAAGTTTGACAAGTTTCTATGGGATGACAGCTGCCGGCGCCATATTTGACGATGACCGGCCTGTGTTCGTATGTTGGTGCAACTGACCCTAAGTGTGCTTAATTTAATATTGTCGTCGTTTTCCGCTGTTGGTACTCATTATACGATTTTAACCGATTTTACCGCGTACATTCTTCGGGAGGTATGTAGGTAATGCTAATACGTAATCTATACGCTCCGCTACTGATGACTGATGATGAAAATCTTATGACCAAATAAAAATATTTGTACGCCAGCTGGCATAACATAGAGTTCGCTACAGGGGACCGAATTTTGAGTGTCGAACGCTCGACTTTTCACTCGACATCTGTCAAAACGTCATAGTTTTTTGACGGATCTCGAGTGAAAATTCGAGCGTTCGACTCTCAAAAATCGGCCCCCAGGGCTCGGAAACCGGTTAATTTTTCAAACCGTTACCTATACTTGCGGCAAAACCTTTTTATTTAGGTTTAGATACAAAAACAGTTATATTTAAAGCGGTTTACGGAAGAGCTTTATATAAAGGTTTTGTTCGGAAAACCGGTTTAGAACGATAAAAACCGGTTAATGCGGGCGCACGATTCTGATTGAAATAATTTGAGTTGGCCGAGTTGCATCAACTTTTGTTTAAAAAGCTATTTTACTGTTCAAACAATAAGGTAAAAAATTCAATAACATGTTTATAGAAATTCGGTCAACTAAAATAATTTCATCTATAGATACCTACCTATCGTAATACCTATAGACAGTCGACTCGCCGGGCTTCTCGTCGAATAAACCGGTTAATATAATAGTATATTACTTACCAAGGGCGATAAAACAAAGAATGTCTCAGATCGCAGGTATTTTACGCCCGAACCGAAGGCAAGGGCGATAAATATGCGATCTGAGGCTTTCTTTATTATCGCCCGTGGTAAGTACAAATTTTTATGTCACCCCCTGGCCAGGAAGTGCGATAATGGCCACTTTATGGCCAGGTGTGACATAAAGTTCTTAAAACGTTCGCGTTCTCAATAAAGTTCGGAGCTAAACCCAAATAAACCGGTTAAAAAAACCGATTTCGAGCCCTGGTTCGCTGCATGCTTAAGCCTTAAAATCTCTACATTGTACCTATGTTAAACATATAAATAAATTCTGATTCTGATGATGAACCCTATGACACTGGCAGTGACAGTTCATTTATATAACCTTGGAACAGCGTCGCTGTCATGTCACATCGAAATGTTAATAAGCATCTTTTGGGAATGCAGCTAAAATTATTGTAGAAATGTAACAGTTACATGATAATTATTTCCAGAAATATTAACGGAATATACACGGTGACGTACTGCAAAAGTCATATCGTCGGTCTGTGTCGACTAAGGAAGCGATGTTGTCGATGAACAGATATCGATAAGAGAACAACGGTTGACACTCACTTGGAAGGTCAAAATCACAGATTTACACATCTTGGCCAACTCAAATAATTTTTGTGCAAAAGTCCGTATGAAAAGCGACTTTATTTTGCATAACAGAAAATTCAAAATCCAATAACAGTTTTATAAAATATTCCAACTATACCTGGTATAATGAGGCTGTGATGGTAACCCAGCGGTCTGTATCCTCACAGACACTGGTCGAGGTGTATTCGCCAGGGAGAGGAATGCGGGAGCGGAAACCCACTCAGCGTTACACGCCAAGGCGAGGTTCATCGCGAAGTCGATCTGACGCGGAATGAGCGTCTTGTCTGCAAATGTCAGGCTATATAGCTGTTGGTGTATCTGTTTGTCACTCTAATGTATAGGTTTAATAAAAAAAGGAAGGAAAACAGAACTGTTGATTGTGTTGGGTTACAAGAGCAACCTAGTTGGAGGATGTTTCTGGGTAGTTCTTCATCATAATCGACTTGATGGATATTTGTACAAGACACGTCTTCTTGTTATTCAATCCCGGTAACCCAAAAGACAATAGTCATCATCATCATCATCCTCCTAGCGTTATCCCAGTACAGTTGCATCCTGAAGGATGCCTGGGGTCCGCTATCTAACCCCAAGATTTTGCGTAGGCACTAGTTTTTACGAAAGCGACTGCCATCTGAGCTTCCAACCCCGAGGGTAAACTAGACCTTATTGGGATTAGGCTTTGTCAAGTGAGTGGGCAACTTGACTTTTAGAAGTTCTCAAGCCGCCCGAAGGCCTCCAACTTGGCTTAACGACTGCTGCCATAGACAGCAACCGGGATCAACGGCTTAACGTGCCTTCCAAAGCACGGGAGCGCTCAGTTAGTAACCACTCAAAGCGGTCACCCATCCAAGTCCTGACCACTGCCCACGTTGCTTAACCTTAGATACCGCACGCGTTAAGCAGGCGCCGCTGGGCCACGAGCGCTCCGAGAACCCAAAAGACAATAGTAACAGTTAATAAAAAAATATTCTATAGTGGATTTAAACCCTATATACCCAATAGTCAATAGGCCATTCGGTCTAATTTCTTGGTTTCGCGTGTCTTATTTAGGCTCACTTGCCGCTCCGGGTATACAGTTCATATACGAAACTCTAAGGCCAAATCCTGTCAAACCAGTGCAAGCAAAAAATAACCAGAATCTTTGGCTATAAGGTAGATTCTTGCTTGCGTTAATTTGACAGAATTTGGCCTTAAAGATATGGGGACGTACTATACTCGGCTCTTGCATTGCCCGATCGCGGTTGTCACTCGCAAGCGAATAGCAATGTTGCTGGCTGTGTCATTCGACACGCAGATTTGAACCCTAGCTTAAAAAAAAAGTTACACTACAAAAAAGGAAGGCTCCGGTCTTTGGAGTTATCTCACCGGCTTTGTTAGATAGTGAACCTTCTGTACATAAGTAACCGTTGACTAATCTGTGTTGTAACTACAAATCACTAAACAAACAACATACCGTCAAAGAACCGCTCTAAAATGAATACAGTGTCCGAGCAAGACAGTTTACTTGCTTTCGGGCCTATGGAAAACAAAAAATACATGTTGAACAAAATTTAAAAAAAAGCGGTTTTAAGGTTTACCCATCTGCCGCTTTTCATTTGAGGGCAAGAGCTTGTGGATCATTTTGTGAATTAGGGTAAGGTAAAACAACTAAGAATAGGAAGATCAGGGACAGATCCAGGGACCGGCCCGCTATCCCTTTCAAAGGGTTTTGAATGGGTTTTGCATAAGGATTTACTCACCGTACCCTTTGCCCGTCAAAACCCTTTCATTTTGCTTTTAAAGCCCTTATTAAGCGGTAACCCATATGACTAAATGTGTATCCCCAATACCCTTACAAAACCCTTATCATCCGCTCACCCAAACCTTGCATATTGCTTATAGCGGTAAGCTAAATAAAGGGCTAGCCTTAGCATGTTAGCGTGCTAATTTAAATCGTCCGGCTTGTTAATAAAGCACACACTACTACGCATCCAATAGCGAGCAACCGAAGCGGGGCGGCGTTCTTTGATGTTCGCACGTATTACTATCCTAATCCTGTCTCTTTCACGTCAAGCGTAAGTACGAAATTTCTAAAGGGAAAGTTAAAAAAAAAGCGCTTAATCGTTAGGCTAACCTTTATAAAGGGCTAGCTTTATTATTTGGTGAGTTTTTCGGTAAGGGATAGTCAAACCAATGGGCTAGCCGTTCGAACTGGTGAGTCTCTCAATGGGTCAGCCATATTAAAGGGACGCCCATTGAAAGGCTTTAAGCGAGGAAAGGGTTGTCCGGTCCCTGGACAAGTCAAAGTTAAAAGTTAATGGTAATGAAAATAATAAGGTATGCAGGGACAAAAATGGGGCACAACATCTTTTTCTCTAGTACAATATGAACCTTAATATTGTAGATATAATTACTAAATTCCAGTGCCAGCCTAAGCCAATTAAAATTGAAGCAAAAATTTCATAACTTTAAGTTTCATTACTGTTACCCAGAAAAAATGCCGTGGTGACAAGTGACAACAATTAACCACCCTACCTTACCATGTCATAAATACTCACTCTCCATATCCAAATGATTCTGCAAGAACTGCGGTTGGATTGTGATTCCTACGTCCTTGGGCACATCGTTCAATTTCGGCCGCAGTAGTATGCCCTTTCCGTTGTGCGGTCCGCATTGTAAACTGAATGTAACGTCTCGCTCTGGCTCGTTGTGATACGTTGAGAGGTGTTCAAAAGTCTAAAAAAGTATGTATGTATTAACAAATATCGGAATTTTCGATGCAAAACAACACTGTACAGTGTCATTCAATGGAACTTGCCAACTATGTAAACAAACCGCCATATTGAAAGACTAACCTAACTTATGAAACCACTTTAAACTCTTAATGAAATATCCAAGATACGTATATTGTATGATAATGTATTTTATGTCACACCTGGCCATAAAGCGGCAATAACCGCACGCTCCGCGCGCGGGAAATCCCACTTCTTGGCCAGGGGGTGACATAAAATTTTGTACTTAACACGGGCGATAATAAAGAAAGCCTCAGATCGCATATTTATCGCCCTTGCCTTCGGCTCGGGCGTCAAATACCTGCGATCTGAGACATTCTTTGTTTTACCGCCCTTGTTAAGTAATGTACTATTATGTCACACCTGGCCATAAAGTGGCCATTATCGCACGCTCCGCGCGCGAAAAAACCCACTTCCTGGCCAGGGGGTGACATAAAATGTTGTACTTACCACGGGCGATAATAAAGAAAGCCTCAGATCGCATATTTATCGCCCTTGCCTTCGGCTCGGGCGTAAAATACCTGCGATCTGAGACATTCTTTGTTTTATCGCCCTTGGTAAGTAATGTACTATTACGGTAACGACCGTTTCAATATGTATGGTTTCAATGGTGTTTGATGAGGTGGTGTGAAAATTCAAGGAGAAACAGTGACAAAACAAAGTTACGTCTTTTGTTTACATAGTTAGCAAGTTCCATTGAATGACACTTTAGCATTGTAACTAATGTTAGATTTTTTTAAATTAATTATCCTTGTTGTCAGCACATGATCTTAGACAGAGCTGCCCCCCCGCCCCCGCGGTGTCTGCGCGTGCGTCACGTGCCTTGCGGCGGGCGGCGGGTAGTTCGACAGTGTGCAATCGGCGCAGGTCGCAGACGCACTCATCCTGAGGAAGTACTCCCGAAGAGTTCGAAACATGTCGCCCGAAGTGACAATTAATACGTGAGTTTTAACCGTTTAGTAAAATAAAGTTATAACATGATCTTAGATCTTCCTATTTTAGCAAGCCTTTTGAATCCTTGACACAAAGCCGTAAGTTATAAATTTCAACTTACTTTTTCTATATTAATGAGTCCACAACCCTGCGCCCACGGCTCCACACTGCTGAGGTAGGTGGCGGAATTCTCTATCGCCCTCTTTATCGAGTAGGGGGAATATGGCAGCTCTTTGGCTTTCAAACCAGATATTAGCGCCGCTGAAATATAAAATTATTTTAGTATTATTTTTCATGTATGACTGAACAGTGATTGGCCCTAGTCTCATCACCTGATGGAAAGCGGCGACAAGGCCTAAGATGTAGCTCACTGTAGCTCGATGTAGTTCAGTAATATCCTATTCACTCTTGCCTTGAAGAGGCCTAGATTATAATTGTCCGAAAATACAGAAGACGGGAGCAAGTTCCATTTCCTTACTGTTCACATTAGAAAAGAGGAACATACAATCAATCAATCAATCGATCAATCAATGATTTATTTGCATAGAATACAGTTTAACTTATAAGGTATTACATCGTTTTTGTATCATGTATTCAACCACAATAAGGCGTGCAAATATTTTACAAATTGAGTATACAATTAAATGTTATAATTAAACAATTGAATTTCGGAATAGAATAATAGAATATAAATAACATGTCAAAATTAATTACTAAATATAATAATTATTTAAGTCTATAGTGTTCGAGAAAATAACTGACCCGATAAAAACACTTTTCCATAAGCCAGCAATTTAATTTAGACTTAAAAATATTCCCTTGGAGCTTTCTCAAGTCCTCAGGCAAACGGGTACATTGTTGTAAGTTCGAATTTTTTTGTTAATTTCAATATGAATATTTTTAGATCGATTTGCTTCGAGTTAGCCGCTCTGTCGTGACGTATTTACCTCCGCCCCCAACCCGCCAGGCGCTGCGCGGGGCGTGAGCGGGGTGCGGTGTGGGTGACGGGACGGGAAGAAACGGCCAACTCCAAGCGAATGGATAACACAACAAACTTACCGACAATTCCGGCGACGTGCGGTGCAGCCATCGAAGTGCCGTTCATTAATTGGCAATTTTTTAATGTGAACCTACGACAAAGTAAGACGAAATTAGTGTTGATTTTGCCAGTTAAAGTGCCTCAGACTATAAGGAGACTAGAGCACGTCTACAGCATAGTACAATACTACAAAGGCCGGGAAGGAAAGGATTGCTTGCCGATTGTGTATTGTCCTTTGACAGGCTGGCAAATCAGGCAATCCCTCTAAGTATAGGGCTACTATTCTCAAAAAAATGCTTACAAATTGGTAAATTATACGAAAAATTCAAGGAACTTACAAAAAATCTGTAATAACTTTCAGAGGTCAGCAATTTCCTGTACAAATTCCATTACCTGATTATTCGCGACGTCGGTTTCGTTCGCAGTATTACCGTGAACGTAAATTCTACTTGTCCGAACATGCTTGAGAATCCTTACCCCTTTTACACAGCATACTGACGTAAAATGACATATCTATGTTTTTGATTTGACAATAAATTGTAATCTACGCGCTCGATCGTATTGGTCGAGTTCGAAAGGGATACAAAATGCTAATTTTATTTTTATTTTATTTCATTTATTTTAGGGATAACAAACAACTACATAATATAAGTGTTACAGTGTCTTATGGTACTACATTTACTTTATATATAGCCAACAACACAAATTGGCACAAGCACAGCGGCGCCGGGTACCGGGTACGGGTGACCGCTTTGAGTGGTTACTAATTGAGCGCTCCCGTGCTTTGGAAGGCACGTTAAGCCGTTGATCCCGGTTGCTGTCTATGGCAGCAGTCGTTGAGCCAAGTTGGAGGCCTTCGGGCGGCTTGCGAACTTCTAACAGTCAAGTTGCCCACACACTTGACAAGGCCTAATCCCATTAAGGTCTAGCTTCCCCTCGGGGTTGGAAGGTCAGATGGCAGTCGCTTCCGTAAAAACTAGTGCCTACGCCAAATCTTGGGATTAGGTAGCGGACCCCAGACATCCTTCAGGATGCAACTGTACTGGGATAACGCTAGGAGGATGATGCTGATGAGGAATAGAAATGATGTGCATTTAAGTAATCATACATTACATTGGCTATTAGGTGCAGATTATGTATGTATTTGTAAACTTATGAATTTAAAAATAAATGGACTTTTTTTTAGAAGTATTAGTAATGATAAAAAAAATGTTTATGCTTATGCTGAGTTGTGTCAAATTAGTCCATTAAAAAAGCTAATTTAATATCCAAGCCAGAAGATTGAAAATCTAATGACAGTTTTAGAAAATGTTGGACATTTTAAATAATTTGAACTATACCTGATCAAGACTGGTTGGACACTGCCCAAGACAGTGTCCCGCCAGTCTCAATCAGTCCATGCATGGAAGAAAAAGAGGAAGGCCTTTGCCCAGCAGTGGGACACTTGAGGCTATAAATAACATATAATAAATACCTAGCTACAGAGGCCACGGCGCCGCCCGGCGCGCACGTGGTAATACCAGGCGACACGTAAGCGCCGACGCCGATGAGCACGCGCTGAGCGATGTCGGGCGGCGCGCCGACCGTGCCCAACGCCGGCCCGAGGTTGCGGATCGTATTGGTCGGGTTCGAAATGGATACAAATTCCTTACCTAGCTACAGAGGCCACGGCGCCGCCCGGCGCGCACGTGGTAACACCAGGCGCGCCATCGGCGCACGGCCCGCGCGAGCTCCAACTGAACGCGCCGCCCGCAACCTTCGCCCGCATAGAATACGCCGCCGATGTCATGTCGGGCGACACGTAAGCGCCGACGCCGATGAGCACGGGCTGAGCGATGTCGGGCGGCGCGCCGACCGTGCACAGCGCCGGCCCGTGGTTCCCCGCCGACACTACCCAGGACACGCAGTAGCGGTTCACCACTTCGCAGATTATATCGCCGACCCGTCTGCCGAAAAAAAGGTAGTTGAGTTTATTTTTTATTTTTTTACCTATTTAAAACGTTAGTATAGCGCGTGTCATCTCAAACAAATCTATGTGCAGTTGAACGGATTGGGCTGTGGGGGCGTGAATGACACGCACTATACTCACATTTCCATTATGTTACGGAGACAAAATTTAACTTTGAAAGCGATACGTCGTATCATAGTTATCATACGTACGTATGCGATGGGCTGACCTACTAAAATGCGATAGGCAGAAACAAGACCTTTGGAATATACCCTGGGCAATCATTAAACAACGAGGTTACTGAAGTTTATCAGACAAAAAAATGTAGAGAAAAATTCCCGAGTATGGCGGAGGGACTCGCATTGCCCAGTTTGGAACATTCTCTTGAAGTCGGAAATATCGACGGTGAACTCTGTTTGGTAAGGGTTGTAAAGAGAGTAATTTTCAACGATGTTTCCGTGCGCACATATAATAGTACTCTTAAGATCAAGATGACTGATTTTCCCCGTAGTGTGTGAAAATAATTTTTTCATTAAAAACTCACCCAGTATTGCACCAGTGCGCGTGTTCCCCGTAGCTCATATTGATGACGTCAATCTTCATCTTTTTACTCAGCTCCATGACCTTTATACACGCCCGCACCAACGCTGTCCCTGTCTCCATGGAGACCAGACGACTGTCTCCGATTGTCAGGGAGACAATTTTGGCGCCAGGGGCGACTCCATTCTTGTCGGGCTCGTCTGGGAAGTTGCCAGCTGCGATAGCAGCTACGTGGGTTCCGTGGGTTGCTGTGAATGTGTGACTTATATTTTACTTGTGCATATAAAAGTTGGTATGACATGGATGTATGCCTTTAGGGCTATTGATTGTTCATTAAGTATTTAAATTACAAAAATCCGCATTACAAACTGGATCAAAATTCCCAAGGTCCCGTCACGCTCGTTTTTATTAATAGTGTCGTCCGCAATTTTCGGGCTCTGTATTTGAGGGGTTAAGTGTCGATTCGACCAAACAAGATTTTAATTATTTATTTATCGTATGGCATTTATTTCGAACCGTGAGATCTTCGAGAAGAAAGTACGGTTGCCATTTAAAAAAAATAAAGATTACATTTTAAGTACGCTAATGTGTTACGTCACGCTGTACTCGCCCAGGTACGGGCCCGATGCCAAGTCGTCTGTCTCCAACCCTTCTCGCTCCGGTACTGCAGTTACCGCAGACTACTCACAGCACATGCCGACGACCTCGAGCGTGCCTCCCTCGTCGTGCACGTTGATGCTGGCCGTCATCTCGTCTAGCTGCGTCAGGTGCGAATGCTCGCGCGTCGCGCCGTACTCGCCCAGATACTGACCCCAAGACGAGTCGCCTGTCTCGCAACATGTCACGCTCCGGAACTGTAGATTACTCACAGCACATACCGACGACCACGAGCGTCCGTCCCTCGTCGTGCACGTTGATGCTAGCCGTCATCACGTCCAGCTCCGTCAGGTGCGAGTGCTCGCGCGTCGCGCCGTACTCGCCCAGATACTAACCCCAAGACTAGTCGCCTGTCTCGCAATATGTCACGCTCCGGAACTGCAGATTACTCACAGCACATGCCGACGACCTCGAGCGTCCGTCCCTCGTCGTGCACGTTGATGCTAGCCGTCATCACGTCCAGCTCCGTCAGGTGCGAGTGCTCGCGCGTCGCGCCGTACTCGCCCAGATACTAACCCCAAGACGAGTCGCCTGTCTCGCAATATGTCACGCTCCGGAACTGCAGATTACTCACAGCACATGCCGACGACCTCGAGCGTCCGTCCCTCGTCGTGCACGTTGATGCTAGCCGTCATCACGTCCAGCTCCGTCAGGTGCGAGTGCTCGCGCGTCGCGCCGTACTCGGCCAGATACTGACCCCAAGACGAGTCGCCTGTCTCGCAATATGTCACGCTCCGGAACTGCAGATTACTCACAGCACATGCCGACGACCTCGAGCGTGCGTCCCTCGTCGTGCACGTTGATGCTGACCGTCATCTCGTCTAGCTGCGTCAGGTGCGAGTGCTCGCGCGTCGCGCCGTACTCGCCCAGACACGGGCCCAAGGACAAATCGCCTGTCTCCGACGTGTCTATACATGCCCTAGAAACAAAATTACTTTTAAGACCTTGTTTTCTGGGGGCATTGCATCCAGCTGGTTCAGCCACAGCATTGCAGTCCTGCAAGCTATAAGATGGAAAGGTCATTCATTTCCCTATTCACTGTATATCATATCATAGCATATTATTATATTTGAAGTGTATCATATCATAGCATATTATTATATATGATGCTCAATTTGACTAGATTGATATTTAAATTGGTTCCAGTGGATGACTTGCTTGAAATAAATTTCAAGGTCTGGAATTTACTGAGTATTCTCTTCTATGGTACTAGTGCAGTAGATAAGTTTAGATTTTATGGCAATAGATTGGTTATGGTAGCTGGGGTAAAATGAACACTGGGTGCATATAAACTTATAAGATTGAACTTTAGGGCTACTTCTTTCTCTTTGGTGCAAAACCCCAAATAATCTCACCTCCATGTGTTCCCATCATGGAACAATACACAGTCATAAGTAGGTCCCAGGTCAGTATACTTCTTCTCGGCTGCTTGTAGAACTTCCACCCTGGTCTCCAGTTCTTCTTTGAGCAGCTTGTCTTCCGGACTCAGGGTAGGGTTCTTCGATACTGTCAAGGAAGACAGGTATTAAAGTCTAGCTAGATGTACTTTTATGGTAACGGAATCTAAAACACCTTTAAGAAAAGGTAATAATAAAACACTTAACCTACTTAAAATAAGTAAAACTGGGTATGTAAACAACATTGCCTCCGACATAGTATTAAAAAAAAAAACAAACTTGCCTTTGCATCCCAGATTCACTGCACTCTACATACATAGCTATTGTCGCTGGTAGGTCAGGATTGAAACATCACATCCATTTGAATAATCATGTTAATTATATTTCTTATTTTTACACCAATTCACAGTTTAACAGCAAATTCAGGTTTATACAAGATCATCACACTTCAACCGCTCTTAATCAAATGCGCTAGTCCCCGTTTGTGAGTCTGGCCAGCCTTTTTATCCCTTCCAATCCATCCCCTCCAATAGGTTCGTTAAACAAGTCACGCCACTGATGGCGTGACTTTTCAAACAGATCAATTGACAATCTTTTAATAAGTGAAATGTTTAATAGCAATAAGAATTGTCTTTAAGAAGGGCAATTATATTTCAAAAATATTATTACCCTTACATAGCACACATCCTCTTTAGCCATTATTTGCTCCATTGCAGGATAACAAAGGCATGAGTTATAGTCATGCGCAAAATGTGTGACTAAAAAGAAAAGAGTGATATACTCATTCCTTCACTGTGAAGTATATCACTCATTTAGTTCACTAGTTTGGTTTAGTTCAGTAGCTCAACCGAACCATCTATGATTTTCTACATTTGGGTAATAATATTAGTCATTCATTAAATCATGGCATCTATGTCACTCTCAGAGTGAATGAGTGGGTCAACAATATGATTCATAAACTGATTGTATTGTAGTATGTGAATCCGAACTGAACTATAGAACGAACGCTGATAGATAATCCCTATGACAGTTCATTTATATAACCTTGGAACAGCATCACTGACACATCTAAATGTTTATTATAAGCATCTTTTGGGAATGTAGCTAATTAATTAATATGCAGCGTGCGTTCTATAGTGAATGAAACAGTTACACAAGGTGAAGTACTTCATTTGAAACATTCATTAGTGAACTACTCATGTCTAATGAGTTTAAGTCATAGCATTGCAAAGAGTTCACTAGTACTTACCAATATCACTTTCAAAATCTTGTAGCTGCTTGTTCGACTCAGCATAAGCTGGCTTGTGTCCAACATCCCACAAGTGATCCTTCCTATGTTCCTGAATTCGCTCCTTTAGCTTGGAGGGATACAAGCTAAATGGGTATAGAACTCCCACCCTCCATTCACCCGTTGGGTTTTTCCATGACTCTGGAATCTAACGAAAGATTTACCGGCTTAGAAACAATCCAGAAGTTAAAGAGATATTTTTGATTCTTGGAACGAAAGGAAAACATAATACATAAGATAATGATTATAAAAAAAATACAGAGACCGTAACTGGGTCGTGATACAAAACTTGCCTGGAGTTTGCGCCCCGTAAGGCCGGTAATGCAACCGTCAACAACTTTCCGAATAACCGTACTAGTGTCTACATCGCCGCATCCGCTGCAGTCAAACCTCTCTATAACCTTCGTCTCGCCCGTACTCGTGATCTATAAACCAAAACAGATCCTAATTACAAATAAAAACCCACTAAAATACGAACGAAACAAACCATGACAAGACAACTTTTTACCTGAAGACCAGACGCTGCCGGGTCAACACCTGAATCAAAAATCGCAATAATGGTGTCTCGGCCATCATAGAGAGGATTTTTGTTCAAAAAAGAGACAACCCCTGTCTCTTTTTTCGGCAATAATCCCCAAACAGGGAATTCACAGTCGATCGGTGCGTCTGCCATTTTTGATGACCCGATACCTAGTGTTGCCCATGTGTTGCCAATGTTGCCATGAAAAAAAGGAGAACAGTCAAATTATTAAGATATTTAGACTAGCCCTACACCAACCTACATCAACGTTTGCCTCCATAAATATGAACTGGCCATCACCTATCCAGCAAAAAAATCACATTTTATGCCTCATGTCACCCATATGTCACCTCGCGATTAATCTTTCGGAATATAACGTTATATCGTCATATAAAACCATTTATAAAACATACGTTTATCGTTAAAAACTCAAAATGTGGTTTAATATACTTCCAGCTTATGTTCTGATAATGGCTTCAATGGGTTTGCCGGGATATGGATTGTGGGCAATGCATTGGTTGGTGAATGGAAATGTAAGATAACACTGCTACCTACCTAATGCCTTACATGCATATGAAATAAAATAATGTAATTAGCAGAGACTATTGACAACGCTTTTGCAATTGTACTTATCACACTTGTACATTAGCCTATAATGCATTATCCTTGTAAATTAGACTGTACTTAATAGTACATTACTTACCAAGGGCGATAAAACAAAGAATGTCTTAGATCGCAGGTATTTTACGCCCGAGCCGAAGGCAAGGGCGATAAATATGCGATCTGAGGCTTTCTTTATTATCGCCCGTGGTAAGTACAAAATTTTATGTCACCCCCTGGCCAGGAAGTGGGTTTTTTCGCGCGCGGAGCGTGCGATAATGGCCACTTTATGGCTAGGTGTGACATAAAATGGTTTTATGTCACACCTGGCCATAAAGCGGCAATTACCGCACGCTCCGCGCGCGGGAAATCCCACTTCCTGGCCAGGGGGTGACATAAAATTTTGTACTTAACACGGGCGGTAATAAAGAAAGCCTCAGGTCGCATATTTATCGCCCTTGCCTTCGGCTCGGGCGTCAAATATCAGCGATCTGAGACATTCTTTGTTTTACCGCCCTTGTTAAGTAATGTACTATTATTTCGTATATGGTATAATAAAATAAGCCGTCCTAAGGGCCGGAATGGCAGCGGCCGGCAGCGGCGCGGCGAGCACTTTCAGTGTCAAATAATTTTAAACTTTATCTACATACTTAAAAACGTTACACTCCTTTTTTTGGGCAGTCGTGTAAAAAGTCCAATGCTCGGAAAAGGCCGCGGTGGCGCGCGGTGAGGTGACGCTGGCAGCCTCGCGTCGCGGCCGGGCGCGGCGCCCCGCGACCTGTTCGGGCTGTGGGCTTTTTAAGTATGTAGATAAAGTTTAAAATTATTTGACACTGAAAAAGTGCTCGCCGCGCCGCTGCCGACTGCTGCCGGCCGCTGCCATTTCGGTGTGAATCGGCCCTAACTGTCGATAAAATTGCATAGTCTAGTTTCATCCATATTTGTTTGTGCACTTTATCGATGGACACACTGTATATATATATACAGGATATATTTAAAAACCGGCCAAGTGCGAGTCGGACTTGCGCACGAAGAGTTCCGTACCATTATCTATAAAAACCGCAAAAAAAAAATCATGTCTGTTGTATGGGAGCCCCCTTAAATATTTATTTTATTCTGTTTTTACACGACTGCCCAAAAAAAGGAGTGTAATGTTTTCAGGTTTCATGTATGTATGTATGTATGTATGTGAACTTTTTTGTTCCCCCAGAACTTCTCAACGCCTTAACCGATTTAAATGTGTGAGGTATCGTTGGATTCCTTACGTCATCCCGGGTGACATAGGATGTAACGTTGCAATAAAAACTATATGGCGCACTGTAGACCCCATTTTGAGTGTTCCTTAAAAAAAATCTATCCTAGCAAGTGAGGTATCAAAATGAAGCATTTGAAGAGACTATTCCAAAAATATATATAATGTATATGTTTCAAGCAATAAAAGTGCGAAATAAAATAATTAAATTAAATTAAAATTAAAATCATTTATTTCGTGTAACATTGACACATAGAATTACAAATTAAATTAAATTATAAAATTAAAACAATAATAATAATAAACCTACCATAACCAACAAACCTACCATTTAATTATACTGGCGGATGATTGCAACCCCGCACAGTGTAACATGATAGCACAGTCGGGCTTGTCCGCTATCATTTTCAGAATGGTATTGGTACTGTCCCGCACCCGGCGCACCAGGGATGCGGCGCGCCCGCGCATGGTCGCATAAAAACAGGCAACTCGCGCCCCCGCAAACATCCCTGATGCGCTACAGAAACGAGGCAGTCCCACTATCACCCGGAACGCGTTATTATATTATATTGGACGCGAAGGGCCCTGTAGCTGTAATAATTACAAAAATTAAAAACATGACTGCATTAAAAAGATAAAATCAAGTTTTCTAATAAAGAACTCAAGGAAATATATTTTGTTTGCAGTCGGGGGACCTACTACATACAAGTAAAACCAAAATATCACTGCAAACAAAATATATTTCCTTGAGTTCTTTATTAGGAAACTTGTTTTTATCTTTTTAATGCAGTCGTGTTTTTAGCATTTGTTGTTATAGCGGCAACAGAAATACATCATATGTGAAAACTTCAACTGTCTACCTATCACGGTTCATGAGATACAGCCTGGTGACAGACGGACAGACGGATGGACAGCGGAGTCTTAGTAATAGGGTCCCGTTTTACCCTTTGGTACGGAACCCTAATATTGTAATTAGTCATCATGTTTGCACTAAATATAATATGTCATAAAAATACCAAATTCAACAACAAAGAAGTATCATTGTAAGTTTTGGTGGTTAGTGTAGATCCATTCGTAAGTACTAGTAAGTAGGTCAATAACTGCCATAAGTGATGTCATGTCCTCTGCTTTGGAACACCACTTTTTTTTACTCGAAGTATAAATTTTCCCCTTTACTTAAGCAAGGTACCCACTTACGTTTTTTATTGATTTCTTCGGTTTTCTTCTCCGTATCCAAAAAATTTACTGGCAACACACAGTCTACTGTCACTTTACGTACGGGCACAATATTTCTGTAATATTTTGCTGGGCCACTAAATAAGATGTGGTACGAGATTCTGCCTAGTTTCTTCATGATTACAGCCGCCCTAGGCTTACCTGGATGGGGCCTTTACCATTGCCACAATCTTGTTTTAGGCAACGTAAGTACCGTATCATAACAACCTATTAGGTAACACTTTGCAAAACTTCGTTGTGCACCGATATTTTACCACTCTTATGTTAGTTTCTAAGTAATTATAAAATAAAAACTTGATAGACAATTCTTCTTCTAGTGTTTCTTTACGTCAACCAACATTATCACAGAATAGACATAGCAAGTGTCCGGGATATGGGTTCAAACTGAAGTGGGGGAGGTTATCTATCAAACTTGTCAATTTTGTCAGATATTATTAAATTCTAGCGCAAAGTATGTTCAAATAAACCTATCCAAATTCAAAGGCGATGTGTTTACTATTATTTGGAAAATTAGTATTAAATTGATGCAAATTATGGGATTTCAAAATTTACATCTTTCAAATACATTTTTGCTTATAATTGGATTAGAAAAATATTCTGCTGAATCATATATCATATCATTTAAGACTATTACAACTTTATTTCATAAAGCTTAACTTCTTCTGAAGCAAAACATGTACAGTACCCGGCAATAAATATTGCATGTTGGTCTTTGGAAAGAGACAATTAGCTGCTTACGATGATTTACGAACACTGGCGAACATCCATCAAACATCTTATTTATTAATTGATGTTTTGTATCAATGTACATAATGGAGCCTTAATTCTTATGATTAAAACCCAAGATTTTCATTTTTACAATTTTAATGACGACAAACATCTTTACTTTAGTATGGTATAAAAAGTGAATACACCGGGTAGGCATTTAAAAATAAGTTTTAGCACCTATCAGAAATGAATGGGAACAAGTTTCGCGAATACTTAGCTTTATGGAAACTTTGGATAAATCCAAGTTTCTGACAAACATCACACAGGTTGTGTGAGACAATGATCTATGAAGCCGAAATTAGCCGAGTTTCATTCCAAAGGTTGATGTGCTATACCTATTGTATATATAGATTTTGTATGGGGAATATCAATAATAATATACTAGCCACAATAAATAAATATTGCAATGTGAATATTCTCTATATAAAATCAGGCATATTCCCAGTAAATACAAAAAAAAGTAAAAAAAAAACTTAAGAAAAAAAAATGTTCGATGTAAATTTTACTCATACACGAAAAAAAGGCTATTTGTATATTCCCAGTAATGAACGGCACAACTCTTAATTCTATGGCATGTTGAACCATATTGTTGTTTTTTCAGCACTACAGACGCTCCATGATTGACAGATGGGACCGCCACAACTACCAGCGTGATTTGAGGCTCACTGGCAATCCCTACAATGTTGCTGTAAGTACTTCATTATTAAGGCGCGGGGTAGGGCAAGGCCTTCTCCATACAAACTCTGTGCAAGTTTTATTTGTCGGTTTTGGCACTCCCGAATATATTTTTTTTTGCTTGTTAATATCGGATATGCGAAGAATGTCAAGAAAAAATATTCAAAAAAAAAAAAAAAAAAACACAAAAATAAAAAGAAAATATCCAGGTTCTGGCTAACTGGAACCTAAGCATACTGACCAAAAATCATAAGTGTAATGCAAATTTACACAAGCGAAGAAAAACTTGCGCGAAAGGAGAGAGCTTGCCCACCCCGCGCCTGAAACTGAAGTCAGTATTATCTTTGGCATTTTCCAGCACTTCATTAATCTGCTTTGTCAGAATATCATTAATCAGAATTTCATTAAAATGTATAATATGATGAGATGTGTATCTTATTTCGTTTTTAAAAATGTAGTTTTTTCATTAAGAACTTTGGTAAGCCTTATGTTTAGGAGGTTAGATGCCTTAGGAATTAGGGCCATGATTCTGTCTGCAATAATTGACAAAGATAAGAAGATAGATTATTATTTGGCCTGAAAGGGTCGTTACTGGTAGAGAATGCCTTATGGCAGTTATGGCATTAAGTTCGCCTTTTGTACTACTTAGATATTTGTTACTGTGCAATCAATTTTAAATAAATAATAAATTCTGTCAATTGGGTATTTGACACATGTTAAAATTTATAACATAGTGTGACTAACTACATACATGTACCGACAGCCTCAAAAATATTTGAAAAAGCAATGTGCAACCGAATATACACCTTCTGCGAAAAATATAAAATTTTTGACGACTCACAAAACGGTTTCCGGAAGAAACGATCTACAATCCTAGCTGTATATAAATATATTCAACAAATCCTCAATATAATAGACACGAAGCAATATGCAATAGGAATACTACTAGATATGACTAAAGCTTATGATAAAGTTCAATACCCAATCTTATTAGATAAATTGTATGGTATTGGAATACGAGGACTGGCACATAAGTGGCTTGCATCTTATCTAACTAATAGAACGCAATATGTAGAACTAGAACATTATGACTTTATTGCAAACAAAATTAAAAACGTTAAGTCTACTACTACTACCATCACATCCTCTATACCACAGGGAAGTGTAATCGGCTGCCTTCTCTTTCTCATTTATATTAATGATCTGCCTAAAATTATAGAAAAACCTTCAATACTATTTGCTGACGACATATCCATATTAACGTCCTGCCAAAATGCATCACATATAAATAATGAAATAAGTACCATCTTAGATAAAGTCACAACTTGGATGTATGACCACCACCTTGAAATTAACTACCAAAAAACCAAATTAATGACATTTCACCCTAGCTATGAGCGCCGCGCCGGCGCGCCGCCGCCGCCGATGAAAACTTCGCGCCGCCGCCGCCGATGTGGCGCAACCGGCGTGGCATCGGCGCGGCATTCTTAATACCCGCGCGCGTTGTAGCCCATATACAATAGTGGCTCTGTGAGGTGTAGATATCGCGAACATTGTTTACGTTCCAAACCTTAGCAGTGCGCATACTAAAAGATAATCAAAAGCGCTTTGTTCATATAAGAGGAATTTCTCTCCGTCTGGATGTCCGATGGATGAAGGGGAAAGGCGGTATGAGCTTATGGAGCTCCTAAGCATACTCGGCTTGTAGAAGACGCACAGATAGACAGGCAACTTTGCCTCTTTGTGCTAGGTTCTGCACCTTGTTTCTTTTTACTACCGT
Source organism: Cenopis cana (assembly GCA_951800055.1). Classification (NCBI taxonomy): domain Eukaryota; kingdom Metazoa; phylum Arthropoda; class Insecta; order Lepidoptera; family Tortricidae; genus Cenopis; species Cenopis cana. The sequence continues at coordinate 14,398,106 of OX637476.1, read as the reverse complement.
ACAGCCGCCAATGAGCCTCCTGGCTCTGCGATCCACTGAGCCGAATGCAGCAAGTTAGCACTTACCACGAGGTCCGACGAGCAGCCATCGGGTTACTCGGATTGACTGCTCACTTAGGAAATCTGAAATCCAACTACAAAGGCCAAAACTGACGGGATATGCAGGAAGCTTGCGTAGCAGATTAGCATCACAAACCCTGTCAAAAGCCTTCGAGATGTCAAGAGACGGCAAGAGCTTCGCTGTGTTTCACGATTACCTCGCCCCAGTAGTGCGTGCTGCGTGACATACACAAGAAGATCCCCAGTGGACGGCACTGGCGAAAGCCATATTGCCGATTACTGAGGAGGCCTTTAGTTTCAAGCTAAGCCAGCAGCTTACACGGAACGGCTACCGCAATGGCAAAGGTCACGGATGATATCATATCAGCATCGGACAAAGGAATGGGTTCAATCCTTGTACTCTTGGACTTCTCACGAGCCTTTGATTGTCTCAACCCAGCACTACTGCTCTCTAAAATGGCGTATTACGGAGTATCTACTGCTGCGTGCAAATGGTTCCAGTCATTTCTTACAGATCGAAGGCAGTACGTGGAAATTGAGACAAATGATGGAGAAACAGTGAGGTCAGACACACATGTAATCAGTCGCGGCACACCGCAGGGATCAATTTTGAGCCCCTTGCTATTTATTTTATACACAGCAGATCTAGCGAGAAATCTTAAACATTGTAGTGCTCATTTTTACGCAGATGACACCCAGATTTATCACTCCTTTGCACCGAACGACCTGGAAATGTCTGTTTGTAAAATGAATGAAGACCTAAACATAATAGCGGACTGGTCAATCAAGAATAACCTATATAAAACCGCCGTAATAACCGCTATAAAATTAAGGATAAAAACCCAATTGTATCGGTAGGAAATGAGCCCATCGCCCAAGTGGAAACCGCAAAAAACCTTGGCATTATCATGGATGGACAACTCCGATACATTGAACATGTAAACACTAAAATTAGAAACGCCTTCTACCGTCTTAAGGTACTGTACAGGATTCGTAAATATCTCTCAGTCAAAGTCAGAGAAATCCTGGTGGAATCCCTAGTACTTTCACAATTTAATTATGCAGACACGGTATATGGACCAAGGCTCCTAGCTCAAACAAAAAAAGCCATTCAGCGGGTACAGAATGCATGTGTCCGATTCTGCTATGTAGTTCCGAAACGAGCGCATATTACCCCTTTCTTGAATGAAAATAAGATCTTAAATATGGAGAATCGGAGAAAACTACACTTGGCCTCCGCGGTTAGGAAAGTAATAGAGTTTCAGAAGCCCCGTTACCTATTCGAAAAACTGAAATGGGTTCAGGACACAAGGGCTAGGTCGCTACGGAAATGTACTAAACTTACGATACCCCTACACAAAACCGCGTTCTTCAGAGGGAGCTTCAAGTTTGCCGCTGCCAGAATATGGAATGATCTCCCACCTCCTGTGCGAGAGCCCATGCCACTGGTTACATTTAAACGGTTGGTGAGATCTCATTTCTTAGACGTGCAATGCGGACTTGACTCTCTCTCTTAAGTAACAAATACGATACACACTCTTATACACACTATCCACTTCGTTCATATCCATACTCACACGTGCACAAATACATTAACACCAGAAACACTCACATCATACATACTCATACTCATACTCATTTATTCGTAAAACCAATTTACATGCCAATTTACACCCACACATATCATACTAAATGGCACTTTACCGGTTTTAATTTTTACGGTCATTTATTATGTTCTTTTTTTATTTTTTGTGTTATTATTTCCATTTGTATTACTTTTTTAATTATGCAGCTAAAGCAATGAGAACCCGGTAGCATAACATCCGTTGCTCAGAACTTCGTTGGCTATCGACTGAGCCACAGGGCCCAGGCTGAAAACCAGCGCTGGACTGTCTGTTCAGCACATGCTGAGACTGGGACCCATTGCCCAAAATGTTTTTTAGTATTAAGTGTATTGTTAGTTTAGCTTTATTTTATCTTATTTTAATTTGTAAACTTGTATACTGTAAACTTATAATTTTATCATTTTTTCTGTAAAAAGTGTAAAATCTGTTTTTTTTTGTGGCAATAAAAATTTTTTCTTCTTCTTCTTCTTCTTACTGTTCAGAACACACTACATAACCTTACTATACTATGGGCCTTAACCTTAGTATGGAGGTGATGTAGATATGTCGAATATTACACGGATCGGCATGACTACACTTGTTAGGCACTGGTTGCACATTGGCAGGCAAGGATGCCGGAACAAGTGTGTAAAAATAGGAGACATCTCGGGAACACAGTGCTTCGAGAACCCTTGCAGGTATACCATAAGGCCCACTAGCGTTGGTCAAGTCTAGACTGAAGTGCTTCGACATTGAGGTATTGACGGTGGTATGTATGTACGTTCAAAACTGTAAGGCCTAATGCTGTCAAATTAACGCAAGCAAGAATCTACCTTACTGTCAGAGCACTTAGTCGTTTTTTGCTTGCGTTCGGTTGACAGAATTTGGCCCTAGAGTTTTGTACGAACTATAGGTGATTACTGGCAAACAGAGAGGCGAAGCAATTGTACTTCTCTAATGCGGTGAAAGCCAGCGAGCCATCAGACTTCTGCATAGGAGGAAGTATCAGACGACAGAAATTGGTTTCGACCGATTTGGATAAAGACCAGAACTGCTTACTACCAGGAGGGTAGGCTTCTAATTAGGTCTCCATACTTTTGATGTGGTCAAAACGAGCCATATGGATCATTTCAAGTTTACTGCAAGGCTTGGCGGCGAAATTAAATGCCCTCATCTTAGAGCGAACCCTTCGAGCTCGAAGTTTGCAGACACGACCTTGAACTCAGGCCTGGCAGGGACTCTTTGCGGAAGTCTGCTTGCCTATTGTACCATAAAGCATTGCAATTTATAGAGACGATTATTTTATTTATGTTCCCGCACCAGCTACGATCCCGGGCGGTCCTTTTAACTAAAAGTTATTCGTTTTTATAAACAACAAGCGCTTTCAAGGCCACGCCGCCGATACGCCGCCGCCGCCGACTGATTTTGACCGGCGCGCCGCCGCCGACCAAACACCTATCGGCGCTCATATCTATTTCACCCATACCAAAAAGACCCGTTAACAATCAATTGTACCCACAACTCCATTCCGTTAGAAGTGGTCGATACGTTCACGCTTTTAGGAATTGTAATAGATAAACATATATCCTGGACACCGCACTTAAAAAACATAAGAACTAAACTATCCAGATTTGTGTACGCGCTACGGGAAATAAAGAAAAACACCGACCTAGAGAGCGCACTGGCAACATATTATGCATACGGTTATGCCTGGCTAAGCTATGGGATAATCCTCTGGGGAAATAGCACGGATGCTTCCACCCTATTCACGCTGCAAAAAAAACTTATAAGAATATTAGCGAACATTAAACAAATGGACAGTTGTAAACCGCACTTCATTAAACATGAAATACTCACACTACCTTCCTTGTACATTTTAGAAATGTGTAAATTTGTCCGCAAATACCCAGAATTTTATACCAAACGAGAAGAAACAGCTGTACCATACGCATTGAGAAACAAATCAAGATTAATAACACCAACATCCCGTCTAACACTCCATTCTTCAGGTCCCTTAACGATGTCAATAAAAATATATAATAAACTACCAGATAAAATAAAAAAAGAGAGCAAAGAAAAAACATTTTTGAGTAAATTAAAACAATTTCTATTAAATAAAGCCTATTACTCTATAAAAGAATATTTAGAAGACAAATTAATATAATAACATGCTCCTAAATAAAATTATAATTATACTAATACCTAATAAATAATTAAATGTATAATAATACACTAAATTAAGGATACACAAAGTTATCATTACATACACTTAGGTACATACTCTCACACACTTCACTAAAGATAGTGTGCCTAATAATTGTTAACCTGTTAGTTATAAGTTAGTTTTAAGACCGTTGCGATGCCCTTACAGGGCTCATGTTTGGTACTTTTATTAACTATGTCATCTATGTAACATAAACAACATGAAAGCAATAAATTACTTGATTACTTGATGTATAGAAAGCGCATCAAATTATCACAATAAATTATAAATCAGACTAATATAATCAAAATTATAAAAAGATGTGATGGCTATATTTATATACTCGTACCATCAAATGTGTCGGATAAATTACGAAAATCGAACGATTTGTAACACAGATATTGTACTTTCCAATAGTAAGTAGTGAAAAATGAAGTAGGCGGTAGCATAATGCCTTACTTCTCTGGTGTGACTAACAGCAACTAATACCGACGAGAACACATTAATTTAAAAATAAACATTTAAAATAAATGTCACCATAAGAGCGAATATAAAGTGATGAGAATCTGTCCAGATGCTAATCTGTCCACTTGAGAATCTGTCCATTTGCGAATCTGTCCACTTGAGAATCGGTCCGTGAGGGAATTAATCAAATAAAATCAAATAGCGAATTACTGTGGATGGAATAGTAGCTAGTATTTTATAATAGTATTTTTTTTATTTTTTACATTGATAATGATAACTGAACAGAAGAGTATAGTAATGAATGGGATTGGTAGTCTGTATTACATATTTATATGTACACCCTAAAAATAAAATGTTATTAACCAAGTTTTTTCTGTTCATCCAGGGCCTTGAAGCGATTCCAGATGAGTAGAGGAAGAAAATAGGAAATCACAGTGCTATTTGTTGTAGATCAAATAAATAAATTAAATTAATTTAATTTATAAGTTGCAATATTTTATTATTATGAAATACAACCACTCCTCGTTTTGATTCCCAATGTTATAAGTACACCTATGACCCCAAATATATATTATATTGAACTACCAGTTGAATTTAGTGGAATACTTAGAGGACAAAGCCATTATTTCCCAACACTAGCAGTGTGACCATGAGCCCTATGTTTTTATCATTTATTGTTAGTTACACCACGCAGGGTAACCACAAGTAAGTAAAAGTACTCTTGGTCACCCTGGGGTAGCAAAACGGGGTGACCACGAGTCCGACGTGAAGGGATCCCTATTTAAGTATAAGAAGGATCCAAAAGGTGAGGAGCCTTGGTGAACATCGCAAGTAAAGACACCACGAGGTATACAGGTGACAGGTGTCCGTGAAACAAGGTATGAATTATTAAGAAAATAGAAAAGTTCGATTATCTCGAAAACAAAGGGACTTTTACTAAACCTGAATGTCCATTTTCTGGACCAGCCTCAGGTGCTCTATCAGTTGTTAGAAGCTTATCCATTCATTACTGGACACCCGGTATAATTTATTATATTGCTATTTTTGACTATCTGTGAAATATTGTAAGTACTTATTTTGAGACGTTACGTTCTCTAAATATCGGTAAACATGTATACTTTTGTTGGGATACGTTGACTCCAGGTTAACCCTTTGACCGCCAAAGCGGGTAGTGTGTCGTCGTGCCCACCACGCCAAGCACTGTAAAATTGGTGTAATGTCTAAACCAGTAAAAACAGTTCATAAATGATTTTTTTTTTCATGATCAAAGTACACCTTCTCTCCGACCTTTTAAGTGGTTGTTGGCGTGGTGGGGGGCACGACGACACACAACCACTTTATAGGTTCTTGGCGGTCAAAGGGTTAAACCAATTTTGGTAGGTAAGTTTTCAAATTGTTACACTGGACTGGGAATTTGATGCGTATCAACATCACACACGTGGCCCTGTGGTAAAGTATACTGCCTTCAGAGTCAATATTAAGTGCACCCGCCGCTGGAATGGAACCCGTGTCCATTCCACCGGCGGGTGGACTTAAGTTTTTTATTTAAGCTTTTGGTCACGTGTATCAAAGATAATAGTTACTAACTTAAGCACTTGGTGGCGCTTTAGTCGGTGTCGCAATATGCGTGAAGTTATCTATCTATTTTCAGTCATTTCATTACACTCTATACCTTCGGCGATGTTGCGCTTAATAAACTGCCCCGCCCCACACCGCTCAGTCAGTCTCGTCCAGGCAGTGTTGCCAGGTCTCCTGTTTTTACAGGAGATCTACTGTTTTTGGGGTGTGTCTACTGTTCTACTGTTTTTCCCAAAAAATCTACTGTATTTTAGAAATTTCTACTGGATTTCCCAAAAATTCTACTGGATTTTATAATTTCACTTATTCAACTTCAATTATCAAGAAGAAAACAATAACATACATATAACTTGTCAAGTTTCTTAAAGCGAGTGTAGCTGTAGTGGGAGTAAATGCGCAGCGTCAAACAGAATGGCGCTCTACTGTTCATACAAAAGTGAACTTTTTTTGAACAGTAGCGTTTGTAAAACCTGGATGCGAAGCTGCATATCCGCAAAAGTCGGCCAAATATCTCCTACACGTATACCTACAAGTTTGCGGGACAGGTGCACCATGTAACCGCATATTCAGAACTAAATTTGGCTTTGCTAGCCACTAATAACTGACGGAGTCGCTATCGCCGGACACGGCGAGGAGGACTATATATCTATAGTGAGCAAGCAAATGGCAGCCATGGTCATCAAATAGTCATTATTTGATGTGAAGTTGAAGTGACAGATGAGATGAGATTGTCTTTTATGAAATGGCTCTGTGGAGTGTGGCAGTTAATACTTACTATTATATTATCACTGAAATCACTATGAAATATGCATTTAGGTAAATTTTATGGAATAAATTTTGTCTACTGTTTTTTTTTCGAATCTCCTGTTTTTTAGGGCATGTAGCTACTGTTTTTTTCAAATTGGACCTGGCAACACTGCGTCCAGGTTCAAGGCCTATACGCACGTGGCACAAAAAAAGTACTTTACATTTTTTGACTAACCGTAAGCATGGGTTTTTGTTCGGTGAAGTGGTGTGGGAACGACTCCCGAACTTCAAATCTAAATAATGGCGGGATAACATATCACAGGTAAGTTAAATATATAGAAATACACATTTTTTTATTCAGCCCGGCGGGGATCATTTTACACTGGCCCATAAGGCGTAGTGAAGTGTCAAGTGTGCTTGTTCCCACAGAACTGTGCACAGAACACCCTCTCTAGAAGCCTAAACTGGTCGCTGCGAAATTGCGAATACTTCGGCACAAACACACTATGTTTATCCCTTTTCATCAAGTTGAAAATGCAATATGCTATTCCTTTCTTACGAAAACACGTCACGACTAGTGATGACCGATGATGTTATGGTCAAGTATCGATTACTCGTGCTTTCGTTTGTACCGATTAAAAAAAAACACACGTTTGTTTTATTTTAGTTTGAGTAGTTACTAGTTATTCTGTAGAATCTTAGTTTTGTTTAGTTGTTAGTTTTTTAAAGTAAATTGAATAGTACGATATAGTAAGAAGTAGTAGTAGCAGAGCAGTAGTACTAGTAGTAGTTTAAAGATGTGTTGTGTAGACTTAAGAATCCTCTTGGTGAGCAGTTGGGTCCAGTGTCACAAGATGGGCTAGATGATGAACTTCGAGGAAGTGCGAGAGAGCTCGTAGTTGGTTTGAGATAGATATATGTTGCGTGGGCCTTTTAGAATCCTCTTGATGAGCAGTTGGGTCTTTACTTGATGATGAACTTCGAGGAAGTGCGAGGGAGCTCGGAGTTGGTTTGAGATAGGTATATATTGTATAGGCTTTTTAGGATCCTCTTGGTGATCAGTTGGGTCTAGTGTCACATGATGGGCCTGATGATGAACTTCGAGGAAGTGCGAGGGAATTTTGAGTTAGTTTGAGGTAATCGTAGCCCATAGACGCTTGCAACGTCAGGGGTATCACATGCGCGTTGCCGACTCTAAATTACATTAAACTGTAGTTCCTTGGCCAGCAACTGTAGTACCACAATCACTTAGGGTGTAGGCAACTCTGGTTACCAAAACCACCCAAATAAGGCAAATATGTGTTAGTTACACGTTTTATAACTTAATCCTTGTGTTAAATTTGTCTCCGCCCTGAATAGCAGAAAGCCTTTTTTGTGTTATGTTTATTTTAATTTGTTATTATTTTTTCGGAAAAAAATCCATGTGTTAGATTTGTCTCAGCCCTAAATAGCAGAAAGCCTTTTTTGTGTTGTTTTATTTTTTTGGAAAAAAATGTGAACAATAAAAATAACTCTTAAAAGAACAATGTGACTTTATTTATTACTAAACTACTCCCAGCTTTCCACAAAAATGCAGATTAATGATATATACCGCTTACCATCAGGCGGGCCGCACGCTTGTTTGCCACCGACGTGGTATAAAAAAGCATTATTTTTAGTTATTTTAATTGTAAGTAGTTTTAGCTTTATATTTAATTATGTTATGTTTTTAGTTACATTGTATATTGTGATAAATATATATATATATAAATTATAAAATATTTGTTATTTCGTTTTTAGAACCAAGTTAAGATAGAACATTTTGTTACCAATAATAAATTACGCTACCAGTTTGTAGTGAACATGTCCCATCACTACGCATTCCGCGCGCCAGCTCATCCACCAATCGCAACGCTGTTAGCAGTTAGCACCCGCCCTTCCCCTCACCGATATCTCATACTTTGGTGACTTGCGTCTTAGGCTTCTAGAGGGGGTGTTCTGTGATAGGTAAGGTACACATCCGTTTTCTAACCAACTTCCCGTTTGGTAATTGGTAGACCGATGAGAATAAGATTCATAGCCACAAGGAAAGCCATCCACCAATTCCTATTCCCATCCATGAAAAGTAAAATGTTGTTGAGCTTTCACTTGTTGCATTGCTACCACAACAGACTGACTATACGAATGTACTCGTGTCATCTCTTTATTTTTATGTAACATTTCAGCCTTGAATGTTTATTTCAATCTGACCATAATCTGTGTTAGCTACTAAATGAAAAGGCACTGGTTCCTTAGACAAAAGATATAATGAGTCTATCAAAAAACATGACATAAAAAGTATAAAAATCATAGACAATAAAAACGTATAAAAGGTAAAAGGCTACAAAAAAAAGTTGTGCAATCTTGCACAATCTGTATTCGTCACCTTCCAATTTCCAGTACGTATTGCGTAACTTGAACTTTACAGGTTTCCAAAATGCCCTACTCGTAAAGAAAAATGGATTGACGCAACGCACCGCGGGGACAAGTGGTTCCCATCGAATACGAGCGTTATTTGCTCAAGACACTTTACTCCAGATTGTTTCTATCAAATGAAACACAGGAGACGTCTAATGGATTCTGCTGTTCCAACCTTATTTTTACCGATTTTGGTACGTATCATAAGCTTCTTATCGATTAGTAATTTTACACATATAATTATCTACAATATCTGGGCGGCCAAGCTTTGCTCGGCGTTTCCCCGGGCATGAGACCTAGCTAGATCGATTGGTCGTCCCCGAAAACCCCCACATACCAAATTTCATCAAAATTGTTAGAGCCGTTTCCGAGATCCCCGAAATAAATAAATAAATAAATATACAAGAATTGCTCGTTTAAAGATTATATATATAAAATGTACATATATAAGTAAAAATACTAATAGATCTACATTTTACTTCACGATTCAGTATGATTCGAGATGAATTTCAACACCATGCCGTTCCACTTGCTTATGACAACGGTCATGCTTTCGATCGAAACCTCCCAACGGATTTGGCATTCCCACGGGTCATTCCAAATTATGTTTGGCAGGTTTCTTATTTTCTAACAGGCAGTTCCAGACAAAAGTATCAATCCTAATCTATCAATAATATATCATTTCAGACTCAAGATCCGGCAATCGTTACTGTTCCTGTCCTAGAACTTCATGCTCATGATCCTGATGAAAGCGCGTCTGACAATGAGGTTAGCCTTCAGCATTAAAAAACTAATAAATTGCATGCACTAAGGACTTAAGAACAGACACGGGAGTCATGGTATTCATGTGGAGACGCCTTTGCCGAGTAGTGGGACGCCCATGTAGGATTTGAAAAAATGCATAGGTATATTGCATTCTTTTTAGGGTTCCGTCCGTAGCCAAAATTAAAAAAAACGGAACCCTGATAATTTCGTCATGTCCGTATGTCACAGGGTGTAGTATTGGAATAAAATTTAAAGGCATGCATTTAACGCGGCGACAAATTAATCTGATTTAGGGATTTATAAAAAATTAAAGGGGGTAGCAAAAATAATAAGTTGGCGACTAATTGCGGAGACTAGTATAAAGTAAAAAGGAGCTAAGTAATCAATTTTCGGCTTTGTTTCAATATAAACTAGCATCGAGTTATTGTTTTGGCAACTGAATTAACTAATTAAGCGGAAACATGACAGCGAATAAAAAGTTGAAAATGGCCTACTCTAATTGTTCAATGGAGATTGCATATAAAATAAATCAAGGTCATAAAAAAAATACTGGGCGACACTTTAAGAGCTTTAATCAAAGTTGAAAATTGCATGTATTTGGATATTGTGTCAGACTCTGCCTTCAGCTCCGGCGCTGCGGGAAGTGCAGCCCTTCCGCCCTTGCGTGGCAAAACACGGTCGCCCGTACTCCACTCCGCACGGCTCCCGAGCTTTGTCACGGCGGGCGAGGGCTGCTCTCCCTCCGCGCCTCCGGCATTTTATATACACTCTAGGGGTAGGGCAGACAAGACCACGTGGAATCGGGGTTGACAGCTTCGGTTCTTCCACTTCAAACGAACGCGCTTGTCGCCGTTTTCATTAAATTATGGTTTCGAAAACTAAAAAAATAACTCCCCATTACTTTTATATAGTACGCATTTTAATATTTAAGCTGCCAGCAAATCAAAGACCAAAATGCTTTTTTAGATGGAGACCTGTAGTTGCCACTAATATAAAGTTTGTTATCCTTCTGCTAATATTAGTCGCCAAGTCATTATTTATAGTACCTCGCCTATGATTTCAGTAATCTTGTTTAGTATTTCTGCTACCTTAAAATAGCTGCCATTATTTGAATTTTAAAATATCCTTAGTTTAAAGCTCATTTAATATAAATGATTGCCAAAATATTTAATCGCTGACAAGTTATTATTTTAGTTGCAAATAGTTTGCTGCTCTTTAATTTTTCTGTCGCCGCGAAAATAATAAGCCAAATTTAAATGTAGGTGTATAATGAAATGAAAATAATTTATTACAGAACATGTCCATATGAGATTAAAATTAAATTAATAAGATATAATCAAAATAATATGTAGGCCTCTGCAAACATATGTAATCAAATTAGGTACTAAAAAAATGGTCATGCTGGTAAAATGATGGTTCCAACTGCAATTTCAGAGTCACAATTCCATCATGCAAGACCCACTTTCGTCTGCTTCCCAGCAGCAGCGAAATTTATTGCAGACGCCTCCTATCAGAAAAAGGACACGTGCATCGGAGTCATACACTGCATTCGATGACCCGATCAAACAGCGACTCTGTCGAAGAATCCAGGAACTGAAGAATGTGTTACAAAAAAAAAATGTTATGTTGCGAAAACTCCGTGATGCGAACCGGAGATTAAAACAACGTGTTATAATTCTCGAATCTCGGTTGGGTAAACACGATACTAAACACTAGTTAAATGCTTAATTCATAAGGTGTAAAATGCTATGAAATTATCCAGCGCTAAGTTTTAACACATTCAGTGCAGAAAACCCGACTATCGGCTATTTTACAATTACGATTTCATTCTCACGCCGGATAATAAGTTAGTCGGGATCGTGGTACTGTGTTAAGCCATTTAGAACTCACTTTACACTGGATATTTCATAGCTTTGTCGTCTACCAGTACCTGGGATCCCAGGGTACATAATTAATTTATCACTTAAATTAGTTTATCACTTAAATGGCTTCTTAAATATTAAGACCGTACTTAAAATACAATGCATTGCGTTATAGTTCGTACAAAACTGTAAGGCCAAGTGCTGTCAAATTAAGGCAAGTAAAAATAGACATGTTTATTAATTTCATTATACGCACCTCTAACAATATTTGATTTTTCACGCATCCAATTATAATGCGACGTTGTTTTATTTTTACACAGTCCCGTTACAAAAAAAAAACGGGTTGCACTCCGGGAGTGCCGGCAGAAATGAAAACTCAATAAAGTAAATAACAAAGATATTCATATCCGTATCGGTATCGGTCCCCGTATCGGTATTCATATTCGCATAATGTCCCGAGTATCATTGTGTCTTACGCATCTAAGACCAGCTGAGTTTGGCTGAGTTGACCCCTCCTAACATCGCAATCACGATACTACGAGGGGTCAACTAGCTGGTCTTAGAATCTTAAAATCTGTCGCGAGTTTAACAATTTTTCCCAGTACAAAAGTGCTCAACGCCGCTAAAGAAGTTTTCACTTCAAAAAATTGGAATATATGACACGTTTTACTACTTTTACTTCAATTATCGACATCTGTTTATTTATCGATAACACCGCTTCCTTAGGCGATAGAAGACCAACGATATAACTTTTGCAGTACGCTGTGTAATTGTGTATATTCTGTTAACATGGAACTATCCTCTTTCTACGTCTGTTAAGCATATTATTGGAAATAAGGGGCCATACAAATTGCTTTATTATTATTATGTAAATGTTACATTTCTACATTAATTAGCTTAATTTCCAAAAGATGCTTATTGTTATTATATTACCATTTCGATGTGACAGCGACGCTGTTCCAACGTTACATAAATTAACTGTCACTGCCACTGCCCTGCCTTGGCAGTTGGCCCTGCCAGTTAGAAAAAACAAATTGTCAGATACTCAGATCAGATACATGAACCACGATAAAATAAAGTTTTACGTAAAAACTAAACAGCGAAAAGCCATATGGACAAGTTAAAATAATCACTGGAAGTGGAACCATCTTAGTTATGAACCAACAAAGTTTGTCTCTATAATCAGTATTACAATGACTGATAATTGTTTCTTGGACATTACTGTCGAATTTTTAGCGGTTGCATTTCACAACATTTTGTACTACGCTTCAGTCTACCCGAAGAGTGTTTTCGAATCGAGGAAGAAATACAGTGTCGTCGTTCATCGCTGTATACATCCAGAAGTCAACCAGTACATTGACCTGTGTCTTAAAAATATTGCAGATTGTTTAAAAAACGAACAACTTACACGCACAGAGTTTTCAGTAACAGACAATAACTACAAATGTGTGATCAACTTTATTTTCGACTTTGAGAAACATCCACAGTCAGATGAAAATTCAGATGCTTATTTAATCCAAGCAGAGCAAAATCTACGCGCTTTCTGCCTAAATTTAGCCTGTAACAACCATAAGTTTGTAGTTCCCGATGACTGCAGTTTCTGTATATTTATTCATACTAATGAATCAAATGCCATTTCAATGGCAAATAATCCTGATTTAGAAGACTTTCCTTTAGTAGAAGTGGAGAGGGTGGCGGAGGAAATGAATAATATTATTCCACTTCGAAGATTCACTGTAAGAGCTTATAATATTGATACCTATATTGAAATAAAATGACTAGTTGTGTGTAGGAAGGTCTGTATATAAAATTTTGTTATAATAACTGAGGTTCCTCATTGCCTTAAGCGGGTATTACACTGTCCTGAATTCAGAACGTTTAGAGTGGTATGTACCTATATGTTAGAGCGAGATGCTGCAACTCCCCTCCCCTAGTCAGGATTCTGAATTCAGGACAATGTAATAACCACTTTAAAGTGTGTACAATGTTCCAAGTTTAATGGTAACATCAGTTTTTTTTTTTTATTATTAAAAATGGGATCGCTCTTGGTCAGCATCTAGCCATAAAGCAAAGCAGCATAGTGCAAAGATGAGGCAGACGATGAAGCGAGCTCACCCAGAAGATGCCTATTCACTTGTGCCTTAAAAAGGTCCGTGCCTGATAATGATAAGTAGATCCTTTAACTGCCATATGTCAACAAAGTTACTTTTAATTTCTTGTTTGATTTTCTCGGTTTGCAACCAACTCAATTACATATATAATTTAATGTTGCATTATCTCCGCTACCCAAAGGTTGTCTGGAAGAGATCGCTCTTTAGCGATAAGACCACCTGTTGTTTACCTCTATTTTAAGCCTAATGTTCTGTACTGTGTTCTTTTTGAGGTGTGCAATAACAATAAAGAGTATTTGTATTGCATTGTAATGCGTGCTAAATAAATACTTTTCTTCTTCTTCTAATTTTCAACTCTATCAACATGTCAAGAAGGTGTCATTTACACTGTCACTTTGTCATATATTGGATCAAAGTATGGCAGTCGAAGGGTATGATATTATTGCTAAATATAGAGACAGGAGCCAATGGAGAAGTCTGGTCAGCAAGAATGGGACATGATTTCACGATCCTCAGCATTGGGGGAGCGACTGATGATGATGATATGATTCTTTTAAATACCCTCAATGTTTTCCAATTTCACTTTCAAACATCTCCACCGAGAATATATCTCATCCCAGTCAACGTAAGCACCAATCAATTTCCGGACATTGTTTGAACTGTCTTCATATGCATTCCGTCCATGCAGCAATCTTATATTATCAAAAGTCAATATGTCCCCAGCTTTAGTCTTGAACTTAGCAGAAAATTTGTGATTCAAATTAAGGAATAGTGCCCATGCTTCGTACCAGGGTTCAACAAGTTCTACTGGCCCAGGAAAGTAATTTCCTCTTTGTGGTACTGAGAAATTAATTCTCTCTACCTCTCCACGTCTGTTCAAGCAAATAACCGGAGATCTGTGAAGTTTGAAGAATTGGTTACCATCTTCAGTTCCAATGTCACTCCATTCAATTTCTATATCCGTTAGTAGTTTATATTGCTCAGGGTGGTGCTCTTTCATGTATGAAGCTACGTAGTGGGCATCTGAGAGAAGATTTTCACCTCCTCCACTTTGAGTTTGTACCAAACAGTGCAACATGTTTACTCCTGGACAGTATTCATAATACGGCAAGTCTATATGCATTTGCAGATTACTGTTTAGATAGGCCACATTGCTGGTGTTAGGTACATTCTGTACTACAAATTTGACTCCATAATGTGTTCTTCTTGTAAATCCAATTATGTCCACTATTTTGTCTATAGCTGTAGCGGATTTTGGTGTATTTTGAATCAGAGCTACTCCATAAACTGACAAACTGTGTAGCCAATCATACAGTGCCTTCTCCGAGTTCAAAATCTCAGTATAATCATGTCTAGAACAGATTTTATCAAAATCCTTACCATCCCAAGTACTTTTGCTAGGTTTGTAAATGGCACTATCATAGATTTTCTTATTATCTGCATTAAAATTTCTAAACTTCAGCCATTTATAATCAAACTCGGATACGTGCCCGTCGTCCCATGTTAGTTTCACGGTATTCTCGCCCTTCTGAACGTCTTTCGCCGTAACGTTGATGTCGAATTTGCTCCAATCGACTGTCCTGCTTTTTGCTGATTTATGGAAACAATGTTCACACTGGCAGTTATCTCTCAGCCACACGTAGGGAAATTGTAACGTTTGTCCACTTACAACCAGTTTGAGTGAGTCTGTTTTGAATAGCACATTTTGAGTAGTATGGGTTTGATAAAAACTGTACTTAAATACTTTCAGCACTAGTTTATTCTGTATGCGGAGCTGTCTCAACGCTAGCATTTTGCACCGATGTTTAATGTTAAATGATAAGGTAACGAGTTAGTTGACACTAAACATTGTAATAGTAGGTATGAAACTGTATAATTAATTGTGTTAGGTCAATATAACTTATGTAATTGACCTTTGTTCAATCTCAAATCCGGTTTTGTGTATATTATAAAGTTTATATTTTATATCAGAACCCGTTTTATTACGTATTTTACCCTTACAAGTTTTTATTAATTATTCTCTTCTAACATAGGCGGGTTAACAGACCATTTTGGACCTTCATACTTTCTAATAAGGTCTAACAAAACTGTTAGCACCTTGATCGTTTTTTCAGTAAGTAAACATTTGTATATATGTACAAGCAAGAGGAATGAAAACGAAGTTTGTAGATAGGTACACTCCTAGAATTCCTTAACACAGAGACTGTGTGTACAGTCAAGTCAGCCTTATAAAGCGGGCAATATCTGACACCTAACTGCCATAGAAATAGAGTCGTCTGTATTTATGCGCGCTTTGTTGTGGTAGATACGAATCCTAAGGGCTGTACCTACTCTGGAGTTTACTACGACGGTGACAAACAAGCGTACGGTCCACCCCGATGGAAAGCGGACACCGCACTCAAGTGCGCGTTGCCGACCCTTTATAAAATTTGAGGATTGAGGAAGTGACAAAATGTCCCTCGCTCTCAACAAGTCGCATGCTTGGGAGCTCTGGCGACCTTGATCACCTCCAGGAACACGGTTTGCAGTTGTTGGATGAATTATATCAGTCTGCAAATATTTAGGTGGCGAATCAACCAAATAAAACAACATCATATCAACATCATAAACAACGATATTATATTGATCTGACTCATTATTTACTGAACATAGTAATCATAATAAATTAATAATTGTACTCAAGTATATTACAACCATGAAACAACCGTCTTGTGTAAACATTTGACATTGTCTTTATTATGATAAATGTACCTAATCATTAATTAAATAAGTTAATATTAAACTTACGAGTATGAGTATGTACTCAGATAAAATAAAACCCGGGGCACAGAAGTAGGACCAATATGGCAGTATTCACGCAGATTCACTAGTAGTCATAAATACGGCCTGGCCACGTATATACTCCTATTATGCCCCTGGGGGTCTATGATGGTCTTGTTTATCGCGTGATAAATGACAATATAAAGGTCTTCGGTTTTCTACCGGTTACATTTCGGGGAGTGTGCTGAGGAATTACACAATTTAACATTTTCCTCCCGCCTCTTTATACCATCGGACGAGCAGGGATACGGCAAGGCGACACCGTTTTACGGTGGCAGTTCCAAAGACTCGCACGAAGCGTTTTGCTTCCACTTTTATCGTGAGAACAGCCAAGCTGTGGAACTCCTTGCCGGAATCCTTGTTCCCTGTGAACTACAACCTTTCGGTCTTCAAGGCGAGAGTGAATCGGTATTTACTAGGTAATCGCGTTCCACCCTAGACCACAATACCGCTTACCATCAGGTGATTTGTGGTCAAGCGCAAACCTATTTAGAATTTAAAAAAAGCATCTATCACTTTCTGACTTCATAGAGCGACATACGCTTTATCTTCTCGTTTATCACATGATGACTACGAGCGTAATACGTGGCCAGGAGTTGGTGTGGATTTGGGTTAGAGTAGCGTCACCACCTTTTCATGTGATCTGTCTCCTTTTGGGATAGAGACGTTATTTTTATGCAAGTTTTTTTCACAGGTCATATGCAGAAAGAAAGACAGTCTACCTAAGTATTAGTATGTATTTGTTATTTTATTTTTGTTTCTTTATTGTAAAATGTATATTGAATAAATTGAAAGAAGTAAGAGACTATACTAGTCGGCTTTATCTAGTCGTCAAAGTCTACAATTAGTTGATGGTACCTGCATATTGATACTAATGATACAAGTGATCCGTCTTAATTATATAAAAAAAAACATGAGGTCATTGTGCGATCTAAGACTAGATTTAGTATGACTACCTAAAGTACTTTCATCTGAAAACCTAACTAAAACAAAATAATAAACTTAATTTTCAATGCAACAACAACACGAGTTACGATGTCGATAATAGTACATTATTGCCGTGGCCGGGAAGGGAGCAATTGCAGGCTGAGTATTTGTTTAAACGGACGAGCTTGCGAGTCCGTTTAATTATAATACGAAGCCTGCAATTGCCATTCCGGCCGAGGCTAATATAGTGCTTTTCTCAAAAGTGGGGAAAATACGACAAAAATTTAATTAAGATTTGATAAACATAACCTTAAAACGTCAAAAACATCATGTTTTCCCGCCGTTTATTTTTTTTAACAGAATCGCAAGTGTATTTTTCCACCGAAAAACGCAAATTATTCGAGACACATAAAAAAACGTCGCGTTTTCAACAGAAAAATACGAGCTGAATTGGCTGAATACGACCTGTGCCTCCTTTTATATGACAGTTTCTACATTTTAAAAAGTTTATAACTCGACAAATAGGAATTTATATGTGACATTGCAGGCCATACATGTGGCCTGCAATGTTTTTTTACTTTTTAATTTGGATCTGACCTTAAACTATACACTTTACCTTCCAATATGTAGCGAGTAACGTCCCGTTTGCGGGCCATTTTTGAGAAAAGTAACTTATTACTCTTTTTATTATGATCTTGAGGTATACACATCTGTTCATTTGAAAATCGTACCTAATCTTGTATTAACTAAGCAACATTAAACAAAAACCAACAATTATGAGTACTTAAAGAATAAAGTAAAGTTCCATTTTCAATACATCAACAACATGAACATGAGTTAATCATAATCACTGTACTTGTATTTTGATCTTGTGGTACGCGTTGGAGAGAATACCACGGATGTTCCAAATGTCATCGAACTTTTCTGGTTGTGTGTTGAAGTTGCTGTCGGTCGCTTTCACCCATAGCTCCATCTGGTGAGAATAACGCAATAGGGATGACGACACTATAAAAGAAAATCAATAAATCCAAATTTTCTACATAAAGGCTCAAATTCTCAATCTAATGGCGAAAAAAGTAATTCAAAAAAATAAGTAATTACGTAATTATAAGTCTTCAAAGTTTTAAGAGTAGGTATGTTCTGTCCCTTTTCCGCAAAACGCACCTTTGTATTGAACGATCGTCATTTACTATGGCGCTACTTAACAGTGACGTCACGGTTAGGTAGCATTTTCTCTCTCTAACTACGAACATTCTAACCGTTGTAGCTTCGTTATTTTTTGAGATATTTGAATAGGATTTTCAGTATTTGGCATAGTTTTCTGTCTTCTTTCTATTGAAGTACTAAAAAATTTTGAGCCGATATCCCTATTATTGGCAGCGATACTGTACATTACAGATTAGTGAAAAGCCGGGTTTTCTTCTCGTCCGTCTTATCTC
Source organism: Cenopis cana (assembly GCA_951800055.1). Taxonomy (NCBI): domain Eukaryota; kingdom Metazoa; phylum Arthropoda; class Insecta; order Lepidoptera; family Tortricidae; genus Cenopis; species Cenopis cana. The sequence goes on along the minus strand of OX637476.1, from coordinate 14,379,090 downwards.
ATTCTAAGGCAGAAGATAGATTCTTTCTGCACTCGTTGGGCTTGTAAAGCTAGTTAACATAGATTTAGTGCCAGTTGCACCAACGTACGAACACAGACCGGTCATCGTCAAATATGGCGCCGGCAGCTGTCATCCCATAGAAACTTGTCAAACTTCCAATACAATCAGATTTTACGAACACCGCTTACGATCACAGACGGTTTGGTGCTACCCAGCCTTAGGGTGGACTGCACCAAACAACCCGTAATCACAAGCGGTGTCTGTTTGTATGGAAATTTGACAAGTTTCACTGGGATGACAGCTGCCGTATCTGTAAATATGTGTTGGTGCAACCGGCCCTTTAGCATATTCATTTACCAAGCTATACATATAGGATCGAGTGAGTAAACTTAGTTACAGTAGGTACCCGGCAATAAGTATTGCTCATCGGCCTTTGGAAAGAAACTCGGCAAATTTCCGCTTCATAGAGCGTTATTGTCTCGCACGACCTACGCGACGTTTGTCAGAAGCTGTGGATACCTATCCAAAGTTTAACAATGTCATCGATTTGACGCACAAACTAATAAAGTCCATAAAGTGAAGTATTTAATTGATATGACACGTCAATTAATTAATAAGATGCTTGCGACCGCTTTAGCTTAGTTGGTAGTGACCCTGCCTACGAAACTGGAGGTCCCGGGTTTGAATCCCGGCCGGGGCATTTATTTGTGTGATGAGCACGAATATTTGTTCTTGGGTCTTGGATGTCTTCTATGTATTTAAGTATTTATTTATCTATATAAGTATGTATATCGTCGCTTAGTAGCCATAGTACAAGCTTTGCTTAGTTTGGGACTAGGTTGATTTGTGTAAGATTGTCCACAAATATTTATTTATTTATTTTGATGGACGTTCGCCAGTGTTCGGAAATCGTCGTAAACAGCGAATTGTCTCTTTCCAAAGACCGACGTGCAATACGAGTACCTACTTATTGCCGGGTATATATAGTGCGTGTTATCCAAGAAGGTGCGCCCCTCCACCGCCCATTCCGTACAATTGCGAATTATTATTATTATTATTACAATTGCGAATAGATTCAAAGAGTTTATTTGTCCAACATAGGTAATGATTACAAGGTGTTAACAATAGTTTTTGTATCACTATGTGATTAATTTGAGATTGGCTGTGGAGGGGCGCGTCGTCGTGGATGAATCGCACTATACTGTAGATTGACTCACCTCTCCCTTCTTAGCCGGGAGACGCGCCGTCCACAGCGCCCACGAGTAGTGGTACGGCGGTGCGTCATCGCTCGTGACACATTCGGCCTCCTCCCACGACACCCCTCGGTCAGCGCTTACGTCTACGCGGAGGATCTTCGCCACTATGTAGCAGTTACATGAACTACTATTACCAAGCTATATAGGAACGAGTGGGTAAACTTAGATTGACTCACCTCTCCCTTCTTAGTCGGGACACGCGCCGTCCACAGCGCCCACGAGTAGTGGTACGGCGGTGCGTCATCGCTCGTGACACATTCGGCCTCCTCCCACGACACCCCTCGGTCAGCGCTTACGTCTACGCGAAGGATCTTCGCCACTATGTAGCAGTTACATGAACTACTATTACCAAGCTATATAGGAACGAGTGGGTAAACTTAGATTGACTCACCTCTCCCTTCTTAGCCGGGAGACGCGCCGTCCACAGCGCCCACGAGTAGTGGTACGGCGGTGCGTCATCGCTCGTGACACATTCGGCCTCCTCCCACGACACCCCTCGGTCAGCGCTTATGTCTACGCCTACGCATTGTTGTAACAGGCCCTTGATATATTCATTTACCAAGCTATATAGGAACGAGTGGGTAAACTTAGATTGACTCACCTCTCCCTTCTTAACCGGGACACGCGCCGTCCACAGCGCCCACGAGTAGTGGTACGGCGGTGCGTCATCGCTCGTGACACATTCGGCCTCCTCCCACGACACCCCTCGGTCAGCGCTTACGTCTACGCGGAAGATCTTCGCCACTATGTAGCAGTTACATTAACTACTATTACGAAGCTATATAGTAACGAGTGGGTAAACTTAGATTTACTTACCTCTCCCTTCTTAGCCGGGACACGCGCCGTCCACAGCGCCCACGAGTAGTGGTACGGCGGTGCGTCATCGCTCGTGACACATTCGGCCTCCTCCCACGACACCCCTCGGTCAGCGCTTACGTCTACGCGGAAGATCTTCGCCACTATGTAGCAGTTACATTAACTACTATTACGAAGCTATATAGTAACGAGTGGGTAAACTTAGATTTACTTACCTCTCCCTTCTTAGCCGGGAGACGCGCCGTCCACAGCGCCCATGAGTAGTGGTACGGCGGTGCGTCATCGCTCGTGACACATTCGGCCTCCTCCCACGACACCCCTCGGTCAGCGCTTACGTCTACGCGGAGGATCTTCGCGCCTCCACCAGAGTATGCGTACCCTGGACAAAAAAGTTTTCTTAAATATAAGCGTAATCTTCATAACAATGCTCATATCATAGATATCTGTAAGATATAGTTCTTTTGACGTACTTATAGTTAGACTTATAGTTATTTTAAGTTTTGAAACCGTAGCACACCTGTGACACGCGAAGGAACGTAAGCGCTAATTGTTTCCGCGGGTGCGTAGCGCGTGGCGCGGACGTATCGCGAGGCGCGACGGCACCTGATCGACACCAGACGGGTATCACAGGGACGAAGTAACTGACCTCGGTGGGGGGGGGTTTCGTGTCCGTTCTGTATGTAATACTATTATACTATTCTGTGACCGTACTGTGTGCCATTTCTGTCTGAGACCTGAGCGCCTACTGCGAAGCTACTGCTAAGAAGTTATTTGTTCACGGTAGCCGCTCTGTACAGTCGGCCTCATACCTTTGTTACTATGCCGCTTTCACCCGTTTGAAATTGAATATGACAGTTTAAACATACCGTGCTTCGGCGTGCACGCAGCCGGTGTGCCTCGGCCATAAACTGACAGGCTACAAAGGTGTTTAGCCCCTTGTGAGGCCGACTGTACCGTGTATAGGCTGATAAGGGTGATACCTCTAATTTCTATACACCCGTTCTTCATCTTGACCGTCTCTCCGTCCGCCGGGTCACAAATGGCTGAGATCACGGGCAGACTGTAGACCGGTGGCGCAGTGGCGAAATCCGCCGTCTCCCAAGTCTTGGACGGGTTGAAGGCGCGGTAGTCTTGCTTGTGCCAGTGGGAGGTGCTCTCGTTTTCTCCTATCGTGATTGATTCTGTTGGATTGAGTTTGAAGAAATTTACCTCTAATTTCTATACACCCGTCCTTTATCTTGACCGTGGCTCCCTCCGCCGGGTCACAAATGGCCGAGGCCACGGGCAGACTGTAGACCGATGGCGCAGTGGCGAAGTCTGCCGTCTCCCAAGTCTTGGACGGGTTGAAGGCGCGGTAGTCTCGCTTGTGCCGCCTCTTGTGAGGCCGACCGTACCTAGCTGTGGGACGTGTATAGCCTGACAAGGACGATACCTCTAATTTCTATAAACCCGTTCTTCATCTTGACCGTGGCTCCCTCCGCCGGGTCACAAATGGCCGAGGCCACGGGCAGACTGTAGACCGATGGCGCAGTGGCGAAGTCTGCCGTCTCCCAAGTCTTGGACGGGTTGAAGGCGCGGTAGTCTCGCTTGTGCCGCCTCTTGTGAGGCCGACCGTACCTAGCTGTGGGACGTGTATAGCCTGACAAGGACGATACCTCTAATTTCTATAAACCCGTTCTTCATCTTGACCGTGTCTCCCTCCGCCGGGTCACAAATGGCCGAGGTCACGGGCAGACTGTAGACCGGTGGCGCCGTGGAGAAGTCCGCCGTCTCCCAAGTCTTGGACGGGTTGAAGGCGCGGTAGTCTTGCTTGTGCCAGTGGGAGGTGCTCTCGTTTTCTTCTATCGTGATTGATTCTGTTGGATTGAGTTTGAGAAGTTTACCTCTAATTTCTATACACCCGTTCTTCATCTTGACCGTGTCTCCCTCCGCCGGGTCACAAATGGCCGAGGTTACGGGCAGACTGTAGACCGGTGGCGCAGTGGCGAAGTCCGCCGTCTCCCAAGTCTTGGACGGGTTGAAGGCGCGGTAGTCTTGCTTGTGCCAGTGGGAGGTGCTCTCGTTTTCTTCTATCGTGATTGATTCTGTTGGATTGAGTTTGAGAAGTTTACCTCTAATTTCTTTACACCCGTTCTTCATCTTGACCGTGTCTCCCTCCGCCGGGTCACAAATGGCCGAGGTTACGGGCAGACTGTAGACCGGTGGCGCAGTGGCGAAGTCCGCCGTCTCCCAAGTCTTGGACGGGTTGAAGGCGCGGTAGTCTTGCTTGTGCCAGTGGGAGGTGCTCTCGTTTTCTTCTATCGTGATTGATTCTGTTGGATTGAGTTTGAGAAGTTTACCTCTAATTTCTATACACCCGTTCTTCATCTTGACCGTGTCTCCCTCCGCCGGGTCACAAATGGCCGAGGTCACGGGCAGACTGTAGACCGGTGGCGCCGTGGAGAAGTCCGCCGTCTCCCAAGTCTTGGACGGGTTGAAGGCGCGGTAGTCTTGCTTGTGCCAGTGGGAGGTGCTCTCGTTTTCTCCTATCGTGATTGATTCTGTTGGAGTTCGAAGAAGTTATTAAAGCTTGGTGGTGAGCAAGCACATATCATTCATATATCAATATTTTGAAATTGAACCTTTTCCTTTGTATGGACCTGTGGGGTACTAACCGAGCCACTTGACGCTCCGCACCGCAGGCGCCCCGGGGACGACTACCCGTAGAGGGTACCCGTGGTCGGGCGGTAACACGGCCCCGTTCATGTGTGTGGCCAGCAGTATGCGTGAGCTCGGGTCTACCGCCATGTGAAGAGGAATGGACGTGCTGAAGTTGTGACCCGTCGCGTCGATATCTGAGCCTGTGAACTGCGAGGTTGTGGTGAGGCTAGTGGGTCACACACAGAAACCAAGAAAAAGAAATGAGTAGTATAGTTCGTACAAAACTGTAAGGCCAAGCGCTGTCAAATGAACGTAAGCAAAAATCTACCTTACAGTCAGAGCTCTAAGTCTAGTTTTGCTTGCGTTCGTTTGACAGAATTTAGCCTTAGAGTTGTGTCCGAACTATACCTATGTACACAATGCGCGCAAGTATAGTTTTTTTTTCTTGTTAATAAAAGGGATTGCTCTTGGAGAAAGAGTCTCTAAAAAAACCGTTGTTCTGTCTGTCTGGCTGTCTTCAGGCCAAGAGTAAAGCTAATGCATCAACAATCCAGTCAAGTAAGTTAACTGAAGTAACACTATATGACTTTGTAACTTTGCAATAGAAACAATTGACAACATTTCATATTTCTAAGCCTACAATTTTATCACTTCCCTGCAGTGGCAGCGCGTCAAGAATATTCTTAGGGAAGCCGGAAATAATTTGCCTTTCCTATTCTTCATGAGCCGTAGTAAAAGAACTGGACTGGTTGAAAAACAGGCAAGCCGGTGGGAATCGAGTTGTATGGACGCTTCGCCACTGCTTCCCTGTATTCTGCTTGAAAAAAATAAGTAAAAAAAACTTACTATAACATGCTTTCCCTGCGTATCTTCCATATCGATCCCACAGTGTTTGAGCACATCGCGCAGATAGGCGCCGGTCCATACAGCGTTACTGATGGCTCCGCCCTGCCAACTCAGACCTTTCACCGGTTTCACCTGCTTTACGCAGAAGGCAAGGTTAGGCGAGTCGACTGATTTAGAGCCCGATCAGACTTGCGGGAACCGCGCGGGTGCGATTCCCTCGCGGTTCCTTATTTACAGCCTTGGCCAAAAGTGTTGAGCACCCCTTATTTTCCTTTGTGACTTATAAAAAAACTATTATTTTTTAATTACAAAAATGCACATTGACGTATAATATGAAAAGGTATATACTAAAGTACATCTAGAGAACTTTAGATAATATCATTTCGAAGTAGCTATTGATAACTGAAGACTAAAAATAGACGGGTTTGCAATAAAAGGACAAATAAAGTAGCTAACGTCAACGAAAGTAGCTATTTTTTGAAAGATATTTAATTTTCTTTAATAAAAGGATATGAAATGCTTGATTGAAAGTTTAACTTTTATATGGAAAACGTGTGAGTGCTCAACACTTTTGGCCAAGGCTGTATATGAAAATGTTCCGAAGCCTTCAGTTCAGACATAACCGCGCAGTTTCTTCATACAAACATGGCACTGCGCGGGAATTGAGGCGCGCGGTTCCCACAAGTCTGAACGGGTTCTTGACGATCTCGGTGTATAAATGTATGACACATTTAGTAAACACACAACACACACACATACAACAACACAATATTCATATGAGGCCGCCATCACACCGAAGTATTTATGCAAATATTCGTGTCGCAACTCTTTCTTTAATATTTCAAAAGAAAGTGAGGTGAATACGCAACGCGAACACGCATAGCGGAGTGCGGTGGCGGTCTGGGGCCTGTACCATAAAATTTTACAAACTAATTATATTCGACAAATTTGTAAATTTTTTCAATGGAAAATTGTAGACTTGTTATTTTTTGTGGTATATGGGTTTGATGCTTTGACGCGATGGCCCATACTGTCTCGCATCAGAGAGCATCGCGTCAGATAAGTATGAATTTGACTTAAGTGCAAGAGATGGGAGTATAGCCCGTTCGCGGATCAGAAGACATTTCGGAAATTGTCACACGTGTAGGGGTGTAGGTTTTTATTATTTGTCTCTATCGCACACGCACAGAAATATTGCCGTCACGCTCGCACAGTACCTTTGAGCGCGTTCCGTAGTCGTTTCTGTTCCGCGAGGACATTAGAGGTGTGATAGGGATACTAATAAATCATAAAGACTGTACTGCCAGTGACGTATAGTTCGGACACAACTCTAAGGCTAAATTCTGTCAAACGAACGCTAGCACAATTAGACTTAGAGCTCTGACTGTAAGGTAGATTTTTGTTTGCGTTAATTTGACAGCACTTGGCCTTACAGTTTTGTACGAACTATACCTACTTATTAAATATTAATTCGTACGAAATTATTAGTAGTTCAATACCCATAGGTATATATTCCGTGAACTCGTTTTTTAATTGACGGAATGTTTCTATTGTTTATCTTTTTTAAAAGCTCAGATATTAATTGTCACTCCGTGCGACATGCTTCGAACTCTTCGGGAGTTCTTCTTCAGGTTGAGTGCGTTCGCGGCGAATTCCTAACGCATCGGCGTAGTGATTTTATTCCAGTAAAGGGTTTTCTTTTTTTGGAGCTAATTGTACACTGTCACAGTAATCTTCATGCTTTAATGTATGGTTCATAATCATTATCTAGTAATAAAATTAATTGTCGTGCGACATAAGCATGGCAAAAAAGGTCAATGATGGTAATAAAATAAAGATGAGCCTAAGTGACGTGCATGTAAAGAAACATATAAATAAAATCAAGTTAAAATACACTTATGTTGGGCTACAAACAAAGAAGCACAAAAATACAAGAAAAAGCTTTAGTTTTCATTTACTTTCAGTTATTCATGAAAAATATAGAATGAATTCATTCTACGTATGTTTAGTATTAATTAGTATAAAACTCAAATGCAACTGCTTACATAAAGCCATTTTTGTGATAGACCTGAAACAAAACACGCACTAGAAGCCACCATTTTGAGTTTCAATATAACCCCACAACCCCACATCCATATCTATATTATGATTACACTATACTTACTAATTTGTACTGGCTCAGTTTTGTCAAAGTAATCTTTGAAAAAGCGACTTAATTTTGCAAGCTGTAAGATTCATGTTCCAATAAGTTTTATTAAATATGGGCCACAAAAACTCTTAACTATACAAGAAAAAGCAAAGCTTACATGTTTGCAATGCATGGGTCAATCGTACCTCGGGCCGCTATGTTGATGGCAATTGTGAATTAAAAGAGAAAGAAACCTGATTCATATCGCTTCTCCTGTTGCCTCCGCACATGAGCGCTGCGCGCACGGACGCCTGCCGAAACTTGGCGAGGTCGTCCAGTGTAAACGTGACGGAGTCGCCTCGTCCCGCTATGTTGATGGCAATTGTGATTTAAAAGAGAAAGAAAGCTGATTCATCTCGCTTCTCCTGTTGCCTCCGCACAAGAGCGCCGCGCGCACGGACGCCTGCCGAAACTTGGCGAGGTCGTCCAGTGTAAACGTGACGGAGTCGCTTCGTCCCGCTATGTTGATGGAAAGTGTGAATTAAAAGAGAAAGAAACCTTATTCATCTCGCTTCTCCTGTTGCCTGCGCACATGAGCGCCGCACGCACGGACGACTGCCGGAACTTGGCGAGTCGTCCAGTGTAAACGTGACGGACTCGCCTCGGCCCGCTATGTTGATGGCAAGTGTGAGTTAAAAGAGAAAGAAACCTTATTCATCTCGCTTCTCCTGTCGCCTGCGCACATGAGCACCGTACGCACGGACGACTGCCGGAACTTGGCGAGGTCGTCCAGTGTAAACGTGACGGAGTCGCCTCGGCCCGCTATGTTGATGGCAAGTGTGAGTTAAAAGAGAAAGAAACCTTATTCATCTCGCTTCTCCTGTCGCCTGCGCACATGAGCACCGTACGCACGGACGACTGCCGGAACTTGGCGAGGTCGTCCAGTGTAAACGTGATGGAGTCGCCTCGGCCCGCTATGTTGATGGCAAGTGTGAGTTAAAAGAGAAAGAAACCTTATTCATCTCGCTTCTCCTGTTGCCTGCGCACATGAGCGCCGCGCGTACGGACACCTGCCGGAACTTGGCGAGTCGTCCAGTGTAAACGTGACGGAGTCGCCTCGTCCCGCTATGTTGATAGCAAGTGTGAATTAAAAGAGAAAGAAACCTTATTCATCTCGCTTCTCCTGTTGCCTGCGCACAAGAGCGCCGCGTGCACGGACGCCTGTAGGAACTTGGAGAGGTCTTCTAGTATAAACGTGACGGAGTCGCCTCGTCCCGCTATGTTGATAGCAAGTGTGAATTAAAAGAGAAAGAAACCTTATTCAACTCGCTTCTCCTGTTGCCTGCGCACAAGAGCGCCGCGTGCACGGACGCCTGTAGGAACTTGGCGAGGTCTTCTAGTATAAACGTGACGGAGTCGCCTCGTCCCGCTATGTTGATAGCAAGTGTGAATTAAAAGAGAAAGAAACCTTATTCATCTCGCTTCTCCTGTTGCCTGCGCACAAGAGCGCCGCGTGCACGGACGCCTGTAGGAACTTGGCGAGGTCTTCTAGTATAAACGTGACGGAGTCGCCTCGTCCCGCTATGTTGATAGCAAGTGTGAATTAAAAGAGAAAGAAACCTTATTCATCTCGCTTCTCCTGTTGCCTGCGCACATGAGCGCCGCACGCACGGACGACTGCCGGAACTTGGCGAGTCGTCCAGTGTAAACGTGACGGAGTCGCCTCGGCCCGCTATATTGATGGCAAGAGTGAATTAAAAGAGAAAGAAACCTTATTCATCTCGCTTCTCCTGTTGCCTGCGCACATGAGCGCCGCACGCACGGACGCCTGCCGGAACTTGGCGAGGTCTTCTAGTGTGAACGTGACGGAGTCGCCTCGTCCCGCTATGTTGATTCGGAGTGTGTGAGTCTCCGCCTCCACTACGGGCACCGGCATATGTTGCCGTACGTAGAATAGTTCGCTGTAAACATAGTTTGCACGTGAAAGGGATAGACACATTAAGGTGACGTGAGCTTAGAGAACAGAGTTTTTGAAGCCTTTTAACGCGTTTGTAGATGAAGATATGGTTTTCAAAAAATATGCACAACAATTTTGAGACCTTTCTGTAGTACAAACATCGATTCAAAACATGATTACGCAACTTTCGCTGAATAAAAAAAAATCGCGAACTTGCGTCTAAACCACACCTTTAAATAGTTATAACTATTTTTGCACATTAGCTATCAACATGAAAATTATATCAATAAATGCGTAATGTTCTACTTCATGGAACTCATCGATTACTTTTTCTTAACTAAAATAAATAAAAAAAAATGTAGTAAGATAATACTCATTTCTGCAAACTCGTTCGTACGCGACCGGCGCGGCCGCCCGTCCAGTGCTCAGCGAGCTGCGTTCGAGGTAGGATCTGTGCGGCGCGTCAATTCAACGTCACTTGACATTTAAATATTAGAAATGGGTAATTAATAAAAGGAAACCTGCTAGACTTCGTCATCTCGAGATTGTGGGTGCCAATAGAAGGAAAACTGCACAAACTATGGTAAGTGTAATGCAATATCGTATTATAGTGGGTAAAGGTATATCAAACCTTCTTATTGGAACGCTTTGACGCTGCCAAACTAACACAGTCTATGAATAACAGTAGGACTATACTCGTGACACAACGTACAACGTAATACATTTTTTTACTAACGGTGGTATTTATTTTGGCGTGTACGGACAGACAAATAGACACAGTGGACTTTCTTTATATAATACTAGCTTTAGCCCCGCGGCTTCGCTCGCGTATTAAGTGTAAGTTTCGCAATAATTGTTGAATTGTTACACCGGTTTACTACTACTTATATTGATCATCTGATATGTGATAGAGCTACTCCTGAAAAGACTGAAAACATATTTCAGGCTCCTGAAAACGACGGCATCTTGGGTGAAATTTTGATAATCTGATATGTGATAGAGCTACTCCTGAAACGGACTGAAAATATGTCCCAGGTGCCTGAAAACGGCGGCGTCTTGGGTGAAATTTCGATCATATGATATGTGATAGAGCTACTCCTGAAACGGCCTGAAATAACATTTCAGCCTGCTAAAACGCTTCTAAGGCACTGAAATTTACGTCTGAAATTTTTGTTTCTTTCCAATGGTGCTTATCTCTGTCACTCTCTTATTTCTCGAATGTTCCGAGTATAGCTACCTCTTTTTACTACTGCTATGTCTGTCACTCTCATTTCGAATGTTCCGAGTATAGATATCTCTTTCTACTACTGCTATCTCTCTCACTCTCTTCTCGAATGTTCCGAGTATAGCTATCTCTCTCACTCTCTTCTCGAATGTTTCGAGTATAGCTATCTCTCTCTACTACTACTATCTCTGTCAGTCTCTTCTCGAATGTTCCGAGTATAGCTATCTCTCTCACTCTCTTCTCGAATGTTTCGTATGTTTTGTATAGCTATATCGTTCTACTGCTGCTATCTCTGTCCTGCTGTATCCTGCTGGAAATTTCGCCATATACTGATATCAGATATAAGGGATCCTGAAACCGCCTGAAAACGGGTTTTCAAGCTATAGGCATAGGTACCGAAGGTTCTAGAATGTTCGCGATCGAAGTTTCTAGAAAAAAGAAGAAGAAGTCTAGAAAGTCTGTATGGAGTCTTCATCTTCACCCTTCGAGCATGTTCTAGAAGGATTTCGAACGCCCCGGAAAGTTCTGGAAAATATGACGGTCTCGCTCTAACAATGCTGTCCTTGTCGCACTGTTCGAGGGCATTAGCATTATTGGAATGTACTACACATACAGTCTATCCCTTTCACACTTATCGTCTGTCTCTTTTACTCCTATTGAAAATTTAAAATTTACCCCATTTTTACCACCCACTTCCATCCACCGCCACCAAACTCCCTTACTTGCAAGTGCACACCAAGGGCCTTCTACCACTGCAATGCAACTATGAGAAGGTGGCAGTTGGTGATCATGGAGAAAAGGCCGGACATACCCACTAACACTCTCCTTTTATATATATATATATATTGATTTAAATTTTCACGTTTTATATTGTAGAAATTATTCATGTTTTCAATTTCAATTTTATTAGTGGACTGCTAGGTGTCGGTACGGAACCCTTCGCTGTGCGTGATCCGACACGCACTTGGCCGGTTTTAAAACTGCGTACCAGGCCTCTTTCAAGCGTGTGCGCGCAATAATTCAGTGTTTTGTAAATGTTATTGGTATATATAGAGGTTGGATTTTCTTTTTGGGTCAGTGAGGGCAGCTAGTAGCTACCAGATCCCGTGCTGCTACGCGAAAATGGTCTTAGAAGACCTTCCCTCGAATTAAAATTAATGAAAATTGGCGTTTACAGATTTTGGACAAACATACAGGGTACGAGAAAAAGATCATTTTGATAAACTTTTTTTTTGATGCCAATCGATCCAAATCCTATCCAGGACCCAAAGTTTGTATGGGACCAAAAAAAATCCGACAAGAAAAGCCGCAAATCGAGGAAAACGCCTATTTCAAAATCAAAATCGAAGGAAGTTCTTCTAAGACCATTTTCACGTAGCCGGACGGGATCTGGTAGCTGCCCTCACTGACCCCAAAAATATCCACCCTGTATATATAGGGTGACCCGCCTCGTGGCTCATATTGAATTAGGACAAGTATAATACTTATTAATAAATAGATTTTATTTTTCTATGTGTGGATATTTTAATTTCACAAGACTTTTATTGTAATAAATTATGCAAAAACAATATTGAGACATACTTCGCAAGGAACAATAACTTCGTTTTGTTTTTCAAGTAGATGATCAAACACACATGTAAATCAACTCAATTTGACAATTATATCATAACATAAGGGTGAATAAAATAAAAAAAGTCTATTTTATTACAATCCACGATGTGTTGTCATTGTGTCAAGATATTTAATTACGGTGTATGAAAGTAGGTATGTAAAAATGACGAGTTACCATTCGCATTGTTTCGATTATACTGAACTATTGACATATACATCAGAATAATGGCGCCGTCTTGACAATGGTCATTATATTTATGGTTTACCCGTTCAGTTGTAGTGATTAAGAGTTGTACTACTGGCTATACACTATACTGTGACATGTCGGTATCGGCAGCGAGCGCGGTGGCAAGCGGCTAACCCCGCGCCTGCTCCCCTCAAGCCACGCACCTCACCCCCTCGAAAGCAGCTAAGCGCTGAGCTCACGTCGCCTTAAGGCGCAGGGGTGGGCAAGGCATTCTCCATACAAACTCTGTGCACGTTTTATTCGTAGGTTTTGGCACTAACGAGTGTAATATTTTTTTTGGATGTAAATATTAGATATGCGAAGAAAGTGATGTGGAAATTTTCAAATATTTCAAAAAAATGAAAAATGAAAAAAATTAAAAATAATATCAATGAAACTAAAATTACATCACGAAAAAGCTAACAGAAAAATAAGCATACCGACCAAAAATCATAATTTTAATGCACACAAACGAAGAAAATCCTGCACAAAGTTTGTATGGAGAGAGCTTGCCCTACCCCTCCTCTTAACTATACAATAATTCGCTGGAAACGCCATATTTCCGCGTTTTACCACGTATTCAATGCAGGAATTGTCAAAAAGGGTATAGTTTTATGAAACCCTGTTTACAGTCCCGTGAAGAACAACTTATCGACTAGGGGATCTACAGAATACATTTGTAAATAAAACATTTATTGAAGAAACTAGAGCACTTTTCTCACCCTCGCTTTCGAAATATTCCTTAAAGAAGAAGAGAAGAAGTAAGGTAAAATCCATAATAGGGCGAAGTAAACTGACAGATAAGATGTTGCCAGGACTATATGTCAATACAAACTTATCGATAAGTATAATGTTGTACTACCAAACATAATCCAATGTTTTTTTTTCTCCAATGTTGTAAATGTAATCTATGAGCTTTCAAGTTTCTAGTCACTAAAGCTGCAACGGGACAAAAGTATTATTTAAATATGAAGTTTAGTCCTTTAAATATGAATAAATAATAAAATTTTAAGATAATTTTCATTTGTCAAATTCAGAGCATATTAGATTGAGAGAAACACTACTAATTTCGATTTTCAATGTTCTCGGCAAGTACCTGATAAATTGGGCCGTAAGATCGGTACATCTAGTGAGGCCTTAAATAATATCGATATAAACAGCACTGGCCAATACTGTGGCAACTTTCGTGCATTTTGACTTGTCAAACAACTTCGCCTAATAGTGGGCCACTGTACGTTAACGCACCGTCAATGTATTTTAAGCAGTGGTGTGATCGAACCTTAAGGGGAGGTATCCCCAATGCAAAAGTCCCGCTTTACCATGCGTGAGTTTGCAATTAACCATCCCGCTCTTTACGGAAGCTCTGTGCGTAGTTTTCGTAAATATTTAGCTATAGTCATTAACCCAATCATTGTATTAAGGCGCAGGGTAGGGCAAGGCCTTCCCCATACAAACTTTGTGCAGGTTTTATTCGTCGGTTTTGGCACTAACAAATATAATTTTTTTTTTGGTTGTAAATGTTAGATATGCGAAGATCGTGATGTGAAAATTTTCAAATATTTCAAACAAATTCAAAATCAAAAAATTTAAAAAAATAAATAAAAAATTACATCACGAAATAGCTATGAGAAAAATAAGCATACTGACCAAAAATCATAACTTTAATGCAAACACAAACGAAGTAAATCCTGCACAAAGTTTGTATGGAGAGAGCTTGCCCTACCCCTCCTCTTAAAGCAAACCCTGCGAATTTGTCTATAACTATTTAGGATCTTTAGGAAAATTTAATGTAAAATATCAGTAATATTGAAAAAACATTCCAAAAAGAGGTAACTTTGTGATTTTATCTATCGAGTGAATTTCATCAGGTCATGCAACTGAGTGCGATTTCAAGATCCTTATGTAACACATTTTTTATTTTATTTAAGACACTATATTCTATGTTTCAGATGGTTTTAAAAAACTCGAAAGTGGTAAATACCCAGCCAAAACTAGTCATACTTGGGCGTATCGAAGTGTTGGACCTGCAGCTTCATTGGTATTTCAGCATTGAAGGGTTTCGCCGTCTTGACTATCAGCCGACGGTCCCGGAGTGGCTCCTTCACCCACATCTCTTCATCTGTGTGGTCTACCACGTCCTCGTCTCTAAGGTTACCTAGGAACAGTTTTTAAGGGGTCAAGTCATCTCTTTCATTATTTTTATTAAAATGTTTCTGTACACTTAAGGTGGGACGCTTTCCATACAAAACGTATTTTGACATTCGCAGGCTAACGGCGTGATATTTTAAGAAATTAATGTAACAAACTTTCATTAAAATAAAAATAAATTGTTGTCTCCACCTGGCTAGGACGCAGGATTTTCCGCACGCTTAGTGTATGAATTGCCGCTCAATGGACAGTTGTGACATAAAGATTCAAAATGGGTGAGACACTCACCTATCCTATACGACTCTAGAAGCGCGTATATCTCCTTAGTCTTATGCATGCCATAGACATTCCAGAAGGGCTCTATACTAAGTCCGGCCGCGTTGAGGATCTGCTCCCCGCCAGGGTGGGAGGGGAGGAACGATGTGACGTCATATACACCGTGCTTGTATGTCACCCAGAAACTGTCTCTGGAAAAAAAGTGTTTTAATTAATTTGATATGAAAGAATACAAAAAAACCGTGATCTCGCACGTATACGGGAATCGAACTGGCCTCTCTGTTTGCCAGACCATTACCTTACACAGACCACTACGCCATCACCGCGAACAATTTGTGGTATTCAATATGAGTTTTGGCAGCAATGTAATTTCTGGTTCTCTGTAGTATTTAATTAAATTACTCACACGTATGGTATTTTTTGAGAGCGCGCGTTAACACGTGCACTTTTTTAGGGTTCCGTACCCGAAGGGTCAAAACGGAACCCTATTGGTGACGCCCAGACGTCCGTCCGTCCGTCCGTCGTCTGTCACACAGGTTTTACAGCCAAACGGTTGGAGCTACAGGCTTCAAATTTACATAGTGTAAGCATTTTGTTGGCCCGAAGCCATACAAATAGTCAAAACTTATTTTTAAATGTTTTTAAGGGGGGCTCCCATACAGCTAAAGGGGGGCGCGTAAAATTTTCTTTTATCCTACCCTATCGAGTGGGGTATCGTTGTTTAGAGCTCTTTGAGTAGATACTTACTATATTTTTAATAAAAAAAATATATTGGAAAACAAAGGAATGAGAAGCCACCAAAGTCAGCTTTTTTTACGAAAATTTGTTCCGGAGAATTTTTTAACTTCCCAAATACCTATAAATTTAAAATTTGGTAATACTGATTGTTATTACGTATATTTTACCGACAAATACGAATATATTGATAAATTAGTTATTTTTCCTATAAAAACCAACTTAACTTTGCGGTCGGTAACACTTGTTCGATAAACGTTCATATAAATAAATAAAATATACGTCTGTACCGTTTTTCCATCCTCCTCAAACGCAGGAGAGTAATTTTCGAGGTTTTTGTAAAGGTGAAAACCAAAGTAGCATTACCGTATTGACGCAAAGTTTTGAAAGTTGTCTCTAGCCATCAATACATCGAACCCTCAAATCAAACGGCCGGTAGCGCGCGTTTGATTGTTCTAAAGTGCAGGAGTCCATAGGATACGGTGCCTGCAGTGCTTACCACACATAGACGGTATGCTTGTCTGCTACCATCATAGTATAAAACCGGCCAAGGGCGAGTCGGACTCGCGCACGAAGGGTTCCGTACCGTTATCTATAAAAACGGCAAAAAAATCATGTCTGTTGTATGGGAGCCCCCTTAAATATTTATTTTATTCTGGTTTTTAGTATTTGCTGTTATAGCGGCAACAGAAATACATCATCTGAGAAAATTTCAATTGTCTATCATGGTTCATGAGATACAGCCTGGTGACAGATGGATGGATGGAAAGCGGAGTCTTAGGCTGGGTTGCACCAAACCGTCTGTAATCGTAAGCGGTGTTCGTCAAATCTGATTGTATGGAAAGTTTGACAAGTTTCTATGGGACGACAGCTGCCGGCGCCATATTTGACGATGACTGGCCTGTGTTCGTATGTTGGTGCAACTGACCCTTAGTAAAAGGTCACGTTTTACCCGGTACGGAACTAAAAAGAAAAAAACTATACTAACATGGTATCATGCTTGCTCACTTCCTCAGCGGTGTAGATCGGCAGTCCTGGTTTCTTAGCTCCTGCCTCGGTGACGTCACCATCCTTCTTCTTGCTAGCTTTCCCCTGGACTTCTTCATTTCTATCTTTTGATTTAAAACTTACTTCATCTGAAATTGAATTGTACATTTCATGTTATACTGAGATTTTTAAGAGAGATTGGGCACAGCAAATTGTCATCTTGCTCGAATTTGGAGCAGCCCAACTGGGGAGGGGAGGTACCTGTGCTTTGCCGAAAACCACAGCCATAACAGCATTATTTACTATACACGTATGTAGCGTTGTGCTCCTCGAGGTGAGCAAGGTTGCCTGATCTCCCGAGCATGCACTCTTGAATGCCACTGGTGTTGCATAAAAATAATAATTTCAAATCTTATTGTGCCTTTTGTTTAGACAATAAATGGGTTTAAAAAAGTGACTAACAATTGATAGAAGCAGTTTTTCAATAGTTATCTCATATTTGTTCGGCATTATAAACAATAGTAATTGTAATTGATTTTATTGATAATTCGTATTATGTATAACTAAATTCATTGCCTCTCAGGACAATATTTGCATGCCTGCATGCAGGCTGAATACACTGACATGTTTAATTATGTAAGACCTTCCTGTACTGTATTCTGGCAAATAAATACTTTTGACTTTTGACTTTTTTGAATAAATAATAATTAAATATTTGTGGAAGATCTTGCACAAATCGACTAGGACTACTTATGTCGATTTGTCATCGAAGAACTAAAAAACTAAGCAAAACTAGTACTTGTGGGTACTAGGCGATGATATACATACTTATATAAATAGATACTTAAATACATAGAAAACATCCATGACTCAGGAACAAATATTTGTGTTCATCACACAAATAAATGCCCTGACTGAGCTTCGAACCCCGGACCTCTAGCTTCATAGGCAGGGTCACTATCAACTAGGCTAAGTTTGTCAAAAGTAACTTACCAGCTAGAGCCTTTCCAACAAGTACAGACCCAAACAATACTGTAACAAGTTTTTTCGTAAAGTCTCTTCTCTTGTCCTTATGAGTGTGATAGTTTCCATGTTGAAATATTATTGGAGCATAATTGACTAGTTTTTTATGTTGTATAATTCTGAAAGAGGAAATAAACATTTAGTGTGGGCAGGGCTGTCTTTCCTTGCCTGTGGGGGATGAAGTGTCCTAACTCGTGCCAGTTCACTGGATTACTAGCCACTGCTTCCCAGTTTCAATGGTAAAAGATTATAAAGACTATAAAGTTAAATAGGCAAGCACATTATCACTTTTTAATTAGTTTCTTTTGACATAATATATCGTCTCTGCACTTTCTATGACTGCATAGAAGCAAAATAACAGGGCAAGCATTACTTAAACTCTGCCACCTCTGCGTATTGTAATACTGTTATCATCAAAATACTATAATTAAATTACCTAATTTATTCCGCGAAACTGTGATTGACTTACCGAAACACGAATGTTTTCAAAGCCATGTTGACGGTGTGTGTTTTCTACATCACTATTTTAAACACATGGCACTGATAGGAGCTTCTTATCTTTGACCGTATTAACTGTGTTTATTGTAGAATTCGTCACAAACATCTGTTTTCTTCGAGTATGCGTAGGTAATGTATGCAGTATGATTTATTGATATTTATTGACATTGACATATTATTTTGACAACTTTTTTTTAAATAGATTATGGCCTGGATGCGAGTCATTTAAGCTAATATTTTGACAACTGTATAAGGAGTTTTTAAATTTTTAATCAATAGATTCAGATTTATTTAAGCGGCCTACTCACAGCCCTAAAATCAGAGGTGATATCGGGAGAGTGGTGGGGAGCACCCTAGATTGCTCCCTAGATCGCCTCGTGTGTAGGTAAATCGTATATGATTATCGTATACGATTTATCTAAGGCTATTCACAATATTTATATACGGGGCGTCCCACGCCTATGCCACCTGGAGGGAAAGTACCTTGAATATTGTAGATGGAAGATTTTACTAAAAGAAGATATTATTTTAATTTAAAAAACAATTTAAACTGCATTCATAGATTTTTAAATAATGACATGGTTGAACCGGGAATCGAACCCGTTACACGAGAAAAAAAAATACCCTGTAGCTTTATTATATCGATCGAAAGGCTTCATCAAATAGTAGATTGTTTGACAAGGGTCTAAAGTAAGCCATATTACCACGAGATAGTTATTTTCCCGAACGCAGTGAGGGAAAATTGTTCGAGTGGTAATATGGCTTTTAGGCCCGAGTTATACACTCTACTTTTCATTTAATTGCGAGAAAACACATAAACACAAATTATCTACTTAAAATGGATAATTTAACTCTTGGCGGGCGTATGCCTAATTTGACAGCGTGTTTTTTTCTGAGGCCAGCACCATGCCTCGCTGTGCGTGTTCGCTTTGCGTATTCGCCTCCCTTTCTTTTGCTATATTAAGCAAAGAGAAGCAACATGCGCTTTTTTTTCTTTTTAGAGGCGCATTTGCTTTGACCATAGACACCGCTTAATCTTTAGAGAACTGAAAAACGTCTTTCCTGATTGGTCGATTTTAGTAGAGCTGTATTCTGGTTGGTTGATATTTTTACGAAATATTTTTTTATCTGTCAAATTACTGTTCTGTGATTGGTGCATTTAATAGGTGAAGTATTTTGATTGGTTAAATTAAAATGTTTTGTAAATCATAAATATGTATACATATTTTCCCTAGGGCTTAAATGTACTACTTTAGCCCCGCTTCACAAGTCTAATATGACACACTTTTCGAGCATGAGAAGTGAAAAGGATTATTTTTTGCTAAATAACATAGTGTCAGAAATAAAAAGAAGACCATGAATTTTAACATTTGATTTGAAATTTTGTTCAGAAAAATGGCATTGCCGTAAGGACATACTACAACTGACTTTATCATTTAGTTTAAAAGAACCAGTATGAAAGTGTCCACGAGCTACAAGCAGAACTTAGACGTATTAATATTCTAAATATCCACCACAACATGATCAAAAAATCGACAGGGAGCGAAATAATCAAAAGAGTGCGACTTTGTATTCAATAGAATAGAACTCATTTTGAGTATTTGATAAATTAAATTAATTAATTTTGAATTAAAAATGTTAAAATTCATGGTCGTCCTTTTATTTCTGACACTATGTTATTAAGCAAAAAATATTCCTTATGATGCAACCTTTCGATCGGTATGATAAAGCTACAGGGTAATTTTTTTTCTCGTGTAGCGGGTTCGATTCCCGGTTCAACCATGTAATTATTTAAAAATCTATGAATGCAGTTTAAATTGTTTTTTAAATTAAAATAATGTCTTCTTTTAGTAAACTCTTCCATCTACAATATTAAAGGTACTTTTCCTCCATGTGGCATAGGCGTGGGACGCCCTGTATAGTAGATTGATAATATATCTCACGAAAGTTTAAATTAAATTAATTTGATTGGTCACTTTTGCACCGCTCCGCTTCACTCCGGCAAGGCTGTCTGACTGTGTCGAACCGAAAATAATATTTTCACCTCACTAGCTCGGAAAGCCCTTTTTAGGGTTCCGTAGTAAACAAGGAACCATTATAGTTTCGCCATGTCCGTCCGTCCGTCCGTCCGACCCCCGTTTTTCTCAGTAACCGTTAGTGCTAGAAAGCTGTAACCGACAAAACGGTAGAATAAAATCTAAAAAAAAATTTTTTTTTAGGGTACCTCCCCTACATGTAAAGTGGTGGTGCAATTTTTTTTTCTGCCAAACCCCATCGTGTGGGGTATCGTTGGATAGCTCTTTTAAAAATATTATAAGGTTTCTAAAAGCATTTTTTGATTAAAGAATTGGTTAGCGTGATATTAAGCTTTGAAGTGATAATTTTTGCTATGGTCAAGTGCCCCCCCCCCCCCCCTGCCAGCTAAACGGTGGCTACTAGGCATGTGAAAAAAATCATGGTAGTAGTATATATGATGAATTTAAAAGGAAAACTATCACAGCTAAGTAGACATTACTAGTTAACGAGTAATAGTCGAACTGATGTTGTCGCCCGGGTAATTTTGGGTGGCAACACCATCACTTGGTGGCGCTGGCAACACTGACGGAACCAATCCAGTCTTTCCGGTGACGTCACAAAGCTGAGTTCATAAATAGCCGGACACCTTCCACGGAGCTCTCTCTTGCCAAGCAGCCGTGAAGATGACAAGAAGTGGATAAAGTGTCAACCTAAGTATCGTACTTGTATTTATTAGGTATCGTTATTAATTATGATTGTAAATATTAACAATCATAATTAATAATGCAGATCAGCTTTGTAATTAACTTTGCCGTAACTGACTAAGATTATTATCAGATTTGCTATCGAGGAGTGTACCTGTATTATTAGCATGTAGGTAATATGTGCAACATCTAATATAATATCATCTGTATTGTGTGAAATTGTAGCCTCAAAGATTATTATGGTGGGAATAATAAAGTGTTCGTATCATTAACCTGTTTGTTTCTATCACTTCAGAAATGTACTTTGCAAAAGCAAACTTTCGTACAATTTCCATTGATACCTTAGATAATGTTGTTAATTCATTCAAAAACATAGTATAAGTTTTCGAACTTTTTAGTCCATATAATGTAACGGGTGGACGACTACGGAACCCTACCTTGCGCGTGGCCCGACACGCACTTGGCCGGTTTTTTTATTCTTTAAAAACAGATTTTAGCATTTTATCCACATGTGTGCAAAGTAATTTTGAAATCCGAACGTGTTCCTAGTTACTTTTTTTAACATATTAACATGTTAAGGCCGTGTTCCCACTATCCGATACAATATCGGTGTAGAATTCGTTACCTATAAAAATGTATGGAAAACTGCTTAGTGCTCACACTATCCGATCCGATATCGGTCAGATTCGTATCGGATCCGATATCGGTTAGTGTGGGTGGACACAAAACAGCCAGGACAATTTTCGCCCATCTGTTTTTTTTTTTCTGGTGGTGTGAAAAAAATCAGTCCTTGGATTACAGATTTTATATTTTTAAATTAATTTTTTTTAAATAATTATTTTGAATTTTAAGTAAAAAAATATTTTTTATGCAAAAAATCGTCATTATACTCCATTTCGACTAATTTAGGGATAGGGATTTCAAATTTTACATTTATTTTGAATTTTAAGTTGGAAAATTTTTTTTTGCAATAAATCACAATAAGTGATTATACTCGATTTCGACTAAAAAAGATTTCAAATTATATTTTTATTTGAATTTAAAGTAATACATTTTTCACGCAATTTATTTACTTTAGCATTTGTTTTTAAATTTTGCTTAATTTTTTTTTCGTTTTTCTGTTCAAATTTAGTTTTTATTTTCTATTTTAATGAAATGAAAAATTGGAAGAAACCCATTTTTTTTTAAATTGTTTTGCTTTTGTTTTTCCTTTTTCTATTTCCTCGCTTTAGTGAGGTGAAAAGATTTGTGTTACACACGGCTGCAAAGTTATTTTACGTCTCGTGTGTTGCAACACTCGCTATGCTCAGGATTCTAATTTTGAACCACTCGCTTCGCTCAGGATTCTATTTTCGAACCCATAGAATCCATTCGCTAGCTCGTGGTTCAACCCTAGAATCCATTCGCTAATAACTATTTCGCTTTAATGCTTACTATGCCGCACTCTTGGCTTGGTGCTCAATGTAGGGTCTCGCTTATTTATGTTAACATTAGTTAGCTTATCCTTAAATACTTAACTTCAATACCTAGTTTTTCACAAGGTAGAAATATAGGCGTAGTAAATAAAATAACTATAGAAAACCCATTAGTATTTCAAAAGAATTCACAAAAGAGTCGTTTCACAAAAAAATTGTACATAGTTAAGGCGACGTGAGCTCAGCGCTTAGCTGCTTTCGAGGGGGTGAGGTGCGTGGCTTGAGGGGAGCAGGCGCGGGGTTAGCCGCTTGCCACCGGGCTCGCTGCCGATACCGACATGTCACAGTATAGTGTATAGCCAGTAGTACAACTCTTAGTCACTACAACTGAACGGGTAAACCATAAATGTAATGACCATTGTCAAGACGGCGCCATTATTCTGATGTATATGTCAATAGTTCAGTATAATCGAAACAATGCGAATGGCAACTCGTCATTTTTACATACCTACTTTCATACACCGTAATTAAATATTTTGACACAATGACAACACATCGTGGATTGTAATAAAATAGACTTTTTTATTTTATTCACCCTTATGTTATGATATAATTGTCAAATTGAGTTGATTTACATGTGTGTTTGATCATCTACTTGAAAAACAAAACGAAGTTATTGTTCCTTGCGAAGTATGTCTCAATATTGTTTTTGTATAATTTATTACAATAAAAGTCTTGTGAAATTAAAATATCCACACATAGAAAAATATAATCTATTTATTAATAAGTATTGTACTTGTCATAATTCAATATGAGCCACGAGGCGGGTCACCCTAGATATACAGGGTGGATATTTTTTGGGTCAGTGATGGCAGCTACCAGATCCCGTCCGGCTACGTGAAAATGGTCTTAGAAGAACTTCCTTCGATTTTGATTTTGAAATAGGCGTTTTCCTCGATTTGCCGCTTTTCTTGTCGGATTTTTTTTGGTCCCATACAAACTTTGGGTCCTGGATAGGAATTTGATCGAATGGCATCAAAAAAAAAGTTTATCAAAAATGATCTTTTTCTCGTACCCTGTATGTTTGTCCAAAATCTGTAAACGCCAATTTTCATTAATTTTAATTCGAGGGAAGGTCTTCTAAGACCATTTTCGCGTAGCAGCACGGGATCTGGTAGCTACTAGCTGCCCTCACTGACCCAAAAAGAAAATCCAACCTGTATATATATACCAATAACATTTACAAAACACTGAATTATTGCGCGCACACGCTTGAAAGAGGCCTGGTACGCAGTTTTAAAACCGGCCAAGTGCGTGTCGGATCACGCACAGCGAAGGGTTCCGTACCGACACCTAGCAGTCCACTAATAAAATTGAAAACATTAATAATTTCTACAATATAAAACGTGAAAATTTAAATCTATATATATATATATATATATATAAAAGGAGAGTGTTAGTGGGTATGTCCGGCCGTTTCTCCATGATCACCAACTGCCACCTTCTCATGGTTGCATTGCAGTGGTAGAAGGCCCTTGGTGTGCACTTGCAAGTAAGGGAGTTTGGTGGCGGTGGGTGGAAGTGGGTGGTAAAAATGGGGTAAATTTTAAATTTTCAATAGGAGTAAAAGAGACAGACGATAAGTGTGAAAGGGATAGACTGTATGTGTAGTACATTCCAATAATGCTAATGCTCTCGAACAGTGCGACAAGGACAGCATTGTTAGAGCGAGACCGTCATATTTTCCAGAACTTTCCGGGGCGTTCGAAATCCTTCTAGAACATGCTCGAAGGGTGAAGATGAAGACTCCATACAGACTTTCTAGACTTCTTCTTCTTCTTTTTTCTAGAAACTTCGATCGCGAACATTCTAGAACCTTCGGTACCTATGCCTATAGCTTGAAAACCCGTTTTCAGGCGGTTTCAGGATCCCTTATATCTGATATCAGTATATGGCGAAATTTCCAGCAGGATACAGCAGGACAGAGATAGCAGTAGTAGAACGATATAGCTATACAAAACATACGAAACATTCGAGAAGAGAGTGAGAGAGATAGCAGTAGTAGAGAGAGATAGCTATACTCGAAACATTCGAGAAGAGAGTGAGAGAGATATCTATACTCGGAACATTCGAAATGAGAGTGACAGAGATAGCAGTAGTAAAAAGAGGTAGCTATACTCGGAACATTCGAGAAATAAGAGAGTGACAGAGATAAGCACCATTGGAAAGAAACAAAAATTTCAGACGTAAATTTCAGTGCCTTAGAAGCGTTTTAGCAGGCTGAAATGTTATTTCAGGCCGTTTCAGGAGTAGCTCTATCACATATCATATGATCGAAATTTCACCCAAGACGCCGCCGTTTTCAGGCACCTGGGACATATTTTCAGTCCGTTTCAGGAGTAGCTCTATCACATATCAGATTATCAAAATTTCACCCAAAATGCCGTCGTTTTCAGGAGCCTGAAATATGTTTTCAGTCTTTTCAGGAGTAGCTCTATCACATATCAGATGATCAATATAAGTAGTAGTAAACCGGTGTAACAATTCAACAATTATTGCGAAACTTACACTTAATACGCGAGTGAAGCCGCGGGGCTAAAGCTAGTATTATATAAAGAAAGTCCATTGTGTCTATTTGTCTGTCCGTACACGCCAAAATAAATACCACCGTTAGTAAAAAAATGTATTACGTTGTACGTTGTGTCACGAGTATTGTCCTACTGTTATTCATAGACTGTGTTAGTTTGGCAGCGTCAAAGCGTTCCAATAAGAAGGTTTGATATACCTTTACCCACTATAATACGATATTGCATTACACTTACCATAGTTTGTGCAGTTTTCCTTCTATTGGCACCCACAATCTCGAGATGACGAAGTCTAGCAGGTTTCCTTTTATTAATTACCCATTTCTAATATTGAAATGTCAAGTGACGTTGAATTGACGCGCCGCACAGATCCTACCTCGAACGCAGCTCGCTGAGCACTGGACGGGCGGCCGCGCCGGTCGTGTACGAACGAGTTTGCAGAAATGAGTAGGTATTATCTTACTACAATTTTTTTTATTTATTTTAGTTAAGAAAAAGTAATCGATGAGTTCCATGAAGTAGAACATTACGCATTTATTGATATAATTTTCATGTTGATAGCTAATGTGCAAAAATAGTTATAACTATTTAAAGGTGTGGTTTAGACGCAAGTTCGCGATTTTTTTTTATTCAGCGAAAGTTGCGTAATCATGTTTTGAATCGATGTTTGTACTACAGAAAGGTCTCAAAATTGTTGTGCATATTTTTTGAAAACCATATCTTCATCTACAAACGCGTTAAGACTGCGTCGTGCAGGGTAAATTATCAGCGCCTGTCAAATTTCTATTTTTTTAAATTGTTTTCCCCAGTAACTCACACATACATATTTCACACACACTACTTCATTTTGTTGGCCCGGGTCATTGACTTAAAAAATTTTTAATAGGTATTTTCGGTTGTGTATTGCCACCAGTTAATCAGAGTTAAAAACTCCTTAGAGAAATCGAAATTGTCATAACTTGTCACTGTACAATGACAATGCTCTGTCAATTTCTGTAAGGAATACAAAGTTTTGATTTACAATATTTGATGATTTATTAAGGCATGACAAAAATGTAAAAATAAAAGTCAAGTTCTGATCTGTCACCAAAACCTTACTTCTGAAAATTGGGATTTGATTTTAGTAAAACGCTCCTAATTATTCATATACAAATAGATTAAAAGTGAGAAAAATTCTTGCATTATTTGGCTATTTTTTGTATGGTTTTGGTTTGCGCCGGAATTAATATATAAATATATATATATATATAAATAAATAAATAAATATTTGTGGACAATCTTACACAAATCAACCTAGTCCCAAACTAAGCAAAGCTTGTACTACTATGGGTACTAAGCGACAATATACATACTTTATACATACAGATTTAAATAGATACTTAAATACATAGAAAACATCCAAGACCCAAGAACGAATTCGAACCCGGGATCTCCAGCTTCTTAGGCAGGGTCACTACCAACTAAGCTAAAGCGGCTTTTATAGGTAATGCGAGTTTTAAGCGAAGATGCGGTTGTTTTATTTCGATATATATTATGTAATGAAATTTAATGAAAATTAATGGCAGTATTTTGAAATGAGTTTGTTAAGTATTCTTAAAACCTAATGATAATGAAATAAGTAGGACAAATATGACCAAGTAGGATTTAGTAAATCATTTTCACTATCTGTAATTGGAACTTGGCTGGCCGGACGCGCTATCGTGTGCATGGTTGAATGTACGAGTCCATAGTTATGTTATGACAAATTAGCTCTCATGTTCCTTCTTATAAGAACGATAATTGAATAGAATAATTAATGGAGTAAATTTTACTGAACTTTTAACACTACTTGGACAATGGTTGCGTATAGCTAAATCCATGTACATGCTGCATACATGCTGTAATGTAACAGTTATAATACTTATAATATACGCAATTGAAATTGCAATCTTACTATTATTTACTACGTTTACGTAACGTCCAAACAATTATTGCGACGTACTTTTTTTGTTTTTTCAACCTGATTGTGGCCTTATAGGTCGGGCCCAATAAATCGATAGGAGTGCGCGGTTGGAAAGTGGCCTGGGGAAAATCGAGGGGAAACCTCCGACACGACCACGCGGGAGGTTTAAACACTGGGATACTCTAAGAGTTGGCGCTCCAGTGAGATTGGTTACGCGGCTTCTACCGAATCTGAGTTGTGAGTGGAATCGAGCTACTTACTGGGAGTTTTGTCGCTGGTTCACTAAACTCTACTAGGCCCGACCTGGGTCGGACTGACTCTACCCGGTGTGACGTACTTACGTTTATCCAAAGACTACAACGTATATAATAAAGTACGTATATCCGTATATCCAAAATCAAAGCAGTGAACCAAATAATTTCAAACCATAAAAAACAATCAAATAGAAATTAGAAACCGTACCTACTTACAGACCTGCAGAAATAAGTAGGACTACATACCTACATATATTTTGTATAAGACTCAGATTATACGTCGTCGTTAGAGATATAACCAAGATAAAAAAAACACATTTATATTTTCATTCTATAATTAGTATGACCATGCGGCTTCGACAATACAATCTTCTGCTGCTTATTTACTTTCTTTGTTGTGTGACACTGCAGATTGATAATCCACGATTCCTGAAGTTATATCACGACATCGGAGATAAAATGCTATACGATAAATAAATAAATCGGAGATATATTTAGCCATTAAATGTATTCCTATTTGACGAGAAAGCGTGAATATCCACACAAATTTCAATAAGTATTCCAATCCAATCAATCCAATCAGTGGGTTCTTCAATGCTGAGGATCGTGACCGCTATGTCTCTGGCGGGGAGTGCAGATGGCTCGCCAGTGGTTCCGATGATGCGCTGCATGCAGCGCCTGGTGTTCTCGGAGTCCGGCGAATTTGGAGATTTTTTCAATCCACCTGGCTGGCCCGAGCTCGTCTATCCTCCACCTTTCTCGTCATCATGAATCATGATGTACTCGAGGCTAATAGGTACGACGCGCGATATGTCCAAAAATGCCAGTAGATAAGTATGCGTTGTTGGCAAACTGTCGAGAGGCGTGTGTGTATGCGTATTTGGTGTTCGATATCAACATTAGATACGTAAAATTATTGAAATATAAAGAAAGAAAAATGTACACAAATTTTCATTTGAAGTAAGTGACAAATGTCATTACGTTATAAAGATGTTCCGTCAGGGTGACCATTCATTGAAATTAATTTCCATTGTAATGAAACGCATCGGCAACCTTTTAGCGTCTAGAATGCGTTTTCGGGAAGGAAAACATTATAATTTGAACGCATAAGTAAACTTTCGGGACCAAACACTGTATGTTCTCTAAAAAATAAAAGGCTAATACCAAAAATTCCATGTTAAAAGGTTCTTAAAACGCCACACGTCAATATTTATTTACCCTACTTCAATTAATACAATCTTTGTGTGTGGTATACATATTGTATTCGTATACGGGCAAAATGTCAAAAACAGAGCTGTCAAAGCGAAAAAAGGAGCATGCGTCTGCTCTCACCGAGGGCCAATGCCCATCTGTCGATTTTTCGAAAGTATGGTGGCAGGGAAAATGTATGGAAAAGTCACTAAAGTTTAGATTTACGTTTGAAATTCTCATTGGTCTTTGCGAGGAAAAATGTGAAAAGTGTGATAACTTATAGTGAATACTTTTGAGATTTGTTTGAGTGTGATTTTGAAACGAAATAATAGATTTTTCAATTCAATTTTGCCTAAACGCCGACACGCGTTCTTCTCATTTTTAGTGCAACTTTACGGTATTGTATTTATTAAAGTTTAATTTATTATAGATTACTAATAGTGATAACTTGTAAACACACTCTTTGTGATAATAATTACATATATTTTATATATTTTTGTAGAGAATTGTGACCTCCACAGATTGAGAGGTGAAGGCTGTTTTTGCTAAATATGCTCGGCGCCCTCTTAAAAGGCTTCAAAAACTCTGTTCTCTAAGCTCACGTCACCTGGGCTTAATGAAAACAAAATTAGGTACGATCGCGTCCTTTGTGTAACGAAAGTTAGCATTACAAAATATATTCAATGAGTCATCGTTACACAAAGGAATCAATAGTTAAGTTTTGTTTTAATTAAAGCCCTTAACTATTACCCTTATATATTTTTTCAAAACGTCTCAAAACTCAATTGCCTTTGAGTTATAAAATCACGTAGCATCTGTGGTTTCAATTTCTTTCTACCCTACTAATGAGTTTTTAAAGACCTTACACATTAGTTGTTGCCGCGGCCGATTTACTCCTACACACAGACTACCTACTAAGAATTTTATACTACGGTGTATCTCCTTCTCCTACACATAATAGGTACGATACGAGGTGATATCTACGAGTCACTCTATAGAGACCGGCACGGTAATCACGTCACGTTTTCGACCGTTAGTACGATAGATTTAAATGTCAAATCCCATACTAAAACTGACATTAAATACGTACCAACGGTAGTACATATCGTTACGTGATTACCCCGCGGGAAAAATAAAACCCCGCTCGCACCCCTACCCCTCGGCGCTATCTTGTCTTCTTGTCACAGACTAACAGTTGGAGTTGATTTGATAACATTTCGCTACCCGTGATTTAATAGTACATCCTACTTAACAAGGGCGCTAAAATAAAGAATGTCTCAAATCGCAGGTATTTGACGCTCGAGCCGAAGGCAAGGGCGATAAATAGGCATACCTATGAAGCCATAGGCCAGAGGCTCAGATCGTGCTCAGATCACATCTGATCTGAGCACGATCTGAGGCTTCCTTTATTACCGCCCGTGATAAGTACAACATTTACAGTTATTTGTTTGCTGGTTGGTATGTATTATTGTTTTTGGTTCATGGAAAGTGGAAACAATGCGCAACCCAAAATATTGCGTATAGCGACAGGAACAGGACGCATTTTTACATTATTTCCCAGTGTGTGTAAACTGTGTTAAATTGAAATTTTAATACAGTTCATTTGGCAGATTTATGTTTCATGTTGTAGGATGCATGCGCGCCAAAAGCCTAACGAATTAATTCCTTTTAATATAGTTAGTTTGCCGTAAGAGTGTTTTCATTGAACTATTCCACACCGCCGTTACCTAAACCTATAATGTTCGATTCAATGTATCCGAAGGTCGTGAAAACGACGAAATCTGTTATTATTTTATACGTGTCTTAAAGACGAATTAAACGCCTTAACTGTGATCCAAATCTTGGTCCTCATAGCCTTATGTTACAAGTCCCTGCCAAAATAAATAAATAAATATAGGTACACAATATGTATATATGTCATAGGTAGGTAAACTACCTACCTTGAATATGTTTCGGGTATTTGCATGCTACAATAACCGTTAGTCCGTTACCTAAATATGTATTATTTACACACTTCATAATACTTGCCGACTAGTTTCATAATATTCTGAAAAATAGGATTTCTGGGATTGAAGTATGGGATCTAGGAGTAGTACATACGTGGTACAGTCAGCCCATGAAAATGTTGAGCATACTTAGAACCTTGTCACATCGAAATCTAATATTTAGACTGAAACGTCATAAAATTTGAAACCTCTTTAATTTGACAAAGTACAAAAGTGCTCAACATTTTCGTTGGCCCACTGTACATACTTATTGGTGAATAGTTAAAACAAAACTGAACTGCGATAGTACCTAATACATCTTCAACGTCATCTGAACCCACTCGATGTTAGAATATCTCGAAAAATCGAGTAGTCTCCTTCCATTTTTATTGATCCACAGAGGCAATTTAGGATTAATGACGCAATTGTGATCCCTGTACATAAATAATCAATCGCCGGGATTGAATATATTATGCGCGGCGTGAATCGCATGATCCATCATTGCAATCGGGACAAATTATCTAAGCGGCGGCGTGTATGGATGGATTAAGAGAATTTCTACAGGCGTCATTTTAAACGTATAGAGGACTACGAGTACCTAGCTTTTGCTTATGACTTACGATGCGTGTAGGTACACGGGTAGTAAGTCATTTGCTTTGTAGAATAGAAATGGTGCTCCTGGCAGGGTGCAAAGCGGGTGGAGGGGGTAGCCTAAACGATCACAGCGCTCGCTACGGCTAAAATTTACATTTTGTCGGTGACTTGAGCTGTCAAATCCATATTGCAGTAAACATTTTCTAATCGTTTTTGAGATAAATTTAATATGGCCCTAGTAAAATGTGTTATTGTGAATTGTAAAAACACCACAGAATAGCGACTGTAACTTTTACCAATTTTCAAGACCGTGGTGGAAACGAGACCAAAGAAATAAGTGGATAATTGCCGTAAGAAAAAAAAAGTAAGTCACGTAACCTGACCACAACAACTGAAAACAACAATTTTAATGTTATTGGCAATAATGTTACTGACTACCATCGTCCAATATTGTCTAATATAGTAAAATAACACAAGATTTCATTATTATTTTTTCACAATATTTACTTACTTCTCGCTTGACAGCTATGACATAATGTCCATAATGGCCACCTGTCCGTGGCGCTGTCGTCGTGCACGGTCCCATGGTTAAATATATACATGAAAAGTGGATATGTACAAATTACATTATATACATATATACAATAGATAGTAGACTAAGGAAGAAACGACAATAGAGAGATCTCTCAGGGACCGAAGTCCTATGAAAGTTGGTTGGAAGTTCTATTATATGCAACTGACTTAAGAAACTTCGATAGCGCGTTGCAGAACATGTCAGATTTGACGGTTGCCTAGCGACGCCACAGCTTCTTTGATGGGACAGACTATCCCATCAAAGAAGCAAGTAACATATAACAAATCATATTAAGCAATTGAAGAACGTGGTGCATGAGATGAGAGTTAAGGATCAGCCTTGAAGGATCTTTGTACCTTGACCATTACAAAAATTAACACTTTAAAGTTTAATGTCACGCCAACAAATTCTTGAATCAAAAAACGGTTATAGAAACCTTACAATATTTTTGAAAGAGCTATCCACCACCAATTGCACCACCACTTTACGTGTAGAGGAGGTATACTAAAAAAAAACTTTTATTTTCTTGATTTTATTCTACTGCTTTGTCGACGTCATTGATATGTATACTCATGCTAAATTCCAGCTTTCTAGTATAGTAGAAATTATTTAAAATGTCCGACATTTTATAAAACTTGTCATTGGACTTTGAATCTTCACGCTTGGATAGTAAAGTCGCTTTTTGAACGGCTTAATTTGATACAACTCTGACAGTTCAAATAATTTTAAGTATAATAACGGTTGCTGAGCTAAGCTACGAACGGACACGGCGAAACTAAATGGGTTCCTTGTTTACTTTACGGAACCCTGAATGGAAACCAATTTTTTTTATATTTTCTGTTTTCAGTTACATAATGTAGTTTGTTAAGTATTCGCCAAAATTAAAATCTTCGAAAATTGCCAGATTTACTCTAGTAAGTGGAGTGCATGATCCAAATGTCGGGGGTAATGTAGTTCGTAATAGGTGCTGTTAAGCCGTTTGCCAATGAGATGTAGGAGTATGTATTTAAGGGGCCATACTGTGAGGTCCCGTTCAAAATATTCTCATTAGTTAATTCCATTGTATATGATCGAGCTAACTTCTTAGGCTGCATTAAGACACAGGCGTGATTTGGAGAGCGGGGCAGGTCCCTGCCCCTTGCTAATGGTTCCTCGCCCCTATTACCTACCCTTACGCCGCGTGCCGCGTAGGCACCGTCTGAGTTAAGCGACAAGCCTTTAATTGCGTAACTTTTCGAACGCGTGTTAGTACATCTCAGCTGTAATTCTCAAATTAAATAACTTCTATAAAAAAAAATCAAAGTAGTTTTGTCCCAAGCCACCGCCTGCGTGGTCGTGTGGAAATCTCCGACACGACCACGCGGGCGGTTTAAGCACTGGAATACTCTAAGAGTTTGCGCTGCAGAAAGATTGGTTGAACGGCTTCAACCAAATCTGAGATGTCAGTAGAATCGAGCTACTGGGAGTTTTGTCGCTGGTTCACTGGCCTCGTTCTGCTGTGAAGAGTCCAGCTAAAAACTCAGCCAGGCCCGATCTGGGTCGGACTGAGTTTTTATAGCTTCAAGGGACCTATTTAGGTAATCCTGTGGCATATTAATTTTAACGCAATATCTACACAACAATTCATAAAGGACGGATTGCATCTCAAAACCAATGCTGCACACTATCTCGTAGTTAACAAGTACGTGGCGGTCTAATGTGGATGAACCAAATTGCGGTCTGTGAGGCCGCGCCACACAGAATGTACGTACATATTATTGGCCAATCGTACCACGAAGCCAATATTCCAGCTCTTGACGGTGAACGAAATTTGAAATTGAATATTGGGCACGGACACTGAATTTCTACTGAAAAACATCGGAAGTTGGCCGAGCACTGAGCTTTAATGCCCGGAATACACGAGGCTAGTTTTTCAAGCCAGGATAGCAAGCTAGTGCTAGTAAGAAAAGATAGACGCTAGTGACTATCTTCGTGTATACAAAACTAGTTTACTTCCAATCTAGTAAGGATAGTTTTTAGTAGCTTGCCGTTCTATTTTTTGAGCTAGTAGCGTCCCCGCACCACTGATTTCGCTATCCTGGCTTCGAGCTTCGAGTGGCCGGCGAAGCTAGGATCTGGCTGCTAGGATACCTGGCTGGCTTAAAATTACTGGCATCATGTAGACTGCAGTAGCATATGTCCAAGCGAGGACAGTATTGCTAGCTTAATAGCAAGCTATCTAGCTTGCAATCCTGTGGGGCTAGCATAACATGCATCTCGTCTCTACTCGCGCGCGAGATAGGCTACCTGTCACTGTCTGATTAATGCTGTCAAAAAGTGACAGGTAGCTTATCTCGCACGCGAGTAGATACGGAATGCATGTTGTGCTAGAGGGGCTGCTTTGAAAGCTATTCGTGTATTCCGGGCATAAGTAATCCTAATGATTATTGTGTGTATAGTCAGTGCTTAGTAGCCTGTCGCTGTATAGTCAGTAGTCAGTCACTGGCGCCAATAGACGGTGCGTCAGAATACCTACTGACTCCATGTAATTATATTTTATCTGGGTGTCTATTGTTTGCCCGAAATTCATATGGAATAATTTCAGTTGCTCGATAAACATTTGCCCGATTTTTATGTGCCCGAATGGTTCATTTACTAGAAAAATCGTTTGACATACTCTTGTATTCCCGAATATTACATGACAGAATGATACGAATGCCATACGTATTGTTATCCATATTATTAAGTGCAATAATATTATTTAACAGAATATTTAAAAGCCATACTAAATACAGTTTCTTTCCGAAATAATCCTAACTATGAATTTCCTTATTAAATTTCTGTAGGCGCTCGAAAATAATTGCATCATGCATGCATGCAAACAGGCAAGTATGCATGCATGATGCATGCAAGCAAGCAAGCAGGCAAGCAAGCAAGCAAGCATGCAAGCATGCAAGTTATTCTGCTCGTTTATAAAAAAATAACCTCGAAGAGGATAGCGGGAGCAAAGCTCCCGCTATCCTCTTCTAAGCTATCCGTGATCCGAGTCGGATTAAGTAGTAAAGTAGCTTTTCAAACAAGTTTTTCTGCTCTTTTATAAAGAAATAACCTCGAAGAGGATAGCGGGAGCACAGCTCCCGCTATCCTCTTCTAACCTATCCGTGATCCGAGTCGGATTAAGTAGTAAAGTAGCTTTTCAAACAAGTTTTTCTGCTCTTATTTAAAAAAATAACCTCGAAGAGGATTAAGTAGTAAAGTAAGTTTTCAAACAAGTTTTTCTGCTCTTTTAAATTTCATTAAAATTATGGATTTTCATTCTCAGCTATTCGATTCGAACAGTAGAGATGGATGGCAAATAAAAGTATAGCATGTGATAATTATGGATTACAATGATTATGGAAAAAGATATTATTGGAATTGATATTATGGGAAATAAAGATTCTGGCATTTGATTAATATGGTAAATAATGAGTATGGCATATGAAATTATAAGAAACAATATTATGGCAGTTGAATAGTATGGCAGTCAAAATTCGGGCAACTGAAATTCGGGCAAGTAAGGGTTTCCCATTTTATCTACACACATATCATAAATCCTCTAATATGCGTTCGGAAACCGTAGAAAATGACTCTCATTTCAACATTCAATGAATTTATGGCAATTTTCTTATCTGTGGCTAAGGCTACAGCAGTAATAAAATATTTCATTTTAATCTCATATATGATGTTAAAATATTACGTCAAACAAAACTGTCAAAACTTAAATGTCAAAGTTGACATGTCCCTATTCTAGTATCACTGAAAATTCAAATTCAGTCGATGCGAAATGTCAGCTCGATGTTTTTTTAGTATATATCGCACGAAATTTGAGCTAGAACGACATGATCACATCAGAATAAGGACTCTTTACTTTTTAAAATAACATTCAGGTATCGGTTGCCAGTTCTGATTTCGATATTTCCACAACCGTGCAAAAAAGGTCGTATTAACACAATTATTGTATTTATTTACTACGGTTTCTGAACCCATCTTAGAGTAATTATAATATGTGTGTAGATAAAGTAATGTATGCAACTGTACATAATTAGGCATTAAAACACTCGTGTGACCTTATTATGAAACTCGCCTTCGGCTCGTTTCATAAAACACACTCGTGTTTTAATGCCCCTCATTATGTACCAGTTGCATAAACTACTATTTTATGCCAGTCCACCCTCGATTTGGAACAGCCTAACATTAAATTAATTTCGTATCACAGAACCGTATCAGATTGTTCCTGATTCCTCGCCCGGGCACGGAATCGATAGTAGTTATGTCCGGAATGTAGGGAATGAAAGCGGGTGGTTATAGCAGCTAAATGGACCGTCGTCTGCTCGTGTGCCCATCCTATATACACAGACACACTGTGTGGTATTATGACACACCTCTTGATGACTGCACATGATACTTTCTACTTAATACTTTGACGACCGCTTTAGCTTAGTTGGTAGTGACCCTGCCTACGAAGCTGGAGGTCCCGGGTTCGAATCCCGGCCGGGGCATTTAATTGTGTGATGAGCACGAATATTTGTTCTTGGGTCTTGGATGTTTTCTATGTATTTAAGTATTTATTTGTCTATATAAGTATGTATATCGTCGCTTAGTACCCATAGTACAAGCTTTGCTTAGTTTGGGACTAGGTTGATTTGTGTAAGATTGTCCACAAATATATATATATATTTATTTATATATTTAAGCGGCCTACTCACAGCCCTAAAATCAGAGGCGATACGATAATCATATACGATTTACCTACACACGAGGTGATCTAGGGTGCTCCCCACCACTCTCCCGATATCGCCACTGATTTTAGGGCTGTGAGTAGGCCGCTTTAGATGTAAGCCACAGGATCGCTGTTTGCGAGCGTCTAAAGGCTGCGGTGTCCGCTTACCATTAGGTGATCCGTACGCTTGTTTGCCACCGTCGTATTAAAAAAAAACCAATATCACCAATTTTAAACATTTCTTTCAGGTTGCCGACAAGAGAAATTATATCGTCTCGGCAACCTATAAGAGAATTTTTTAAAATTGGTAAACTTGTGCCAGGAAACAAGGCCCATAATTACACTTACCTTATAAATTAAATTAGATAGATATCACGTATCTTTCCGGCGCCTCTGACGGCCAAAGCTCGAGGCAAAAACTGAGCCCTCGTCAAGGGCTTACTTTTTGTGGGACCCCTTCAACCTTCAGGGTAGGTAATAAATATGTGTGCGCCGTCATTATAATGTAATATCTTGCTCATATAACATTCTCTCTCAAATATTTCTCCGTATAGTTAATGCCAAAAATACTAATATAAAATAAATAATCGTACCTCATAACATAATACGGTCGACAATATCGAGCCTAGAAACGAGTTTGATGAAAGTTAGGAATGTTCATTGGATCGGCGCTCGGTTGTTTTATGCGTCAAACGCATGCGTTTCCATATAAATCCATTCAACGCAATGCGTTTGACGCAAGGTATTTATATGGAACGCATGCGTTTGACGCATAAAACAACCGAGCGCCTTAACCTCTGAAAAGTAAATATTTGTGGACAAATAAATATTTGTGGACAATCTTACACAAATCAACCTAGTCCCAAACTAGCAAAGCTTGTACTATGGGTACTAAGCGACGATATACATACTTATCTTCTTTATATATATAATTCTTCTGTACGTGTGTTAGTTTCATATCTCCTCCTAAACGGCTGCACCGATTGGTATGAAATTTTGTGCGTATATTTGTGTTGGTCCCGGAAAGGTCAATTGAGACAATTGGACCCGGCAGGTGGCGTCGTTTTCGTGTTTTCGGTAAAAAACGGATCTGCTGAACATTTGTGTATCATAGATAGCGTAGAACAAACTCTTTGGCATTTGACGGAATAAGACATGCGAAGTCACTTGCGTCACTGATATATTTCTATCAAACAAATGGAGTAAGCGATATTTATTTATTATTGTAAAATTATGGTAGAGTGGACGTAAGGCAATTTAATATATAAATAAATCTTGAATTATAAAATCAGTTCAGTTCACACGCGGCGAACAAATATGAATGCAGGAATATGGTTTACGGGAAAATGCAAGTGTAAGTGACCAAATTACCACACAATCCACACAACGGTTTAAATACATTACGTATTACATACGGCCTTCTTCGGCCTAACACTTTAAGGCAAAGACAGGTGCGCCAGAAAATCCGAAAACTGGCACAGTCTTCAAAGTATTGAGCACTGACTAGACTACCACAAGGCGGAGTGGAAGATACAGTCGAGTTCATTGATATAAAGGTAAGTATACACTTTTTTACCTAATCGAATGCGGTCGCCTACAATTTGAAAGCAAAAGCATTCGATTAGGAAAAAAAGTGTATACATATTAATGAAGTTGACTGTGCCTAAAGAGCTACACAGGCGCTTCAACGGGGCCCGTACGGGGCCCGAAATAGACTGCTCGCGTCTGTGAACTGGGTACGTTGCGGGGAAACCGAAGGTTTTGTCTGTGCAATCGCAGACGAAGTTATCATGCATGACGAAGAATTACTGGAAATATATCCTAAAAGCGGTACCTACTGTCGACATTTGTCGGGCATGCCGCCGTCCAGGAGTGTCACTCAGGCATATCGTTTTCGGTTGTGGTCATCATCCTAACGGCAAGTACTTGGACAAAGACAAACAGTGTCCTTTTTTAACCTGACTTCGGCTTTATAGGCCGGGCCCAATAGAGTCATTAGGGGCGCGCGCTAGGTGAGTGGCCTAGGGAAAATCCAGAGGAAACCTCTGACACGACCACGCCGGAAATACCCTAAGAGTTTGCGCTTCACTGAGATTGGTTGAGCGGCTTCCAGCCTTATGAATAACAGCCCAGTATTTTTATCTCAGGAGCGCATAAATCCTGCATGGTTTGAAAATACAATTCGACCAGGTAGGTGGCACTGCTTTTCCGGGCAGGACGACGTCTGCCGGGTCCGCTAGTCTATATATATAAAGTTGATGGGTGACTGATTAATCACCGCCCCGCCGAAACTGCCGGTCCTAGAAATTTGAAATTTACACTATAGTTAGGTTATATAACGGAGGCAAGGGATAAGACGGGATTTTTGGAAATTCCACCCCTAAGGGGGTAAAACAGGGGTGCAATGTTTGTATGGGGGGCAATAATTTTTTAAAGGTATAGACTTGAAACTTTGTACAAAGACTCCTTAAAATAAGACAATGAAAGTTATATCTGCGTTTTTAAAATTTTCGTCTCCTAAGGGGTTGAAAATAGGGGTGAAATATTGTATGTGGAGCAATTTTTTTTAATGTGATAGTCTTCAAACTTTGTATAAAAGTTCCTTATAATAATGGAAAAAAGTAAATTCAGCGTTTTTTAAAATTCATCCCTTAAAGGGGTTAAAAAGGGGTTCAAAGTTTGTATGGGGAGCAAATTTTTTTTTAAATGTGAGACTTCAAATTTCTTACAGAGACTCTCTGTTTAAATACAACAAAACTAATTTCAGCGTTTTTTGAAATTCATCCCTTAAAGGGGTTAAAAAGAGGTTCAAAGTTTGTATGGGGAGCAAAATTTTTTTAAGTTAGAGACTTCAAATTCCTTACAGAGTATCTGTTTAAATACAACAAAACTAATTTTAGCGTTTTTCGAAATTCATCCCCTAAATCGCTTAAAAAAGGGTTCAAAGTTTGTTTGGGGAACAATTACTTAAACTGAGAGACGTCCATTTCGCAAAGAGATTGTCTGTTTAAATACAACTAAACTGATTTCAGGATTTGTGGATTTGGATAGATGTTTGAAACGAAATTTCTACAGGTCCATAATTAAATATGTACTGTAACGAATAGATAACGACAAGATACGTGTCAACTCACACAAAAAATAGCCTAAGAACCTTTGTTTTGAAGAAAATTTGAGAATTTGGGTTGACCGATTTATATCTGTACGGCATAATATTAATAATTTGGTCTCACGCTCAAAAGAATAGCGATAAAATTCTACCGCGATGACCGAGCTCTACGCAGACGAAGTTGCGGGCAACAGCTAGTATAGATATAAATAGATACTTAAATACATAGAAAACATCCAAGACCCGAGAACAAATATTCGTGCTCATCACACAAATAAATGCCCCGGCCGGGATTCGAACCCGGGACCTCCAGCTTCTTCAGGGTCTCTACCAACTAAGCTAAAGCGGTCGTCAAAGTACCGGTGCACCAAAGGGGTAATTGCGTAACTTTTTGAACGACCTTTAGGATAAATTAACTGACATTAACATTACAGAGAGTACGTACCTACGAAACGTTACACAATCTACCTGCTGGACCGAATAGTCGCCATCTTGGAAAAAGTAAACACCATTGGTCTCCCGCCAGCTCCTTTTTGGTGTGTCTCTGCTCCGGTAACCGTCTTGCGGGGATGCGGGGTCTTGTCAATTATTAGACTTCGTGTTTAACATGCTGTTGATTCAATGTCCCAATAAAATAAAATGAATATATAAACAGGAACGCCTAAGTTTGTACGAATCGAATAGTACGATTTAGGGCGTGACAGAAGGCATCCAGCTGGTAGTAAATCGTGAACGAACTGAAGTACGCGGAGACTGGTTTGCACATAAAAACTTGTAAAATAAATAACTTTTATGGGATTCTAAACGACTTACAAACCGGCTCGAATTTTTACCCTATAGTGCCACAATTCGGTTTGTCACTTTCGGATACCATTCACATTTCAAAATAGATATCATGCTCTTTCTTCCGACATATTCGCTCGACGCGGAAAAAAGAGAGTGCAGAATGCAGTAGCTCTAGTATAAGTTTTTTCGAAACATTAACTAATTCGAACGCGTTTGCGTTTTGTCTCAAAATGTATGAAAGTGGTATGAAAACGTGAACAGCGCCTCTGGTGGTCACTAGTGGAAACTAAAACAGCGAGTATAACATTTGTTGCTTACCGATGAACGCGCGTATTTCAAACTCGGTGAGAGCGTTTTCATACATTTTGAGACAAAACGCAAACGCGTTCGAATTAGTTAATGTTTCGAAAAAACTTATACTAGAGCTACAGATCACATTGAAATGTGAATATGATGCTATAAATAAAGTAACGAACTATAAATCCGCTTGGACGTTTTTATTTTTATGGACTTGGGGCACAAGTGGTAAAAAAGCCCCTCTCTAGCAACACAATAAAATTTGTCATATACTTATGGGTTATGATCATTTTGTAGCCAAATCGCTGCACTTTTTGATGAAAGCAAACCGCTTTGCACAGTGATAGTATGAGATGATATAAATAAGTCATTTTTTCGAGGCAACTAAAGTTTCACCCCATAGGAAGCAAGGTGGCGCCACATAAAATATAAAAAAAATTAAAAAATCTGTAAGCTCAATGGGTACACCAATTTTTTTTTATTTTTTATATTTTAAGTGGCGCCACCTCGCTTCCAAAGGGGTGCTTGAGTTGTTTCGAAAAAAAACCACTTATTTTGGTTCCTACTATCACTATGCAAAGCGGCTTGCTTTCATCAAAAAGTACAGGATTTTTTTCATAACCCGTATGACTAGTGGAAAAAAATCAGGGAATATAACGATTATTTTGCTACAAGTACCTAATTCAACTGCCAGAAAATTGTAACAAAATACGGCGACTTTGAACTAATGTGGAAGTGGAATGTACCTTATGTACGTCTTATTATGAGAAGGGTCGTCTGATAGAATTTCCTGTCTCGTAA
Organism: Cenopis cana; assembly: GCA_951800055.1. Classification (NCBI taxonomy): domain Eukaryota; kingdom Metazoa; phylum Arthropoda; class Insecta; order Lepidoptera; family Tortricidae; genus Cenopis; species Cenopis cana. The sequence continues at coordinate 14,337,724 of OX637476.1, read as the reverse complement.
ACGTCACAGATAGAGCTGTAGGAATGTGGTATCGGTTAGGAACATTTTGTCTCTTCTTCGAATTTTCTCGAAAATTATCTTTACTAAACGGAAGTCCCGTTTAGTAAAAATAATGTTCGAGAAAATGATTAATGCAATCATTAATTAATGCATTTATTAACCTCTTTGAGGTGTCAACGTTTCGGATGTGACTTACCGGGTAGAGTCAGTCCGACAGGTCGGGCCTAGCCGAGATTCTTTCTTCTGGATTTAGTGTTTTTTTTTAACAAGTTACCTATTTTAGTTTACAAGCCGTTAAGGTTCGTTTGCCCTTATCTGTCACTGATATTTACGTATGTGAGACCTTCTCCTATTTAGTCACGTCACTCTTGACCGGTTTAGTGGAAAGCTTGACAATCCGTCGCCATTCGTCGACTTTACTCCGACCTTCTAATCTAACGCAGGCGAAAATTAGACCATGTTGAGATTAAGCCTGTTTGCCCACGATGTTTTCCTTCACAGAAAAGCCACTGTTAAATATAAAATGACATTTCGTACAGTGGTACAGAGCCAGATGTTAAATGCAGAAAAGTTCGGTTTTCGGTTGCTACTCAAAGAATCACACAGCAGTTTCGGCATTAAAAAATATTTTAGGGCAGCTCTAGTCATTTCACACCGGTTGCCCGTCCTCAATAGATATTTTTTTCGCTTAAATTTTTATCACTTTTCATAGATGACGGCCCCATTGTAGCTGAACTAAACAAAACCTTCTAAAAAAGTAATACAGGTTTTATGAGCTGGAATTTCAGAAAATAAGTTTCAAATGTAGTTTCCAGGGAATGCATTAGGTAGTCTACATCAAGTACGAGTTATTATTATGCTAGTCTGTAACGAGAATAAAAACGAGTACGAGTGAAACTTTTTTTTCATTTTTTGACACGTGTATTAATGATCACACAATGTACTGAACTTTAAATGTACGTAATGTAATTTCGGAGCGTAGTCTTATGGTGGGATTTTAACTTAATGATACCCACTGAATAATGCTTAGTAAACCTACTTCCGTTCAGAATGTTTTCTACATAGGGTGACACCACCAGTAATGGACAAGGCCCAACGATGTACATTAACTCTTAAAAAAAAACTAGCTGGGCTGGCACAACGACCCAAAATGGGTCTTGGCCTCCGACACAAGAGCACGCCACTTTTCTCGGTCCTGCGTATGCTCTCTTCACCTGTAGATCTTCTCCCATCCTCTCTAGATGGCCAAGCCAGTGAACACGATGTGCTTTGGACTCCCCTATAATGTTTGCTTCGGCTACCAGCTCTTCTATTTCTTCCATTACATTAACTCTTATGTAAAAGAAAATAAGTCATTCATTTTTAGGGTTCCGTACCTCGTAAGGAAAAAATGGAACACACAATCGCTTTGTTTTCGGTCCGTCTGTCTGTCAAGACCCTTTTTCTCAGGAACGCGTGGAGGTATCAAACTGGAATTTGTATCAAATACTCAGGTCTACTGTCCTTTGGAGCTGTGAAAAAATCACACTTCTAAGCCAACGCAATCAAAAGATACCTACAGCCGTTTATGCCGCAAATTTTCGACACTCGCAAGGGAATCAAAACCTACAGGGTACTTCCCGTGAACTCAGAACCTTGAAATTTGGTACGAAGCAACGTCTTATAGCACAGATAAAGGAAAAATTGGGAAAACCGTAAATTTTTAGTTACATCATATAATAAAAATCGTTTATTATTATTGGGGAACGGGACTTAATCGCGTACAATTATAACTAATTTACATTTTTTAAGGTTTTGCCCGACGTTTCGAATGTATCACAACATCCGTGGTCGCGAGCTGACTGGCGTGAACCCGTGCGGCTAGAAGATGTTGATACCCGCTCACGCCAGTCAGCTCGCGACCACGGATGTTGTGATACATTCGAAACGTCGGGCAAAACCTTAAAAAAGGTTAATTAGTTATAATTGTACGCGATTAAGTCCCGTTCCCCAATAATAATGTGTGAAAATCGTGTAAGTTTAAATCAATAAAATCGTTTATGCCGCAAATTTCCGAGTCAGCGGCATTTCTCCCCACTTTTGCCCTCTCTTAGGCTCGAGTATCACAAGTGGACAAAGGAAACATACTTCTTGTTAGAGTATCCTAGACGGCACCACAGATCAGTATAATAGTATTACATACCGCCACCGATCCGCTACGTCCTTACGCTATCCCGGTCGAAATTATGATCACGGATCCGTGTCACCGGCATAGCAGTAAGGGATCTTCCTAATACAACGCGACGCGGTCGCGCGACGTGATTGTCAATTAGGACACCTGTTCGCGTTCAATATGTTTGATCGCAAGTTCGCGCGAACTTGCGATGATCGCGTAGTCGCGTTGTATTAGGACGACCCGTTAGGACGAAATCGTCTGTAATCGTAAGCTCTATTCGTTACAATTTGATGGTATGGTACGTTTGACAAGATTCGATGGCACCATATTTAAGGATGGGTTTCACCACTTTTGAGTTTTTTAAAACCATCTAAGACATAGAATATCTATAGTGTAGGTATAGTGTCTAGTTAAATTAGTAGACAGTTACAAAACCTGATAGAAAAAAAACGCGAAGTTACCCCTTTTTGGAATGTTTTTTCAATATTACGGCTATATCACTGATATTTTACATTTAATTTTTTTACTCAATTAAATACCCTAAATAGTTATAATCATAATCATTTATTCACAATTTAAAAAAAATTACATGTCAACACAGTAAATTAAAATTAATTCTATCAAATTAATTACATAGTCAAATTCGTAGGGTTTGCTTTGATAAAATGATTGGTTTAATGACTATTTTTAAATGTTTACGAAAACTACGCGCAGAGCTTCCGTAGAGAGCGGGATGGTTAATTGCAAACTCACGCGTGTTACAGCCGGGACATTTGCAATGGGGATATCTCCCCTTAACTTTGATCGGTCTGTAATTGTACTAATTGTAGTTGTGCAACCCGCCCTTAGTCACGTGTCACTGGCACTGAACGTGTTCACGGTACACTTACCATGAGTTTGCAATGTTTGCATTACCGTACTCGCTAGCGACTGCGTAAATGATTTATTATGGCGATTCTTAATAGGGATGTTGACTCAAAATTTATTATTACTCCATACGAAAGAATACATACAACTATTCCAAAAAGTGAAAATCCTATTCAAATATCTCAAAAAATAACGAAACTACAAACGTTAGAATGTTTTAAGTTAGAGAGAGAAAACGCTACAGGTCAGTGACGTCACTGACCTAGAGAGCCATAGTAAATGACGATCGTTCAATACAACGGGGCGTTTTGCGGAAAAGGGACAGAAAATGCCCCCTCCTAAAACTTTGAAGACTTATAGTTATGTAATTATTTATTCTTTTGGATTACTTTTTTCACTATTTGATTGAGAATTTGAGCCTTTTTCGAGAAAATTCGGATTCATTGATTTTCTTATTTGGTGTCAACATCCCTATTCTATTGCGTAACCGCCAGAGGCACTGTACTTTTGTCCATACTAAATCGTTTACGCAGTCGCTAGCGAGTACGGTAATGCAAGTAATGCAACAATAAACATTGCAAACCCATGGTAAGGGTACGGGTCTTGAACAATACTGCACATTATAAGTACCTATTAGGCAATTCATAACTCGTGCCGCGGCGCGGGTAGCGGCATTATTCCCATTTCCCATCGGCGGTAAGGGACCCTAAAATATGCAAGTAAGACAGATTAATCTCGGCAGAGATGCTGGTCACGTTTTTAACTTTATTGACCGCGACCGGATCCATCGTCCGTGACGACAACATCTTCTACTCTCCTCACTCTATTAATAGGTACGATACGATTACCTATAATTTAAAACAAAAACAATAAAGCTTAAGCCACACAGAGAGCGGGCGGGCGGTAGCGGCGCGGGCGCGGGCGGCGGCGGCGCGGGCGCGGGCGGCGGCGGCGCGGGCGCGGGCGGCGGCGGCGCGGGCGCGGGCGGCGGCGGCGCGGGAGCTCCTTTGTGCTGCCGCCACCGCCAAAAGCAACTCCCGCGCCGCTGCCGCCCGCGCCCGCGCCGCCGCCGCCCGCGCCCGCGCCGCCGCCGCCCGCGCCCGCGCCGCTACCGCCCGCCCGCTCTCTGTGTGGCTTAAGCTTAAGTTGCAACGACGTTAATGACAACCAGTTTAGCCTAGTAGTTAGTGACCCTGCCTACGAACGAAGCTGACGGTCCTGGGTTCGAATCCCGGACAGGGTAAATATATGTGTGATGATTATTAAATAAATAAATAAATAAAAATATCATCGTCTAGTACAGTCGCCATCATATATATATGTTACCTACCTATTCAGGGTGCTCAAATATATATCTGAATATGCGCTCTAACGCCCTGTCAATAAAGTCCTGTTCAGTGGGGCTAGCATAACATGCATCTCGTCTCTACTCGCGCGCGAGATAGGCTACCTGTCACTGTCTGATTAATGCTGTCAAAAAGTGACAGGTAGCTTATCTCGCGCGCGAGTAGATACGGAATGCATGTTGTGCTAGAGGGGCAGATGTTCGCTCCGATATATCTGATGGCGACTGTACCATAAATCACCTCTAACATAAGTTTTATTGCGCTTATTGGATGTGTTTAAGATTGTTATTTTTTTTAAATTACTTACCGTCATAATTTTGTAGGTACGTCGTATGACCCCATATTTTTGTACTTGACTGTACAGTCGCCATCGTAAAAAAGCGAACAACGTCATTCAAAATTCAAATATCTGTATATTTTGAGTATGGATATAATATGTTGCGACTGCGTCCATATACGGTACCTACCCGATTCATATGATTTCCTCATTACTTAAGGCGCAGGGTAAGGCAAGGCCTTCCCCATACAAACTTTGTGCACGTTTTATTCGTCGGTTTTGGCACTAACAAATATAATATTTTTTTTGGTTGTAAATATTAGATATGCGAAGATCGTGATGTGAAAATTTTCAAATATTTCAAAAATATTCAAAATTAAAAAATTAAAAAAAAAAAGTTAATGAAAAAAAATTCACATCACGAAATAGCTATCAGAAAAATAAGCATACTTACCAAAAATCATAACTTTAATGCAAACATAAACGAAGTAAATCCTGCACAAAGTTTGTATGGAGAGAGCTTGCCCTACCCCTCCTCTTAAGGCGCAGCAGGGGTGGGCAAGACATTCTCCATACAAACTCTGTGCTCGTTTTATTCGTAGGTTTTGACACTAACGAATGTAATATTTTTTTGGATGTAAATATTAGATATGCGAAGAAAGTGATGTGGAAATTTCCAAATATTAAAAAAAAAAAAATGATTTTTTTTCAAAATAATATCAATGAAAAAAAAAATTACATCACGAAATAGCTAACAGAAAAATAAGCATACTGACCAAAAATCATAACTTTAATGCAAACACAAACGAACAAAATCCTGCACAAAGTTTGTATTGAGAGAGCTTGCCCTACCCCTCCTCTTAAGAGGCTCTTGTCGGTGAAGTCGTCACTTTCCTCTACTATTTTGTCATTATCTATAGTTGACTCCAGAAATACGTCAATCTAGTCCTTCCTCTACCTCTCTTAGCCATCCATTATACATTCCAAGATGTTAAAAACCAACGGTCGTGCCGTATCAGGTGATCTCGCCTCTTCCACCGTCTACTATTTTCATTTGTTTTTAGTAAACATATGCCTCTTCCACCGTCTACTATTTTCATTTGTTTTTAGTAAACATATGCCTCTTCCACCGTCTACTATTTTCATTTGTTTTTAGTAAACATATGCCTCTTCCAACGTCTACTATTTTCATTTGTTTTTAGTAAACATATGCCTCTTCCACCGTCTACTATTTTCATTTGTTTTTATTAGGTAAACATCTTTTCTCTCCAACCATGCTGAAGACGTTTCATTCGTTATTCTTTTTCACCAGCGTGTCCCTTTTTCTCTACATCGCCGGTCATCGATTCACTAAGCATTGTCCTCACCTAATCACCTCACATTTCACAGCTCACCCGTTTATAAAAGCTTTTATTTAACCTGCAATGTATGTAAATATGTTTGTTCGGGTGGAATCTTGCAACACCTTTAGTATATCATTGGCTGGGTTGCACCAAACAGTCTGTAATCGTAAGCGGTGTTCGTCAAATATGATTGTATGGAAAGTTTGACAAGTTTCTATGGGATGACAGCTGCCGGCGCCATATTTGACGATGACCGGTCTGTGTTCGTACGTTGGTGCAACTGGCACTTAGTCTTTGCTTGCAACTCAATTTTGAACCACTTGCCGGTATCTGATTGAGCTGATATTTGGCATACTTATGCAAGTTCGGTTCCAATGCAATATTATGGGACCATCGAGCTGATCTGATGGACACAGGTGGCCATAACAACTCCTAAACTACACAAGATAAACCCATCGCGTTTGGACTCACTGGGACCTCCTACTTGACGACTGTAAAAAAAATACAGTCCGCAATAATTGCTTGTACCAAAAGTGAAATTTTTGACAGAAACTTATTATATGGATACCTACTGTCATATCATATGTCACTTGTCACTTTTTTTAAGTTTTCATAATATAAAAACGGGTAAGGTGCCAGGCGAGGACGATTCGGTTATAGTGCGCGCCATCCACGACGACGCGCCCCTCCACAGCGAATCTCGTACTAATCTGTGCGCAGTTGTACGGCTTGGGCAGTGGAGGGGCGCAAAAGAGTGCAGACTTGTCATTGTATATCTTTGTCTCTGTTCTGCGATTTTGACAGATTTCTCGTAATTAATATTTAAATTATTTTACCTGTTGACAGTGGCACCAGAATATTTATGAAAGATTATCTTTTGAAAATTGAATGTCACGCAAAACTTTTATCAGTCACCTTACAACCGACAAAAAGGTTGTAGAAAGAAAGTTTAATGTTTTAACACCTAAACGGAGGAGGTTTCAAATACTTATGACATTTCAGTCTTAACGAGATTTCTTTGATTTCGATGTGACAAGGTTCTAAGTATGCTCAACATTTTCATGGGCCGACTGTACTTAGTCCCATAATGAATTCGCAAAGGTGCGCGAAATTAACAAAATTTATCGTCCCGTTCAAACTACGGTCGTAAACAAGAACTAACTTTGAGTCTCATCTCGACTTTATTTTCTAAGCCATAAAGGGTAAAATAGGGTTATTAGAGACCCAACTGCAGCATTAAACTAGAACTAAATTTAATGTGTTCGCTTTTGTTTTTTATGTTGAAGGTATTAAGGTCGAATGTAGTTGATTTTAAGTTTGTGCGATTAGTTTTTACTTGTTGCATTTTATACTAGTCACGGGCAATTAATTTAAACTCGAGGTAGGTAATTAGGGCTTGGGAGTATATTTGCAAAATCTGTGCGAGATACCCATTTATTTTATCACCTACATAGCAGCGTTTTACGTTGTACCGTAAAGGAGTCTGGGGCCCACTTTGGCACCATTTAGCGTAAGCACTAGTTTTATGAAAACGACTGCCATCTGACCCTTCAAATCAGAAAGGATTGGAACGGTTTCCTCACGTTGTTTTCCTTCACCGGAAAGCTATTGACTTGACTTAAGGTCCTGTAACCCCTATAGGCGGGGCAGAGGGCGTCCACAGTACTCCGCCATTTCGTTCTATCTTGGGCTAAGCGCTTCACCTCGGACCAGGCTAGCCCGATAATCTTCAGTTCCGTCACCACTGACTTCACTTCCGCCTCCAGGTGTGTTTAGGTCGGCCACGTTTCCTTTTCCCTTGTGGAGTCCATTCTAGAGCTTGTCTAGGGATGTGGTCGGGAGCTCTTCTTAGGGTGTGGCCGATCCAAGTCCACTTACGGAATTTGATCTGGTTCACAGATTTCCGGAAAGCTATTATTGGTTAATAATCCATATTATGGAATCGGTCATATGATTTCGTTAAGTAATTGTCCACGGGACTACGGGGAATGAACTAAAAAAGTTATATTGGGAGTAGTGTAGAGAAATAGCAGTGGGACCACGAGAAACAAGTCTCCGTCGTGGTCCCAGCCCCACTGGTGGGACAAATCAGTGACACTACTGGAAAACTGCGACACATGTTAACCTCTTGACCGCCACTTTAAATAACGTAAGTCGTACGCCATAGTACATTACTTAACAAGGGCGGTAAAACAAAGAATGTCTCAGATCGCAGGTATTTGACGCCCGAGCCAAAGGCAAGGGCGATAAATATGCGATCTGAGGCTTTCTTTTATTACCGCCCGTGTTAAGTACAACATTTTATGTCACCCCCCGGCCAGGAAGTGGGATTTCCCGCGCGTGGAGCGTGCGGTAATTGCCGCTTTATGGCCAGGTGTGACAGAAAAGTCTTTGTAGCAAAAGACGGAAAATGAACCTAATTTACGCACGTACTCGTAGGTTGCCTTTACATTGTGCGTGTTGTCATCTATACATGACATTGGTATTGTAGGCACGGCGGTTCTTGTCACAAGAGGTCAAGAGGTTAAATATATGCCGAAAACAGACCGGGTTCGCGGAATTTTACCAAAGAAAAAGTAATGACAAGGGGTCATGACCCTAAGCATTGAGGACACAGTCACGACACGTGGAGCAGGTTAAATTATATTTCCTTTGAGCTTCAGGCAGTTCAGGCATTAACGAGAAAAAACTTGTAAATATATTGCCCAATTAAAAAAAATCCTACTTCGATTAACTTGATAGTCCTTTGAGTCATCAAAACATATTGGCTTATGTTCTTACCGGCAGATTAACCTACCAAAATACTGGACAACACGAATAGTATATTATGTAAATAAAACGAGTGTAGAATATTTCACAAAACCTATTGAGGCTATTTAAACTAGGGTGACCCGAAATTTTGACTGCCAGTGTATTTCCTCTCGCATGAATTCTTGTCAGATGATAGTTTGTATACTATTGTGAATAAATAAATTCGTCTTCCGCTTGTATGGCGGTGGAAAACCCGTCTGCCAAGGCCCTAAACATTGTATTGTATGGGATTATTAAAAAAAAAACAATGCACACCGGTGTGTAAAAGTGTGTACCTATAGTCCTGGCGGTACGCCAGAAGATACTGCAAATGGTGTTAAATTCTAGAGACGGCGTGAACAAGGAGCTCAAATATGATTTAAATGTAAATGCTTGATTTGTTTATAAAAATACTAAAATCACTATATGTATGCCTTTAACATTTGAGGAGTTCCCTCGATTGCTCATGGATGCCATCATCAGAACTCGAGCTTCACAAATGATTGTCTTGAAAATCTAGCTTGCTTAACAAACACGGCAAAGAGGCAATTCGCCAAACGTGACCTATGCGTCGTTGAAGAGTTCCGTTCTGATCTCTCTGGTTCCGTTCTGGTCTCTGAATATGTAGATTATGTTGATAATATCAAATTTAAAAATATGTACTACTTTTAGCCCTCTACCAGGTGCCAAAAATTGGAAGTTAGGGTAATATTTGATAATTATTTAATTATATATAAATTACTAGTATTTAGCCCGTTTATTTTTGTAAAATAAAGACGAATGTTAATATAATAGAAATCATCACTAGTATTCATTTCTTTTTTAATATAATCAATATTAAAAATATCCCCAATTTTGTAATTATAAAAAAATTACCATTAAACGGCCGATGTACTGTATTGTAAAAAAATCGTACTACATATTTTTAAAATATAATCTCATACAAAAGTACGAATGTAAATATTAAAATAAAGCAGGGGTTGATTGAAAATATATAACTTTTTAATGGTTTAAATAGACGGTCAAAGGTCCTATTTCGCACTTTTCCGGGTATGTTGCCACGTAATTTTGGCCATATTTTTGCTTTAATCATTATCATTTTTATGCTTTATGTAATGTGTTTAATCCACGACAGCTCCTACAAGTGCTTTAAGCACCAATTTGGATATATTAAATAGATTAAAAAGCATTTTTTTGAAAAACCCCATTTACGTCATCTAAGTGGGTCACAAAAAAAATCTTCTGATAATAAATACTAACCAAAAACAAGTATAATTGATACCAAGAGATGTTATTTAATTAATAATAAAGTTAAAATAAACTTAAAATATAAAATATATACTTTTTAAGTTTTTGAATTTTCTGACAGTTAATCGTCGGTAGAGGGCTAAAAGTATATGCCAATTTTATTTTCATTATTTTTCCCCTAATCTACAAAAAATCATACAGCGTAATTATACTATTACATTACGAAATTCCAAAATTTTAAAAATCGGCCCACCCTACTATACAACGATACCCCACTCGGTAGGGTAGGATAATATTTTTTTACGCCCCCCTTTAGCTGTATGGGAGCCCCCTTTAAAAACATTTAAATTAAGTTTTGACTATTTGTATGGCTTCGGGCCAACAAGATGCTTATACTGTGTAAATTTGAAGCCTGTAGCTCCAACCGTTTGGCTGTAAAACCTGTGTGACAGACGACGGACGGACATCTGGGCGTCACCAATAGGGTTCCGTTTTGAGTTGACCCTTCAGGTACGGAACCCTAAAAACGAGGTGAGGTGAGAGATGACAGGTGAGGACGAGTCGCTTAGTAAATCTCATAGCACGGCCTTGTTTTCTGATTCTAATAATATAATTAGTACGCTATCAGGATGCGAAGACCCTATTCTTGAAGGTCAAATAATATAGGTCCTAGTCCTAGACTCATAATTTCTCAGTAACAGCACCTAAGTACCGGATGATTTTGTTTGATGTCAACAAGATGGTTCAGAGGTTTTATGAGCAAAGTCATTAGGCACCACGGCTCGTGTCGCTCGTTAGACCAACACGTGTCGAGACCGGCTTTGTGCCGTTTGCGCTCAGCTGTCGATTCGAAGGCTACTACGATTACAATAACTTGATTGAATTGTTGGGTGATTCAGTCGCCCGAACGTTAAGTGAAAGTTAAGGAAATCAGAGTGCAATTTAAACTTATTGTTAACTTCAGTTTATTCTATACCTGGGTCCCTAACTGTTAAAATGGTTAAAGTCACAAATAATCACTCAAGAGTTGTTACCAATTGGGGCCCGGTGTGGACAAATTAAGAAAATGTTAAATTTTGCAATAGGAATCACCCTGTTACGTTTCGCATTGCCATTTTTAGGGTTACGTAGTAAATAAGGAACCCTTATTGTTTAAGGCAGAAGTCAATTTCAGCTCAGGGGTATATCCACGGTCCGGCAACTGTAGTAGTGTTGCGGGCGAGTTATGAAAATGCAACTCGCTGTGCTTAGGACAAAAGTCGATCTCAGCTCGGGGGTATATCCACGGTCCCGCAACTGTAGTAGTGTTGCGGGCGAGTTACGAAAAGCCATTCGCTGTTTAGATAGAAATTAAACTTTCACTAGCCTTTTTACATGTTACCACGCTGAACAGCTGTCTTCCGGCAATAGTTTCATACTTATGTCAAGTAGGTCATCTTACTGAATAACATCTCATATGAGCGAATCGGTTTAAGTCATATACTTGCCATTCAACTACCGGATTTGACAATAATAGAAATGCGAACACAAATAGACTTATCTTAGGATAATTTCTTTATTGGTATAAGTGTATCGCATGGGGTCACACGGGAGTGTAGGAATAGCCCCATTTAGTTATTGAAACTGATTTACCCGACTTGACTAAAACGGGTGGCGACCGACCGCTACGTGTCCCCCGTTGTGGCCTACAACGGCGCACTTACCCTAAGTGAAATTAGCAGCTAAGTGTGTCGTTCTTTGCCCCAACGCGGGCTCCGCACAAACCTTTTTAACCGTATTCATTTTTGTTAGTAATTACCAAGGTTGTCCATATTGTTTAAATTCACTTTCTCTCAAATTAGCTTATATTGTTTAGAGTACACAACCTTGCTTTCTTTAGTAATTCTGCGTCGATGGCACTGCGCCAACCTTAGGTTAAGATTTGTTATGTTTTAAACATATTAGCATGTAATTGCAGTAACTTCATACACCAACTTTGTTTGTTTAAAGCTCACTTTCACTATCTAGTTTATATTCATTCAACTGTACTCATTTAACCTTTATTCTAATGTAATAGAAATTATTGTGTCGTAATTCTGCGTAAAGGTTTCTAACCGACAATATAGATAGGATTTATTTTTAAGATACAGTTTTTGTAACAGGCGAAAAATAAAGCCGCTAATTAATAAAAGTCTAATTACATTCAGCAATTACCTAAGAATAATTGCAAAACTGTTTGTTTAACACGCACTTAGTACATGTTTTATTGTTCCATCCATTATTCTGCATAAGTAAATTGTAACATTCTAATTAGAATTAATTAGATCTAATTAGAAAGTAGATAATTAGACTAAAACAATAGTGAAAATAATGTAAACAAACTATTTAAATTGGAATAAAATAAAGTTGCTTTCTTTATGGTAATGTTGGCCGCTTTATAAAAGGTGATGTACTTGCTAAAATGTTCTCATTCCACATACGATAATCAAGCAAGCAACATCTACCTTTCTCGCTCAAACCTGCCAGCATCGCCATCAAGCCTTCTCTTTCATCGTGCGGTTCACTCTTCAACCTGGAATCCACTACCGTGTGAGAGAGACGGAAGAGCTCGCCGTCACTCTCGCACCCCTCTCCACTGCGACGGAGGTGCCCGTACGGCAGGCCGCGCGCTAAGCGGCTGCGCACTTTCGTCGTTCGGCTGTGAGCCTACATTGGTTGCCGGCTCCAAGCCGAAGCTACCCGTACAAGGCATTCAGGGCACCCATATTCTACAGCCAGTCCTGAATAATGGTCCTTCGAGCCGGATGAAGAGAAAACTGCAAAGAAGAAAGAATAATCATTAAGAAGAAAGAAAAAGAAGATTTATTAAGAAAATTCAAAAAAGAAGGCTGAAACTCAAGAAAGAAAATACATTATAGAAGAACCTCGATCAAGTCCATTAAGAAGAAAGAAAATTATTATAGAAGATCCTCGATCAAGTCCATTAAGAAGAAAGAAAATTATTATAGAAGATCCTCGATCAAGTCCATTAAGAAGAAAGAAAATTATTATAGAAGATCCTCGATCAAGTCAATTAAGAAGAAAGAAAATACTTATAGAAGATCCTCGATCAAGCCCATTACGAAGAAAGAAAATACTTATAGAAGATCCTCAATCAAGTCCGAAGCCCTCAAAAAGGAAACCTCACGTTGTCGTCCGATTCGTCTGGAAGAAAGAAATCTCAAACCGCAATAAAGAAAAGCCTTCCAAAGGCTAAAGAAGAAAAGAAACCTCAAAAAAGAAAAGCCTTCCAAAGGCCAAAGAAGAAAAGAAGCCTCAAGAAAGAAAAATCCCGAACGGGACTGTTTGCGGTAACCAGCGAGGAAGACTTCGAAGTACAAGCGTCAAGCCATCGTGAGCGTCAATCGTAAATCCTGTCAGTGCCGGGTTTCGTCAATCCCCGTTGATTTCTGGCAGGTGGCGTGGTCTGGGCCTAGCGGTGTTAACCTGGACATATACACGCTTTTTTAGTGCGATATATCGAGCGAGTATCGCAGCGCTCTTTTCAGAGCGTCTATATAGCTCGGCCGTGCGCTGGTACGAGGCTTTGCGGTGTTAGGCCACAGGTTGGCAAGCTGAAGGGCGTGTTATTCCTCCACGTCATAGAGCACTAACAACGTACAGTTCTCCACTGCCAGGCGGTACACTACCCATCCATTCCTTCACATTCCTATTCTCAATCGGCATCCCTACGGTAGTACGCCGAGCGAGCAGCTAGGGACGATTAGTGTTAGGTAGGTAGGATGTCAGGGAAGGGGGTAGGCAAGGGAACAGGGCAGGTATTGAGGTCGGGCAGGGTCAGGAGCCAACCAGGAATGGACAAAGAAGAGGAGGAGCGAAGCAGCACTGATGGGTCAAAAGGTGAGAGCGGTACGTCGTACGAAACCACTTCATCGCAAGAAACCCATACGTGGAGCCACGGGACTGGCACTTCCGAACAGACGACTAGTGCAGCATCGCTCGCAGCTCCCCAGGAGTTGAGTAGTTTAGGCGCGAGTCCGGTTAGGGTAGAAAATGTGGAATCAGTAGATAATGCGAACCCGCGCGAGAACCCCGTCACGCTAGGCGGTAACGACATTTTAGGCGCGAGATTCGACGCGAATTTAGATAACGCGGGCGTTCCGTCGTCAAGCGCGATTTCTGGTCTCGGTACAGGCCCTCTAGGAAATATCGCGGTTTCTGGTCTCGGTATAGACCCTCTAGGAAGCAGTGCGGTTTCTGGTCAATGTACAGACCCTCTAGGAAATCTGCGTAGTGTAGGTAACACAGGCGACCCCTCTAGGAACGCGAATTTAGGTATTCCGTCGTCAAACGTAATTTCTGGTCTAGGTATGGACCCTCTAGGAAATAACGCGGTTTCTGGTCTCGGTATAGACCCTCTAGGAAGCAGTGCGGTTTCTGGTCCACGTACGGACCCTCTAGGAAATAACGCGGTTTCTGGTCCCGGTACGGACCCTCTAGGAAGCAGTGCGGTTTCTGGTCCACGTACAGACCCTCTAGGAAATTCGTATAGTGTAGGTATCACGGGCGACCCCTACAGGAATACAGTTAGGTTAAATACTCCGTCGTTAAACGCGATTTCTGGTCTAGATAGGAATACGGACCCTCCAGGAAATCCGTACAGTGTAGGTATCACGGGCGACCCCTCTAGGAGTAAAGTTAGGTTAGACACTTCGTCGTTAAACGCGATTTCTGGTCTAGATAGGAATACGGACCCTCCAGGAAATCCGTACAGTGTAGATATCACGGGCGACCCCTATAGGAGTGCAATTTTAAGAGCGAGCTTAGGCACGCGGTCGTTAAGCGCATACGAGGGCATAGGTAGCAACGTAGGAAACCTAGGTCCAGCGCACAGCGAAAGTATCGCGGGCGACACTAGATTAAGATCGTTAAGCGCGTCTGCAGGCGTAGGCAACACAGTAGGTAGCCTAGGTCACGCGCACAGTGGCTCAAGAGCCAATTTAGATTTAAGAGGGCAAGCACAGCCTCCGAGGAGGCCCAGCGGTATTTCGCCGGATAGGGCTGAACATGATAGATTAGCTAGGTTGCGTGCGGAGTCTGAGCTCCGCGCCTCGCAATTAGAGCAGGCGAGGGCCGCCGCCGCGTACGCCGCCTCTAGGTATGAATTATTGCTAGCGCAAAATTCAACTGTCGGGCGCGAGCCGCCGCCCGCCGCTGATAGTCTGCCAAATGCATCATCGAATAGGAACGCAACTAGCACAGCGCCCAATAGAAACATAGTGCAGCAGGATAGGCCCCACAATAGTACGGCAGGGGAAATTAGCGCTTTACGCGACGCCATAGTACAGGCGATTAGTATGAATAGGTCTGACAGTCACGTATCCCCACAGCCGCAGCAGATAGTCACTTCGAATAAATACATAGGTGACCTGCCTTTGTTCGATGGTAACCCATCGGATTGGATTTCATTTAAAAAGGTTTACTCAGATACTGAGAGCTCATTCTCAGATATAGCCAATATGGGCCGATTACGTAAGGCAATTAAGGGTCAAGCGCGTGAATCGGTAAGAGCTATATTACACACTTGTAGTAATCCGTATGAAGTGATAGACGCGTTAGACAGGGCTTATGGCAAGCCTGATGTCATAATATTATCGGAAATTCAAAATGTTAAAAAGATGCCGCGTATGAGCGAAGATAGTAGAAATTTATCTGAATTTAGCAATCGCGTGTGTAATATAGTATCTTCGATCACAGCCCTCAATAAGCCGCAGTACCTATACGCTCCAGAGTTAGTAAGTCGTATAGTAGATAAAATGAATAACATAGTTAGATTTGAGTGGTATAGGTACAAGGGCGGTAATCAGAATATACCTGAACTTTTACCTATGTCTAGGTTCTTAAAGGAGTTAAGTACTAATTTTAATGCTATGTTCGCCTACGAACAAGCTAAGCAGAAGTCCGGCGTGCGCTCACGCCAGGTTAACAATATTAACGTTAGTTCACGCAGCAGACACGAGTGTAGGGAGAGCTCAGTATCGTCGCATAGCGACTATAGCGATTATTACGAAGAGGAATACGTACCACAACACTCCTCACGCTCGTCCATGTCACAGGGTAGGCACGCTAGGACACACCACGACTCTTGTAGTGATAGCGAGGCAGAGCAGCACTTTGTTGCCGCCGCCAATAACAAGCGTAAGACGCAAAGAGTTAGAAATTACAACAATAACAAGTTTAGGAATAACGATAGGAATAGTAAACCGCAGTGGTTTAAGGATAACGCCGCTAACAACCGTAGTAAAGATGTAAGTAAGTGTGTTGTATGTGCAGGTAACCACACAATAGCCAGCTGCGCCGACTTTCTAAAGTTAAGCGTAAACGATCGGTGGGAAAGCCTTAAGAAATATAGATTATGTTTCCGATGTTTGAACGACTCACATAGGTATACATCAAATAGATGCAAATACGTAGCGTGCGGCAAGGGCGGATGTGAGGCGTCGCATCACGCCTTATTACACGGCAGAACGAGCTATACCGAACGTAGGGATAGGGTAAATGCGCCCGTCAAGG
This sequence comes from Cenopis cana, assembly GCA_951800055.1. NCBI lineage: Eukaryota > Metazoa > Arthropoda > Insecta > Lepidoptera > Tortricidae > Cenopis > Cenopis cana. The sequence continues at coordinate 14,321,146 of OX637476.1, read as the reverse complement.
AACGTGTTAGTTCAGTAAACCACACAAACCAGTCTCAAGCATATTTAAAGATTATTCCTGTTGAGATCAAAGGACCTAAGGGTTCTATAACTACACACGCTCTTATGGACGAAGGCGCAACGTTGTCATTGGTAACTAAGGACATAGCTTACGAAGTTACGCACCCCGGTAAGCGGGAAACCCTCTCCTTCGAAGGAGTAGGAGGTCATGAAGTCATTGATAACGATTCATCTCGCGTAAAGATCGCCATTAGAGGTATAGCCAGTAGAGAGTTCCACGAACTCACCGTACATACGGTAGATAAACTGAACTTAGCATCTCAATCGGTTGACAGGTCGGTGGTTCGTGAATGCGCTCATTTACAACACCTTGAAGACGAGTTGTGTTATGACTCGGCGCAACCTACTATACTCATAGGGCAAGATGCGTGGCATCTGATAGTAAGTAGGCAAGTATGTGAGGGCGGTAAATCATCACCTTGCGCCTCCTTAACACAGCTAGGTTGGGTACTTCACGGAGTTAATGAACGTCCCCGTAAGTTAACAGGGGCGGTAAACCATATTAAGCCTACATTCGACAATCAAGATCCAGCTTTAGCCTTGATACGCGAGCACTTTAGCATAGAATCTTTAGGTATAGAGCCGCGTAAACAGGTCAACGACCCGGAGGATAGAGCGTTAAAAATGTTAGAGTCTACTTGTAAGCGTTTACCTAACGAGGATAGGTTTGAGGCAGGCTTATTATGGAAATCTGATGATGAAACCTTACCTGATAACAAAGCGCACGCCTTAAAGCGCCTATACACATTAGAAAAGAAATTAGATAGCGACCCGAAAGTAAAGGCCGAGTACAATAGGCAAATGAATGACTTATTCGAGCAAGGTTTCGCGGAAAAGGTGGACGCAACCTTTGATACGCCACGCACGTTCTACCTTCCTCATTTCAATGTTATTCATCCAACGAAATTGAAACAAAGGCTCGTTTTTGATGCTGCTTGTCGTACGAGCGGTAAAGCGTTAAACGATGCCATTTTACCCGGCCCGGACTTAATTCAGTCGCTTTTCGGTGTACTTATAAGATTTCGCGAGGGTCGTATAGGAGTAATATCTGATATCAAACAGATGTTTCTTCAGATTAAGGTAAAGGAGTCTGATCGCGATAGTTTACGATTTTTATGGCGCGGGGATAGCAGGGATACGCCGCCACAGACGTATAGAATGACTTCGTTAATATTTGGCAGCGCGTCGAGCCCTGCAACGGCTATTTACGTTAAGAATAAAAACGCAAACGATTATCGCGACACTTACCCCGAGATAGCTAGGCTCACGGAACGAAACTTTTACGTGGACGATTTTTTAGGTGCGTTTGATACGATAGAGCAGGCCCGGAAAACCATTCGTGACATGGACGAGGTGTTCAGAAAAGCCTCGTTTACCCTATGCGGTTGGGCATCTAACGAACCTAAGGTCTTAAGCGACGTTAGCGATGTGTCTAAGGAATCTTCTACAGCGCTAGGTAAATCTGAGCACGAGCGTACCCTAGGACTTCTGTGGAATCACAAAAGTGATAGTTTAGGTTTCAACTTAAATCTACGCAATACACCCACAGACGTAGTTAAGGGACTTAGGATACCTACCAAGCGTCAGGTCACGAGCGCCGTATTTAGTGTTTTCGACCCAACTGGGTTGGCTACGCCCGTAACGATTTTAGGTAAAATGTTAATACAGGACTTATGGCGAACGGCCTGCCAGTGGGACGAAACTATACCCGATAACTTGAATAAGGCATGGCGCGAGTGGATAGATAGTCTAGATTTGCTGCAAAGCTTAGCTATACCTAGGCATATACCTAGGTCGAAGGGGCAGGCAATTATTCATGCCTTTTCAGATTCAAGCGAGAAAGCGTACGCGGCAGTTATATACCTCGTAGTTTCGGACTCCGCAGGCAATAAAACTTCACATTTAGTTAGTAGCAAAGCTAGGGTGACGCCCCTTAAGTGTATTTCGATACCTAGATTAGAGCTACAAGCTACCGTGTTAGCCTGCAGGCTGGCGGACGCAGTCCGGCGCGAAACGGATTACGAAATCTGCCAGTCATTTTACTGGACCGACTCTAGGACTGTACTCGCGTGGATACATTCAGACCCTAGAACATTCAAACCGTTCGTCGCTCATAGATTAGCCGAATTAGAAACGTTTACCAGGCCTTCCGATTGGCACTGGGTACCTACGAACGAAAACGTCGCGGATTTCGCTACTCGCGGTGTTAAGGCGGATTTCGACATAAACCACCGGTGGTTCAGAGGCCCACAGTTTATACTAGATTCACCCGATAAGTGGCCTAAATTAAAGAAGGATAGTCACGTTATCCCTCCCACCGGGGAGGAGCGCAAACAAGTTAACACCGTCGCCGCTGTCGATGTCACACAGGGGAGGTTCGATCACTTACCCGATCCGCAGCGTTTCTCGCGTTATGTTAGGTTGCAACGCGCACTAGGTCGTCTGTTGGTAGCTGTTGAAGTCTTTACCCTAAGGCAAACTAAGACCACGTCGGGTAATGACTTGACGTCACGACACTTGCTGATTGCTGAACATCTGTTGCTGCAGCGATGCCAACAAGAAGATTTCACCGAGGAGCTTGCTCGCTTACGCCGCAACGATAGCATCCAGAAGTCTTCTAAACTGCATCGGCTGGCTGTGAAATTGTCTACGGATGGGCTATTGACACTCGACGGAAGATATAGGATCAACAGCGCTAGTAACCAGAGGCAACCGATAATATTGGACATAAGCAACCATATAACCAAACTGCTCGTTCACCACTATCACGAGCAATTTAATCACGGCAATCACCACACCGTGATCAACGAATTGCAACAGAAATATCATATTATTGGTTTGCGTAACTACTTGAAGAACATACACGCCAGATGTCAATGGTGCAAGTTAAGAAAATCCAAGCCTATTATACAACAACAGGGCGACTTACCTCAAGAGCGTTTCATGCATCATCAACCCGCATTCACGGCTACGGCGACTGATTTTTTTGGACCCCTAAAAGTCACTATAGGAAGACGCGTAGAAAAGCGATGGGGCGCCTTATACACTTGCCTAACTACACGGGCAGTGCACGTAGAGTTAGCCAACTCCCTCTCGGCTAGCTCTATGATTCAAACGCTTAGACGCATGATGGCCAGAAGAGGCACCCCCACCATCATCTACAGTGACAACGGCACCAACTTCATAGGGGCGGAGCGTGAAATAAAAGAAGCAATGGACAGCGCCGAGTTCAACGACTTTCTCGTAAACAAACGCATCGTGTGGAAGAAGATACCGCCAGGAGCGCCATCCATGGGCGGCGCGTGGGAAATCATGGTAAAAAGTATAAAAAACGCCTTATACTCCACTCTGCGAGACAAGATTCCATCTGAAGACACGCTTCACACTCTCCTGCTAGAAGCCGAACACATCGTGAACTCGCGGCCATTGACACCCATTAACGCCAACTTGAATGAAGAACAGCTGACACCTAATCACTTTCTTATTCATCGATCTAACGGTATGACACCTTTCGGCAGCTTCAGCGACAAAAAACCTCTTAAAAACAGCTGGCAAGAAGTACAACAGCTCGCGGACAGATTCTGGAAGAAATGGTTAACAGAATACAAGCCCACTTTACTACCACGTAAGCGAGCATCTGAGCAGCCGAACCTGAAACCCGGCGACGTCGTCCTGATCGCTGACAGTACCATGCCTAGAGGAACATGGCCCCGCGGGCTCATAGAAAAAGTTTATCCTGGACCTGACGGCAGGGTACGTGTCACAGAGGTGAGAACTACCGCTGGACTCATCCGTCGCCCGACCTCACGTCTCATATTAGTAGAATCGACTTGCCTTGGTTAGCATATTTATGTACTTGCGTACGGGGGGGAGACTGTTTAAGGCAGAAGTCAATTTCAGCTCAGGGGTATATCCACGGTCCGGCAACTGTAGTAGTGTTGCGGGCGAGTTATGAAAATGCAACTCGCTGTGCTTAGGACAAAAGTCGATCTCAGCTCGGGGGTATATCCACGGTCCCGCAACTGTAGTAGTGTTGCGGGCGAGTTACGAAAAGCCATTCGCTGTTTAGATAGAAATTAAACTTTCACTAGCCTTTTTACATGTTACCACGCTGAACAGCTGTCTTCCGGCAATAGTTTCATACTTATGTCAAGTAGGTCATCTTACTGAATAACATCTCATATGAGCGAATCGGTTTAAGTCATATACTTGCCATTCAACTACCGGATTTGACAATAATAGAAATGCGAACACAAATAGACTTATCTTAGGATAATTTCTTTATTGGTATAAGTGTATCGCATGGGGTCACACGGGAGTGTAGGAATAGCCCCATTTAGTTATTGAAACTGATTTACCCGACTTGACTAAAACGGGTGGCGACCGACCGCTACGTGTCCCCCGTTGTGGCCTACAACGGCGCACTTACCCTAAGTGAAATTAGCAGCTAAGTGTGTCGTTCTTTGCCCCAACGCGGGCTCCGCACAAACCTTTTTAACCGTATTCATTTTTGTTAGTAATTACCAAGGTTGTCCATATTGTTTAAATTCACTTTCTCTCAAATTAGCTTATATTGTTTAGAGTACACAACCTTGCTTTCTTTAGTAATTCTGCGTCGATGGCACTGCGCCAACCTTAGGTTAAGATTTGTTATGTTTTAAACATATTAGCATGTAATTGCAGTAACTTCATACACCAACTTTGTTTGTTTAAAGCTCACTTTCACTATCTAGTTTATATTCATTCAACTGTACTCATTTAACCTTTATTCTAATGTAATAGAAATTATTGTGTCGTAATTCTGCGTAAAGGTTTCTAACCGACAATATAGATAGGATTTATTTTTAAGATACAGTTTTTGTAACAGGCGAAAAATAAAGCCGCTAATTAATAAAAGTCTAATTACATTCAGCAATTACCTAAGAATAATTGCAAAACTGTTTGTTTAACACGCACTTAGTACATGTTTTATTGTTCCATCCATTATTCTGCATAAGTAAATTGTAACATTCTAATTAGAATTAATTAGATCTAATTAGAAAGTAGATAATTAGACTAAAACAATAGTGAAAATAATGTAAACAAACTATTTAAATTGGAATAAAATAAAGTTGCTTTCTTTATGGTAATGTTGGCCGCTTTATAAAAGGTGATGTACTTGCTAAAATGTTCTCATTCCACATACGATAATCAAGCAAGCAACATCTACCTTTCTCGCTCAAACCTGCCAGCATCGCCATCAAGCCTTCTCTTTCATCGTGCGGTTCACTCTTCAACCTGGAATCCACTACCGTGTGAGAGAGACGGAAGAGCTCGCCGTCACTCTCGCACCCCTCTCCACTGCGACGGAGGTGCCCGTACGGCAGGCCGCGCGCTAAGCGGCTGCGCACTTTCGTCGTTCGGCTGTGAGCCTACATTGGTTGCCGGCTCCAAGCCGAAGCTACCCGTACAAGGCATTCAGGGCACCCATATTCTACAGCCAGTCCTGAATACTTATAGTTTACAATGTCATGGGTTCGAACGCCATATCTGTACGTCCGTCCGTCCGTCCCCGGCTTAGCTCAGTATTAGGAAGCTGTAATTTGGATACGTAAATCAATGATGCCGACAAAACAAGAATAAAATCATGAAAAACATTTTGTTTGGTTTACCTCCCCTACACTACACGTAAAGTGGTGGTGCATTTTTTTTCTAAATCTTCGTGTGGGGTGTCCTGTCCTTGGCTCTTTGGCGCGATATTAAGCTTTACAGTGATATTAAATTCAAATCATTTATTTCATGTAACAGTAATGACACGACACATAGTTACGTAGGATAGGTAATTTGACAAAGTTCGAAATTTGAAGTTTATGCATTTATGCAACTTTTATTCTTGTCTCATTCTAACATGTTGCTGTGATAAATAGCTACTTACGTTTTTAATGCGTACAAGAAAGTCCTCTAACCTTGGCCAATCGGAAAATGCCTCAACGAAAGTGCACCGATCAGGCCAAACGGCTCGGTCTTGAGTAAATACGTCGGACCGGTCAGCTAAATGAAAACTCGACGCAAACTATGTCAACTAACTTGCTGTCGAAAGTACTTCGCGATTGACGTTAAAATTAGGTATATTCTATGCGTTTAAACGCAAATGTTATAAAATTATATTTCTCATACAAAACATCAACCTTGTCTTATTACAATACGGTATCAATGACAAGGGGATTTTTTTCATTGTCAAGATTAAAACCCAGTTTATTCCCAACTTGCAACAGCATTATTTAACAACATGTTATTGGCTAAAGTTGGACGGTGCCTCTATTTATTTTAATTTCCTGTTTCACATGGCTCTATATTCTTAATCAAGCGTGAGAGGGATAAACAGCTGAGGGTAAAGAACTAATTAACTCAAGTCATAGAAGCATAAAATAGTAGATAATTAACATTAATAACGGTTCTGTGGCGGTACACAAATCAGTCTTAGTGCCGCATAGCGAAATCTTCCAGGCCATTCTTACAGATGACAGCGAGGAAACAGAAAGCTGCTTCTCTTTGGAAGGGATCACAGTCCAAAAAATTCAGCATTTCAATGATTACATGTACTTGAATGTTCTGCCCAATAAAGGTTTGCAGCAGCTTCTGCTAGCGGCTACATACTGTTTCATGGATAAGCTGAAGATGGAAAGTACAGTAAAGCTAGCAGAGACGGTGTCTCCTGTAAACTTGGACAGTTTAATTAATTTTGCAATATTACAACAAATTCCTGATTTAGAGCGAGCCTTACGGCATCGTACACCCGGTGGGATTGTAAAAAGGGCTGATGTGATAAGAGGATCTGAGAGGTGATTGCGTAACTTTTCGAAGATGCGTAAGGTTGAAGAGTAATTTTCCATACTAAAAATTACAGATGTACCTAACGTAAGTTTGACATTTATATTACGTACAGTATATAGCATCCCTTGACCTTTCCTTAACTTAATGAACTAGTAGTTCAGAACGGGTAGCACCTGGCTCTGCGTTATTTCACTGCGTTATTTAAAGTTGAGTTACTGCTAATAAATAAATTCTTATTAAAATAGCTATAGGTACATTGCATTATTTGTGCGTGTGCAACTTTTTACGGAAGTTAAACGTCCTTATCCTTAAAACTTGTAACTTTTGATCATAATTCAAAACAATACGAGTTGGGGTGAACAAAACGTGATGTTAACCAAATGCAATCGTTTATTAAGTACTTACGATTATAAGTCCCCGCAGGAAAAGAAGTCGATCCGGACACCTGTCATTCTATACATTTTATAAACTAAAAGTGATTTGTAGGTTAGGTATAATAAAAACAAAATTAAAAATTTTGAAAATACCCCCGACGGATGTAGCTAATTGAAAAATAACTAAATAATTTGGAAATCCCCCGACTGTATAGGAAATAAGTACATAAAGACATCTTTTTTTTTTCAATACGGTTAATTGGTTGAGAGTTTATTTACAAGCCCAGAAAAATCCGTCGGGGGCTGCCATATTGCCTGCCTTGAAATTACGTAGTAGCATGTTGTAGCGTGTTGCAGTTTATCTTATACCTTCGTTTAAGTAACCTCGAATTACTTATATTATTATTTTAATGCAAATAGGAACAGACATGGCAATGGCAGCCCCCGACGGATTTTTCTGGGCTTGTAAATAAACTCTCAACCAATTAACCGTATTGAAAAAAAAAGATGTCTTTATGTACTTATTTCCTATACAGTCGGGGGATTTCCAAATTATTTAGTTATTTTTCAATTAGCTACATCCGTCGGGGGTATTTTCAAAATTTTTAATTTTGTTTTTATTTTAATCTTTTTAGAGAAAGAGCCGTCTAAGTATATATGAACCCTCGAACGCGCTGGTTGTAGAATCAGCTTCCTACCGAAGCTTCCTGATTTTGCTTGAGGTTCTACTAACTAACTAAACTACAAAAATAGGTGCCAAGTGGCCACTTTCTATCCCCGAGTGTCTTACAATCGAACCTGAGGGCCGAAGCTCCGATGGTGAGGGGTAAGGCATACGAGGTCAGAAGGCGTATCGCGTAGGGCCGAAGGCATGAAGCATTTCCTTGGAGCGCGCTCGCTGTTCAAGCCTGAGGGTGGAAGGTCCGAAGGGCGAGCCCAAGTCGACATACTGCCCCGAGTGTCTTATAAGCGAAATTGAGGGCCGAAAGCCCGAAGGTGAGAGGCGAGTCAAGCACAGAAGCCGTCCCACGTAAGGCCAAAGGCCCGTATAACTTCTTATTGGAGCGCATTCACTATAGGAGCCCGAGGGCTGAAGGTCCGAAGGGTGAGCCCAAGACAACACTTTCAAGGCTCGAGTGCCATACAAGTGAACTAGAGGGCTTAAATCTCAAAGGTAAGGAGCGAGGCATACGAGGTCGGAAGGCGTTCCTTGTAAGGCCGAAGGCCCGAAGCTTTTTCTTGGAGCGCGCTCGCTATACGAGCCCAATAGCCGAAAGCCCGAAGGGCGAGCTAATTTAACACTTTCGAGCCCCGAATGTCTTGTACAAGCCAACCTAAGGGCCTAAGACCAGGCGGGCATCCTCACGTGGATAGTTTTCTCCCTAACTCACATTTACCCACACATTTACACTTCTTTCAAGAGGTTTAAAAAACTTTATTCTCAAAAAAAAATACATGAAATTCGCTTACATGATATTTACCATAATTATATGCTGGAGCGCTCGTGGCCCAGCGGCGCCTGCGTGCCGCAACCGGTATGCAAGGTTAAGCAATGTCGGGCGGGGTCAGCACATGGATGGGTGACCGCTTTGGGTGGTTACTAACTGAGCGCTCCCGTGCTTTGGCACGTTGAGCCGTTGATCCCGACTGTTGTCTATGACAGCAGTCGTTAAGCCAAGTTGGAGGCCTTCGGGCGGCTTGAGAACTTCTAACAGTCAAGTTGCCCACTCATTTGACAAAGGGGGGTCGTAGTTGCACCACGTCCCTAGGGAAAGTACCCACCGCTACCCTACACGTGGCCTCTGGGTGGTCTAAAAGTGCAACAAAAACTGGCAACCGTACTGTCTTCTCGAAGATCTCACGGTTCGAAATAAATGTCATACGATAAATAAATAACCATATATGTACAATCGAGCGCATAAATATGTATACATTTTTGGACCTTATTTCAATGGAATAAGGTGATATGGAGTGAGAAACAACAGAGGAAAAGTACTTTTACAGTTCTGTTTTGAAAACCAACTCTGTGTCATAAACTCGCTTTTCAAAAAGAAACCGAAACAAAAATGGACATGGGTTTCCCCGGGTGGAAATGTCAAAAACGAAATTGATTTTATCCTAGCAAGGAATAAAAAATACTTCACTAATCTGCAAGTAATTAATACAACATTCTCCACTGATCACCGGTTAGTTAGAGCAAGTATAATACAGGAACCGCATGGAAGAAAACCACGAAATGGATACAGAAACCAAGTTAAACATCTAAACCCGCTTGAAAAAGAATCATTAAGGAATATTATTGCAGACCACACCAACAACATTGAATTCGATGACATTGAGCTAGCATACCAGAAACTAATCAGAAACATAAAGCAGGCAGTTAACAAACTACCACAACGAAGCAAAACTGAAGACACTATCATTACTCCTTACATAGAAAAACTCATAAACGAAAGAAACAGACTCAAAAATAAAGAAGATAGAACACGTCCTGAAAGAAATCAACTAAGAGCTCTTTACAAACTCATCAAAAAACAAATCGATAGGAATCAGAAAATCTACCGTTACAAAATAATAGAAGAAGAATTAGAAAAAAGGTCCTCAACAAAAAGTTCACAATACAAGTTAAATAACTCTAAACCTTGGCTAGTAACTTTACGTCACAACAATGAAAATATAACCAACAGGAAACAACTTATCAATACCGCAACGGCATTTTATAAGCAACTATACCAAAATGACGAACTAAGCTATGAGTACACGAACCGTCAGAACAACGAGAGCGCAGTACCATTGCTTCTTGAGACCGAAATAAAAAACGTAATACAAACGCTGAAAACCACAAAAAGCCCTGGCGATGACGGGATTACAAATGATATCTTGAAAGCAATTGTGGATCCCCTAACACCTGTTCTGACTAAGCTTTTCAATGAAATACTGATGCAGAAAAGAATACCAGAAGAATGGGGGGTATCAATTATAACTCTATTGTATAAAAAAGGAGATCCTGCCATCTTGGAAAACTACAGACCTATTAGCCTGCAGCAGACAGTGTACAAAGTTTTCGCAACAGTATTATTGAAACGAGTGTCGAAAGTACTTGATAGCAACCAGCCGAGAGAGCAAGCAGGATTCCGCCGAAACTATTCCACCATTGACCACATTTTCACACTAACACAACTCATTGAAAAGTATACGGAATATGGAAAAACACTATATATAGCCTTCGTTGATTACTCTAAGGCATTTGACTCCATACATCACCTACCTTTATGGACAGCGCTGGAAGAACAAGGAGTAGAAATTGCCTACATAAATATACTAAAAGAAATTTACAGCAACAGCAAAGCTATTGTCAAACTGGAGAAAAAAGGTGAACCATTTCCCATCCGTAGAGGAGTAAAACAAGGAGACCCCATATCTCCAAACCTGTTTACAGCTCTCTTGGAATCAATATTTAGAAAATTAGATTGGGGCACAAGAGGAATAAACATCAATGGTGAATATCTCAGCAATCTTCGCTTTGCTGATGACATAGTTTTGATGGCAAATAACCATGAAGATATAGTCTATATGCTAAATACCTTAGACAAAGAAAGCAACAAATGTGGTCTAAAAATGAACAAACAAAAGACTTTTGCCATGACAAACGCTGATAAAATACCTATCATAACAGAATCCAGCAGAATAGACTATGTGGATAACTATGTTTATTTAGGAAAAATGATATCATTCACTCAACAAACGTCCAGCGAAGTCGAGCGTAGAATAAAAATAGCATGGAATAAATACTGGTCCTTAAAATTTATTTTCAAGTCAAAACTCCCAATCCACCTAAAGAGGAAAGCGATGGACTCGATAGTTCTACCAACGCTATTGTATGGATGCCAAACTTGGGCACTAACCAAAGATCTTGTTCAGAAGATAAATGTATTCCAAAGGGCGACCGAGAGAAGCATGCTGAATATCAGGCGGAGCGACAGAAAAAAGAATTGTGAAATAAGGAAAATAACAAAAGTCACAGATGCCGCCGAACTTGCATGCAGGCTAAAATGGAGATGGGCCGGTCACGTCACACGAACAGCCGATAATAGGTGGAGCGAGAGGATCCTATACTGGTATCCACGAGAAGATAAACGCCCGCGCGGACGTCCTCGGCGGCGGTGGGCTGACGACATTGCCCAAATAGCCGGGCCATCATGGACCCGCAAAACCAAGGACAGGCTACACTGGAAGGAGCTGGAGGAGGCCTTTGCCCATAAATGGGTACCTCACTTATGAAAGAAAATATATTCATGTATAACCTGTTAACATAAGAAAAGTGAGAAAATAAAGGCTTAATAATAATAATAAAGGTGAAAAAGTGTATACATATTGGTGCTCTTGAATGTACAATAGTAAATGACATTTTCAGTTACATGGGCCACGGATTTTAGGCTTCTCCTATCTAACTACTTAATCGCAACATATTTAAAGTAGTCAAAACACGGTAATCCACCTATGTGCCCTCGCAAAGTTCCCTATGACACTATTTTGCTTCATCATCAGGTCTTCTGATGTTCATCTAAAGAGGCTTCTCAATAAATACTATCAAAACAGTCTTAACACGATAACTAACTAAATACTTACCTTTATACCCTCAAATATTGTTCTGATCCATCATCAGACCCTTAGCAGATCATGTACAGAAGCTGCTCAGCAAACACAATCTAAAGAACCCAATCACGATCAAGATGCTATATGCCGTCGCAAAGTTCTCTGCGGTATGTTTCTACTCCATCATCAGACCTTCTGAATGTCATGTACAACGTGTGTTAATACAACATAAACAAAAGGGACCAAAAACAAACGAAGGGATATCTACCTCTGCTTAGTACTCTACTATGTTTTTCTGGTTCATCATCAGATCCTCAGACTTCAAATGCATGCATTACTTTTCAAGTCGTATCGAAATCATAAGCGCTGGCTGAGTATTTTCGGAGAAAACGCCCTTAAACGCACTTTAGCAAGTGAAAAATGTTTACTGCAGCGCCCCCTGGCGAGTTATCTTCGTAAAATCTATCTTAAATTCTTCCCGACTGAACTACAAACCTATTGCAGAAAACCGTATCTAAATCGGTCAAGCCGTTTTGGAGATATTGGTGTGCACACACAAACAAACAATCTCTCACCCTAAACGCATATACCTTCTCCGTTCCGTCGTGGGTAAAAAATAAATGGTTAAATGTATGGAAGGATTGCCTTTTTATCTTGCGTGGACTATAATAGAATCGAATAGTGTGTTTATTTAAGGAAAGTTTACTAAGGATTTCCTCGGGGGCCTCCAGAAAATCCCGTTTTTGCAAATAAAATGTAAGTGCGAACAGCTTAAGGTTGCCACTCCTGCTTTAAGCCTTATCTCCAAGAGCCAGAGGTACTAAACCATAAATAATAAAGAATTTGCCTCAAATTCCCGCTAAGAATCTTGTATTTTAATTGCACGGAACTAGCAGGCTTGAGGTTTATATTTTACTAGCTTTTGCCCGCGACTTCGTCTGCGTAGAACTCAGTCCATATCAACTTCTATACCGTATTTCGCCGTCACCAGGTACTGCGGGCCGGGCAATCTCACTAAACATTGCGCACGCCGGCTCAACGCGCCCGCATGAAACACATGACAGAGGATTTAATATATGGATGTAGATCAATTAACGTAGATGAAAATTAATATGATGCAGGTGCGGAAAAAACTTCATACGCATCAAGTATGGAAACGAAAACGCGAGTGTAGCGAGCGCGAAATGTTTCGAAAATTATGATGCACGTGCGGAAGAGACTTCATACGCCTAAAGTGTAGGTAGATGAAAACGCGAGCGTAGCGAGCACGAAATATTTCGAACATTACGATGAAGGTGTGGAAAATACTTGATACGTATTAAGTAGCGTAGATGAAATAATTTCGAACGTTATGACGCAAGTGCTGAAAAGACTTCATACGCATTAAGTTAAAGATGAAAAAAAGACGGAAACGCGAGCATAGCGAGCGTGAAATGTTTCGAACATTATGATGCAGGTGCTGAAAATTCCATCAAGTAATGTAGCACGAATGTAAATAATTTTTAATCATTTGCAAGCCTGCTTACAGGTTAGATAGACTGTAGTACCATATTTTTAAGTAACAACTTTGAAAGCTATCTTAGCAAATAAATATTTCTAAGTGCCAAAGTATTTCAATTTTATTTTATTTTATACGCAATTTATAGTACCTATTAATTGCTCTAAGAGTAACAGACATTCGAACTAAATCTGTCATAATAAAGGTTGACACACACATAGTTAAAACTCGGCACCAGACCGGCGCGGCCTCACCTCACGTAAATCCAACGCAAGCACGGAACCGCATCGTGCCTCAGCAGCGCCGAGGTGGCCGCGTGGCGGCGCCGCGCTTGCCGCGAGGTGTCCACTGGTTGAGGGCTTTTTACGTTTGAAGTAGGCCGTTTCGCCTGCGTCTGTTCACCATGGCTGGTGGTCCTGTCCCGAGCAGGGGCGATGCCGTTACGTAGTGGATAATGGCTGGAGCACACCGCTGCATCCGCATTCATCTGGTTTGCCAAAACCTTAACTGTGCGTTGCAGTATGAAGTTTCTAACATAGAATTGGGCCGGCGCCGGTCTGGTGCCGAGCCTTTATGTGTGCGACAACCTTAATTATTATATTTTATTGAGCCTAAAATATCCCACTGCTGGGAAAAGGCCTCCCCCCTCTTTTTCCATTCCTCGCGGTCTTGTTTATCTGCCCAGTCTCCTTTTTAAAGAGTCCAAATTATCACGCCACCGCCGGCGTGGTCTACCACATCTCCGTTTTGAGTCGTGGGGCATCTACTCTGTGGTCTTTTTGGCCCACAGCTCATTCGGCATCCGGTAGACGTGTCCAGCCCAGTCCCACTTTAATTGGGTTGTTTTCCGAGCTACGTCAACTATTTGAGTTTTGGAGCGCAGTGTGGTGTTCCGGATTCGATCCACCAACTTTACACCTAATATGCTGCGCTCCATGGCTCGCTGGAAAACCCCGAGTATGGATTTCTGGGCTTCTGTCAAAGACCAAGTTTGTGCACCGTAGGTGAGAACTGGAAGTATGCTCATGTCCATGAGCCTACGTTTAAGTGAAAGAGGTAGGTCGCCTTTCATTGGGTGATTCATAGACCAATAGCTCTTCCAGGCGTTTACTGTCCTCCTATCGACCTCTTTTTCTTGTCTTTGTCGACAATCTTAATAGCTCATCATAATCAATTGGTGGCGAAATTACTCAGTTTATAACTACGGTGGAAAAAATAAATGAATCATATCTAAATCATGCAAATACCTATTTTATCTTGCCACTTTAAGACTCAAATTAGTAAATTGTGCAAGTGTAGTTCTACATTAGCTTCCTTCAACTTTAACGAATGACATCTGTATACTGACCAAAGGGCTGACAGCTGACACGCTTTGCTAGAGAAAGAGAGTCTTATTGCGATTCCTATAAGAGAAAATAGAAAAGAGTGGCATGTTTTGTCCCTATCACCGACCGAACATTTTTTCATGGTCGGGTTATAGGCAAAACGCAAACTTCCATAAGCAAATACATTGGACATGCAAACCGGCCAAATTGCGTAGCACAAATTATGTATGAAAATTAGCAAGTATGAGAAAGACATAGCACCGGTCGCTCGTTAGCACATCTATAACTAAAGAGTTTATATTATATCTATGATCTGTATATTGACACTTGACACACGTCTCTGACATGTCAAACGTCAAATAATATCGTAACATTTACAAATGTCTAGACTCACCTCACCATACGTCCCAATTGTATCTTGAACCTGAGATTCGTGAAAACTGTGAGCATGTTCGGAGGTCAGGCTTTCACTGGTTCTGCAGAGACGAATTTTCGTGGGCATTGTAAATACCTATCATGGATCCGGTTCATAGATTGGAAGTTGAATCTAATTTATCAGTTTGAGGGATTATTTCCAGGATAAAAAGTATCCTATGTCCTTCCCCGGGTCTCAAACTATCTCCATACCAATTTTCATCTAAATCTGTTCAGCGGTTTACGCGTGAAGAGGTAACAGACAGACAGACAGACAGACAGACACACTTTCGCATTTATAATATTAGTATGGATTAATAAATTTTGAGTCAACATCCCTATTCATATAAATAAATGGCACCCATTTTTAAAGTTAAATATACAGATTGAAACAATTAAACGGTATAATTTCTCACAACAAGGTGATTTCAGGTTCAAGATTGCAATAAGAGCATAACAAACCGTTGGCAAAGCAATTGTTATTGACCATGCCAATTATTAAAGCGCCAGTAAATTGCCCGAAATCCCTCAAGGTACGGTATTAGGAGTCCTAATGATCGAGCGAAATAGCTCTTAACGTCAATCAAGAAGGTTTAAATCCATTTAACGGCTTTAACCATAATTACTGCTTCAGGGGATTTGCTTAAGATGCTGTGGATTATTAGCCGATTGGGCAAAGCGGAGTATGGTATTGGTGTTAAATAGAAAACTATCGTCAGTCTCAGACATATACGGTATTAAACACGTAGTCAAATCAGCAACTTTTTATTAAATGTCAAAACCGATTTGTTAATATGAAGTTTGTAGGGAAATACTGTCTTAGTGACGTCACTAAGACAGTGTGAGTAGGTTTGTTCAAATCAGCGTCCTTTTTAAATCTTTATGCTTATAAAATCTTTCAATTAGCTAAAATAAATTAATAATTGATGTTTTTCGAGTATTTTCGTTAGATCTTTTATTAGTCAAGTAAATAATAATTTAAGTTTACCTTAGTTTAATACCCTATTGAAATAGGTTGGTATAATAAACGGGTCTCACACGTCATTTTAGCTACGGAACCCTAAAAACCACCTGGAAAGAACAACTTCAAAATGTAAGCATGTAACTTTATAATAAAAACGGTTCATTGACCTAAAAAAGAAGCAAAGTGGTACAGTCAGCAACAGAGAGAAGGTACCCCCCTTCATAGAAGTGTTGTATACTTATTCGGTGTAATAACTGAAAAGGCGATCACCTGTAGCGAAATAAATGACTTCGGATTACGTCTCCAATTGCGTCCTGTGTATCTCTGTCTTTGACCCCAATGCCCCTGACCACAATAGTACTGTATAACCATTTTGTACCGACAGGGCAACGTCACGTCCGTCCCTCAATCCCAATCGAAATGCCCACCATCATAATCCATTTGATTGCACACTGATATACTTTCAGTTCAATATTCTATTTGGACTGTTTCTATAAGGTAAATCGTTTTGTTATAGTTTTAGATTAGGGGTACGATATCTTCCTAGCGTTTAACTATAGTAGATTTTGTATATGTAGGTACTCAGGCATGCATAAAAGTCTGAGGTGAGTCTGAGTAGTATCAATACTATGGTTAAAAATAAATAAAAATAAAATATTTTAGTGCCACTTTTACCAATTGTAGGTTTAATAAAAACCGGACAAGTGCGAGTCAGACTCGCCCACCGCGGATTCCGCACAAATTTGACACCAAATGGCAGGCGCTAGTAGTTTTTAGAGGCTTACAAAATTTGTTTCAATAGGCAAGGTTGGAGCATCCTTTTAAGCAAGGTACTTAAGCAAGGACACTTTTTTAATGACTATACAATTACAATCTACTATGTCGACTCGGTTACAATTATGTATTTTTTTTAGCTTTAGGTTAGTGGTAGGCTGTGTATTTTCATACTTTGTGAAGCACATATAGTTTGTCTTAGAAGCATTTAATGTAAGCAAGTTGCGCTTGAGCCAGTCGGAAATCAAGTGAAGTCCTCTCTCTGCTTTAGCGTAAACTGCGTCCCAAGTGCTGTCATTGAAGACAACTACTGTGTCATCAGCGTATGAAAACACACAACCACCAAGTGTAGAAAGATTTGCCAAGTCATTAATGTAAGACAAGAATAGCGTAGGGCCCAAGACGCTCCCATGGGGGACTCCAAACTGAATATGCTGCTCTTGGCTCACAACAGTGGCAACTTTGACTATTTGGGTACGTTCATGTAGGTAACTGCTAAATAGGTCGAGTGGTTTTCCCCCGATTCCCAAGCGTTCGAGCTTTTGTAAAATAATGGGGAGAGAGACGGTGTCAAAGGCCTTACGTAAATCCAAGAAGACTGCTAGACACTTGCGTCCTTTGTCAACTTGCTATGTGAAATCCCTCGAACTACTGCAGCTCTTGGCATCCGAAGCAGGCATCTAGAAATGGCTAAATGGCATAAAATGCAGCGTTCACACCAAAGTTATTAGATACTTATATCCATATAAAAGAGAAAAACAAAATCATAAAACTTATTAAAAATCTGTTTAAGCTTGTGCCAATCCTGCTTTATCTTAGCCAAGATAAGACACAAACTATTAATTTGTGTAAAACTATGTTCATTAGCTTCAACTCTACCGAATGTCATCAGTATAAAATGAGAATGACAATGCCAATGGCGGTGTCAAATATCGTGATAAGTATTGACAACTGTCTATACACTCGTCTCATCTCTCTCTCTCATCTTGACCCTGAGATTCGTGACAAATATGTGCATATTCGGAGGTCAGGCTTATACTGGTTATTCTGAGATGAATTTTCCGTAGGTACGTTAGCAGGCATATTATGGCGATTCTTAGTTTTATTGGGTAACCGCCAGAGGCGCTGTACTTTTGTCCATACTAAATCGTTCACGCATTGCGAACTCATGGTAAGGGTACCGAACGTAAACGTGCTAGTAATCTTATAAAATGGAAATGCATGCACGCATAAAGAAATGGTAATTTGGACCGTTCTTTCTAAAGTAGGTATTTAACCAATACAGTTTGTGCGTAAAAGGAATAATTCGATAAGGGAAGGGAAATATTATGGAGAATTCCGAAGGCCAAAACTCAAATAAAACGATACCTCCGTTAAGGGGCTGTCAAATAAGCGTTCGAGCAATATTAGCGGACCAGAGGATACTCGTATTTCCATATGAAAATAAGAATTGCCACATTTTCGTGTTTAGCTACCGTAGCAGAGTAAACCAATGTTATAGGGAATGTCTTGCCAGTGTGTTTCCGCACACAGCTAACGTAAGCATATTGGCGGAACACACTGAAACACATACATTGAAACAATGTAATTTACTAGGAGAGCGTTAATTCTAATATTGTATTTATCACAGAAAAGTAATTATTACAATCTAATGCGAGGTAGTAAACACCATAATATATTTTAAGACACACACACACACATACCTACATACATAAATGTAATAATAACAATGTAAAGATAAAAGTCTAACTTCTTATAACAAATGAATATATATACCTACATAAATTACTACTGTACCTATAATTTTAATTACTATTCGGAACCTTAGCTTAGTTAAGTTAAAAAAAAATGTATATTAATTTTATATCAATGAATATATGAATATTGTATTGGTTATATTTTCTTAACTTGATGCTATATGATGCTTGATGTATGGACTTGTGTCAGGAGACCCCGCTCTGGAAGATAAGAGGTCCCAATCATGTACTATTTATAAACACAATGATTGTGACCAATAACCTATATAACCTTTATTATTTTCAAAGTATAAAAACAAAATTAAAAATTTTGAAAATACCCCCGACGGATGTAGCTAATTGAAAAATAACTAAATAATTTGGAAATCCCCCGACTGTATAGGAAATAAGTACATAAAGACATCTTTTTTTTTTCAATACGGTTAATTGGTTGAGAGTTTATTTACAAGCCCAGAAAAATCCGTCGGGGGCTGCCATATTGCCTGCCTTGAAATTACGTAGTAGCATGTTGTAGCGTGTTGCAGTTTATCTTATACCTTCGTTTAAGTAACCTCGAATTACTTATATTATTATTTTAATGCAAATAGGAACAGACATGGCAATGGCAGCCCCCGACGGATTTTTCTGGGCTTGTAAATAAACTCTCAACCAATTAACCGTATTGAAAAAAAAAAGATGTCTTTATGTACTTATTTCCTATACAGTCGGGGGATTTCCAAATTATTTAGTTATTTTTCAATTAGCTACATCCGTCGGGGGTATTTTCAAAATTTTTAATTTTGTTTTTATTTTAATCTTTTTAGAGAAAGAGCCGTCTAAGTATATATGAACCCTCGAACGCGCTGGTTGTAGAATCAGCTTCCTACCGAAGCTTCCTGATTTTGCTTGAGGTTCTACTAACTAACTAAACTACAAAAATAGGTGCCAAGTGGCCACTTTCTATCCCCGAGTGTCTTACAATCGAACCTGAGGGCCGAAGCTCCGATGGTGAGGGGTAAGGCATACGAGGTCAGAAGGCGTATCGCGTAGGGCCGAAGGCATGAAGCATTTCCTTGGAGCGCGCTCGCTGTTCAAGCCTGAGGGTGGAAGGTCCGAAGGGCGAGCCCAAGTCGACATACTGCCCCGAGTGTCTTATAAGCGAAATTGAGGGCCGAAAGCCCGAAGGTGAGAGGCGAGTCAAGCACAGAAGCCGTCCCACGTAAGGCCAAAGGCCCGTATAACTTCTTATTGGAGCGCATTCACTATAGGAGCCCGAGGGCTGAAGGTCCGAAGGGTGAGCCCAAGACAACACTTTCAAGGCTCGAGTGCCATACAAGTGAACTAGAGGGCTTAAATCTCAAAGGTAAGGAGCGAGGCATACGAGGTCGGAAGGCGTTCCTTGTAAGGCCGAAGGCCCGAAGCTTTTTCTTGGAGCGCGCTCGCTATACGAGCCCAATAGCCGAAAGCCCGAAGGGCGAGCTAATTTAACACTTTCGAGCCCCGAATGTCTTGTACAAGCCAACCTAAGGGCCTAAGACCAGGCGGGCATCCTCACGTGGATAGTTTTCTCCCTAACTCACATTTACCCACACATTTACACTTCTTTCAAGAGGTTTAAAAAACTTTATTCTCAAAAAAAAAATACATGAAATTCGCTTACATGATATTTACCATAATTATATGCTGGAGCGCTCGTGGCCCAGCGGCGCCTGCGTGCCGCAACCGGTATGCAAGGTTAAGCAATGTCGGGCGGGGTCAGCACATGGATGGGTGACCGCTTTGGGTGGTTACTAACTGAGCGCTCCCGTGCTTTGGCACGTTGAGCCGTTGATCCCGACTGTTGTCTATGACAGCAGTCGTTAAGCCAAGTTGGAGGCCTTCGGGCGGCTTGAGAACTTCTAACAGTCAAGTTGCCCACTCATTTGACAAAGGGGGGTCGTAGTTGCACCACGTCCCTAGGGAAAGTACCCACCGCTACCCTACACGTGGCCTCTGGGTGGTCTAAAAGTGCAACAAAAACTGGCAACCGTACTGTCTTCTCGAAGATCTCACGGTTCGAAATAAATGTCATACGATAAATAAATAACCATATATGTACAATCGAGCGCATAAATATGTATACATTTTTGGACCTTATTTCAATGGAATAAGGTGAAAAAGTGTATACATATTGGTGCTCTTGAATGTACAATAGTAAATGACATTTTCAGTTACATGGGCCACGGATTTTAGGCTTCTCCTATCTAACTACTTAATCGCAACATATTTAAAGTAGTCAAAACACGGTAATCCACCTATGTGCCCTCGCAAAGTTCCCTATGACACTATTTTGCTTCATCATCAGGTCTTCTGATGTTCATCTAAAGAGGCTTCTCAATAAATACTATCAAAACAGTCTTAACACGATAACTAACTAAATACTTACCTTTATACCCTCAAATATTGTTCTGATCCATCATCAGACCCTTAGCAGATCATGTACAGAAGCTGCTCAGCAAACACAATCTAAAGAACCCAATCACGATCAAGATGCTATATGCCGTCGCAAAGTTCTCTGCGGTATGTTTCTACTCCATCATCAGACCTTCTGAATGTCATGTACAACGTGTGTTAATACAACATAAACAAAAGGGACCAAAAACAAACGAAGGGATATCTACCTCTGCTTAGTACTCTACTATGTTTTTCTGGTTCATCATCAGATCCTCAGACTTCAAATGCATGCATTACTTTTCAAGTCGTATCGAAATCATAAGCGCTGGCTGAGTATTTTCGGAGAAAACGCCCTTAAACGCACTTTAGCAAGTGAAAAATGTTTACTGCAGCGCCCCCTGGCGAGTTATCTTCGTAAAATCTATCTTAAATTCTTCCCGACTGAACTACAAACCTATTGCAGAAAACCGTATCTAAATCGGTCAAGCCGTTTTGGAGATATTGGTGTGCACACACAAACAAACAATCTCTCACCCTAAACGCATATACCTTCTCCGTTCCGTCGTGGGTAAAAAATAGTATGTGTCTAAATCGAAATGTCTGAAATATAAATCTCCATACGTTTACATTAGTGTTTTCAATCGTATGGTACATTCTGATCTACCAACTTCAAGACAAGGTAATCATAAATATATCGGTCTAGTTATAGTAGGTTTAAATAATGTCTTTGCAGAAACCATCAGTGCCCACATCACTAAAACTTGTGGCTCTGTGAGACCTGGTAAGTGTTTTTTTTTAATTTGCAAAAACTATATAGGTATCGAACCTGGGGGCCGATTTTTGAGTGTCGAACAATCGACTTTTCACTCGATATCTGTCAGAAAACTATGATCTTTTGACAGATGTCGAGAGAAAAGTCGAGCGTTCGACACTCAAAAATCGGCCCCTTGCTCACAATATTTCACGAGAATCGGTTTAGAAATGCGACCCGTAGAGGAGAACAAACAGAAATCCGACCGCAGAAACATACGAAATCATTGATAAAAAAATTAT
This sequence comes from Cenopis cana, assembly GCA_951800055.1. NCBI lineage: Eukaryota > Metazoa > Arthropoda > Insecta > Lepidoptera > Tortricidae > Cenopis > Cenopis cana. The sequence continues at coordinate 14,299,107 of OX637476.1, read as the reverse complement.
ACTTTTAAATTTGCAAAAACTCGACAAAAAACTCTCTTTTAATTTTCGAACCTGCTCACAAAATTTCACGAGAATCGGTTGAGAAAATGCAGACCTTAATGGACCTGTAGAGGAGAACAAACGGGATTACATACGAAAGCATTTTAGTTTAGTCGAACCTAAAGCAGAGACCTTCGTTTCACTCGCTGAATAATCCATACTAATATTATAAATGCGAAAGTGTGTCTGTCTGTCTGTCTGTCTGTCTGTTACCTCTTCACGCGTAAACCGCTGAACAGATTTAGATGAAAATTGGTATGGAGATAGTTTGAGACCCGGGGAAGGACATAGGATACTTTTTATCCTGGAAATAATCCCTCAAACTGATAAATTAGATTCAACTTCCAATCTATGAACCGGATCCATGATAGGTATTTACAATGCCCACGAAAATTCGTCTCTGCAGAACCAGTGAAAGCCTGACCTCCGAACATGCTCACAGTTTTCACGAATCTCAGGTTCAAGATACAATTGGGACGTATGGTGAGGTGAGTCTAGACATTTGTAAATGTTACGATATTATTTGACGTTTGACATGTCAGAGACGTGTGTCAAGTGTCAATATACAGATCATAGATCCATACTAATATTATAAATGCGAAAGTGTGTCTGTCTGTCTGTCTGTCTGTCTGTCTGTCTGTTACCTCTTCACGCGTAAACCGCTGAACAGATTTAGATGAAAATTGGTATGGAGATAGTTTGAGACCCGGGGAAGGACATAGGATACTTTTTATCCTGGAAATAATCCCTCAAACTGATAAATTAGATTCAACTTCCAATCTATGAACCGGATCCATGATAGGTATTTACAATGCCCACGAAAATTCGTCTCTGCAGAACCAGTGAAAGCCTGACCTCCGAACATGCTCACAGTTTTCACGAATCTCAGGTTCAAGATACAATTGGGACGTATGGTGAGGTGAGTCTAGACATTTGTAAATGTTACGATATTATTTGACGTTTGACATGTCAGAGACGTGTGTCAAGTGTCAATATACAGATCATAGATATAATATAAACTCTTTAGTTATAGATGTGCTAACGAGCGACCGGTGCTATGTCTTTCTCATACTTGCTAATTTTCATACATAATTTGTGCTACGCAATTTGGCCGGTTTGCATGTCCAATGTATTTGCTTATGGAAGTTTGCGTTTTGCCTATAACCCGACCATGAAAAAATGTTCGGTCGGTGATAGGGACAAAACATGCCACTCTTTTCTATTTTCTCTTATAGGAATCGCAATAAGACTCTCTTTCTCTAGCAAAGCGTGTCAGCTGTCAGCCCTTTGGTCAGTATACAGATGTCATTCGTTAAAGTTGAAGGAAGCTAATGTAGAACTACACTTGCACAATTTACTAATTTGAGTCTTAAAGTGGCAAGATAAAATAGGTATTTGCATGATTTAGATATGATTCATTTATTTTTTCCACCGTAGTTATAAACTGAGTAATTTCGCCACCAATTGATTATGATGAGCTATTAAGATTGTCGACAAAGACAAGAAAAAGAGGTCGATAGGAGGACAGTAAACGCCTGGAAGAGCTATTGGTCTATGAATCACCCAATGAAAGGCGACCTACCTCTTTCACTTAAACGTAGGCTCATGGACATGAGCATACTTCCAGTTCTCACCTACGGTGCACAAACTTGGTCTTTGACAGAAGCCCAGAAATCCATACTCGGGGTTTTCCAGCGAGCCATGGAGCGCAGCATATTAGGTGTAAAGTTGGTGGATCGAATCCGGAACACCACACTGCGCTCCAAAACTCAAATAGTTGACGTAGCTCGGAAAACAACCCAATTAAAGTGGGACTGGGCTGGACACGTCTACCGGATGCCGAATGAGCTGTGGGCCAAAAAGACCACAGAGTAGATGCCCCACGACTCAAAACGGAGATGTGGTAGACCACGCCGGCGGTGGCGTGATAATTTGGACTCTTTAAAAAGGAGACTGGGCAGATAAACAAGACCGCGAGGAATGGAAAAAGAGGGGGGAGGCCTTTTCCCAGCAGTGGGATATTTTAGGCTCAATAAAATATAATAATTAAGGTTGTCGCACACATAAAGGCTCGGCACCAGACCGGCGCCGGCCCAATTCTATGTTAGAAACTTCATACTGCAACGCACAGTTAAGGTTTTGGCAAACCAGATGAATGCGGATGCAGCGGTGTGCTCCAGCCATTATCCACTACGTAACGGCATCGCCCCTGCTCGGGACAGGACCACCAGCCATGGTGAACAGACGCAGGCGAAACGGCCTACTTCAAACGTAAAAAGCCCTCAACCAGTGGACACCTCGCGGCAAGCGCGGCGCCGCCACGCGGCCACCTCGGCGCTGCTGAGGCACGATGCGGTTCCGTGCTTGCGTTGGATTTACGTGAGGTGAGGCCGCGCCGGTCTGGTGCCGAGTTTTAACTATGTGTGTGTCAACCTTTATTATGACAGATTTAGTTCGAATGTCTGTTACTCTTAGAGCAATTAATAGGTACTATAAATTGCGTATAAAATAAAATAAAATTGAAATACTTTGGCACTTAGAAATATTTATTTGCTAAGATAGCTTTCAAAGTTGTTACTTAAAAATATGGTACTACAGTCTATCTAACCTGTAAGCAGGCTTGCAAATGATTAAAAATTATTTACATTCGTGCTACATTACTTGATGGAATTTTCAGCACCTGCATCATAATGTTCGAAACATTTCACGCTCGCTATGCTCGCGTTTCCGTCTTTTTTTCATCTTTAACTTAATGCGTATGAAGTCTTTTCAGCACTTGCGTCATAACGTTCGAAATTATTTCATCTACGCTACTTAATACGTATCAAGTATTTTCCACACCTTCATCGTAATGTTCGAAATATTTCGTGCTCGCTACGCTCGCGTTTTCATCTACCTACACTTTAGGCGTATGAAGTCTCTTCCGCACGTGCATCATAATTTTCGAAACATTTCGCGCTCGCTACACTCGCGTTTTCGTTTCCATACTTGATGCGTATGAAGTTTTTTCCGCACCTGCATCATATTAATTTTCATCTACGTTACTTGATCTACATCCATATATTAAATCCTCTGTCATGTGTTTCATGCGGGCGCGTTGAGCCGGCGTGCGCAATGTTTAGTGAGATTGCCCGGCCCGCAGTACCTGGTGACGGCGAAATACGGTATAGAAGTTGATATGGACTGAGTTCTACGCAGACGAAGTCGCGGGCAAATAAATAAATAAATATTTGTGGACAATCTTACACAAATCAACCTAGTCCCAAACTAAGCAAAGCTTGTACTATGGGTACTAAGCGACGACATACATACTTATATAGATAAATAGATACTTAAATACATAGAAAACATCCAAGACCCAAGAACAAATATTCGTGCTCATCACACAAATAAATGCCCGGCCGGGATTCGAACCCAGGACCTCCAGCTTCGTAGGCAGGGTCACTACCAACTAAGCTAAAGCGGTCGTCAACATAGCTAACTGGTTCAGTAATAGCCTAGGTTTCTAAGGTAATACTCTTGCCTTGAAGCTTGAAGGTGAAGGTGCATTATAATTGTCCGGAAATACATAAGACGGGAGCAAGTTTCATTCCGTATATCAAGATATTTTCGACATCTGAAAGGCCGGCAACGCACTTGTGACTCCTCTGGTGTTGAGGGTGTTTATGGGCGATAATCGCTTACCATCAGGCGATCCGTCTGCTCGTTTTCAGTCTGTAACATAAAAATAAACAGTTATATAAGAGCGGCCTAAAATCGCAAGTGGCGTGGGCACAGGCCTTAGCAAGGGGAATGGTAAATACGGTGTAGACATGGGGAAAAGCGTTACTTTTCGATCACCGTTATTGTTATTCCCGTTCCAAAAAAATCACATTGAAAAATCACCGTGACGTTGTCACTTCGGTTATTTCGTGTCACGACATTTGCGTGTCGATCGTTCCCGCCTTCCCGGCAGTTACTGATATTTTTGGGGAACAAATAAAATGATCACCTAAATAACTTTTGATATCACCAAATTTTCGAACCCTAAAATAAGGCTGAACACTCAAAAAAATGTATCGACCATCAATTTCAGATCACCTAACCACTCATACCTATTATTCCAGCAGTAGCAGCTATTTTACTTATTGCGTTCCCTGAAATTTTATAATCGCATCAAAAAATTCTCAAGTACCACCAAAAATACTAAACTACCACCAAATCTCGTGCATCATTTGTTATTAGAATTACGTCCAAATATTATACACATTACAAGCTATATTGTAGTTAATACATTCAAATTAATTATTGAGCTACATGTTTCGGACTCACACGCGACGTTGTGGTTACCGAGTGACATGTTTTGGACTAACACGCGACATGTTCGGGCTCATCAAGCGACATGTTTCGGATCCAGCGACATGTCTCGGACCCATCGAGCGACATGTTGGGGTCATCGAGCGACATGTTTCGGACTCACACGCGACATGTTTCGGATCCAGCGACATGTCTCGGACCCATCGAGCGACATGTTGGGGTCATCGAGCGACATGTGTCGGACCGACACGCGACATGTTCGGGCTCATCGAGCGACATGTTTCGGACTCACACGCGACATGTTTCGGATCCAGCGACATGTCTCGGACCCATCGAGCGACATGTTGGCAACATCGAGCGACATGTTTCGGACTCACACGCGACATGTTTCGGATCCAGCGACATGTCTCGGACCCATCGAGCGACATGTTGGGGTCATCGAGCGACATGTTTCGGACTCAAACGCGACATGTTTCGGATCCAGCGACATGTCTCGGACTCATCGAGCGACATGTTGGGGTCATCGAGCGACATGTTTCGGACTCAAACGCGACATGTTTCGGATCCAGCGACATGTCTCGGACCCATCGAGCGACATGTTGGGGTCATCGAGCGACATGTTTCGGACTCACACGCGACATGTTTCGGATCCAGCGACATGTCTCGGACCCATCGAGCGACATGTTGGGGTCATCGAGCGACATGTGTCGGACCGACACGCGACATGTTCGGGCTCATCGAGCGACATGTTTCGGACTCACACGCGACATGTTTCGGATCCAGCGACATGTCTCGGACCCATCGAGCGACATGTTGGGGTCATCGAGCGACATGTTTCGGACTCACACGCGACATGTTTCGGATCCAGCGACATGTCTCGGACCCATCGAGCGACATGTTGGGGTCATCGAGCGACATGTTTCGGACTCAAACGCGACATGTTTCGGATCCAGCGACATGTCTCGGACTCATCGAGCGACATGTTGGGGTCATCGAGCGACATGTTTCGGACTCACACAACGACATGTTTCGGATCCAGCGACATGTCTCGGACCCATCGAGCGACATGTTGGAGTCATCGAGCGACATGTTTCAGACTAACACGCGACATGTTCGGGCTCGTCAAGCGACATGTTTCGGACGCATCCAGCGACATGTTTCGGATCCAGCGACATGTCTCGGACCCATCGAGCGACATGTTGGGGTCATCGAGCGACATGTTTCGGACTCTCACGCGACATGTTTCGGATCCAGCGACATGTCTCGGACCCATCGAGCGACATGTTGGGGTCATCGAGCGACATGTTTCGGACTCACACGCGACATGTTTCGGATCCAGCGACATGTCTCGGACCCATCGAGCGACATGTTGAGGTCATCGAGCGACATGTTTCGGACTCACACGCGACATGTTTCGGATCCAGCGACATGTCTCGGACCCATCGAGCGACATGTTGGGGTCATCGAGCGACATGTTTCGGACTCACACGCGACATGTTTCGGATCCAGCGACATGTCTCGGACCCATCGAGCGACATGTTGGAGTCATCGAGCGACATGTTTCAGACTAACACGCGACATGTTCGGGCTCGTCAAGCGACATGTTTCGGACGCATCCAGCGACATGTTTCGGATCCAGCGACATGTCTCGGACCCATCGAGCGACATGTTGGGGTCATCGAGCGACATGTTTCGGACTCTCACGCGACATGTTTCGGATCCAGCGACATGTCTCGGACCCATCGAGCGACATGTTGGGGTCATCGAGCGACATGTTTCGGACTCACACGCGACATGTTTCGGATCCAGCGACATGTCTCGGACCCATCGAGCGACATGTTGAGGTCATCGAGCGACATGTTTCGGACTCACACGCGACATGTTTCGGATCCAGCGACATGTCTCGGACCCATCGAGCGACATGTTGGGGTCATCGAGCGACATGTGTCGGACCGACACGCGACATGTTCGGGCTCATCGAGCGACATGTTTCGGACTCACACGCGACATGTTTCGGATCCAGCGACATGTCTCGGACCCATCGAGCGACATGTTGGGATCATCGAGCGACATGTTTCGGACTCACACGCGACATGTTTCGGATCCAGCGACATGTCTCGGACCCATCGAGCGACATGTTGGGGTCATCGAGCGACATGTTTCGGACTCAAACGCGACATGTTTCGGATTCAGCGACATGTCTCGGACCCATCGAGTGACATGTTGGGGTCATCGAGCGACATGTTTCGGACTCACACAACGACATGTTTCGGATCCAGCGACATGTCTCGGACCCATCGGGCGACATGTTGGAGTCATCGAGCGACATGTTTCGGACTAACACGCGACATGTTCGGGCTCGTCAAGCGACATGTTTCGGACGCATCCAGCGACATGTTTCGGATCCAGCGACATGTCTCGGACCCATCGAGCGACATGTTGGGGTCATCGAGCGACATGTTTCGGACTCACACGCGACATGTTTCGGATCCAGCGACATGTCTCGGACCCATCGAGCGACATGTTGGGGTCATCGAGCGACATGTTTCGGACTCACACGCGACATGTTTCGGATCCAGCGACATGTCTCGAACCCATCGAGCGACATGTTGGGGTCATCGAGCGACATGTTTCGGACTCACACAACGACATGTTTCGGATCCAGCGACATGTCTCGGACCCATCGAGCGACATGTTGGAGTCATCGAGCGACATGTTTCAGACTAACACGCGACATGTTCGGGCTCGTCAAGCGACATGTTTCGGACGCATCCAGCGACATGTTTCGGATCCAGCGACATGTCTCGGACCCATCGAGCGACATGTTGGGGTCATCGAGCGACATGTTTCGGACTCTCACGCGACATGTTTCGGATCCAGCGACATGTCTCGGACCCATCGAGCGACATGTTGGGGTCATCGAGCGACATGTGTCGGACCGACACGCGACATGTTCGGGCTCATCGAGCGACATGTTTCGGACTCACACGCGACATGTTTCGGATCCAGCGACATGTCTCGGACCCATCGAGCGACATGTTGGGATCATCGAGCGACATGTTTCGGACTCACACGCGACATGTTTCGGATCCAGCGACATGTCTCGGACCCATCGAGCGACATGTTGGGGTCATCGAGCGACATGTTTCGGACTCAAACGCGACATGTTTCGGATTCAGCGACATGTCTCGGACCCATCGAGTGACATGTTGGGGTCATCGAGCGACATGTTTCGGACTCACACAACGACATGTTTCGGATCCAGCGACATGTCTCGGACCCATCGGGCGACATGTTGGAGTCATCGAGCGACATGTTTCGGACTAACACGCGACATGTTCGGGCTCGTCAAGCGACATGTTTCGGACGCATCCAGCGACATGTTTCGGATCCAGCGACATGTCTCGGACCCATCGAGCGACATGTTGGGGTCATCGAGCGACATGTTTCGGACTCACACGCGACATGTTTCGGATCCAGCGACATGTCTCGGACCCATCGAGCGACATGTTGGGGTCATCGAGCGACATGTTTCGGACTCACACGCGACATGTTTCGGATCCAGCGACATGTCTCGAACCCATCGAGCGACATGTTGGGGTCATCGAGCGACATGTTTCGGACTCACACGCGACATGTTTCGGATCCAGCGACATGTCTCGAACCCATCGAGCGACATGTTGGGGTCATCGAGCGACATGTTTCGGACTCACACGCGACATGTTTCGGATCCAGCGACATGTCTCGGACCCATCGAGCGACATGTTGGGGTCATCGAGCGACATGTTTCGGACTCACACGCGACATGTTTCGGATCCAGCGACATGTCTCGGACCCATCGAGCGACATGTTGGGGTCATCGAGCGACATGTTTCGGACTCACACGCGACATGTTTCGGATCCAGCGACATGTCTCGAACCCGTCGAGCGACATGTTGGAGTCATCGAGCGACATGTGTCGGACCGACACGCGACATGTTCGGGCTCATCGAGCGACATGTTTCGGACTCACACGCGACACGTTTCGGATCCAGCGACATGTCTCGGACCCATCGAGCGACATGTTGGGGTCATCGAGCGACATGTTTCGGACTCACACGCGACATGTTCGGGCTCGTCAAGCGACATGTTTCGGACGCATCCAGCGACATGTTTCGGATCCAGCGACATGTCTCGGACCCATCGAGCGACATGTTGGGGTCATCGAGCGACATGTTTCGGACTCACACGCGACATGTTTCGGATCCAGCGACATGTCTCGGACCCATCGAGCGACATGTTGAGGTCATCGAGCGACATGTTTCGGACTCACACGCGACATGTTTCGGATCCAACGACATGTCTCGAACCCATCGAGCGACATGTTGGGGTCATCGAGCGACATGTTTCGGACTCACACGCGACATGTTTCGGATCCAGCGACATGTCTCGGACCCATCGAGCGACATGTTGGGGTCATCGAGCGACATGTTTCGGACTCACACGCGACATGTTTCGGATCCAGCGACATGTCTCGGACCCATCGAGCGACATGTTGAGGTCATCGAGCGACATGTTTCGGACTCACACGCGACATGTTTCGGATCCAACGACATGTCTCGAACCCATCGAGCGACATGTTGGGGTCATCGAGCGACATGTTTCGGACTCACACGCGACATGTTTCGGATCCAGCGACATGTCTCGGACCCATCGAGCGACATGTTGGGGTCATCGAGCGACATGTTTCGGACTCACACGCGACATGTTTCGGATCCAGCGACATGTCTCGGACCCATCGAGCGACATGTTGAGGTCATCGAGCGACATGTTGGGGTCATCGAGCGACATGTTTCGGACTCACACGCGACATGTTTCGGATACAACGACATGTCTCGGACCCATCGAGCGACATGTTGGGGTCATCGAGCGACATGTTTCGGACTCACACGCGACATGTTTCGGATCCAGCGACATGTCTCGGACCCATCGAGCGACATGTTGGAGTCATCGAGCGACATGTGTCGGACCGACACGCGACATGTTCGGGCTCATCGAGCGACATGTTTCGGACTCACACGCGACATGTTTCGGATCCAGCGACATGTCTCGGACCCATCGAGCGACATGTTGGGGTCATCGAGCGACATGTTTCGGACTCAAACGCGACATGTTTCGGATCCAGCGACATGTCTCGGACCCATCGAGTGACATGTTGGGGTCATCGAGCGACATGTTTCGGACTCACACAACGACATGTTTCGGATCCAGCGACATGTCTCGGACCCATCGAGCGACATGTTGGAGTCATCGAGCGACATGTTTCGGACTCACACGCGACATGTTTCGGATCCAGCGACATGTCTCGGACCCATCGAGCGACATGTTGGGGTCATCGAGCGACATGTTTCGGACTCACACGCGACATGTTTCGGATCCAGCGACATGTCTCGGACCCATCGAGCGACATGTTGGGGTCATCGAGCGACATGTTTCGGACTCACACGCGACATGTTTCGGATCCAGCGACATGTCTCGGACCCATCGAGCGACATGTTGGGGTCATCGAGCGACATGTTTCGGACTCACACGCGACATGTTTCGGATCCAGCGACATGTCTCGAACCCATCGAGCGACATGTTGGGGTCATCGAGCGACATGTTTCGGACTCACACAACGACATGTTTCGGATCCAGCGACATGTCTCGGACCCATCGAGCGACATGTTGGAGTCATCGAGCGACATGTTTCAGACTAACACGCGACATGTTCGGGCTCGTCAAGCGACATGTTTCGGACGCATCCAGCGACATGTTTCGGATCCAGCGACATGTCTCGGACCCATCGAGCGACATGTTGGGGTCATCGAGCGACATGTTTCGGACTCTCACGCGACATGTTTCGGATCCAGCGACATGTCTCGGACCCATCGAGCGACATGTTGGGGTCATCGAGCGACATGTGTCGGACCGACACGCGACATGTTCGGGCTCATCGAGCGACATGTTTCGGACTCACACGCGACATGTTTCGGATCCAGCGACATGTCTCGGACCCATCGAGCGACATGTTGGGATCATCGAGCGACATGTTTCGGACTCACACGCGACATGTTTCGGATCCAGCGACATGTCTCGGACCCATCGAGCGACATGTTGGGGTCATCGAGCGACATGTTTCGGACTCAAACGCGACATGTTTCGGATTCAGCGACATGTCTCGGACCCATCGAGTGACATGTTGGGGTCATCGAGCGACATGTTTCGGACTCACACAACGACATGTTTCGGATCCAGCGACATGTCTCGGACCCATCGGGCGACATGTTGGAGTCATCGAGCGACATGTTTCGGACTAACACGCGACATGTTCGGGCTCGTCAAGCGACATGTTTCGGACGCATCCAGCGACATGTTTCGGATCCAGCGACATGTCTCGGACCCATCGAGCGACATGTTGGGGTCATCGAGCGACATGTTTCGGACTCACACGCGACATGTTTCGGATCCAGCGACATGTCTCGGACCCATCGAGCGACATGTTGGGGTCATCGAGCGACATGTTTCGGACTCACACGCGACATGTTTCGGATCCAGCGACATGTCTCGAACCCATCGAGCGACATGTTGGGGTCATCGAGCGACATGTTTCGGACTCACACGCGACATGTTTCGGATCCAGCGACATGTCTCGAACCCATCGAGCGACATGTTGGGGTCATCGAGCGACATGTTTCGGACTCACACGCGACATGTTTCGGATCCAGCGACATGTCTCGGACCCATCGAGCGACATGTTGGGGTCATCGAGCGACATGTTTCGGACTCACACGCGACATGTTTCGGATCCAGCGACATGTCTCGGACCCATCGAGCGACATGTTGGGGTCATCGAGCGACATGTTTCGGACTCACACGCGACATGTTTCGGATCCAGCGACATGTCTCGAACCCGTCGAGCGACATGTTGGAGTCATCGAGCGACATGTGTCGGACCGACACGCGACATGTTCGGGCTCATCGAGCGACATGTTTCGGACTCACACGCGACACGTTTCGGATCCAGCGACATGTCTCGGACCCATCGAGCGACATGTTGGGGTCATCGAGCGACATGTTTCGGACTCACACGCGACATGTTCGGGCTCGTCAAGCGACATGTTTCGGACGCATCCAGCGACATGTTTCGGATCCAGCGACATGTCTCGGACCCATCGAGCGACATGTTGGGGTCATCGAGCGACATGTTTCGGACTCACACGCGACATGTTTCGGATCCAGCGACATGTCTCGGACCCATCGAGCGACATGTTGAGGTCATCGAGCGACATGTTTCGGACTCACACGCGACATGTTTCGGATCCAACGACATGTCTCGAACCCATCGAGCGACATGTTGGGGTCATCGAGCGACATGTTTCGGACTCACACGCGACATGTTTCGGATCCAGCGACATGTCTCGGACCCATCGAGCGACATGTTGGGGTCATCGAGCGACATGTTTCGGACTCACACGCGACATGTTTCGGATCCAGCGACATGTCTCGGACCCATCGAGCGACATGTTGAGGTCATCGAGCGACATGTTTCGGACTCACACGCGACATGTTTCGGATCCAACGACATGTCTCGAACCCATCGAGCGACATGTTGGGGTCATCGAGCGACATGTTTCGGACTCACACGCGACATGTTTCGGATCCAGCGACATGTCTCGGACCCATCGAGCGACATGTTGGGGTCATCGAGCGACATGTTTCGGACTCACACGCGACATGTTTCGGATCCAGCGACATGTCTCGGACCCATCGAGCGACATGTTGAGGTCATCGAGCGACATGTTTCGGACTCACACGCGACATGTTTCGGATCCAACGACATGTCTCGGACCCATCGAGCGACATGTTGGGGTCATCGAGCGACATGTTTCGGACTCACACGCGACATGTTTCGGATCCAGCGACATGTCTCGGACCCATCGAGCGACATGTTGGAGTCATCGAGCGACATGTGTCGGACCGACACGCGACATGTTCGGGCTCATCGAGCGACATGTTTCGGACTCACACGCGACATGTTTCGGATCCAGCGACATGTCTCGGACCCATCGAGCGACATGTTGGGGTCATCGAGCGACATGTTTCGGACTCAAACGCGACATGTTTCGGATCCAGCGACATGTCTCGGACCCATCGAGTGACATGTTGGGGTCATCGAGCGACATGTTTCGGACTCACACAACGACATGTTTCGGATCCAGCGACATGTCTCGGACCCATCGAGCGACATGTTGGAGTCATCGAGCGACATGTTTCGGACTCACACGCGACATGTTTCGGATCCAGCGACATGTCTCGGACCCATCGAGCGACATGTTGGGGTCATCGAGCGACATGTTTCGGACTCACACGCGACATGTTTCGGATCCAGCGACATGTCTCGGACCCATCGAGCGACATGTTGGGGTCATCGAGCGACATGTTTCGGACTCACACGCGACATGTTTCGGATCCAGCGACATGTCTCGGACCCATCGAGCGACATGTTGGGGTCATCGAGCGACATGTTTCGGACTCACACGCGACATGTTTCGGATCCAGCGACATGTCTCGGACCCATCGAGCGACATGTTGGGGTCATCGAGCGACATGTTTCGGACTCACACGCGACATGTTTCGGATCCAGCGACATGTCTCGGACCCATCGAGCGACATGTTGGAGTCATCGAGCGACATGTGTCGGACCGACACGCAACATGTTCGGGCTCGTCAAGCGACATGTTTCGGACGCATCCAGCGACATGTTTCGGATCCAGCGACATGTCTCGGACCCATCGAGCGACATGTTGGGGTCATCGAGCGACATGTTTCCGACTCACACGCGACATGTTTCGGATCCAGCGACATGTCTCGGACCCATCGAGCGACATGTTGGGGTCATCGAGCGACATGTTTCGGACTCACACGCGACATGTTTCGGATCCAGCGACATGTCTCGGACCCATCGAGCGACATGTTGGGGTCATCGAGCGACATGTTTCGGACTCACACGCGACATGTTTCGGATCCAGCGACATGTCTCGGACCCATCGAGCGACATGTTGGAGTCATCGAGCGACATGTGTCGGACCGACACGCAACATGTTCGGGCTCATCGAGCGACATGTTTCGGACTCACACGCGACATGTTTCGGATCCAGCGACATGTCTCGAACCCATCGAGCGACATGTTGGGGTCATCGAGCGACATGTTTCGGACTCACACGCGACATGTTTCGGATCCAGCGACATGTCTCGGACCCATCGAGCGACATGTTGGGGTCATCGAGCGACATGTTTCGGACTCGCACGCGACATGTTTCGGATCCAGCGACATGTCTCGGACCCATTGAGCGACATGTTGGGGTCATCGAGCGACATGTTTCGGACTCACACAACGACATGTTTCGGATCCAGCGACATGTCTCGGACCCATCGAGCGACATGCTGGAGTCATCGAGCGACATGTTTCGGACTAACACGCGACATGTTCGGGCTCATCAAGCGACATGTTTCGGACGCATCCAGCGACATGTTTCGGATCCAGCGACATGTCTCGGACCCATCGAGCGACATGTTGGGGTCATCGAGCGACATGTTTCGGACTCACACGCGACATGTTTCGGATCCAGCGACATGTCTCGGACCCATCGAGCGACATGTTTCGGATCCAGCGACATGTCTCGGACCCATCGAGCGACATGTTGGGGTCATCGAGCGACATGTTTCGGACTCACACGCGACATGTTTCGGATCCAGCGACATGTCTCGGACCCATCGAGCGACATGTTGGGGTCATCGAGCGACATGTTTCGGACTCACACGCGACATGTTTCGGATCCAGCGACATGTCTCGGACCCATCGAGCGACATGTTAGGGTCATCGAGCGACATGTTGGGGTCATCGAGCGACATGTTGGGGTCATCGAGCGACATGTTTCGGACTCACACGCGACATGTTCGGGCTCATCAAGCGACATGTTTCGGACGCATCCAGCGACATGTTTCGGATCCAGCGACATGTCTCGAACCCATCGAGCGACATGTTGGGGTCATCGAGCGACATGTTTCGGACTCACACGCGACATGTTTCGGATCCAGCGACATGTCTCGGACCCATCGAGCGACATGTTAGGGTCATCGAGCGACATGTTGGGGTCATCGAGCGACATGTTGGGGTCATCGAGCGACATGTTTCGGACTCACACGCGACATGTTCGGGCTCATCAAGCGACATGTTTCGGACGCATCCAGCGACATGTTTCGGATCCAGCGACATGTCTCGGACCCATCGAGCGACATGTTGGGGTCATCGAGCGACATGTTGGGGTCATCGAGCGACATGTTTCGGACTCACACGCGACATGTTCGGGCTCATCAAGCGACATGTTTCGGACGCATCCAGCGACATGTTTCGGATCCAGCGACATGTCTCGGACCCATCGAGCGACATGTTGGGGTCATCGAGCGTCATGTTTCGGACTAACACGCGACATGTTCGGGCTCATCAAGCGACATATTTCGGACTCAAAATGTGTTATATATATGTATATATATATATATATACAACGCGCGAGCCGAGCGAGCGAAGCGAGCGTGCCGCGGTAGCGGCCGGCGAAGCGCCAGAACCACCACCTGTTGAGTCCGAAACATGTCGTTGGATGAGCCAGAACCACCACCTGTTGAGTCCGAAACATGTCGCTCGATGACCCCAAAATGTCGCTCGATGACCCCAACATGTCGCTCGATGGGTCCGAGACATGTCGCTGGATCCGAAACATGCCGCTTGATGAGCCCAAACAGTCGCGTGTTAGTCCAAAACATGTCACTCGGTAACCACAAATCGCGTGTGAGTCCGAAACATGTCGCTCGATGACCCCAACATGTCGCTCGATGGGTCCGAGACATGTCGCTGGATCCGAAACATGTCGCTTGATGAGCCCGAACATGTCGCTTGTTAGTCCAAAACATGTCACTCGGTAACCACAACGTCGCGTGTGAGTCCGAAACATGTCGCTCGATGACCCCAACATGTCGCTCGATGGGTCAGAGACATGTCGCTGGATCCGAAACATGTCGCGTGTGAGTCCGAAACATGTCGCTTGATGACCCCAACATGTCGCTCGATGACTCCGAGACATGTTGCTGGATCCGAAACATGTCGCGTGTGAGTCCGAAACATGTCGCTCGATGACCCCAACATGTCGCTCGATGGGTCCGAGACATGTCGCTGGATCCGAAACATGTCGCGTGTGAGTCCGAAACATGTCGCTCGATGACACCAACATGTCGCTCGATGGGTCCGAGACATGTCGCTGGATCCAAAACATGTCGCGTGTGAGTCCGAAACATGTCGCTCGATGACCCCAAAATGTCGCTCGATGACCCCAACATGTCGCTCGATGACCCCAACATGTCGCTCGATGGGTCAGAGACATGTCGCTGGATCCGAAACATGTCGCTTGATGAGCCCGAACATGTCGCGTGTTAGTCCAAAACATGTCACTCGGTAACCACAACGTCGCGTGTGAGTCCGAAACATGTCGCTCGATGACCCCAACATGTCGCTCGATGGGTCAGAGACATGTCGCTGGATCCGAAACATGTTGCGTGTGAGTCCGAAACATGTCGCTCGATGACCCCAACATGTCGCTCGATGGGTCCGAGACATGTCGCTGGATCCGAAACATGTCGCGTGTGAGTCCGAAACATGTCGCTTGATGACCCCAACATGTCGCTCGATGGGTCCGAGACATGTCGCTGGATCCGAAACATGTCGCGTGTGAGTCCGAAACATGTCGCTCGATGACCCCAACATGTCGCTCGATGGGTCCGAGACATGTCGCTGGATCCGAAACATGTCGCGTGTGAGTCCGAAACATGTCGCTCGATGACCCCAACATGTCGCTCGATGGGTCCGAGACATGTCGCTGGATCCGAAACATGTCGCGTGTGAGTCCGAAACATGTCGCTCGATGACCCCAACATGTCGCTCGATGGGTCCGAGACATGTCGCTGGATCCGAAACATGTCGCGTGTGAGTCCGAAACATGTCGCTCGATGAGCCCGAACATGTCGCGTGTCGGTCCGACACATGTCGCTCGATGACTCCAACATGTCACTCGATGGGTCCAAGACATGTCGCTGGATCCGAAACATGTCGCGTGTGAGTCCGAAACATGTCGCTCGATGACCCCAACATGTCGCTCGATGGGTCCGAGACATGTCCCTGGATCCGAAACATGTCGCGTGTGAGTCCGAAACATGTCGCTCGATGACCCCAACATGTCGCTCGATGGGTCCGAGACATGTCGCTGGATCCGAAACATGTCGCGTGTGAGTCCGAAACATGTCGCTCGATGAGCCCGAACATGTCGCGTGTCGGTCCGACACATGTCGCTCGATGACTCCAACATGTCACTCGATGGGTCCAAGACATGTCGCTGGATCCGAAACATGTCGCATGTGAGTCCGAAACATGTCGCTTGATGACCCCAACATGTCGCTCGATGGGTCCGAGACATGTCGCTGGATCCGAAACATGTCGCGTGTGAGTCCGAAACATGTCGCTCGATGACCCCAACATGTCGCTCGATGGGTCCGAGACATGTCGCTGGATCCGAAACATGTCGCGTGTGAGTCCGAAACATGTCGCTCGATGACACCCACATGTCGCTCGATGGGTCCGAGACATGTCGCTGGATCCGAAACATGTCGCGTGTGAGTCCGAAACATGTCGCTCGATGAGCCCGAACATGTCGCGTGTCGGTCCGACACATGTCGCTCGATGAATCCGAAACATGACGCTTGCGTTTCTTACATTGCGTAGATCCGGCATTATAGACTAGATATTAATTTGATGAAACAAATGACGCTTGAAATTAGGTGATCATGTAGTATTTCTGGGTATCGAAAGAATTATTTGGGTGTAATTAATTTTAATAGGATTACGATCCCAGTTATATTTGGATGCGAATTGTATGAAATTTGGTGTTTGAAATTAGGTGATCATTAAGTATTTTTGGGTAGAGACTAATTTATTTGGTAACAATTTAATTTAATAGGTTATCGACATGTTACTTCTTCGAGTTGCACTTTATATTTAAATGGAGTTGAAAATTTGGTGCGAATCTAGTATTTTTGGTAATCAAATGTAATTTTTTAGGGCATCATTCGGCAATTAATTTGGTGGTTCGTTAAATGCTACCCATATTTTTGTAACAACTGATGTTACTCTGTGACAGCGCACCGCAGTCACAGTCACAGTTAGTAACAGCGGTCACGAGGCACGACGCGACGCGTCGCTTACACACTGTTCCAGTGATATCGTCGCTAAGTAACAACGTAATTTTGTAACGTTGTTACTTGGTGACAAGTCACACTGTTACTTTTTAACGGCGGATCACCGTGATTTTTTCATCGTGAAGTTATTTATCACCCACCTCTAATACGGTGTAAAAATCACAAACGGCATGGTATAAATATGTACCTACATTAATTATGCGTGGCAGAAACAATATAATATACCTAATTCTCCTCTATAAGTGAGAATCAAAACTAGAATGACGCATTTTTCCTCCGCAAAAGCAAAAACTGGATCAAATGTAGCTGCTAATTGCTGAGAAACTTTCGGCGGTTAACTTCGTAACTTACAGTACTTGAAATTAAACTATGTTTAACTGTCTGGTTTGCTGCAGTCATTTAATATGCATAGGTACGTAAATGCGCAAACGATAGTACATTTTATATAATGCATTATAAATGTAATTATAATACATATACATATCAATGCGAGTCTTGCAATCTCATAAGCCAATAGCAAATTTGTCTCTTGTTACTTGGCGTAAATTAATGGCGTCACTTCATTCCTAATTAGTTAGATGTGGAGACGAGTAACTTAGTAAGCTTCATACGTCATTCGGTGACATGTAAAGGAGCTAAATAAAATGACAAGTGTGTCTGCAAGGAAATTGTCTATTCGCTCTACAACAACACTAAGATGTGCTTTGTTACTCAAATTATAATTTTAACGTACAAATTAGATTAGATTTCCTGTTTTTCACTAACTTTTAGTTATTGATTTTTATGATGGAGAAAGATGAGGCATGCTTTGCTGTTTTAAAACGATTTTTCTAGATAACGCATGTACTTGCACAAGTAGGTAGGTACAGTCAGCGTCAACGTCATATAGTATGTAGCAGCCACAGTGGGCAAATAGTTCGGTACACCATATATTTTGTATGGTGTACCGAACTATTTGGCCACTTTGACTGCTACATACTATATGACGCTGACTGTACTATAATGAATCTGTAAAAAAGTTTGCATGTACGTCTATATTTTATAAAATGTTCTTTTATAGCTAAAAATCTCATAGGTCATAGCCATATTCACTTATAGCAATGAATCATAATTTCAGCTTGGGACGATCAAATTAAGTTACCAGTAGCTCTAGTATAAGTTTTTCGAAACATTAACTAATTCGAATTCGAACGCGTTTGCGTTTTGTCTCAAAATGTATGAAATGGTATGAAAACGTGAACAGCGCCTCTGGTGGTCACTAGTGGAAACTAAAATAGCGAGTATAACATTTGTTGCTAACCGATGAACGCGCGTATTTCAAACTCGGTGAGAGCGTTTTCATACATTTTGAGACAAAACGCAAACGCGTTCGAATTAGTTAATGTTTCGAAAAAACTTATACTAGAGCTACAGTTCTTTGTTACAACACATCGAAAATCGACACGTCAAAAATAACGATAAAATTTCAGAAAGGTATAATTGATATAAATATGAATATCCGTGTCTACAGTAAAAATTAAAATTACATTTACGCTATAAGTAGCATTATCTAGCAAATTCATTGGATACACCTTGTGTTAGAAAAATATTTATTTACTTGCCCCTACAAAAGACGTCCGTGAGATTTCAAACGGACTAATAAGCCATTATTTTCATCTCGGCAAAACGAGCTAGCTCATTTAATAAAGACTATCTAATCTCTTTCTCGATACGCATTTGCAGCTATGCTATTCATAAGCTGGTTTGACTCACCTCACCGATATTTAGTATATTTTGACCTCACGACATTGCGAAATACTTTCTCAGGGCGTACACGACTACCTGATAAATAGGGCGGGATTGATATGTCATATGTGGTATTTTGTTTCTGTCGTGATATCGCACAGATTCCCATATTTATTTATTTATATTCAAAAACAAATTTAGGTGGTAGGTATACATCAAATTTCGCCAAGCTTGACGAGATACTGAAAATTAAGGCGCTACAACGAGAAATATCGCGTTCATTGAAACTCTCTTCTGCCCAGACGAAGAAACAATAGGGATTGATATATGATTCTTGACTATGTGATTGTGTTTTAATAGCCGAGACATCGTTACACTGGCTGGGATCACCCGTGTTGTGTTAGCATTGTGAACCAGCCCGGCACGGCGGCTATCAATATCCTTCAGATTCGGGAAAACAGAATCAAGATGACATTGACTCCTTTTAGAATATTAAACTGGGGTTATTCGATACGAGTTATTCTGTGAAGATATTGTTGTGGACGTTTTAGATTCCTCTTACGTAGAATTATTTTAAATTATTTTAGCGCAGATTATTTATAAACTTTGATCAGGAAAAATGTTAGCCGATGTTTATGACAATTATGTCATGTCATAAGGTAAACTGTGACACTTGCAGCTGTCTCACATTAATAGTAATAGGTCTCTTGAGTATTTCTACATACGTGCGAATCAACTGCTCGGTAGTTATTTCACTACCGTATTATTTTTTACAACACTACACCTATATTTAGAAACAAAACACAAACGAACGAGTTATGTATGTTGACTCCCGGGCCTCCCGGCCAGTTACAGTGAATGCATAACCGCTGACATTGCGGTAAGGATGTTATGCCCAGAGCGCCCGCGCACAGGTGGCGAGTACCGGGAATCAAGCCCACCGCTGTGTATGAGATAGTTCTTACATAGAATAAGTTAGTTACAGTTTAAGCTTCAAGCTGTTCACTCATCTTATATTTTAATCATTAAAGTTAAGTCCAAGTAACCTGAGTTTTACCTTGAAACGTCCTCATGAGCTCCCAACTTTAACTGGCGCAGCCTTGAAGGATATTCGTGAAAATAGTGCGTATAGTCGCGTCGCGTGATAAAGGACACTACTATTGGTTCTCACG
This sequence comes from Cenopis cana, assembly GCA_951800055.1. Taxonomy (NCBI): domain Eukaryota; kingdom Metazoa; phylum Arthropoda; class Insecta; order Lepidoptera; family Tortricidae; genus Cenopis; species Cenopis cana. The sequence continues at coordinate 14,278,555 of OX637476.1, read as the reverse complement.
CGTAACTCGAATATCTTCGAACCAAATAAATAAGTTAAATTGTGGACATTAATTGAATTACAACGTGAGGTACGTGATAAAAGGTGTCATCAGCGGCGGAAGTCATGGCAATCGGCGGTTTGTGAGTAGACCTTTTTGCATTCCTTGCTTATTCCTGATTTTTCCTGAAAGCTGGTGAAAACTCGTGTTACTAGTAGGTTTAGTAGTAGTTGTTAATAGTAGATTTTCGGATAAACTTCACTGGAAACTCTAGCAAATAGTGTTTAAGTTATCGTGCTCTGCTCTCCATCGATGGAGTGGCGTAAATTATAAGAAACTGATATAGGAATAAGTGCTAAAAGTGTTTTGTGCTAATTTTTCAAAAAAAAAAAAAAAAAATATAATAAATAAATTTGTGTTTTTTTTTTTGAGCCAGTAAATAGAAATTCGTGATTTCACATTGATCATAAATTTTATTAAAATAAAATGGCTCAAGTACAATTACAAGTAATTCCCAAAGAGATGATTGATATCATCCCTAGATTTGAGGGTGACAATAAACAATTAGATTTATTCATCCGTAAAGCTGAATATGTAATTCAGAGATTTAGAGGTGTAGATGAAAATGTTATTCAAGATGAATATGTATTTCATGCTGTAACGAGCAGACTTATTGGTAGGGCTGCGACCCTCCTGAGTGAACGAGGAGATTTGGTGTCATGGGATCAATTAAAAAGTGTATTACGCCAACATTTCGGTGATCCTCGTTCAGAGCAATGTATTGCTATTGAATTAGAAAATTTAAAAATTAAACAAGGAGAATCTTACACCGATTTTTGCAATAGAATTCAGCACGTAAGAAGTACTTTATTTGCTAAGGTCAATGAAACTGACGACGAACAATTACGAAATGCTAAGACGACAATATATAATAATACCGCATTAAACTCGTTTTTGTATAACCTTCCCGAGCACATGCTTAGGATAGTGCGTCTGAAGGGTTGCTCCACTTTGGAGAGTGCGTTAAGTGTGGTAACTGAGGAAGTGAATTTTCAACTCCAGTACAATTCTAAAAACGGCACGCGTCCAGTGCAACAGCAGCAAAACTCACAGCCACGTCTGACCTTCCAACAACCACCACAAAATCGTTATTTTAGCGTTCCTCAACAAAACAATTTTAGATTTGGCATTCCTCAAAATTCGACACCGAGACCAAATGGTTTCCAACCCAATTCAACGCCGAATCGGGGTTTCAGATTTGGTATCCCAAATCAGCCACAGCTAGGTTTTAGGCCTACTTCTAATCAAGTATTTGGGTATGGTGCACCCCAACAATATAATGGATTTAGATTTGGCACTCCTGCTCAACAAGGCTACAGGCCTTTGCCCAATCACGGTTTCAACCAACAAACAGCATCTCCAGGCTTTCGGTTTGGTGGTCCACGGGTTCAGCCAAACCTAAGAGCCCTTGACAATTCTGACGTCACCATGCGCACAGTTAGACAGAACAACTTGGTCGTGCCATGCGAAAATGATAACCTGTTTTACAGTGACACCCCGCAGTATTTAGACAACGAATATTACTATGAACAAGAGCCTGTTGAACCGACTCAAATCGAAGAAATACCTGAAGAAAACGCGAATGATGAACAAAACGTAATCGAAACTGAAAATTTTCAGTTAACGGCCTCGAAAACCCCAAAGCGTTAGTGATCGAATTAAATTGCGACAAAATTTCGAAATTACCGTGTATAGAGTTACCGGAAATCGGTGCACGCTTTATGATCGACACGGGAAGCACCCGATCTTTCATAAATAATACGCTGGCCAATCGCTATTTTTCGGAATTTAAATACACAGAGCCCTTTGAGGTGATCAGCACCCACGCAAGAAGTATGCATAACGAAATTATATATATACCACTTCTAGAAACATTTAAAAGTACGGAATATCACAAATTTTATGTATATGATGTCGCCCAAGGTTATGACGGACTCAGCGGATCTGACTTACTCAAACAATTAGACGCAACAGTGAACATGAAAGATCTTATGTTACACACACGGAATACAAGCATACCAATTATATACAACCCCCCCTGCGAAATCAACTTAGAGCCAAGAACAGAGACACGAGTCAAGATTCCAACGGATCTCCGCGACGGAACAGCCATTGTATGCTTTCAAGAGTTCAAGGACGCTGTAAGAATGCCATCTGCATTAGTCAAATGTGAAAACTATTTTGCAACTACAGTTATACAGAACGCGACCGAACATAATGTGACAATCAAATTTAAAAAAGCCGTACACGTTGAAAAGATTGAATTCAATGAAGATGATGTCTTAGTTAATTTTACTTCTCGAGCAAATTGCGATGTGGACGATCTGCTAAAACAAAATTTGTCGAAGTTACGATTAGATCACACCAATGCCGAAGAACGAGCATGCATACAAAAACTTTGCCACGAATACCGCGACATTTTCTACTGCGAAGAATTGCCACTTACCTTTACTAATAACGTAAAGCATAAAATCAGGACTAAGAACGAAGATCCAATTTACATCCGGCCATTCCGTCACCCACCTTCGCAAAATGAAGAAATTCAGCGACAAGTCAATAAGCTCCTTAAGAACAACGTGGTGCAGGAATCTTATTCCCCGTGGAGCGCTCCGGTCCACCTGGTACCAAAAAAACAAGATGCAAGCGGCGAAAAGAAATATAGAATGGTAATTGATTATCGACGCCTAAATGATATAACCATCGACGACAAATATCCGCTTCCTAATATAACTGACCTCTTTGATAAAATAGGAAGAGCCAACTATTTCAGCACTCTAGATCTGGCGAGCGGTTACCACCAAGTAGAGGTTGACGAACAAGACAGACCTAAAACTGCATTCACGACACAATCAGGACACTATGAATTCACCCGCCTACCATTCGGGTTGAAAACAGCACCCGCTACATTTCAGCGTACTATGGACAATGTTCTCAGAGGCTTACAAGGCTCACATTGCCTCGTATATTTGGATGACATAATTATATTCTCAACAAGTCTACAAGAACACATAGAAAAATTACGCAAGGTCTTTAACAGGTTAAGAGAAACAAATTTAAAGGTCACATTAGACAAAAGTGAATTCTTAAGAAAAGAGGTACTCTACCTGGGTCACCAAGTCACAAAAGACGGCCTCAAACCCAATGATGACAAGATAAAGGCCGTTCTCAACTTTCCCCTTCCTCGAACACCGACAGAAATTAAAAGCTTTTTGGGCTTTGTAGGATACTACCGCAAATTCATAAAAGATTTCTCCAAAATAACCCAACCACTTACCGCTTGTCTGAAGAAGAAAAACAAAGGAAAGAAAATTCTAATAACGGACGAATATAAGACGGCGTTTGAAAAATGTAAAGAATTATTAGTGAATGCACCGTTGCTTCAATTCCCTGACTTTTCTAAACCATTCGTTCTCACCACGGATGCGTCAAATGTAGCAATTGGCGCCGTCCTTTCCCAAGGCCCTATTGGCAGCGACAAACCTATCGCCTATGCGAGTCGTACTCTGAACGATGCTGAAGCGCGCTACAGCACGATTGAAAAGGAACTGCTAGCGATAGTTTGGGCTACCAAGTATTTCCGGCCTTACCTTTATGGCAAAAAGTTTACTATATATACAGACCACAGACCTCTCGCATGGTTAAAATCTATCAAAGAACCTAACAGTAAGTTAACGAGATGGAAGTTGAGACTGGAGGAGTTTGATTACGAAATTATGTACAAAAGCGGGAAACAAAACACGAACGCGGATGCTTTATCCCGTGTTGTAATTAATGTATTAGAAAATGATGACACTGATGACCAAAATTCAATGCGTGCAAACGTCGATCCAAATGAACAATACGATCGGGAAGGCAATGATTCTGATACGGAAACGGCACATTCATCTACGTCAAGTACTTTAACGGCTTCAGAGAAACATAGTGACTCTAGTACAGATACTGCACACTCCGCAGAGCTCGTAGATACCATTGGTATACCAATTCTTCACGAAGCCATTGATACAAAACCTAATCAAATACTGATATATGATTGGAATAGAAATCATATAAGCGTAAAAGACCTTGCAAGAGATAAACAAAAGGTGTTAGAAGTCCACCTTCCCCGAGATAGACCTGATCTAGTAAAACAGTTCCTGAAAGAATATATAAGGCCCAAGATTAAATACTTTATGTATTTCGAAAATGCTGCTCATAGAGCCCAATTCACCCAAGCAGTGATGGCCCTTTATAGAAAAGACTCCGTATGGTTCTTTGAATGCACTGAAAGAGTAATATATGTTGATGATGAAAATGAACAACGCGATATCGTAAAACAGTATCATCAAGGCAAAACGTGCCATCGTGGCATTAGGGAAACTCTAATGCATCTAAAACGAACTTACTACTGGAATAATATGCTCACCACTGTAGCAAGTATTATTAATTCCTGTGAGACTTGCCAAACTATGAAATATGACAGAAAACCACTGAAACCTAAGCTGCAACTCACACAAACACAGACAAAACCTTTTCAAGAAATTTTTGTTGATCTCTTCTCTATTGAAGGGCAATACTTCCTTACCATAATAGACGCCTTTAGCAAATTAGGGCAAGCCTTTGAAATCCCAAATCGCTCTACCCCCGAAGTTATCAAGGCCCTCCTAAAATATTTCTCGTTATATGGCATTCCTAAAAGGTGGAGCTCAGACCCAGGGTCGGAGTTCAACAACACACTACTAAAAGAGATGCTAGAATTTTACAAAGTAGACATGCACATTGGCACTCCGCATAATCCCAACTCTATGGGTATTATAGAACGATTTCATTCTACCATTTTGGAAATATACCGTTTAGCTAAGCGTGAATACAAACTTACCGATGTAATATCCACCATGAACTATGCGATCATGTCATATAATTCAACAATACACTCCACAACGGGCTTGACCCCGTTCGAAATAGTATTCGGTCACACTGATTCTAACGATGTCTTTGATGTGGATTTTAACAAACAGTATACTCAAAAACTAGTTCGAGATCATGTTAAGAAAACGCAATATCTCTATAAATATTTGACTGATAAAATTTTGAAACAAAAAGATAAAGTTAGGGAAAAACGGGGTGGCGAAACCGAATTCGATGTTACAGAAGGAGATACAGTATTCGTAAAAGGGGTCAATGTAAGACGTAGTAAAGATGCACCTCGCTATCAAAAAGCAAAGGTTACGGGAGAAGTTGCTAGAAATATTGTACCAATAGAAATTCGCGGCAGAAAGACTAAAACTCCAATTAAGGATATTAAACGTCTTTCGCAGGGTTGCCGCCCTCCTGCTGATCCAGGGAATACAGAGCCAGACCCTCCTTCTTCAACAAATGGAAAATGACAGGGGCATTTTTCCGATTAGACAGGGTCAAGCGGTTATTAGTCACGACAAATGGACTATAGTTAAAGTTTTAGATTTAGACTTGCTTTGTGAAGATTTAGAATTCAACATTAACAGGTACGCGAATCTATGCAAACATATTTCGATCTTTTATACACAAAGGGGTATTAACTCAGAGTTAAAAAACATTAAACTCCAGACAGATCACATAAAGAATATAACGATACAAAAAATTGCCCAAATACTCCCATCGCGTAGAGTTAAACGTGGAATTCTAAACCCCCTTGGCTCTTTAGTTAAGGCTATAACTGGTAATCTAGATCACCAAGACGCCCTTAGGTATGATAGATTGATAAACGAATTAAAGTCGAGCCAGGATGCAACTAACAAAAGGTTCACCTTGGTTAGAAAAATGGCGGATTCATTCATAAATGCCACCAATTCCTCTCGATCTAACTTCATTCAGCTGGACAAGGAAATATGGGAATTAAGAAAAATGTTTAACCAAACTGCAAGTAATCAGACCGTCAACAAAATCATTCTTACATTTAATTTGTTTTTGCATAATTTTATGACGCTGTATGTCCGCCTGGATGAAATAGAAACAGCCATAACATTTAGTAAGTTAAGAACCCTACACCAAACCATTGTGGATAGCGATGAATTGTTAACTATGCTAAGAACTATTGAATCAAAGAACATTTTAGTGTACCCTGTTAACTTAGAGAACTTATTAAAACTTGAACAATGTATAGAATTAAAAGCTTACACTAAAGGAAGTACAATAACATTTTTGCTAGACATTCCAGTTATTCGAAAGGAAACTTATTCCTACTATAAAATCTTACCCTTACCAACCGTAAATATCCATAACCAAATAACCGTTATCATACCTGTACATCCTTATATCCTCGTAAAAGGGTCGAAAACCGAGCCGGTTGCTACACCGTGTATGGAGATTGAAGAAGGCTATTTCCTCTGCCAAGAAAATGAAATACTCCCGTTAACCCCTGACCGCTGCGTAGCAGATTTGATGAAATTTAACACAAATACCAGCTCTTGCCATCCTGTGGTTGCTAACATACAAGGGCTAAAAATAGAAACCCTGCAACTAAATCAATGGCTAATTTTTACAAAAGAGCCCCTCACACTGAAGAGGTTCTGCGAAACAGGAGTCACTCAGCACGTGATCCGAGGCACTTACATACTTACCTTGGAAGACAATTGTGAAGTAAGGATCACAGACATCTTTTTGAGCCAACATTTAATAAAAGGGAAGGATGTACCAGTAACAAAATTACCAATTATAAACCTACCAGAGATCGATATGCCGACACCGCTACCAGAGAGGAAGCCTCTGAATTTGAACGGAGTTAACCTGGCGGATTTGCAGTTCATACAATATGCGTTACAGAAAAGTGATAGTGAAATAGTGGAAAGTAGTAATGAAAGCATAGTGAAAGTGAAAGGTATCAGTGTCTGGACATTGGGGCTATATATAATCCTAGTTTTAGGCACATGTATAACCATTTTTGCTAAATATAAGAAACTTTTATGTTTTCAAAATCATCAGTCGCAAAATCGTCCGACTGAGGATTTTGAACTTGCGGAGGGAAGAGTTATGTATGTTGACTCCCGGGCCTCCCGGCCAGTTACAGTGAATGCATAACCGCTGACATTGCGGTAAGGATGTTATGCCCAGAGCGCCCGCGCACAGGTGGCGAGTACCGGGAATCAAGCCCACCGCTGTGTATGAGATAGTTCTTACATAGAATAAGTTAGTTACAGTTTAAGCTTCAAGCTGTTCACTCATCTTATATTTTAATCATTAAAGTTAAGTCCAAGTAACCTGAGTTTTACCTTGAAACGTCCTCATGAGCTCCCAACTTTAACTAACGCGTTTGCGTTTAGTATCAACTCAATTTATACGGCATAAAATAGTAACACCAAAGGCCACCAGAGGCGCTGCTGTCATTGCCATTGCGAGAGCCGTCAAGTCAACCTAGTACTTACAACGACATTATACTCATTCCGTTAATTCGCGCCGGAATACGAGACCAAGACATATACAATAGGTATTCACTTCACTCTTTAAAAAATGGCCTTCCATCAAATTTATGATGATTTCGCCAATCAATACTTGTTCAAAGACGTTGTTCGGTAACGACGCCATGACATTAGGCAACTGGTTTTGTACGGTAGTGAATTCAGCCCGTCGTCGCGAAGAGCACGTGTGTTCACCAACGCGGCGACGGGCAAAATCCCGACATAATTATAATATTACTAATTATAATTGGCAGTGTCATCCTGTTAAACATTGTTATTTTTGGATACGTCACAGCACCAGTAGCTCTAGTATAAGTTTTTTCGAAACATTAACTAATTCGAACGCGTTTGCGTTTTGTCTCAAAATGTATGAAAACGCTCTCACCGAGTTTGATACGCGCGTTCATCGGTTAGCAACAAATGTTATACTCGCTGTTTTAGTTTCCAATAGTGACCACCAGAGGCGCTGTTCACGTTTTCATACCACTTTCATACGTTTTGAGACAAAACGCAAACGCGTTAGAATTAGTTAATGTTTCGAAAAAACTTATACTAGAGCTACAGGTGTATTTTTCCTAAGTAGGTAGTTACGCAAGGAAAGTTTCCCGCTCGTAAAGCATTATCGGCGCTCCCGGAAGGACGCTGATTGATCATCGTTTGCGATCAGAACCTCGAGCATAAGTTTTTTCGAAAGAAAACACAAACGAACGCGTTTTCGGTTAGTCTCATTTTTTATAGGGCAGCACGAGCAGCGCCTCTGGTGCTGGCCTTGCCATACGAATTAAGCCTAAACGAAAACGCGTTCGTTTGTGTTTTGTTTCGAAAAACTTATACTAGTACGGAACGTAACGATGTGTTTTATTTATATGTTACCGTAAAATTGTAAGAACAGATTATCTAACGACTGACGCTTTAGCCTAGTTAGTAGTGCTTTGCCTGCGAAGCTGGAGGTGCCGGGTTTGAATCCCGGTCAGGGCATTTGTTTGTGTCATGAGCACGAATATTTGTTACTGAGTCTTGGAGGTTTTTATTTATTTATATAAGTATGTATTTATTTAATATAAGTATGTATATCGTCTCCTAGAACCCATAGTACCAGTGTTGCCAACTCGAAATTTCGTTTAGTGCTAAAACTATACACGAAATTCTGCTAAAATATGCTAAAATTTCTGAAAATGTGCTAAAAATATATGCTAAATAAAAATGACACTACTCATAAATATTGCGTCTTAAAATATCATTAAAATTAGCTAAATTAAATAAATAATAGCTATCTACTCTGATAGTGGTGACTCTGGTTATAAAAGATATGGTTATTTGAATAAATATAAATTTTCTTCGTCAGTGTAAGCAATATATTAAGAGGAAACTGATCAAATAGTTTGGGATTGGGCTCTTCATCCAATTTATCTACAATCTGTTGTTCAATTTCCATTTTTTAATGCACACCTAAAATCGAATTTTGATTGGATTTTTAATTCTGGCTATAAGTTTTCACAGATTCATGGCCTGAGAAAAATGTGCTAAAAATATGCTAAATGCTAAACGTAAAATTTAACTGCTAAATAAGTCGAAAATATGGTAAATTTAGCAGAAAATATGCTAAGTTGGCAACACTGATAGTGCAAGCTTTGATTAGTTTGGGACTAGGTCGATTTGTGTCCATAAATATTGAATTATTAGGTACTTATTATAACGTTTATAATGCCAAATCCACAGAGAACGTTTGAAAACCTTTTCAGTAGTTCTAGTATAAGTATTTTCAAAACATTAACTAATTCGAACGCGTTTGCGTTTTGTCTCAAAATGTATGAAAACGCTCTCACCGAGTTTGAAATACGCGCGTTCATCGGTTAGCAACAAATGTTATACTCGCTTTTTTAGTTTCCACTAGTGACCACCAGAGACGCTGTTCACGTTTTCATACCACTTTCATACATTTTGAGATAAAACGCAAACGCGTTCGAATTAGTTAATGTTTTGAAAATACTTATACTAGAGCTACTGGTAGAACATAAGCAACTATGTATCTTATGTTCTCGCAAAATTTGATTGATCGATTTATATTTTACTAGAAAATCACATTGTTGATCATGAATTCGACATTTAAGGAGGTTTTAATACAGTCTGAAATGCAAATAATATATCTATCTATCTATTTTTTAAAGAAGGCTTTCGCCAATCAATGCTTGTATGCGGTATCACTGTTGACGTTGTTCGGTATCTATCAAATAATATATATTTAAGTATTACAATATCTTTACAAAGTTGCATATACAATTATACATCGTAGACTAACTTAGTTTTATGGAATATCACTTCATAACAACGCAGTACAACATACAACTGGCAACTGGCTGACTGGTAGCATTACAACTGGCTGTGTGAAAAATGCGGCTTTAATTCCTTAACATAGAAGCACCAGGTGTATTTTTCCTTTTCCTAAGTAGGTAGATGCGCAACGAAAGTTTTCCCCTCCACGTAAAGCATTTATCGCTCCCGACGGAAGGATGCGTCAGGCTAATTGACCCCAGCGCGCCGCCATATTTCTTCATTTGCGATCTGATACCGAACGCCACGCTGCGTTTTTATGTGTTTTTATTTTATTTATGAGCGCTTTAGTATTACAAGACCGCGAATAGTTTGAGATTGCAATAGTTGACAATTCAAATACACTCCATAATGTAAAGAACTACTTATATGGTGTTTAAAATGGGATTTAACACAAAGGATTACAAAATAGTCTTTAGGACAGGTCCCTTGCTCACATACCTTAATTGCGAAGTCCAGGGTTCATGTCGCCGGCACACATACACTGATTCACACGCGTGCTGGTATTTAGGTGAGGGCACAGCCAGGAGCGACATACGTCCTATTAGAATGCGAGCAATAGGTCAACTGTCGGTCATATGTCATTAAGGACGCGCAAGAAGACGCGAGGAGAGGTGAGGCATTAAAATTGTTTATTGAACATATGAAAAACTATTGCATTGAAATAGGAGCTCCATAAGCTCATACCGCCTTCCCACTCTTCCATCGGGCATCCCGTACGGCTGGGTATCATTTTAGGCACGAGTGAATAGGTATTTTCTGGGTGATCTGACTTCACCGTCGGCCTAATCTTTGCCAAGAGCAATCCCATTTTTAGGGTTCCGTAGCTAGGCTTGTTTACTCAAGGAACCCTTATAGTTTCGCCATATCCGTCCGTCCGACTCCCGTTTTTCTCAGTAATCGTTAGTACTTGAAAGCTGTAATTTGGCATGAGTATACATATCAATGACGCCGACAAAACGGTAGAATAAAATCTTAAAAAAAACCTTTTTTAGGGTACCTCCCCTACATGTAAAGTGGTGGTGCAAATTTTTTTTCTTCCCACCCCATCTTTCAAAAATATTATAACAAGCATTTTTTGATTAACGAATTGGTTGGCGTGATATTAAGCTTTGAAGTGATAATTTTTGTTATGGTCAAGTGTCCCCCCCCCCCCCCCTGCCAGCTAAACGGTGGCGGTGGCTACTAGGCATGTGAAAAAAATCATGGTAGTAGTATATACGATCAAGTTCGAGTCACACTTGTTCGTTATTTATTCCGAAAGCAAGAACAATGGGTCAGCAACGAGCTTGTGATTCTTCTGGAGTCGCAAGTAGGGTTGCCAACCGTCCCGCCTCAGGCGGTACGTCTCGTTTCCAGTACCCTGGAGGATGCGTCCCGCAAAGGATGCGTGCGGGACGCCGATTGTCCCGTTTTCAGGCCTCGGCAGATTTATAAGAACTGAAGCGAACATTTCGTTTCATTTGAGCAAAGAGCGCACAAATTCGATAAATAAAAATAAGTAATTTGTATCCCGCTCCCGGAGGACCGTGCCAACTCGTATGAGATAATTTTAACTAGGAAATCATCCACTAAGAAGGTAGGTATAATGTATCGCGGGTAGTAAATAATGTGCCCTACATCACAACTAGGTATACGTTAACAACATTGACATCTGTGATAGAGTGCGCGAGTCCCGCATTTTTTTGCTAAGTCCCGCAATTCTACAACAAATGTCCCGCAAATCGGAGCACAAAAGTTGGCAACCCTAGTCGCAAGCGTCCGTGGGCGGCGTGGGCTACGGTGTCTGTTTACGTTGAAGACGTCTTTATTCCTATCTTAGTTCTTTAAGGCGAGGGGTACATTGCGCACGTTTTATTCGTCGGTTTTGGCACTCCCGAATATTATACCTTTTTTGGTTGTAAATATTGGATATACGAAGAACCTGAAGAAGAAATTTTCAAAACTAAAAAAAAAACTGAAAAATAAAAAATACAGAAAATAAAAAATAATCCTCCGGGTTATGGCTAACAGAAAAATAAGCATACTGACCAAAAATAATAACTGTAAGTAGTGCAAACACAAAAGAAGAAAAACTTGCACAAAGTTAGTGTGGAGAGAGCTTGCCCTGCCTTAACGAAAAAACCGGACTGTCTTGAGGCTGCTTACTTGAAGTTTCAATGTAAGCTTAATTACTAATTAGTAATTAGGTATCACAACAGTCGTTGCTAACTACCCACCATTAAGTGACCGTTTCTTGCAGCCGCCGCCACCCGTGCGGGCTGAAATATAAAAACCGGCCAAGTGCGAGTCGGACTCGCGCACGAAGGGTTCCGTACCATTATCTATAAAAACGGCAAAAAAAAATCATGTCCGTTGTATCCTTTAAATATTTATTCTATTCTGTTTTTTAATATTTGTTATTATAATCCATCATCTGTGAAAATTTCAACTCTCTAACTATCACGGTTCATGAGATACAACCTGGTGACAGACGGACAGATGGACAGCCGGACAGCCGGACAACCGGACAGACGGACAGTGGAGTCTTAGTAATAGGGTCCCGTTTTACCCTTTGGGTACGGAACCTTAAAAACCGGACAAGTGCGTTTCGGACTTCGCACATTCAGGGTTCCAAACCAACCACAAAATTAAAATGGTTGTTAAGAAAAAATGAGGGAATTTCAAAGAAAAAACGGCTTCGTACTGTTCGGGAATTCATCAATGTATTGGTATTTTATAGTAAAATATACGTAACAGAATAAAAAAAAATATCACCAACCTGATCTTTCATACCAGAACGTATGTCATCCGTAATTTTAAAGAGAGCAGAAGCCGTACTATGATCCGTGCGGAAGCCGGACTGATAAGGATTAAGGAGATCATTTCTATTTAGGAAAGATGTGAGTTGCTGGAAAACTAGGCGTTCAAGGATTTTAGACAGGAAAGGAAGAATGGAAATACCTAGGTCGCAGTGGCGGCGCGTCAAAAATATTCTTAGGGAAGCCGGAAATACTTGGCTTTTCCTATTCTTCATGAGCCGTAGTAAAAGAACTGGACTGGCTGGAAATTAGGCAAGCCGGTGGGAATCGAGTTGTATGGACGCTCCGCCACTGCTAGGTCGATACTCTGAGAAAGTATATAGTTATATAGTTTTAGTATGTACACTTGTACAAAGTCATAAAGCTAACCTTGGTGGTTTTTCATTCCTTTGTCTTCCACTATTTTTTTAAACAAAAAATACAGAATTTCTCTAAATGAGCTCTAAACAAATCGTCTTTTTGGGCTCATTGAGAGAAATAAAAGTAGGTACTTACTGTATTTTTTTATTTTTGAGGCATCGGCCTCACTCTATGGGACACAATTTTTTTTTCGCGCGCTTTTTAGTTGTATGAATAAAGCTTTAAAAATATTTTTAACAATTTCTATGGCTCAATAATATGCTTATACCTACTGTGGAAATTTGAAGACTGTAGCTCAAACCTGTGGGACAGACGGACAGACAGACGGACGCGTGAGTGACAGCAATAGGGCTCCGTTTGGACCCTTCGGGTACGGAACCCTAAAAACGTACCGCCATTTACATTTACTGACGGTTTTACTTATCTACAGCCCTTTTAGAATTCTGTATCAACAGTAAAACTCAAGACCATCATCTATCTATCTTACTGTTTATCCCGGGGATATATTTTCCTTGGAAAAAGGTAAGGACAGAGAGTAAGTAGCGACCGCGAATTCGGTTTTTTCTATGACTTATGTTGTTAGCAATCGCACGAAGCGCTTTGCTTCTAGCTTTCTTGGGAGGACGCCTAAGGCTGGAAACAGTGCTCGACCGACGGTCAGTGCGTACCGTCGGTCGGGCGCCGACCGACATAGCTATATCTATGCAAGTCTATGGCTGGAAACAGAGCACGACCGACGGTCAGCGCGTTTGGTCGGTCGGCTGACGGTGAGCTTCGCTCTGAACGCTCGTATGCTTTCATACAGCGATAGCTACGTCGGTCGGCGCCCGACCGACGGTACGCACTGACCGTCGGTCGAGCACTGTTTCCAGCCTAAAGAGTGGAATTCTCTTCCCGCTATAACGTTTTCCTAGACCAATATAACTTGGAACTTTTCAAGATGTGAGTGAATAGGCACTATCCATAGGTACGCATGTAACACCCTCGGCCTCATCATCACTTACCAACAGGTGAGATATAGCTCAAATGCGTAACGTACCTAGTACGTAGATATTTTAATTTGTTTAATTTTTTATGTGACTATTTCGCCATATTTGATAGAGTTGTACTCTTACAAATATGGCGAAATAGTGGATGTAATAGATAATTTTTACGTTTGACAAAAAAATAAACTGGTTTATGCTGATTTTTGCAGCTTTCCGCGTGCAGGCACAGAATAAGTATTAATATTACTACGTACAGAAGTTGCACTGTTAACAAATCGCCAACTTACAAACCTAAAATATAATAGGTAAATAACAAATATTGACCACACCAAGCGAATGACGAGACGACGCGACCGTCCGGTAGCAATTCGCCACTGAATGTACTTGCAGCGGCCCGGGGATGTACTTGCAGCGGCGCGGCGAACTGACGGAGTGAAAGCCGCCTGGTGCAGGCCGCGTCAGCAGCATTCCTATAGCGAGCGAACAAGACAATTTTGAGTCGTTTTCAAAAAAATTGTACATAGTTAAGGGCTTAATGAAAACAAAATTACGATCGCGTCCTTTGTGTAACGAAAGTTAGCCATACAAAATATATATGAGTCATCGTTACACAAAGGAATCAATAGTAAAATTTTGTTTTAATTAAAGCCCTTAACTATGTACATTTTTTTTGAAAATTACTCTTTTAGCGACGGTTGAGTCTTAAAATTTCATTTATATGTACAATCGGCTGTTTTATTGTTGCGTAACGTTATCTGTAGCTCTAGTATAAGTTTTTTCGAAACATTAACTAATTCGAACGCGTTTTCGTTTTGTCTCAAAATGTATGAAAGTGGTATGAAAACGTGAACAGCGCCTCTGGTGGTCACTAGTGGAAACTAAAACAGCGAGTATAACATTTCTTGGTAACCGATGAACGCGCGTATTTCAAACTCGGTGAGAGCGTTTTCATACATTTTGAGACAAAACGCAAACGCGTTCGAATTAGTTAATGTCTCGAAAAAACTTATACTAGAGCTACTGTATACTGTAGCTCTTTCGAAACATTAACTAATTCGAACGCGTTTGCGTTTTGTCTCAAAATGTATGAAAACGCTCTCACCGAGTTTGAAATACGCGCGTTCATGGGTTAGCAACAAATGTTATACTCGCTGTTTTAGTTTCCACTAGTGACCACCAGAGGCGCTGTTCACTTTTCATACCACTTTCATACATTTTGAAACGAAAAATAATGTTTCGAAAAAACTTATACTAGAGCTACTGTATATTTATATTCGATAAAGGAAGAAAAGGCGCATTAAGTGAAGTTTATCCTCAAGTATTCGTCCATCTGGACTCCTTATTTGAGGTAGGAAATTGATTCTCAAAATGTTGGCCTTTGTAAAAACCGGCCAAGTGCGTGTCGGTCCACGCGCAATGTAGGATTCCGTAGTTGTCCACTCGTTACATAATGTGGATTAAAATGTTTGCAAACTTTTATATTTACTATGTTTTTGACAGAATTAACAACATTATCTAAGTTATCAATGGAAATTGTACGAAAGTTTGCTACTTTCTTAAGCTCGACTATTACTCGATTAGCTGGCGGGGGGGGGGGGGGGGGGGGACACTCTACCATACCGAAAATTATCACTTTAAAGCTAATAATATTTTTAAAATATTCCAAACATAGCCCACACGATACGTTTTGGAAGAAAAAACAATTGCACAACCACATCAGGTGAACGCTACCCTAAAAAATTTTTTTTTTATTTTTATTTTATACTACCGTTTTGTCGGCGTCATTGATATGTAGGTATACTCATACCAAATTGCTGCAGCTTTCTAGGATTAACGGTTACTGAGAAAAGCTGGGGACAGACAGACAGACAGACGGACGGACGGACATGGCGAAACTATAAGGGTTCCTTGTTTACTACGGAACCCTAAAAAAGTGGGCACGATACATACACGATTTAAAAGTTTTAAAACAATTTTCAATGTACGTAATATAGGTACCTTTATTACTTTTAAGTCCGTCTGTTGATCACTACCAGTGATGTTCAATACAATCGCTTGATAGCTTGATAGTTATAAAACTTGATTGAAGTTAAATAGTTGATGGAAGCTCTTCTGAACAAGGATTTTTCTCGAGTACGGGCGTCGGCACTCGGATAAACGCCAACGCAAAACTTCATCAAAATTATCTTATATCTTTAAACGAGCAATTCTTGTATATTTATTTATTTATATATATATATGTATATATATTTATTTCGGGGATCTCGGAAACGGCTCTAACGATTTTGATGAAATTTGGTATGTGGGGGTTTTCGGGGACGAGCAATCGATCTAGCTCCGTCTTATATTTGAGAAAATGCGTGTTTTCGAGTTTTCATGTTTTTACTTTTGTTCGTGATTGATATTTACAATGGCTGCTGACGTACGGAAAATTAGTGTCAGAAGAACCAGTATAAGCCTGACCTATGAATATGCACATAGTTGTCACGAATCTCAGGGTCAAGATATATAAGGACGTATGGTGAGGCGAGTTTATATTTTGTTATTTGTAGCATTTATAAAGAATGACACATGACAACGACTTACGAGGTTCACGTTCAAGGGGCTGACACGCTTTGCTAGAGAAAGATAGTCTTATTGCAAATCCTATAAGAGGAAATAGAAAAGAGGCTGAGAGAGAGAGAGAGGGGAGATGTTTTGTCCCTATCACCGACCGGACGTTTTTTCATGGTCGGGTTACAGGCAAATGCAAATTTCCATAAGCAATACATTGGACATGCAAACCGGACTAATTGCGTAGTACAAATTTTATATGAATATGAGCAAAAGTATGAGACAGAAATAGCCCCGGTCGCTCGTTGGCGCATCTATAACTACAGAGTATATATTATATCTATGGGCACGTTCTGCGGTGTCAAATAATCTCAATGAATCAAAAAGTTTAGATACCTACATCCTGGAGGGATCCAACCCTAAGCTTCTTGCAATGAGTATTAAAATCGTTCTTATATGCTTACAATTTTGTCTCGTTCCACCGCATAGCTGCGTCCTTTTCTCGCACCATCATAGCCCATTATGTGGTCGGGTTTCACGTTTATTTATGTTTATTTCGATGTTTTTAGTTTATTTTGATCGCGGTTTAAAAAAAATGTATTTTAAATCTCGATGAAGAAATTGTTATCATTTTATTTCGCACTGACATTTATTTACTGAATGCGTTATTAAAACAGATCGGAGAAGGAATTAGTCGAGTAGCCAGGAATTCAATAATAATGTTTATTTAAAATGTGTACCTATATGCAAGTGTCGTGAGGACTTTGAAATGCCTAGGAAGCCTTTGAGAAAAACGTTTAATGTACGCATCCAAGGCAGACCTGAGGAAAAACATTTGTGTTGTTGTTGTGTATTTGTCCTTAGTTGTCCTTTATTGCCCTTCGGCCCTAAACTTCGAGTGTACGCGTGAGGTCGGCCTTATCGCTCACCTTTGGTCCTTCGGCCCTCAGGTTCCGCGTGTACGCGAGTGTACGCGTGAGCTTGGCCTTCAGGCCTCGCTTAGCTTTACCTACCGCTCACCTTCGGGCCTTCGGCTCTCAGGTTCGAGTGTCCGCGTGAGGCCGGCTTTCGACCTCGCTAAACCTTACCGCTCACCTTCGGGCCTTCGGCTCTCAGGTTCGAGTGTCCGCGTGAGGCCGGCTTTCGACCTCGCTAAACCTTACCGCTCACCTTCGGGCCTTCGGCTCTCAGGTTCGAGTGTCCGCGTGAGGCCGGCTTTCGACCTCGCTAAACCTTACCGCTCACCTTCGGGCCTTCGGCCCTCAGGTTCGATTGTAACAATGATAGTAATAGTGAGTGTCTGCGTGGGCTCACCCTTCTGGCCGCAAGCGGCTCTCCGGCTCGCGTGGAGAGCGCGCTCTAAGGGACGCTTCGGGCCTTCGGGCCTGCGAGGCATACATGGGGCACATGAATAGTTGGGCAACCCTTTCCTCCCGTATCGGTCTCGCAAAAAATAGGGGGGGGGGGGGGGATGCTTGGGCACTCGGGATGGGGCTCCGGGCCTTCAGCCCTTTTTTTTTTTGCCCTCCGCCGAGCTTGGCCTGCGGCCTCGCAGCCTGAAGCTCGCCCTTCGGGCTCGCGAAACCTTGTATATTTATATAGGATTTTCGGTTGTTTGGTACTCCCGCAGCTCGGCCTTCGGCCTCGCCAAACATTTGAGAGAAGGGGGGGGGGGGGGGGGACGCACCTGACCACTTGAACGCCTGCGGCCTGGCGGCCTGAAGCTCGCCCTTCGGCCCTCAGGTTCGATTGTAACAATGATAGGAATAGTGAGTGTTTGCGTGGGCTCGCCCTTCGGGCCGCAAGTGGCTCTCGGGCTCGCATGGAGAGCGCGCTCTGATGGGACACTCGGCCTTGGGCCTCGCGAAGCCTTGCCTCTCACCTTCAGGCCTTCGGCCCTCAGGTTCGCTTGTAAGATACATGGGTCATATGAATAGTTAGGCAACCCTTTCCTCCCGTATCGATCTCGCAAAAATTACTTGGGGGGGGGACGCTTGGGCACTCGGGGTGGGGTTCCGGGACTTTGGCTCTCGACCGAGCTCGGCCTGCGGCCTCGCAGCCTGAAGCTCGCCCTTCGGGCTCGCGAAACCTTGTATTTATATAGGATTTTCGGTGGTTTGGTACTCCCGCGGCTCGGCCTTCGGCCTCGCCAAACATTTGAGGGAGGGGCGCGCACCTGACCACTTGAATGCCTGCAGCCTGACGGCCTGAAGCTCGACCTTCGGGCTCGCAAAAATTACTCAAAAGTTGTTTTGCCCCCTGAGTCCTCGCATGCGAAATCTCAACGCACTAGGACCATTTTGAAATTTTTGCCAAAAAATAATCGCCAAAAAAAGTCACCTCACCAAATGGCTTGCAGTTCTCTATGACATTTGGTCGAGCATCCCCCCACCTACCGTTTAGCGAGGCCGTTGGCCAACTCTTTGGTTTTCAATCAATTATTTATTTTACATTAAAACATGGTGTACATTAGAAGATATAAAAGAGGTATTCAGAGGTATTTCTCTGGAAGTCACGGAGCCACCCCCTACACTTTTCCCAGACATCGTATTAGACCTGAGGGACCTCACTAGGAGAACAATTGGGTCATAAACACTTGCAAAAAACAAAAGTCGTCTCTCCTGTGGTCAATAGTTAACGGCATATGAGCATGTGAGTTATGATTTTATTACATGGATTTATAGAACCGGAAGACGCCGTTTATGCGGGTTACTAGACCAATCCAAAATTAAGCTTTGTAGCCCTTAACTTTTGATATGTTCACAGGAAAGACGCGAACCTAAATCTGTTTATGACCCAATTATGTCAATAGAAATGTGTCGGGTTGCAGCTTTATATAAGTCCGTTTATCTACTTAATATCTTTATTTAGATCTTTGTAGAGCTATAGTCTGCCTGGTTCACGGGAAAACACCGAGCAAGGCTCGGTCTCCCAGGTACTGTAAATTAAGTGCCATCTCGAGGTATCGTTGCGTGGCGTATAAAAAACGCAGCCTAAGGCGACTTCCTGATTTGTCGGTGCGGAGGCGGTACAATATGAGAAAACTGTCAAATGTCAGTTTCAACTGTCAGTCAACTCAGTACTACTTTTTACTGCGCCCCTACATTTAAATGTGCTTCCTGACTGGCGCGGGATATGCGGAAGCGGGACGATGCGAAGGCAGTACTGGTCCGCTTCTGCGCATGATATTAGTACTGCGCAAACGTAATACTGACAGTATTCCGTCAAGTGAGAATCTTTGCGACGTCAGTAAGTTTACGTCAAAGAAGAAAATGTCACATATCGATCCCGCCCCGCCAAGTCAGGAAGTCGCCTAACTTCACGAGGAGGTTACTTAGCCAAATGGGCCGTCAGCTCACACGTCACACGGGAGTTCATTAATAAGTGCCCCGGCTGCTCTCGACGCGAAACAAAGCCCTTTTTACATAACCAGTGTTGCAGAGGGATCACTTAGCCATTAACTGTCACTGAAACGTTAGTAAAATAATTGATAAGGCCGGACACTAACTCATATACTAACATTTTACATTCGAATTTGTTTTTACAAGATTTGATCATCTTTTGTGAGTCTTAGGCGACTGACTTGGCGGGGCGGGATCGATATGTGTTATTTTGTTCTTTGACGTAAATTTACTGGCGTCGCAAAGATTCCCACTTGACAGAACACTGTCAGTATATTACATTTGCGCAGTAGTAATATTATGTGCAGTAGTAATATTATGCGCAGAAGCGGACCAGTACCGCCTTCGTATATTATCGTCCCGCTTCCGTGCATCCCGCACCAGTCAGGAAGCACTCATTTAAATGTAGGGGCGCAGTAAAAAGTAGTACTGAGTTGACTGACAGTTGACACTGACATTTGACAGTTTTCTCATATCGTACCGCCTCCGCACCGACAAATCAGGAAGTCGCCTTAGGAGGCTGCTTTATTACTTGGCGGGGCGGAATTTGTATGCGGCATTTTCAACTTTAAAAAGATATTACCGATGTGGTGCAGATTTCCTCACGGAGAAGACGGCGTGATGTGGATATATAGTACTGCTTTCGTACCGTCCCGCTATAATCAGTAATAACCACTCATTCAAATGTAAGGACTAGAAAAGACTGTCGAGTCAGTATATCCAAATCCCTTCTCGATGCTGAACAGACTACTAACAGTTAATTTATTACATGTTTAGTCAATGTTTTAAAGCAGACGTATTACATCTATTACCAACCACTGACGAAGTTACGAATCTTATGCCTTTATGACACTATTCAGGGTCTTTAAAAACCCATTACAGCATCCGGTATTACGTGGATGTATAAACGTTTACCAGGGACCATCGGGAATGATCCGGTCTTTAGATAATAAAAGGTTGGACCAAAATTTTACTTGATAAAAATTACAAAGAAGTGGAGATGTAGATGCCTTCTTTATCGTGTATGTAATATGTATAGCATCGTATCAGAGACTAGGAATTATATAGACTGCCAATGCCTATACATTGCAGTGTAATTTTAAAATAATGGGCCTGCTGTAGCTAGTTTCACTATGGAGAGATCACTTTACCATTTAATTCGTATGCCACTAAGACCTCTGCTTAACACATAGCGCCATCTGTTGGGAGCTCCTTCGTTGTGTTCATAGATGACGCTATGTGTTAAGCAGAGGTCTTAGTGGCATACGAATTAAATGGTAAAGTGATCTCTCCATAGTGAAACTAGCTACAGCAGGCCCATTATTTTAAAATTACGCTACAATGTATAGGCATTGGCAGTCTATATAATTCCTAGTCTCTGGTCGTATGTTATTTTTATTTATAGTATCGTATAAGTTAACATAAAATCATGCTAAAGGTTGGATGAAATAATGTGAATAGGTAACTAGGTACACTTTTGAAATATTGATACTACTCAAGATCAGATTTACTTACAGTTTCTCTGATAGTTTTATTGAATAGACTAACATTTTCAGTATAAAGTCATTATGAGCGTAAAAATAAATACGAGTACCTAAAAAGGACGATTCACGCTAGATCGTTCTAGCGTGAATCATCCTTAAATAAATATTTATTGACAATCTGACACAAATCGACCTAGCCCCAAGCTAAGCAAAGCTTGTACTATACTACAAACGACGTTGTATACGACGACGACGTGGTACTATAAACGACGATACTTATGTATATATAGGAAACATCCAAGACTCAGGAATAAATAATTATATTCCTCACACACGGATTAGAACTGATAGTTGTAATCACAATGCCAATCAATTTTATATTACAGTTTTAGCACATGGCAAAACGCAACATTAAGCGGCAATTACACTTTGTCGTTCGCCGCATACTGCATGCGGCGAACGACGAAGTGTAAAGAACACGTTAGTCGGCCGCATTCGGCGATCGACAGCTGCCAAGACGCCGTAGTAGGCGGACAGACTAGTGTAAAGACGACGTTCGTTGGCCTAAGTAGTTTAAAATGAATCCGGCGACCGTATTAGGTGAACGACGAAATGTAATAGGAGATACAGCTTTCACGTCACCACTGACCTTAGTTCTAGACGCAACTTAATTGGAAGCTCATGGCACTGGCCTTTATAAGCACTATGTCCATGTTTCTTTTTAGAATGTAAGTTTAGGGGATTGGGAAGAGGAGGACCTTAAAAAAATTATTGCGACTTTCTGAGTATTTCTATCCAAGCTGCAATTGACAATATTTCATAATTTCCAAAAGTCTTAATTCGAAAACCATTTCGGTAAAAACGTGTGAAGTACACAAAAAACATTTTTTTAGATTTTTTTCTCCAGTAATTTTGGAAAAAATCGCAAATTACTGTAAACCGAAAGTTAACGTCATCTTCCTCGCTGTATTCAGGGAGACCTTAGTACAGAGTACAGACAATCGCTGCTCTGGAGTGGCTCTGGATTCTTGTTGGGAAGATGACGTCATATTTTACTTACGCCCTTTTGGAATGACCTACTTTTCAAGGTGTTTTTTTTTGTATGAAATAATGAGTTAAATTGAAAAAGAAAAAATACGGGTGGCTTAAATTTTTACCTTTTTTCTAACTAGTTCATAAAATAAAGTAGTTAAAAATATGAAATGTTGTCAATTGTTTTTGGGTAAAATGCTTGGCCGGGCGGGATGCGTAAACGCATTTCCTCACGAAAAAAAAGGAGTGCACAGTTGGAGAGTGACCTGGGAAAAATCTTGGGGAAACTTACGACACGACCACGTGGGCGGCTTAACCACAGGAATGCTCTAAGAGTTTGCGGTCCATTGAGCGGCTTCAACCGAACTGAGGTGTGAGTGGAATGGAGCTACTGGGACTTTTGTCGCTGGTTCACTAAACCTAGCCTAGTTGAGAAGAGTCCAGCAAGACACTCAGCTAGGCCCGACCTTTGTCGGACTGACTCTACCCGGTATCAAGGGGGTCTCACTCCGTCAGTTCACCGCGGCTCTGTGGTACCATTCAGTGGTTGCCGCGCATTGCTACTGGACAGTCGCGTCGTCGCGTCATTCACTTGGTGTGGTCAAAGTTTGTTATTTACCTATTCTAATTTGGGGTTGTAAATTGGGGATTTGTTAACAGTGGGACATCTGTACGTAGTACGTACTATTAGGCAACTTCCTGACTTGGCAGGGCGGGATCGATATATGACGTTTTCTTCTTTGACGTAAACTTACTGACGTCGCAAAGATTCCCACTTGACGGAATACTGTCAGTATTACTTTTGCGCAGTAGTAATATCATGCGCAGAAGCGGACCAGTACTGTCTTCGTATCGCCACGCTCTACCGCGCATCCCGCGCTAGTCAGGAAGCGCTCATTTAGGCGACTTCCTGATTTGTCGGTGCGGAGGCAGTACGATATGAGAAAAGTGTCAAATGTCAGTGTCAGCTGTCAGTCGACTCGGTACCGTTTTTTACTGCGCCCTTACATTTAAATGAGTGCTTCCTGACTGGCGCGGGACGCGCGGTAGCGGGACGATGTGAAGGTGGTACTGCTCCGCTTCTGCGCATGATATTACTACTGCGCAAACGTAATACTGACAGTATTATGTCAAGTTAGAATCTTTGCGACGTCAGTATGTTTACGTCAAAGAAGAAAATGTCACATATCGATCCCGTCCCGCCAAGTCAGGAAGTCGCCTTAAATGTAGGGGCGCAGTAAAAAGCGGTACTGAGTCGACTGACAGTTGACAGTGTTGACACTGACATTTGACAGTTTACTCATATCGCACCGCCTCCGCACCGACAAATCAGGAAGTCGCCTAAACTTATTCTGTGCCGGTATGCGGTTTCGCTATTGTATTCTGTGGTAGTTACATCCGCTGTAAGCAACGGACTCATTTGCCGGCTTGATGGATGCACGTGACATATATTATTATACTCTTTGGATGCACGTCACGTCAACTACAGTTTGAACAGTACCCTTACCATGAGTTTGCAATGTTTGCATTACCGTACTCCCTAGCGACTGCGTAAACGATTTAGTATGGACAAAAGTACAGCGCCTCTGGCGATTACGCAATAGAACTAAGAATCCCCATACTAAATCGTTTACGCAGTCGCTAGCGAGCACGGTAATGCATTGCAAACTCATGGTAAGGGCACTGTTCACAACTTTCCATTCTTACGACGTTTTAATGGTTGAGCTTTATTAAACTTCACTCGCTCGGTCTATGGGGAATCAGGGGTGGAAAAGTTGAAATGGGAAAGCAATATCATATTATTAGGCATAACCATACCTATAGCAGATATTATTGAAGACCCATCGTATCAAGATTAACATTTAAATGAATAAACCTAAGAGCCTAGAGGCTATAAACCTAACTATTGATTAAACTCTTGAGCTGCATCAACGGTGTCTCATTTTATATAATTTTAGGCGATAAAAATCACTAAAATCACTCTTAGTTGCATATTTTCCTTCTGTTTGAAATAGTACATTACTTACCAAGGGCGATAAAATAAAGAATATCTCAGATCGCAGGTATTTTACGACCGAGCCGAAGGCAAGGGCGATAAATATGCGATCTGAGGCTTTCTTTATTATCGCCCGTGGTAAGTACAAAAATTTATGTCACCCTCTGGCCAGGAAGTGGGTTTTGTCGCGCGCGGAGCGTGCGATAATGGCCACTTTATGGCTAGATGTGACATAAAATAATTTATTTACAAGATAATATAATTATACAAGAATACAACAATAAGTTATCCTTCTGTTTACATTATCATTATTTTATAATTTTCCATGAAAATAATTGTCCATGTCGTTGTATACATTATAACTTTATAAGTGTTCTATAATAAGCGCTTAATTAACTACCTACCATAGGAACGACGATTTATGTTTCTTAGTCTGTCTATTTGTCTAATGACCCTGTTGTTAGCACAGCCAAGTGTGTTGTGCGCGCGACCTACTTAATTATGTATGTTAGCAATTTCTTGTAAAAAAAGGTTAAAATAATATACCTACAATGTCACATAAGATTAAAGTACAAAGGCAAACTTATCCCTACGAGGAATCTCTTCCAGCTAACCTTTGCGGGATTGAGTGGAAAGTGGGAGAATGAGAACAAACTTACACTTACACACCACATAATTAGTTCAGCATCACATAATTAGTTCAGCATTGAATTGAATTTGTGGTTACAAATGTAACCTCAAGGGTATTTGGTCGCTTACGGATGCAACCCACGTAACGGGGAGGGAGCGGGTCAAGGACTTAGGTACCAGCGTCTTGGGCTAAGAAAATAAATGGCTTACGTCAAAAACACCATTTGAATCAGTCACTGTCCAACGAATACCTAGTTTGATATCATTAGGAATTGAACATTAAGCTATTTCACAAGCTTTTATTTATTTATTTTATTTATTTAATCTTTATTGCACAAAAATAAATTCAAGTACAAAAGGCGGACTTAATGCCATGAGGCATTCTCTACCAGTCAACCTCCAGGCTAAGCAGAAAGATTGTAGGCGGTGCAACTAAATTTAAAAGAAAAGAAAAGAAAAAATACCGACTGGAAAATGTACTATACATACAGAATATATTTACATAGACCTACACAAATAAATAAATATATACATACATAATATACATACATAATATTCTATATAAATAATGATGAGGGCTTGCTAAACGGATACTCAAAGAATTACTTACTACCAGCAATAAAATTACGTACAGATTTTTTGAAAGTAAATTTGTTGGGTACATTTTTAATTTGAAGAGGAAGATTATTCCAAAGGCGGGCCGCCTGAACGGCGTAGGAGTTTGATATAAAACCGGTACGATGAAGTGGTATGGCCAGAGAGAGATTGCTAGAAGAGCGAAGATGACGGTTGTGGGAAGCATCAAGATACTTAAACAGGGATTTGAGGTAATCAGGACAGAGAGGATCTTTTAGAATAGAGAAGAGTGTGCAGAGAATGCGAATATCACGACGTTGACGGATTGGGAGCCAGCCAAGCTGAGATCGGAATGAGGAGACATGATCAAACTTCCTGAGGCAAAACACAAAACGAATGCAATTATTAAGCAAGCGATCCAGCTTATCGAGAAGCTCTTGACTAAGGTCCGGGTAACATACATCGCCATAGTCAATTATGGGGAGAATCAATGTATTAATTAGCGTGACTTTAGTTTTAATAGGCAAGAAATGTTTAAGTTTGTTAAGGGCATGAAGGGAACCTATGACTTTCCTACTAATTTCAGTGACCTGCGCTCTCCAGCTCAGAGTACAGTCTAAGATTACACCCAGGTCCTTAACGGTTTGACTGAACGGTATGGGGATACCATTAAAGTTAACGGGTGTAATCGTGTTAAGGTCAAGTTTGGTAAGCTGTCGCCAATTTAATTTGTCTTTAAGTACATGACATCTTTTTACCGGTTTAGACTAGTGGCTAGTGACCTTGCCCACGAAGTTCGGTCCCAGGTTCGAATCCTGTCAGGTCAGGGAAAATATTTGTGTGAAGAGCACGAATATTTGTTTTTTAGTCTTGGATGTTTTCTATCTAAGTATTTATGTACTTATTAATATCGTCGTCATCTTCTAGTACCCATAACACAAGACTTAACTACTTAACTAGTTAGATTTGTTTAAAATTGTCCTCTAATACTTATAAATAAGTTTGTCTTAAAATAATAGGGTACTTTCGGTAGTGAAAAATAAAATATGAAATTTGATAAAAATAAATATTTATGCAGAAATATACTTAAATATTCTGATTTTGAGTCATAAAAGTACATTATTGTTTTAGTACATTGAAATTAAAAGTCGTAATTTTTAATCTGTATATCACGTGACCTAAAACACGAGCCGCCATGGTGTGACGTCATATTGGCAATAACAAAACTGTCACTACTGTCGGTTCCATAAATAAGAATGTGGGGGCCTACCGCGAACCGAAAACGAACTATCTCCGTCTCTGTTGCTCCAATATGCAGTGCGACAGAGTGGCGGATATTTCATTTTCAGTTCGCGGTAGGCCCTCTGTTGTTATTACCAATATTACGTCATCAAAATGGCTGACAGCGTTTTCGCGGGAATAAAAAAGTTTTAAAATTAATTTTATTTTTATGGCAAGAAAGCGTGTTTATTTTTCCGAAATATATTTTTTTGTGGCTTTTTATTAGGAAAATCAACGTTTTTTTTTTTCGCTGGGAGAGGACGGGTCTCAGTGTGCGGAAGCCGTTTCAGTGTGGAGACCGCCTAAGTGCAAGTTTGAGTGGAATTCCATATGTCTGGACACGAAACGGTCTACTGTGAGTAATCCTTTAGGGCTGGCTCGGCTCGTATGGAAGCGAACATGCAGTGGTTTGTTAGATATTTTTCCCATCACCGTGTTTAGGTTTACCTTCTAAGTAGCAATTTTTCTTTTCGTATATTTTCACAATAGTGATTTTTTTCTAGTGTCGTTTTGTCCAGAACGAAATTTTAATGTAGCATTTTTAAATTAAATATCTATGCCTATGTAGCCATTTCTTCACATTAATTATTATTATTAATATTAAAGCGTTCCTTTATGATCGTAATTTTATCAATTAAGACTATGTGAATCTATCGTGCGAGCGAGAACAGGCATTCCGGAATATTCTTGCGTGCGATAGAGACAGTAGTAATTTCAAGCAGAATTAGTGCTTCGGGCGCCGACGTTTCCACCCCTTAAACCCATCTTAAACCTTTATCAAATGACACAATTTGGCCTTGATCGATTCCTCACATCTAGGGTTGCCAACTTTTGTGCTCCGATTTGCGGAACATTTGTTGTAGAATTGCGGGACTTAGCAAAAAAATGCGGGACTCGCGCACTCTATCACAGATGTCAATATTGTTAACGTATACCTAGTTGTGATGTAGGGCACATTATTTACTACCCGCGATACATTATACCTTCTTAGTGGATGATTTCCTAGCTAAAATTATTTCATACGAGTAGGCACGGTCCTCCGGGAGCGGGATACAAATTACTTATTTTTATTTATCGAATTTGTGCGCTCTTTGCTCAAATGAAACGAAATGTTCGCTTCAGTTCTTATAAATCTGCCGAGGCCTGAAAACGGGACAATCGACGTCCCGCATGCATCCTTTGCGGGACGCATCCTCCAAGGTACTGGAAACGGGACGTCCCGCCTGAGGCGGGACGGTAGGCAACCCTACTCACATCCTTAACTAGGTTTATACGTTTTGTTTTTCCGTAATTAACAAAAACCCAGGACGAAGTTTTCGTGTCAAAAAATCGAAACTTTAAGGGACCATGTTTTCAATTGACGACATTTCATATTTTTAACTACTTTATTTTATGAACTAGTTAGAAAAAAGGTAAAAATTTAAGCCACCCGTATTTTTTCTTTTTCAATTTAGCTCATTATTTCATACAAAAAAAACACGTTGAAAAGTAGGTCATTCCAAAAGGGCGTAAGTAAAATATGACGTCATCTTCCCAACAAGAATCCAGAGCCACTCCAGAGCAGCGATTGTCTGTACTCTGTACTAAGGTCTCCCTGAATACAGCGAGGAAGATGACGTCAACTTTCGGTTTACAGTAATTTGCGAATTTTTCCAAAATTAACGGAGAAAAAAATCTAAAAAAATGTTTTTTGTGAACTTCACACGTTTTTACCGAAATGGTTTTCGAATTAAGACTTTTGGAAATTATGAAATATTGTCAATTGTATGCAATATTTCCAAAAAATCAAATATAGGTATGAACAAAGGTATAAGGTGATCTTAACACTGACCTATGCAAAGACACGCCGCAATCCCGGAAATTAAAGTCTCTACTCGAGTCTGTCAACTTCTCTATCCTTCCATTGGCACCTACTCACCACACTGCATCCTCTGACACTTGGTTAGACGTCATTCTCACTTCGTCTCCCAATTTAGTTGTTAAGCAAGGTCAGTTTATAGCCCCTGGTTTCTCCCACCATGATTTAATATTTGCGTCATATATAATTAAACCACCTAAATATAAGCCCACTTTGATTACCATGCGATGCTTTGCGAAGGTTGACACTAATTCTCTTCTAAATGACGCTGCGGAAATTGATTGGTCACCTGTGCTCTCGGCCTCTACAACTGACGCCAAAGTTTCTCTTTTTAACGCCGCCATTTTGAGACTGTTTGACAAGCATGCGCCGATGCGCACTGTTCGCGTAAAGCGACCTCCTGCGCCCTGGATCACGGAGGGCGTCCGCATGGCAATGAGACGGAGAGATCGGGCCTTTAGACAATACAAGCGTGACCGGACTGACGAGAACTGGAGACATTTTAAGACAGCCCGTAATCGTTGCAATCAGATGGTGCGTGCAGCAAAGCGGCGGCATATTCACAACAATGTATCTTCTTCCTCTATGGCTGATGTATGGAAATTCCTTAAATCGTTAGGCCTCGGGAAATCCACTAATGGTTTCAACGGCACTTCTTTTTCTCTCAATGACCTGAATAACCATTTTTCCTCTTGTCTCTCGGTTGATAACCACATTAAGACCGCAACTCTTTCTTATATTTTATCCCTGCCTTCTCCAATCTCTGATACTTTTGCATTTACCCACGTTTCTGGATCGGACGTAAATGCCATTGTTAAAGCGATCAAGTCGAAAGCCGTTGGTTGTGATGATGTCAGTCGCTACATGATTGCGATGGTCCTTGACAGTGTGCTTCATGTGATTACTGATATTATCAACACCTCATTGGACACTGGTGAATTTCCGTCCCTTTGGCGTAAGGCGTTTGTAATCCCATTGCCTAAAATAAGCAGCCCCACCTCTCTCAACAACTTTAGGCCTATTTCGATTCTGCCTTTTCTGTCAAAGATCGCTGAAGCTGTGGTTCATAAGCAACTCTCACGTTATATTCACACGCATAAAATATTGAGCCCCTTTCAGTCTGGTTTTCGGCCAAGCCATAGTACGTGCACTGCGCTCCTTAAGGTGACTGAAGATGTTCGGCGAGGCATGGAGAACCAATTGGTCACGGTACTTATCTTGATCGACTTCTCTAACGCTTTTAATACCGTTGATTATGAAATACTCCTCGCTCTGCTGAAGCATCTGAATGTGTCGCCTGCAGCTCTCACATGGTTCTCTGCCTATCTTGGGGGACGCCAGCAAGCGGTCCGAGTCGATCGGGCCTTGTCAGATTGGTGTGATCTTGCAACTGGCGTCCCCCAAGGAGGAATTTTATCTCCACTTCTATTCTCTATCTTCATAAATTTTATCACCCCTGAATTTCGCTGTTCGCACCATCTATATGCCGACGACTTACAACTTTACGACCAGTGTACTGTAGCGGACCTTCAGACTACCATTGACAAGCTAAACCTAGACCTCCTGCACATTCAGCAGTGGTCCAAGAAATTCGGCCTCTTTGTCAATCCCTCTAAGTGCCAGGCTATTGTCATTGGTAGCTCTCGACAGCTTACCAAACTTGACCTTAACACAATTACACCCGTTAACTTTAATGGTATCCCCATACCGTTCAGTCAAACCGTTAAGGACCTGGGTGTAATCTTAGACTGTACTCTGAGCTGGAGAGCGCAGGTCACTGAAATTAGTAGGAAAGTCATAGGTTCCCTTCATGCCCTTAACAAACTTAAACATTTCTTGCCTATTAAAACTAAAGTCACGCTAATTAATACATTGATTCTCCCCATAATTGACTATGGCGATGTATGTTACCCGGACCTTAGTCAAGAGCTTCTCGATAAGTTGGATCGCTTGCTTAATAATTGCATTCGTTTTGTGTTTTGCCTCAGGAAGTTTGATCATGTCTCCTCATTCCGATCTCAGCTTGGCTGGCTCCCAATCCGTCAACGTCGTGATATTCGCATTCTCTGCACACTCTTCTCTATTCTAAAAGATCCTCTCTGTCCTGATTACCTCAAATCCCTGTTTAAGTATCTTGATGCTTCCCACAACCGTCATCTTCGCTCTTCTAGCAATCTCTCTCTGGCCATACCACTTCATCGTACCGGTTTTATATCAAACTCCTACGCCGTTCAGGCGGCCCGCCTTTGGAATAATCTTCCTCTTCAAATTAAAAATGTACTTAACAAATTTACTTTCAAAAAATCTCTACGTAATTGTATTGCTGGTAGTAAGTAATTCTTTGAGTATCCGTTTAGCAAGCCCTCATCATTATTTATATAGAATATTATGTATCTATATTATGAATGTATATATTTATTTATTTGTGTAGGTCTATGTAAATATATTCTGTATGTATAGTACATTTTCCAGTCGGTATTTTTTTTTCTTTTCTTTTAAATTTAGTTGCACCGCCTACAATCTTTCTGCTTAGCCTGGAGGTTGACTGGTAGAGAATGCCTCATGGCATTAAGTCCGCCTTTTGTACTTGAATTTATTTTTGTGCAATAAAGATTAAATAAATAAATAAATAAATATAAACCTAGTATTTAATGATACTTACATTATTCCCAAAAATCACGCAAATCGGTTCAGGTTTAGGGGGTGGAAAACGTTGGCGCCCGAAGCACGTTTTTGTATGGAAAAAATTTGCTACACAATCCTCTTAAGTAGGTGCAGAAATAGATAGGTAATTAGGTTTTAGTTGTGCATCGGCCGGAAGGGCCAAAGTAGACCCCAAAATAGGAGTTCCGCGTTAGCGGAGCTTCGTTGACACTGTCGCAACGTAGACCAAGTTTGAATAAGAATGCGACAGAGAAAATTACAATTCGCGAAAATTTTAAATTAATTTTGTATTAAGCAGTAACGCTGCATACGACTCCTAAGGACTGTTAAGGATTGACGAATTTCAAGCCGGGTAGTAATCGCACCTATAGCTCAGTTGGCTAGAGCGACTGGCCGCGAGTGCCGGGAGGTCGCAGGTTCGAATCCTGCTCGATGCTTAAGTTTTTCAATTTTTCCTTTATTTCTAAACTTGTAGTAAAATTTTAATGTCATAGATAAATACGACTAGGCAAAATCGGGATTGTGAAACTAAGAAGAAAGAAAAATCGCTACAAGGAAAAAACTATTCTGGGACTAATGTCTAAACAAAACCGGCCAAGTGCGTGTCGGGTCACGCGCAAGGTAGGGTTCCGTAGTCGTCTACCCGTTACATTATATGGACTAAAAAGTTCGCAAACTTATATTTACTATGTTTTTGACAGAATTAACAACATTATCTAAGGTATCAATGGAAATTGTACGAAAGTTTGCTTTTGCAAAGTACATTTCTGAAGTTCGACTATTACTCGTTAACTAGTAATGTCTACTTAGCTGTGATAGTTTTCTTTTAAATTCATCGTATTTACTACTACCATGATTTTTTTCACATGCCTAGTAGCCACCGTTTAGCTGGCAGGGGGGGGGGACACATGACCATAGCTAAAATTATCACTTCAAAGCTTAATATCACGCTAACCAATTCTTTAATCAACAAATGCTTTTAGAAACCTAATAATATTTTTAAAAGAGCTATCCAACGATATCCCACACGATGGGGTTTGGCAGAAAAAAAATGGCACCACCACTTTACATGTAGGGGAGGTACCCTAAAAAAAAATTTTTTTAAAGATTTTATTCTACCGTTTTGTCGGCGTCATTGATATGTATACTCATACCAAATTACAGCTTTCTACTACGAACGGTTACTGAGAAAAACGGGGGTCGGACGGACGGACGGACGGACATGGCGAAACTATAAGGGTTCCTTGTTTACTACGGAACCCTAAAAAAAACAAAAAAATATGTCTAGAACTACATTTGTACCCTTGCCTGGTTAGCAACACGAGTAGTCCGATCCAACTGGCCCGAGGCAATTTGTCGGCGTCCCGTGCCTCGCGACAGAGTATCTTGGGTCCGAGCCCAAACCGCTCGATCGCAGCTCTCTAGTTACGGTTGCGTAATGCCCGACCTTTGGGGTTGGTTTTCATCTGATGGCCAGTTTGAAAAATATATTGCACATTTTAATTTGATATTAATGTGTTTCGTGTTGTCGTTAGCATCTTAGCTCAGCGGCGCAAATTGTGAGTTCTTAAAATGGCATTCGGGTTTAAGAATGCGATACTGCTGTTCTGTTTTCTTAGTAAAAATATTTGCGAGGTTGCGTTATATTGGCAGCTAGGGATAAATACATTATAAGCTAATATTTAAGATAATGTTTTTAATATAAATCTTAAATAAATTAAATATTGTTTCTATGGTTTATCGGGTCGATGATTACGAAAATAACAATGATTTTAAAATCCAACGTGGCAGACGTGAAATACTATCTATCCTGTCGGGGTGAGATGGAGTTGAAATGTCTAAATATCAATATGGGTGTCGTTTTCATGGTTTTTTGGGACGTTGATTACGAAAATGGCATTGTAAGGTCTGGTTCCACTAAAAAAATATTTTCCAAATTCACACCCTAAGGGGTGAAGTGAGTTCAAAAATTTGTATGGGAAAACAAGATTAGTTAGACTGTTTTATTCGAAACTTTACAGGAGTACTCCTAATGATAAATGAGTAAACAAGTATTACAGGTTTTTTGAGAATTCAACCCTTAAAAGGAGGAAAGTCTGAAAATATTACCCATGTTGATTTTCCGTATTTGTGACGACATCTCCTCCTTTTAAGGGACACAGATACTTCTATTCAAGAGTAGAAATCATAATCTCTTAGTAGTAGTAAGTCGTTGCCGACGTAAAAATTCAACAATTATTGCAATAATTTCTTTATTAAATAAGGGATAGTTTTCCGACCCTCATCTAAATCGGTTTAGCCAAACGTGTGATAATCGCGGACAAAAATACATACCTACATACCTCTGGTCGGGTCAAAATCAAAATGAGATCATCCTTTTTCTGTAGACTGTTACGTTTAGCGAAGCCGCGGGAAAAAGCTAGTTGTGTTGTGTGTGTGTGTGTAATAACGGTAGCCGCCGGTCGGCCTCGCGCTGCGTCATCTCGGCTGATTGACGCCGCAGCTTGGTTAAACACAGATAGTACTATTTGATAATTATGTTTTAAATTAAAGCCATGCGACGTGATACTCACTGATACTTGACACAGTATGCGCCAGATGAATGTGAAACTTAGCAGACTAAGGCTAGGTTGCACCAAACCGTCTATACCTAATCGTAAGCGGTGTTCGTCAGATGTGATTGTATGGAAAGTTTGACAAGTTTCTATGGGATGACAGCTGCCGGCGCCATATTTGACGATGACCGGCCTGTGTTCGTATGTTGGTGCAACCGACCCTAATAGTTCATCAAACCTGTTGTATTTAAATTATCCGTCACTTATCTGTCACTTTGACTTTATATAACACTAAACTCTCGCGCTTTGTAAACATGCTTTGACTTTACTTTACTTTGCTTTGTATACTTTGACTTTATGTATGTGAGAATGGGACAAGACACATTTTAATTATCAGATGGTTGTTGAAAGTTATTGTAATAAGGTAAATGTTTGATATATTTAAGCTTTGCCGCCCTTATTTGCATGACTCGTCTATCATTCGGGTTTATGTGAAATCAAACAAAAAGGCAAAAAGTCGTGGAAAAATAGGGGTTGATTACCTTTTGAAATGGTGTAAGTACGGAGCTAGAGATTCATTGTGTTTTCTTATTTGTTTTACTTTATATTAAAATAATCAAAAGTCAACTGCAAATATTTATACATC
Organism: Cenopis cana; assembly: GCA_951800055.1. Lineage (NCBI taxonomy): Eukaryota > Metazoa > Arthropoda > Insecta > Lepidoptera > Tortricidae > Cenopis > Cenopis cana. The sequence continues at coordinate 14,243,953 of OX637476.1, read as the reverse complement.
TTTTTAATATTATTTAAGGCTCCTTTTGTAAATATTAAAAATGTTTTGTTAATTTTATGACCACTGAAGCAAATAAAACTGACGAAAAAAATATATTAATCGTTGTGTGGGTGCTCTCTAGTCATACTGAACATCAAAGCTCGATAACAAAAACTGAAATAGCTGTTTTAAATTAGGGTTAGTATTGATAAGAAATATATAGTTAAGTAAATATATGTATAAAGACAAAAAAAATAAGGAAAAAGGAACTACCTAGGAAACGAAAGGAAAAAGGAACTACCTAAATATATTATTCAGGTGTTAGTAGAGGAACAGCAAACAGTTAAAAATGTTGCAATAGTACATTACTTAACAAGGGCGGTAAAACAAACAATGTCTCGGATCGCAGGTATTTTGATAAATATGCGATCTGAGGCTTTTTTTATTACCGCCCGTGTTAAGTACAATATTTTACGTGCGGTAATTGCCGCTTTATGGCCAGGTGTGACATAAAATAATGTATGTTACACCTGACCAAAAAGCGGCACGCTCGCGCGCGGGAAATCCCACTTCCTGGCCAGGAGGTGACATAAAATTTTGTACTTAACAAGGGCGGTACAACAAGGAATGTCTCAGATCGCAGGTATTTGACGCCCGAGCAGAAGGTACTATTATTGTACAACTGCGCGGAGAATCGAAATATCATTCAAAAATAGAACGCCGTAATTTGGTGAGAAAAAAAAGTTTAAGGAGACTCATATTATGAATATTTCAACATTGATAGTGCTTCCAGCGCTTCTGAACGTAAAAACGTCAATGCACTTGTCAGATTGTCTACCCACTTAAACGGTCGTCTGGATATTGGCCATAATCATTACAATATAGTAGATTGTTTGACAAGGGTCTAAAGTAAGCCATATTACCACGAGATGGTTATTTTCCCGAACGTAGAGAGGGAAAATTGTTCGAGTGGTAATATGGCTTTTAGGCCCGAGTTATACACTCTACTTTTCACTTCGATTGCGAGAAAACACATAAACACAAATTATCCATCTTAAATGAATAATTTAACTCTTGGCGGGTGTATGTCTAATTTGACAGCATGTTTTTTTTCTAAGGCCAGCACCATATGCCTCGCTATGCGTGTTTGCTTGGCGTATTCGCCTCCCTTTCTTTTGCTATATCAAAGAAAGAGATGCATCATGCGCTTTTTTTTTCTTTTAAGAGGAGTAATTGCTTTAACCATAGACACCGCTTAATCTTTAAAGAACTGAAAAACGTCTTTCCTGATTAGTCGATTTTAGTACAGCTGTGTTCTGGTTGGTTGATATTTTTACCAAATATGTTTTAATCTGTCAAATTACTTTTCTGTGATTGGTGGATTTAATCGGTGAAGTATTTTGATTGGTCAAATTAAAATGTTTTGTAAATCATAAATATGTATACATATTTTCCCTAGGGCTTAAATGTACTACTTTAGCTCCGCTTCACAAGTCTAATATGACACACTTTTCGAGCATGAGAAGTGAAAAAACTTAAATTCTCTGATGCCTCGTTGGTCGAGATTTGTCATAAGATGCCAAAGGCGGGCATAGACACTGATGATTTTTTTTAAATCTTAACGGGACACCGGCCCCGTGTGAATTGTTATTACAAATTCACAATAATCGTAATATTATCGTAAATTTCATAATTATTTAGACTTGTTTTCAATATTCATCAATACCTACGTGATACGTATTGTGATATGTGCAGATCACGTGCTATTAGTCACCGTGTAACCTAGATGTACTAATGAGATCGTTTCAGCGTCAACTTTCTGTTATTTTGTTATTTTCGTGGACGCGTAGAAAAAGTATTGTATACAATCCATACTAATATTATAAATGCGAAAGTGTGTCTGTCTGTCTGTCTGTCTGTCTGTCTGTCTGTCTGTCTGTCTGTTACCTCTTCACGCTTAAACCGCTGAACAGATTTAGATGAAATTTGGTACGGAGATAGTTTGAGACCCGGGGAAGGACATAGGATACTTTTTATCCTGGAAATGATCCCTCAAACTAATAAATTCGGGGGTGGAAGTTGAATCTATGAACCGGATGCATGTTAGGTATTTACAAGCCCACGAAAATTCGTCTCTGCAGAGCCAGTGTAAGCCTGACCTCCGAACATGCTCATAGTTTTCACGAGTCTCAGGTTCAAGATACAATTGGGACATATGGTGAGGTGAGTCTAGACAGTTGTAAATGTTACGATATTATTTGACGTTTGATATGTCAGAGACGTGTGTCAATATACAGATCATAGATATTATATGAACTCCATATAAACTCTTTAGTTATAGATGCGCCAACGAGCGACCGGGGGTATGTCTTTCTCATACTTGCTAATTTTCATACAAAATTTGCACTACGCAATTTGGCCGGTTTGCATGTCCAATGTATTGCTTATGGAAGTTTGCATTTTGCCTATAACCCGACCAAGAAAGAATGTTCGGTCGGTGATAGGGACAAAACATGCCACTCTTTTCTATTTCCTCTTATAGGAATCGCAATAAGACTGTCTTTCTCTAGCAAAGCGTGTCAGCCCCTTGGTCAGTATACAGATGCCATTCGTTAAAGTTGATGGAAGCTAATGTAGAACTACACTTGCACAATTTACTAATTTTAGTCTTAAAGTGGCAAGATAAAGTAGGTATTGGCATGATTGATATGATTCAAATCAAATAAAAAACTTTGAACTTTGATTTATTTATTCTTTCCACCGTACTTAGTTATAAACTGAGTAATTTCGCCACCACTTGATTATGATGAGCTATTAAGATTGTCGACAAAGACAAGAAAAAGAGGTCATGGATGACAGAAAACGCCTGGAAGAGCTATTGGTCCATGAAACAGCCAATGAAATGCGACCTACCTCTTTCACTTAAACGTAGGCTCATGGACATGTGCATACTTCCAGTTCTCACCTACGGTGCACAAACTTGGTCTTTGACAGAAGCCCAGAAGTCCATACTCGGGGTTTGCCAGCGAGCCATGGAGCGTAGCATATTAAGTGTAAAATTGGTGGATCGAATCCGGAAAACCACACTGCGCTCCAAAACTCAAATAGTTGACGTAGCTCGGAAAACAACCCAATTAAAGTGGGACTGGGCTGGACACGTCTACCGGATGCCGAATGAGCTGTGAGCCAAAAAGACCACAGAGTGGATGCCCCACGACTCAAAACGGAGACGCGGTAGACCACACCGGCGGTGGCGTGATAATTTGGACTCCTTTTTAAAAGACTGGGCAGATAGACAAGACCGCGAGGAATGGAAAAAGAGGGGGGAGGCCATTGCCCAGCAGTGGGACATTTTAGGCTCAATAAAATATAATAATTAAGGTTGTCGCGCACAGAAAGGCTCGGCACCAGACCGGCGCCGCCCCAATTCTGTTAGAAACTTCATACTGCAACGCACAGTTAAGGTTTTGGCAAACCAGATGAGTGCGGATGCAGTGGTGTGCTCCAGCCATTATCCACTACGTAACGGCATCGCCCCAGCTCGGGACAGGACCACCAGCCATGGTGAACAGACGTAGGCGAAACGGCCTACTTCAAACGTAAAAAGCCTTCAACCAGTGGTCACCTCGCGGCAAGCGCGGCACCGCCACGCGGCCACCTCGGCGCTTCTGAGGGACGATGCGGTTCCGTGCTTGCATTGGATTTACGCTGAGGTGAGGCCGCGCCGGTCTGGTGCCGAGCTTTAACTATGTGTGTGTAACCTTTATTATGACAGATTTAGTTCCGATGTCTGTTACTCTTAGAGCAATTAGTATGTACTATAAATTGCGTATAAAATAAAATAAAATTGAAATACTTTGTCACTTAGAAATATTTATTTGCTAAGATAGTTTTAAAAGTTGTTACTTAAAAATACTTAGATATGGTACTATAGTCTATCTAAACTGTAAGCAGGCTCGCAAATGATTAAAAATGATTAACATTCGTGCTACATTACTTGATGGAACTTTCTGCACCTGCATCATAATGTTCGAAACATTTCACGCTCGCTATGCTCGCTACGCTCGATATGCTGGGAGTTTCTCTGCGTGATCGCATCAGAAATGAGGCCATCCGTAGCAGAACCAAAGTAACCGATATAGCCTTTCGAATCGCTAAACTTAAGTGGCAGTGGGCGGGGCACATTGCACGTAGAACCGATGGCCGTTGGGGCCGAAAGGTTCTCGAGTGGCGACCACGGACCGGAAGGCGCAGCGTGGGTAGACCCCCCACAAGGTGGACTGATGACCTGGTAAAGGTCGCGGGAGTCCGCTGGATGCGGGTGGCGCAAGACCGGTCATTGTGGCACTCTTTGGGGGAGGCCTATGTCCAGCAGTGGACGTCTTTCGGCTGATATGATGATGATGATGATGATGCTCGCGTTTTCGTCTTTTTTTTCATCTTTTACTTAATGCGTATGAAGTCTTTTCCGCACTTGCGTCATAACGTTCGAAATTCTTTCATCTACGCTACTTGATACGTATGAAGTATTTTCCAGACCTTCATCGTAATGTTCGAAATATTTCGTGCTCGCTACGCTCACGTTTTTATCTACCCACATTACTTGAGGCGTATGAAGTCTCTTCCGCACTTGCATCATAATTTTCGAAACATTTCGCGCTCGCTACACTCGCGTTTTTGTTTCCATACTTGATGCGTATGAAGTTATTTCCGCACCTGCATCATATTAATTTTCATCTACATTACTTGATCTACATCCATATATTAAATCCTCTGTCATGTGTTTCATGCGGGCGCGTTGAGCCGGCTTGCGCAATGTTTAGTGAGATTGCCCGGCCCGCAGTACCCGGCGATGGCGAAATACGGTATAGAACAACTTCTATCAACAACAACTTCTATCTTCTATCTATTCTTCTATCCATATCAACATATGGACCGAGTTCTACGCAGACGAAGTCGCGGGCAAAAGCTAGTATAGTTATATAATTAGCTTTTTGAGTCTCGAACCTTACTTAGACCACTCGGCAATACTCGTGGTCTAAACGCGGTTCTCGACTAAAAAAAGCATTCATTATATACAAATACAAATGGTTTATTTGGCAAAAAAGTGTTTACAAAATAGGAACTTATCTATCAGACTCCAAACTAGGCTGAGCCTGTATTTTGGACGATATATATATAATGATTGTATAAAATACTATTATGTCACACCTGGCCATAAAGCGGCAATTACCGCACGCTCTGCGCGCGGGAAATCCCACTTCCTGGCCAGGGGGTGACATAAAATTTTGTACTGTTATCTACACACAATATCATAAAATGCGTTCAGAAACCGTAGGCAATGACGAGCATTACAACACAGTCAATGTATTTATGAAAATGTTCATATCTCTGGTAGAAGATTACAGCAGTAACATAATATTATTAAGATTTTCTATTTTTTGATAACATAAAAAAAATCAAATCTTCGGTATTTTTTTCTGTATTTAGCCAGCCAGCCAGTACTGATTTCGCCATGTTCGGCATTTTGTTCATTGTGTAAAAAACGTTGTCTTTATAAATGTTTTTTATTTATTTACCATTATTTTAATAAGTTAATATGTTTTATCATTGTTTTGATTTATAGGTATCTTATTTCAATGTGAATATTAGATTAGCATCTATAAATATGTTTCCGGTAGAACTGGTAGCAATTTACAGATGTGCAAGTTGCGGAAAGTTTCCAAAAAGTTGGAAAGGTTCTCGAAAAAATCTTGAGAATTTCATAGAGATATAAGAAATTTCCATTTTACTTTTCGGAAAGTTTCAAACCCCATACAAAAATGTGAGAAATTTCAGAAACTTACCCATGTGGAAAAATTCGAAATTTTGGAAAGTTACCGACAGCACATCAGTAGTAGCAATGCAGGTCATTTTTTGCCTTCGGCTTTTGAACCCATATTAGTGTATCTACTTATAATATGTGTGTAGATAATATATGCAATTGTACATAATTAAGCATTAAAACACGAGTGTGTCGAAGGCGAGTTTCATAATAAGATTACACGAGTGTAAATAATATATTAATCTCTCATTATGTACCAGTTGCATAAACTAGGTACTATAATTTCACTCGTAACTCGTAATATAATCCAGCGTTCCTTTCCGTAATGAATAACTTAAGAGCCCGAAGGATTGCCACCGTGTCAATAATTAACACCCGTTTTTTCACGTCTTTGGTTTACTATTACCATGAAAATCGTTTTTTTTTATCTCGTCATTATTTTCCATTATATCCAAGAACCAATGAAGTGAACAAATCTAAGCTTCCCAAAAAGTAATAGGTAATCTATTGAGATTCAATTCTGGAATAATCCAGAAAATGACAAAAACTGGGAACTTGCGTAATAACTGGGACTTGGGAGAGAAGGCATTTGACTTTTAATTAAAAAAAAAGAACTTACCGGCTGTCGGCTCTAAACGATCGGCAGGAATTTTCCTCACTTTTCGTAACTAACCATGGACCCAAAGTAATTAAAATAAGGTTGATTTTTGAATGATAATGACGAGTGAGGTATTTAAGAAAGTAAGTTCGCATTCTTGAAGGGAAGTGCTAAGTGACATCGGGATCGAAAAGGTCAACGGTTTGATGAAGCATGCGTTGCTTTTCAGCACCTCTGAGTCTATTATTGTAATGAAGTATATGTTATACTATAGTATCTTGCCTTAGACACACAGTTTTAACTAGTATGGACGAATCCTTGCCTGATTGTGCATTTTATGCCGTAATTTTAATATTTGTTTTGTGAATTTAATTACCCTTACAACCAAAACCTACGTGTAGTACTGTATTTTATCTACGTGTAGTCAAATAATGAGATATAACAATCGTGGATCAATCTAAAGGATGCAACAGTCTTCTGATACTTCACAATTTAGTCAGGTTACCATAATACCATCCGTTTCGTTGATTTGCTAAGAAACCTTCTAAAGGATTCTTTTTCTACGGCCCTCTTGATAAATGTCAAACGGTCTCGATTCAGTAAAGTTTCCAGTCAAATAAACCCCTTAACGAGGTATATCTTCTATTTCAATTTGTAATGCTAGTTTAACGTTCGTACACGAGAGTCTCCTAGGATCATTAAAGCGTTGTTTAAGTTTAATTAACAAATAAAAGTTATTCCGAATTCAAAGGCAAATCTAAATCTCAATCAGTCATCGAGACGAATAGAAAACAATGTTCAAGTGTAAGCAAATTCTAAACTGAAAGATTAATATTAGTGGGTAGACTCGTTAACCACAGAAGTACCAAAACCATGATATTATTTTTTGTGTCGATTCTCTTTTTTAAATCTGTAAGATCTACAAATAATACTGTTTCATCTGATAAAAAAAACCGGCTAAACATGTCGGACTTGCACATTGCACATTTAGGGTTCCGAACCAACCGCAAAATTAAGTTGGTTGTAATAGGTTCGTTTATAATATAATGTTTGTTTTGTGTGCTCTAATATACGTTTCTTTTTGCCACTTAAACGTTAAACTATAGTGTACTGTTTGATAGTATGAAAGTATATTTTAAATGGTAATATAAATTCATCCATCGTCAATAACATCTATGATAGAAACTTTTCAAATTAGACAGACACTTAACATCTTGTTTTCACTCCATATTTTCGCTAAATTCGACCATATTTTCTGGTAATAAGAGACAAACTGCTGCAAGAACGTAAATTTGCTGGTATGCAGATGTTTATTTCAATTAAGTCTGGTTTGAAGTCTGTATCGTGGCGATATGGCGTACGTCGGTGAAGGCTTCTTTGAAAAGGTGATCTATCTGATAATATTTTCAATACATAAATTGTAAAAAAACTACAAAATATGTATCTTTCTAACGGTTTTGGCCAAAACTTATTCTAGTTTAGCTTTTACTACAGAATTCTCTGAATTTGGGTCTTTATTGCCGCACCGAACCTGGATTATAATAAGTACCTAGGAGACCGAGGTTTGATCGGCCTTTCCTAGGAATACATGGAATTCATTTGATTTCATTTATTTAATTCTGAACAATATACATTGTGTTGAATATAGAGATAAGAACTTAAATCAATTATAATAGGCATTCCCGGAGCAGCTAATGCCAGCATCTTAGGGACTATGCCTCGGGGACCCAATTTTTTAAATTTGTTTAGTTTAGTTTTAATTTTTAGTTTTATAATTAGATTTTAGTTTGTAGTTTACCTTTAGTTTTAATTATATATATTTTTTAAGTTAATTTTATATTTAATTTAGGGTTTTCTTGCATGTTATTGTATAATGTATTGTATGTTAATAAATAAATAGTAAGGTAGTTTAAAAAAAAAATTATAATAGGTAGTTAACAATATTATGTCATTAGATGTAAAAAAAATCTGTATATAATAAAAAAAGTCAACATTATCATACTTGCATACCACGAAGACCTAGAAAAATTGTTCGCCCCCGAATCCTCCCACATAGCAGAGGCCTTCCTCTATAGGGCTTTCCCCGAAATAAATAAATATACAAACATGGCTCAGATAATAGATTATAAATATGATGCGATACACGTGCTCGTATTTTCGGCACATGAAAATAAACGCGCAAAAAACGTTACAAGAAGGCATTGTTCAGGCTTCTTAACGGTCTTGGTGTTAAGGCCTATCCTCATATAAAAGCCTGGAAACTAGCACAAAAATAATAAAAATAAGTTGCGGCTGTTACAATTGCGATTTGCATATTAATTGTGTATTATGGAGCGCCCATCACTATTAAAAAAAACCAGCCAAGTGCGTGTCGGATCACGCACATCGAAGAGTTTCATACCGACACCTACCTAGCAGTCCACTTTTAAAAACACAATTTAATATCTTGAATCAAAAAAGGTCGTATCATCATATGAAAGTCACGGCACTTACGTCCTTTTGTTCGGGCAAAACAGTTTTTAGTGATAACTCAAAAACCCTTAATCCCATCCTGTTTAAACCAAAAATCATGGAAAGTACTTATTAATGTACACCACTTCAATTTTTTCAGAATTTTAATCTTCATAGTTTGGAAATTAGAGGGGCGGGGGGGCACATTTTGTACGATTTAAGCTGCTAATATCTCACCAACGTTTGACATAAATGGAAAACTTTTTTAGTAACTTCCATATTATTTTTAAAAGCCTATCCAAAAATCCTCATTACTACCTGCATTGAAAAAAAAAAATCATTTCCGGTTACGTTTTTTTTATACTACGTCGGAGGCAAACAAGCTGACAGCCCACCTGATGGTAAGTGGTTACTGCCGCCTAAATAGACGCTTGAAACACCAGAGGCGTCTCTCACGCGTTGCCGACCCATAAGAACCCTTTTCACGCCTTGTATATTAAATATTAAAAATATTTTTTTCCTGTGGTTTATAGAATACATCTCCCTGCCGAATTTCATAATTGTAGTACTTATAGTTGCTGAGTAAATCGCCTGTGACATACGGACAGACAGACAGACATGACGAAACTATAAGGGTTCCGTTTTAGCCATTCTGCCCTAAAAAAGGGCCGTAATTATTTTCTCTTCCGATTCATCCGCTGTGCTGTCAACATGTACTAGGTATGCGCACGTATTTATTTCATTAAAGTAATTAATACTTAAGGCGATATATTGATTGAAAGAGACGCGTGTATGTTTTTCGTTCACGACAAAACGGGATGCAACACACACCGGGAATGCCTTTTTTAGACAAATCAATAAATATCTGACTGTGTGCAGGTTTATTAAATTTCCCTTTTCATAGTATAGATGAGGTAAAATACCATCAGATTAACTTAATCGTGTCTTTTAATAATGCGTTGTTTTAGTAGGCTGAGTAAAAAAAGGATTTCTTTTCTATCGAGAAAATTTTACTTATTTTTATACAGATTTTTGAAGTAGGAGGACAATTAAATTTTTTGGAATGTATTTTTTTTGCAATTCACCCACGTGTAAAAGTGACCTCTAACAGCGTTGACAGAGAGAAAGGTTTTCCGGAAAAAATCACTTCGCTGTTTCGGTCATTTACTGAGATTAGGGGAGGACTGAGAGAGAACATAATCATATATGGGTCGACCGATTGGTCACCGACTTATTTATTGGCCGACAGTGTGGAGGCGGATCTGCGGGAGCTGGCAACGACTGTCATGAAGCGGCGCGGGATCGGGAAAGGTAGAATGCTTTCGTTTCGGAGGCCAAGATTCTCTTTGGGTCACTACGCTGAAAAAATGAGTAAGTAGTATTTTACGAGTTTTCTGGAAGTAGGTAGTTATACTCGTATCGTATAACATAAGAATGCTTCAGTTGGGTCATGAAAACATGTACTCGAGATTTCCACTTTAGTCTATTTTTATTGTGTAAATCTTCAACTAGAACGCAATTCCCATCAATTCGTCTTACGTTTTCTCTCGGTTAGGGGAACTGCAAACAATCCTCGTTTTATTAATTAAATCAATGTTTCTTAAAAGGGATATATATTTATCTGCACATTCAAAAAGCACAGACTGCGCAGCAAAAAAAAACTGACTAGCAAAAAAATACTACATGTGGAATTAATAATTTTGTTGTGCAAAGCAACAGTTTTAGGTTGTTAGGTCATTTTATGCCTTATAAAATTGAACTCGAATTACCCGATTTATGTGATTTTTTAGACGTACTTATCTTTTAAGAGCCAGCCTGTCACTTGTTATCAGCTACGAGAAAATATTTGACGTCGTGTCGAAGGGGAGGAAAATAAATATCACAACATGAAATGAATTTTCATATTGTTGTGAGTCACTACTTGTGAGAGCTCAGGTGAAAATACAAATTATAGTGACTAGAAGAAAAAAAGTACATACTTATTCCACTTGTTCACGGTAAGTATCAAGTATATCATCATACATTTTATACACAGCTTTTAATTATTTTTCCTTTTATGCAAACACTACAACCACTACTAATGCAATTTCGAACTTTCGGTAATTTATCTTATACTTACTTTATAGCTTAAATTATGTTGGAAAAAAGAAATTAATAGTATGTGACATCCGCAATGGATGATTCCATGAAAATGCTCACGTGCAGTGAACGGGCTCACGTGACACTATGATTAAATTATTAAAATTAAAATATATTGCATATACTAAGATTATAGACTGTGAGGCGCCGCATCCGTTTACGCCTGTATACTGTATAGGTATGCGGCCGTCCTCGTGCAATTCATTAAGCAACTTGTACTCGTAAGCCTATACAAAGACGAACTCATTTACGCTATAAACCTTTAACTAGGTAATTACACCAGTATTGAAAATTAAACATAACTAGTAACATAACATAAAACATGCAAACCTTTATTAAACGACGAAAGAAAAAATACCATTAACTTATACTTCTTTTTATCGAGAGTAGGTAATTGAATTGTAATGTAAATTGTGTAAATTTGGGCCCCTCGGTAGCGTACCCATTACCCAAGCAGCATTCCAGCACTGGATTGCAATAGCTATCATAATCTTGTAAACGATATTCTTGTGGAAGGTTTGGAATTCCCTGCCGGCATCTGTATTTCTGGGTTCATATAACCTGAATCTCTTACGAAGGTACGAGTAAATAGGCATTTTCTGGGTAAGCTCGCTTCAGCGTCAGCCTCATCTTTGCCACCTGGCTAGATGCTGGCCAAGAGCAATCCCATTTAAAAAAAGCATACCTTACATACAAACCGCGAAAACTCCATGCACGGACCGCCTAGAATGACTCGTTACTTCGCAATTGCTCTCGCAGTATTGCGTCTATACTTCGTCTTGTTGTCAGCGTCAGGGCTTGTCAAGGTTTATATCGAATGCAGTTTTATTTGCCGACCGATCAGGAAACTCATAAAGACTAGAATCGCAATGGCTAAACAGACTTTCTGCAAAAAGAAGACATTGTTAAGATCTCGATTACCCTTAAATATAAGGAAGAGATTTATCAAGACATATGTATTGTCTATCGCCTTATACGGATGCGAAACATGGACGCTAACACAAAGAGACGAGGAATACTTGAAAGCGTTCGAGATGTGGTGTTGGCGACGGACGGAAGGGATAAGATGGACAGACCGAGTAACCAACGAAGCCGTCCTGAATAGAGTCGCCGCAAAAAGAGAAGTTTAATGAACACAATTAAAACCAGAAGAGGAAATATGATCGGCCACCTACTACGACACGACAACTACATCAGAAACATTATAGAAGAAAAAATAAATGGGAAGAGAGGAAGAGGAAGACCAAGGAAGTTATATCAACCAGATAAAAGGGGATGTGGATGTCGTGTCGTATCAGGACGTCAAGAAGCTGGCCTCGGACCAGCAAAGATGGAGAGACTGCATCAAGCTGCACCGACAAGAGCCCAGCTCTTAAGAGAATGATGATGATGATGATGATGATGATGATGATGATGATCAGGAAACAAATTGAAGAGTGCTGATAATATTGACTTCACTGATTTTCTATATGTTATTGAAGACTGTTTAATATAATGAAGAGTGGCATAGTAATTGATTGTGTAAGTAGAGATAAGTATTTTCACATCGTGAGGAGCAGAATAATTACAGAACTAAATCTTAGGAAACGCCTTGCATTAAAATGGTATTTTTCATTTCCTTTTTGGGGTAGATAAATTTCATATTTTGTAAGCTGTTGTATCAATTCGGCTTGTAACTAACATTATTTATTCCCAGTTAACAGATGCACAAACATACTTAAGAAACCTATCTATCGTATTATATTTACAATAATCGCGCAACACATTGACAACCGATATGCAATAAGTTGAGTTTGCTTTACTTCCAGTTATTTAAAAATGAATCCTGGCTACAAGTTAAGAAGAGTTTGTTGTCTGTCAATCTCTAACGGAGCTGTAGGGGACCGTCTTAAGGGCCTCAAATCGATGTCCGTTTCAAGGGCACCCTTTAGGATTTAGGAGCAGTTATCTAGTTACTAGACCCCCCACAAGGTGGGCTGATGACCTGGTAAAGGTTGCGGGAGTCCGCTGGATGCGGGTGGCGCAGGACCGGTAAGTGTGGCACTGTTTGGGCTCCCCCATGTCGAGCAGTGGACGTCTTTCGGCTGATATGATGATCTCGTTACTACCCAACATATTCATTTAAAATTGGGCCAGTAAAAAAACGCGGAGTTATTTTTTTATACACGAACGATGACAAAAAAACATAGTACACTGTAGCCTATGGATGGATGGATACTACTCACAAATAAAAAATGATGCCAGTAGGTAATTATTGGGAGTTTCAACTCACTTCGTGAGATTGAAACTCCCAATAATTACGATGTAATTTCATATTCAGGTTATCCATGATTTAGAACGCTCAATCGGGTTTACAGTTTATCATTGATTTGAAACTCCCAATCGGGTTTTCAGGTTATCCATAATGATGTAGAACGCTCAATCAGGTACAAGTTGTGTTTTTCAACTTTATAGTGTCATTTATGTCAAAACTTTACTGTTGGCAACACGTCTTCTTTGCTGAAACATGAAGTTTGTAAAACAACCTCAGAGATTGCAGTTGGATATCGTTTGTTCTTCGTCCAATAAACGCTGTTTTCGGCATGGATCACTTTTACCTGACACTATTCGCTGTATAATATGCGGTCCATCGAATTGTGGCAAAACTAATTTAATTGTTGGTTTGCTGCTACACGAACAAGGTCTACGCTTTCAAAATGTTTATGTATACTCCAAAACATTATTCCAACCTATGTATCAATTTCTAGAGCAAGTTTTAAAGCTGGTTCCATCAGTTTCGTTTCAAAAATATAGTGAAAATGATGAAATTGTAAGCCCCCATGCAGCCAACATTAATTCAATCATGATATTTGATGATGTTGCGTGTGAAAATCAAAATAATATACGAGATTACTTTGCAATGGGAAGGCATAAAAATATAGATAGCTTCTATTTGAATCAAACGTATAGTAAAATACCTAAACAATTAATAAGAGATAATGCTAATTTAATTATTCTTTTTAAACAAGATGATATTAATTTGAAACATGTTTATGATGAACATGTAGGAAGTGATATGTCGTGGTCCCAGTTTCGTGAAATGTGTGGTCAAGTATGGAACCTACCGTTCGATTTCTTAGTTATAAATAAAGATTGTAAAAGAAATTCTGGATGTTATAGGAAAGGCTTTGATACATTTATCATGCTAGATTAACTGGATATATAAGCACAGTATTTAATTTAAAAACTTATTACTTAAAATGGAACCGCATAGTTCGGACATAAAACATAAAATAAACGAAGAGAAATTATTTAAACAAAAAGTACTTCAATCTGCTCAAGCAATAAGAAAAAAAGTTCAGCTCATTCGTGATGTCAAATCAAACGATAATATAATGCTGGAATCAATGTTGAAACCAATCACAGTCCCACTTAATGAAATGGTAAAAAATAATAATAATGCTAACAATCTGAACATAAGTGATACGGATTTTGGTAACGAAAGGTTTAAATGGAACAAGTCGGTAAAAACATTGAAATATAGTCCTTCCGAAGATGGAATGAAAGAAAGTTTTGATAATAAAACATTACTGAGAAAATCATCGGAATCAAGTTATAGTGAAAATGAATTAAATGACGGAAATTCTATATCTCATGAAAATGACAATCAAAGTGATTCTGACACAACAAATAATGCTTCATTTAGAACGTCAGACTCGTACGCTTCTCCTCGCGAAGATCCTGCTTGGCAAAAACAATATTTTAATATGAACATTCCATTTGGTGTACGAAATGAGCGTGGTAAGCTAATGCTTGGATCTTGTCCAATTTCTGTGAATGATGACACACTCACGATAGGCGGAGAAAGCTATTCCTTAACGCAAGGTTTAAACGATTTATTGTTCAAGAAAGTACCTGACTTAGAATTAGTAACTGAAGATGATAAACGCTTATATAAAACATTGTTATTGAAAACTAATGCACATAGACGTGACTTCGATCCGAATAAGCCAATAAAAAGTAACAAGGGCATGAAATATTTGTATGTTATAAGGCCTCTTTTCAAATTAACCAAACAACGTACAGTAAGTGAAGAATTGTATGTATCCGGTGAAGGTTTGCCGTCAATGAAAAAAATTAAAAGAGACATCTCATATGTGTATTGGGATGACTCAAACGAATTAGTAGAACGATTAAAACTGCTTATTGCATCGCGCGACGCTGGCAATACAGGGTTAGATAACGAAATCATATCTATCATTGAAGAATTACGTGAAGCAGGCTTAATAAATAATATATAAATGAATACTCTTCTTTTTTACATCAGTCGAAGTCTGACTTTCAAGTATAAAAATGAATATAGATAAATTTGGTCACCATGTTCATAAACGCTTGCGTGCTGGTGAAATCTCTGAGCTCAAGTACAAGGCTTTGCTTCGAACAGAAGCAGGACATTTTGATTTAAAATCTTTAAGATTAAAAGGGGTTGTCAAACCATTGTCTTCTGACGATGCTGTTAACAAGCAGTACGTTGACGAATGTATTCAAAACATATACGAAAAGAAGTATATAGATTCTTTGATTAACACAATAAATAACCAAATTCATCAACTCGCAAGTCAGTTAAAACTGAACTTTTACACGAAGAAGGAGACAGATGATATCTTTAAACAATTAAATAATGATAAAACAACAAATAGTGAACGAGATCCATCGATCAGCGCGAAGAAATTTTAAGCGACGATCGGTTGTACTAAAAGGAATTGACGATTTATGGCAAGCTGATTTAATTGATTTACAAAAGCTACATACGGTTAACAGAGGATATAAATATATTTTAACTGTCATTGATACTTTTTCAAAGTATGCATGGTGTGTACCTATTAAGTCTAAAACTAAAATTGAAGTCAAAAATGCATTCGAATTTATAATAAAAACATCTAAACGAAGACCTAAAAATTTACAAACAGACCTAGGAAAAGAATTCTACAATCATGAATTTGATTGCTATTTAAAATCACTAAAAGTAAATCATTATTCAACTTATTCAATTAAGAAGGCATCTATTGTTGAAAGGCTGATAAAAACACTTAAGTTCAAACTCTATAAATATTTCAGTTTAGTTGGTAATTATAAATGGGTTGGGAAACCGTTAGACGATGTAGTAAAATCTTATAATCAAACTGTACATAGCACAATCAAATATAAACCTATTGATGTAAATATTGATAATGAAATACAGGTATCAAAAAATATTGAAAATTCGCAATCTAATTTGCGTTATAAATTAAACAAATTCAATGTAGGAGATTGTGTACGCATTAGCAAGTATAAAAGCGCCTTTCACAAAGGTTATACACCTAATTGGTCAACTGAACTTTTCACTATTAAACATGTGAATCGCACTCAACCTGCTACGTATCATATTCAAGACCAACGTAGAAACACTATACTCGGTACATTTTATGAAGAAGAACTTCTGAAAACCAATCATCCAAACGTTTACCTCGTAGAAAGGGTTATTAAAAAGAAGGGTAGAAAGTTGTATGTTAAATGGTTAGGGCTTAGTGATAGCGAAAACAGTTGGATTGATAAAAATGCCGTTGTTTAGTTATATTTATATACATTCTCATCAATGACGGTATTATTATATTACGGGACATGAAAGGAAGAGGACTCTTAAACAGCGCTATTAATAATTTACCATTTGAATTACACTTACCTGGTTATAACTATTGCGGTCCGGGAACAAAATTGCACAAAAGGTTACAAAGAGGCGATAAAGGAATTAATGCGCTAGATAAGGCGTGTATGAAACACGACATAGCATATGATAGATATTCTGATTTAGCTGATAGACATCGTGCCGATTTAGAACTATATGAAATGGCGAAACAAAGAAAAAAGGCGAAAGATGCAGGAACAGGAGAAAAAATTGCTTCGTGGTTAGTTAGCAAAGTAATGAAATCTAAAATAAAGGCTGGTGCAGGTATAAAACCTTTTAAACGTTTTGTGTCTAAGATTCGTACTGAATTAAAAATGAAACCAAAAACAAAAGGTTGTAATATAATTGATCGCGCACTTATTGCCGCAAAAAAAGTTTTTAATACCAATGCTAAGGTACGGATACCTCGTCTTATACCAATTCCTAAAACTGGAGGCCTCTTACCGTTAATACCTATTTTTGCTGGGCTGTCTGCATTGGGATCATTAGCAGGAGGAGCTGCTGGAATCGCTAAAGCTGTAGGTGACTACAAAGCCGCAAGAAAAAGTTTAGCTGAATCAGAGAGGCATAACAAGATGATGGAATCTATTGCGTTAGGAAAAGGGTTACACATTAAACCATATAAAAATGGAAAAGGATTATGTTTGAAAATTTCAAAAAACTAAATGAGAGGTTACCCAGACGCGCTCTTTCAAATATTGACATTTTAAAACACTCATCTGATATACCTCATTTTCGAGGAGTTTATATGAGAGATAATTTACCTAGACGTGCCAAAAAAGTAGAATGTGCAATCATAAATTTAGATAGTTCAGAAAACCAAGGAACTCACTGGGTAGCCTATGTCAAAGTAAACAAGTATTGTGAATATTTTAATAGTTATGGTGATCTTCAACCACCGCTCGAATTAATAAATTATTTAAAACACTGTAGCATTTCATATAATTATACCACTTACCAAAAGTTTAATACTGTGAATTGTGGACATTTATGTTTAAAATTCCTGAAACAGTTTTGGTGTAACCATTTAAAAGCGCCTGATCAATAAAAAATGTAACATTCACGCAATGTCTTTTACTTTGTCTATAACTGGTTGCTCCTCCTCTCTTTTAACAAATCACTCACCTGCTTTAGAATTAGATGGTGATTATGAATGTGGGTTACTATATTTGTCAACTTTTAATTCGATACCAAATATAGACAAGAGAAGTAATAAGTTTTATTATGGTGAAAATGGAGAAGTAGAAATACCTGAAGGCTCATATGAACTGCAAGATATTGAAGATTACCTCAAAAGTCAACTGACAGATTGTTCTTTTACATTGACATGCAACAATAACACATTAAAAACCTCTATATTGTGTTCTAAAAACGTTCACTTCAATAAAGAAGACTCTATTGGTAGGCTTCTTGGTTTCGGGAAAGAAACTGTTTCGGCAGATATATTAACTGAGTCCGCTTTGCCGGTATCCATTCTGTCAACAGCCATAGTCCGAGTTGAATGTGATATCGTGAGCGGATCTTTTGTAAACGGGAAACCTAGTCATATAATTCATGAGTTTGTACCTAATGTACCGCCTGGTTACAGAATTATAGAAACACCTAAAAACGTTATCTATTTTCCTGTTACTCAAAAAAGTTTGAGCTCTCTTAAAATAAGGATTTTAGATGAAAAGAATCATTTGGTAAATTTACGTGGTGAAGAAATTCAAATATATTTACATCTTCGTAAAAATGATAGTCTTTAATAAAAGCGTGAACCCATGCAAGAAAACTACTAGTACTCTTCGTGCTGCCAAGAAAATAACACCTAAAGGACAACTTACAAGTGAAAATAAACAGTTCTTAAAAATAATAGGTTTATTAAAATGAGTGTATTATCAGTAACAGATAGTTTCAGTTTCGACAACTCCATAGAAAGTTTTGAATATCATTCGTATAAGCCATACGTTACAAGTTTTAATTTAAATGATGAAATTCGTATACCTATTAATCAACAAGATCTGTATGTCCTACCGTCAGAAAGTACTTTATACATAGAGGGCTCAATTGCTGTATTCAACAGAGATACGAAACAGCAAGTGAAGAGTGTACTTTTCACAAACAACCCAATTCTTCATTTGTTTCAAGATATTAGGTATGAATTGAATGGCATTGAAATAGATAGAATTAAGAATGCTGGGGTCACTACAACAATGAAATCTCTCATATCCATGAATGAACTTGAATCATCAATGTCAAAGCAGTGGGGATGGGATATCAAAGGCACTAAAAATACACATGGTTCATTTTCAGTCTCTATTCCGTTAAAAAATATTCTTGGTTTCTGTGAAATGTATGGCAAGATAGTAATTTCGTGCAAGCACGAATTGGTGCTCCTACGCTCCAACACGACTTTGAATAGCGTAAAACTGAATACAAATGAATATGTAGATAACCTTACTATATCTAAGATAGTCTGGCGTATGCCTCATATTAAGGTTTCTGATCGAGAAAGATTGAGATTATTGAAACATTTGGAAAAAGATCAAGTTATTCAAATGGCCTTTAGGAATTGGGACTTGTACGAATATCCACTTTTACCTAAAACATCAAAACATTCATGGGCCATCAAAACATCATCTCAAATAGAAAAACCGCGATATGTTATAATTGGATTCAAAACGAACAGAAAAAATGATGCTCTCAAAGATGCAACTGGTTTCGATCACTGTAATTTGAAAGACGTAAAAGTGTTTTTAAATTGCACTTATTTTCCCTACGAAAACTTGAATGCTAGTTTTTCATCAGAAAAGTTTGCTTTATTATACGAACAGTATTCCAATTTCCAACAGTCTTATTACAACCGTAGCCAAGCGCCGTTGCTGTCACCTCAAGAGTATAAAGATATTGCACCTCTATTTGTTATCGACTGTTCTCGACAAAACGAAACCTTAAAAACAGGGTCCGTGGATGTTAGAGTTGAATTTGAATGTGAAACAGATTTACCTGACCTTACTTCAGCTTATTGTCTTATTTTGAATGACAGTATTGTAGAATATAAACCGCTTAGCAATATTACCCGCAAAATTTCATAAATGGTGCACTATCTGTTTGTTGACCTCCAGGGTTTTAAATTCGCGGAAAATGAGTTTATTGTTAAAGAATTTGCATACAGCACGTTGGAATACACACAAGTGTTTTTAATAAAACCACCCTTCCCATTTTCAAAATTAACAGAAAGTGAAAAGAGGCAGACACGATGGATCGAAAAACATTTAGGTATACTGTGGCATGAAGGTTATATTGATTATAGTGAATTTAAACGATTTATTGTTAATCACATAAAGGACAAGACGATTTTTGTGAAGGGTTTGGAAAAAATTGAATGGGTTAAAAACTTATGTTCGGACTGTACTATATTAGATTTGGCTGAAAAAGGAGTACCTAATTTACTAGAGCTATATAGAAAATATTGTGTGCTAGATTGTACTTATAATTGTGTATATCATAAAAAGAAATGTGCGTTAAAAAATGTTGTATGTATTAAAAAATGGTATTTAGATAGGAACGAAAATAATTAGTGAATTGTAATTAACTTTCATTGTATAAATAAATGTTATAATGGAATATATCTTTCTTTTTTTTAATATTACTATTTTGTTTTTATTGACTGATGAGTTTATAAAATAATTATTTTATGTTTTATCGCGGATCTGCATAAACTCATCATTCAATAGAGAAACTATAGGAAATACTGAAATGGAAACAGGATTCAATAATTACAAATAAATCAAATTCGACAGCTTTATTTCAAAATTAAAAAATACAAACGTATTTACTACTTAAAAAGTAACAAGTTAATAAGTATTTTATCCAGATTCATGTCCTTAAAGAATACACCTTTACAAGAATCAAAGTGATGAGACATGTTTAGTACAAGTAGTAGTGACTTAAAAATTCTAACACACGTTTAAACTTATAGTAGAATACAAAATTTATAGTAGACTCTTCTGTTACTTAACATTTTGCTCGATATCATAGAATTTAGATTTAACTAAATATGATATAGCTAAACCCAGTCTTTAAATTAGTAATATATTTATAAAAACGAAGCATGTCCCCAAGAAAGCGTGTGAATATTGTCCTTTAATATGACTCGCTTGTCATCATTCGAAGATAGAGCTACTTTATTAAGAGCTTGCGTGTAAATTTCATGCTTTATAGACTTAAATATGGAGTTCTTTTTACGTACCAATTCTTTATTAAATAAAACATTTTCATAATCACTATATCGAAGATCCCTTACCGCATGTTTTTTTGTACCTTTTGCTTTCTTTATCTGTTTTTCTTGGGTTTTGATACAATATAGTTTTGACCTAAGTCCTACAAACTGAAGAATTAGTTCACCTCCTAGCTCATCTTTAAATAGCCCGGGCACCTTTTTGTTTTTTTGGCATATGTCATATATATTGTTCGCTGGGTAATTACTTGTATCTAGGTAACGATCAAAATTTAATTTTAAATCTCTGTATAAATCATTTGTTTTTATTAAATACAAAAATGAATCGGTGTCACTATAGCATAAACTAAGATTTTCTCCATAGAATGGTTTCATTTGAGAATAGTGAAAGTTGTACATGTGAGATTTGGATATTTCTAGTACAGTAAATCCAATGTAAATTGGTTTGTCGAGTATAATAATTTCTGGATTCATTTGAATTGCAACTAAATTTTCGGTGAACACACTAGCACTATGAAAATTAGGACGAGCTATTAATATTTCTGCACTTGTTTTTTTCTTCGTTTTGTTCATAGTATCAGTCCATTGATTAACTAACATTACATTTGTTCTGTTTTCTGATGATTCTAAGGTTTTTCCGAAAAGACTGTTATTGAGAAGTTTATAAAAGTTCATTTGGAATTCGGATTTAGCATTTTTTCTCAACTGAGTGTTTAAGTCAATATACTGCTGTATAAATCGACTTTGTTTAAATTGTATGACTCTATGTATTTTTTTTAATACTAAACCATGTTTCACACATGTTTTTAAATGCACATAATGAATAACATATTCATATTTATCGTATAAGTTCGGAATCAGTTTAGAATTTTTAGACCCAGGAGGTACAAATTTTTGTGGGCAAAATGGGATGTCATTATGTAAGTTGTGTAGGTATTCGGGATATTCTAAATCTACTTCTAATATGTAACCGTGGAGACTATTATCTGGGACTTGTAGAAAATTCGTTTTTTCAATTTCCTCTTCGCTCATTAACTTGAAATCGGCAAAAGGTAAATAACTGCACATTGCAAACCCGTATAGATTATTACAGTCAATGTAAAATAAAAATGAATCCGGAACAGACGCATCATAGTCTGCCATATATTTATTATTAGCTTGCGCATATCTAGTTGAACAAAGGCATACACCACCACGAATTCCTTTTTGAATCATTCGAATAATTTCAAGATCATTTATGAGCTCTAGTCTGACATTGGTAATAAGTAACATTGCGTCAAAACTTAAAGATGGGGCTGTCATGTAAAAAGCAGGATCTAGTTTGTAGTTTAACATAGAGGTATGCCGAAAGTTTTCAAATATATCAGCCAATAACAACACATCTGATTTAAGATAGAGGTCAGTGTACTCGCCCAATGTCTTTACATTAAATACGTTCCAAACATGTCTAGCATGGTCATACTCAGAATTAGAAATAATGTTATCGGTTATTGAGCTGTAAAAACAATGCTGTGGTGGTAGTTTTTTCTCCTCGTAAGTATTCCAGCAAGTAATAAATTCATAAGGATAAACGCCTTTACTTCTAAGTAGCGCGAATTGGTCATGATCAGGAAAAAAACTTCGTAAATGAACAAAGTCTTCATTATTTAAATCAGCTGCTAGTTTTTCTAAGCTAGTTCCTAAGAATTTGAAAGAATCAACAAAACGTACAGGCACAAATTCGTCTTTATCTATGTGGAAAAACTTAGTAAAAGAAATATAATTTTCTTTATTTTTTGCTATGACCTTTAACCTACCAGGCATTTCACCTAACTCACGAATAAACAAATGACAATCATAGCCTGATAAATTATGAAAAAATACTGGGACAAACTTTGGTAAACGAAATTGAAGATTACAGAACGCATGAGAAGCGCCTCTGAAACGGCCTGTTAGATGACAATGATCTCTAACAGCGTCGCCTAAAAGCAATTTATTACATAGAAAACAATATTTCGCCTCTTTAAACTGTTTTTCCTCCTCCTCTGTGAGCTTTAGTGGAGCAGGGTTATCATATATTTTTTTAATCTTTGCTACATCACTTTTTAGATGGGAAATAAATTTACTAACGCAATCTGGCCCACGATAAGTAACAAATTTGTTCAGAGAACTATTATAAGAACACACAATATAATATGCAAAGGCAGCTGGAACGTGTTTTTGTAATGTGGTAGTACAATTTGAATTTAATTCATCACCTGTTATTGGTTGTAATATACATTCAAAATCGGCATACACGACATACGGATTTAATTGCATTCTTTCAAAATGTTTGAATTGGATATGTGTGCCACTGTCAGGTAATACTGTGGCAACTCCCCCACAAACATGATTATTTAATTTGTCTGCGGTGTAAAAAAATACTAAACATTCTTCACAAAAAAATATTTTTCCGTTATGTTTCGTTAACTGACTTTTTAAAAGACGCCCTAAATTTTTTATTAAGCAATAATGCGATTGATCACCATTTTCCAACATCAACAAATTAACATGATGTTTACGTTTCGTCTTACTTTTGTATAATGGTCCAACAACTTCATTTTTTCTTAATCCATACACATTAACGCTTATTTTTTGGTTATTTTTCTCAAATATTTTGATATCAGAGAGACCAACAGGAAATGTCATGTTTTTTGTGATGAGAATATTTTCGAAATGCGGATAAGATGATGTTCGATCATGATTTTTTTGTGCAGGAAATAACGCAGCAACTATACACCATAAAAAACAGAAATCGTCATTGTTTCTAATATTTATGCAAGCTCTTCGATGTTTTATCATTTTTGGTAATTCTATAAATCTAGATGCTCTGAGAGGATTATATTTGTTTATGTTTACCTCCAGATATAGATTTCGTAGAAAACACCAGCCACTGTCCCGTTCTTGGAATTCATCAATTTTTGTGCTCAATGTACTCAAAAGGGTTGAAAATATTTCTTTAAACTCGTAACTTTGATGTAAAATGATATTTTGCGTGGCGAATGATTTAATTTCACATGTTTCATTTTTCGGTAAACAAAATTCAGCAAACAGTTCAAAGTTAACTTTTATAGATCCAAAAGCAGCCCTTCTCGCTTCGAGAATATGTTGGACATGCCTGCGGAGAGCGCACAGAAACTTAGATGGTGTTTCATGGAGGCTACTCTCAGGGCCTCGCACTCTGTATGATGCTATCCTGCTACGAAAAGCACTGCTTATTTTTTCAATATCCTGAGTTAACTGAATGGAATTATTATTCTTATGCATGTTAGTCCGTAAGTGAGCAGAAAAGGCTTTACTTGGAACACTAATGTCACATACTGAACAAAATATCGAGCTATGACGCATTTTACCGATTAACACTGAAATAGACTGGGTTTAGCTAAAATGTAATTAAAACCCTGTTAGGATTATTGACTTTTTTTATCTGGGAAGAACGTTCCCTCCTCTGAAAAGTCGTCCTTACAAAGTTTTAGAATCTTATTTATTCCGTTTACTATATTTGAACTGGAATCCACGCGATACTTAACACTAACCAATGCTTTCTCCCATCGATCCTGAGATGGAACGCTTTCAATATCTACCACGTTATACAGTTTAAGATCAATAAAAAGATCACCTGGTAATGAAGCTGTGCGACGTACGTAGCCGCCGGGAACGCGACGTGTTAGTACTGACGGCAGAGAGGATGCACGACGCTGCGCTTCAACATCTTCAATGCCCCAGTCCGATAACCAGCCCGGTTGACGTTCAGGTGATGCTTGACGAGCACTTTGTTTCTTTGCTGATTTCTGCGACTTTACTTTTGAACTTGAATGTTAAAAAAAATTATTTAGCTTTCATAGTTAAAAATAATAAAGACAAAGTCGGGTTGATAGTTAATTTTTAGTTTAATTTATATAGTACATAAATATTTAAATACCATATGGATCAAGTATAGATAAAGATATTGAAAAAACTAATTACCTGTTAGTTTCAAATCCTTCAAACTCGCTGTCGATCTGCGGCGTAGCGGATTTTAATGCAGGCGTTGTTTGACGTGCACTTTGTTTTTTCACAGCTTTTTTTGGTTTGGTCTTCTTGCTGTAATTTCGAAAAGTTTAAATTACTTTCAGCTTTTTTAGATAATCAGTAAAAACAAAAAAAAAACTAAATAAAATTAACTGATATATCTTTTTCATTTCATACTTAAAATCAATAAAATATAAATTAGGTACCTACCTTTTAGCAGCATGTTCTTCCACAAATTCGTTATCACTGTCCACCAGCCAGCCTGCGTCGCGTTTCAGAAGGTTAGAAGAGCTTTTAGTTGTTTTCTTTTGGGTCCTGTAATAAATAATGATTATCCATTAGCGCAATCTAATAAATTAATGCGAATTAAATAAAAAAAACTATAGAATAAATGAAATACATACTTTAAAGGTTCAGATTCATCCTCGGACCGAATCGCGTTGTACTCAATGTCAGACCTGAAAATAAAAAAGTTAAATAAATCAAAATTCATCAGTGTTCTGTTTTATAATAGAGGCACAATCATTGTGGTAGATTAAATCCTTAACTTTACAATCAATCATTAGTCAACTCAAAATTGAACATTATAGCTAAATAAAATATAATCAAACTTACGAACATTATTGTAAGGTGAATTTCTCCGAGGGTGTAAAACGTACACTGCAACACTTGCACTCACTAAAAATATTACAAGAAATGAATAAAACTATGGTTTTATCCACACAGCAATACTGATGTAAGTCATGAGTTAACAACCTAAAACAAATAATATTGCATATAAACTAACACAGTTCTATACAATACTTTGTATATTAAAAAGGTTGAAGCTCGCTGTAAGTCAATATTCGACTCAGCTAATTACTTGAAAAATAAAGGCATCATGTTTAAAACTAAATCGGAAACAAGATACGACAAAGTGCCGCCGCTTATCAAACGATACCGCCGTTGGCGTAAAGCTGCAATCAGAGTGCAAGCTATAATTATAATTATAGCTGTACTATATTTTGTAACTAGAAAGAAGATAAAATATTTCATCTTCGCATTTTCCTCATTGCACAGTGTAGGTATATGAAAGGAGTGCCTTTATCAAAATATCTATATACAGCTATTTGTTTATTTAAACTTTTAAGATACCTATATGATGCAATTAATAAAAGAGTGACAGGTTCTAACATGAATCATAATATGTTTAGTTACAGGTATTAGTTGTACAGAATCAGCACAAAATATGAACATATATAACATGACATTTATTAAATAAAAATATATCTGTACGCGATTTCAAGCGGGACGCATTAACAGTTTTAATCAATTTCTTATTCAATGTTTGAAATCAGAATGGTGAGTTCTTAAAACATTTTCATATCTTATTATCGTTTCTAGGTGAAAAGCGTTTTTGATAGTTTTAACCCGTCGTCTACCAGTCCCTGGGATCCCAGGGCAGATAACAAAGAATGGCATTGTTTATTTTTTCGCCGGGAGACGACGGCTTTGTTCGAGTATTTTTAAACCATTTAATATTAAGTCATTTACTCATTAAGTGAAATATAATTTTCATTTGAGAAATAAAGTTCTTAAACATAAAAATAATTCAAGTTTATTTTCCAGAGTTCACAACCCGTTAACTCCGCTGCTGAGGTTAATGAAATCACTCCGTTTTATTCGCTACATAGTGAAAAAACAGATGATTCGTTGAATTACTCCCAAGACATGAATGCTTATTTAAAATATCAGGAAGCGCTCCTGAATCCCGCTCAAGAAATTCCGTTATCAGGAATACAAGCGAAAAGTGTTAGGAAAATCGCTAAGAAAGGAAAGAGGAAGGCAAAAGAAGCTGGCCTAAGTTCTCATGTCATCAGAAAAGTGACAAAAGGGAAGCGTCTCATAAAAATTTGTATCTCTGATATAGAGCAGTCAAATATCGAAGCGAATTCTGTAACGGTGCAGTATGTTGTACAAGATGATTATGATGAGTTATTAAATGCAACCGAAGGCCTAGTGGAGAAAATTGTTAAAAAGTTGAGTGATGTGATTAGTTATTAATTAATGAACAGTAAAGTAAATATTAGTCTTTAGGTACAATTATATTTCATAACCTAAGTTCTAGTTTTATTTCATTTAGATTTACTGATTTGGTTAAGTTACTTTTCAGTTATGTATGTCCAATAAATAGGTTTGAATTTGTTATGTTAAAAAATGAAAGAAATAAATGCGTAATTCAATTGAAAATTTGTTTTTATATACATAATAATGTTACTTACAGAACGAAACCCTAATTACCTAACATTAAGTTGCACGTTTCGTTCGTAACACCATTCTAAGATTTAAGTGTATGCTATAGAAGAGAGATTATTTGATTCATTTCATGTTCATAATTAGTATTTTCTCCTAAAGATTACCTAACTCATATCTAAGCGCCCGATAAACGCAAACAAATGAAGTATCAGAATGACTCAAGTTTCAATAAAATGCGCGATGCTAACTTAATAACATCGATCTACATTGCTTTGTTGTAAAAAGCAATATGATCTTAGTGTTCAATTCTAATTTGAATCTTACATCTTTATTATAGCCTTTGATTTACAAAAACTAATCTAGAATAAAGACTTTGTTTACAATTTAAACTACTTTATTTTAAAGTGCAGATTACTTATATCACTGTAAAACATGACGATCGAGTACGTCATGCGTAGAAGCCAATCAGTGTGCCGGGTCTACAACGCGCTTATGAAGTTTTTTCGTACGTTTGTATAAATACAATTTTTGTGCAAAGGATTGTCGGGAAGTTGACGACCGGACGACCCCCTCACGTAAATCATACATTTCGGACTGGCCACCCGGAGTGTGTGTAGTGTTGACCATGATAAAGCGAATCAGGGGTACTCCTATACCTATGCGGTCGGTAGCGTATAGGGTCCCATACCCGGAGGGGGTAAACTCAAAGCACGTCAAACCGTAGCCTTATGCCAGGAATCGGCTTCCTGGGGGTTGCGATCACGACTGACGAACTTGATCAACTCGTTAGAAGTGTTGTGCGGTAAACGCCGTAGTCAATCCGAGTCCTAGAACTTGGCGCGCTATGAAGGGTTTATGCCAGGAATCGGCTTCCTGGGACCCTTGCACACAAATTGAGGGCTGGCCTCCTTAGTCTGTGTGTTGTGTTAAGCTTTTGAACTTATCCGCACACGGGTGCCGGGATGTGGTAAAAATATAAATAAATTAACCTGGCACCCGTGGAGCCCTTTTGCTGTTTAAAATATTAACTTTACAAGTTATTGGGGATTCTGGCTCACTTGTTAGTTGGGCTCACTTGTGGTACACTAAATACGTATTTAAAATCTTGCTGAAATATTACTCAAAAACCGATTGGGAGTTTTAAATCAAAACCTGATTGTACGTTGAGATTCACGCTGATTGCAAGTTCCAGATATTAACTCAAAAACCGATTGGGAGTTCTAAATCATGGATAAACTGAAAACCCGATTGAGCGTTCTAAATCATGGATAACCTGAATATGAAATTACATCGTAATTATTGGGAGTTTCAATCTCACGAAGATTAACTCAAAAACCGATTGGGAGTTCTAAATCATGGATAAACTGTAAACCCGATTGAGCGTTCTAAATCATGGATAACCTGAATATGAAATTACATCGTAATTATTGGGAGTTTCAATCTCACGAAGTGAGTTGAAACTCCCAATAATTACCTACTGATGCCATACAAAAATGTGACAATCAGGAATGGAATATTTGGGACACTTTTTTTTCTTGTTAATGAGGACCGTTAGTAATAACGTTTCTGAGTATCAAAAACGAAAAGAAAAATTCTGAATAAC
Source organism: Cenopis cana (assembly GCA_951800055.1). Taxonomy (NCBI): domain Eukaryota; kingdom Metazoa; phylum Arthropoda; class Insecta; order Lepidoptera; family Tortricidae; genus Cenopis; species Cenopis cana. The sequence goes on along the minus strand of OX637476.1, from coordinate 14,215,169 downwards.
AAAATTAACAATCTATCTCTACTTGAATTTAAACTTTCGTGAGACATGTTATAACTTTATCAACACCTTCAGCGCCGAGCTGCCCCCCCGCCCCCGCCCCCGCGCTGTCTGCGCGTGCGTCACGTGCCTGGCGGCGGGTAGTTCGACAGTGTGCAATCGGCGCGGGTCGCAGACGCACTCATCCTGATGAAGAACTCCCGAAGAGTTCGAAACATGTCGCCCGAAGTGACAATTAATACGTGAGTTTTAACCGTTTAGTAAAATAAAATCTATCTCTACATTGCAATTTATAATGGATCTATTGAGATTTTTACTTTCATTAGACACATTTTAGCACGGAGTTGTGTGGAATGGATCTAGTGAGAGTTTATTTCTCATTGAATCCATTCCTATTATCAATAAAGTATCTGTTGAGAAGTTTTTCCCACAAATGCGAGAGCATTTCGAGATTCTTCTCCCTAAAATCGCATGACTGATAACGCACGATTTTACTAATCTGAGAAGCGAAGTTACAGTGGGAAAAAATCTCCTTAGATACGCGTACACAGTGGATCTACTGAATGGATCTAAAGAGATAGATGAAAAAAAAGTAAAATACATTTTCGCTCAGAAGAAGCCTTAGCGATAACAAAGAAGTACCTATCTCATGTGCACGCATCGATCGTTACTTTGTTAGGGCACAAATATAACGTATCCGAAATGAATACGATGATACGCAATCTTTATATAAGTGACGAAGTGACAAGGGTCGAGCAACTTCCTGCCCTGCCCACATGTCATACTGCCAATATGTTCACAAATGGGCTTATGAATAAACGTTAATCGCACCTATTTTAGCAAAAATGGCTTTAAAATTCGTTTCTCTTTATTTGTAACGGGATATAAATAAAAATAAATAAATAAATATTCGTGGACAATCTTACATAAATCGACCTAGACCCAAACTAAGCAAAGCTTGTACTATGGGTGCTAAGCGACGACGTACATACTTACTTATATAGATAAATTTATCCTTAAATGCATATAAAACATCCAAGACTCAGGAACAAATATTAGTGTTCTTCACACAAATAAATGCCCTGACCCTGACAGGGATTCGAACCCGGGCCCTCCGGCTTCACAGACTAGGCTAAGGCGACTTCCTGACTTGGCGGGGCGGGATCGATATGTGACATTTTCTTCTTTGACGTAAACTTACTGACGTCGCAAAGATTCTCACTTGACATAATACTGTCAGTATTACGTTTGCGCAGTAGTAATATCATGCGCAGAAGCGCAGAAGTACCGCCTTCGCATCGTCCCGCTACCGCGCATCCCGCGCCAGTCAGGAAGCACTCATTTAAATGTAGGGGCGCAGTAAAAATGGTACTGAGTCGACTGACAGCTGACACTGACATTTGACACTTTTCTCATATCATACTGCCTCCGCACCGACAAATCAGGAAGTCGCCTAAGGCGGTATTATTTAAAGCTCGGGATTTAAATCCTAAAAAGCTGAGTTAGGAAGTGTGGCATGACAGTTCACGTGGGCGAAATCGCGGGTAAAAGCTCGTAATAAGCAGTAGAGTAAGACGACTCTAATAAAACTTCACCCTATACTGATTTATCGATTTACATAGGGTACTTCGTCCTAATACAGGATGTCAAACTTTACCGGTGTCATAAATGATTTTACCTAGACAAAAAAAAACTAATAAACGGGATACTCACGTCTGTATCGTCGAATATCGCAAGACATGTTTCGGGCCAATACGTGGTCCTTAATCATGAGTATCCCGTTTATTAGATTTCAATATGTCTGAGACTCACGGAAGTTTTCTATTTAAAACAAAAAATAACCTGTTTATTTATTAAATTCTTACATAACATTTATGAAAGGGTTAGGCAAGTAATCTTATTTTTTTAAGATTTTTTAATTACCTAATGGTCAATTATTAGAATATATATAATGATATAAAGTTTGAGGAATGTGTTAATATACTATGACCAGCGGTACCTTATTATATTTATAATCTACTTATCAACATAAATATCCTTATATTTTTTAACTACATGTTTACTTGATTTCTTACATATTTGTTCATATGAAAGTTTATTTAAAGCGCATACTAAGCGCTAAGCGCTAAACATAGCCACCGTTTTTTTCACACACTGTAAATATTATTTGTAAACAAACGACCCTTTGAAATTAAAAAAAAAATACGACATCACTTTACGTGTCAAGGTCTATAACGATATAAAGTTCAAAATAGCTTGGCAATTGTTTTTTTTTGCCTTGGAAAATCTATTATAGTGATTCACACATTCACAGTAAACTCTGTTGAACAGCTTACTTGAGATCTTGTTATGAAAATAAGTTCAACAAGGAATCAATAATGCAAGGCTATTCTACAGTCTTTTATTAGATTGTGTTTCAATCTAAAACTGCAATAAAAAAATGTTAAAGCATAACTTTATGATTTTCATTGCCAGTCGATGTATATAATATAACGCTGTTTTAAAGACCGACCATAGGAAATATGTTGCCCTACTTGCGTTGCGGCCCGCGAGCCTCCTTATTGATAATCGACAATGTAGTATCTTTTGCCTGATAGAGCCACAAATTGACAATATGTCATAATTTGCAAAAGTGTCAATTCGAAAACCATTTCGGTAAAAACGTGTGAAGTACACAAAATTTTTTTATTTTTTATTTTTTTCTCCGTTAATTTTGGAAAAAATCGCAAATTACTGTAAACCGAAAGTTGACGTCATCTTCCTCGCTGTATTCAAGGAGACCTTAGTACAGAGTACAGACACAATTTAAATCGCTGCTCTGGAGTGGCTCTGGATTCTTGTTGGGAAGATGACGTCATATTTTACTTACGCCATTTTGGAATGGCCTACTTTTCAACCTGTTTTTTTTTGTATGAAATATTGAGTTAAATTGAAAAAGAAAAAATACGGGTGGCTTAAATTTTTACCTTTTTTCTAACTAGTTCATAAAATAACGTAGTTAAAAATATGAAATGTTGTCAATTCTAACACGTGCGGCCCGTAGACCAGTAAAATTAGCTTAAACTTGAAATAATCCGATAACTGTGATTTTCTTTTTGTATGATAGAAACTATTGTTAGGTATAGTTAAAATAAAAAGAATTAAACATTTTAAGACCCCGCGTCAGTATAAAAAAACCAAAAAACAGAATTTTAAGCACATTTTGATTTCATAAGTACAACATAATAAATAACTTTGTTAAAGTACCTATTTTATGATAGGACGCTTGCACTCCAGTTAAAGAAATCAAAATTACACGAATAAATCAATCGGGACTATCATTAATAAAGAAAGTTCGGTAAGTTACACATATTCTGGCTTATCTTACCTGATATTATAGATAACTGAAATTTGACAATTTATAATGAATAGTATATTAGGTGTGTTGATAAATTATCTAAACTTAAACAGATACTCTTTGAGGATTTCTAAAGTCACAAATATTGGTAATTTTGGGATACCCAAAATACAGAACTACTTCAAAAGTGGTTAATTTATGCCGTCGTCGTATTGTTATGACTATAAGTAACAAATTAATCACAAAATATGCACGCTTATTAATTATTTGATGTTTAATATTACTTGCGTTTTAATATGAACGTTATTTCTTGCCATATAAGGCCGTCTTTTCTTTGTGCCTCAACTCCCGGCCATGCTGTCGCGAGTAGCGCTGCTCAAAGGGCCGCCGGCGCCGTCGGCTGACTTTTTAACCGACTTCAAGATTTCAAAAGAGGAGGTTCTCAATTCGGTTGTGTTTTTTTTATTTTTTTTAATGTTTGTTACTCCATAACTAACTCCGACATTTCTGAACCGATTTTGTAATATTTTTTTTAGATTGTAAGTATATATATCCAAGTTGGTCCCGTTGTTGTCAAAGCGCAGTTCTGATGATGGCATCCATGAGGAATCGAGGGAACTCCTCAAATGTGAAAGGCACACAAATAGTGATTTTAGTATTTTCATCAACTAATCAAGCATTTTCATTAAAAGAGTGACATTTGATGAAGTGGAACTGCTGATGATGATCAGAACGGAACTCTTCAACGACGCATAGTACATGTTTGCCGATTTGTTCTCTTCGTTATGTTTGTCAAGCAAATTAGGTTTTCAAGGGATATTTTTGTAAAGCTTGAGTTCTGATGGTGGATTCCATGAGGAATTGAAGGTAATTACTCTTTCACCATTATAAACATACTCTTAGCCATTTTTATTTGATTGTATGGAATCTAAGACTAAGTATAATATTCTTTCACCGGCCTCCAACACTGAAGTCGGTTTTTTTTCCTAAAAATTATTAACCGACTTGAAGATTTCAAAAGAGGAGGTTCTCAATTCGGTTGTGTTCTTTTTTTTTAAATGTTTGTTACTCCATAACTCCGTCATTTCTAATCCGATTTTGAAATTTTTTTTAGATTGGAAGTATATATGACCAATTTGGTCCCGTTTTTGTCAAAGCGCAGTTCTGATGATGGCATCCATGAGGAATCGAGGGAACTCCTCAAATCTTATAGGCAAACATATGAGACCGTCCATAACAAAAGGGCCCTTATGGCACTTTCTAGTTTCGTAGATATCAGCGTTTTAGTAAAATACGGTAAAATCACATATTTTTTGTTTTTTGCATATTGATAAAGTATAAGACTAGATGTGTATTTCTAGCTTGGTTTCACACGTATAAGTTAAGTATTTCTACCTTAAAATTAGTTGTAAAGTTTAGTAAAAAAGGGCCCTTATGGCAGAGCGCAGATAATAATGATATAAAATAGGTTAATAACTTATTCTAATTACTTCTAACCATTTTCTGTATTATTTATGTGCCTTTTCTGTTTACTGGATTAGGTGGTACACGTTACAAATACCTATTTCTAGTCTCAAGTCAAGGAAGCTCTAGTCGTGCCGTGCATGACCGTTGCAAAAATTTTTGTTTCTTATTACATTTCCTATTGAATTGTATTTTTAGAGTTCCGTAGCCAAAATGGTGAAAACGGAACCCTTATAGTTTCATCATGTCTGCCCGTCCGTCCGTCCGTACGTCCGTCCGTCCGTCCGTGTGTCAGTCCGCCCGTCCGTCCGTGCGTCAGTCCGTCCGTGCGTCCGTCCGTCCGTCCGTCCGTGCTTCCGTCCGTCCGTATTTCACAACATATAGTAGGAAAGTAGTATTCTATGAATTGCTACACAATATAATAGTAACGTAAACTTAAAAAAAAATAGGTAGTGCCCCCCTTCCACCCTCTAATTTCCATACGTATGAAATTTCTGAAAAATAAATGAGGTGGTGTACAGTCACCAGCATTAATATCTGCCAAAACAATGGTGGCATTTAAATATCCGACACAGCTCCATTTGTAGGGCCGTAAGGACGGGTCAGATATTTATGCCGCCTTTGTTATAGCAGATATTGATGCTGGTCACTGTACATTAATAAATACTTACGAGGATTTTTGGTTTGATAAAAATACGGCTACTGGTTTTTGAGTAATTGCTGAAAAACTGTTTTGCCCAAACAAAAGGGCGTAAGTGTAGTGAGTTTATTATGAAGATACGACCTTTTTCGATTCGACGTATCAGATAGTGGGTTTAAATATGGACTAGTAGGTGTCGGTACGGAACTCTTTATTGTGCGTGGTCCGACACGTACTTGGTCGGTTTTCTTATTAATAGAGTTAAAAAATAATTGTTACTATGCGAAATTGCTTTTTCGTATAATTTAAAAATTACGCAAAATTCAAAAAACTTGTAATGAAAAGATTTATTCAGAATTACGTTCGAATACAAGATTGCTACTTAGATATGATGATGATGATGAAAACTGAAACTAATTGACATAAAAAAAATTAAAACCTGTGTAATGCTTGTCTAGACTTATTACAGGTAAGTATGGTGTACTACACGGAAATTGTTAAATTTATTCGTGACGAGATAGAAAAAATATAATTTTCTATATTTATTAAAAAATATATATCACGTTAGTTTTTCGTTTTTATTTTCCAGTCGAGGTGTAAAGAAAACTATTTTCTAGCATACACTATGACAAAGATCACAAAATACGAAATAATAATTCACATATTACAAATTTCCTTATTTTTTTACGATCGGCGCCTTGCACTGATCAAAGGCCATTTTTTCTCAACGGGGTAGTGGAATTGAAAAATCTTTGATTGTTTCCTACAGAAGAGAACCTCAGGATTCAGAATCTACCATCATCTATGTAACTTCCCACGGGAACATACTTTAAATGAGTTTTAAACTTCTCTTAGTTATTTCTCTAAAGTGCATTTTTGGGTTGCGTAACTTTGATGATTTAAAAAAAAAAAGTATGGCACCTAGGGTCATGGTTTTTATTGTTTTTGGTAGCTTATGTATTGTAGACCATAACGGCCTCTGTGTGATGGACGGTCACATATAGTGATTTTAGTTTTATCATCAATTAATTAAGCATTTTCATATAAAAATGTGACATTTGATGAAGAAGTGGAACTGCTGATGATGATCAGAACAGAACTCTTCAACGACGAAAAGTTCACGTTTAGCGATTTGCCCTCCTAGCTTTGTTTGTTAAGCAAGTTCTATTTTTCACGAGAAATTTTTGTCATGCTCAAGTTCTGATGACGGGATCCACCCATCGAGAGAACTCCTCAAATGTGAAAGCCACACACATAGTGATTATAGTATTTTCATCAACTAATCAAGTATTTTCATTAAAAATTGTGATATTTAGAAAATATACGACCCTCTTCTCCCGCACTACGAATATTATTAATATTACGAATAGTCGACCGAAAATTGATATGAAAATCGTACACTGACGGTTACCCTTAAAGGCAGTATACTTTACCACGGGGTCACATCGAATTTTCGAATACCATTTTACAGGCCAAATAAAAAATAAAAAAAACGGAACCCTTATAGATTCGTCATGTCTGTCTGTCTGTCCGTATGTCACAGCCGATTTACTCGGAGACTATAAGTACTACAATTATGAAATTTGGTAGGAAGATGTATTCTATAAACCGCTACATAAATGTGATATGAAATCAGGAAAAATTACCCCATACATGTAACCGGGGCATGAAAAATTTTTTTCAAAGAAAGTAGTCGAGAGTAGTATTTTTGGATAGACCCTTAAAAATGATATAGAGGTTACTAAAAAAGTTTTCCATTTAAGTCAATCGTTTGTGAGATATTAGCGGCCAAAGTCGTACAAAATGTCCCCCCCCCCCCTCTAATTTCTAAACTATTAAAATTAAAATTCGTGACGTGACCACATATGAGGATACGACTTTTTTCGATTCAAGGTATTATTAAATAATGTTTTAAAATGCGGAAAGCTAGTTGTCGGTACGGAACCCTTCGTTGTACGTGATCCGACACGCACTTGGCAGGTTTTTATTTTTATTTTGTTTATTTTTCAATCTGAACTTTGAACCCCCCGCCCCCCCACCTGTCGCGGAGTTCAGTCTGGCTACCGGGTGTTTTGGGCTTAGGTAGACGTATATAACATCCCTGCCAAATTTCATTACTGTACCCCAAAATGTCATACTCATACTCATTAGAAAACGGACTACTCGTATATTGATATATGTAAATACTTTTTTTTATGTCAATTAGTTTCAGTTTTATGACCGATTAAAGTTATATGAAAATCAAGGTTTACTTCCATACATTTGAGAAAAGGGCCCTTATGGACGAATGTAACCAAAAATGTAAGTAAATAATAATATTTACATCATCTAAGTAGCAATCTTGTATTCGAACGTAATTCTGAATAAATCTTTTCATTACAAGTTTTTTGAATTTTGCGTAATTTTTAAATTATACGAAAAAGCAATTTCGCATAGTAACAATTATTTTTTAACTCTATTAATAAGAAAACCGACCAACTACGTGTCGGACCACGCACAATAAAGAGTTCCGTACCGACACCTACTAGTCCATATTTAAACCCACTATCTGATACGTCGAATCGAAAAAGGTCGTATCTTCATAATAAACTCACTGCACTTACGCCCTTTTGTTTGGGCAAAACAGTTTTTCAGCAATAGGGATGTTGACTCAAAATTTATTATTACTTCATACGAAAGAATACATAAAAATATGCCAAATAGTGAAAATCCTATTCAAATATGTGAAAAAATAACGAAACTACAACCGTTAGAATGTCTTTAGTTCGAGAGAGAAAGCGCTACAGGTCAGTGACGTCACTGACCTCGAGCGCCATAGTAAATGACGATCGTTCAATACAGAGGTGCGTTTTGCGGAACAGGGACAGAAAATGCCCCCTCCTAAAACTTTGAAGACTTATAATTATGTAATTATTTATTGTTTTAAATTACTTTTTTCGCTATTTGATTGAGAATTTGATAATTTTTCGAGAAAATTCGGATTAATTGATTTTCTTATTTGGTGTCAACATCCCTATTACTCAAAAACCAGTAGCCGTATTTTTATCAAACCAAAAATCCTCGTAAGTATTTATTAATGTACAGTGACCAGCATCAATATCTGCTATAACAAAGGCGGCATAAATATCTGACCCGTCCTTACGGCCCTACAAATGGAGCTGTGTCGGATATTTAAATGCCACCATTGTTTTGGCAGATATTAATGCTGGTGACTGTACACCACCTCATTTATTTTTCAGAAATTTCATACATATGGAAATTAGAGGGTGGAAGGGGGGCACTACCTATTTTTTTTTAAGTTTACGTTACTATTATATTGTGTAGCAATTCATAGAATACTACTTTCCTACTATATGTTGTGACATACGGACGGACGGAAGCACGGACGGACGGACGGACGGACGCACGGACGGACTGACGCACGGACGGACGGGCGGACTGACACACGGACGGACGTACGGACGGACGGACGGGCAGACATGATGAAACTATAAGGGTTCCGTTTTCACCATTTTGGCTACGGAACTCTAAAAATACAATTCAATAGGAAATGTAATAAGAAACAAAAATTTTTGCAACGGTCATGCACGACTAGGACTTCGTTGACTTGAGACTAGAAATAGGTATTTGTAACGTGTACCACCTAATCCAGTAAACAGAAAAGGCAAATAAATAATACAGAAAATGGTTAGAAGTAATTAGAATAAGTTATTAACCTATTTTATATCATTATTATCTGCGCTCTGCCATAAGGGCCCTTTTTTACTAAACTTTACAACTAATTTTAATACTTAACTTATACGTGTGAAACCAAGCTAGAATACACATCTAGTCTTATACTTTATCAATATGCAAAAAACAAAAAATATGTTTTTTTACCGTATTTTACTAAAACGCTGATATCTACGAAACTAGAAAGTGCCATAAGGGCCCTTTTGTTATGGACGGTCTCATATTTTCCTTTGAAATTGTCACAAACTTTTTATCATCTCGCCTTTTACTTGCTGCAATTAAAGTATTCTGTCCTTTTCGACCTACAGACACCACATCAAAGTTCATTGCACACATACATATCATACAATTAGGAAATTCCATATTGATAATATTGATATCCGCATAATTTGCACGCGCGACGGTAAAACCATGTGCATAGTAATAAACTCGTTAGGACAGGTCCACCGCGCCTCCCGCCGCTTGCTCGCCACTGACGCCCCGCTCTCTCCACCCCGCACCCCACCGCACACATCACGCTTCGCACGTATTTTGAATTGGATTTTCAATTTTTTAAGCGTGACATTTACTTGTTTAATTTTGAAAAAAACATGATTATAGCAAAGAAAAAAGCTATCCTTAAACAATAAAATCACAGTTATGGTTTTTAATGAATGAGAAATAGATTATTATTAAAACGTTAACAATTAATGATTAAGTTTGGTCCTAAGTGTCTAAGAAGACACAATATAGCTTAAACAGATAAACACATCATAGTTACCATTTTGGCTTGTCTAGATATTGAGATCAGATAAAAACTGTGAAAAAAAACGTACATGCAAATTTGGTTTCCGTTTAAGTTTGTTATTAAGAGATCGCATTGGAATGCACCTCAAAATTATACTAACATGGTATTTAGTTATCGTTTTTGGTTGTAGCAAAAAGTTAGGTAGTGTACAATATCTCAAGATTTTTATCAAATACGGGTAAGACCCCGGATTTTTTTATTAATATATCGAATTAATATTTGATACTCAATATCAATAAACGATTACATAACAAAAATAACGAGTTTATGAATTATGTCCAGGTTAAGCTAATTTGACTGGTCTACCGGGACAATTTTGTTAGCTACCTACTATGTGGCCACTACCCGACCGACCGACCTCTGTTTTACAATCTTATTACCTATCAACCGATCGTTTTGTACGTTTTATAAAATTGCTCATTTGACTATCGAACCGTATTCCTTTTATCAACGACACAAATAAAGCCACGTTAAGCCTCTCAACTTACCGAATATCTATATTCCAATCGAAATCAATTTACTATATTCATCGGCTACACGTGGGCATGCGGTGAGTCCACAATTCTCCAACCATGATACCTATGCAGCAACCACGTAGAAAAAAGAAATAAGTAATCCCCAATTCCACAATAGTACTGTCCCTTTGCTCTGGACCGAGTATTGCTCTATCTGAAAACCATAAAATACCTCTGTACTCGTGTGACACGTGGATATACCTAACACACTCAGAAGCCAATCTTAAAACGACCTAATTGCATTGAAAAAAGAATCCAATTTCAATTGGCGTCGTTGCGACTATCAAGTGAATACAAAGCTTACATAAGTTTGCGGGTCGACCAACTTTTCTGTCGTTGAAATAGGGTTGTTATTGGTAGGATTACTAGCAAATCTACAGCGATTGGTAGGAATGAGTTTGTTCCTTCGTAATGTATCGGTGTTTGCGCCCGATGCTCCGTGAACGGAGGTATTTTTCGCCTTAATAGAGTATTAAGCAAGTTGAGTGGGTTTATTAGATGTGCAAAAATACTAGAGATATTTGAAGTAAAATATCGAAAGATGGCGATGGAAATGGTCTGCCTCCACGCTGTGAAATAGTGAGCTTCCCCACGGCACTGTTAGAACAGTGAAGTAATTGAAAGATTCGTTACCACCAGGGTTCCCTACGGTAGCTCAGTTGGTTTAGAGTAACGCACGGAATACTCAATTTTCTAAAGTGGGTACCTACAGCAAAAACAATATTAAACCGAACGTGTCTCCATTGTATTTCCGCTCACATCTGACGTAAGTATTTCCCCAGATAATTATAAAAAATGATATAAGAGACTCGTAAGACAACACCCCATACAGTTATTTTTATCGATTTTTAAAATAAATTTTACTGAAATAATTGCAGAGTACACTGAAACAGTTTTAAAATACAAAAATACTGCATTTTAACAGATATAAAATATGACATCCCTACGTGACCTAGTGAAACCTATGCCTTTCACTAGGTCACGTAGGGTATATTAAAATTACTTCCTTGGGAATAATACTAAGCCATTGCCCCTAGGCGATTAATTTAGGATATTGTCATTCACTATTCGTGCGTACAACTAGACTCTTTACGTGCAAGTGTGATGAAAAAATATATAGAAACGATTGACCCAGTCTTCTCCTAAGTACTCCCAACAGACTCAATATCGATTCCCCGTTATTCTGACTGAGAGCGCAGAGAAAAAAAACGGAGTAAATTTTGTCCAGTGTGTGTTAAAATATATCCAGATGCAGCTGATAGTACGGAGTTAGGAAAGCCTGTTTGTCATAAAGTAACAACAACAATAAAAAATAACATAGTAGGGAGGCCAAGTGGCTAAAATCAAAATTCCGTTTGTACGAGCAGTCGCCTACCAACGACTGGTATCGTTGGATTCAGTGACGTCTCCCGAGTATGGAACTCGATGTCGTCACTCTCTAAAGTGGTGGAGGGGTTAACTATGACGTCACAAAGATGGCGGTTGGTGGTATCAAGTTTTATCGATTATCTCTTTAACTATTCAACGTATTGCAACAAATGAGGTGTCAAATGAAAGCTCTTTAAATTGCAAATAATTCGTTTTTAGGAATAAAACGTGTAAGTCTAATAATTAAAAAGTTTTTCTTAAAAAGTCGTACTTTTGAAAAAGTCATTTTTTTTAAAATGCAAAAAACTCGATGGAAGAAGCCATTTCTTTAAAAAATACCTCATATAATTGAAAATGCTAAATTCATCCTCTATACAATGCTTTTTGAATTATTAGAATCGGTTCATAAATGAGTACGCCAGGGACATTTCACTGCGGGCGGGGCGAACATCGCGGCGTGCGCGCGTTTGCTGACGAACGCGACTGTGTAGACATTCTTAAGTGTAGCTCAACAACTACTTAACCGATTTAGACAAATAGGGTATCATATGAAAGCTCTTTATATTGCCATTAATTTGTTTCAAGTAATAAAATGTGTAAGTCAAACAATTAAAAAGTTTTTCCAAAAAAATCGTATTTTTTAAAAAGTCATTTTTATTTTAACATCAAAAAACTCGATGAAAGAGGCCATTTCTTTAAAAAATACTTCATATGATTGCAAATGCTACATTCATCCTTTATCCAATGCTTTTTGAATTATTAGAATCGGTTCATAAATGAGTACGCCAGGGATATTTCGCCGCGGGCGGGGCGAACGTCTCGGCGCGCGCGCGTTTGCTGACGAACGCGACTGTGTAGGCTTTCTTAAGTGTAGCTCAACAATTACCTAACCGACCTTTACCAGGTCATCAGTCCACCTTGTGGCGGGTCTACCCACGCTGCGCCTTCCGGTCCGTGGTCGCCACTCGAGAACCTTTCAGCCCCAACGGCCATCGGTTCTACGCGCAATGTGCCCCGCCCACTGCCACTTAAGTTTAGCGATTCGAAAGGATATATCGGTTACTTTGGTTCTGCTACGGATGACGTCATTTCTGATGCTATCACGCAGTAAAACTCCCAGCATAGCCCTCTCCATTGCCCTCTGCTGAGTGACTTTGAGCCCATGGTGAGCGACCACGTTTCCGTATCATATGTCATCACTGGCAACACCCACTGGTCAAAACTCTCGTCTTGAGACACTGCGGAATATTGGACGAAAAGATATGCAGTAGCTTCCCGAACGCTGCCCAGCCGAGTCGGATTCGACGATTAACCTCTTTCTCAAAGTTGGACCTAGGTTACTGGACACTCTGTCCTAGGTATACATAATCGTCTACAACTTCGAGCGTAAAGCGTCCGATTGTAACAGGAGTTGGTGCTACATGGGCATTAGACATGATCTTCGTCTTATCCATGTTCATCCTTAGGCCAACTCGCTCGGAGGCTTTACTGAGGTCATTGAGCATTGTACCTCAATCCTCCATGGTTTCAGCCAAGACTACTATGTCGTCAGCAAACCGAAAGTGAGTGATGTACTCGCCGTTTATGTTGATGCCTAGCCTTCTCCAGTCCAGATTCTAGAAAACATCCTCCAGTGCAGCGGAGAACAGTTTAGGAAAAATATATCCTTGCCTGACTCCCCGCTGCAGCGGAATGGGTTTCGAGTTCCAGTCCTGGAGTCGGACTGACATAGTGGCGTTTTCGTACAAACACTTCAGTACTTCGATATAGCGGTAGTCTACTTGGTACCGCTGTAGAGATTGTAGTACCGCCCAGGTTTCGATCGAATCGAAGGCTTTCTCATAGTCCACAAACGCTAAACAGAGGGGCAGGGTACTCTTAAGTCTTCTGTATACAGAGTAACATAGACTATGGTACTAAAGCCTCTTCGGAAACCGGCTTGTTCGGCAGGCTGAAAGTCATCTAGCGTGCTGCCAGATGGATCATAATGACTCTTGAAAACAGCTTGTCGACATGGCTCAAAAGCGTGATGGATCGATAGTTCTTCAGAAGAGTGGTGTCACCTTTCTTGAAGGTGACACCACTCTTCTGACCTTCTCCACCTTCTCACCTTTCCACGCTTGTGTTCCATGCTTTTGGCGATCTCCCTTCCAGTAAGACAGAGTCGGACAACTTCTGAAGGGCCGTAAGGACCGGTTTTCCACCCTCCTACAGGAGTTCGGCTGTAATTCCGTCTTCACCTGGTGCCCTGTTGTTTTTGAGCTGTTTAAGATCCATTCTAATCTCGTACAGGCTGATATGTACGGAATGTCATCGGTATAGTGCCGGGTTAGTCTAGCTCTAGGATCTTCCACTAGACCAACTTCGGGGTCTGCTAGTTGACGTGTATAGCTGTCCATAGAAGCGCTCTATCTCGCTCAGAAGCTCAGGTCTGGATGAGACAATTCTATCATCCTCAGTTTTTAATTTGGCGAGCTGGCTCTGCCCAATAGACAGATCTCTTGCGAAAACTTTTGAGCCCTTATTCCGCTCGATGGCCTCTTCAATACGTTTTATATTGAATTGGCGCAGATCACGGGTCAGGGATTTGGAGATCTATCTATTGAACTGCCGATATAATGTCGCATCGACTGACGACTGTAGAACCATCCTACTCCTTTTCTCGAAGAGCCTCTGAGTGGAGTTAGAGGGCCTATTGGTTCAGTTGGTCCGGTGGGCTTTAAAGAATTTAGACCCTGTGGTATGGACAGCGTCCACAAACCCGTCATTGAATTCATCCACATCGCCACCTAGGCAATCGAGACGGTTCTGGAGTTCCAGCTGAAAGCTCTCGGGGTTTTGGATTTGGGCTGCTGATGGTCAGAGCGTGGACTTCATCAGACGAGAGCACTCTATATATTCAATGTGCCTCTTACCAGACAGCGATCACTTCCGGTTTCAACCGTATTGATCACAGAGAAATCATTAAATATATACTTCTTCTTCGACATGATGAAGTCAATCTCGTTTTTAGTTGCAACGTCGGGACTCATCCAGGTCCACTTTCTATGCTCACGTTTCTTGAAGAACGAATTAATCATGTAGAGATTGTAGAGTCCCTCCTTCTCCAAGAGACCAGCCAGTAGGTGGCCCCGGTGGTTCCGACTTCCAACTCCAAATTCCCCCACTCTCAGCTCTTCACCATCTCTCTTGTCCAGTTTCGCGTTGAAGTCCAACAGGTTATAACCTGACGAAGCGTATGGATGTGGTCTATGTTACTCTGTATACAGAAGTGGTGATCTGTATACAGAAGACTGAAGAGTACAACCTGCCCCACTGTTTAGCTTTTGTGGACTATGAGAAAGCCTTCGATTCGATCGAAACCTGGGCGGTACTACAATATCTACAGAGGTGCCAAGTAGACTACCGCTATATCGAAGTACTGAAGTGTTTGTACGAAAACGCCACTATGTCAGTCCGACTCCAGGACTGGAACTCGAAACCCATTCCGCTGCAGCGGGGAGTCAGGCAAGGATATATTTTTCCTAAACTGTTCTCCGCTGCACTGGAGGATGAATTCTAGAATCTGGACTGGAGAAGGCTAGGCATCAACATAAACGGCGAGTATATCACTCATATTCGGTTTGCTGACGACATAGTAGTCTTGGCTGAAACAATGGAGGATTTAAGTACAATGCTCAATGACCTCAGTAAAGCCTCCGTAAAGAGCGAGTTGGTCTATGGATGAACATGGATAAGACGAAGATCGTGTCAAATGCCCATGTAGCACCAACTCCTGTTAATACAATCGGACGATTATGTATAGCTAGGACAGACTGTCCAGTAACCTAGGTCCAACTTTGAGAAAGAGGTTAATCGTAGAATCCGACTTGGCTGGGCAGCGTTCGAGAAGCTACGGCATATCTTTTCGTCCAATATTCCGCAGTGTCTCAAGAAGCGCTTAAGTGGCAGTGGGCGGGGCACATTGCGCGTAGAACCGATGGCCGTTGGGGCTGAAAGGTTCTCGAGTGGCGACCACGGACCGGAAGGCGCAGCGTGGATAGACCCCCCACAAGGTGGACTGATGACCTGGTAAAGGTCGCGGGTGTCCGCTGAATGCGGGTGGCGCAGGACCGGTCATTGTGGCACTCTTTGGGGGAGGCCTATGTCCAGCAGTGGACGTCTTGCGGCTGATATGATGATGATGATGATTTTGTTTTCTTTTTATTTTATTTATTTTCATTATTTTTTTAAATCTCTGAGCAAGTGTTCTGGCTATCAACATTTTTTTATTAAGTAATAAAATACCTTTCATATGACACCTCATTTGTCTAAATCGGTTAGGTAGTTGTTGAGCTGCACTTAAGAAAGCCTACACAGTCGCGTTCGTCAGCAAACGCGCGCGCGCCGAGACGTTCGCCCCGCCCGCGGCGAAATGTTCCTGGCGTACTCATTTATGAACCGATTCTAATAATTCAAAAAGCATTGGATAAAGGATGAATGTAGCATTTTCAATCATATGAAGTATTTTTTAAAGAAATGGCCTCTTTCATCGAGTTTTTTGAAGTTAAAATAAAAATGACTTTTTAAAAAATACGATTTTTTTGGAAAAACATTTTAATTGTTTGACTTACACATTTTATTACTTGAAACAAATTAATGGAAATATAAAGAGCTTTCATATGATACCCCATTTGTCTAAATCGGTTAAGTAGTTGTTGAGCTACACTTAAGAATGTCTACACAGTCGCGTTCGTCAGCAAACGCGCGCCCGCCGCGACGTTCGCCCCGCCCGCGGTCAAATGTCCCTGGCGTACTCATTTATGAACCGATTCTAATAATTCAAAAAGCATTGTATACAGGATGAATTTGGCATTTTCAATCATATGAGGTATTTTTTAAAGAAATGGCCTCTTTCATCGAGTTTTTTGCAATTAAAAAAAAATGACTTTTTCAAAAGTACGATTTTTTAAGAAAAACTTTTTAATTATTAGACTTACACATTTTTTTCCTAAAAACGAATTATTCGCAATTTAAAGAGCTTTCATTTGACACCTCATTTGTTGCAATACGTTGAATAGTTAAAGAGATAATCGATAAAACTTGATACCACCAACCGTCATCTTTGTGACGTCATAGTTACCCCCTCCACCACTTTAGAGAGTGACGACATCAAGTTCCATACTCGGGAGACGTCACTGAATCCAACGATACCAGTCGTCGGTAGGCGACTGCTCGTACAAACGAACTTCGTTATTTGACGACTTTTTTCAAATTGGCCTCTCTACTAACAATAATCAACATTGTTAATGTTGTATTTAACAAGTCAAGGAACAATATCATGTGCGTCTACATAGGCTGCGGTGTCCGCTTAACTACCATCAGGTGGACGGTACGCTTGTTTGCCACCATCGTTGTTTATTAAAAAACCGGCCAAGTGCGTGTCGGGCCACGCGCAAGGTAGGGCTCCGTAGTCGTCCACCCGTTACATTATGTGGACTAAGAAGTTCGCAAACTTATATTCACTATATTTTTGACAGAATTAACAACATTATCTAAGGTATCAATGGAAATAAAATGTACCATACTTCTTTTGGAAAAAAAAAATTGTACGAAAGTTTGCTTTTGCAAAGTACATTTCTGAAGTTCGACTATGACTCGTCAACTAGTAATGTCTACTTAGCTGTGATAGTTTTCGTCGTCGTTATTGATATGTATACTCATGCCAAATTACAGCTTTCTAGTACTAACGGTTACTGTGATAAACGGGGGACAGACGGACGGACATGGCGAAACTATAAGGGTTCCTTGTTTACTACGGAACCCTAAAAACTAAGTATAAAGGGTGCACACTGCACACATGGACTGATGACTGGATTAACTATGTAATGTAAGGTACATCTTCATGTCCGCACTCTCAATACTTTTTGATTTTGACAGACGGGCTTTGAAAACGAGTACCTATACGAGAGTCTAATTCCTGACTTGGCAGTGCGGAATCTGTATGCAATGTTTTCTACTTTCGTAGTGCGATGTCGTTGCGCGAATGCGGTATAGATGCAGTCTGCGTTTGTACCGCCCGCTTCTACGCATCCCGCTGCAATGAAACACTATTTTTAATATATAATCCAGTAACATTTATACATCAGAGTCGAATCCGGTAGTTCTGATTTTTTTTAGGCTTGTTTATGATATTGGCCCCATGAATAATCCAAGTTTGTGACGCAACTTTGTCAAAAATCGGCAATACCATGATAACCCTGAAGGACTTGAAGGACTAGTTGCTGATAGTATAGTAGTCCTTTAGCGTTATAATAGTTTTTTTCCATTTTTGACAAAGTTGCGTTCGGTGCTCGAGGTCACAAACTTGGATTATTCATTGGGCCAACTTAATAGACTAGTCTGCAAAAAATCAGAACTGCCGGCGATACATTTTAAGTTAATCGAACTGCGATTGTAAGTTGTAGCAACCCGCCCTTATTTTATCCAAAACTGATTACTACTTTAAATTTTACACATAAAGGTTACTCGAGCACGAAAATAAAGCCGAATATGAAGATAATTAAGCAGGAACGAAAAGTTTAATAGCACGTACGGCACGTGTTGCTTTCAAACTAAAATAAAACTGAATAACATTTGAATACATTTTTGCTTTTGGCGGGGCGAAACTGCTTTAATGTTCCACCTCTCTTGTGGAGTATATTTTGGAATGTTGTTATGTTTTATAAATGTAAATTAACTTTATTCTGCAAATAAAACATTGTCTTAAGCGTATTTTTAGTTTAATAATTAAGTGACACTAAACGAGACATTTAGGTATAAATAGCTAATAAAAAATAAGTTTAAAAAAAAGTAAGGCAGAGTATTTTTATCTCACATGCGCGAGTGAGCCATGGTTGTGTGTTGAGCTATACATGCCATTGTCTATGTGTGCGTTAGCGTAGGCGCTATGAGTTCACGTTGTCTATGTGTTCGTATGCGTCACAACTACAACAATGATCAACCCGCGCTCGTGAGATAAAAGTACTATAATAAGACACACGTTCGCCTTTGTATAATATGTTTCATCTGTATTTTACCTTTGTCTTGTAGACAATAAAGTCAAGAGAGTAAGTTGGAGGCCTTCGGGCGGCTTGAGAACTTCTAACAGTCAAGTTGCCCACTCACTTGACAAAGCCTAATCCCAATAAGGTCTAGTTTCCCCTTGGGGTTGGAGGGTCGGATGGCAGTCGCTTTCGTAAAAACTAGTGCCTACGCCAAATCTTGGGATTAGCTAGCGGACCCCAGGCATCCTTCAGGATGCAACTGTACTGGGATAATGCTAGGAGGATGATGGTTGTAGACAATAAAGTATTTACATACATACTATTTATGCACTTCTACATTTCTATCCGTACAACACCGAAGTCTTATGAAATTCTAAGGAATAGCTAGCATTTCTTAGAATTGCATAAAAATAGATTCTTTTTTGGGTAACTTTCCACTACATTTTTTTTTCTTTTTACCCATGTAAATAGTGATACTAAACATGACCAGACTAAGGGTCAAGATTGTTTTGTGAACAGTTAAAGTTTCGCAAAACAAATAGTATTATTTTACTTATTTACTCGTTGGTTGAATAATGCATTCGTAGCGCCAAGCCCGTCGGCTGCCGGCCGATTAAAACTTAATCCTCCATGCCGATACACCGGGGACTGTTAGAGACTTCTTTGTACTTTACGGCTTATGAACCAAAGATTAGTCTCTGCTGATATAAAGAGTAGGTTTAGGTATAAGATCTTTTAAAAATACCTAAGTAAATTCTGACCCACGTGAGTAAACACGTAGTAAACAGAAAAACGACTTCTAAAGAGCGATTGACGTATTCTGGCAGGGTTGTCACAGGGTAGTTAGTAGTAAAATAAACCATTTTTATTTTCAAGTTTTTTATATACGTTTTTAATGCTCTCTTATCTCACCAGTTTGTGGCTTATTCAAAAACAGTCAGCTAAAGTTTTTATTTACCTAATTTTACATCAAAAGTTTACTTCTACTTCGTACGTTAACTAAATATTGATTAGTCTTTTACACAAGAAAATAAAAATATTGATTAGTATTTAACTTAGAACACTGCAGCACTGGTAAAGTTAGGCGATTTCCTGATTTGTCGGTGCGGAGGCGGTACGATATGAGAAAACTGTCACATGTCAGTGTCAACTGTCAGTCGACTCAGTATCGCTTTTTACTGCGCCCCTACATTTAAATGTGTGCTTCCTGACTGGCGCGGGATGCGCGGTAGCGGGACGATGCGAAGGCAGTACTGGTCCGCTTCTGCGCATGATATTACTACTGCGCAAACGTAATACTGACAGTATTCCGTCAAGTGAGAATCGTTGCGACGTCAGTAAATTTACGTCAAAGAAGAAAATGTCACATATCGATCCTGCCCCGCCAAGTCAGGAAGTCGCCTTAGTGTTAATAGGTTTACCGCAATTAATAATTTGTTAATTTAGTTGACAATTGTTTCTCAGTTCCGTCTCTTTATTCATGTCCTCATGTGTCCGTCGACGGGATGGATAAAGACCTGACGGTTTAGTGCTCGTAGGCAAGAGCCATGCCAGGCTAGGTGAAGGTTCTAGCCATTTTGGCATGGCCAGTTACAATCCACTTTCAAGTAAGTTTATAAGTCTGTGTGAAACGCGTAACCTCCGAAACTACTCATCAGTATATTCTAAACTCTAAAGCAATTGGTTCCACCGTGCACCGACTGGTAATACTAGTACCTACAACTATATTTTAAGTTCGTATAGAATAGCATTTTTGAATAAAAAAGGATCACGTGTCGTAAGGTATAACGGAACTCAGTTACTGCATTATAAGTTTGAATGGACGACGATTCCAAAGCGGAACGTGGCTAACGATTTAACGATCGAACAACTTGCCTACGTATTTGCCATGGCTACAGCGGGATTGTAATATAATCCTGTCGCTTTACGGATAGCGGCGATGATATTGTTATCATATCATATGCCATTAGGATATTAGTATATTGAATTTACGCCTGTACCCCATGGGGGTAGGCAGATGACAAAACGCATCATACTCCTTACATGCTTCTTTCGCTCCGAAGAGAAGTTTCAGATGGTTAATTTTTCTCAGGATCAATTTCTTTTGAGCGCAAAGTTTCATAAGATAACCTTTTAAGGCGCTACACTGAGAAATTTGGAGACTTTGAAACGCTGTACTGCCCAGACTAGCAAACAGTAGGGGCGGATTTGCAGATATATGATTCTTGACTATATGATTGTGGTAGTGACAATAGCGAAACATGATTGCTTAAAATTTTCTCGATAGAAAATAAATCCAAAGTCGAGTCTATATTTTCCTTTTTTTCCTCAGCCTACTAAAACAACGCATTATTAAAAGACACGATTAAGTTAATATGATGGTATTTTACCTCATCTAGGTACTGACAAGAGGAAATTTAATAAACCTGCACACAGTCAGATATTTAACGAGATTTGTCGGAGAGGGTTGCATCCCGTTTTGTCGTGAGCGAAAAACAAAGGGTGTCTCTTTCAATCGATATATCGCCTTAAAATGTCGGTACCTGTTTGTTAAATCGATAAAAAAAGACATAAAACAGCGCAACCAACGATAAACGCATGTCCACACGATTTCTTTTAATTTTTGTATTTTCTTTTTTTAAATTTAGTTCACAATCTTACTCGTAACTCCATCAACAGATTCGATTCTATAAGATTCCGTGACTCAATCCATTAGAGCTATCGTCCGATCTTAATGGACATTGCTGGAGATACATTTAGTTCGACACTTCGTATCACAATGTAAATTGAATATGTCGTGCGCACTCTTTTCGAGAGATTGGTTCCGTAAGCGTGGAAGCGATTGCAAGACACGTTAAGATTTTATTGCGGTGTAAGTTAACAAACTAAATTGACCTCATGATAAAAAGAAAATGCGTTGAAAGTCGCAGTAATAGGGTGTCTGAAATTAAACTCTTAGCGTTTTCCCGGCTGTGTGCCTGTCCTCTACCGACATAAAAAACAAAACAAAACAATCTTTTGTTTACATACATGACGTGGATAACCATCACCGGTAGACAACGGCTTATGAAACCAGGCCTCCTGACTTGGGTAGACGTCAAAAACATCCATTCTTTATCCGCAAGCAGAAACACTATAAAGTTGGAGAGCGTACCCTAATTGGGGTGCTACGAGAGACTGCGCCGAGCTACGCGTGGGCGTAGCGCCGCTACGCGCGTAGTACTCGAGTGTTGTGACGGCCTGATAAGCTGGGGTAAATACTAGCTTGTTTAAGTGTCATTCTCGACACAAGGGCGCAAAGTTAGAATAGAATATGTAAATCGGATTTTGGTCGTCGCCGCGTTGGTGAACGCACGTGCCCGGAGCGACGACGACGACGTGCAGAATCCACTACCGTACAAAACCAGTTGCCTAGTGTCATGGCGTCGTTACCGAACAACGTCACTGAACAAGTATTGATTGGCGAAATCATCATAAATTTGATGGAAAGCCATTTTTAAAAGAAAAGTTCTTCTATCCTTTTTTAAATTTTAAATGGTTTTGTACTACTACGGCGCGCGCCGCCGCTATATTTACTTTGTGCTACTAATACCTAAGTCTACCTTAACTTTAGTAGCTGTTGGTACTCCTTAAACTATATAAATAAATAAAATAAACGCCCCTCCGAATAGGGTTTCAATGTGACAGTATTGCGTTACACTGGATGAGCGTTTAATTTAAAATAAAATTAGTTTTACTCCAGTAGAAGTCGATTTCTGGAAATAAGAGTACCAGTCTATAATGCGCGTCATCCACCCATTCTGTACTACTGCGCGTAGATTAGTATGAGATTCGCTGTGGAGGCCGTGTAGATACCTATAGCGTACAGGGTGACACATACACAGACACAGAATAATTTGAGAAATAATACGAGTAAAGACAATGACAATATTTAAAAACTAAACTCTAAAATTATAAACTAACTTACAAATAAAAAATTTGGCCCAAATCACCCTGTGGGGGCAGCGTGCCCAAAAGGCTGGCAGCATTGCCACGCTGGATAGCAATGCTGGGGGCCGATTTTTGAGTGTCGAACGCTCGAATTTTCACTCGAGATCTGTCACAATACTATGATGTTTTGACAGATGTCGAGTGAGAATTCGAGCGTTCGACACTCAAAAATCGGGCCCCAGATCCTCTGCGCCAGGTATGATCCAGCCCTCCGGTCACGCGTTACCTCCACAAGGCGTTTGGAGCATTCTTTAAAAACTAAATGTGCGCTTTCCCCCCGCGGACCCATAGTCGCTACCCCAAACGGCGCAAATTGGTAGCCAATGTTTAGGGCTGCATATTTGCGCCGCTTCAGGAGTTCGGCTGAATTTGAGAAATTAGTTTGTCACGTGAGTATCACGTGATATCAATTTTTTTAAATTATTTTAGTATATACAAGTTTATTCTAGGAAAGGGGGCATGTCGCGCCGATGGAAAGCCAATTTATGAAAGCCTGTTACATAAGTTTCTTAAAATATCACGCCGTTAGCCTGCGAATGTCAAAATACGTTTTGTATGGAAATTAATTACCTATATTCATGATCCTGACCCACTTTTACTATGGGACCTACCTTGTATGGGCGATAAAAAAACTGCTGTTTCATATGAAAGGGTCTTCAATCGACTAATCAAAATGTATGAAGAAGCAGTTTTTGTCTTCGTAAGATCGACGAGAATGAGAGAGAGAGACGTAAGTCGACGACGGCCGTCGCGCGTCCGTCGATTTCTTGCACTACAAAACGGGCCGGCCCGGACACGGAACGGTCTAGCGTGAATCATCCTTTAAAAGATTTCTAAGTCTATATTACAACTATAATTTTATCATTTCTTTAGAATTTCATTGATTATCAGTATTATCACAGGTACATATTATTTGGAAACGTCAGTTGTCATTTCCAATGGACGTCATATTAACTTTGAGTTAAGCATTTTGGCAGTACATAAACAGGAGAGTCACGTCTATTTCTATTTACTCCATCCTCCTAGCGTTATCCCAGTACAGTTGCATCCTGAAGGATGCCTGGGGTCCGCTACCTAATCCCAAGATTTGGCGTAGGCACTAGTTTTTACGAAAGCGACTGCCATCTGACCTTCCAACCCCGAGGGGAAACTAGACCTTATTGGGATTAGGCTTTGTCAAGTGAGTGGGCAACTTGACTGTTAGAAGTTCTCAAGCCGCCCGAAGGCCTCCAACTTGGCTTAACGAATGCTGCCATAGACAGCAACCGGGATCAACGGCTTAACGTGCCTTTCAAAGCACGGGAGCGCTCAGTTAGTAACCACTCAAAGCGGTCACCCATCCAAGTCCTGACCGCTGCCCACGTTGCTTAACTTTGCATAACACTTGCGGCACGCAAGCGCCGCTTGGCCACGAGCACTCCTACGTCTATTTCTATTTACTAAATGGTTTATTTCCTTATTTCGTAATTAATTTATTCCTTCACAGACTGGCAAAATCCTTGGGCTGGCACTTCTCTTTTATAATAATACATAAGCAGATGGGCATTAGTCGATTGATTACTTAATCAACTAAGTTATCGATTCAACAATCGATACAAGCCACAAGGTAATAGTGATTAAATTAATCGACCGAATGTACTTAATTTAAGAAGAATCAACTTAATTTTCCGATTAACCCCCTTATTGATAATCGTTCATTAAACCTATTTAGCTAATTAAATGCTTTAAATCGTTTGTCCTTATCTATCACTTTGACATATTATATTTTGTGAGAAAGGGACAAAATACATTTTAGCTATCACAGGTTTGCAAATTCTATAAATAAGGGATAAGGGGGTAAATATACCTACTGTTGAATTGAATACTATCTTTTTTAGTTTAATATTCATTGTTGACTACGAGTATTATAACACGACTGTCCAAATTAAAAAAAAAAATATCACTCTTATCTCATTACAGATTAGGGCATTGTACTTGTTATGCTATAATTTCGACGAAAACTTAATGAATAAATGTTGGCGCAGACATAAAGGCGCGGCACGTGATCGGCGCCGCCTCAACTCATCGCCGTTAACTAGACGTCAACGCAAGGCACGCAAGCACGTAACAGAAACGTCAACAGCGCCGAGGTGGCCACGCGGCGGCGCCGCGCTTACCTGGAAGTGTCCAGTAGTTGACAGCTTTTTTACTTTTGACGTAGGCCGTTCTGCCCACGCGCCGTAAGCGCGGCGACCACGCGCGAGCTGTCCATCCGCTGTTAGGTGGTCCCGAGCTAGGTCGATGCCGTTACGCAGTGGATAAGTATGCGTTGCAGTATGAAGTGTCAAACAAAGAATACTGACCGGCGCGAGCTGCGGCGGCGCCGGTCGGATGCCGAGCGGTTACTGTGGCACACGTAACCGCTCGGCACCCTACCGGCGCCGCCTTTAGTGTCAAATGTCAAAACGAATACTGTTAGTGTACTGAAGCTAATTAAAAAAGCAAGACAAATACGAACTTTTTCGACAACATACGATGGCAAAACATTATTCACATCTGTATATAATTTTATACTGTTACTGAATTCGTGATTACAAAACTTTGTCATTACGATTTTGTCCTCAATTACGTAAAGGGATTGATAGGTAAAGGGTCAGAGGGCATTCATATCGTTAAAACCGTCTTTTAGACAACCTTGATAGTACACACATGATCGTACTTTAGTATTGATAAATAAAATGTTTCAGAATTTAGCGTTTATATACACTCACCGGCAGAAAATTTGGCACAAAATCTTTTCGTGATTTCAAACTTTTGGGCGAAATTTTCTGCCGGTGAGTGTACATTATACCGATACTTGTGTTATTTACGATATGTATGTTTATTTAAATTCCTATTTAAATTATCAAACTTAAAAAATATATATAAAAATTAAAAACACGACTGCATTAAAAAGATAAAAACAAATTTCCTAATAAAGAACTCAAGGAAATATATTTTGTTTGCAGTCGTGGGACCTAATATTTTTGCTTGTATGTAGTAGGTCCCCCGACCGTTTTTAATTTTTATAATTATTATTTTATTTCGAACTTTTATTTGCTTGAAACACGTACATTATATTTTTAGAATGGTCTCTTCAAATGCTTCATTTTGATACCTCACTTGCTATTTTGTGTATACCATAGATTTTTTTTACGGAATACACAAAATCGAGTCTACAGTCCGTCATATTGTTTTTATTGCAACGTCACATATCATATGTCACCCGGGATGACGTAAGAATTCCAACGATACCTCACACATCTAAATCGGTTAAGGTGTTGAGAAGTTCTGGGGGAACTAAAAATTATCAAACTTAAAAAAATATATAAAAATTAAAAACACGACTGCATTAAAAAGATAAAAACAAATTTCCTAATAAAGAACTCAAGGAAATATATTTTGTTTGCAGTCGTGGGACCTAATATTTTGGTTTTGCTTGTATGTAGTAGGTCCCCCGACCGTTTTTAATTTTTATAATTATTATTTTATATCGAACTTATATTTGCTTGAAACACGCACATTATATTTCTTTATATTTTTAGAATGGTCTCTTCAAATGTTTCATTTTGATACCTCACTTGCTATTTTGTGTATTCCATAGATTTTTTTACGGAATACACAAAATTGAGTCTACAGTCCGTCATATTGTTTTTATTGCAACGTCATCTCCTATGTCACTCGGGATGACGTAAGGATTCCAACGATACCTCACACACCTAAATCGGTTAAGGGGTTGAGAAGTTCTGGGGGAACAAAAAAGTTCACATACATACATACATGAAAACTGAAAACATTACACTCCTTTTTATGGGGAGTCGTGTAAAAATAACCTAACGTGACAGATTGAACATTGAACAAAATACATACATACATGAAACCTGAAATCATTACACTCCTTTTTTTGGGCATGCGTTTAAAAAAATGTACTTGTTTTGTTTTTACACGACTGCCCAAAAAAAGGAGTGTAATATTTTTTACTGTACTTTATTTGGTGATAAATCTATATATATATTAAACGTAAAAGCCCTGACTGACTGACTGACTGACTCACTTAAATCAACGCCCAGCCCAAACCGTTGAACCTAGAGAGCTGAATTTTTAGTATCCACTAAGAAGGCGTTTTTCAAAACTCATCCCCTAAGGGGGTGAAATGGGGGTCCAAAGTTTGTATGGGGAAACAAGATTAGTTAGACCATTTTATTCGAAATTTCACAGGAGTACTACTAACAAGAAATAAGTTAATACGTGTTTGAGGGTTTTTGAAAATACAACTCCTAAAAGGGGGAAATGTAGTTACAAAGTCAAAAATCGACATGGATATTGTTTGTTTAGTTTATCCGGTCGCTGATTACGAAAACAACAACGATTTTAAAATTCAACGTAGCAGACGTGAAATACCATCTTGCCTGTTGGAGCGCATATCAATATGTTTGTCGTTTTTATGGTTTTTTGGGACGTTAATTAGAAAAATGGATCGATTAGATAGGTTACGCCAGTTTGAGTCCCAGGTCCCAGAAAAGGACAGGATACTTTCATCCAGGAAATCATCCCTTAAGGGGCTGGAAATTTGTATGGAAGAGCCATAACTAGGTAAGCGCCTGAAATGAACGAGTTCTACGCGAACAAAGTCGCGGGCAAAATGTAGTAAAGAATATTTGTATAGTATCTTATATCTTTAAACGAGCAATTCTTGTATATTTATTTATTTATTTATATGTATATTTATTTCGGGGATATCGGAAACGGCTCTAACGATTTTGATGAAATTTGGTATGTGGGGGTTTTCGGGGACGAGCAATCGATCTAGCTAGGTCTCATGCCCGGGAAAACGCCGAGCAAGGCTCGGTCACCCAGATATTTGTTGATAAAGTCATTATGTATTTTCACCTGTTTCTACGTATGCAGACATCGGAGGGGTATAAACAGTTCGGTTGTCATGGTGATGGCACGTCATCAAGGGATTTCAATATTCGCCGACTCTACTTACTACCAATCCCTGTGGCCCAGTGGTGGCCCGCATAGGGTACAGAGTCATGGTGACCCGTTTCGTACACCGTTGGCGATGCACTTTTTGTAAGTTGTTTCAAAATGTTAAGTGCTAATTTTCACTAAGCCGAGTAGCATGGAAGGTCCTAGAAGAAGTAACTGAACAGATAATTCCATGCAATAGAAAATTAATTGACAGCTGTGTGGGATTGGAGCATTCGAGAATCGTCGTTAAGGCACAGGTTTCGGGAATGGTGAATGCTACTCGAAACAGATGTATAACGAAAAGACAACCGTAAAAACCATCGAAATGAAGATCGAAATTATCGTCTAGAATATTCCATAGGGGTATATAAAGGGAACAAGCTCCCGTCGCAGGGCAGTATTAAAGTGAGTGAATACCGGAGTGGAACGAAGAGAGAAATAGAAAAAATGAAATAGGTGGTACAGTGGAAAAGTGAAGTGAGTACAGTGGAGTGTTAGTAGTGCAAGTGTCAGTGAAGTATACTGTGTCAGTACTAGCAGGCGCGGACTCTAAGGACTTGTGCGAGTAAGTCGAATCAGTGTACTAGTACGTGTAGATTCAGTGAGCTTATCCGGCGTTTCTAAGTCGCTAAATAAAACCATAGTTGCGCCTAACAGTTGTTTAACTGTATCTTATCTTATATCTTTAAACGATCAATTCTTATATATTTATTTATTTATTCCGGGGATCTCGGAAACGGCTCTAACGATTTTGATGAAATTTGGTATGTGGGGGTTTTCGGGGACGAGCAATCGATCTAGCTAGGTCTCATGCCTAGGAAAACGCCGAGCGAACATTTATTGTTTTACCTTTTTGACATTCCAGTTTGAAAAAATTGCAAAAAACGGATTTGTTAAAATATAAAACAACTAATACTTAAACACTTAAACAACATATTTTTAAAAAAAACGACTACAAGTATTCCACGGTGGTTTGCATTTGTCAAAATTACTCAAGTACTAATAAAAGTTTGCAAATTATATTACCTATTCTGTTTTTTGTTGTTCAAACTCAACCTTCTCCAAACCAATGGTATAAAGCTCAGTCTCGTTTGATGTACTTAGTAAGTAAAAGCTTGTCTTTCACCACGAAAAGGAGCTTTAACGAATAGTTACGTACCGGCGCTTGAAAATAAAGAGTATTTTGCTGACGTAGTAACAAGGTACCTACTTAGTTAAGCCTCTAGAAATATTATCAATGCGATATTAAGTAGAAATATAAGGTAAAGGTCCCAGTGCTCGACACCTTAGTGCCCAATAGATGACACATATTAATCACCGCTATCCTCATGACAACAGATAGGAAGTGACATATACAAGGTGTGGCCTGTAACAGGTGCAAATATTTAAAAGGACGCTTCCTTAGAGCATCTGCAGTAACCCCTTGTGTCCAAATATTTTATTTATTATTTCAATTCGGAAAAACTTTGATCTAAAGTTAGGACCCTCAAGTTTTTTATTCAAAAAATTTGTTTTTGTCTATTTAATGTAATTCGTATTTAAATTTGTTATTTCGCTTAGATTATTTACTATAACGTTTATATTTCTACTACGTTCTACTTACAGAGCAAAGATTTGAACATAATTACTGGTGGAAACTGTTTTTGGCTATTGTTATCATTCAGATATTTATCATGTTCTGTATTATTACCTGCTGTACGTTTCCCATTAAATAAATAAAAAATAAAAAAGTTATGGATCTTGACACCACGAGATCATAGCACATCCGTCAATGCGGATTCATAGGTAGCACCAAAATATGAGTCGTCATAGTTTTAGAATTTTTGGTTTGATAAGTAGGATATTTTTTGGCTTCTTTATAATTTTTTGTTGTATTGTTTTAAATGATTATTAATAATACTCCAAAAGAGTAATAAAATACAGGACAACTGACTGTGCCGATAAAATTTTTTTTTACTGTAATTATGGGGAAATAATAGCAAGCAATGTTAATAGTCTACCGTTTAATTTTATGCTCCTATTACAGGTCACACCCTGTATAATAGGTCAGTGTCGAGCACAGGGACGTTTACCTTACATTAAATTTTTTTCGTCAAGTCTAGAGTAGTTTGAATTCCTCGCACCGGAGGTTCCTAAGCTCGTTTATAACTTAGGCTTTATTATGATAAAAAAGTTACTTGGACAGGGATATAGTTACTTTAATTATGTTTTTCTGGAATATTATGGTTAGATTATTCATGTATTACTGTTAATCTTAATAATTTGTAATAAATGCAAACTAAAAAAATCAAGATTTTCTGTCCATAGTTTGATTTTTGGTACAAGGCTTTTATTACCGACTGTATTACGTATTTTTTTTTCACAGTCATCAACTACTCGTGGAGACAAACACGATGAGTTTATATTGTGTACCCAGTTTAGGAGTTGCTAAGATGTCATCCATGGTACCATAATATTGCATTGTCACCTAACTTACATAATTAACGGATACCGGCAAGTGATTAAAAAATGAGTTGCGAGATTCCACCCGAACAAATAGAGTTACATAGACACAAACATCATCATCCTCCTAGCGTTATCCCAGTACAGTTGCATCCTGAAGGATGCCTGGGGTCCGCTACCTAATCCCAAGATTTGGCGTAGGCACTAGTTTTTACGGAAGCGACTGCCATCTGACCTTCCAACCGCGAGGGGCAACTAGACCTTATTGGGATTAGGCTTTGTCAAGTGAGTGGGCAACTTGACTGTTAGAAGTTCTCAAACCGCCCGAAGGCCTCCAACTTGGCTTAACGACTGCTGCCACATACATTGAATCAAATAATAATATTTGTAAAAACTTAGGGAAATTAAGGAAAATATGGTCAAGATCACATAAAGTATGCTAGCAATGTAGACAGCAGATTTTTTTTGTGCAGATTTGTTTAGTTTTAATCTAAAATGATGTGCAGAATAATGAGCATGACCATTGACCAATGCGCAATCTAAATACATAATACAAACTTTGAAAAACATAGGCACCGAGCAGAATTCGAACCTGCGACCTCCCGGCACTCGCGGCCAGTCGCTCTAGCCAACTGAGCTATGGGTGCGATTACTATCCGGCTTGAAATTCGTCAATCCTTCCTTCATTTATACAACGCCTTAAGGGAGGCGTACAGCGACATCTACCAGAAGACTCAGGCGTTAGCAGCGTTACTGCTTAATACAAAATTAATCTAAATACATAATGTTGTAATAAAAGATCTTCCTAAATATTCTTTGTTATAATCAAACCATGTCATAGTAGTGGGAGCCAAGGCTATTCCTGCCGACCAGCATCTCATTTCTGTAGATTTCGCCCATAAGACACAGAACTACTTACTACTCGTGAGCTGTTTTACAAACGGCACTAAATCGGAATGTCGAACTTTTAACTCACAAACCTGGACATCCCTTACACTTTAGGCAAGCGTGTCAACGAGTTCATTACTATAATAATTCCAGAGAGACCCGGAACTCAGCAAGAATCAACAATCAATATTTATTTTTATTTATCGTATGGCATTTATTTCGAACCGTGAGATCTTCGAAAATATAGTACGGATGCCAGTTTTTGTTGCACTTTTAGAACCACCCAGGGGTCACGTGTAGGGTAGCCGTGGGTACTTTCCCTACGGACGTGGTGCAACTTCGACCCCCCTTTGTCAAGTGAGTGGGCAACTTGACTATTAGAAGTTTTCAAGCCGCCCGAAGGC
Source organism: Cenopis cana (assembly GCA_951800055.1). NCBI lineage: Eukaryota > Metazoa > Arthropoda > Insecta > Lepidoptera > Tortricidae > Cenopis > Cenopis cana. Next base: position 14,183,588 of record OX637476.1, on the reverse strand, counting down.
CTCCAACTTGGCTTAACGACTGCTGCCATAGACAGCAGCCGGGATCAACGGCTTAACGTGCCTTCCAAAGCACGGGAGCGCTCAGTTAGTAACCACTCAAAGCGGTCACCCATCCATGTACTGACCGCGGCCCACGTTGCTTAACTTTGAATAACGCTTGCGGCACGCAGGCGCCGCTGGGCCACGAGCGCTCCTATTCTTATTCATTTTTGAAATTTAATATTAATATTATCGAATATAAAAGTCCAATATTTTTACGCTATGATAAAATGTTGATTGTGGTATATTATGACAATACGTCTATGGTTCTACAAAATGACATACCTATGGTTTTAGCAGTTACTTATGTCATTACGAGTATTTTGTTGCATATTTGACGGTAGTTTTTTACGATCGAACATAAAAAGGCAATGATGAAATATATGGATATAGGTAGATTTCCATGAAAATGCTTTTCCATGAAAACGGAACTAACGAAACATGTGCATCGAAATAGTACATTACTTAACAAGGGCGGTAAAACAAAGAATGTCTCAGATTGTAGGTACCTATTTGACGCCCGAGCCGAAGGCAAGGGCGATAAATATGCGATCTGAGGCTTTCTTTATTACCGCCCGTGTTAGGTACAAAATTTTATGTCACCCCCTGGCCAGGAAGTGGGATTTCCCGCGCGCGGAGCGTGCGGTAATTGCCGCTTTATGGTCAGGTGTGACATAAAATTGTTTATCGCTCTCCATTCCAATCTCCCTCTCCTAGCATTCCAATTAATCAGCTGAAAAAAAATCAAAATCCTACAAAAGAAGACTCGTGCCCCATATGAAGTATGGCGGATAAGGTTTGCTAATTATCGACTTTATTGAATATGGTTAAGGTCTAAATGTGAGGTATAATAGTCTAAATGTAAGGTCTTGTGAGGGTTTTCAGTGAGTGTAGCTATAGGCCGGGTGGTATTTTGTTGCATATTTGTCGGTAGTCTTTTACGATCTTTAATGATGAAGTACTTATATAGGTTCCTCTGAAAATGTTTTTCCATGAAAAAGGAACCAACGAAACATGTGCATCGAAAAATTGTTTATGCCTCTACCGAATTCCAATCCTAGCATACTAATTAATCAGCTGAAAACCTCAAAATCCTACAAAAGAAGACTCGCGCCCGATATGAAGTATAAGGTTTGCTAATTATCGACTTTATTTGACTACGGTTAAGGTTTACATGTGAGGGTTTTGAGTGAGTGTAGCTATAGGTCGGGTGGCGCGCGGTGCGGGGCGCCCAGACGGCCGCCCACGCTCGTCGGCGCGGACGTGTCACGCTCGCGCACCGAACACAGCGCGGCCGCCCGGCCGGCCGCGCGCCGCCTCGCGTGTGCTCTTTACCAGGAGCGCCATGAGGTAAGTCGATCTTTTACTAACTTGACTAGCTCGCTAAAATTCTGAGTGAGCATTTGGTGATTAACTTAAGTAAGTTTAAGGTTAACTTATTCAATTCAATATCATTTATTTCAGATAATCATAATCCATACAATTTGTTAGTAATACACCAAAAATATTAAACAGGGTTAGTAAAGAATATATTAAATTAAAACTATTGACAGGACATGGGCATTGGGAAGAGTTCAAGCTTTTCCAGTTACCCTCACCTAATGCCTACAGATACCACAGTCGTATTATATTTTGTTCGGCGGTGATGATTACCGCTGTATTAAAAAAAAATCTTATTTCGTCGTAACTTGCAAAGTGGTAATTGCCGACGCTGTGTAATGCTGAGTGATGGTAGCGTTTTCTTAAGTATATTATATTTTTTCCGGTCGATCGTTTACTGCGGTATTAAAAAAATATCTTATTTCGCCGTAACTCGGAAAACAGTAATTACCGACGCTGTGTAATGCTGAGTGATGGTAGTGTTTGCGGGTTAACTTTTCCTAGCTGGGTATTTTGGAAATATAATTACCGCAGATGTTTTAAATAAAAAATAAAATAAAAATCATTTATTTCAGACTCATAGAGTCCATATTTGTTAGTAGTTACATTTCAAAAATAAATAGGTGTTAGTAGGCAAATATTAAATCTTATCATTAAATTAATACTTATTATATTTTATTTTATAGAATAAATAATTACAAATTAGCAACAATTAAAAAAAACTTAAGCTAAATATTTACAAAGTATAAAATTAAAACTACAAATAATAAATTTGGCTGAGATCGCCGTCAATGGGCAGTGTGCCCAGAAGGCTGGCTGCATTGCCACGTTGGATGGCAATGCTTATTCGCTGAGCGAAATATTGGCCAGCCTTCTGGTCACCGGATGAAATTAATTAATTATGATTATTATTTAAACATTATTTATTATTATTGTTTATTTAATTCTCCCTGTCACAATACATACCCAGTGCCTTAACAAAGGGCTGTCTAACCGTCCTTACAACATCTTCAGGATACCATTCTCACTTCCTCTCACTCGTCTCAGTAGTGAGGCGACCCTCTTGCGTATGATGGCGTGGAAGCCATCAGTGTGCGCTAAAACTGGTTTCGTTTGCCGTAACTTACAAAACGGTAATTACCAACGTGGTGAAATACCGAGTGATCGCGTTTCGGGCTTAAGTATTAAGTTTTTGTTAACATAGTACCTATTGTGCATACAATTTCTGTACCATATAATTTTAAGTAACAACTTTGTAAATTGTATCGAAGCTAATAAACATTTCTGATTAGTAGGAGTCGTAGTAAGTATTTTAGACTTGGGTGGACAGCCGTCACTTGGTATATTTTCCAAGGAGCAAGAATTCTTCTGCTGAATAAAAAGAGATTTTCATATTTTCCTCATTCCGTCCCAGTGTTCGACACCTTAGTGTCCAATCTTCTTCTTCGTCGTTACACTCTTGCCGGAGTGGTCGTGGCCGTCATGCTGTGGGTGGCGAGCTTTACCACCCGGCGCCATTTCTCTCTTAAGCCGCGTACGGACTGCGCGTACATTGCGTACATTGGTACGCGTAGTCGGTTACGCGTCTCCTGGAACCACAGATTAAGATATCTGTGCCTGGAACGCTATGTCCGTAGTCCGTACTTGCAGCTACGCGTTGTTTAATGCAGCCTTAATTTGGTTAGCCCACCTCATGGGGGACCTGCCACGTGTTCTCGAGTTCTCGACTCTGCCCTGTACCACAAGCCGTTCGATCGAGAGGTCTCCTCGCCGTGATACATGGCCGATGAATGTCAAAATCATTGACAGCAACGTGGACGAGTGACGATGCTCTATATGGAGCTCTCGAAGAATGGATACGTTGGTCCTAAATGCTGTAATGTGTCTTATAGATGACAACTATTCATCACCTCCGTCATTATGATATAAGGCTGAAAGTTGCCATGTTTGGGTCAGTGTCGGGCACAGGGACGTTTACCTTATTACCTCTATATATAAGGAGTCATTCGGCGTATATTAAAAAAAAAACCACCCTTATAAAATTGAAGATGGCCGACGACGGAGGAGCCGGTTCCTGTTACAAACACTGCCTTTCTTCTTATTGTTGTGCTTGAACATAAAACAACTCACTTTATCTCATCAAATTATTTTATTTCAATTATAAAAACTCACAACTCAACTCACGTCATCAACTCTATCTGTTCTCTCTACCACAAACTACTAAGGAGATACTAACGTATATCTCTCTACAACTTTTTTCTTTTCTACCTAGACTATGAACCTATCAACATATAAAACCTATTTGGACAAATTACTTATATAAATTATTGTTCTGATCTGAACAGGTTCACAAAAACATAAAGCTGTGAACCTAACTAGACCCTGGAAAAAATTTGGTGCGTTTGTCCAGCCTGTCCACATTATCACGTGGAACTGCCTCACTATAGCCTAAATACAGGATGGATTTTATAAAATGTGAATACACATAGTACTTATAAATGTAGGAATGGAAAAAGTTTTCTTTAATTTGTGGCTACATTACCGTAAGTTGACCCCAAGGAAGCTATTGATGCTAGATAGGAATGGAATCGATTGGCATAAAAAATAGCATATGAAAAATAGAAGTTATAATTTTCATAAAAATTGTATGGGAAAAGTTTTCCTCGATTTGTGGCTTTTCTAGCCGGATTTTTTTATTGGTCCAATACAAGCTTTCGATCCTGGACAGGAATAAGATCGATTAGCATCAAAAAAGTAAGTAGTTAGTAGTAGTAGTAAGTAAGTAAGTAAGTAGTATTTTTGGACCCATTGCGACTTTTTAACTTTAGGTATTCTGTTTCTGTAACGTTACATTTCCATTTCGCAGCGTTAAAAACGCGCGCAGCGGTTTATAGTTAAAATACATCTTCCTACCAAATTTCATAATTGTAGTACTTATAGTCTCCGAGTAAATCGTCTGTGACATACGGACAGACAGCCGAAACTATAAGGATTTCGTTTTAGCCATTCTGGCTACGGAACCCTAAAAAGGCCATTTACCTACCTTCTCATATTTTAAGACGAGTGTCTAGACACAATGCATCCCATGACAAGATTATATTCGACTACTAAGATTCCGGGCCCTAAAGCTGTTCAACCAACCCTTCATAACATCAACCTTACACGAACCTTCAAGACACCGTTTCTCCCTCCCACTCACGATTAAAAGCGAGAAAGAACGAGACCCTTGATTGAAGTAGGTCAAGTTCGCACCAGACGGTGACGCCAATTTAATGCGACAACTTGCCTAATAAATATTGGTTACGTTTGTTAGGTGAGTTTTGGAGTGCCAAGCGGTAAAATGTAATACTCATACCGTGTTGTATTGTATTGCCCTTGCCTTGCCTTCGGCTCGGGCGTAAAATACCTGCGATCTGACATTCTTTGTTTTATCGCCCTATTTGTATTATTGTACTACTAGCTTTTGCCCGCGACTTCGTCTGCGTAGAACTCGGTCATCGTATTAGAATGTTTTTGCTATTCTTTTATTTTAGGCGCTAAGCTAGTTATCTCTCTTCCACCCCCTTGTGGTGTCCCATGTCCTTCCCTATGTTTCGAACATTATGACGCAGGTGCGGAATATACTACAAACGCATGAAGTAATGTGGATGAAAACGCGAGCGCAGTGGGCGCGACATATTTCAAACATTATGATGCAGGCGCGGAAAAGACTTCACACGTATCAAGCAATGTAGTTAAAAAGGCGAGCGAAGCGAGCGCGAAATATTTGGAACATTATGATACAGGTGAGGAAAATACGTCATACGCATCAAGTCATGTACATGAAAACGCGAGCGTAGCGAGCGCGAAAATTTTCGGACATAATGATGCAGGTGCGGAAAAGACTTTATATGCATCAAGTAATGTAGTTAAAAAGGCGAGCAAAGCGTGCGTGAAATGTTTGGAACATTATGATACAGGTGCGGAAAATATTCATACGCATTAAATCATGCAAATGAAAACGCGAGCGCAGCGAGCGTGAAATGTTTCGAACATTATGATGCAGGCGCGGAAAAGACTTCATACGCATCAAGTAATGTAGTAAAAAAGGCGAGCGAAGCGAGCGTGAATTATTTGGAACATTATGATACAGGTGTGGAAAATACTTCATACGCATTAAGTCATGTAGATGTAAACGCGAGCGTAGCGAGCGCGAAAATTTTCGGACATAATGATGCAGGTGCGGTAAAGACTTTATATGCATCAAGTAATGTAGTTAAAAAGGCAAGCAAAGCGAGCGTAAAATGTTTGGAACATTATGATACAGGTGCGGAAAATATTCATACGCATTAAGTTATGCAGATGAAAACGCGAGCGTAGCGAGCGCGAAATCTTTCGAACATTACGATGTAGGTGCAGAAAATACTTTACACGTATCAAGTTATGTAACTGAAAACGCGAGCGAAGCGAGCGCGAAAATTTTCGGACATAATGATGCAGGTGCAGAAAAGACTTCATACGCATTAAGTAATGTATGAAAACGCGAGCGCAGCGAGCGTGAAATATTTCGAACATTATGATGCAGGCGCGGGAAAGACTTCATACGCATAAATAAAGTAGTGAAAAAGGCGAGCGAAGCGAGCGCAAATTATTTGAAACATTATGATACAGGTGAGGATAATAGTTCATACGCTTTAAGTCATGTAGATGAAAACGCGAGCGTAGCGAGCGCGAAATGTTTCGAACATTATGATGCAGGTGCGGAAAAGACTTCATACGTATCAAGCAATGTAGTTAAAAAGGCGAGCGAAGCGAGCGCGAAATATTTGGAACATTATGATACAGGTGTGGAAAATACTTCATACGCATTAAGTCATGTAGATGAAAACGCGAGCGTAGCGAGCGCGAAAATTTTCGGACATAATGATGCAGGTGCGGTAAAGACTTTATATGCATCAAGTTATATAGATGAAAACGCGAGCATAGCGAGCGCGAAATGTTTCAAACATTATGATGCAGGTGCGGAATATACTTCACACGCATCAAGTAATGTAGATGGAAACGCGAGTGCAGCGAGCGTGAAATGTTTCGAACATATCATACACGTGCGGAAAATACTTCATACGCATAAAGTCATTTAAATGTGAACGCGAGCGTAGCGAGCGCGAAATCTTTCGAACATTATGATACAGGTGTGGAAAATACTTCATACGCATCAAGTATTGTAGAGAGCGTAGCGCGCGCGAAAATTTTCGATCATTACGATGTAGGTAGGTACGGAAAATACTTTACACGTAGTTATGTTAATGAAAACGCGAGCGAAGCGAGCGCAAAGTTTTCGGACATAATGATGCAGGCGCGGAAAAGACTTCATACGCATTAAGTATAAGTAATGTAGATGAAAACGCGAGCGCAGCGAGCGTGAAATGTTTCGAAAATTATGATGCAGGAGCGGAAAAGACTTCATACGCATCAAGTAATGTAGTTAAAAAGGCGAGCGAAGCGAGCGCAAATTATTTGGTACATTATGATACAGGTGAGGAAAAAAAAAAGAAAAAAAAAGGTACGGAATATTTTTCACACGCATTAAGTAATGTAGGTAGGGAGCGTAGCGAGCGCGAAAATTTTCGAACATTATGATGCATGTGCGAAAAATACTCCATATTCATTGAGTAATGTAGATGAATACGCGAGCGCAAATTTTTTCGAACATTGTAATGCATGTGTGGAAAAGACTTTATACGCATCAAGTCATGTAGATGAAAACTCGAGCGAAGCGAGCGTGAAACTTTTAGAACATTGTGATGCTGGGTGCGGAAAAGACTTCTTACGCATTAAGGAATGTAGATGTAAACGCGAGCGCAGCGAGCGCAAGATTTTAAAGAAAAAAAAAATAGTTGTCGGTGGTTGAATACCTATTTTTTTGTTTAAAAATTATTGGAGAACCTTACTACCTTTGTTTGTTCTTTCACATTCAAAGGTGGAGTAGAGGCCCAGGTTGATATCGCACCCACCCTGGCTGTTCCTGGGAGATGTGTGATTTTCTGAGATTGAGTTTTGGTTTTCTATCGGCCTATGAATTTCGAATTTGGTCATACTTAATGTTTATTGTTACATACCTATATTTTGCTAACAAATACCTATATACCCTAAATGTGGAAAGTCTGACCCGGCCGGTCTTCGGTATGTTGTATGGATCAGTTAGTTGATCCAAATTTGCAACATTGACAAACTTTACTTCGATGCGAACTGCGATTTCGTTAATTTTCTGGCTTTGAGAACGGTCAGTGGACCCTCCCCCCCTTCCCCACTCCTGATATCCCCGTACCCCGAAGAACCTCAAACATATCCCATAACGATTATTAAGAAAATAAATGTCCGCCATCTTGCATTTGAAAATGGATATCATTGTTGTAATCAGCACCCCAAAAAAAGATTTTATACAAAAATATTAATATTTAAATTTATACATTTTGAACCTTATTATTTGAACAGTAAAATGGCTTTTTAAACAAATAAAGTTGATGCAACTCGGCCAACTCAAATTATTTCAATCATGTGCATACATATACATGCCGCAAGTCTTACCATGCAACCGAGAGCCCGATGCTCTGCGTAGGTAGGTAGAGGTACCCTCCATCGAAAACAAAAAAAAAACACCGAGCTTGCATAGTAAGACTGGTATGTACCTACGTTTGTGAATATTGATAGCGACCGACTGTCCAACATAATTAGATCTCTCATATCAAACAGTTAATATGGTTTGAGGGACTTTTGTTTTTTGTCTTTGGCCTCTCAAGTATATTTCATCCCCCGTTTTTTCAAATTCTATCTGTTTATTGCACAATGTTTGAATGGGGTTCTTTTTCCTTCGCTTCCAAGTAGATGCTTACCAATTTTCAAGCCTTTAAATCACGAATTGAAGGACTTCCCATACAAAGTTCAACCCCTGTTTTCACCCCTTTTAATCCCCAATCTGTATGATTTTTATAGCCTATAACCTCGCCGAAGATCCAATAAACATATTATTGAAGGCTGTATTAAAATCCACTCGCTAGTTTTCACGTGATAGTTAGACAAATAAACAGACAGACAAACAGACAAACAGACAAACAGACATGAATTCTAAAAACCGTTGAAATGTGTTCTGTTATCGATTCTAAGACCCCTCAATCGATTTTTTTTCTTATATCTTCAATGTACAGATTTTTGACCCTCTTCTGCTTTATTATATGTATAGATTAAGTTGCTTTTTGAAGACAGCAAGAGATGTAGCGCGCCTTAAATCAGGAGAAATAATTCCATTGCAGAGTAGCTTGGAATGTGAAGGATGAGTTATAACATTTTGATGACGAAGAATGATATTAATAGATATTGCTTAAAATTTTGTTGATATGTAAATTGGCTTTAGGAATAAATGAGTATCAGCTTAGATTACATAAAAAAATACACGATACCATTCGAGCTACCCATTAGGGTATTAACCCTATTGACCTATTTAGAGAGGAGCAAATGTTGGACCAATTAAAATAAGGATTAGAGCACCATAAGAGACAACATAAAAAAATAAATTAAGCGTTAACTGAACCGTCTACTAAAAACAATGCTCTTTAAATCATATCGCTACCCTACCACCGAACTTTATAAAGACTGTAAACTGCTTAGCATGAGAAAACTGTATATCACCTCGGCAGTGCTCAGGCTTCATAAAAGTATAACCTACAAACCTACAGCCTATAGAAGAAGAAGAGCTACTGTGGTCGTATCTGTGCCCTCGAGCAAATCCATCTATGCGAGACGACAATTTGAAGTACAATCTGCACATATATACAATAAAATAAATACGCACATTCAGATCTACTCCCTAAATGTGTATGACTGTAAAAAGGTGTTGGTAGAATGGTTAACTGGTTTAGATTACGACGAAACAGAAGAGCTATTGTTCCAGGGAGCTAACATGTAAAACAGTAAATATCTATCTGTATAATCAATTAAAACTGGACTCGGACACACACACACACACACACACACACACACACTCACACACACACACACACGCGCACACACACACACACACACACACACGCGCACACACACACACACACACACACGCGCGCGCACACACACATACGCTCAAACACGCACACACAGTGTAAAATTAATGTTAAAAATACATATATATTTTATGATTAATAATGAATGTAAAAGTAAAAGTAAACTGCTTTATTATTATTATATAATATTACAAACTATAATTATATTTATAGTCCTTGTAACATATTTAATGTAACTCAGTTTGTTGTTTTACAAATAACAACTCCGAGGTATGGAGGAGCGGCATCTTCCGACACAAGCATTGCTATGCTTACTGGAAGGTGCCAACCTTTGCTATGTAAACACACAAATGTAAAACCAAATAAACTATTTTGTATTTGTATTTGTTTGTATTTTTGTATTTTTTGTATTTGTATTTGTCTAATGTGGTCAATCAGACTCGTTCTAAGAAAACTTAATGTCGGTCGTAATAAGTACCAATATCAAATGTTTGTACAAAAGCAATGAGCACAAACAAATGCAAAGGCACTTAATGTGTTTTTGTTAAGTTTATTTAACTTGTGTTTTAAACGATTACCATAAAAGCTAATTTAAGTCGGCACTCAATTTAGGAAAAATAAATTAAACGAGGGATTACAGATTAGCTACAAAACAAGTGTTAAGCTGGCCTTTTGTTCCAAGTGGACTTTTGAATAAGTATTTACCTACTTAGAATATCGTCATAAGTATGCTCTGACGGTTACAGACCTTCTAACAGGACTTTTATATTGAAGATGGTGGTAAACCATTATCACAGCCTACGGACGCTCGCCCAGGGGAGTCGCGTAACTATACACGCACAAATAAAAAATAAGCCTTTTTTTAAATTAATTTATCCTTAATTTTTTTCTAAAAGTTGCTACTTAAGTGCTTTTGGTGTTTTTAAAATGCTTTTCTCTTCGAAACTCCAAAAGAATATTTCGTAATAATTTTATGCTCATTCAAGAGGATTATTTCCCTCGGATTAATTAAAATTACCTAGTTACGGAAAAAACGTGGCAATATTAACTTAAGAAAAAAATCGTATAATCCTTAATGAAATTGTATAATTAGTAAAATAATTAATTAGCAGTTATTAATTTGAATTGCGCATATTATCTAATGCCAATGAACAGAAAATACTTTTTCGGAAATCCTTAATTCATTCCGGCATCTGAAAAAAAAAACGCATTTTTTAACAAAACAATATTTACAAAAAGAGGCGCGGCGGGACGAAGAATATTTGTATATATTTTTGCATTCGCATTTCGCATTTTTGCATCATAAAAATACATGCCTCAATTAATCAAGCATCACTGGATGGCATTTGTAAAGTACTGAACTAAAAAACGTTAAATTCTTGTCTTAAAAGTTACCAAACATTTTCTGTAAGAAATGGACTGGACTCCGGTTGGAGACGTTGGAGTGCGAAGATCAATAAGAGGGCCGGGATATCTCGGGGATATTGTAAAAGTTGCTGCAATCACGCTCGGACTTACGAACATTATTAAATTTTATTGCCCATGAAGGCATTATGAACTTCGTTTGTGATTTAACTTTAGGTTTTTGATTTTGTTTCTACTTAGCTTTAACAATGGTAATTTATTTACGTATAAGTAATTCTAACTAGACTAAGATTAAGGCATTAAATTATAAGGTCGTTGTTTTATGTTGTATACCCACTTAGTATCGGTATCAGTCTTACAAGCCACTTACGTAAGTGCTGCACCTCTTACGGACGCTGCTTAACTGGACTGCTCCTTCCATACTTAAACTCAAACATTTATTCTGTAAATAGGCCACAGGGGCACTTTTACATGTCAATTGGTAATTATTAATTAACAATACTCACAAAGCTACAATGCTACAATGTAGGCAATTAATTAACAAACTGAATGTCATTACAAAAACAAAATCGTTACAAAGGAAAATAGAGATATATACGGGTCACTCACGTATGTCGGAGACTCACGAACACGAAGTTTTCTATTTACAATGTACTATGATTGAATATCGTTTAAAAATTGTAAAATCCGTTCCGATCCGATCCGATGCGATCCGTTTGGTGGAAACCGACCCTTATTATTACTCCATAAGGAAAGGATACATAAAACTATGCCAAATAGTGAAAATCCTATTCAACAGTAACGCTGTTAACGCAATTATTATTTCGATTTAAAGAAAAAAAAAGAAAAAACTCAGTTCAACTCATTATAGGTACAAGTAATTATACAAGTAAAGCTATTATCTATAGCTAGTTCTTGTGATAAATTGGGTTAAAATGCCGGCGTCATTATAATCGACTCTCTAACATGCGACTCACGGTCACACCTATCTCGTAAGTATCCCGTACAAACTCGATCTTCAGCAATTTACATAAAGTTGAAATTCAAATTTAACGCACAGACGTGTTACGATCTTTTGATAAATATTCTCTGTACACCCGCGATAAGAAAAAGCAATAAAAGTTACTTGGAGCAGAAATCGCAATTTGTCGGATTGCATTCCTTGGGATCTTTTTAATTCAGCCGGGTTAGTAAAGGACTTCCATGATTTCGTCTGCGTCTTATTTAGTAGGGGACATTGCAATTTTTTTACTTGGATGTTTCATTTCATTTCATTCAAAATAATAAATAATTACATAATTATAAATTTTAAGTCTTCAAAGTTTTAGGAGGGGGCATTTTCTGTCCTTTTCTCAAAAAACGCACCTCTGTATTGAACGATCGTCATTTACTATGGCGCTCTAGGTCTGTAGCACTTTCTCTCTCAAACTAAAAACATTCTAACGGTTGTAGTTTCGTTATTCTTTGAGATATTTGAATAGGATTTTCACTATTTGGCATAGTTTTATGTATTCTTTCGTATGGAGTAATAATAAAGGTCGGTTTCCACCAAACGGATCGCATCAGATCGGATCGGAACGGATTTTACAATTTTTAAACGATATTCAATCATAGTACATTGTAAATAGAAAACTTCGTGTTCATGAGTCTCAGACATACGTGAGTAACCCGTTTATTAGATTTCAATAGTACATTGTATTTAAAGTCTATAAGTACCAAGCCGCGATCGGCTCCGTTCGCCTGTCGATCGGCTCCGTACGCATGCGGATGCATCCGTACGGCTCCGTTCACCTGCCGACGTATCCGATCGGATTCTTTCGAACTAATTCTCGAAACGAAAGTGCAGACATCACTCAATCATGGATTTAGATAAAAAATTATTTGTTTGGTGCAAAAGCATACGTAGTACACGATAGTAATTAAACTATTTGACTAGGCGCAGACGGATACCTACGTTCGCAAGCGGCCGTACGGAGCCGTACGGAGCCGTAGGGACGCGATCGGATGTCGACGCATTCGTTCGTATTCTTTCCGATCCGATCCGATGCGAGCCGTTTGGTGGACGCTGACCCAAAATTTTGAGTCAACATCCCTATTGCATCCAAGTTCTTGCAAACGTAAATCGGCCAATTGATGTAAAACGCGAACTCTTCACACGCTACGCGCATTCACGCACTAGGTACCTACACGAAACGCGGCAGAGCTCATTGCCGAACCGCCTCCTGTGTTTTGTGTATTACGAGTAATTGATTACATAAATGCATCATATCATTATCATATTAGCCAGCCATATCAGAGCTCACGATAGGGCAAATATATAGTTTGTCAGGGTCGCCGTCATCGAAATCGATGAGGAGGACTATACGAGTATATATATATATATATATATTAATGAAGATGAGGTGTTCAAAAGTTAACACTTTTTTAATGCGTGTTTTTTTTAATTTACTTGATACGTCGCGAGGCTAACGCGTCTTACGTTATAACATAAAAATCGTTTCTTAGGCAAGATATCTTCATAAACAGAAACTCCGAGAAGTTTCACGAAATAATGGCGCGAAGAAACTTTCTACATACAAACATATAGCTGTAATTTATTACACTGGTTTCAAGTCTCAACTCATAACAGTAATCCTTCCTCCAACTCAATTTGTCCCTACAACCCCAGTTTTTGCGAACAAAAATTTATATCTTTTTATCCCTTCGCAAAGTTAGGCATATTTGCAAACATTGTCAATTTCCCGGGGACTTTGTGTAGGGGTTTTCCTATCGGTTATACAAAGCAAAATTAGCTACAAACATAGTATGTATAATATAAAAAAAATAAGCATAATAAAGACCTTGTTTATAAACGTTTGTCAAATTATTAGGTTAGGTTAGGTTACGTTCCGTTTACTATGCATTCTGTATGTATGTTTATCGACATAGTAAACTTTTCACGTCAGTGTAATGAAATATATAGTGTCGATTGAAATAAAAATCGCGGTCATTCATTTCGATAATAATGTGATAGTAACGTGCATGCCAATCCGAAATGTGGTCATCGCAGTATTTAATATAAATCTGATTTTTTAACGAATCATCCTTCCATTTGCTCAGTATGTGTACATTGCGGCAAAAAAGGCTTATTTATCATCGACGAAAAAAGGAATTCACAAATTCATAGCCAATTTAACCCGTTAAAAAATAATGGATGGCCAATCTTTATAACGAGCTGGGCTCGGGTGAAATTATTTTTATGGAGTCGCGCCATCGCCATCGTCGGTACTCGGATTTATAGGAGTTTCGGCTACATATACGTTTAAAACCACATTTTTAATAAAATAAGTTCTAATAGTTTAATACTTTTAACGATTTAACCGACAAATATGAAAAACCGGCCAAGTGCGTATCGGGCCACGCGCAATGTAGGGTTCCGTACGTTTCGTTGTTTACCCGTTACATTATGTTGAATAAAAAGTTTTCAAAATTATGTATTTCCTATGTTTTTGACGGAATTAACAAAATTTTCTAAGGCATCAATGGAAATTGTACGAAAGTTTGCTTTTGCATAGTACATTTTCTTAAGGCAAGGCAGTCCCACTGCAGACGTCCTGCTCTAACACGAATGAGTTTACAATTAACCGTCCCGCTCTCTAGGGAAACCAGCGCGCAATTGTCGTGAATATTTAGTACATTTTGATTGATTTTTGAAATACTGGATCATTTATCAAAAATATATCCGGTTATTGTGTTAGAACAATAAAAAAGATACCCTTTTTGTAAAGAAAAACGTATCACTGCCGATGACAATTACGAAATAATCAGCATGTAAGTTTATTTTTACGATGATATTTAGATTTTTTTTACAGAGTTACCAAAGCATTTATCAATATTTTGTTCGGTTATTGTGTTACTTTCTTTCTTTCTCAATCTACAGAAATTTTTGTGTAGTGTAATTCTATGTTATTTCTTCACATTCTAACCCCAAACTTTAATATTTTCGACTATTCGTGAACTGGCCTGGCCTTAAGTTCGACTTTTACTCGTTAAACCATTCGCGGCCAACGATCGCTAGGTGTGCTGGTCTACCCACGCTGCGCCTTCCGGTCCGTGGTCGCCACTCGAGAACCTTTCGGCCCCAACGGCCATCGGTTCTACGTGCAATGTGCCCCGCCCACTGCCACTTAAGTTTAGCGATTCGAAAGGCTAACTTATTTACTTGACATATAAAACTAAAGCTTAGAGTAAAGAAACTACAATAAGCTGTGCGAATGGCTTGCAAGTTGCACGATTTTTTCCTTCCACAGTCGCCTTTCAATATAAAGGTCCCAAAAAGGACGCAACATTTAAATTTGCCCCCATTTTTGCATTTTAGTGCTGGTAATCCAAAAAAAAACTATTTAACAGCTGATAGTTTAGGGTTTTTAAAAATGTAGCACACTATACCAAAGAACACCTCATTTTTATTCTTGAACAAAAAAACAATTAAAATGTGGCTATGAAATTTTCGCAAATTTCGTACAAATTTCGTTTCGGTAGCAGATTTAGCACCCTATGTCATGTGATGATTTAACACCATTAGATTTCTTTGTATGGGGTTATTTGAAGTCAAAGGTTTATGTCAAAAAGCCTGGTGGGTCTCCGCGTCCCCCGCCTCTCCGCAAAGCCGCTGCGTCCGCGTCGCAGCGATCTCTTCGCTTTACCCCCAGCCAGGACTCGCGCGCTTGCTTCTTCCCCCCTACATCAGGCTCTGGCCCTATTGAATAATATTCTCGACAACGATAGCCAATTGGACTTACTTTTGACCTCGGAATCCAGATTTTTAGCCGCCTCATTTCGGTATTTAGAAACACTCGTTAGCGCCAGCTCTATAACCTCATAATTTCTAGATTGTTATTTGGGTAAGGCCGTGAATTTTGACCAATGTGACATAAAATAAACATAAAAAACGTTACTGTAAAACGTTACATAAGTTGCTATAAAGCTAAGATCATACTGGTGAATATTCTCATAAGATTTAAGGCAGGTAAAAAAAAACAACAACATTTTATAAAACGAAGTTTTATTGAGATTTTTTTCCAAATAAACATACGTTTCGAAGTCAAGAATAAAACATTGCCAGTTGCATTAACTAAAACTGTACTTGCATTTTTGATCATCTAGCAAAACGATGGTTTGATAATAAAACAGCTGTAGTTATATTATTATTAGGCTGTTGCTGTTTCATTATTTTACGGGAGTTTTATTATCCTTTGTCAACCAATATGATTTTTGGGAACTTCGTACCGTGTCACAGTGAAAATCTATATGAAATCCGCTAGAAACCTTATATTAATGTCACTGTGACAAGATACGAAGTGGCCCATAAATCAAATTGGTTGACTATATTTTCTACTATACAGATCTTCTTCGACACAGGCATGAAGAAGTACACATTTCTTACAATGCAATAGTAAATAAAAAAATGGATATTAATTATTCATAATTATTATTTTTTATTCGTGAATCAAACGAGTTAAAAAAATGACACAATGACACATGAGTTAAAAAAAATAATTTCAAGATCGAATCATACATATTATTATTGTTGTAAATTAATATTTATTTATTATAAAGCACCCTCGTGTTCTATTATATCGAGTGATTATTAAATATCTCTAAGAAATGGCGAAAACTTGTGACAATGTGATATCAGGAGGTAAACACAGAACTCGCTACAATTCTCGTAATGCCGATCCCAGTCCATACCTACAAATTCGAATTATTTTTTCTCAAAAATACCCACCTAGGTAACATATATTGTGTTTTATGATTGAAAAAAATCTGTGCTTAAGTTAGTATTTATCTGTGTGCACTTCCCTTTACCACATGTTTTCGTTGCGTGACTCAAAAAATACGTTACAATCTAGAAAATTTTAACAAAATCGTTACGAAAACGTAACGTATTTTCGAAAAAAACTTGGATATCATGGTGAAATAACGATATTTTTAATATAATAATGTATATTTCTTGCATTAAAAACATTACACTATCGTATGAAAAAACAGCCAATTAAAAATAATCACTACTTACCTTTAAAACCACACAAGCACTTCACACGAAAATTTAGTAAACTTGGGCAGCGTCACCTTTGGTCACCATTTCTCAACAAACTGACGCCATTTGCTTTTCTCACCGGTGTTGCCCTAGTAAAGCATGAGTTGCCAGTGTACAAGAACGCATTTCCACTATGATGTGATTAAAAATTAGCGTGTAAAAGCGTTACGAAAGTATTCGTAACGAAAACTCGGAAATTTTGGTCAATAAAAGAAAGTAAGATAAAATAAGAAAATTATATGAATATCATAATCCCGCATAAGATAGGACTATCGTTATATAATATAATTTTGTTTAAACAAAACCATGATCATGAGAAGTTAAATATCATGAAAATAAGAGGGCTTTAAGCACACGGGGTCGATTTTTTTTACTAATTTCGTTACGTAAACGGTACAAATATATTTTTATTATTTTTTGAGAAAGATTTAAATGAATTTCCTGAAATATGCCCCTTAGAACTTTTTATGCGTAATGTAATACAAAAATTCTTAACCATCCAAGTGTTACCAGTTTTTTTTAATCAGCAAAGGAAACTTTTTATGTCACATTGGTCAAAATTCGCGGCCTTACCCATTTACGGGTAATGCTTTCTTTGCTTTATTTTAGGTTTTATATAATGTACTGTACAATGACATCCGAAAAAATACTATTTCTATTGTTTTTGTAATTTAATGTAATATTAACTATCGTAATTATAATTTATGTAATTTTGACTATTAATTAATGAAATTTTGACTATTGTAATTATAACTTATGTATTGTTGACTACTATATAATGTAATTTTGACTATTGTAATTATATTAGAATACCAATTAGCACGTAAGGTTTAGCTGTAAGTGCTAATGGTCAACAATAATAAACAATACAAACACTTGTAACGCATTCAAGGTGTAGGTTTAATGTTGCATTCGCAAAATTCAGCCACATTTGTGCAAAATGGTCAAGGAAAATTTCATCAAAAGAATTCGTATGTGCCAGCAAAGTCGTGGTGGTGAGATGTGGAGCGTTACGGGTTATAATGATAAGACGAGACTCGAGGAAATAGTGATGTAATACTACACACCAAACCATGAGATGCCATGAGATGTGGAGCGTTACGGGTAATAATGATAAGACGAGACTCGAGGAAATACTGATTTAATACTGATTTATTGAGTAACAATTACACTGCTTTTATACTAACAGTTTGGTATGCGAAATAGAACATATGGTAATACTATCTTCTTGGAATCAATATCAAGGTCTCTCGCATTCCTTAGTACTTCCGGGAAAAAGTACAAAGGTTAATATTACTTAAGTTTCGATCAGATGTGTATCAGCTGTGATCAGCTGAGTTATTAGGGTGTGACTACACCACAGCTTCCCCGTTTTTTTGAGACAAAAAATAGTAAAATACATAACTACTATTTTTTGGCTATAGTAAACTTAATTAACTTATGTCTATGGTTTACATGGTTTCTTAACTAATCTTAAGGCTATGGTATACATGGTTTCTTAATGTATCTTAATACTACTTACAATGTTTACATTTCTCGTTCCTTATATGGTAGGTGGTATGCGATCAGATGGATCGACATAATCCTTTTAGCATCGTAATATCAATTTTTAAATAAACATTGTTTTTTTTTTTTTTTAATACACTTATTAATAGTACTATAAGGTAATACATTTATTCGGAAAAAGTAATGGAAAAATAATAAAACTAAATATAAATGAACTTATTTCTAAATTTATATTATTTACGAGAAATCAAAGAAATCTCATATTACTTTTTGACATTATATTTTTCCAAACAGAATGAGAAATATTTATTAAAACGGATACAGTAAACAAATCAAAACTAAACTAAATCTAAAGATACAAATTTTCTTTACCTTTATAATATAACTGGAATTGAATGCACGCTTTGATGACGACGCTTGTTTGTTATATATTTTCATTTTTTTTTTTTTTAAATAGGACATAAATCATGTTATACATTTATGCTACCATTATTAGTTTGTGTCTACGACGTTGTATCATGTCGTTATTTTTCTCTTGTTTGTCATTATTTTTTTACCATAATAACAAATATTGTGTACATCAATATTTGTCATTATTTTTTAATTTATTTTTAAACCATTTAAAAATAGTCATTGTGACTTGCAAGTTCATTTTTCTCTTTTAGACGTCATAATTATATATATATTTTTTTAATTTGTCACTTAGTATTTTACTTGTGACATAAAGTGTGCAATTTTGCATCACTTTTTGCTAAGCTTGCTAAGCTTGCTAAGGTAGTAAGGTACACGGCATGCATTATTTTATGGTCGGCCGACTCTTAATTATAACTCAGTAATACAAGGATTTTATACATAAATTGTATACATAAGCGCGCGTAAATACCATTTAGAGGTAGGTATATACCTTTCAGGCAGTGCTTTTAACACTACATTATACTGTGTCCAAGAACTTGCACGATTGATGCTCGATCGAATCATGTTCAAGGTTTCAAGGATTTGCTGCCTGCCTTGTATTTCTGGTGTACCTTGCTAATAATTATGTATCTACCTACTCGCTCAATGGCACCTCTCGGGTTTACCACTGATTGCGGCGGGACACGATTTATATATGTATTTAATCCTAGTCATAATCGTCCTCCTACGTAATCTCAGGATTTGGCGTAGGCACTAGTTTTTACGGAAGCGACTGCCATCTGACCTTCCAACCTGAGGGGAAACTAGACCTTATTTCGATTAGGCTTTTGTCAAGTAACTAAATGGGCAAGTTGACTGTTAGAAATTCTCAAGCCTCTAACTTGGCTTAACAACTGCTATCATAGACAGCTGTTGGATAAATGGCTTAACGTGCATTCCAAAGCACGGGAGCGCTCAGTTACTAAGCACTCAAAGACAAATAATGAAAGTTGTTTAATATGACTAAACTCGCCTATCATCGTTATCACTTACTTTTGAGACACCTTTAATTATACATACTCGGGATCCGTGCCCGGTTTTATACATTTATTTATACATTGAGCTATACTCGTAGCTAATACTCGTAATACACGCGGTGTCGTCATTATATAGTATGCAATATGCATACATTTTTATTTATTGTGCCTTGCAAATCATACCTAATTCTCTCGCGGGGAAAGCTCGTTCCGTACGCGATTGAGTACTAGATTCGACACACTATTAGTAAGGATGGCGAGTACCTATAAAATTATATTATTCTGACTGGTAATACAGTCTGTTTCATTATTTTGTCATAATCTCGTTTATTGAAACTTACTTAATTCAGGTAAATTATTTGACTTATTAAGAATTTCCACTATTCTTGGTTGATCAGACCTGTCCTAGTTGGAATCCTTATTGTCATTATTTTAAAACTATTCAACATTCTAGTATATTATTTTAATGTTTTATTTTTTTATTCTGGGAATCTATTTTTATTTTGATAAAACTGATCCTATATTTTTGCTCGATACGTCTGTGTGTATCGTGAACGTATTGTAACTCGAGAAGTCCAGATGTTGTTGTACAGGTGGACTGTTTTAGTTGCTATTTTTAAATTTGTAAATCTTAATCATATTATCACCTCGTCATCAAGCGGCATTATTTCTTATTTACTTAATTATTTATAACATAAATTGGTTTAATACCATAAAGTTTACACATTATTAGATTAAAAAAATATTACTTTTTTAACAATTTGATAAAATTAATTATTATCGTTCTTTATTATTAATTAAAATTTTACTTTAAAAAAATCTACGTCACTCAATAGTTAAATTTTTTTTTTAAACATACTACTTACATTGTAGTAAAAGCTTTATAAGTACCTTAATTAATTACTTCTTCACGTGGATTGATGGTCAGCTGGTGATCAGCTGTCTGGCTTTTATGGACCTGAAGTCATCTGTGTGGTATCAGCTGTTGAACAGCTGGGCTGTTGAGCGGCGGCGCGGCTGGTGCTGGCGACGCTCTGCTCTGGCTTGTTCGGCTTCAGTAGAGCTGGCTGGCTGGCGCAGTGGATCTGACTGGCTGGTGTGGCGGAGCTGGCTGGCTGGCGCAGTGCGCCGCCAGTACGGCACAAAGCCGCACTGACACTTGGTTCTTCCTCTAATAACGTTGGCAATGCGGTGCTGAAGCGGCTGACGTTGGTGACTATATCAGGGCTGCCTTGAGCAGACCGTCTGGAAGGGTCGCCATGAGAGGCGCCCTCCACTTAGTTGTTCGGCATTGAAAGGGTCGCCATGAAGATGTGCGGTGCTCTGGCTGGGTTGCTGACGAAGTGACCTGCTCTCCGTATCTTGGTTCTGGCACTTGTTCACTAATTCAGGGCTGCCTGTGGCAGCCCGCCTGGCAGGGTCGCCATGAGATGTGGAGCGTTACGGGTTATAATGATAAGACGAGACTCGAGGAAATAGTGATGTAATACTACACACCAAACCATGAGATGCCATGAGATGTGGAGCGTTACGGGTAATAATGATAAGACGAGACTCGAGGAAATACTGATTTAATACTGATTTATTGAGTAACAATTACACTGCTTTTATACTAACAGTTTGGTATGCGAAATAGAACATATGGTAATACTATCTTCTTGGAATCAATATCAAGGTCTCTCGCATTCCTTAGTACTTCCGGGAAAAAGTACAAAGGTTAATATTACTTAAGTTTCGATCAGATGTGTATCAGCTGTGATCAGCTGAGTTATTAGGGTGTGACTACACCACAGTGGGTATTTGCCTGATGTGCTATTTCATGCATAAACCCTATCCTATGTAGTTAATGTTTAAATAAAAAAAATACAGTAAATGAAAAAAAATGTGTTTTCTAATTAATTCAAATATTGCGTCCTTTTTGCGACCTTTGCGGGTTCGACTATTGTTTTGAGGACGTTTGATCTTTATTTGCCGATCCATTTGCTACTCTGGCTATTTGTTCAGGTGGCGAGGAGACAAACTTGATCTTGCTCCTTTGAATGTAATAAATAACTCTTCGGTAATAAAATAAATTTTGGTTTTAAAATTAAAATAATGTAATAGCCTACATCTTTAGGTTTCCGTAGTAAACAAGGAACCCTTTTATAATAATACTTAATGTGTGATTTTCGCTTATGGTACTTCCATTATCATTATCAACATAACAATCATTTTCTATCTCTGTTATTGGTATTTAGTTAAGGTCCTCTTATTATGATTTTGTGGTTTCAGCAGAAGGGGCGCAGTGGGACCTATGTAAATATAATGTACAAATATAAATATATTATTTATTCAACTTAGTATGACACAATGTGTTTATCAAAAGACGACATACAGAGACAGCACTGACAGTCCAAACCTAATTCAAAATATGAATCGTATAGATGGCCAGCGTTATCCTCCAACACCCCCCCATAACGTGGGCATCATGGCTTCAAGCCACTCCAAGCAGGCGAGTGAAAATCTCGTGCAAGTCAATTTAGAAAAAAATACATTTTCTGTAATTGTTGTTAAAGATACTAAAGCAAAATAAAGGCGGAGTACACGGAACAATGGATCCGTACAACGGCTGTTATACAACTGTAATACGAACTTACAAGTACCGCCTGCGGGATTTATTTTATTTGTGAGTCGCGGCTTATATGGACTCGAAAATGGGTGTCTTATTTTTGTTACAAAGCGGTTGTAAAGAAAAAAAGTTGGATTACTTCCTGGTGAGCTATAGCAAGTTGAAGTTCCCAAAGGAAACACTTAAAAAACAGCAAATTTTTTTTAATTTAGGTTTGCTTTCAAAATGTGCTTTTATTCCCGTATTGGCAGTGGGTAATTTGCGCACTGCTAGTAATATTAAGTTGTTTTATTTATTAAAAATAGTTCCAGATTTCGGTAAAAAAAAACAGAAACCACCTTAAAAAATAATATTTTGGTGTTTTTTGTACTACCTATACTTGGAATAAAAGATTAGCTACATGTATATTTTGCAGCGTGTTTTCAGCACATTTCTTACTTTTGAAAACTGTAAAAATTTACTTACATTTTTCATACATTAGGCATTTTTAAAAATCAAGGTTTAATCCAATATGTGTATAAACGCGTAATATATTTTCATTCTACAGGAAAATTAACATTGTGGTGGGTAAATAAAAATGTTGGAGGGATTTTTTATTCTTAATAATAAATGCATATTTTAATGTCGTTAATACACAATGTTACTTCTGAGCAACAATGACGTTTTTTTTGCAAAAACCTCACAAAACAAGTTTTTTTTTATTACCTACTGACATATACCGGACTTTGTAGAAATAAAATACATATAAGTTCATGAGCTATAGAGGGTTAAGGCGATATATCGATTGAAAGAGACGCCCTGACGTTTTTCGCTCACGACAAAACGGGATGGAACCCTCTCCGAGAATGGCTTTTTAGACAAATCTCGTTAAATACGAGTATCTGGCTGTGTATACCACCATATTAACTTAATCGTGTCTTATAATAATGCGTTGTTTTACTAGGCTGAGTAAAAAAAAGGAAAATATAGACTCAACTTTGGATTTTTTTTCTATCGAGAAAATTTTAAGCAATCATATTTCGGCTATTGTCAGTATCACAATCATATAGTCAAAAATCATATACCTGAAAATCAGCCCCTACTATTTGCTAGTCTGGGCAGGACAGCGTTTCAAAGTCTCCAAATTTCTCGTTGAAGCGCCTTAAAGTAAACGACTTGTATATTATTTTCAAGAATAATGAATATAATACAATAAGTGGACAACAAAGTAGAAGTTGTATATTATTACTTTATTTTTTTAAATATTATCTGCCCAATAGAAATAAAAAGGCGTACTTGAAATGAATTTGAAGTAACTTTTTTTGTTTCTACATTAATGCTTATTCCTTCTTACATGAGTATATTGTATCGTTCCGTTTTCAAAGAGCACTTTAATCTTTTAGAAGTGAGGTAAAGCGCTACCTCACTTGAGCTGTTTCTTGCCTTAGCGGGAAATGAAATGAAATGACAGTTGACACTGACAGCTTGCTGATATCGCATCGACCGCGTATCAAAAATAATAAAGTCGAATTAAAGTAATTTTGAGCAAAGTAAACAATGTGCTCATATCTCATATTCACGCTGCTCTAGAATTATTATAAAAAATAGGGCACATTTGTTGTTGATAGGATTTCGAGCATTGTTTTCTGATTCGCTAGTTTCGTTGTTGAGAATATTATAGGATAGATGCAGTGTAGGATTTGCAGGCTAGACACTGCGTTCGGCATCGCAAACGTTGCGTAACTACTATTTTCACATTTCGATAAACAACATCTGAAGGAAAACACCCGTAGAATCTTGGAAATTATATACTTACTTATGTTTGTTAATTCTAAATATATCTCTGTAAAAACTAGTAGGTAAATTATAAAACTGCAATTGTTAACTAAATGTCGATATATAAGTAAGCGGGGTAGTGCTCCGTCAGAAGCTTAATATTATCAAATAAGTTTCCGTCAAAAATTACCTTTTTGGTACAAGCTTTTATTGCCGACTGTACTTTTTTTTCACAGTAATCAACTACTCGTGGAGACGATTAGAATGAGCCCAAACACGATAGGGTTATCTTAATGTAGTTTAGGAGTTGCTATGGCCACCTTCTGTCTCCATCATCAGATCAGCTCGATGGTACCATAATATTGCATTGTCACCAAACATAAGCATGTTAAATTTCAGCTCAATCGGATACCGGCAAGCGATTGAAAATTTAGTTGCAAGATTTGTCCCACACTAACAGGGGAAGTCAAATAAAAGCGTGTATACGTAGGACGTTATTTGAAGATCCCTATGACACTTGCAGTGACATACCATATAGTGATGTGCATGTGTCGATACTTCAATTGTTTTATTATCTGTGGCGGTTCTTATCAGCGTCCTCTCACGTACATTAATTTAAACCTCAAATGCGGTTATCGTGTAAAAGACGTTTCTGGCTACTAAACCGCCATTTTTAGGGTTCCGTTTCCGAATGGTCCAAACGGAACCTTATTGTTGTCACTCATGCGTGCTTCCGTCGGTCGTCTGTCACAAAAATATTTTTCGAAGATGTTTTCAACTTCCCTTTGACCTATTGACATAAAATTTGGACATAACGTATTCTTACGCCGCACCAGAAGAAAGACCAGTACCTACAGGTCAAAAATGACCTGTGCCGCAGTGAACGTGTTAAATAATAAATAAATATGTAATTTAACGTTGTTTTATTTTTACACAGTCACGTAACAATTTAAATGAAATATAAGACACGTTTTATTATTATCATAGAATTTGATAATGCTTAGGTATACAGTTTCGAAATGTTTTCTTGCAGAATTACACACTGTACATAACTGGTTTTTTTTTCCTCATTTTATTCTTTGTTTTGTGTTGCTTTATATAGATACTTAGATTTCTTGATCTTAAGTATGTTAAGTATTATCATTGTAATAAGCATATTTTTGTGAGAAAATGGCTGACTGTCGAGTTTCTTTCGGCGTTTCGTCTCGGCAGTGGCCTCTGTGAAACGCTAGTAGGGTTTGACTTGTAAAAGTGCCATTGCGGCCTACTTACAGAATAAAGTTCATTTTATTCATTTTTTATTTTTATTCACTTCAATTATCGACATCTGTTATCGACAGCACCGCTTCCTTAGTCGACACAGACCAACGATATAACATTTGCAGTACGTCACCGTGTATATTCCGTTAAGCATATTTCTGGGAAATAAGGGACAATTCAAGTTTCTTTCATATTGTTATTATGTAAATGTTACAATCCTAAATAAATTAATTAGCTTCATTCCCAAAAGATGCTTATTAACATTTCGATGTGACATCGACGCTGTTCCAAGGTTATATAAATGAACTGTCACTGCAAGTGTCATAGGGATCTTCAAATAACGTCCTACGTATAATGCATTTAACGGCATTTTGGTAAAATATGCTCGATGAACATACGTTTTAGTTAACAGACATTTGTTAAGGTTTATGAAAAAGGGTTTACATTATTTAGGCTTACTAACTAACCTAACATAACCTACCAAAAACAAAAATAGGTTTTCGGAAGAAATCGTACACAAACATTTTCAGTTAAAATCCGATGTCTTTAATAAACAATGTAATTTTGGAAAACAAAGCATCCACTGATGCTCTTATTATGAAAGCTGTAGCTCTTTCCCTAATTGGGTAATCATTTAAACGTCGTCGCCTTTCATTTATTACAGCCATCTTGCAGTTGAGGGTCATTTTTTAGATTTTGCAATCACATAATTGGTGTTTCTTTGTAACAAAAACCAATTTCAGGAATCTGACATTTAATTTTATAAGTTGGTTTGACTTAAAACACAACCTAGGAAGGTAAGGTAGGCGCTGTATGTCACACCTTTACAACGCGGGCTATGCTACCTCGGGCCACGAAGCTCGTGTTCAGAAAGTAGCATTTGGTGAAGGGTAACGGATAAACGGAGTAACAACGAATATAACTCATGTTAAACCTACTAGATACCTAATTGCAACCGTTATGTATGTACGCTAAATAAATAGTAACCAAGTAATTTCTCTCTCAAACTTTTCACTTTGAAGGTTCGCCGCTCACTGAATACAGAAAACTCATTTCCTGGGTCCGGTTCACTCGCGATAATTAAATATCATGATTGACAGCTGTCACATTTCGCGCGCATTTCCTTGCGTTCCGATTCGCGCTGAAAGAATTTTGCAGGGAATTTAATTTAATTTATTTATTATACAAGACAAGAGTAATGGGGTGAGCAAAATATAGCATATAAGCTAAAACTAAACCAGTCTAAAACTAAATTATAAAGGAAACCTAATAAAACCTATAAAAACTAAATGCCCTCAGTTCCCCTTCACAACGTGCCCAGAGGGCTAGCAGCGATGCCACTTTGAATAGCTAAACTTATCCTTTAGCCTGGTCACCGGAAGTCTCATTAAGAGGAGGGGTAGGGCAAGCTCTCTCCATACAAACTTTGTGCAGGATTTACTTCGTTTGTGTTTGCATTAAAGTTATGATTTTTGGTCAGTATGCTTATTTTTCTGATAGCTATTTCGTGACGTAAATTTTTTTTTTTTTAATATTTTGAATATTTTTGAAATATTGGAAAATTTTCACATTACGATCATTGCATATCTAATAATTACAACCAAACAAAAATTATTTGTTAGTGCCAAAACCGACGAATAAAACGTGCACAAAGTTTGTATGGGGAAGGCCTTGCCCTACCCTGCGCCTTAAGGCGCTCCGCGATCTCTTTGTAGAGGGCCTTCGCGCCCTGTCGCCACGGCCCGTGTTTCCACCCTAAATCATAGAGTATATTATTAACCCTAAACGACGCAAACATGTAGCCCTCGTTGAGGACAGTATATTATTTGCGCCGGTTGTGTTGCTGCGCCGAGGCGGCTGCAGCTCCAGCATTCAGTAAATTAAGGAAAACTTGGCGGAAATAATTCGTGTATAAGCGGATTTTGGCAAAGTCGTAGGGAAAGATGTTCTACACAATATACTAAAAACGGATGGAGGTGGAGATAACGGGTAGAGGGGGGTGTAAAGGTCATTTAAGGTATTTTTTTTTTAGTTTTTCGTATAAAACTCTTAAACGGTGGCCCACAGCAAAAAATGTTCTTAGACATGAGTAATCCACATAAAATTCTCTACAAGAAAGATTCTACGCACTTTTCCGCTAGGATGATTTAATGAGATTTTAAAGGAGGAAATGTTAATTATAAGTGACCTTATGGGTGGGATTTTTAGTATCCCACCCAAGGACACTAAAAAGGACATCTTTCCCTACAACTATGGCAAAATCCGCTTATACACGAATTATTTCCGCCAATGGGCAGTTAGTGGTCTTCATTGCTTGAATCACTAGAGGAGGTCGCTTGGAGGTGGGAGGGCTCTAGCGTATCGACGCAGGTGGCGTCCCATACAAGCGTCCTCCCCAGCTTCGAGGGAATGAGCGTCAGGGCGTCGGGGCGCTTGCTGTTTATTTAAAATAAATAAATATTTGTGGACAATCTTACACAAATCAACCTAGTCCCAAACTAAGCAAAGCTTGTACTATGGGTACTAAACGACGATATACATACTTATATAGATAAATAAATACTTAAATACATAGAAAACATCCAAGACCCAAGAACAAATATTCGCTCATCACACAAATAAATGCCCCGGCCGGGATTCGAACCCGGGACCTCCAGCTTCGTAGGCAGGGTCCAACTAAGCTAAAGCGGTCGTCTAATTTTACTCCCTCTGCCAAAGTTATAGGAGAAAAATCTGCCACGTTATTAAAAACTACTTCGTTAATCGATTATAGGTCAGTCTCGAAATCGTTCCCGGCGTGTGAAAAGCTCCGTCAAAATGCATTTATGTGCTGTTTTCTAGTAAAAACCACTTTAAAGGTTGGTAGTGGTCCTGCCTACGAAGCTGGTTGTCCCGGATTCGAATCCCGGTTAGGGAATTTATTTGTACCTTGGATGTTTTCCATGTTACATTTTCTATGTACTTACAAGCTTTGCTTAGGTTGGAACTTGGTCGATGTGTCCACAAATATTTTTATTTATTTATAATATCTGGGCGGCCGAGCTTTGCTCGGCGTTTTCCCGTACATGAGACGTAGCTAGATCGATTGCTCGTCCCCGAAAACCCCCACATACCAAATTTCATCAAAATCGTTAGAGCCGTTTCCGAGATCCCCGAAATATATAAATAAATAAATATACAAGAATTGCTGGTAAATATCTCTGGGTGATTACATCTACTTACCTAAATCTCAGACCTAAATATTCGCAAATTTAGCTCGTTCTTGCTTGAATCTCTACAGATTCCTTCTTGTACAAACCTGCCATTAATTTCGTGTACTCAGGCAACACAATGTTTAACCAAATTCTCTGCAATTTGCGAACAAAGAGCGCACGTAAGTACAATTCTCGTGTTCTAACCAAATTAAACATGTAATTGTTCACGTGGAGGTTTAAAGCGTTGTGGGGCCGGTGATAAGTGAAAATTTTCTATCTCTCTTCCACGCATTAAGTGGTGTACCTACTCACGTCACAGTCTTCGTGATACCCAGCAGGTAGGAGGGAGAGGTACGGTTGAGTAGGGGAAGGTTGCTATGATTGGACCACTTAACTTCGCTGCCTTATAATCTACAAAATGTATGTAAGAAAATAAAACAAGTTTGATAACTTTTGAAATATATTTATTCATTACCTTAAACACAACACAATAAGGTATAATAATCTTGGAGAAAAAAACGTGAAAAGGGTTTTTCAGGCTGTTGCCTTCTTTGGACTATGGTCACCTTTATTGAACCACTGAGTCGCCGTCAATGGACTTAGGAAATTTATACTGATGGTCCAATTAAGGAGACTTATGAAAATCGACATTTTAATACATATTTTTTAACATTTTAATAATAACAGGAATCAATAGGTATAAACATGACGTATGAAATCCTACATCACTTGATCGTATATAATATATTAAGTTTTTGCTTTAACGTATTGCGATAGATTTTTCCCATGTATATGCGTATATTTGCGTATGGGTATTTAAATCGAAAAAAAAGTTGCCATGATTGGACCGGTCCAATGATAGCACATACAATCACAGTTAATCACGAGTGGCGCTAGTGGACTCGCTCGTAATTGTTCGTACCGTCTTAAAGGTGGTAGGTACGATGCTAAAGAACTCTTCTTGCGTGAGACCGACTTGGCGGCGGTTCGAAAAAAAAAGAATTTTGCTTAATGAAGTGTTTTGTTCGTTTCAGGTAAACCCATCGCGAGTGGCACCGCCGGTAATTAAGACTACGACAAATTGGGAGATTAAATCTTAAATGAAAACCGACGCCTCGCCCCTACAATATGGCCTCCTTCAAAGGTAAGCGTTTTATTAATTACTCTGAATTTAAGAAATTTGTTAGGTTTTCTCTCTCCTCGCGTTTTCCCGGTGGTTGCTTTTAGGGGCCCAGGGTCCGCTTTGACACATAATCCCAAGGTACGGCTTGTTAGCTCGAAAATATGTGAAATTCGGCTGTCAACATCTGGCAGAAAGCACGAAACTTGGCATGTAAATAGCTTTCATATACAGGGTGGCCCAAACCTTGACGCCAATATTTTTTTTAGATTCTTCACGTCGTGGACTATCAGAATATAAATCGGTCGTTAGGTACTCTTGACAGTAAATCTTCAGTACATATAAGGATCTCACTAATCACTTAAGAAACCTTAGGGAGGTATTTAAGTATAATATTTAGGTGACTTTCTGACTTGGCGGGGTGGGATCGATATGTGACATTTTTTTTCTTTGACATAAACTTACTGACGTCACAAAGATTCCAACTTGACGGAATACTGTTAGTATTACATTTGCGCAGTAGTAATATCATGCGCAGAAGTGGACCAGTACTGCCTTCGGCTGCGTTTCCACCAGAGATGTGATGATGCCTTCGTATCGTCCCGCTACCGCACATCCCGCGCCAGTCGGGACGCACACATTTAATAGCTGTAACAGACGATCGAACCTGGTGCGCTCCGCACCGCGACCTTGGTCCGCTCCGTACCATATTCGATAGTGTGTACAGCGGTCCGCCGGACAATATTATTATTTTGTCCGGCGGATCGCTTTAAACCGCTTACAGCTATAAATGTAGGGGCATAGTAAAAAGCGGTACTGAGTTGACTGACAGTTGTCACAGTTGACACTGGTATTTGACAGTTTTCTCATATCGTACCGCCTCCGCACGGACAAATCAGGAAGTCGCCTTACACAGTATTACAGACGTAAATTTATTTACTGTCGAAAGTAACTTAGAACGTTAGTAGCTAGGTAGTTCCTTCAAAAACATTTCAACAATTAACTTCAGAACTTATTCGTAATTCAATGAAATCAGAATCTATTTGTGCCTAATCTGATCAAAGTGATTCGACTTTTATGCGAAATCTAATTTATCCCCGTTTCGATTAACCGTCGAATCTTTAAATCGGTTGTATTTGGTTCATCGTTACTGAACATCAATTTATCTGGCATCTTATCCCAAGGGCCATGACAACATCTATGCGTCATGTCTCTAGAGGCAGTAGTTTTGATACAAGGAAAAATGCTGCTACGAAATACGGCTTAGCACACGTAGAGTTCGTAGGCCTCGAATTGGAAGGACAAGCAAAAAATTTAATCTATATTGCGTGTTACCGTAGTATGATGTGTTCAATCTATCTATCAAGCCGCGCAATGTGGCAGAAGTAGGCAGAAGGTGGAACTGCAAAAACCTAATGGTGAAACGGTGTCGTCAGGACTACTCCCAGTATCAAGAGGGGTGCCACAAGGTTCGATTCTGGGCCCTGTACTGTTTATATTGTACACTAGTGACATAGCACAGGTAATAAAGCATTGTCACTATCATATCTACGCTGACGATTTACAGCTGTATATATCGTGTAAACCAGATAATAGAGATGCATCGGTGAATAAGTTGAATGAGGATCTTGAAAACATAGCCGGTTGGGCACATTCTAATTCGTTGGCCTTGAATCATTCTAAATCAAAATACTTAATATTAGGATCAAAAAAGCAAATAAATTTTTTATCAAACAGCAATCTACAAGTGCATATTGGAGGCTATCGCCTAGAGCGTGTACATGAAGGAAAAAATCTGGGGCTTTTGATGGACGAGGAATTGCGTTTTGAGAACCATGTGTCTAATGTAGTGCGGAATTGTTTCTATAGGCTGAAATTACTTTACAAGATACGGGAATTCCTTGATACCGAGCTTCGAGTAAGGTTATGTGACAGCCTCGTACTGTCTAGATTAAATTATTGCGATATCGTATACGGGCCACGTCTCCTGGCACGGACGCAAAGATACATTCAAAGGGTTCAAAATGCGTGCGCTCGTTACTGTTTTCACATTCCCCGCCGTGCTCACGTGACACCATATCTTAATCAACACAGAATAATGAAAATGTCCTCACGCCAAAAATTGCATTTAGCAACTTTAATGTTCGGTGTTGTAAATCGCCGGCTACCCTCGTACCTTTATGATAAGCTGACCTGGGCGCATAATTCCAGATCCTCAGAAGTCAGGCCTTCTAGATATCTTCAACTAGTCTATCCCCGGCACCAATCGGCAGCATTTCGTGGTAGCTTTCGTTACGCAGCCACGAAATGCTGGAATAACCTGCCGCCACCTATACGCTCTCTGAAAGTGTTAAGTACGTTCAAAGTCAAATGTCGAGCTTACTTTTTGAACATTCAATTAAATGGATAGCTCTTTTTAAATGTTTTATAGTTTTTTAAATGTTCTTTTCATGTCTCTCGTCAAATGAAGACTATCTCAGCGACCCAAAGGTTGTCTGGAAAATAATATCGGTCTTTACCAATAAGACCACTTGTCTTGTTGTTTACCTCCACTTTAAGCCTTATATATTGTTTTTGAGGTGTGTAATAAAGAGTTTTTCTACCTATTGTATTGTATTATGTGTGTATCATTAATATTGTCTAGTTGTTAATTGATTAGATTACCTTTTCTTGGTGTATGTATTGCATAGTTTTTGTTCATATTGTTTGTTTTCTTTCCACGTGTCACTCGTTAGTTTTAAGCCAGGCCCTCACTGAAAATCAGCGTCGCGGCTTGCCGTGGCATTATGCTGAGTGAGGTCCTTTTTAGCGTTGTTTCTTTATTACTTTTCCTGTATTGATGTGTTTTATATGCTAAATAAATGTATTTTCTTTCTTTCTTCTTCTTTCTTTCTTTCTTCAATGTAGTGTAACCCCTTAAAGTCCACGCAGAATAATTTTATTAAACATTTCTTTATATACAATTCGTTTTTCATTTTCGTTTCGTTTCAACTACAATAACTTTACTATCGTAAGTCGTTCACATCGATATTAGCAACTTAAGAATAAAGTTGTGTAAATATATTCCTGATTACTTTGCCCGTGCACATGTTTTCGAACTCGATGTAACAACGTCGAACAGGAAATGAGAAACGTGTGCCTACGCCAATATTAATTTTATTTATTTCGGGCAACAAGGGCCCATAGATAAATTACCTAACCTTAACAGCTAACATACATACAACTATATACTTAAATGCGAAGGCTTCCTTCCTCCTCATTAAGACAATAAATGCGAAACGCCTTCCAAATTATTTACAAAAACATTGACATTTAAACTCTCATGGCCGCATATGCCTAATGCCAGTCTTTTGTGCGTCACGTCATCACGTGGTACTTAACAGACGTTCGTTTTCGGCTTTAATCCGAGCACGTTTTGGTAGGCGGTGACAGCGCTTGTCATGTTTTCCAGCAGAATGCATCGATACAGGAGCAGAGGCTGTGAACAGATAACGTCTCAAACTAAACAATTGTTATCTTACATGGCTTCATGTAAAATGTACTAGCACATGCACACACACACAAACACACACACACACACACACAAACACACACACACACAAACACACACACACACACACACACACACACACACACACACACACACACACACACACACACACACACACACACACACACACACACACACACACGCTTAATTTTTAATTTACTCGAATATTGTTTCTTTTCTATTTCTGTTTTTTTAATTATGTTTGTAAAGCTTAATATACCTACCTTATTATACTTACTTAAGTTACCACATGTGGAAGAGCGGTGACTCTTAATACAAGTATTATAAAATACTTAAAAAGAGGCACCAGCCTTTATTTTGTTAAATAGTATAAGATACTGAATAAATGATTTTTTTTTTTTTTTTTTTTTTTTTTTTTTTCATTACACCAATATTATAGGGTTATTGACTCAAATATTATTACTTCAAATAAAATAAGACCAAAAAATATACCAAATGATGGAAATCCTATCTAATAAATTTAAAAAAAATTACGAAGATGTTACTGTTTTAATGTTGCTAGTTAGAGAGAAGGCTCTGCAGATGTGACGTCACAAATCTCTAGCATAAGTAGTAGGTAAATGAAGATCGTTCCATACGAAGGTACGTTTTGCGCCAAATGGAGTGGAGATGCCGCCTCCTAAAACTTTGAAACTTTGAACTTTGTGATTATTTATTCGGTGTCCCCATCTTTTGCAGAAAAATGTTTCATAGAATGTATTGTTTCGCAGAATTTTGGTTACTGGGGTAGGATAGGTCACTGAGCATATACAATCATTAATCACTTACGTTTTCTTCTGCTTTTTAACCGTTTCCTTACGAATGTTCTATTGATTTGACAGAAACCTTATTTATTACTGCTAGTTGAATATGTAACGTATCAAACTTAAGCTTAAGGCGCAGGGTAGGGCAAGGCCTTCCCCATACAAACTTTGTGCAGGTTTTATTCGTCGGTTTTGGCACTAACAAATATATATTTTTTTGGTTGTAAATATTAGATATGTGATCGGGATGTGAAAATTTTCAAATATTAAAAAAAAAAAAAAAATTACATCGCGAAATAGCTATGAGAAAAATAAGCATACTGACCAAAAATCATAACTTTAATGCAAACACAAACGAAGTAAATCCTGCACAAAGTTTGTATGGAGAGAGCTTGCCCTACCCCTCCTCTTAAGCCACACACAGAGCGGGCGGGCTACTATAAACCTACTCACACTGCCTTAGTGACGTCACTAAGACAGAATTTCCCTACAAACTTCATATTAACAAATCGTTTTTGACATTTAATAAAAAGTTGCTGATTTGACTAGGGGTTTAATACCGTATTAATTTTAATTTTATTTTTTATTTTATTTTTGCGTATGACTCGGACAAAAAGGCGCCAGAATTGAGTGTAGTTACCTACTCATTAAACCTTCGTAAGCATTAATATTGTATTATTCGTTTTTTTTCACTTGCTTCATTTGAGTATTTAATGACTGTAGCACCACTGACAGAATGTTGTATCACAAAAAATTGAAGCGAATGCCAATTAATAATAGTAGTTTATGCAACTGGTACATAATGAGGGGCATTAAAACACGAGTGTGTTTTATGAAACGAGCCGAAGGCGAGTTTCATAATAAGGTCACACGAGTGTTTTAATGCCTAATTATGTACAGTTGCATACATTACTTTATCTACACACATATTATAATTACTCTAAGATGGGTTCAGAAACCGTAGTAAATAAATACAATAATTGTGTTAATACAACCTTTTTTGCACGGTTGCGGAAATATCGAAATCAGAACTGGCAACCGATACCTGAATGTTATTTTAAAAAGTAAAGAGTCCTTATTCTGATGTGATCATGTCGTTCTAGCTCAAATTTCGTGCGATATATACTAAAAAAACATCGAGCTGACATTTCGCATCGACTGAATTTGAATTTTCAGTGATACTAGAATAGGGACATGTCAACTTTGACATTTAAATTTTGACAGTTTTGTTTGACGTAATATTTTAACATCATATATGAGATTAAAATAAAATATTTTATTACTGCTGTAGCCTTAGCCACAGATAAGAAAATTGCCATAAATTCATTGAATGTTGAAATGAGAGTCATTTTCTACGGTTTCCGAACGCATATTAGAGGATTTATGATATGTGTGTAGATAAATTATTTTAATTGATATTGACATCATTTGTAATTTGTAATATTTTTAAATACGACGTGTAAATGTTTTTTATGAATAAATGGAATATTAATATGAATATGGAGGATTTGGTTCATTTTAGTAACAGTTTATTCCGAAAAAAGGCATCGGTTGCGATATGAAAAATTTCAGACTAAAAGCGTCTCGGACAGAAAACCTTTTCAATCCATTTATTTCACAAACTCCAATAAGGTATAACGTACGTTAACCCACAAATACGTACCATATGCATTGGTAAATGTATGTCATTTGCTTCATACAGTAACTATAGCTTGTGTAAGAAATATAAAAGTATTCTACTAGTTATTATTTTAATGTTAATTTAATAATAAACTAAGTTATTTATCGTATGGCATTACTTCGAACCGAGAGATCTTCGAAAAGACAGTACGGTTGCCAGTTTTTGTTGCACTTTTAGAACCACCCAGGGCCAGGGGTCACGTGTAGGGTAGCGGTGGGTTAGCTAAGTTACATTAACTTAAATTTTTTACCTTTATGGTTTCCTTGTCTCACAAAACTAATATTAATATTATTAATGCGTAAGTTTAGATGATTGGTACTACCGTATTAACATAAAGTATAGTTACTTCTTATCCTGAAAATCATCCTGGGCGCGATGAAATAGGGAATGGAAGTTTAGACGGACGAAGTCGTGGGCAAAAGCTAGGAATGTAATAAATTGGTAGTAACTTACATTGTTTTGTAACTGTCCGATGCCCGAATACATATACATAATTTATGTATGTAAATTCAATTAGAAACAGACTGATTGTACAGGAATAACAATGGCAATGGTTACCCAGAACCAAAGGAATTCAGAGTACTGCCGTTGAACTCCATCATCCGGTTTGTGGAGAGATTGGAGAACAGCTTGGAGTAGGTATAAAGGAGGGGGCAATTGCACAAAAGATCCCATTGGGTCGAAGTGCATCCGCAAGGGCCCTCATCTAGATAAGATAAGATAAGATAAGACAGGAATAACAATATTTTACTCCACCGAATCGCATTTTATGTTCAGCGCACATGAGATTTGATTACAGCCTACTGTTATACTTTCCAAGTTCAAAGGGGCGTAACACTGAGGCCGCCAAATTAACAGGCAATTTTAGCTCCGAGGAACGAATAGTAAAGTGCGCCGGTACATAATCCAGGTATATAATGTCAGGTGTGCTCAGCATTAGGCGTAATTAGATTTTAAACAAACTGTAACGCACAGTAGGAAGCGTTGTCGGGCCTCCAGCTTCAGATAACCAAGTTTTAACTCCCACTTAATGAAACAAAGTTGCCAACTTTGTACGAACTTTGTTTAGATGTACGAATACGTGTTTCGTTTAGGTAAATCTGAACAATGGCGACGAACAATAATTACCTAATGGGATAGAGTGAATACGATGTGTTAGAGATAGTTACTACAATGTTTTCAGTATTATTTTGCTCGAGTGCCCAATGACAGCTTGCCTATCAGAATTTTATCGGAGACATTTTGGAGAGTGTGCACAGGAATTTCACAATCTAATGCCGCTTTCTCAGTTCCATATCTGCGGATCTCCAGATGAGGGGAGCGAGCGGCGTCTTCCTTAGGTTGTTAATCTTCCGTTTATTCGCACGAAGCGATTTGCTTCTCCTTTTCTTATGCGAACAGCAAAGGAGTGGAACTTGCTCCCGTCTTCTATATTTCCGGACAAAAACTGAACCAGCGAGCTACATCAGGCCCTGTTGTCGCTTTCCATTAGGTGAGACAGGCCAATCGCTGTTCAGCCATAGTTATATAAAAAAATAAAAACCAGCCAAGTTCAAGTCAGACTCGCGCACGAAGGGTTCCGTACCATTATCTATAAAAAGGCAAAAAAAAACATGTCGGTTGTATGGGAGCCCCCTTAAATATTTATTTTATTCTGTTTTTAGTATTTGTTGTTATAGCGGCAACAAAAATACATCATCTGTGAAAATTTCAACTGTCTAACTATCACGGTTCATGAGATACAGCCTGGTGACAGACGGACGGACGGACAGCGGAGTCTTGGTTATAACTAACGGGACCCGTGCCCATTACCCTTTGGGTACGGAACCCTAAAAACTGTATGGTGCCAGTGCTCGACATTGATACAATACATGACACTTTCGAACTTTTCGAAGTTATATGTCAACTATGGGGCACTAAGATGTCGCGCATTGGGATATTTACTTATGTGTTTTCTCAACTTTTGTGTAAATTAATGTCGTTCCATGACCGGGCTCATTCAACGTTTTTCCATCACAATTGTGGAAACAGGTAAAACAAAGATTTTATTGTCAACATTATTTTCATGATTGTACTGTAATGTTAAGGAAATATTTGTGTGCCTACTTTTTCCTTACAATGTTGGAACACTTGCCACTTGGCATATATAAAACAAGTTTTTTATTCCGTGATTCGTTTTGAAGCTCTTGAACGGTTTTTAAGGAAAGATCCAATACAATGGCTTCTTGCGAGTCAACAACTGACTCGTAAGAAGCCATGGTTATGAATACAACTTTTCTTATTTTGTATGTTAATTACTGTTTATGTTGTTTTCTCAAAAAGGACCAGAAAAGTGAACGTTACTTACGTTACGTTACATATTGGAAAGTAAAGAAACGTATAGGCATAGTTTAGGGTAAGGTAGAAATTAATAATATTGCGGGTTCACTCCATGCATGCTCCATGAGTCTGAAATGTTTTATATATTAAGTCTAAAACTTTTTAAAAGAGGCAACTTATAAATAGAGAATACAGCCAGTTCAAATGGCAAAATAAGTTTCAATTCCGTTGGTTATATAAGTGTTGCTTCAGAACTAAAATTAGAATAAACTGGTGAGTTACGTAAGTGGCTTTGACTGACTTGTCTGATTTTTGATTCTCTCGCCAGAGGTGCGAAAAGTAATGTCGGGGATAATAGTACATTACTTAACAAGGGCGGTAAAACAAAGAATGTCTCAGATCGCAGGTATTTGACACCCGAGCCGAAGGCAAGGGCGATAAATATGCGATCTGAGGCTTTCTTTATTACCGCCCGTGTTAAGTACAAAATTTTATGTCACCCCCTGGCGAGGAAGTGGGTATTTCCCGCGCGCGGAGCGTGCGGTAATTGCCGCTTTATGGCCAGGTGTGACATAAAGCTATTTTTGTCTTAGGCGCGCTTGAATCCTTCACTGTACTCAACCAACTTTATAAACTCATAGCACCCCCTCTCCGCACAGGAGTAAAGTCTGGAGTCCTTCGATACGCTCAGGATTCAGTATAGCGCACTATTAATAAAACAGTTATTTGTACCCTCGGTGTACAATCTGCTATTTTACCCATTAACTGGTGCCCGATTGAACTGTGTTGTCGAGCTGTTAAGATTCGAAGCTATTCTGACTGCACCGGCTGACTTTGCATTAAAACTTTCTATTCTGTGAATTCTTGAAGGTTATTTCAAATTACAATTCAAAAATCATTCTCATATCAAGGAATTCTTGAACCTTTGTCACTCAACCTGAGCATAATCCCGGGAGGGTTTAATGTATGTATGTTTATCCCATCTGTATTATGCATTCGGACTACATCAGAGCCCGCTTTTATCGAAAGGGTTGAAAAGGTTAGGATGGGTCGTTTTAGTATGTAAGTAAAAGATTGTATTTTAACCAGATTTCAATAGACCCCTGTATGTAAGTTGAATGGCTTTTTGGAATAGCAATTTAGCACTAATATATGAATAGGCCTGACTATTTCATTCTGATATCGATTCTTGCTAGTATTGTTTTAAGTTCGCTCAGTTTTTAGTTTCCTCTAATTAGAGTTACCGAGTTGATATAACAAAAATTTAGTTTATTTAGGTCGAATCTTCCAAGTCAGACCAACTTTCCGAAGTCGGATATGACGTTAAATGATGGAGACGGAAGGTAACTCCACAATTACCTACAAAAAATAAAATATGAAAAATGAACTTTATTCTGTAAGTAGGCCGCAATAAAAAACAACTAGCGTTTCTCAAAGACCACTGACGAGAAGAAACGCCGAAAGAAACTCGAAAGTCAGCCATTTTATACCAAAATATGCTTATTACAATGATAATACGTAACCTACTTAAGATAAAAAAGTACTAAACTATATAAACAACACGAAAATCTATATATATAAACGTAAAAGTCCCGACTGACTTACTTAAATCAACCAGCCCAAACCGTTGGACCTAGACAGCTGAATTTTTCACAATAGGTAGTTTTTATAACGTTAGTATCTACTAAGAAGGGGTTTTTCAAAATTCATACCCTAAGGGGATGAAATGAGGGTCCAAAGTTTGTATAGGGAAACCAGATCAGTTTCGACTATTTAATTCTAAACTTCACACGAGTATTTCTAACAATAAATAAGTAAATACGTGTTTCAGGGTTTTTGAAAAGGGGGAAATGTGGTTACAAAGTCCAAAATCGACATGGGTATTGTTTCTTTGGTTTTCCGGTCGCTGATTACGAAAAATTTTGATGCGGTTTTTTGTAATAGATAGAGTGATTCAAGAGGAAGGTTTATTATATGTATAATTTGCACCCGTGCGAAGCAGGGGCGGGTCGCTAGTAAAGAATAAAAACGAGGAAAAAGTAGGTATGTGCAATGTGTAGTTCCACAAGGACATAATGGTATGTACATGAGATTAAACCTGTTGTGTTTGGGTCATTATTAAACCTTTCAATAACTTCTTAATATTTAAGTTGTATTTTTGTATTTTATTTAAGAAGGTATGAGGTGTATTTTTGACATAATCTTCATATTTTGCTTCTGAGCTACAGCGTGGCAAGGCGAGATGCCTATATACTAAAAAGAGTAGAATTGAATTCACAATTATAAACAATTTGTCATGATATCGGAAAAATATATTTTACTAAACGGTTACAACTCACGTATAATTGTCCTAGTTTTAACATGGCTTACGAAATTTATAATTCAAATGATTTTTCAAGTTTTTTTAGACTGCGAAATATCAACTATAAGTTTGCAATAATGCTAGTCCTTTCGTCTAACCCATCATCTAGAAACAAATAAATGTACCAGAGTACATAAAAAGAGCTGTAAGAAACGCTCTAAGAAATGTTACTTCAGAATTAGAAAGCGTATTAATAAATCTCTTCATTATACAAACTGGCTGCCTGCCTGCGTATAAAACATCATAATCCTGGACATCATAGGTATTTGGGCAGGTACTCATACTCATACTCATACTCATACTCATACTCATACTCATTTATTGGTATCAATCATACACTGTCATTATACAAGAGATTGCTTACATATTAATTTATAATAATATAATAAAAGTTTAAATCCATTTCAGCAAATATTATTTATAGAGATATGTATAATAATACCTAGGGATTAGGTACATGTCAATTAATGATAATAGAGTACAATTTTAATTAATTTTAACAAACCATCTGTCTGTACCATCTGTCTGTACCATACACGTGGTTAGTGTGCGGAGTAAGATAAGTTAATTTTACTCCAAAAACCTCCATCCCAGCGTCCCTTGTGTAAAATAAATATTGGGAAATTGAGTAATAAGGGGAATTCATAATAGGAAACAATGCGTAAGTTTCCGCACGGGCGTTTGCTTACAAATACCGGCCCCATCATACGGACATAATTGATCGTCCTTGATACAGACGAAATATTCTGAAATACCGGGGATACCGATGAAGAGCTTTTTGTTATTGTATTTAAACTTCACTTGATTTATGGAATAATTAATGTTGAAAATGTGGTGGAGCAAGTATTGGAGTATTTCTCGCTCTCGTATTTGGTAGGTAAGTATTAAATATATTGAATAGTCAGGAACCTCCAAATATACAACAATGAGGCAGTTTCACATGATAATGTGGACACGCTGGACAATAGCAACATGTTTTTTTTTCAGGTACTAGTTAGGTAACTACATAGATTTAAGTTTTGGATAGCTCCCCTGTTCTTAAATTATATTAAATAATATTTGGAGTTCTAAATCACTTAGAATCACAAACTTGGTGTCTAAACATACATGTTGGGGTCAGGGAATTTAACTGGATATTTTTTAGGGTCGAGTTCCCAAAGGATATTTAAAGACATTTTTTTAAAGTTCACTCCGGCAGCTATGTAGGTATATAATGCAACGCATATACCTACCACTTCTTATTACTTAAAATATGAGTTCGTATGGACGACACACACTGTACAGTCGAGTTCATTAATATGTATACACTTTTTTACCTAATCGAATGCAGTCGCCTACAATATGTAAGCAAACGCATTCGATTAGGTAAAAAAAGTGTATATATATTAATGAACTCGAACTGTACACAGTACTATGATAATAATTATGAAAGGTTGTGTGATTAGCTAAGCTACATAATGGTACGGCTTATTCTGGTACAATAGCGAGGAAGCGCTACTACGCATTATACTTACAAGTTGTCTGCGTAATGCGATATTGCGTACACTCCGGGACAATAAAA
This sequence comes from Cenopis cana, assembly GCA_951800055.1. NCBI lineage: Eukaryota > Metazoa > Arthropoda > Insecta > Lepidoptera > Tortricidae > Cenopis > Cenopis cana. Next base: position 14,141,582 of record OX637476.1, on the reverse strand, counting down.
ATAATAAAGTGGTTCATACTTATCACCTATGATTTACTGGTACAGCGTGGATGGGTCTGTTTTATGGTAAGAGGGAGTAATATGATACTCGTGAAATTATTTCCAAGGTGTACATCAGATAGAATTCTACATAGGAGCAAACGAGCTGAGCGCCTTGCGCAGAAACATCTGAAGGCATGTTAAGGCATTAGAGTGCATACTAATGTATTTTTGAATCTTCTGAAGTATACAATTGTATTTGATGACGACTGTATACTAGTTTATTGTATATAAAAACGTATAATTACAATTCGAGACTTTCTCCCCTTATGGATATGCAAAGGCATTAAGTCTGTTGTTCATTAGATAGCAGGGAAGAAATTTAAAAGAGAAGACAAACAATATCGCATAAGTAAACCCGCGATTTGTCCCCGACAAAATTACTATGTTTTAATACTGTTTTTTGGAGTGAAAACTTCTTTTGTGGCGCTGGGCACTTTTTGTGATGGGGAAAAATTGTTAAACTCGCAAGAAGTCACGTGACCGACAGATTCGACATTTCGTGAGATAGAAATTCGTAAGTAGGTCTCAATATAGTGGACGGAAGTACGCCTAGGACGCTCTACGACCAGCTAAGTTGACCCCTCCCAATATCGTAAGACGGACACGTGACCTGTAGAAAAAAGATCGATATTGGTAACAAACCTATGAACAAACAAGCGAAGTTTCTCACAGTGCAGGTTTAACCACCGACAGCAGCGTTCTGTATAGTTAGTGCCTTGTATTGTTCGTAGGTAGCGCTGTTATCAAAAATGTATTAAGTGAAAACCTCTTTATCATGTCATTGAGTTTTCACTTCTGCCGGCGCTCCCGGAGTGCAACCCGTTGTTTTTTTTAAACGTATGACGCATTCATTTCTTTCATGCAAAGAACTTGTACATAGCATAGTACTTCATAGATTAAAAAAACAGCCTATAGCTAGCAATGTACCGCACGGCCTTCTTGTTATATGAATTTCACGATGTTTCCGTGTACAATTTCTAAAAGTGGCACTGAATTAAATTCATCTAATGGGTATACCTACAATTACATGCGTGAGTGTATATGTCGTGTCGTCTACTGGCGTTATTATCGTAATTAATTAGGTTTTCACTTCTAATTGGCCGGTAGTGCACACTTAAATTATACTTAGCGCCTTACAAGCGAGTGTTAATAACATAGTGACGTCACATGAAAGAACGAGACGCGCCTATTCTTCTTTGGTACATAGGTCAGAAGGTTACAGGATTAGTTTTGTAAAAACGTGTAGTTCCCAGACAAAAATATAGCGACAACTAACACATTTATATACCTACTTCGATCCAGAGTAGATGACGAAAAGTACTTAAAGAAAAAGCCTTATATCGATTGAAAGAGACACCCTTTGTTTTTCGCTCACGACAAAACGGGATGCAACCCTCTCCGAGAATGGCTTTTTAGACAAATCTCGTTAAATATCTGACTGTGTGCAGGTTTATTAAATTTCCTCTTGTCAGTACCTAGAATAGGTAAAATACCATCATATTAACTTAATCGTGTCTTTTAATAATGCGTTGTTTTAGTAGGCTGAGGAAAAAAAGGAAAATATAGACTCGACTTTGGATTTATTTTCTATCGAGAAAATTTTAAGCAATCATGTTTCGCTATTGTCAGTACCACAATCATTTAGTCAATAATCATATATCTGAAAATCAGCCCCTACTGTTTGCTAGTCTGGGCAGGACAGCGTTTCAAAGTCACCAAATTTCTCAGTGTAGCGCCTTAAATCTGGGTTAAGGTTAAGCTACAAAAGTACACGTGCCGCGCTTTGGTTATAGTTTTCTGACGGCTATTTAGCAACACAAGATGTTGTAAAATCCCGCTTCAAGACTTTTTCACTTCTTATGCTCGGAAAGTGTATCATATTAAAATTGTGAAACGGGGCTAAAGTAGTATGTGCATTTAAGCCCTAGGGAAAATATGAAGACATATTTATGATTTGCAAAATCTTTTTTTTTTAATCTGACCAATCAAAATACTTCACCCTATTAAATCCACCAATCATAGGACAGTAATTTAACTGTTTAAAAAATATTTGGTATTGAGTATCAACCAACCGGAATACAGCTGTACTAAAATCGACCAATCAGGAAAGACGTTACTTTTCAGTTCTCTAAAGATTAAGGCGCAGGGTAGGGCAAGGCCTTCCCCATACAAACTTTGTGCACGTTTTATTCGCCGGTTTTGGCACTAACAAATATAATATTTTTTTTGGTTGTAAATATTAGGTATGCGAAGATCGTGATGTGAAAATTTTCAAATATTTCAAAAAAATTCAAAATTGAAAAAAATATTTATTAAAAAAAAAATTACATCACGAAATAGCTATCAGAAAAATAAGCATACTGACCAAAAATCATACATTTAATGCAAACACAAACGAAGTAAATCCTGCACAAAGTTTGTATGGAGAGAGCTTGCCCTACCCCTCCTCTTAAGCAGTGTCTTATGGGTCTGTATTTGTGTCCAAGCAGTTACACCGGCAACACGCTTCGCCATATTCGTGCAAATATTCATGTAGCATCTCTTTCTTTAATATGGCAAAAGAAAGGGAGGTGAATACGCAAAGCAAACACGCATAGCGAAGTGTGGTGCCGGCCTTAGGAAAAAAACATGCTGTCAAATTAAATATATGTCCGCCAAGAGTTTAACTATTTATTTTTCGTGGATATTTTTTTTGTTTATTTGTTTTCTCGCAATCGAAGTGGAAAGTAGTTAATAACTCAAGTCTAAAGGGTCTAACTAAAGTAAGCCATATTACCACTCGAACAAAAAAATATAGAAGTAAATGGGGCAGCATCACTATTAAACACTTACTAAAGTAGTCCTTACAATAATTAACAAACTGGTTCATTTTGCCCGGTAAGAATAAGAACATAAATACCTCTCGAGAATCAATTTGCCTCTAATATCCTTAAGGCATATTCATAAACGTCCATCCGAAATTCCGGGGTTCTTCATACAAGCCGGTCCCGGGCAAACCCTAATCAATCCAATATTAATTAAAATGGTTAATAGCTAAACTTCTTGTATCGTACCAAAGATAATTTTTTGTGTTACCTACCTTAAAATGTATAAGACAGTTTGTTTCTAAATAAACAATAAAAAAATTATTATAATATATATATTAGGGACAATGAAATAAATAAATAAATAGGTATTGTTTGGAAAATCTTACACAAATCAACTTAGTCCCAAACTAAGCAAAAGTGGCTACTAAGCGACGATATACATACTTTTATAGATAAATAGAAAACATCTAAGACCCAGGAACAAATATTCGTTAACCCATTCGAGGCCAACGATCGCTACGTGTGCTACGCCGTAGCGCGTAGCAGCGTTTTCCCGCCTTGTAGCAGAAATCGCACGTAGAGGCATGACGCAAATATGTGGTCATTGGCCTTCATTTTTCCTTAAAAGGGCGTAGATGCCATTGCAAATGTCCCGCTCTAACACGGGTGAGTTTTCAATTAACCATTCCGCTCTCTACGGAAGCTCGGCGCGTATTTTTCGTAAATATTGATGTTTATTCTAAACGTGTACATTTATAAGGATAATCTTTTTTCTCCGGTTTAATAACTTGTCATTTTACAACGGTTTTAAAGATCCAACCAAAAACATCGAAAAAAAAGGGTTATGTTTGAAAAATAAAAGTATCGAAATTAAATGTTAGCAAATCGTGTTTTCACTTTTAGCAGAGTGGAGGAATAGTTCAAGATTAATATACTGAAAGAACAGTTTTTTAATCACTATAGATGTTGAGATCTATGTCGATAAACATTGGCAAAAGTGCATATGTGGGCTCTTAAGTTAATGTTTCATACATATGTTTTTTTGTGGTACGAGTATGAGTCGCTGTTGGAACCTAAGCCCAGATTGACCTACCACCCGACTGCAGTGGCTTACAGTGTCTTATTTTCCAGTTACAGTGGCCTCTTATAAATCTTATAATACAAAAACAACAACCATATGCAAAAACACGCATACGCATACGCGTATCAAACGCAAAAACTCAGCGTCCATTATAAGACGTATGTGGGGTGGGTAGGTGGCAACGGGGTCTTAGTGCAGAACCTGAGTGGACGCTCGAGCGTTGCGTCCAGCGGGGCGTGCATGTCAAACAATTGAAACTTATACTGGTGTCCTGAGTCGCCGCCGCACAGTAGTATGGACACTCGGCCGCAACGCTGGGCGCGACGCCGAACGCTCCGCTCCGAGCGTCCACTCAGGCGTTACACTAAGGCGACTTCCTGACTTGGCGGGGCGGGATCGATATGTGACATTTTCTTCTTTGAAATAAACTTACTGACGTCGCAAAGATTCTCACTTGACATAATACTGTCAGTATTACGTTTGCGCAGTAGTAATATCATGCGCAGAAGCGGAGCAGTACCGCCTTCGCAACGTCCCGCTACCGCGCATCCCGCGCCAGTCAGGAAGCACTCATTTAAGCAGTACGATATGAGAAAAGTGTCAAATGTCAGTGTCAGCTGTCAGTCGACGCGATACCATTTTTTACTACGCCCCTACATTTAAATGAGTGCTTCCTGACTGGCGCGGGATGCGCGGAAGCGGGACGATGCGAAGGCAGTACAGGTCCGCTTCTGCGCATGATATTACTACTGCGCAAATGTAATACTGACAGTATTCCGTCAAGTGAGAATCTTTGCGACGTCAGTAAGTTTACGTCAAAGAAGAAAATGTCACCATATCGATCCCGCCCCGCCAAGTCAGGAAGTGGCCTTACAGATGATCGCCGATAGGATGGAGTCGACCGTCCTCGCCCGCATTATTAATCTGCATGGGGTGTTGTTAGTTTCAGTTATCTCATGTGTCTAACATATTTTATGAATGTGTCTGTCTGTCTGTCTTTTACCTCTTCTTTTATATCAGGCGCTTACCTAGTTATCGATCTTCCATACAAACTTCCACCACCTGAGGGACGATTTTCGGGATGAAAAGTATCCTATGTCCTTCCCCGGGACTCAAAATATCTCCATGACAAACGTCTAAATCCGTGGTGGTGGAAGTTTGTATGGAAGATCGATAACTAGGTAAGCGCCTGATATAAAACAAATAGTAGTTAAATTCTATAGCGATAAACGAGTTCCACGCGGACGAAGTCGCGGGCAAAAACACTAGTAATTTATAAGTAAAGAGTTGTAGTACGACTCCTTAGCTCGAAAATATGACGAATACGGTCCCATCTGGCAGAAAGCATGAAACTTGGCATGCATGTAGCTTTCATATTTGTGCTTCAAAAATTTTAGGGAAACACGTTAACAGACCTTTGTGTGCCGAATTACAGTTTTTTTTAACTTATTAACAAAATATGGAATCTACTGAAATAACAATTTTTTTAAATAATCTGTTGCACATATAATAATGTGTTTATCTCAGCGTAACATATTTTAATGCTTGTTTGTAAAACACAAGTAACATATTTCACTGCCGTATGTTTTTGCTAAACTGTATCAACTATGGCACGGCGTATGTTATTTAGTGTCATAGTAACGCACCAACACGCGAAACTTAGGCCAAGTTCCCACCACAGTTGAGTTATCGAGCATGTTTGAGTTACCCGGGCCTTAATTGCTCTGAGTAATGACCTCTACTTTTGAACTTAGCTCACTACTGGGAATTATAAACGGGGTTTTATGGCGCGAATTCCGAACTATAGGTATATTTCTTAACTCAGACGGTTCCTGCGTGGCGCATGGTCTAAGGGAGGAGATAGGCCCAGCTGAGTTCTTGCTGGACTCTTTGTTGGTAAAATATACGTAATAACAAACATTAAAGAAAAAAAAATTGTGGACAATCTTACACAAATCAACCAAATAAAATAATAAATAATTATTACCAAATATTAAGTTCATAGGTATTTAGGAAGTAAAAAAATTCTACGGCACAAAATTTCGTAAAGAAAGCTGACTTTGAAGCTTCTCATTCTTGTTTTCCAATATTTTTTTAAACTAAAAATCTTGTAATTTTTTTTCGCGCCCCCCTTTATCTGTATGGGAGCCCCCCTTAAAAACATTTAATAAGTTTTGACTATTTGTATGGCTTTGGACCAACAAGATGCTTATACTGTGTAAATTTGAAGCCTGTAGCTCCAACCGTTTGGCTGTAAAACCTGTGTGGCAGACGACGGACGGATGGACGAACGCGTGAGTGACACCAAAAGGGTTCCGTTTGGACCCTTCGGGTGCGGAACCCTAAAAAGGGGGCGATGTGAAAGGGAGAGAGTAGGTATTATTTTTTCTCTTATTAGCATTAGTAAGAAATGCGGTAATTCATAGCGTAGGTACCTATATGCCTGCTAACTACTTAGTTAGAAATCACTTAGGTTATATTATAACTTGTTTACTAGGGTAGGGTAGGGTGGGGTAGGTATTATGTACTAGGGTTGACTGACGAAGCCTGTTGCGGATTGTTTCATTGTTGTGTGAGTATTTATCCTATATATGACGACGCCTGTTGCTGATTCATAGTTGTATCCACCTGACGAAGCCTGCGTAGCGGATTTGGATTTATCTATGTCTTACTTCTCTATATTTGGTTAATAAATGTATATGAGCTTACTTGTTTACATAACATAAATTTAAACTAACGTGAGATATAGTTACACTTAATAAGAGAATACCGGTTGAAACTCACTTGGAAAAAGTCACTATATGCCGCCCCCGCCCGCCTCCGCGGTCGGTTATCGTAACATCACCCAACCTGATGAAGGACTCCAATTGCAGTCCGAAACATGTCGCAGATAGTGACTTTTTCCAAGTGAGTGTCAACCGTTATTCACTTGTTTACATTAGTTTGTTCCTATAGTTGGCTCTGTCTTACTATTTAATCTATTCGAGGCCAACGCTACGTGCTGTGATTTTTGTTGTATTTAAGCACAGAGTATACGAAGATTCAAATCTCTCACTTCAAAAAAGATTTTCTCCCCGTGCAGACTTTGAACCCCCTTTTAACCTCCTTAGGAGAGGAAATACTAAAAACGCTGAAACATGTTTTTTTTTTGTAATTTAACGGAGAGTCTATGTACGTATATTGATTTAAACTTACACGATTTTCACACATTATTATTTGGGAACGGGACTTAATTGCGTACAATTATAACTAATATACCTTTTTTAAGGTTTTGCCCGACGTTTCGAATATATCACAACATCCGTGGTCGCGAGCTGCGTCTATGTACGTAATTTCAAATGTCTCACTTCAAAAAATATTTGCACTCCATACAAAGTTTGAACCCCTTTTTCACGCCTTTTTGGGAAGAAATTTCGAAAAAAGCTGAAACATGCTATCGTTGTATTTAAATAGAGAGTCTATATACGAAGTTTCAAATATCACCCTTCAATAAGTACGATATACAAAAGTTTAACCCCTTTTTCACCCCCTTAGGGGTTGAATTTCGGAAAATCCTTTCTTAGTGGGTGTTTACGTCATATAAGGAACCTACTGTAAAAAACTCAAACTTCTACGTTCAACAGTTTGAGCTGGGCGTTTGATTTAAGTGAATCAGTCAGGACTTTTACGTTTATATATAGGTTATTAGTGAGGCAGTTTCACGTGATAATGTGGACACGCTGGACAAAAGCACCAAATTTTTTCCAGGGTCTAGTTAGGTCCATAGCTTTATGATTTTAGTAGGAACCAGCTCCTCCATCGGTCATCTTTAATTTTATAGGGGTGGAAATATTGTATGGAGAAAAAAATATTTTATGATAGAAACTAGGAAATTCGCTAATAGACTAGGCATTTAAATGGAAGAAAACTATTTTCAGCGTTTATCAAAAGTTGGCCTTTGACGGGTTGAAAAAGGGGTTGAAAGTTTGTGCAAGTAACATTTTTTTCTAAGCTAGAAACTAAAAAACTTGGTTTATAGACCTATCATTAAAATACAAGAAAACCAGATTCAGCGTTTTTCAAATTTCGCTCTCTGAAGGGGGAAAAGGGTGATGAATGTTAATTTGAGGAGCAAAATTGTTTCTAAAGAGGGAAACTTCGTTTTGATTTTTAATAATACATAACAATAAAGTATAAGAAAACCAGATTCAGCGTTTTCAAAAATTCCCCCTTTTCCTCGTTTAAAAAAATATTACCTCCCTAACAAACTTTCAACACCCTTTTCACACCTACAGAGGGCGAATTTTGAAAAACACTGAAAGTAGTTTTCTTATAATTGAATGATAAGTCTATAAACGAAGTTTTAAGTTTCTAGCTTAGAAAAAAAATGTTATTTGTGCGAATTTTCAACCCCTTTTTCACCCCTTTAAAGGGGAAATTTTGATGAACGCTGAAAAATGTTTTCTTCGATTTAAATGCTTAGTCTATTAGCGGATTTCCAAGTTTCTATCTTAAAGATATTTTTTTTCTCCATACAAACTTTCCACCTCCATAAAATTAAAGGTGGCCGGCGGAGGAGCTGTTACTTATCAAAAACATAAAAATATGAACCTAACAATACCATACAAAAAATTTTTGCTTTTGTCCATCATGACCACATTTACGAGCATTTTGTTCTAGCAATCTGCCCCACTATAATACGTATGTATAGATTTGGTATGGTGATTTGTTTTCGTTTGTTTCTCAATATTAGTAGTGCTTCAAGGAGACCGCTTTTATCATTATGAAACAAGGGCCTGACACGCTTTGTAAGAGAAAGATAGCCTTATTGCGATTCCTATGAGAGGAAGTAGAAAAAAGTGCGATGTTTTGTCCTTATCACCGACCGGACATTTTTTCATGGTCGGGTAAAAGTAATCTGTCATTAGTGTCAAGAAGATTGCAAAACAAAGTGGCAATATTTTGCAGTGCAATTTATAAGTGGAAAATTAATGATGAATTTGGTTTAAATGAATAATAATTTACCAATCATCAGATCCGTAGTGTTTGGTTGTTCAGTGCAAACATGGTGGGGTGTTCAGTGTTTGGCTGTAAAAGCAATTTCGACCGAAAAAAGGCGGATGTTACATTCCATGCGTAAGTACATTTTCTTTGAATTTTGGACCCGTGTTTATTTCTAAAATCTCACCGGAACCAAATTACTGAGCTAAATCATTAGTTATATCATGAGACAATAGATGAAATAGGAAAAATATGTGAATTAATTAAAAAATAACCTCCAAACATTTGACATACAAACCGGTCAAATCGCGTAGTAGAAATCTACCATAGAAGCCAGCTTAGCATTGATGTCCCACCATTCAGTCGGTTTATAATTCGATTTCGGGATACCAACAAATAATAAAAAAAACCCCTAAAGATTACCCCACGTTTCGGGAATTTCAAGTAATTTGATTTTTTCAGTTTTTCAACAGAGGATGAATCCCGAAAAAATGGATTTCAGGACTGAGGGAACAGGAAATTAAATTGGGTAAAATAATCTATAACTGCTTATTACATATTTGTTTATTTATTGAAAAATAAAGTTATAAATGTAATATATTATTGTAAATAAATTACCTGTTCTAAATTGAAGTTTATTCTTTTATTCCAACAACTACATAATTTATCTGTGAAAGACAAAAAGGGGCATGGAAATAGTAAGCACTATCTGGTTACATTACTTACTACTTTCATCGTCTAGAGACTTAAACATTTAGCATGGTTCTTTGGGTGACGTGATGACCAGCAAGTCAAGCGGCGAGCAGGAAGGCCAGCGACCAGCGGCGAGCGGCGAGAACAAAATGTATAGATTTGGATCAGTGAAATCGCCGTTTGATGCAACGGTGATAACCGGTGACTATGTATTTATAGGTAAGATTATCCCAAAAAAAGTGGCCGGTCGAGATCACTTATTTTACGATATCGCCTACGATGTTGTGTAAATTTAGTTAGTGAGTCAAAATGGCGACTTAGTCACTATGGAATTTGATCACTTGTAACTAAGTACTATCCGACTAAATTTTTGGGGTAATTTTTTGCAACCATGGTATCCCCATATTTTGACGTCATAATATGAGAAAGACATAGCCCCGGTCGCTTGTTGGCGCATCTATAACTACAGAGTATATACTATATCTATGTTATGAAAGGGATTTCCCGTCGCCATGGTGACTATCGGCAATACGAATTAAGTAAACACATTTCTTCTTGGAAAATTTCTACGGTATTTTTTCTTATTTTATTTTTGTTGGCATTCTCGCCTTTCTAAATAAAAAAAGCGATATAACTTGGGTTTGATGTTTTCCTACTAAGGCGACTTCCTGATTTGTCGGTGTGGAGGCGGTACAATATGAGAAAACTGTCAAATGTCAGTGTCAACTGTCAGTCAACTCAGTACTAATTTTTACTGCGCCCCTACATTTAAATGAGTGCTTCCTGACTGGCGCGGGATGCGCGGTAGCGGGACGATGCGAAGGCGGTACTGCTCCCCTTCTGCGCATGATATTACTACTGCGCAAACCTAATACTGACAGTATTATGTCAAGTGAGAATCTTTGAAATCGACGTCAGTAGGTTTACGTCAATGAAGAAAATGTCACATATCGATCCCGCCCCGCCAAGTCAGGACGTTCTTCAAGGCGACTGCCTTAGAGGATTTGAACTTCTGCCTAAACGGTACATATTAAATTGTTAATAATCAATTTAGTGTTTGATGATTTATTTTACTGTAGAAAAGCATTAGTATTTTGTATTCACGCAATCTATTCATTCACTTAATTCGACCTGTTACCTACACATTAAATACTGCAACAACGTAGGTACCTGCAACCTAAAAATGTAATAATCATTACTGACTCAGAGTAGGTATCTTATAAACCGTTTTTAACTCCACTGACCCCTATGCCGTTGCTATATGGTCCTTTACATAATTTTTTTTTATTCATCTTCACCAGAATGTATCGGTGTGAGTGCTTCATCAACTGACTTAGTAAGGCTACTACTTACTACACCTTCGCCCCCACACTTCGCGGAGTCCTTGACTATCTCCTCGTAGTCCTTCTTAAGCCGTCCTCTCCCGGCGAAAAAAATATACAATGCCATTCTTTTGTTATCTGCCCTGGGATCCCAGGGACTGGTAGACGACGGGTTGTATGTGGATTATATTCCATTTCTCTCACCTAAACCTAATGCCGGTTGGTTGTTACAGACTGGCTAACTGTGACGTGGGCGCAGGGGGGCATGCAATTGCAGCCCGAAGCGGCCGACGAAGCAGACATCAAGGCGAGGTCAGTATTATCACACCTTCACTTTATATCATATCAAATCTTCTTCTTCTTCTATCCCGGCTCTTGCCAGGGTCCACTTTCCGGCTCACTTTCCTCCACTTTGCACGATCCTGGGCGTCCTCTTTAGCAGGGACCGGACAACCCTTTCCTCGCTAAAACCCTTTCAATGGGCGTCCCTTTAATATGGCTAACCCATTGAAAAAATCACCAGTTCGAACGGCTAGCCCATTGGTTTGACTATCCCTTACCGAAAAACTCACCAAACAATAAAGCTAGCCCTTTATCCTTATAAAAAATCGCTCGCTTAATCGTTAGGCTAACAAGGGTTAGCCTAACGATTAAGCGCTTATTTTAAAATTTCATACTTACGCTTTACGTGAAAGGTGAAAGAGACAGGATTAGGATAGTTGTGTTCGTGTGTTGGTCCAAGACGTCTTCTATAATTCTTGACTTGTAGTAGACGCATCGTGTCGCCATCATCACGTGTATACAAAGCTTAATTTAAAAAAATTGACGTTTCTTACGCTGTCTGGAACGCGCCCAATGTCAACTGTCATTCGACTTCTTCGTGCGCGCCGAAAATCACGTTTTTTTGTTAAAACTAGTGAAAAAGTAAATATTTTGAATAAATATAAAGCGTCACCAATACCACCATGGGAAAAAACAAAAAAGCTAAAAAAGACAAACACGAAAAGTAGTGACAGTGAGTCGGAAAACGACGTTGAAGGTAAATATATTCGCTTTTTATGGTTTCTATGTCACAATTATAATCATTTACCTGGTTCATCAATGTGCGTGTTGAGTAGGTTATAGTTATGAGTTCCTTTTTTCATCTTACGTGGTTCATTACCCGACTTGACAAAGTTGTAACGGTCGAAAGACCGGGAGTTGATGCCAATCTTTCCAAACACATTTAATATTAATTATTACATGTCTTGTGAATTTACTCGTGTGATAACACCGCGAGTGTTATTCGTGAGGTTTATTCCAAACGACAAAAAAGCATTGAGGTTATGTTCGTGAGGTGTTACTGCGAGTTCCATCCGTGTGACATAACCCTGCTATAATATTACAAGGTCTGCGGATTTACTCATGTTATGGTACTAATAGTGCTATTCGCGAGGTTTATCTCTTACCTGATTCTAATAAGAGTGATAAAACAATTCTTTCATTGTAGCAACAATACATGCCCGGAATGAGCTCCCAGAGACATACGAGGCATATGATAATATACAGGAGGCACCTGATAATATTGAGGAGGCACCTGACAATATCCAGGAGACACTTGACAATATCCAGAAGGCACCTGATAATATCCAGGAGGCACCTGATAACATCCAAGAGACACTTAATGGTGAGGCCAGCCAAGAGACACCCGAAGCCAGTCAACAGGTAACGGAAGAATCTAATGAATTAGATGAAGAAATTCTAAGTATACTAGGCGAGGATCCTAATAAAAAAAATTATGCAAGTGCCATACACAAAGACATAGTGTCTAGATGGAACCACATAACGGGCAACGGAGTGGACAAAGATACAAAAACAGAGCTGTGCAAGACGTATCCACTACCAGAGAACTGTCTTTTTTTGGAGCCTCCTAAGGTTAATGCCGAAGTCAAAGCTGCAGTCTCAGAACAAGTTCTTAAAAGAGACAAAGTAATCGAGCAACAACAGAGCTCCTTAGGTGTAGCAACAGCATGTATTGGAAAAGCTCTTGATATTTTAATAAAATCCAAAGAGAATAAGGAGGCTACAAAAATTTTAAGTGATGCTGGACGCATGATGTGTGACTTGTTCCACAGCGAATCAATGTCTCGCAGATATCTATTGCAGTTTGCATTAAATAAAAACACAAAGGATATTGTTACTCAAACGAAAGTTGGAAAATACCTGTTTGGTGACAGCCTGCATGACGACCTAAAAGCAGGAAAAGCCATAAATAAAACTGGTTTAGAAATTAAATCTGCACCAAATAAACAAATTAAACCAGCCACTGCTTTAAACTCACGGGGCCCGCCTCGCAGATACCGACCACAATACATTCCGAGTGCGGGCAATCTATTCAACAAACCCCAAACAGCAACTCAGAGGTGGCCAGCACCTCAGCGAGGGCCAACGCCCCAGCGGTGGCCAGCTCCCCAGAGGAGAGGCGGCCCTCCTCAAAAGAAGACCTAGAGGTAAAACGATTGGCATGTCACTATCATAACTGGTTGTCTATTACTAATGATAGGACAGTTTTATCCTGGATTGAAGGTTATAGGTTACCATTTGTACATACACCACAACAAATAACAGTACCCACAAATAACTTAAAAGGTATAGATGCTGAAGACATGCAATGCGCTATTTCTCACTTATTAAACATTGGTGCTATAACTGAATGTCAGCCAAGTAGAGATCAGTTCCTTTCTCATATTTTTTTGACTCCAAAACCAAATGGTGATAAGCGGTTTATTTTAAACTTAAAGAAGCTTAACAAGTTTATCTCTACATCTCATTTTAAACTTGAAGATATTAGAACTGCCACTAAACTACTCTCAAAAAATGCATTCATGGCTAAGATAGACCTTAGAGAGGCATATTTTTCAGTAAGTGTTCATAAACAATACAGAAAATATTTAAGATTTCAGTTTCAGGAAAAAATATATGAATTTCAAGTTCTCCCATTCGGTTTGTCCACAGCCCCATACATATTCACTAAAATCATGAAACCTGTTATAGAACATTTACGAAAACAGGGCATTGTGTGTACAGTTTATCTTGACGACTTACTTCTCATTTTTGATAGTGTTTTAGAGGCTAGAAAAGGCATAGATAATGCTTGTAGTTTATTAGAACACCTTGGTTTTACCATAAATTATGACAAAAGTATGCTTATTCCCAAACAAAAATGTCAATTTTTAGGGTTTGTGTTAAACTCAATAAACATGACTCTAGAATTGCCTCCGGAAAAGTGTTTAAAAGTTGAACATGAACTGTTATCTTTTTATAATAAAGAGAAATGCAAAATTAGGGAATTCGCACATTTGTTAGGTTTACTTACTTCAATATGCCCAGCAGTTAAGTATGGCTGGGTCTATACCAAAGCCTTTGAAAGACTTAAATATTTAAGTTTACTCAACAATGATAATTATAATAAAATAATGAAGTTGCCTAAATATCTTAAGCCAGATTTTGAATGGTGGATAAAGAACATTAAGGTACCCTGTAACAATATTCGAGCAGACCATTACGAATTAGAAATTTACTCAGACTCTTCTTTAACCGGATGGGGCGTGGCGTGCAATGGCAATTCAACGGGTGGACCATGGTCAATTGAAGAATCTAAAAAACACATAAATTACTTGGAACTTCTTGCCGCTTTTATAGGACTGAAAACATACGCAAGTAACTTAAAAGATTGCCAATTACTTCTCCGAATTGATAATACAACAGCTATATCTTATATAAATCGCATGGGGGGAGTTCAATTCCAGCATTTGAATACTCTAACTAAAGAAATTTGGCAATGGTGCGAAACTAGAAACATTTTCGTATTTGCATCCTACATACAATCAAAGGAAAATTTTGTAGCAGATGCAGAGTCTAGAAAAACTCAATCAAACATAGAATTTGAATTAGCTGACTATGCTTTCCAACAGATAGTTAAAGTATATGGCAGACCTGCCATAGACCTATTTGCTTCCAGAAGTAACAAAAAATGTGCAAAGTATATATCCTGGAAAAGGGACCCGGACGCTTTCTCTATTGATGCCTTTACTATTTCATGGTCTGAATATTTTTTTTACGCCTTCCCACCATTCTCTCTGTTATTAAAAACCCTTCGAAAAATTCTCAACGAAAAAGCCACTGGTATTGTCGTTGCACCCCACTGGCCCACCCAGCCCTGGTATCCTCTGTTCCAGAAGTTATTGCGTTCAGAACCAATATATTTCAAACCTAACAGGTCATTATTAATTTCTATCAACAGCACGCCTCACCCGCTTCACGAGCGCCTTACCCTGGTTGCAGGGACCTTGTCCGGAAAGCGCTAGAAAAACGTGGCGTTCCCGATATATCAGTAGAAGTTATGCTAGCTTCTCTAGCAGACAACACAATATCACAGTACAACACATGTTTAAAAATATGGTGGACATACTGTACAGACAACCAACTAGATTGTTACAGTGCTGGAATCCCAGATATATTAAAATGTTTAACTATGATGCACAATAATGGCTCGAAATATGGAACTCTTAATTCATTTCGTTCGGCAATTTCGTTAGTAGTTGGACAACATGTTGGTTCTAATGAACTGATTAAAAGATTCTTTAAGGGAGTTTTCCGGCTAAGGCCAAACAATCCAAAATATGATGTGACCTGGGATACCAACACTGTGTTAAATTACTTAAGCAGACTTTACCCTAACGATAAAATTTCACTAGAAATGCTATCAAAGAAACTCGTGACCACTTTAGCCTTAATAACAGCACACAGAGTACAAACTTTAAGTCTGATCAATTTAGAAAATATTGTTCATTCAAAGGAGAACATTATAATTAAAATCACTGATCTCATCAAAACTTCTAGAGTAGGTGCAACTCAACCTGCCTTAGTCATTCCTTTTTTTCTCGAAAAACCAGAAATCTGCCCTGCACAGTCACTAGTTGATTACATTAAAATTACAAAGAAAATACGATCTAATAATAAAGGACGATTATTCATCAGTTTTAAGAGACCATATGGTGTTATAGGTCCTCAAACTATTAGCCGATGGATCAAGGATGTAATGGCCAAGAGCGGTATAGATACTACTCAGTTCACATCCCACAGCACTCGCCATGCCTCGTCCTCCAAGGCAAAGGCTTTGGGCCTGAACATTGATATAATTCGCAGAACGGCAGGTTGGGGTGAAACCTCTTCAGTATTTGCGAGGTTCTATAATAGACCCATAGTCCAATCCCAATCTACATTTGCAGAAACTATTCTCAATTCAAGTCTCACTTAAATTGATTTGATTGTTCATTGGTAGTAAACCATCATTAATAATACTAATTATTCTTGGATAAATAAGTTTAATAGAAGATAAACAAAGTTGTTTCTTTTTGTACAATGAGAGTACATATTTATTTGTTAAATGTTCATTTTAAATGTATATGACGTTCTTTTATAAATACAATTAGTATATAAAAATATGTGTTATATTTCACGACCCTTTGAACATCCTACAAGTCAAGAATTATAGAAGACGTCTTGGACCAACACACGAACACAATTAGAAATCAAACGAACTTACCAAGTGAAGTTCGATGTTAATTGTGTGAGGGTGTTGGTCCAAGACGTCTTAGACTCCCACCCAACGCCCCTAATCATGATGATGATTAGTTCCCTAGCTTACAGGTCGTGAAATAAGAACTTCAAACTAAATGACAGTTGACATTGGGCGCGTTCCAGACAGCGTAAGAAACGTCAATTTTTTTAAATTAAGCTTTGTATACACGTGATGATGGCGACACGATGCGTCTACTACAAGTCAAGAATTATAGAAGACGTCTTGGACCAACACCCTCACACAATTAACATCGAACTTCACTTGGTAAGTTCGTTTGATTTCTAATAATACGTGCGAAGTGCGAACGAACGCCGGCGCCACCCCGCTTTCGGTCGTTTGCTATCGGATGCGTAGTAGTGTGTGCTTTATTAACAAGCCGGACGATTTAAATTAGCACGCTAACATGCTAAGGCTAGCCCTTTATTTGGCTTACCGCTGTAAAGCAATATGCAAGGTTTGGGTGAGCGGATGATAAGGGTTTTGTAAGGGTATTGGGGATACACATTTAGTCATATGGGTTACCGCTTAATAAGGGCTTTAAAAGCAAAATCAAAGGGTTTTGACGGGCAAAGGGTATGGTGAGTAATCCTTATGCAAAACCCATTCAAAACCCTTTGAAAAGGATAGCGGGCCGGTCCCTGCTCTTTAGTGAGCCCGTTCTCGCTAATCGGTAATCATTATGGATGGAAGGATATTATAAAAGCAATATTAATAACTAGAGTACCTACCTAATTAAAACTAAACATGGGAAAATATTATAAAAATTAGGTCCCCATATTGTGGCCATACTGTTTGTGGTTTATTTTTATATTCGAAACTGCATTTTACTCTCCACATGTTTTCCACTAATAACTTCAAGACTACATAAATAATTGAAATTGAAAAAAGTACAGTATCTTTGTATCGTGTGACATATACTCGTACAACTGAAAATAACATGTAACAAGAAGAGAAATACAATTTAAATCAGAGAAAATCACACAACTTACACCATATTTCTGGGTTATTTATATGTTATGTTGGTATTGCATTTTACTTTTCCTAAAGCAACGTTAGCCTCCACGATCTTCGGCTTACAATACGTGTTAAGGGTCCGTACAATATAGTGTTAAAAACGCTTAATATATTTATCCCATTTACTGTTTTATTGAGACTTGTCTTGACATCTCTATCTAGAACAGGACTATTGCTAACTAATGACATCAACTTGAAATGTATTTTTGGATTTTTCGTTAAGAAATAGTGTTCCAACTTCACACCAAATCGACCATTCTCGATTGCACACGCATTAAAATAAAATAAAAAACCGGCCAAGTGTGTGTCGGGCGACCCATTATCTGGAAAAACGGCAAAACAATCGTGTCTGTTGTATGGGAGCATCTGCGAAACTTTCAACTGTCTAACTATCACGGTTCATGAGATACGGACAGCGGAGTTTTAGTAATTGGGTCCCGTTTTACCCTTTGGGTACGGAACCCTAAAAAGGGCCATGTTACTATCTAAAATTTATAAGAAATAAGAAATAAGAAATAAGAAATATTTATTCGGGACAAAACAACTAACAAATAAGAAAGCAAAAATAAAAATAAACAAAAACAGGAAAGTTGTGTTGTCACGAAACGGTTCCATCTCAGCATAATGCGGGCAAATGCCAGCGCTGGTCTTCCGATGGAACCGTCGAGTGAGTTCACGGTGAGTAACACGAAAACCGAAAAAAGAATATACATAAATAAAAAATAACAAACATGAATTAAAGAAAATCAAAGAGAGAAAAAAATAATAATAATAATATACAATTAACTTAAAATAAAAGAAGGATATAAAAAGCTAAGTTTGACATTGAAAAACAAAAACAAAACCGTAAAATGGAACGCAGCATATTTCGCCTGGCGCCACCCTATCGCCGGCTATCGCTATAAACTAGCGCCAATGACAGTGACAGTTGGAGTGGCAAATTGGAGTGGGAAATTTAATAGAATTATGCCGTGGCCGGGCCGGCCCGTTTTACTTTTTGTTAAAATTTGAAATCAAAACATTTGTAAGGCCTCTTAAGATGGTAATAGCGTTGTAAAAGTAGTGTACACATGCCGGGACTTCGTTCGCCCGTCGTGCACGTCTCACGCCGTGATTTCCCGCCAGTCACTATAATATTACTTGTTATTTTCCGCCTGTGGAAAGATTTGAAGCCACTGAGCTCTGAAAAGCCTTTGTAACTGTTTCTAAAGAAACAAACAACCTCAATATTTGTCCAGCGTTAAAGATAAATATTTTTAAAACAGAAATGAATGCCGTACATAAATTTACAAATGATAAAATTTTCTCAAATCCCTGAAATTCGTTGACCCGTAACTCATATTTGCCATAGGCAATACAATACAATACAATACAAATATTCTTTATTGTTCACCAAATAATGTACACTAAAAACAAATAACAGAAACAAATTTCACAATGGTAGACAACAGGCGATCTAAGGTATAACACTTTAAATTCTCGCGCTTTGTAACCATACTTAAAAGAAACGCACTTAATAAAAGGTAAATACATAAATATCGCGTTAGACCCCTTAAAACAAATCTTTTAAGTAATCTTAGGTACCTATATTGCAAAATAGTCACCATATTATTGTTATTAGAAATAGCCGCGAAACCCATCCATAAACTATGAGATTTGACATTTCGGAGACCACGCATCACACTAATGGGGGAGCGCAGCGAGGCAAACCGTGCCGCCCGTTCCCCGTCCGCTATACACTTCCACACCATATATGATTTCATTTCATTATTATTTAATTTTAATATATATTTATATAAAAAAAAATAATAATTGTATAATTGTAATCCATATGAGTCTTGTATGATGCTTGAAATAAATGAATTTATTATTACCATTATTCCAGTTTAATGGCTATGATTTTAGTACCTTTTTAGTATTATTGACCGAGTAAAACGAGGTCTCTGTTTTAGCTTCGACAAAAATGCTTTCGTATGTCCGGCCGGATTTTTGTATGTCCTCCTCTACAGGTCGCATTTATCAACCGATTTTCGTGAAATTTTGTGAGCAGGTTCGGTAACTATATAGAATTTTTTTGTCGACTCACTTTTTGGAAATTCAAAAAAACAAACATTGTATCAATGATTTCGTGTTTTTCTGCGGCCGTTTTTTCCTCTACAGGTCGCATTTCTCAACCGATTCTCGTGAAATTTTGTGAGCAGGTTCCATGACTACATATAATTTATTTGTAGAGTAAATTTTTGTAAATTAAAAAAAAAATTTTTTACGTCGTTGGCTGATCTCCTCTACAGGTCGCATTTATCAACCGATTTTCGTGAAATTTTGCGAGCAGGTTTGGTAACTATATAGAATTTTTTTGTCGAGTCACTTTTTTGAAATTCGAAAAAACAAACTTTGTATCAATGATTTCGTATTTTTCTGCGACCGTTTTTTCCTCTACAGGTCGCATTTCTCAACCGATTCTCGTGAAGTTTTGTGAGCAGGTTTTATGATTATATAAAATTTTTTAGGCAAGTAAATTTTAGTAAATTTAATTTTTTTTATTTTATTCATTGGTTTGTTCTCCTCTACAGGTCGCATTTATCAACCGATTTTCGTGAAATTTTGTGAGCAGGTGCGGTAATTCTATAGAATTTTTTTATCGAGTCACTTTTTCAAAATTTAAAAAAACAATTTTTTTATCAATTATTTTGTGTTTCTGCGGCCGAATTTCGATTTGTTCACCTCTAAGGGTCGCATTTCACAACAGACTCTCGTGAAGTATTGTGAGCACGTTCTTTGATTACATCGAATATTTTTGTCGAGTAATCTAAAAAAAAATCTATGGTTTGTCCTCCTCTGCAGTAGCGGTCGGTAACAGGCGGCCCGCGAGCCCCTTCCATGCGGCCCGCGAGCCTCCCTGGCTTTATTGTTTGTAAAGGTAAAATTTGAAATTCTTAACATCGTGAAAGCGTCTGTATCGCCAACCACGAATATTTTCACAGTTGGTCAAGACGAGATATGTGTTTGTAAGTATATTTTACAATTAAATCTATCGAAATTTTTTTTCAAAAATTTCGCGCTCGCCGCGTTTGCTTTAGACAGTATGAAGTATTTTCCACACTTGCATCTTAATGTTCAAAAAATTTCGCGCTCGCTGCGCTCGCGTTTGCGTCTACAAGACTTGATGCGTATGAAGTATTTTCCAGACCTGCATAATAATATTCGCAAAATTTCGCGCTCGCTACGCTCGCGTGAAAACGCGCGAAAACGAGATTTATTATGACTTGATACGTATGAAGTATTTGCCACAATGGAATCAGTGTTCGAAAATTTTCGCGCTCGCGTTTACATCTACATAACTTGATGCGTATGCGTATGAAGTATTTTCCGCACCTGCATCATAATGTTCGAAAAATTTCGCGCTCGCTACGCTCGCATTTTCATCTAGATGTGTTATGACTTGATGCGTATGAGGTATTTGCCGCATTTGCATCAGTGTTCGAAAAATTTCGCGCTCGCGTTTTCATCTAGGTGTGTTATGACTTTATGACCCGTCCCCCCTTAAAGTTTCTATATCTGCTATTCTATATGCTTGCATTGATCGAATGAATCGCGAAATTACGATGCGGTTGAAATGCGAATTATCTGGGTTTGGTAAGGAAACTAGCTGGTTTATCTGTGAAAAGTCGTTTTTTCGTCTTTCTCGTTTTTCACGCAAAAAGGGGTGCGAATTTTTACTAGGTACGTTACTGTCGCGTACGGCGTACCAATTTGTTTCGAGTTGATATCAACAGACAGTGACCATTATTATCATCTGCGGCCCGCGAAGATTTTTTTAGCTACTATGTGGCCCGTGGGTGCTAAAAGGTTGCCGACTCCTGCTCTACAGGTTCGATATCTAACATAGTTTTGGAAATAAAAAAAACACTCACGAGGTCTACAGCTCACAGAGCCACTAGTTATAGATTATTTAACACAATTTTGATAAAGATGAATTGACTATTAGTAAGATATTTTGTGAATTCCAAAATCAATATCATGGATATTTATTTACCAACAATAATTTGAATCAATCGCATTTAATGCTACGATGCTATACATATTGACCAAAAATAAAGTTGACAAAATGATGTCGTCTTTAAAAAAATCGGCCACGTGCGAGTCGGACTCGCGCACTAAGGGATCCGTACCATTATCTATAAAAACGGCAAAAAATCATGTCTGTTGTATGGGAGCCCCATTAAATATTTATTTTATTCTGTTTTATTCTGTTTTTTTAGTATTTGTTGTTATAGCGGCAACAGAAATACATCGTCTGTGAAAATTTCAACTGTCTAACTATCACGGTTCATGAGATACAGCCTGGTGACAGACGACCAGACAGACAGACAGACAGACGGACAGCGGAGTCTTAGTAATAGGGTAGGTTTTACCCTTTGGGTACGGAACCCTAAAAACGGGTAAAAAGGATGCCTCATATCAGATACTACTTCATTTAATGGCATCGACTTAAAATATGGAATAGTTATTACAGACGATATCGCGTGTGTAAAAAAAATACTGTTATTTTATTCATGTACAAATACTAATACTTAGTAAAAAAAGTTTAATTATTTAATAAAACGAAAGTCTAACTAAACCTACCAATGAAAGCTGGAGTGGCCACAAACCCAAATTAATTAATTAAAAACTTTAGCACATATTATTCCGAAATATATGCGGTATGTGGAACAAGGCTCTGTAAAGTTACCTAATAGTTTGATATTCAGGAAAAACTAAATTTCAAATGTTATAGCGCACACATTTCATACTAACTTCTGCCCCCGACTTTGTCTGATTAGGACTTTCGTCAACTGATTTTTATTTTAATAGATGTAAAGCGACAAAAACCAACATTAAAATCTGTTTAAGTTCCTTATTAAGTGTCAAGTATTGGGCGAGTGGCGAGCACTGGGACACTTACTTTATATACTATAAAGTGTTATTCCATCGACAGTAAGTCCCTAAGGACAGCCCAGTGGCTGCCAATGCTTCAATAAGCATTGGCATCGATCCAGATTCATTAACTGTGACCTTCGGTTCCAGATACGTTAGAATGCGGGCGACACCACAAACCGATTTGTTACAGCATAGTACACATTGACATTATACATAATTGAGATCTTTTGTTCTGGCTGATATTTTATAAAACTGTTTTTGAATGTTGAACCTTCTCGCATGTTAATATAGTACATTACTTACCAAGGGCGATAAAACAAAGAATGTCTCAGATCGCAGGTATTTTACGATAAATATGCGATCTGAGGCTTTCTTTATTATCGCCCGTGGTAAGTACAAAATTTTATGTCACCCCCTGGCCAGGAAGTGGAATTTTTCGCGTACGGAGCGTGCGATAATGGCCACTTTATGGCCAGGTGTGACATAAAGTTACTTTTCGTACGGATTATTTTGGGACAATATGATCGGTCCGATACTGTCAATGTTGCCAGTTTTTTTTTATCCGATGACAGTAGCCGTAGCATAATTATGGACACAATATTGAATAAAAAATGAATAAAATGAAATTTATTCTGTAAGTACGCTGCAATGGCACTTAGAGAGACCACTCGTGCATACACACATATATACAGCAACCGTGTGGTCATGGCCCTAAGGCGACTTCCTGATTTGTCGGTGCGGTACGATATGAGAAAACTGTCAAATGTCAGTGTCAACTGTCAGTCAACTCAGTACTACTTTTTACTGCGCCCCTACATTTAAATGAGTGCTTCCTGACTGGTGCGGGATGCGCGGAAGCGGGACGATGCGAAGGCAGTACTGGACCGCTTCTGCGCATAATATTACTACTGCGCAAATGTAATACTGACTGTTTTCTTTCAAGTGGGAATCTTTTCGGCGTCAGTAAGTTTACGTCAAAGAAAAAAATGTCACATATCGATCCCGCCCCGCCAAGTCAGGAAGTCGCCTAAATCAAACCTCGCACGCACTATTATTACTGGCCGTAAACCATGTAATTTTTAAAATATGATATATCATTTACAAATGAGAGCGTCAAAATCTGTGGTCACAAATAGCCAAAATTTGTTTTATTTTTTTATTCCGTGAGTAAAAAATGTTTAGCTAAACATTTTTTACTCACGGAATTAAAACATAAAATCCGTTATAACGTAATTAACAAAGTAGGTATGTATCACAGAGTTAAGCTGATTATCACGCTTTTACGCGAGTTGACGAGGATCAGAACATTTGCTGTATCTCGTAGAATATCCATAACAGAAAGGATTTCCTTTCACAATACTGTGAACAAAGGACCGATCAATGTTCTGTTAAAATACTAAATAAATAAACGAATAAAAAGTTGACTTTTTCATCCAATTACCGTTTTATCACGGTATATCCCAAGTTTACCCTATTAGTGTTCGCCTGAGTGGGTAAGTGATAGAATAAGGACCGCAAAGATACAGATGAGGCAATAACCGGTATTGTTTTTCAATTGATTGTCGGTAGAGCTATAAATACCTACTGAATGAATTCACAAAGCAAATAAGAACACACATACTCGTACATACACACATTGGAAGTTATATTAAAATTTGTAAAAAAAAAGTATTCCGAAAAGTTTTAAAGGTATATTTTTGATACCTACACCTTGTGTTTCCATTCCGTTCACTGTAGTGTAAGTAGTAAGTGCAAATAAAAAGTCCATACAAAGTTTACTCGTTATTTTGTTGAACAGTATTCTCACATAAGTATTTCAGATTACAATGTTTTATTTATTAGTTTTGTTTATATTATTACTAGCTTTTGCCCGCGACTTCGTCTGCGTAGAACTCGGTCCATATCAACTTCTATACCGTATTTCGCCGTCACCAGGTACTGCGGGCCGGGCAATCTCACTAAACATTGCGCACGCCGGCTCAACGCGCCCGCATGAAACACATGACAGAGGATTTAATATATGGATGTAGATCAAGTAACGTAGATCAAAATTAATATGATGCAGGTGCGGAAAAAACTTCATACGCATCAAGTATGGAAACGAAAACGCGAGTGTAGCGAGCGCGAAATGTTTCGAAAATTATGATGCACGTGCGGAAGAGACTTCATACGCCTCAAGTGTAGGTAGATGAAAACGCGAGCGTAGCGAGCACGAAATATTTCGAACATTACGATGATGGTGTGGAAAATATTTGATACGTATTAAGTAGCGTAGATGGAATAATTTCGAACGTTATGACGCAAGTGCTGAAAAGACTTCATACGCATTAAGTAAAAGATGAAAGAAAGACGAAAACGCGAGCATAGCGAGCGTGAAATGTTTCGAACATTATGATGCAGGTGCTGAAAATTCCATCAAGTAATGTAGACCGCCTGTTGTTTGCCTCTACTCATTGTCATTATGTACTGTTATGTGTTACTTTTGTTGAGGTTATGCAATAAAGAGTATTTGTTGTTGTTGTTGTTGTTGTAGCACGAATGAAAATAATTTTTAATCATTTGCAAGCCTGCTTACAGGTTAGATAGACTGTAGTACCATATCTGGTATTTTTAAGTAACAACTTTGAAAGCTATCTTAGCAAATAAATATTTCTAAGTGCCAAAGTATTTCAATTTTATTTTATTTTATACGCAATTTATAGTACCTATTAATTGCTCTAAGAGTAACAGACATTCGAACTAAATCTGTCATAATAAAGGTTTACACACACATAGTTAAAGCTCGGCACCAGACCGGCGCGGCCTCACCTCACGTAAATCCAACGCAAGCACGGAACCGCATTGTGCCTCAGCAGCGCCGAGGTGGCCGCGTGGCGGTGCCGCGCTTGCCGCGAGGTGTCCACTGGTTGAGGGCTTTTTACGTTTGAAATAGGCCGTTTCGCCTGCGTCTGTTCACCATGGCTGGTGGTCCTGTCCCGAGCAGGGGCGATGCCGTTACGTAGTGGATATTAATGGCTGGAGCACACCGCTGCATCCGCACTCATCTGGTTTGCCAAAACCTTAACTGTGCGTTGCAGTATGAAGTTTCTAACAAAGAATTGGGGCGGCGCCGGTCTGGTGCCGAGCCATTATGTGTGCGACAACCTTAATTATTATATTTTATTGAGCCTAAAATGTCCCACTGCTGGGAAAAGGCCTCCCCGCTCTTTTTCCATTTCTCGCGGTCTTGTTTATCTGCCCAGTCTCCTTTTCAAAGAGTCCAAATTATCATTCCACCGCCGGCGTGGTCTACCGCGTCTCCGTTTTGAGTCGTGGGGCATCTACTTTGTGGTCTTTTTGGCCCACAGCTCATGCGGCATCCGGTAGACGTGTCGAGCCCAGTCCCACTTGTACGCGCGAGCATCGGGAGAGGGGCGCGGGGCGCGAGGAAGCGCAGACCGAGCGCGGCGCCCGCGCACCGGCAGTCGGCGAGCCATATCAGCGTCAAGCGCATGTCGCGCGGAGCAAATTTCTCAGTATTTTTTAATCTCGTGCTAGTTTTCAATAAATTGTTATTTGAAGAAAACTGCATTTCTTATTGTCCGCCTGGACAATATTGGCGACCGTAAAGAAGAAACTGCAAGTAACGTTCAAGTTCGAGCTGCATATTTTAATCGTTAAGTTAACGGTTTTTTAACGGCTCGTCGACTCACCGCCAAGAAGAACAAAGGATTACTTACTGCTGCGTTTCCTGGATTCTGGGGCTTCAAGGATTAACAGGAGGTCTAACCCGAGGGAAGTACGCCTAATCTATATTCCTTTGTTCCGATCCTTTTTATAAAATTTGGCTTCGACTTGTGTGATGGCTTTCTTGCATCTTAAGCGTTAGGTTCAAGGGTCGATGAATTGTCTAAGCTTATAAAGCAGCGCGGTAGTATCAAAGGCCGACTAACCAAATTTAATGACTACTTAAGTGGCTTACAAAGATTGAAGCCTGCCATTTCGACGTCCGCGAAGTATAAAGAGTTGGGATTAAAGTTAAATAAACTGCAATCGGTGTTGAGTGAATTTGATGACATTCAAGGTCAGATTGATCTATTGCATAGTGATTCCGCAGAGCAAATACAGGAACGTGATGATATTGAGAATCAATTTATGTCATGTCTAGCTGTCGGGCAGGACTTATTAGATAATTCGTCTTTTAATAACAATGCTCTGCCGGCTCGCGATGATCAGTCCATGGCCAGCTGTCAATCGAATTCATTTAACGGTCTTAGGCTTCCCACAATAAAATTGCCAACATTTGGAGGGAGCTATTTGCATTGGCTTGAATTCAGGGACAGTTTTGAATCAATGATACATAATAATAACAATATACCGCTGATAAACAAGTTCCACTATTTACGCTCGTCCCTAGAGGGCAGCGCCAGCACGGTTATTAAATCTATCGAGTTCAGTGCAAATAATTACAAGCTTGCGTGGGACCTTTTGTGCGAACGGTACAACAATAAGAATATTTTAATTAATAACCATTTGAAGGCACTATTTAATTTCGAAAGCATGTCAAAGGAATCTTACAAAGCTTTGAGGTTTGTTGTGGATCATTTTTCCAAGCATCTACGAGCTCTGGAAACGCTGGGGCAACCTACTGATAAGTGGGATGCGCTTATTATTTTTATGGTCTCGGCTAAATTAGATATGAACACAAGTAAAAAATGGGAAGAGTATAAGTGTAATCTTAAAGAACTGCCTACTTTAAATGAGTTTTATTCTTTTTTGCGCAGTCGTGCTGATGTTTTAGAAACGTCTTATAGTAATCACTCGGACAAGGGTGACCACAAGTTTGGGACACGCGAACAAAAAATAAAGTGTAATAATAATAATAATTATAAAAGTTTTGCGGTGTCCGTCGATAAAAAATTTAGTGTCACGTGCGAAATGTGTAATCAAGGTCATCGATTGTATGACTGTTCTAAATTTAAAGAAATGAGTGTCGAGGACCGAATAAACGAGATCTCCAAATTACGTTTATGTAAGAATTGTTTTCGTAAGGGTCACAATTCATTTCATTGTAACTTAAGGGGTTGTTGTCGTACCTGTAAGAAGAAACACAACACGCTATTGCATAAAGATGACGTTGGATCGGATTACGCTGCACCTCATACTTCTTCTGCACCAGTGACATTGTCGGTTGTGTCCGCGGGTCAAGTTCTATTATGTACCGCTATAGTTGAAGTAACTTACAATGACACAACATTCACTGCACGCGCGCTCTTGGATTCGGGAAGCCAATCTAGTTTCGTGACAGACGCATTTAAGAGGAAGTTGGGGTTGATTGGAGACAGCATAAATTCCATAAATATTTGTGGGATCAATAATGCGGCTACCCACATATCAGAAGAATGTCTACTCAAAATAAACTCTCGGGTGCTACCCTATAATGTAAACGTAAAATGTTTGATAATTCCACAGATCACAAATGTTCTGCCTAATTCACCAATTGATATTACTAAGTTAGAAATACCAATGAACATCGAGCTGGCGGACCCGAGATTTTATTCTCCTTCTGAGGTGGACATTCTGTTGGGAGCAAACGTTTATTGGGATATAATCAAACCTAATATTATTAAGTTAGGTACTAATAAGCCGGTTTTGCAAGATTCCCAACTAGGGTGGTTGGTTGCTGGGCCGATTGGCAAATCTCAAGCGACACCGGACGTTGCTTGTAATTTTAGTCAGGAAATTCGTGACTCACTTGAGAAGTTCTGGTTAATTGACGATCTGCCCACCAAGAAAACCTACTCTCCAGAAGAACAGCTTTGTGAACAGCACTTTGTAGACAACTTCTCTCGTTTGCCCAGTGGTAGGGTTTCTGTTCACATTCCGTTGAAGGAACCACCTGAGGAAGCGCTCGGACAGAATTTCTACACGGCTAAAAAGTGTTTAGAAAATTTAGAGAAAAGATTTAGTAGGTATCCGAATCTAAAACAGAAATATAGGGAGTTCTTAAAGGAATATGCAGATTTAGGTCACACATCCCTCGATTTATTTAAGGATGCAAGTGTTCTGGGTCCGAATTATTCGCCAGTAACTGACACATTGCAAATTTCAAGGGACCAAGAGCCCATTACCACGTGTACAAAAAGGTCAGTTATCTCAACCACATGTAAAATATTTGATCCACTAGGTTTGATGTGCCCATGTACCATCACCGCCAAAATACTGCTTCAAAAGCTATGGGGTGCTAAACTAGACTGGGACGAGCCTATTCCCAATGATTTTGCTAGGGACTGGTCACGCTTAGTAAAGGACTTCTCAATTTTATCTGAAATCAAGGTACCACGGCGTGCGCTATGTGACAACCCTAAATATATAGAACTACATTGCTGTGTTGATGCTTCACAGCATGCGTACGCTGCATGTGTGTATTTGCGTTCAGTGGGGAGTGACGGAGAGATCACTGTTCACTTGCTGTGTGCTAAAGCGCGTGTGGCACCTATGAAACCTACCACCATTCCGCGACTTGAACTTTGTGGTATGCTTCTGGGAGCACGGCTTTGCGATAAGGTTTGTCAGTCTTTGCGTTGTAACATAAAAAATAAATTCATTTGGACTGACTCAACTGTAGTTTTGGGATGGCTTAAAACTCAATCAAAAGACTTGAAAGCTTTCGTATGTAATCGCGTTAACGAGATACACGAGTTGACACCCGGTTATACTTTCAATCATGTGCCTACCGATAAGAATTCTGCAGACATTGCTTCCAGAGGTGCCGACCCGAGATCATTACTTACTTGTTCTCTTTGGTGGAACGGGCCACCGTTCCTCAAGACAGATCCTTCTGAATGGCCTTCTCAAAATTACGCACAAATACCTACGATTAATCTACCTGAGGTCAAAGTATCCAAGGACTCGAGTTCGGTGAAATGTTGTGTCGAAGTCGCTGACGAGCATATTGTCGATTTTGATAGATTCTCAAATCTGACCAAATTGAAAAGAACTTATGCCTATGTATTACGCTTTATAAACAATTGTCAGGCTAGCAAGTCAAAATTGGTTGGAGAATTTGATATTGCCGAACTAGATAACTCTATGTCTCTCGTAAAGGCATGTCAATCTGAGTGTTTTGCGAGTGACATTACAAATATTTTATTAGGTAAGCCAGTCCACCGCAAATCGAAACTATTATCATTAAATCCTTTTATAGATTCAAACGGGGTTCTACGAGTTGGAGGTCGACTCCAAAACTCCGATTTCCAGTACGACAAGAAACACCCTATCATATTAGATGCAAAGCATCAATTGGCTAAATTAATCATGAGACATGAACACATACGTTTGTTCCATGCCGGTCCGCAACTTCTTTTAGCTTCAGTTCGAGAACAGTTTTGGCCAATAGGAGGTAGGGACCTGGCTCGCGGCATAACTAGGAAATGTAGTATTTGTGTCCGACTTAGAGGTAAACCCGTTCAACCAATTATGGGTAATGTGCCTACGGAACGAACAAGCTCTCCATACGCGTTTTATACTTGCGGTGTCGATATGGCAGGTCCATTCATGATCTCTAGTAAAAAGGGAAAGGGAAGCCGCATCTCCAAATGTTACTTATGCCTGTTCGTATGTCTCGCCACCAAAGCGGTTCACCTTGAACTGGTTAGTGACCTCAGTACAGAAGCATTCATTCTTGCCCTGCGACGGTTTGTGTCTCGTAGAGGTAGACCTTCTGCAATTTTTTGTGACAATGGTTCAAACTTTAAAGGTGCAAACAATGAACTGGGTAAATTAATTAAGTCCAGTCGTCAGTCTATAAATAACTTTGCTAATGAGGAAGAAATCAAATTCATGTTTAGTCCAGCCTATTCTCCCCACTTTGGAGGGATCTGGGAAGCTGGCGTTAAGTCAGCTAAGTATCATCTTCGACGTATTGCCGGTAGGGCTTCCCTAACGTTTGAGGAGCTAGCAACGCTATTTGCACAGGTCGAAGCCATTTTAAACTCTCGACCCCTGACGCCTCTTTCGTCGAACCCTATTGACCCATCTCCTTTGACTCCAGGGCACTTCCTTACCGGGCGGCCTCTCACTTCGTTACCGTCCCGACCCATCACTACAAAGTACCCCAACAGATACGAACGCATAGAGCAGCTGAGGCAGCACTTCTGGGAGAGGTGGCGGCGAGAATTCATAGCGGAGCTCCAACAGCGTACGAAATGGAAGACGCGGCAGCAAGAGCTTCGAGTCGGGGACCTCGTCATCCTGAAGGAAGACCAATTACCTCCTCTTCAGTGGCGCCTCGCACGCATCAGTCGTCTGTACCCTGGAAAAGATGGCGTCAACCGTGTCGCTGATGTTACTACCAGTCGGGGCACAATAAGAAGGGCAATTAACAAAATGTGCATTATCCCTACTACAGACGTTGTCGAAGGGAAGAATGGCTCACCTACCCATTAAGGGCAACAAATCCTGAATTCTGTAGATAGGGACTCTCATCTAACTGCACCCAACGATATGTCAAAGGACACTTTCGCAACCAAGAAGCATCTCCAACTTCTTACATTCGAAGATCATCTGAAATCACCTGAATACCTCGACTACAGGCACTCGAATCCCGTCGGACGAACTCCACCGCTACATTGCAGGTTGTCGAAGGGTTGACTAGACTTCTATCCTAGACCCGCGAAAGGCAACATAAAGAAATTCTGCAATTTTTGTTGAAAGCCAGTCTTTCAACGCCGGGAGGATGTACGCGCGAGCATCGGGAGAGGGGCGCGGGGCGCGAGGAAGCGCAGACCGAGCGCGGCGCCCGCGCACCGGCAGTCGGCGAGCCATATCAGCGTCAAGCGCATGTCGCGCGGAGCAAATTTCTCAGTATTTTTTAATCTCGTGCTAGTTTTCAATAAATTGTTATTTGAAGAAAACTGCATTTCTTATTGTCCGCCTGGACAAACCAACCAACCAACCAAGGTTAATTGGGTTGTTTTCCGAGCTACGTCAACTATTTGAGTTTTGGAGCGCAGTGTGGTGTTCCGGATTCGATCCACCAACTTTACACCTAATATGCTGCGCTCAATGGCTCGCTGGCAAACCCCGAGTATGGATTTCTGGGCTTCTGTCAAAGACCAAGTTTGTGCACCGTAGGTGAGAACTGGAAGTATGCTCATGTTGCTCATGTCCATGAGCCTACGTTTAAGTGAAAGAGGTAGGTCGCCTTTCATTGGGTGATTCATAGACCAATAGCTCTTCCAGGCGTTTACTGTCCTCCTATCGACCTCTTTTTCTTGTCTTTGTCGACAATCTTAATAGCTCATCATAATCAAGTGGTGGCGAAATTACTCAGTTTATAACTACGGTGGAAAGAATAATTAAATCATATCTAAATCATGCAAATACCTATTTTATCTTGCCACTTTAAGACTCAAATTAGTAAATTGTGCAAGTGTAGTTCTACATTAGCTTCCTTCAACTTTAACGAATGACATCTGTATACTGACCAAGGGGCTGACACGCTTTGCTAGAGAAAGAGAGTCTTATTGCGATTCCTATAAGAGAAAATAGAAAAGAGTGGCATGTTTTGTCCCTATCACCGACCGAACATTTTTTCATGGTCGGGTTATAGGCAAAACGCAAACTTCCATAAGCAAATACATTGGACATGCAAACCGGCCAAATTGCGTAGTACAAATTATGTATGAAAATTAGCAAGTATGAGAAAGACATAGAACCGGTCGCTCGTTGGCGCATCTACAACTAAAGAGTTTATATTATATCTATGTTCTGTATACTGACACTTGACACACGTCTCTGACATGTCAAACGTCAAATAATATCGTAACATTTACAAATGTCTAGACTCACCTCACCATACGTCCCAATTGTATCTTGAACCTGAGATTCGTGAAAACTGTGAGCATGTTCGGAGGTCAGGCTTTCACTGGTTCTGCAGAGACGAATTTTCGTGGGCATTGTAAATACCTAACATGGATCCGGTTCATAGATTGGAAGTTGAATCTAATTTATCAGTTTGAGGGATTATTTCCAGGATAAAAAGTATCCTATGTCCTTCCCCGGGTCTCAAACTATCTCCATACCAAATTTCATCTAAATCTGTTCAGCGGTTTAAGCGTGAAGAGGTAACAGACAGACAGACAGACAGACAGACAGACAGACACACTTTCGCATTTATAATATTAGTATGGATTGATCTAACTGACATTGACTTGACAACTTATTTTTTGTGTCTTTATTGTGCTTGGCTTGTGCTTTTTAGAGGTGAGACGTACTAGGCAAAACGCGTACTGAGTCTTGCGAGTACGCGTCCACAAAAATACTAGATCCAAAGACTAGGTCCAAATACGCGCTAAACCGACCCCGACCCGAGGTGCCCCGAAAGAATCCGAACGCGCAGACGAATACGAATAGCGCGGAACGTAAAGACTCTTAGACGTTTCGAGTCTTCAGAGTCGTCGTACGCCTAGTACTCGATACGCTAAAAGACGCGCGAGCGGGATCGCGTACTTACGCGTCCATGCCAAAACCTATTCCAAAAACCTGTTCCCGTAAATACGTCTCACCTCTAGTGCTTTTTATCGATTCAGCCACAAAGATCTAACTTACGAGAAGTCGTATCTTATATTCTCAATAATTTTTAAAAAATAAACAGAGCCATGAGTTGCTAAAATATTCAAATTGGTTTCTTAGAATACTCTATATTATTTTCGAAAAAAAATGGGGGGTTAAAAATAATGAACAATCCTAATTGGTTGACCGTAAGTTACGATTCATGAGCTTCGAAAACGGCTACGACTGAACTGCGCAACTTAATGGGCATTATTAAGAGCTTGTTGTTGCCTCATTTGGCGTAACAGGTTAGATGGAGCGAATAGGTAGGTATGTTGCCTATTGCCCTTGACTTCTTCCCATTAGAACTCGTTAGGTATTATATTTTTGTTACAACTTAGAGAAAAAAAGAAAATGTTAAAGGGCGAAGATGATGATGGAAGTTTGGATATAGGTAGGAGTCGCCTTCAAAAAAATTGCGTTCCTTCTTTTATTTTAGAATCATTCATCGCGAGCTCGTCTTAACTATCTTGTACGTTTTCAATTTGAAAGAAATATACGTACGAGTAGGTAAGTAATATATTAACCAGTACTGCCAGTACTACTTATACTATACCGCGCTCAATATTATATACTTATCATTATCTATATAAATGCTGTACCTAATAAGAAAGAAACAGTTGTACAGTCAGGTCAGGCTGTTTGTACAGTCAGCATCAATAATAGCTTGGCATAGAAAAAACGTCAGTCTTTATTACAGGGAATAGGAACTTTTGACTTATATCATATGCCAAGTTTTTATGCTGACTATACGTGGTATTAGGTAAGGTTGTCGTGGAAAGATTGAATTTGAAATTATTCCGATATGACAGCTTTAAGTATAGCTGTTCTAAAGCCCGTAATTAATTTTAATCTACTCTATCATAATCAAAATTAGTCAGACCCTTATTACCCGTCTATCACTAGGGCTTTAGGGAATATTTAGAGAGAATTTAATTTCAACTATACGTACAAACAGCAACAGAAATGAAGAACAGGGACAACGTCTTTCGTGGCTGTGTTTGGTGGGTTTCTCGGCAACCCCTTGATTGATGTTCGACATTTGAATATTTTTTAGTAGGTATCATTAAGGCGCTACACTGAGAAATTTGCAGATTTTGAAACGCTGTCCTGGCCAGACTAGCAAACAGTAGGGGCTATGATTTTCAGATATATGATTCTTGACTATATGATTGTGTTATTGACAATAGCCAAACATGATTGCTTAAAATTTTCTCGATAGAAAATAAATCCAAAGTCGAGTCTATATTTTCCTTTTTTTCCTCAGCCTACTGAAACAACGCATTATTAAAAGACACGATTAAGTTAATATGATGGTATTTTACCTCATCTAGGTACTGACAAGAGGAAATTTAATAAACCTGCACACAGTCAGATATTTAATGAGATTTGTCTAAAAAGCCATTCTCGGAGCGGGTTGCATCCCGTTTTGTCGTGAGCAAAAAACAAAGGGTGTCTCTTTCAATCGATATATCGCCCTAATTCGCCTAACCTAAAAATAAATGGTTAGTATCGAAATGCTCAGAAATAGAAGAACTAGACTTACAACACGACAGCTTTAACCTAAATGGATACATACATTAAAAAATAAAAGATTTTACTCAAACCAGACGCAACCACACGATTGAAAAATTGATATATCCGAAAAAAAAACACTAACAGACTCACATCGAGCCGGTCAACCAACTAGGGCTCAGGCACCACAAAGAATGCTGGCTCTGCCGCAACTTCGGCTGAGGACCTCAAACGCCGTAAATATGCCTCACTTGGCAGTGGGTACATATTTGAGGCGTTTGGGGTCGAAACGCTGGGACCGTGGGGCCCAAGTGCGCGCCGACTTTATAAAGATTTGTCGGCGCGCCTGGTAGACATATCCGGTGACCAGAAGGCTGGCCAATATTTCGCTCAGCGAATAAGCATTGCCATCCAGCGTGGCAATGCAGCCAGCCTTCTGGGCACACTGCCTATTGACGGCGATTTGGGACAAATTTATTATTTGTAGGTTTAATTTTTAATTTTATACTTTGTAAATATTTAGTCTTTTAAGTTTGTTTTATTGTACCTAATTTATCTTCTTTTAAATTCATCGTATATACTAGGGCTAAGGGTACGATATGGATTTAATTTTCCTGCTTTACAAAATTAGAATGACCGAGATGAAATAAATGCTACAGACGATCGAGTATTGATAGTGCTAAATAACTACGTATTGCGCTTTGTTTTTTTTTATTACTTTACCAACAATGTATGAGTCTTCTATTAGGTATTAATTTAAGGTGTCAAACGTTATGACGTTTACCTTAATTGGGAGTTTTACTTTCAAATTTTATACTAAAAATATTTAATTTGTGAGAGTTTACTAAAATATAACTTGGAATGTATATAATATTTGGATTAAATTCTAATGAAAAAATAAATAAATAAATAAATAAATATTTGTGGACAATCTTACACAAATCAACCTAGTCCCAAACTAAGCAAAGCTTGTACTATGGGTACTAAGCGACGATATACATACTTATATAGATAAATAAATACTTAAATACATAGAAGACATCCAAGACCCAAGAACAAATATTCGTGTTCATCACACAAATAAATGCCCCGGCCGGGATTCGAACCCGGGACCTCCAGCTTTGTAGGCAGGGTCACTACCAACTAAGCTAAAGCGGTCGTCAAAAAGGTGCATTAGAAGGTGGTTAAGCATTTAGTAACTTTTTGATTTTATTATAAATTAAAGGGAACAAAATAAGTAAAATAGCTGCAACTATTGTAAAAAAAAGATATAGGTTTTGGTGAACAAATAGTATTTTTGAGCAATCAATCTTATTTATGGATTCGAGAATTTGGTGACATCAAAAGTTATTTTGGTTGTCATTTTATTTGTTCCCAAGGACATCCTACCTAATAGCACAAAGTAAATAGCGGCGGCGCGCGCCGGAGCAGAGAGTCCGCTCAGTACAAAGTGCCATTTTCGCCGCACGCACACAGACGTACCATTTACAGGCATTCTCGGTTGATTTCGGACGAGCTTAGTCGCGACTGTCACTGTCGCGTCGCGAGTGCTAGTTGTGCGCGCGTTGATCACTTGACATCGCCGCCGCTACGTAGGTACTTTGTGTCACGTACGTCAAAATGAATAACCGATATTATTACAGTTGGAATGTATTTTATTGTTTAAATACATCAAAAAACTGTGCCTACACTTTCTTCAAATTTTCAAATGATATTGAAAGGTAAATAAAACGGTTTTCTCATTTTGGTAGTTACAATACCTAGGTAGGTAGGTAATTTTTTGAAACTAGCCGCTTTGATAACGACGTTCAACCATTATACATTCATCTTATCGTTCGCTGGTAAAACGCCAGTATTTAAGTACTATGGTTTAGTTAAGTAGGTACCTAATTAATTAGGTACTTATATTCTTTGTTGGCGCTCTCGACCGCCGCCGGTCACAAGTCACAACTCGCAGCGGGTCACGCATCAATTTATTAGAGTTCCGTACCCGAAGGGTCAAAACGGAACCCTATTGGTGTCGCCCAGACGTCCGTCCGTCCGTCGTCTGTCACAAAATTTGTTCCGAAGAATTTTTAGACTTCTCATTGACCTATGAACTAGAAATTTGGTGATAATGTTCAATATTACGTATATTTTAACAACAAATACTAATATATTGATAAATCATATTTTTGAGGTTGATTCGGAACCCTAAATGTGCGAAGTCCGACTCGCACTTGGCTGATTTTTTACCAAGATACGCTGGTTCATATTTAAATGTCATGTTGAAGAATTTTTATTATACCTACTCCTTTTAAATGTTCAGAATCAATACAGAAGCAACCCTGTGAGTCGGACAAGTTTAGGTATGTATTTTCAAGAACGACGGGAACGGACCTTCTGTATATTTTTTATTTTGTGCTAATAGTATAATCCATGTCCCATTCATTTTAATAGTAGATCGACCATTTTCCCGTCAACTCACGATCCCCACAGCAAACCAGGTAAATCGAACACTAATCACATTTGGACATTCACTGACAAGCCGAGCGACGCACGCAGCCAGCCGTCCCATTCAGCCGGCCATTCATTACCCAGCTAATCACCAACATGACCGAGCCACAGGCGTATGTGTAAAAGTAGACTGAATATCACGATTTGTATAATCATCAAGCGTGCCCATTTCTGAGCTAGAAAATTGACTTTGGTGTGGTGTTTAATTATTGTCAATGAACGTGTTTGAAACATCGAAATTTTGATTTTTTTTAGGTTTAAATTTCTGTATCGACTCTAGACAGATAAAAGAGAAAACACATAAAACGATTAATTTTAAAATGATAAAAAATGTCTTGGATATGACGCGCGATGCGTCTGATCTGTGTCATAATTCGGCTAAGAAAACTGACAGATAAGATAATGCCAAGAGTAGAAAAAAAAAAATAGTGACGGTACATATCGATAAAAATATATCGATAAGTGTAACGTTGTACTGCCAAACTTAATCCAATGTTGTTATCGATGAGCTCTCAAGTTTCTGGCCACTGAAGCCTTATTAAGCGGGAAAAAAATAGAATTTAAATATGAAGTTCAGTCCTTTAAATATGAATAAATCATAAAATATAAAAATGATTATAATTTGTCAAATTCAGAGCATATTAGATTAAGCTACCAATTTCGATTTTCAATGATCTCCGCAAGCACCTAGGGGTATCCGATAAATTGGACCGTAAGATGGGTTCGTCTAGTGAGGCCTTAAATAATATCGATATGAACAGCACTGGCCATACTGTGGCAACATTTGTGCATTTTGACGTGTCAAACAACTTCGCCTAATGGTGGATGCCTGCGATCGCCTTTTGTTTATTAGGCAAGGGATGTTTGTACGTAGCGAGGTAGTTCTGTATTAATACCCTAACCGTACCTAACTGTACCGTTATTGTACATAAAAACAGGTTAAAACAATATACATGTCACATAATATCAATATCGATAACCTGAAGTGACGAAATAGTTGCCCTAGTCAACTAAGTAAACCGATTTTACCTCAACTAGGATATAAATACCTACTTTGTTTGTGAGCGTACCTGTTTCCAAGAATAGTTCACGTAATTGTTACAAGTTTTATTAAGTATAGAAGCTCAATCAAGATTATAGCATACGATATTGGTTTGTATTACAACTATTTTAGTCAGACTCGATTTTGTTGTTGAAGATTGAGTAGGTCTGTGTAAGGTGTAAAGGCTTTTCATTTCAGTATTAGGATTTCCATTTAATTTATAATAGTGAAGCTTTATAATCACGTTACCTCATACATTCACGAAATGTGTTATCTCGAATCTCGAATGAGAATCACACACACACATATATATATATATATATATATATATATATATATATACATATATATATCTTCTTTATATATATAATTCTTCTGTACGTGTGTTTGGTTCCTACTTCCTTCGAAACGGCTGCACCGATTGAGATGAAATTTTGTGTGTATATTTGTGTTGGTCCTTGGAAGGTTTTTAAATACAATTGGACCCGGTAGGTGGCGTCGTTATCGTGTTTTTGTTAAAAAACGAATCTGCTGAACAATTCTGTATTATTCTGTATATATATATATATATATATATATATATATATATATATATATATATATATTGTGGACTATCTTACACTTAGGTACACAAATCTACCTAGTCCCACACTAAGCAAAACTTGTACTATGGGTACTAGGAGAAGATATATCAAATGTTTATTGCATATCACAGTTGACATGATTAGATACATAGAAAACATCCAAGACTCGGGAACAAATATTCGTGCTCCTCACATAAATATATGCCTTGACTAGGATTCGAACCTGGGACCACCAGGGTCACTATCAACTTGGCTAAAGTGGTCGTCAACGTAAATTTTCTTATTCGCTTTATTCAGGGGTTTTCGATAATGGTCGTTTTTAATTTATACAATAAGGGGCTTCCAATAAATGTGACAGATAAGGATAAACGAAATTTTGCGTTAATTTAACTAAAATAGATTTGATGAAGGATTATAAATAATAGGGATAAAATATAATGATCGTCTGGGTAAGCTTTGGATACTTGAAGCCTTGAAGGGCAAACCGTCCAGAAATAGACTGAAGCCCCTCTAGGCCCCGTCCGCTTAGCGTTTCTTTAGGTTATATATTTGTATTTATATTATTGTACTTATATAAAAAATCAATTATCGTCATGAAAATTAAGTAAAATAACATTTTTTAATCTGACTACATAAAGTGTACGTTACAGTCACATACCATCATCATCATCATCATCATATCAGCCGAAAGACGTCCACTGCTGGACATAGGCCTCCCCCAAAGAGTGCCACAATGACCGGTCTAAGGACCGGTGACCGGTTAAGTGGCAGTGGGCGGGGCACATTGCACGTAGAAGAACCGATGGCCGTTGGGGCCGAAAGATCCTCGAGTGGCGACCACGGACCGGAAGGCGCAGCGTGGGTAGACCCCCCACAAGGTGGACTGATGACCTGGTAAAGGTCGCGGGAGTCCGCTGGATGCGGGTGGCGCAAGACAGTCACATACGTCTCACTTTAATTACTGACACTGACTCGTACGCGATTTTGACGGGAGTCACCTTTTGCTGACAGGCCCACAGACGTGGTTCGGCACTCACTGGAAAAGGTATGAAAAACAATGCTGGGCGGCGCAGGGACTGGACTCGGCGCGGTGTACTGGAGGTCATCTTAATTTTAAGTTTTGTCATGAACTAGAACTACACGCACTTATACTTCGAGCAAAAACGTTGTGCATACCTACCTGGTTTTGGAAAAGTCAGCCCAAAAAGTGGTCTACCACTTTTGAACCTCATTATACATAGGTAAGTATAAAAGACTCGCAAAGTGGAAAATAGGAAAACCACTTTCTTGGACGACTATAGTCAGCGTTACACTTTGTGCTGATTAGCAGCGGTGGGCCGGAAAGAGACAAAACCTAATTCTATAATTTCGATGAAGAAGTATTATTTGAAAAAAGTATATTCTTAAATACCTTATTTTTTCTCATATTGTCATACTTATTAGGTATAGTTCTAAAATCTAAATTCTATCTAATTACTACTACTTTCCTCCTTCCGAAAATCCACCTATACGAAGCCAGAGATCAAACGAGAGCCACAGAGAGCTTTCTTCAATTTGTTGGAACGTGTTCTGTTATCGATTCTAAGTAGGTAGTCAACTTTTTTTCGAATATCATCCATACACAGACTTTCGACCCTCTTCAGCTTTATTATATGTCTAGCCTAGTTATATGCCGATCAGTAGAGGATCAACGCCAAGGGATATGTTGCAAAAGGTGGCGGAGAAGATTTTTTTTTTTAAATTGTGCATAAGGATGCTACTGACTATATATCAAAAATGGTAGCACGACATATCTCGGGACAACTTTTGGCAGCTACTTAAGCGAGCTTTTTTTCGGTTTATCGCTCATATATTCTATACGAAGCATCCTAGCGTAAAGTTACCTACGAGCAAGTTAAAGAATATTAAATTCTGCGTCTAATGAGCATAAACACGTAATAATTCGGTCAAGCGATATAGTAGAAAACCTTTGTCAAAAAATGAAGTTTTCCCGAACTTGGACAAAACTTCAATATAGTGATTTTTAAGCATCTGCGCAACGGCTTGACGGATCGTGGTGAAACTTGATATACAACGAGTTTATAGCCTAGATTAACATATAGGATACTTTTCATCCCGAAAACCATCCCGGGAAGGAATGAAATAAGGAGTGGAAGTTTACGCAGACAAAGTCGCGGGAAACAGCTGCTCGATGATTATAATGCTGATGTAGCTATGTTATCTATAAATTCTTAGTATTAAAGCGTTATACGCCAGGATAAATTCAAAATTCAAACGCAGATTACTTAAAAATCACTTTGTTGAAATTTGGTCCAAGTTCTGGAATACATCGTTTTTTGACAAAGGTTTTCTACGCTATCGCTTGATCGATTTATTACGTGTTTATGCTCATTAGACGCAGAATTTAATATTCTTTAACTTGCTCGTAGGTAACTTTACGCTAGGATGCTTCGTATAGAATATATGAGCGATAAACCGAAAAAAAGCTCGCTTAAGTAGCTGCCAAAAGTTGTCCCGAGATAACGTGGTTTGTTTTAACGGGTCTAACGCGATATTTATGTATTTGCCTTTTTTTTTTTACCGACGTTTCGACTCGGGTTTCACCGGCCGTGGTCGCGGATATGACTGTCGTCTCAGCAAGTTGTCAACGGAGATATGGGTACACAACATTAAAGCAGCAGGGGGGTGCAGAATTTAATGTTCTTTAACTTGCTTCTCGATAATTTTCCGCTAAGACGCTTTGTATAGAACATATGAGCGATAAACCGAAAAAAAGCTAGGTTAAGTAGCTGCCAAAAGTTGTCCCGA
This sequence comes from Cenopis cana, assembly GCA_951800055.1. NCBI lineage: Eukaryota > Metazoa > Arthropoda > Insecta > Lepidoptera > Tortricidae > Cenopis > Cenopis cana. The sequence continues at coordinate 14,100,062 of OX637476.1, read as the reverse complement.
GATATGTCGTGCTACCATTTTTGATATATAGTCAGTAGCATCCTTATGCACAATTTAAAAAAACTAAATCTTCACCACCTTTTGCAAGAGCATAATCCTAGACTGACTGGCCTATTATGTGTCATGTGTGAATTTGACGCACAAATAGAACTAGAATGAAAATGAAAACCCATTGCTTCAAAATGCAGGCTGAGTCGTAGGTAGGTATTGAGTGCTGTTTGAACTGGATTAATCCAGTTACTGGCTTTCAACAGCATTCGGCAGGTTTCGCTCACTAACGGAAGCCTTCGGGTGTTTCCGTGAGCTGTCAGCGTGCACTCACAGATTAAGTCTAAAGCCGTAGCAAAATGGAAATCCTATTTGTTACGAGTATTTGGCTTTTCGGCTAACGGTTTGCTTTTGCTAAGTCAGTTTGTTGCCAATATGCGTCGTGATAAGACGGATTCTATTCTAACTTAGAACCCATTAATGCTGGGCGCCATATGGCACTTCACCTCTTTTTGGAAATGTTAAAAAAAATGATAATAAACCACTTATTAATTATGATGTCTACAACAATATACTTACAAAAAAAAGTGAGACCTAAAATAGTTCAGTTTAGTTTTTAATGTTTATATTGCACTTCTTGTAGGATATTGTTTGAAGAAAAAACATACAATACTAGAGAGGATAAGACGTACATAAAATAATGTTGCCAAGGCATCCTACGAACAATATCACTTCTCGAATTATTCCGATTCAAATAATTTTCCAGTGAACGAAACTTATGAGACGGTTTTGTTAAATTTCGGAATCCTTAACCGCAAAACTTAATTATGTAGCATATTTTATACCAAGAGCTACAAACGGAGTTTCTAAACTTAATTAATTACACAAAAACTTACATTGTTTACTAAATTTTAACTTGCTTAATTTTGGAGAAGAAATAACTTAAAGATCAGTACATTTTTAAATTCACTTTCGTTCACAAATTATTAACAGATTAAAATATATTTTATTTTAAAAACAACTAGTTTTAATATAATTGAGCCTATTCTCTTCTGGTTGCCGGGAAAACACATTGTACACTATTAATTACAGGGTCGCAAAACTCGCGAATAGCCGTGAATACCTATTTAAAATTTACCTATATCGTTCAGATATTTCGGCGCTATGAATATCGCTCCTACAAATACCTAGTCGATTCAATTTCATATCGATCGACCAAACATTCGATATTTAATCGCTCTTTTATAATTCGAAACTATTTAATACAGGATGTTACAAAACGATATAATTATGAAGTTCTTAAGGTAATCGGTAGTTCGGGTTTCTATGACTTTCGTTAGTAATAACCTGCTTACCTCCCTAAATGCTCAATGTACTATTTTAATTAAAAAAAATATATTGGAAAACAAAGGAATGAGAAGCCACCAAAGTCAGCTTTTTTACGAAATTTTGTTCCGGAGAATATTTTTTTACTTCCCAAACATCTATAAACTTAAAGTTTGGTAATCATGTTTGTTATTAGGTACGTATATTGTACCAACAAATACTAGATAGATTTTTTCTTTAAAATTTCCTTATTTTTCCTAGAAGAACCAACTTAACTTTGCGGTCGGTTCGGAACCCTAAATGTGCGAAGTCCGACTCGCACTTGACCGGTTTTTTATAATAATAAATAAATAAATAATAATAAAAATGCTAAACAGTCGGGGCGCAGTTCGCAGTGGAGTGAGACGAGGTAGCAGGCGCGAGTTACGCAACCTAAGCTATTTCGTGACACAGTTTCCATTTTATCCACAGAGTGAAACTAATGGAAGTAATTTTCATGGATTTAACAATGTCTGTGATGATATTCAAAAGCTGGTACCTAATCAGAAAATAAATAAATATTTCTTTGCTAATAGATGCGGGCGCGCTGGCAGCTTAGCCGCGACGCCCGGCGAGAAGCTGCTGGAACTACTGCGGCCGAGCGCTGGCGCACCTCGGCGGCACTCCACCGCCGCGTGCGCGCCCGCGCAACCGCCGCGGCCCTCGGGCTTCGTGTACTGCCCTTCTGACGCGCTGCCCTACTGCCCGCCGTCACGGCTTGCGCCTGCTCGGCCCATACTCAAGGTAGCCACATTAAATCATTACATAATCATTCTTTAGAAGAAGCAATAGCGCACGTTAAGAAGCAGATGACAATGCTTTTTTCTTTGTCCACAGTTGCAACCACCACCGCAAATAATACATCCCGTGCCAGCCGCACCACCACCAGTGCCGCAGCGCACGGCACCACCGGCCCCTTTGCCGGTCCCACCCCCTGCGCCGCCGCGCCGTTCCTCCCCGCAGCCACCGCGCCGCCTGCCACCCCCGACACCTCCTAGACCCGCAGCCACCAGTCCGGCCACTGATCCAAACGGCAACAAGCGGACCATAGCAGTTTCCCCGCAGCCGCGGCTTGACTGCAACCGCAACCCACAACCACAAATCCCAAGGAGGCCCTTGAAAAGCCTACCTGACACACCGTATACGCCGGCGCCAATTCCTACGCAAAACCAGACGATGAAACGGTCTCCTAGTTCGGGATCGAATATAAGTGTGAGACAAGACTCAAACGTGTCTTCGGACTCGTTCAGTCAGACATCGTCACCGTCTTATACAACGAAGACTATGGAAGCGCCTTTGCTGCCCCATCAGCACGTGAACAAAAGTTTGAATGCTAAGATAGCTAGAGGATTGCTGATAAAAGAACAGCAGGAGAAGGAGGCGGGGAACTCGTCTATAACCAAGAGTATGTCGACTCCTGCGTCGCTGCAGACTATTGTGCGATTTCAGAACGGGAGCAATATGTCGCTACAACACCGGGTGAGTCCATTGTCTTCATTTTCAATTACTTTAAAACATTATTTTTGTGGTATTATTAGGGAATATCGGTTGTAGTTGTCTCGTTCTTGTTACAAATGAGATCTGATGATGGGATTGACGAAGAAACCCTTTGATATAATAATCATACGAAGATAGTGCGCCCTCGCCTTTCCACAACCCAATCAGTACAATTGCGCATAGGTTAGGTAGTAGACCGTGGGCCAGGCGCTAAAATCGTTAGTCATTTCCTCTCACACGAAAACTTGTACAGTGGTTAAGAAAGTTTTATTATGTAGGACTATGTACGTCTGCCGCGATTCCGTTGGTGGGTTGAGGAGCAGCAGACTCCCAAAGACGTAAAAAAATGAGTTATTTCCTCTCGACTAAAACAAGTGTTAAATGATTGTTAAGCAAATACCTTAAGGAATAAAATTCGACTTACGGTTGTAGAGTGGCGGAATAACAGTCTGCCAAGCACATGAACATGTAAAAAAAAAAATCAGCCATTTCCTCTGGCTTGAAATTTTGTCAGATGATAGATTATAGATTATTATGAATTATTAATAAATAGTTCATAGTTCATTTATTCAATAAACAATATAAATTGCATTTGAAATTTAAAAAAAATAGTTAAATTAAAAAATACAACAATAATAATAAATAAAATCAATAATCAGAAATTTAAAAATTATTTTTTTAATCTTCAAAATAAATTCGTCTTCCATCCCACTAAAACCTCTGCGGCGTTAACCCTCGCTGCCGTTTAATGGGGGGCATCGTGGGGTCGCTATCATTCTACCACAATGCCCCCCCAGCTGCCCCGACTAGTGCGGGTGCCCCCGGCGCTCATCGTCCGTACAAGTAGAACTCGTTCCATACAAACTTTTACCTCCTTAAGAGATTATTTCCGGGATAAAAAGTATCCGATGTCCTGCCCAGGCACTCTAACTATATCCATAGCAAATTTCATTTAAATCGGTTCAGCGGTTTAATGAAGGCTTGATTGTGAAATAAATGAAATCTAATCTATCTAATCTAAGCGTGGAGAAGTAATAGACTGACAGACAGACTGGTAGATAGACAGATATACTTTCGCATTTATAATAATAGATAGAAAGGAAGTATGGATTTACCATCCAGGTTAGGCGACTTCCTGATTTGTCGGTGCGGAGGCAGTACGATATGAGAAAAGTGTCAAATGTTAGTGTCAGCTGTCAGTCGACGCGATACCATTTTTTACTACGCCCCTACATTTAAATGAGTGCTTCCTGACTGGCGCGGGATGCGCGGTAGCGGGACGATGCGAAGGCAGTACTGCTTCGCTTCTGCGCATGATATTACTACTGCGCAAACGTAATACTGACAGTATTATATCAAGTGGGAATATTTGCGACGTCAGTAAGTTTACGTCAAAGAATAAAATGTCACATATCGATCCCGCCCCGCCAAGTCAGGAAGTCCCCTAAACTCACATAGAGCCATGACATATAGTAAGCGATTGTTGAATTCTAATTAGGTCTGGGGCATCTTGATTGAACAACGTCCGTCCCGGGATCGCCTTCACTGAATGCACTAATGGAAATGTCACAATGCAATGCTTCTCTTTTGTTTACATTGATATATACTGGCTGTACCCGTTCCAGGAAACAGTTTCCTATGGAATTTCATAATTTAATGGGAAGTCTCAAATCTATTTTGAATCGCATTGATGGAAATATCGTGCTTCAGTTGATTGGTTTTGGGGCTTTAATCAGACGGTGGGGAGTTTAGAGATTGAATCTACATTTCAGCCCTGCCATGATATCTAAAATATTGATCTATGTTGCAATCTCCAATTCTCAATTGGGTATATAGGTATTTTAAGAATATTTAAAGTAGTCTGCCACAGCTAAAGCTAAAGCTGTAAGTCGATTTGTCGCGAAATGTGCCCGAAAACTATTTAATTTAGGTAACATTATACTCGTATGCTTTATATACAGTGAAAATCACGGACATAATAATATGCACTACCTATATCGATACAAATATCACTATATGCTCAATTTTATTGTCATATGTAATTGGGTATTTGACACATGTTAATTTATAACATGGTGTCACTTTATGGATAGTAAAGTATCAGAATATCATAATGAATGGAAAATTAAAAACTTATACCAAAATAAAAAAAATATTAAAAATCGAAAATTTTCATCAAAAGGTTTCCGAGGTCTGCACTTCTGATTTAATTGATTTCTATCGTTTCGTTTCCAATAAGAAATATAGTCTATTAGTAAACCAGGCAAAACCTTTGTGTGCCAAACTTAATTCATATCCATTTAAAAGGCGACTTTCTGAACTGTCGGTGTGGAGGCGGTACGATCAGGATACGATATAAGAAATCTGTCAGCTGTCAGTCGAGTCAGTATCTCTTCTTTACTTCGCCCTAAAGCTACTACTACACTTCGCTATGCGTGTTCGCGTTGCGTATTCGCCTCGCTTTCTTTTGCAATAATAAAGAAAGAGATCCAACACGAATATTTGGAAGTGTGGTGCTAGCATTATATTTCATTGAGCTTCCTGACTGTCCGGGATGTGCGGAAGCGGGGCGATACCAGAACCAGATACCACTGAACGGAACTTACTTCCGTGCACTGGGCGATACGAATAGAGTATACTGCCAAGCTATGTGAACGGAATTAGAAGTAGGTACGCATGATATAACTACTGCACAAATATAATACTGACAGTATTTCGTCAAGTAAGGAAAAACATATATTTTTTAGTTTTTCTTTAAAAACTTGTAAACGGTGGCCCATAACAAAAAATAATCCGAGACATGAGTAACCTACATAAAATTCTCTACAATAAAGGTTCTACGCACTTTAAAAACAAAAAATACAGTATTTATGCACTTAACAAGTTCTACACAAGTATCTGGCGGAATTATTTCCGCCAATTGGCAGTTAGTGGTCTTCGTTGCTTGAATCATATAAATGCACCCAGAGATTGGTTATAAATTACTTCACAATGAAAAAATTACGGTGATCAGCCTTTAAAACGTATCATTGTGACTTGACTTGTCACGAAGGAACAACGCTACACAAGCACGTAGATATTTCTTAGTGTTAGCTTTGGAATAGATCTCTATTGATAAGCATACATTCCAAAATTATAGTAAAAACGCATTTATTGTTAAGCGTTAGATGTGCATGGTTCATCTAATGGCGAATTGGCGGCGACTGCTTGTTTATCTTGACGTTAGGAACAGAAGAAGCAACCACGGAGTAAGTTTTGTTTTCATTATTTTAGTAGTTCTGATTTCACGAAGTCAATATTGAAATGGGTGAAAACTTTTTGACTATTAGATTGTCACCAAGTCTAATGAAATTGAAATAAATGGAATAAATAAGTGACCTATGTAAATAGAATAAATAATTTCCTGAAATAAGTGGCAGCTGACGTAAGTGGACGTATATACGATAAAATGAAATGGGAAATGTTCACTGAAATATTGGATTCTTAATGCACGGGCAGGCACTATATACTTTTCAGTGTAATGAAACCTCATGCACAGCGGCGCGTAATTACAGCAAGTGGTATTTAGTAGCTGGGGTGTGGTTTAAGCGATCGAAACCCATTCTACTACGGGTTTCTATCTAACTTAATGCATTGAACTGATTTAAATTCGTAGCGCGCCCAAAGCTACTTCCGTATTAGTAAGCTGTCACTGTCAACTGTATTTATGTGAGTGCTGAGCGGGGTGCGGAAGGTACACTTTTTCCCAAGAATGACACAAAATGTCAATCAACCCAACACAAGGGATACCCACGTTACCTCAATTGACAACATTTCATTTTACCTTAGGTGCTTGAAGCAAAAATCCATTTAGAGATATGGGCTTGCTGGCGTCGATATAAAAAATATTGGATACTATTAATAGTAAGAAGCCATTTTCAGGCTGAATAAGAAAAATCCGTGACATGACTTATGTATCCTATTAAAACAATATAAATTGTCTATGGATGCGACATTGTCAATTTTGACATCGACACTTGTGGGGTGCGCGATATTTTTAGAACCGACTTAGAAAGCCCTTTCATTTCATATCACACACGATAGGATTCAGAACATTTGTTTTTTAAATTCCATACAAAAGAAAGATGTCGTCATAACTCCTCTCCTTTTCGTTTTTTTTCGTCCAACGGGTCAAATTGATATGTCCTAAAGATCAATCGTACCGATTTTGATGCTTTTAACACCATTTGCAGCATCTTTTCGCGTAGCGCCAGGACTATAAGCTTACTCAACACTCAATCACTACGTACATACGCCCTTTCAGAACGCGGCAGTTTTAGATTACAAAAATATGGGGATTCAATGAAAATTACTGAAAATAAAATCTCCTAACTTTTTGAGTACTATTAATTACCTAAATAAAATTAAGGGAAAAATGAAATGTTGTCAAATGGTTAAGAGCGATGGATGAATTTCAGAGGTCGCCGGATCAAATCTCCCCCGGTGCGACAAATCTTTCAATTACTTATCAGTTTTATTGTAAATTCATTAGCGGACGCAAATTCTGGTAATGTTAATCAATTACAGAAATAACTATATACGCTATATCTCCTATTTTGGGCCATTCGGACAAATGCGAACACTTAATTTCCCAATTGGCGGCTCTCGACAACGCGTCTGAGTGAGGGCTCCACTCTCGCCGGTCGTCGCTCGCCAGTTATAGAGGGAGAGCATGCATGCGCTTTATGTAGGGTGGTGGTGTGTGTGGGTTTACACCAAACAAACCAGCATTTTAGATATTATATAATAAAAAAAATGTTTTTTTTTTTTAATAACACGATGGTTACATATTATAATTTAGGTCCACATAGGTACCTATGGATTCTTGTGACTCCACAGATACCAGCGCCTTAAACTATAAGGTCGTATACGACTAAATGGTATTTATCGGTTTAAATAAGAATTCTAAGCTATTTTATAAAATCCAATTAGCCTTTTGAAGTGTTTCTTTAGATGATTCTATATTAGAAAACTAAGAGGCTTTAACAAGTGCCGTTTGTCTGTAAAATGCGAATCTGTTTAAATTATGGTATTTTTGACGAAGAAAAAGTCTATTACAAAAGTTATTCAATCGTATAAAGCACTTAGCAAATTTAAGCTAAAGGTATCATTGATCAACGTGGATCAATTTCGCTTTCATCAGTTGCTTGCTTGCTAAGAAAAATGGAAATCCCTGCAACCAATATTTTCAATTCGTCGTCTTTGCAGGGCTCTCACTCTCATCTCATCATAGCGCATCTTCGAGAGCGTTAAGATACCTTCCTTGTTAACGTGGTTCGCGCAAAGGCATTTGCGCGAGATGCTCGTCAGGATGTCTAGGTAGAAGCCCAATGCGTTTGTCAAGCGTGCACGGTATGCCGCTCTGTGCGTATACAGGCTAATACTTAGTTATTCTGCTCTTTAGATAGTATCGTGTACTTTTTGTGCGACGTCTATGCCTAATTTACAACGGATCCGGTCACAACTGCCTATGATTTACGTTCAAATTCTAAAACTTTAACTATCTGTCTACTGTTCACTGGTACATTTAATTACACAACTGGTCTGGTCTTAATAAGATTAAGTTTGAAGTTTGTTCTTGGAATACCTAAATGTAGTCTGGGATAAAATATTGACTAATAGAAGGAAATATTAGAGAACATCTGCTATCAAATAGAAGTAAGTTCAAATCCTAATAAACTAATATTATGGATCAATCACGCAAAAATGGGAGATAATAATGCTTTTATATAACTCTCTAATCTGTTTTTTAATTTTTTATAATTGAGGCTTTATAAACAAGGATCAATTCAAAATTCTAATGCAGATGTTTCTAAATCACTATAGGTAATGTAGTTTTGTCCAAGTTGGGCAAAACTTAGTTTATTGACGAAGGTTTTCTACTATATTTGTTAGGTTTTTATATTTATTAGACGCATAATTTCATGTTCTTTAACTTGCTAGTAGGTAACTTTACGCTGGGATCCATCGTATAAATATATGTAATTTATGAGCAAGAAACCGAAAAAAGTCCGAATATTTCGAGGTTTCGTAGCTGTCAAAAGTTGTCCCGAAATATCTCGTGCTACCATTTTTGATATAACTACTCAGTAGCATCCATAATATACGTATACAATAAAAAAGAAAATCTTCTACTTACACCACATTTTGCAAGAGCGCCACCTTTTACTGACTGGCGTATATTGGCGTAATTTCGTTGACACAAATAAAAGTGTCGTACTTTTATTTGTCTCGACGAAATTACCAATTTTGTGCGTTAAACTTCATTGGCGACTAATTTGTAAACACTTAACCAGTTTTATGTCGGAACGGAACCCATTTGAAGCTCGTCAAAGTGAAAGGACACTATGTTGCAATTGGTAATTTCTATGCTAATGATATTAGGGTACCGCTATGGAAATTAGGATAACTATTCTAATAATCCTAATCCTAATAATATTATAAACGTGATTGTTTGTGCCGATTCACGATGGATGTTGGATCTATGTTTTCCTCTTAATTTTAAAAATGACGGAATGATTTCTATGGAATGTAGTTCAGACCTCAGAATAACACATTAAACACAGACTATAATGTACTTCAAAACTAGTCTCCTTAGGGGGTTAAAAGATGGTGGGAATTTATTATGGGGGAAAAAAAATATAAGAAAGAAATTGAAATTATCCCTCTTCATTAAAGTTAAAAAAACTCTTTTCGTGAAAAGTGGGTTGAATGTTTTTATGGGCAACCTTTGATTTTATTAGTATGTAAAAACGCGTTTAAATTTCGTTTTTAAATAATAATGAATGAGACAAAAGTATAATAATAGATTATCTGCGGAACCCTCAGATAATATCCCATGTACTCGTAATTTTCCAAGTTTTGTTAGACACTTCACTTGGTAGATAATTAAGAGACTCGTGCTAACTCGAAGTAAATAATAGTACTCGGGAAGGTTTTTAAACAGTTTAACAGTAAAACAAGGACGTGCCAGCCCTTCAAACGATTAGTAATTCGTACTTTATAGAGTTCTTTACCAGTTTCTAAGTATTACTTATAATAGATTAATACAAGTAGTACTAAGTCGAAGTTTTCGAATTAAAACATGGTTGCTGTTTGAAATGTTCCCTTTCTATAAACACTAGACTTATGTACATGGCAATTACCGGGAAAATATTATATAGTGTAGTAAGGATTGCATGCCGAGTGCGTTTAGTAATACGAAGCAGGTGATCCCTATTACGACCGAAGTATTATGTACTGTACATCTCATTGTCATCGACTGTACCATAGTAGATGATATTATTTTTTATCGAGATTTTGATTCTACTATTTTGTCTGCGTAATTGGTTTCTTATTGTATAACTCGTAAGTATAAGTAACGGTTACTTACAGAGCTAAGACATGGCGAACCTGTAAGGTTTCCTTGTTTACTACGGAACCCTAAAAGTCCTAAACAAAACACAATTTTCAAAAGACACTTAGAGATATTGTGGTCGTCCTACCCCTATTGGGAGTTTATGTACGTTATGTAAATAACTCCCAACTATCTACAAATACATCTTATTTTCCAGAGCGCCGTTCTTCTAAACTTTGTATCGAAGCCCGCATTATTAAAAACTACACCGCTGTACACACGACACACCCGCCCCAAGTAAACAGCAATATGGGGATGTAGCGTGGACCCCGTCTGTGTGGACATGCCCTAATAATGGAGTCTTACGCAAGGCAAACATGTAGACAACAGATATAAGAAATCGAATTTTCTAGGAACGGTATATTGTATTTTTTACAGACTTCATATTTTATTGGAATTTGGCCTATCGAGGTGTTCCATGTTAGTGTTAGTATCATATTACCTTTTAACCCGCGACTTCGTCCACGTAAACTTTTACTCGCCATTTTGCCCCTTCGAGGGATAAAATGTTAGTATTTGAAAGGCCAATTATTTACAGTGTATTAACCGTGGTACCACGGCTTTTGTACCATGGGGGACCACGGGTAATTTTTTTTCCCCGTAGACCCTTCTGCTCCAGTTTTAAGTTATCTTTTTGAATACGAAACTTTCCGTGGGCCCACGGGTCATTCCTCGGAGAAAAAAAATCCCCGTAGTTCCACTGCAATAGACATGTCAATATAGAGTACGGAATTCGTGATCATGGACGTTTTAAAGAAATAAGGACTCAAACGCAAAGAAATTGTCTTAGAGGGTCACCCTAAGGCAGGTCGGTGTAGGTACGACGACGAGCGAAGCGAGGAAGAGTGTTAGTAGTATTGCGACCCAAGCGCGCGAGCCGAGCGAGCCGTGAGCGTGCCGCGGCAGCGGCCGGCGAAGCGCCAGAAACGAACTTTTTTTTAGCCCATAATCTTCTAATCTGCAAAATATGACATGGTCAACGGGTAAAATACAGTTCTTTTCAATTACCCGTGGTTCCATTTTGGTGCAGTGGGTCTACGGGGAAAAAAAATTACCCGTGGTCCCCCGTGGTACAAAAGCCGTGGTACCACGGGTAATACACGTTATTTACTAACACTACCGACATATTGCGACATACGAGGAGTTATATAATCGTATTGATTGTAAAAACGGCTTTGCAGCTCAAGCCCATGTACAAGTATTAAGTAAATAAATAGAAGCACAAAGTTTATCTACTACACCCCTAAGGGCTGTACTTATTTACCTTCACTGATCGACATCCGTGAAGGGCGTTCTAATGAGTTCCCCTCCTAATCAACGCCGTGGCGGACTTTAACCGATGTGTTAGTACGTAACTAAATAAGTAGCTCTAGTATAAGTTTTTTCGAAACATTAACTAAATCGAACGCGTTTGCGTTTTGTCTCAAAATGTATGAAAGTGGTATAAAAACGTGAACAGCGCCTCTGGTGGTCACTAGTGGAAAATAAAACAGCGAGTGTAACATTTGTTGCTAACCGATGAACGCGCGTATTTCAAACCCGGTGAGAGCGTTTTCATACATTTTGAGACAAAACGCAAACGCGTTCGAATTAGTTAATGTTTCGAAAAAACTTATACTAGAGCCAAAGAACAGTTTCCGAACACAGCAGAAACAGTGCGGAGTGATGAACTAAGCCAGGGCTGCTACCGCGATGGGCATTCGAAATTTCTCTGTCACACTTATGTGCAAACTTGTAAGTGTGACAGAGAGGGCAAACTTCATTTGTGATTCGCGGTAGCACTCCAGGGATTCACTAAGGGTCTTGCTTACCAAGGGCGGTAAAACAAAGAATGTCTTAGATCGCAGCTATTTGACGCCCGAGCCGAAGGCAAGGGCAATAAATATGGTATGTGAGGCTTTCTTAATTACCGCCCGTGGTTAGTACAAAAATTGTATGTCTTCCCCTGGCCAGGAAGTGGGATATTCCGCCGGCGGAGCGTGCGGTAATTGCCACTTTATGACCAGGTGTGACATAAAATCTGATTGTAAGGCAAGCTTGACAAGTTTCTGCTTTAAAGCTTGGTCACTGCGCGCCAAAATGTATGAAACCGTCCCGCTCGCGTCGCGCAGCCTGTGTGGCATCGCTAACCTGTTAGCATAAATTCCGGCGCGCTGCGGTCGCGTCGCGCGGACGTCGCGCAACGCTGTGTGACCAAGCCTTTACAGCCTGATCATCCGTGTTAGCGCAGCCTACCCTAAGAGACCAATGCCCCGGGGCACGTGTCACTGGCAACTTCTGACTAGATCTGAGTTTTTTCTCTTTGTCTGAACTTAAGTGACTTCGAGTCGAGTTTTATCTGATGCTTAAAAATAACATACAGATGTAACGTATCCCCAATTTTGGCCTATGGTTTTGAAAAGAAGAATACACGTCTCTCTATGTCATATGACATAGAGAGACGTGAAATCATCCTCGTCCTTGGGATGTCTTTCAATTAAGATAGATGTGTGTAAATATAGTATGTAAAGTATGTAACTAATCACAGTTTACATGAACAGATGCTGCGCGACATGAGGGGCGTCAACAGCGAAGGCTCCCCGCACAAGTTCCGAGTGATGCAGCTGGCTCTCAACGCTGTGGCGCTCCTGGCTATCACTGGGGCGCTGTTCGCATACTTCAGGGCCAACCCCGCCGTGCAGGTAAATCATCATCCTCCTAGCGTTATCCCAGCACAGTTGCATCCTGATGGATGCCTGGGGTCCGCTACCTAATCCCAAGATTTGGCGTAGGCACTAGTTTTTACGGAAGCGACTGCCATCTGACCTTCCAACCCCGAGGGGAAACTAGTCCTTATTGGGATTAGGCTTTGTCAAGTGAGTGGGCAACTTGACTGTTAGAAGTTCTCAAGCCGCCCGAAGGCCTCCAACTTGCCTTAACGACTGCTGCCATAGACAGCAGTCGGGATCAACGGCTTAACGTGCCTTCCAAAGCACGGGAGCGCTCAGTTAGTCACCACTCAAAGCGGTCACCCATCCAACTACTGACCGCTGCCCACGTTGCTTAACCTTGTATACCGCACGCGGTACGCAGGCGCCGCTGGGCCACGAGCGCTCCTGCGCTCCCGCCGTGCAGGTAAATACAATATTTAAATAAATATTTGTGGACAATTTTGCACAAGTCGACGTAGTCCCAAACTTAGCAAAGCTTGTAACTATGGGTAGGTATTAGGCGACGATATACTTATATAGATACAATACAATACAATATAAATACACTTAATTGTACACGTTAAAGAAGAGCAGATGTGAAGCTTAAGGTGGGTCGCTTTCCATACAAAATGTATTTTGACATTCGCAGGCTAAGGCGACTTCCTGACTTGGCGGGGCGGGATCGATATTTGACATTTTCTTCTTTGACGTAAACTTACTGACGTCGAAAAGATTCTCACTTGACATAATACTGTCAGTATTACGTTTGCGCAGTAGTAATATCATGCGCAGAAGCGAAGCAGTACCACCTTCGCATCGTCCCGCTACCGCGCATACCGCGCCAGTCAGGAAGCACTCATTTAAATGTAGGGGCGTAGTAAAAAATGGTACCGAGTCGACTGACAGCTGACACTGACATTTGACACTTTTCCCATATCGTACTGCCTCCGCACCGACAAATGGAGCAGGAAGTCGCCTTACGGTAAAGGCGCGGTATTTTAATCAACTTATCTAACAAACTTTGCCCCTTTCCTAGAATAAACTTGTATAAACTAGAATAATTTGATAAATTAGTTTGTCACGTGAATATCACGTGACATCAATTTTTTCAAATTATTTAACCTTTGTCTTATAGCTAAAGTGCGATATTTTCCACACAACCTTTAGATAAACTTGTTGTATATTAAAAAGGGGTCAGAAGCGCACTTGCTGTGCATGCATGACAACTAAAGATGGGATATGTAGGGGAATTTATGTAGGTACCTTAATTTAATAAACTGTGCGCATTAAACTGTTAATATTTTGCATGTCATAAGTACGTAATGGCTATTTAAGGAGGTACTGAATATTTTTTATTACCTAAGACCACGACAACCCTTTTTCTTGCAAAATAAAGTACTCATTTGTATTTTTGATTGTTTTACGTTGTAAGCCGCTCACTATTATTAAATGCAATCCATTTTCAGCTTTCCAGCCACACGGGATGGAACCCTCTCCGAGAATGGCTTTTTAGACAAATCTCGTGAAATATCTGACTGTGTGCAGGTTTATCAAATTTCCTCTTGTCAGTACCTAGATGAGGTAAAATACCATCATATTAACTTAATCGTGTCTTTTAATAAGGGAACAAATAAAATGATCACCTAAATTACTTTTGATATCATCAAATTTTCGAACCCTAAAATAAGGTTGAACACTCAAAAAAATTTATCGATCAGCAATTCCGAGTCACCAAAAAAATTCTACCTATTTTTGCAGCATTTGCACCTATTTTACTTATTGTGTTCCTATAAATTTATAATCGCATCAAAAAAATTGTCAAGTACCACCAAAAACACTAAACTACCACCTAATCTCATGCACCTTTTTTCATTAGAATTACATCCAAATATTATACACATCGCATGCTACATTTTAGTAAACAGTTTCAAATTAATTGTTTTTAGCACTATAAATATTTTAGTCATTTCCAAAATGTTATAAATTAGAAAGTAAAATTCTAAATTAATTTAAAAAGCAACGCGCAATGTGGCCGTGTGAAATAATAACACGTATACTGCTATCTCACTCAATCAAATACAAAGAGTTGTCTGAAGCATAAAACCTATTGATATGTCGTTAGAGTGAAAGGTACCTATTGCTGTTTCATTCTAACTACCTATTGCTGATGGTATACAAACTGCAAGAAGTTTTATTAATAATTTTTTAATGCGTTGACGTGAGCGCGTTTGATTGAAAACTTTTATTTGAAAATGAGTTTTGTTGATTTATTAAATTGTTAGTTTGTTATGAAAATGGATAAAGGTCCTCAAATGAGTTTATTTTATTAATTTAGATAGACTTTCGTGGAAAAATTAAAGGAAGTTAATAGGTAGAAATAGGGTCCCTAGGCCAGTTGGCGGCCTCTTAGCAGAGTTGCGCACTTTAGACAAGTAAAAAAATATGAAACCTATATGCATACTGGATGGCAGTCATATAAATAAGTCTTGAGTATTGTCAAGATGCGTACTTAACAATAAAAGTTAGTACTTTCATCCGTAAACTTGGGAAAAAAGTAGAAAATGTGACAAAATAGCGAATGCGGCAGATAGCGGCCGCCTACGCCAGTTTACGGCCCCCTGTGAGCTAGTTTGCGGCCCCCTTAAATATGGTACTAGAATGATTATATAATATAATTTTTAATAAGTTTTTTATATCAAAGGCGCATAATTATGTGGTGCAAATATTTTTAAATATTGGTTCCGGTTCCGGAAACGTTGGAGGAAGTGGTCTTAGGAGACCTTCCCTTAATTTCGAATTAAAGAAGATTCTCATTTATAGATTTTGGAAAAAAAAACATACAGGGTGCGAGAAAAAGGTCATTTCTGACAAACCTTTTTTTTATACCTATCAATCCCATTCCTGTCTAGGATCAAAAGCTTGTATGCTACTAAAAAAAATCGAAGAAAAATTTTCTCATACAAATTGTATGAAAATGAAAACTTATTTCCACATGCTATTTTTTTATTCCAATCGATTCCATCCTATCCATTATCAATAGGTTCCTAGGGGTCAACTTCCGGTAATGTACTAAAATGCCACAAAATAAATGTATGGAAAGATAATTAATATTTTTTCCCATACATTTACTATGGAGAAAAAGTGAAATTTTATTCACATTTTTCTATCTTCCTGTTCTGTCCTGTTTTCATTTAAGGAACATAATACTATAAGAAAAAAATACGGTAACAGCATTCAAAATATCAAGAAATTTACTGATAGGTACTTTAATTATTTTAAGACCTTATATGTAACGTATTCTAGCAAATAAATATTTCAATTTCTATTTCTAAAAACGGGGATTATGATGAGAATAAAATTTCACTATTTCTCCGTAGTAAATGTATGGGAAAAATATTAATTATCTATCCATACATTTATTTTGTGTCATTTTAGTACATTACCGGAAGTTGACCCCTAGGAACCTATTGATAATGGATAGGATGGAATCGATTGGCATAAAAAAATAGCATGTGAAAAATAAGTTTTTATTTTCATACAATTTGTATGAGAAAATTTATCCAATATTTTTTTAGGTAGCATACAAGCTGTTGATCCTAGACAGGAATGGGAACGACAAGCATCAAAAAAAAAGTTTGTCAAGAATGACCTTTTTCTAGCACCCTGTATGTTTTTTTTTCCAAAATCTATAAATGAGAAGTTTTCCTCGATTTATGGATTTTCTAGCCTGAAATTTAACTTTTGATCCTGTATTGGAATGGGATCGATTGGCATCAAAAAAAAAGTTTGTCAAAAAGAATAACAATAAGCTAAAACTTACTAACACTATGATCCAAGTTGGTCGAGAAATAAACTATTTATTATTTATTTATATTTATAAAAATGACCTTTTTGGCGAGACGTGCCCACACGAAACACATGAAAGAGGATTTAATATATGGATGTAGATAAAGTAGTGTATGCAACTGTACATACTTAGGCATTAAAACACTCGTGTGACCTTATTATGAAACACTCGTGTTTTAATGCCCCTCATTATGTACCAGTTGCATAAACTTTATTCCACATTTCATTATGTAACATCTCTAAATCTATGGTCTTTATAGTGGGGCCGCAAACTGACCTTTTCGGTAATTGTGTATACCAGATACCGGCCACCACAATTTTTTGATAAGAAAGTTTTAAAAATACCAAAATCTAATGAAATCATATCAAAAACTTAATTATTTAACTGATCAAACAAGAAATTTATGAATGAAACGAAAATTAAGTAACATTAATTAGCTTTCAATGTCAGCTGTCTCTTTATTTTTTGTACAGATTCACTATAATTCCACGCTTCGCACGCACTACGGATTCAATGCGGGAATTGTAACGTTTTATCTTGTTGAAGATCAATCTTTTAGTTACAAAATTATATAGATTCTTATAGCATTTCTAATCAAGTTTAGCTTACGGTTTACACTTTTTCTTAAATTAGTTTATAATTGTTATTATCTTTAATTGAAGGAACCTAGTCGGCCAGGGGGCCGCAAACTGCCGCAGGCCGCGTAACTGGCCTAGCGACCCTAGGTATAGGTAGGTTTAGGTTATGTTAGTTTTGCATCGGCCCGAAGGGCCAAAACAACTCAAAATAGGAGCTCCGCGCCAGCGGAGTTCCGTCAATACTGTTCCAATGTCCACTAGTTTGAAATAAAAATAGATGTCATAGAAAAATACTACTACCTAGGCAATTTGACGATTATCAGTGAATAGAGTAGAGGCAAAAACATCTGAGAACAAATAAGTAGCTGAATGCGACCAGTAAGGAAAGCACTGTTGAAAATATATTTAATTAAATTATATTATGTACGTGTCTCATTAAAGTTACAGAAATTTTGAAGCTTCTATAAAATAAAATCATTTAGCGCTGTCTTGCTCGCACGCGGTGCGACGTGCGAGCGAGACGGACCGTATATGGAAAACCGCATCAGTGTGCTAGCAATGAGGTTAGACTAGAACGGAACTGCTTTGCGCGTCGGGGGTTAAAAAACAATTGCCGCGTGAAATTTGGTGATCATGTAGTATTTCTGGGTATCGAAAGAATTATTTGGGTGTAAATAATTTTAATAGGATTACGAGCCCTGTAATATTTGGATGTAAATTATATGAAATTTGGTGTTTGAAATTAGGTGATCATTAAGTATTTTTGGGTAGTGACTAATTTATTTGGTAACCATTTAATTTAATAGGTTATCGACATGTTACTTCTTTGAATTGCACTTTATATTTAAAAGGAGTTGAAAATTTGGTGCGAATCTAGTATTTTTGGTAATCAATGTAATTTTTTAGAGCATCATTCGGCAACTAATTTGGTGGTTCGTTAAATGCTACCCTTTTAATAATGCGTTGTTTTAGTAGGGTGAGGAAAAAAAGGAAAATATAGACTCGACTTTGGATTTATTTTCTATCGAGAAAATTTTAAGCAATCATTATTATTATTATTATTTAATTTTTATTATTAAAACAGAGAACAATAAAAAACTTAGGCTATTACAGTTCCCTGCAAAACTGTTTTAACAGTTTGTCTGCAGGTGCGAGTCTTGTCAGTACCACAATCATATAGTCAAGAATCATATATCTGAAAATCAGCCCCTACTGTTTGCTAGTCTGGGCAGGACAGCGTTTCAAAGTCTCCAAATTTCTCAGTGTAGCGCCTTTATACCTATGTTTTCATATAACATTACAAATAAGTTTTAGAAGATATTTTCATAAACTCATTTATACTTCCATAAAAGAGAAACAAAGGAAATACACGTTTCTTTTTACAAATATTTCCACAATATGCTGCCCTAAATTGGGTTGCCAATGCCCACGGCATTCTAAAACGGCCAAGAAACTTTAGTAAAGCATTCAAAATATCATACCTTTATAATTTAAACTTGTGTTCCAATCTGGATTGTATTGCGAAAGTTTTTCTTAAATGAAAAGAACCCCTCTCGGTACAAAGGCTGAATTATGGCTGCTGCCTCTTGACAAATTCTCGGCACCAGGGTTTCTTTGTGCCTTTGTTTCTATTGCATGTGAAGAGAATGCTAAGTGTGAAAATTATACATAACTTGGAATTGTATGAAATGGACCGGGTTTTTAGGGTTCCGTACCTCGAAAGGAACTGTCTCTCGAAAGTCTGACTCGCACTTGGCGGGTTTTTTTTAAAGGGAGCTTGCTATACGTGTAATTGTAATGTATCATTACCTACATATAATAATTGACAATACTACACTACAATGTATGCGCTAAACACAAAAACTACAGAATGGATCATCATCATCATCATCATCATCAGCCGAAAGACGTCCACTGGTGGACATAGCCTCCCCTAAAGAGTGCCACAATGACCGGTCTTGCGCCACCCGCATCCAGCGGACTCCCGCGACCTTTACCAGGTCATCAGTTCACCTTGTGGGGGTCTACCCACGCTGCGCCTTCCGGTCCGTGGTCGCCACTCGAGAACCTTTCGGCCCCTCTAGCACAACATGCATTCCGTATCTACTCGCGCGCGAGATAAGCTACCTGTCACTTTTTGACAGCATTAATCGGACAGTGACAGGTAGCCTATCTCGCGCGCGAGTAGAGACGAGATGCATGTTATGCTAGCCCCACAGTGGCGGTGCGTCAAAAATATTCTTAGGGAAGCCGGAAATAAATTGCCTTTCTGAACTGAAAGAACTGGACTGGCTGAAAATAACACAAGCCGGTGGGAATCGAGTTGTGTGGACGCTCCGCCACTGACAGTGACCCTAACGTACTGACACCTATCATTAAAATGATTGCCAGTGTATGAAATTAGATCTAATGAAATTCCGCAACATCAAGTTGATAACAGTAAATCTGCCTTTTCGAAATAATGTTCATATTTGCTTCTAAAGTACAAGTCAATGTTAAAAAAATAGTACGATGGAATTATTTATTACATTAATCAAGTGCCAGAGGTTCACTGAAGCTCTATTCCCTAGGTAAGGCGGGGAAAAACACACAATTTTTTTTAAAAGGTTGGTGTAAGGCTAATAACAGTAAAGACATAATAGGATTGTGGTATTCTTGCTCCGTTGATGGTCTTACCCCACCTTGCCTTATGTGTGGTTCAATTCACTCGACAGTATTCGATTAAGTTCGCATCCGTGAAAGTTGACTGGCTTATAATGTTACTCTGGAGATACATGATCAGATTAAGTAAACCCAACCTTTGTCAATTTGAAAAACGTCGTATGTACATCAGTTACTTGTACGCATATATGTCGTTTATCGAAGGTAATACTGGGGGAAAAAATTCCTGAACGAAACGAGACAAATATTCGGTGAGTGCACACTATTCGACCTTTAGTTCAAAGGCGGATGTTCCGCTAGATTTGTGAGGCGGACGCGTCCAATCTGTAGTCACCAGGATTTTTTTTTTGAATCAGGCAACAAGGCCAATATTTACATATACCTTACAGACTAACATACATATCTATAAAATACTTAAAAACTAGCACAAATAAACTTTACTGCGATGTGTTACGCAACGTCGAGGCAAGGCGTCAGGTAACCGACCGCGAAAACGCTGGAACTTGACTCCCTTCGGCCAAAATTCTTCCTTGGTGAAGGTCGGTGTTCTGTTGGAATTCTCACAACGAAGGAATTAAAATTCACATTGTGGCGAGACTCCAACTTCACGACCCTCAGGTTGAATCCGGTCTTGACGCGCCTCGGTCCTCTGCCTTCGTGGTGTAATGTAGCCGGGACACGTAAAGCTGCGTCGATTATGTATGAATCACTGCCACGATATTGAGTATTATATTAATTAACTTATTGCACAATACGTACAAATGTCTGACTTAATACCATAAGGCATTCTCTACCAGTCAACCATTTGGCTAAACAGAAACAATCTCACCAATCACAATACTTATACACCATATACACGATGGGAAATTTTGTGACAGACGACGGACGGACGGACGCCTGGGCAACACCAATAAGTATAGGGTTTCGTTTTGACCCTTCGGGTACGGAACCCTAACTAGACTTTACTGGGATTAGACCACCCCATGATGTTTTCTTTTTATCTTCTGAAAAATACAGTGGTACTAGTCGGGGTTCAAACCTACGATCTCCAGATAGGACCGTACTCGGCTAAAATACTGGCTTAGTGGTCAAGAACACCACACTTCGCCGTATTCGTGCAAATATTCGTGCTGCATCTCTTTCTATAATACTGCAAAATAAAGGCAGGCGAATACGCAACGCGAACACGCATAGCGAAGTTTGGTAGCGGCCTAAGTTTATAAAATTTCAGCTAATTTAATTTCTGTGTCCCATGACAATAAAACAACAGACGGTAGCGTCATAAAAATGTCTACATAAGTACATACCACATACACATTTTGCCTGAAGCAGTAATAAGATGCGCCTAAAAAGGCTCCAAGGGCCTTAATTACCGCATATCTGAGAACATTTTTGCTTAGGGACAGCTATTCTTATGCCGGAATGTCGGCGCGGAAATAACATAAGCCCGGGGCTCTTTAATTTAATTTAGCTTAGATTTTTTTCGGTCTATTACGGTTTCGTTGGACTAGTTGTCGGCAGGGATTTAAACGAACACGCATTTTTCATTTTGACCCAGTTTTTAAGTGAGTATAACTAAATGTCATTATATGTATTTTGTGTAGGTTGCTATTGCCACTTAACGATACACTCCCAGCAGGATAAATGCGTCAACTGTTTGAATGCGCGGTAGTTTATATCAGCAATCACTGTTTGTAGAGGAAAAATAAATGAGGTTTGATATAAAAACACTGCAGGACCTACTTTTTTAGAATGAGCCACACCGCTGCTTAAACTACGCTTTACGCAGCGTAAACGCAGTGACGTGAGGCCGAGAGTAATGAGGGAAAACATTACGTAAGTCATGTCACTGCGTTTCCGGTGCGTCAGCGAATACGCTGAAAATATTCAGGAGCGCTCGTGGCCCAGCAGCACCTACTACTGCGTACGGTACGAGTATGTGATATTAAGAAATAACAGCTGGACTCGGTTCTTGGATGGGTGCGCTTTGAGTTTTTACTAACTAAGCGCTTCCGTGCTTTGGAAGGCACGTTACGCCGTTGATCCCGGCTGCTATCTAAGACTGCAATAGTTAAACCAAGATAGAGGACTTCGGGCGGCTTGAGAACTTCTAACAGTCAAGTGGCCCATGCACTTACTTGACAAAGGGGTGTCGAAGTTGCACCACGTTCGTGGAGTACCCACCGCTACCCTGCCACGTGACCCCGGGGTGGTGCTAAAAGTGCAACAAACTGGCAACCGTACTGTATTCTTTGCCACGGTTCGAAATAATTATAAAATAAATAAATAAATAAGCGTAATTCGTGCAGCGGTGTGGTATATGTATATCCTTTTAACGAATCTTCTTTTTCCAGTACGTGTCGCAAGCGGTGAACCGGAGCACGTCAGTGACATGGCCGGCGCCCACCGAGCCCCCCGGCTCCCGGAACCCGGCGCCAGGTGTCTGTCTGCCGGTCATCGTCAGCTTTTGCCAGCAGCATCGCATCTCGTACAACTTCACCGTGTTCCCTAATTACATCGGCCATTTTGGACAGAGGGACGCTCAGCAGGTAAATAAGAAATATAAATACTAGTCTGGATTTTCCCCAGGACACTCTCCAACCGCTCATATCGTTTTATTTGGGCCCGGCCTGTTAAACCACAGGCAGATAAAAGAAATACAAGTCTTTATTACCTGAAACAGGATAATTAGACATAATCTGTGGCAGCGAAGTAGAAACAAGATGGCGGCGTTTTATAAGAGCGAGTAGCCTCCGGAAAATCCAAGAGAAACCTCCGGCACCACTACGCGGGAGGTTATGGCGGTGTTAGCACAGCTTTGCAGTGCACATGTTTTAAAAACAAAAATATCCAACGTTAAACTTGACATCCTAGGGCTCATCTCCGAGTGGTGGGGACTTTTAGTCTACCATCTCCTAAAAACTCCAAAAAAATCCCGAAGTCAAACTTTCAGACATTATTATTGGGGAACGGGACTTAATGGCGTATACAATTAAACCAAAACCTTAGAAAAAGGTAAATTAGTTATAATTGTACGCGATTAAGTCCCGTTCCCCGATAATAATGTGTGAAAAACGTTCAGCTTTCCATCATTCGATTCGACGAATAACGAAGAACATCGATAACACTCACAACGTAAGTAATCTACTTAATAACAGGAATATTACGTGACAATCAAAATCGTTTTCACAAAATTTACGAATTATTCAGGCTTTGGGGTAATTCAACGCTGCTACCCCATCCATCCCAATAAGTACTCGTAAGAAACCACGTAGTTTTATTCTGACTGAACGTTTGTAGCTTTTGAAGGGTTCTTATTAATTAAAAATACTCATTTGTTTCGGCTATTTTCTCCTTAAATTGACACGTATCTTGATATTTTCTCTTCGTTTCTATTTTTTACTTTGTACAAGAGTGGAGTGTTGAATCTGAAAGAGTGGAGTTTTAATGGCTAGAAATATTAAATTAACTTAACTACGTAACCCTATCATCCCCCGATATGGTTGACAGGTATTCGCTACGAAAAAAGGCCTAAAAATTCCATTAATCCAGTAACCTTATCGCCTGAAAGTACGAAGTAGTTTGCATCAAATCCGGTAGTTCTGATTTTTTGCTGACTTGTTTATGATGTTGGCCCAATGAATAATCCAAGTTTGACGTGGAGCGCCAAGCGCAACTTTATCAAAAAAAAACTTTTTTTCAACCCTACTGAACTATTTGCTGATTGTACCTAAAGGTTTTTAAAGTAGACTAAATTTGCTACAATATGAGACTAGAATTGTCGCTGTAGACTCAATAGTTGCCGAGAAAATCCTTTCAAAGTTTGAGAAGCTCGAAAAAATTATGAACTTTAAAAGGCTTATATCTCGGGAACTATTAGGTGTACAGAGACAATCCTAGTGTAATATTGTAGCAAATTTAGCCTACCTAAATTTTTAATACCTGTATAGGAATATATAATATAATAATTTTTAGATACAAAAGATTTTTTTAAAGACAGAATAGATCGGTGTAACCTCATGGTATTATTAAATTTTGGATCAGAAGGGGCGCGTGCCGTCGTGACGCGCTGGCGGCTTAACGCCCCTCAATTAATTGTCGTGGTCGATCAACGTTGTAACATGCTAAATAGGATTGACTGGATAGGTCTAAGCCTGGTTCACTTGTTCTAGCTACACCAATGTTCTCAGGTCCTTTTTTAGGGTTCCGTAGTAAACAAGGAACCCTTATAGTTTCGCCATGTCCGTACTAGAAAGCTGTAATTTGGCATGAGTATACATATCAATATCAATGACGCCGACAAAACGGTAGAATAAAATCTTAAAAAAAATATTTAAGCCATGCCATTGATATCCAGCCATGGACCATTACGACGTAATATGCCTCCAGTAGGCCTTGTTTTACGTGGAGAAAACCTGCGAACCATGTACCCAGACATGGGGGGATGCCTGGGTTATGTGATATTTCTAGCCACTAAAACTCCACGAGGACCGCCATCTGCGCTCTTGTGCGGGGGACTCCAGGATATCATGCTGAACGCACTGCAGCCCCCCTCGCGCTTTTCTGCCTTTTGGCTTGGGCCACCCTCCCTGGGGCTGATAAGCAAGTGCTGCGGCCCTCACCTCATTAAGCACTTAAAACCCCGGTGACCCCCTTAAGTCGCCTTTTACGACAGGCGGGGGAGACCGTAGATCTAATGTAGTCCGAGTCTACACGGCTGACTCCGTAGGCCTAGTAGATGATGGCCGCGAGAGTATGTCGGCTTATCTCGAGCTACGCGTCTTTTTTTATTGGTGCTGTTAGAAAGTGTTAGAAAGAAAGTGTGCGGTGCTGTTAGCTTGAGAAAAGCCGTCATACTCTCGCGGAAATCATGTGCTAGGTCTACAGGTCTAGGAAGTGGAGAAAGAGCATAGTGTTTTGTGGTAGAAGACAACTATTTTCTCTTAGTTTAATTCTGTTTTGTCATTTTCCGGGTGTTCAATTTTTAAGAATTGAACATTGGCCTTATTTTTACGAAATGATTAAAATTTTACATGTCTCTAAAACTTCGAACAAACAAGTCGAAGGACTCATCATAATAATCGATTATCTGAACAATTTAAACCAGGGCAATACTAGCGATTTACCTTTAAATACTGTCCAATATTATCTATAGTCCTTGATGTGCCTGTCAATAATCCCAACCTTACTTAATGCGAAACACGCCAATTAGAAACAAAAACTACCGAACTCATTACCCTGGTGTTCGATGTTCACGAACATTCTAAACACGCCGATTGTCCGGTGACAAAGATTGATTCCCCTAATGATCGTTTGGTATTGTGTTGGAACCTTTTGTAGACTGCTGATAATTGACAGGTGGGAAGGCACGGGGCGGCTTTACAATTTAATTCGAATCATTACCCCCGTTTGCCTGGTAACGTCCTGTTATTTAGTTGTGAAGATCTTTAGCTGAATTTTTGTATTTAGTTTATCGATAACATTCCGTACCTATTACGAGTATTTCAAATTTACGAGACTCGTCCTCCTTAGCCTTTTCCTGGTTATGTTAACCCGCTAGGTGGGTTGTTGTTGTATGCGGTTTTTCGCGTGTTATATATAGCTACGAGTGTATCGCTACGAAATCTTTGGCAGTGACTGTGCTAGACGAGCTTTGGCATCTAATCTCAAGATTTGATATATGCACTAGTTTCACGAAAGCGATTGGATACTACGTCTTCTCACATTTGGAAAGCTGGAGCTTGAGGGATTTGACCGTTTTCTTCAGGATGTTTTACTTCACCAAAAAGGTACTGATAAATATGTAATGTTATTTCGTATATACGGTTCATGCGGTTAGCGTAAAATAAGGTCTCCTTAGAATTATGATTAAAAACGGGATATTTACCATGTAGGTATATTTCGGCACTGTTGCAAGCGCCATTATTACGGATTATAGTGCGCGCCATCCACGACGACGCGCCCTTCCACAGCGAATCTCATACTAATCTGTGCGCAGTTACGGCTTGGGCTCTGGAGGGGCGCGTCGTCGTGGATAGCGCGCACTATAACATTGGATTGGATTGTGAGCTTGAAATCTTATATAGGTCTTCTTCATGTTCTTATCCCGTTATCCCGACTGCTTGCCTTTCTCCACTTTGCACGATCCTGGGTGTCCTCTTTAGTGAGCCCGTTCTAGCTCATATCAGCTTCACGACATATAGCCATCGCTTCTTAGGTCTACCGCGGGCTCGAGGGCCGACGAGGGCTAGGTAAAGGCATTTACGTAGTCAGATGGTCTACTAGAGACGTGACCGAACCAGCGAAGACGAAATCCCTGAAGCTTCTCCGCTACGTCACGAACTCCGAGGCTGCCACGGATGTCCTAATTACGAATGCGATCCGCACGTATAACGCCGCGAGCAACCATCGCAACTTGTTCATTTCTGTAACTCGAATTTCTGTAGCTCTTGAATGGATTAAGTCTATGGCACAAAAATCGTGTACGGTGAGGTGAGTTACGGTGAACAAAGTTTTAGGTGGGGGTAAGAGAAAAAATAATTAGGTATGTTTTTTATCCTATTTCAAGCCCAAGAAGACACCTACGTTCGAAGTAAAATGCTACATGGATTAAAATCAATATTCTTGAATTTTTCTTTTTTATCTAGTATTCATATCAAACCCTTCACCTTATTTAATGAATTATTTGAATGGCATTGTAAACATATAATATACTCACCTTAAATGATGTCAAGCGGATGCGTCCGCTAGGGATTACTACGGTAGCTCAGTTGTCTAAGAGCAATGGACGGATTCCAGAAGTCGTGGGTTCAACACCTGTGGCGATTAATTTTTCAATTTTCACTTTAATTGTACTATTCTCTTGTACCTAATTTGACAATAATATTGTCTTGAAAGTGATGCACCATTACATCACTTACAAGACAATATTGTTTATCACGTGTCCATTAGGTACATTATGCCTGGCATAGAACAAAATATTTCCGATTTTCTTTAACATTATTTTTAGGATATCATCCTTCATACTGCTTTCCAGTATGAAGGATGATATTCTAATTTGTAGTTCAAACAGCTATCCATTTCGAATAATTCCAGCGTTTTCGCAAAGAATCTGAAAAATCCGTGACCGAAGACTTCGGATGGCAGAGCTGGTAGTTTCATATATTTTCATTACTTTCAACCTTTGCCCGCCTTTAGCCTAGAATGTCGCATATTCTAGTCCTGGAGGTTTGTGTGACTCGATGTATTGGTATGATATTAAAATTACATTTATTGCGCGTTAGCTTAAATATTTTCTGCCCCTATTTCACCATATTGACAATCTGGAGTCGCACTATGCGTCCATAGGCAACGGTGTCAGACTGTCAGCCTACCATCACGCAGGCCATAAACCTGTTTGCCACCGTCGTTGTAAACACTAGCATAAAATACGTCAAGTCAAACACACCTGCAAAGAATGCTCACGTTAGGTTGATGCTGGCTCCGGGGTCAATCACATTGTGTCTGGACGGAATGAATCTGAAACAATGATTCAGTCCTGGCATTCAATTTAAGAGTCTTGAGATCATAATCATATTGGAAACTTATAATATTGTTTGACAATGCGCTCTCGTTTGCCTATACTTACTAAGACTCCTAAGTATCCTTCCCGAAAAAAAACTCCATACGCGGACTTCCCTACAGGATCATAATCAGGGACTGGACTATAAGAAATAGAGGCCAACTTTAATGGTTATGAGAACGGGTGCTCTAAGATATGCGTATGCTAACTTACTCTAATCCTTATAATACGTGATTAGAAGGTGAAAGCACGCTCTCATCTCCCAATTTGTTTCTGTAATAAATAATATCAAAACAGTTTATAACAGGTTTATGGTGGTAAACACCAGGTTTTCGGTACGGTCACGGCACAGAGTTAAGAAATCTGTCCGATTGTCTTGTTTATGGTACCATTAAAACCAAATTTTATTGAGGATGAAATTTCTTTACTTTATATCGTAGGATCAACTACAAATTAGAGTACAACAATAGACATAAGCACGGTCAAGGAAGCTTGTTTGTATCGAGTAATTGCCACTACATATACCGTGTGTTACCGGCAAGCGGGCTTTTCTTTGTGTTCGATATTTAAACGTAGTTTCTTAACCTAACCATGCGCTTAATTTTAATATTAAACCAAAATTTCGACTTCACTTATTTTAAAACAAAATTTAAATTGCCAGCAATGTACTGCAAAGTAAATTGACAACTCCGTACAAATGACTCCTGATGTGAGCACTTAGTGTTCTGTTTACTATGGGTTCACGTAGTATAAGTACATTGAAGGTGCGGAATTAGTAAAATTAATTTTGCAGTTAATTCACATAATAATGTTTTGCTAATCATCATCATCATATCGGCCGAAAGACGTCCACTGCTGGACATAGTTTTGCTAATACATAAAAAAAATATTGCTAATGGAGCATATTAATATCAGTTTCAATTTCAATTAATGGCCGCTTGCCGGGTAGGTATATTATATCATAAAATGGATGCTGTTTGACCATAGCAATTTCTCTACAAAATTCAAACTAACAGAGCGTTTTTGAATGAATAGACTTTTAAAACAACTAGAACATCTCTAAGAGGTAAGATGGCAGAAAGGTAAAGTTACGTTTCACTAACAAGCCAACTTAGACGCTCCGGGTAACATTTACGTAGGAATATCCGTACGGAACTTACGGAATTCTATAAATATGGTTCGTATAGTTAAACTCGGGAGTTTGGATGCAAGTCTTAGCGCTTTCATTTCGATCAGGCTTTACGTAAGG
Organism: Cenopis cana; assembly: GCA_951800055.1. Taxonomy (NCBI): domain Eukaryota; kingdom Metazoa; phylum Arthropoda; class Insecta; order Lepidoptera; family Tortricidae; genus Cenopis; species Cenopis cana. The sequence continues at coordinate 14,071,191 of OX637476.1, read as the reverse complement.
TTGGCGAAATAAATGGCACACAAATAAGCTCCCGGATGGCCCGGCACGGACACAGAACGACTTACTGTAAATAAAAAAAAAAATGAATAAAATGAACTTTATTCTGTAAGTAGGCCGCAATGGCACTTTTACAAGTCAAACCCTACTAGCGTTTCACAGAGGCCACTGCCGAGAAGAAACGCCGAAAGAAACTCGACAGTCAGCCATTTTCTCACAAAAATATGCTTATTACAATGATAAATGATAATACTTAACCTACTTAAGATCAAGAAATCTAAGTATCTATATAAAGCAACACAAAAACAAAGAATAAAATGAGGAAAAAAAACCAGTTATGACAGTGTGTAATTCTGCAAGAAAACATTTCGAAACTGTATACCTTAGCATTATCAAATTCTATTTAGGAAAAAAAAAATTGAATCCTTTAGACTATAAATTTAGTTATAAATCTTTTGATATGTTTTCTTGCAAGAACTGCGTCAACTAGATAAAATTAAAAAATACACAATATATGAATCTTTACTCTATTTAAGTATCTGGTTTGGGCCATGCTTTTCTGTCTGTTAGATAGTCCTCAACCTTGTAATAAGCCTTCGACATCAATGATTTTTTCAAGTACTTTTTAAGAGCTGGAAAAGGTAAATTCAAAACTTCATCAGGTAACTTATTATAAAAACGGACACATTGACCTACAAAAGATTTGTATACTTTACGGACACGAAATTTTTTAGTGGCAATTTTATTTTTATTTCTAGTATTAAAATTATGTATATCAGAATTTTTACAGAAGGAGTCTATGTTCTTAAATCATCCTTTAATCATTTAATCTATTCACAAACCAATAGTAGGCCAGTAAAAATGACAATATAGGTAATTGCAGAGCATGATGTATATCTGGTTTCTTAGTATATTGTATGGATCAGAAATTTGATTTATTAACCAGTTCGCAGGCTGTTATGAAGTATTATTTGTAAATCGTTGCACACGAAACAGTATAACAATAATTAAAATCGATGTGACTGATGTCTCAATATGTACTTACATAAAAAAACTCGTGCTATCTCTCTCACTTAAGAGCGTCTCTTATATTCCAAACAACCATCATTATCTTTGCGTAATTACCATTATGGTGGGGCCAGGGATTCGTCAGCTGCTAATCTAGTTCTATGCAATGGCGTAGACATGAATATTGTGTGGGAACAGGCTACCACCTGACATGTCCACCGAATCGGAAGACACGATGTCTGTTTAATTTGTATAATTTGTTGAAGATGTTTGTTTGTTGTTACAGCTGTGCTAATTCCATTGAAATATATGAGGACATTTATTGACACCAAAAACTTTGGTTCAACGATTTTGCATCGTAAAACAATTGATAAAGCATATATAAGAAAATTGCTTACATGCTTTCCTTTTGGGTGACCTTTCGTGAAACGCTGGGTTTTCATAAAGTTTTAAATAAAATATCCTAAGTATAATATATACAAGATGATTTTTAATCGGTGATAAGGAGTCGAAAAATATTATAAATTTTAGCTAACATACAGTTTTTAAGACTCAAAATCAAGACACCGCGCTTTCATCAGAAATTTATTATCTTGTAATTAAACTATTCAGCGCTACTTAAATTAGAGATGCACTAGTTCCAAAACAAGGAACTAAAGAATTTAGAATAATTTCTGTTCGTTAGAAATATAATGTCAAAAATCTGTTTCTGGCACATTTTCCATACCAAAAACACGAACGGCGCCTTAACATAAACAACGCGAAATGAACCGAAGAGAAAACAAACTCTTTTCAGTAAACCTTTGTTTACAATATCTCAGCAATAGCAAGAATTAATTAAATTTCCTCGTTTAATAATCAAACAAAGTTGTTCAAAGTTGTCCGCAACTTGTTTGTTTAGACAAAGTTAACAAGCAAGTCCAGAACGACCAGAACATTCGTTTCGTCCGAATTGAAGTAAGCCCGTATACCTCTGGAAAACATAATAAAATAAATAATCACTTTTTTTAATGAACTATAAAATATATGTAAACACTGGTTTTGAGATAGAATCGTAAAAACTTCATATTACTTCACGGTAGATACCTAACTGAAACTGTGAAGTCATAAAAACATGATACATCAAATAAATAAAAAAACAAGTTTTCAAGTTTTTCGATTAAATTTTGATTGTAACAGGCTCCAGTCGCAGCCTCATAAATTCAATTCATTTAAATACAACACCAAAAAAAGTACATACTTACCTACAAAACAAGACTAAAATTAAACATGTTGATGCTAGACAACAGGCGGTCTTATCGCTAAAAAGCGATCTCTTCCAGACAACTTTTGGGTGGTGGTGGCACAACAGAAAAATTAGACATGGGTAGGTGAAACAGATATAATTAGTAGTAAAAGCAACTGAATCATAAGAAAGATCATACACTTGCATAAATATACATAGATATATAAACCTACATAAATATACAAATACAATATCGAGATAACGATGTAACACGTCGTAACAGACTTACAAACGCCAAAAAGATACATCAGCGAACAAGAGATAAATAGGTCCTTTAATGTACTTTTAAACAAGGAAAGAGTTTTAGCACATTTAATTTCAACATGTAGTGAATTCCACAATGGGACAGCTCGGAAATTAAAATAGTTGTTATGGAATTTAGAGTTTGAGGTAGGGACTTTGAGAAGCAACTTCTGAGCAGACCTAGCAGAGGAAAGGAAACTTAATAAAATTTTCCTTGAGATCGCGAGGAGATGCAGGGTTAAAAATAATCCCATATGAGAGAGCGAGAATGTGAGAGTTACGTCTGAATTAAATAGGAAGCCACTTGAGCTGAGAGCGGAAACTGGATAGGTTGGTCATATTTGGGTTACGCAAATATGAAACTGATACATACATTTTGAATACGTTCAAGCTTCTTAAGTTGATCCTCTGAGAGATCAGTATCTTAGGAAACGTCAGCATTATCTAAAATAGGGAGAAGTAGCGTCTGAGCGAGCGCAATTTTGGTAGCAATGGGAAGGAAGTTACGAAGCCTTCTTAGAGAACCCACGGCAGCAAACATCTTCCTGCTAATCTCATTCATCTGTGGCACCCATGATAGAGTGCAATCCAAAATAACGCCAAGGTTCTTCACTTGCGTAGAGTACGGAATTAGCACGCCGTTGAACAAGATTGGTGGGAGATTATTAAAATGAGCTTTAGATATCATCTTTGCGCTTCCGATGATGATAGTCTGGGCTTTAAAAGTTTCATAGACGTATTGTTTCGCAGAATTTTCAGTTCATAGAAAACATTTTTTTACAAAAGCGTCGCAGTTCTAACCTAACCTAACCTACTTTTCTGGTAGATCTAATTGGGTTCTACAAAATTGCATTTTAATTGTACCTAAAAAGTTACCGGTTTCTGAAAAAAAAAAGTTTTTGTGTAACGAAAATTCTGCGAAACAATTCATTCTACGAAACATTTTTCTGTAAAAGAAGGGGACACCGATATTAATTAACTCCAGTCTGAAATTCATAGTAGGTCAGTGTTCGTTGAGGAGATCACTGGATAGATCGCTGACCAGACCCAGGGAATAAATTTGAAGGTCGTCAGCATAAAGGTGATGCGATGAAGATAAGTCATGTGTGATGGAATTTATAAAAATGGAAAATAAAAGTGGAGATAACACGCCGCCCTGCGGAACGCCGGGCAACGTGCAACGCCATGAGGAACGGGAGGAGTCCACCTTTATTCGCTGCCGACGACCAGTTAAATAGCTACGAAACCAATCAATCACTGCAGGAGATATGTTACCTACATAATATCAAAATCATCATCATCATCATAATTAAGAGGGCCTTGCCCTCTGTCGTTGCAGCACCCTCCAATCCCCTCTATTCTGGGCCTTCGTCTTCACTTCTAAAAAGTATATGTGATTAAACTTACCAGTGTCAGAGCATAGACTATAGCTTAATTCACCATTTGTAACTCAAGAACGGGTGGCCGATTTTAATGATTTTTGTTTGTTGGATTTAAATCTGCCTCGAATTTTAACAACATTCATTGAAACAACTTAACACGACACACTGGCTGTTGGGCGGTATTAAGTTCGCCGGGTTAGCTATACGTCGAAGTTAGCCCGCTACCCGTCCGCTACCCTTGGACCTCTACCTTCTTACTCCTGTCCCATCACAGGCGAAGATTCATTAATACGGTTGGTCTTCTAACATAGTAAATATTTTACCAGTTTATTTTAATTTTTCCTTTACACTGTACGTATCCTTTGTTAGGCAATAACTTTTCTTTGTGTTTTGCCATCAGGACCTGGAGATTTACGACGCCGTGGTGGACGTGCGATGCTACGAACTGACCGCGCTGTTCCTTTGCTCCCTATTTGTACCCAAATGCGGGCCTCTGGGGCACATGGTGCGGCCTTGCAGAAGCCTTTGCCAAGGTTTGTGATCAGTTCAACTACATGTTATAAAAAGAAATTTATGCTTGTTAAGCTTACACACAAAAAAGTATAGAACAACGGCTTCGATGAGTTTGGAGGATTTCTCGGACTTGATCCAAACAATTAAAAATCATATTTTTTACCTTGAGGGAAAAATGGCCGCCATATATGTATTTTATATCACCTTTTTGTATTTTATCCGGACGCATTTTTTTTTTCATCTATATAAGGACGTTTGAATTATTCGTTAATGTTAATTTCCTTCTAATTTAATCCCTGTTTTGTTGATATGGTTACTCAATAATTGCATACTAATTGCTAAATAATTTTAACCAGAAACCATGCGTCGCTGCGGATTCTTCCTCGAGGTGTTCGGGCTCTCCATGCCAGACTATCTTCAGTGCGATATATTTCCCGAATCCACCGACACTGACGTCTGCCTCGGGAACCGCGAGGTGAAAGAAGCGAGGTTCCGCGCTGCTAAACCTGGTAAGTGGGCTCTGGGCTCTTTCACTTTCCGGTGTGCCTCTAATTTTTTTTCGGATATAAGGTAATTTTGGGGTTTTCTGACTCAGAATCACAAATACTATTGATTCTGATGAAGAAAACAAATGTCCTTGATTTTCTGTGTCAGTTTCGTAAAGAGCCTTACCTGTATGAAAAAAGCGTCACATAAAAAACTTTTCAAAAAAAAAAATACCGACTTCAACATCAGTAATCAAAAGGCACTCAAAAGTGATAAATAACAGAATTACAGACTTCATTCAGATCTCAAATATAAGGGTGACTATTTAATCAGTTTTATTCCATTTAATAAAAAAATATGTATTTAGTTTATTATGATATGTTCAGGTCCAGTTTAAACCTAAATAAACTGAGGACTTTACTTATCTAAACTACCTATTCACAGTAATTAAATATTTTTTAAGTAACACACTGTTAAAACTACTGATTAATCTACCTACCTACATCGGTATATAGGTATTATTATTCGTTTATATAATTCCAATGTGACAATTCTTGTCAAACGAAACCTGTTCCCTGTTAATTTATATTAAATATTTTTATATGCGCTACCTACTGATATGTTTGAAGTCGGTGCCAAGCCAATAAGGGTCATATTAAAAATGTGCTGCATTACTGACTTTAAGTATGTCCCACAGATAGTCGCAGTCCCCACAGATAGTGTAACAGTCGAAAAGAAAGGTAAATCTACAGGATGTCCTGTAAGTAGAACGATAAACTGAAGGGGTGGGTGTGGGTGGAGGCTAAGGTTACCTACTTTGGGCACTTACCAAATGCCCAAACTAACTTTAGTAAATATATGTTATATGTATGTTTTAAAGTCAATATTGAGAATATCATTAGCGTACAGATATGGTTTATCGCTTTGGTAGCCCACATATATTTTGTAACTTCGACTGTACTACAAGTGCAGTAAGGACCACAACTCTAGCTAGTTATACCGGTTAAGCAAAGATCATTTCACCAAGACTATTTTTAACCCCCGACGCAAAAAGAGAGGGGTGTTATAAGTTTAACGTGTCTGTGTATCTGTCTGTGGTATCGTAGCTCCCAAACGGATGATCCAATTTTCGTTTAGTTTTTTTTTCTTGGTAGGGGTAGGTGACACCTACTCAATTTTCTAGTGCTACTTATAGAAAACCCTGTACAATTGAATGCTAACTTATATAGTTATTGGCAAAGTATCTACTTATTCGATAGACTTTCCGTAATTTAGTTGCATATTATCCTGCGTTAGGCTTGGCACCGACTTCAAACAGATCAGTAGGTAGCGCATATAAAAATATTTAATATAAATTAACAGGGAACAGGTTTCGTTTGACAAGAATTGTCACATTGGAATTATATAAACGAATAATAATACCTATATACCGATGTAGGTAGGTAGATTAATCAGTAGTTTTAACAGTGTGTTACTTAAAAAATATTTAATTACTGTGAATAGGTAGTTTAGATAAGTAAAGTCCTCAGTTTATTTAGGTTTAAACTGGACCTGAACATATCATAATAAACTAAATACATATTTTTTTATTAAATGGAATAAAACTGATTAAATAGTCACCCTTATATTTGAGATCTGAATGAAGTCTGTAATTCTGTTATTTATCACTTTTGAGTGCCTTTTGATTACTGATGTTGAAGTCGGTATTTTTTTTTTGAAAAGTTTTTATTTCATTATTTTTAGTTTAGTATCAGTACAGTTGCATCCTGAAGGATACCTGTGGTCCGCTACCTAATCCCGAGATTTGGCGTAGGCACTAGTTTTTACGAAAGCGACTGCCGTCTGACCTTCCTATCCGAGGGGAAACTAGACCTTATTGAGCTTATTAGGCTTTGTCAAGTGAGTGGGCAACTTGACTGTTAGAAGTTCTCAAGCCGCCCGAAGGCCTCCAACTTGGCTTTGTAACCACTGCTGCCATAGACAACAGCCAGGATCAACGGCTTAACGTGCCTTCTCAAAGCACGGGAGCGCTCAGTTAGTAATCACACAAAGCGGTCACCCATCCAAGTAAGTACTGACCGCTGCCCACATTGCTTAACCATATATACCGCACGCGGTACGCAGTCTGCGAGGTGTATAAATTATTATTCGTTAAAATGCGCAGCTTGGAATGGCACTAAAAGAGTTGTTTTATTTTTATTTTAAGTACGAACATGAATACCTATCAGAGGCGGCGCGTCAAAAATATTCTTAGGGAAGCCGGAAATAGTTTGCCTTTCTTATTCTTCATGAGCCGTATACTAAAAGAACTTTGTACATGTATAATATGTTTTGTCTGTATTTTTCCCCTTTGTGTTGTGTACAATCAAGTATAATTACCTACATACATACTGTCTAAATACAAAGCTGTTACAACTTAACTCGGAACCTGTCCCAACTTTTTCGGTGATAACGGTGGTAATGGTAATAAAAGTTTTTCGGGGAGTTGTGACTTGTGACAGAGGAATTAGTCTTCCTTTTTGGTGATTTTCTCGGAAACCGTAATATTTTAATTGTTTTGAAACTAGGTACATGCAAGAAATGTTGCTGTAAATTAAAGCTTAAGCCACACAGAGAGCGGGCGGGCGGCAGCGGCGCGGGCGCGGGCGGCGGCGGCGCGGGAGCTGCTTTTGGCGGTGGCGGCTGCCGCCGAAGGCCGCGCCCGCGCCGCCACCGCCCGCCCGCTCTCTGTGTGGCTTAAGCTTAAGCTAGATATTATGTACCTAGACATTGACACAATTGTCCTAAGTTCCCCCTACGCGCAATTAGAAGATGCTATGACGAATATGTAAAATTTTGTTCTGGGTCCTGTGCCTGTAACACAGGAAATCCTAGCTCAGAACCCAAAACTTGCATTTTAATGTGTATTTTGCCTATGAATATTTCTATTTCTTTATATTTTAGCCACTTTTAATTTTAATGGGGTTCACCTCTCCCGGACGTCCCCTATACGTGAACTTAGTGTGTGATAGACGTGCAAGTTCAAAAACCGACCAAGTGCGTGTCGGACTCCGCACATTCAGGGTGTCGAACCAATCGCAAAATTAAGTTTATTTTTATAAGAAAGCTATAAAGTAATTTCAAAGAAAAAATTTGAATGATTAATCTCGGTTCGCGCGCTGTAGGGTTGCGGTTCTACCTAAGCTACGTGCTACGTGTTAAATGTATGAAAACATAGCACAACATAGCTCTAGTGGAAAACCAGCCTAAGGTCAGTTGCACTGAACCGCCTGTAATTGAATACGGTGTTAGTCAAAAGCCACGGTTACAGGCGTAATAAAATAGCAACCCCGCTTGAAATGTCTATTATACTAGACATGGGTTACTTTTTGATCACCGTTATTGTTATTCCCGTTCACAAAATCACATTGAAAAATCACCGTGACTTTGTCACTTCGGTTATTTCGTGTCACGACATTTGCGTGTCGATCGTTCCCGGCAGTTACTGATATTTTTGTAACAACTGATGTTACTCTGTGACAGCGCACCGCAGTCACAGTCACAGTTAGTAACAGCGGTCACGAGTCACGAGGCACGACGCGACGCGTCGCTTACACACTGTTCCAGTGATATCGTCGCTAAGTAACAACGTTATTTTGTAACGTTGTTACTTCGTGACAAGTCACACTGTTACTTTTTAACGGCGGATCACCGTGATTTTTTCATCGTGAAGTTATTTATCACCCACCTCTAACCTATACTTTCTTACGCCCGTGACCCGTGACAGACGGGCGAGTAAGTACGCGAACTTGAGTGGGCGATAGACGGAAATTCGCGATGTTTGCTCGGAATCGACATCGAAACAAATGTACGAGCTATAAAGTCATACGATATTATAACTCGTATGTCTTTCTCGATGTCGATTCCGAGCAAACTTTCGTGAATTTCCTTACATCACCCTGTCTATCACTACTCACTTAAGTTAACGTACTTACTCGCTCGTCTGTCACGGGCTTTATTTTGTTATCAGATAATAAACCCGCGATTTTTAGGGTTCCGTACCCGAAGGGTCCAAACGGAACCCTGTTGCTGAAACTCAGGCGTCCGTCCGTCTGTCGTCTACCACACAGGTTTAACAGCCCAACGGTTGGAGCTATAGTTGCATCTAGTTTAAGTAATATCTAGATCTAGTTGACTTAAAGCCATAGGTACCTACATTAGGTACAGCTAAAGGGGGGTGTGAACAGTTTTTTTTTCACCTACCCCATAGAGTGGTGTGGGGTATTATTGTTTGGAGCTCATTGAGCAGATAAAATACACTATTTATGGTTTTTAAATATATTGGAAAACAAAGCAATGAGATGCCATCAAAGTCAATTTTTTTTACAAAATATGTTCGTAAGATTCTATTTCCCATTGACCAATAAACTTGATATTTGGTGATAATGTTTATTATTACTTATACTTTGCCAACAAATACCAATATATTGATAAAACAGATTTTTTAAATTGAAACTTCCTTATTTCCTATTAAAACAAACTTAGTTTTGCGTTTGGTGTCCTCTCCCGCCGAAAACAAAACATTCTTTTGTTATCCGTCCAGGGAACCCAGTCACCGGTAAGCAGACGCTTAATACTTTCGTTGACAGTACTGTCAACCCGTCGTCTACCAGTCCCTGGGATCCCAGGGCAGATAACAAAAGAATGGCATTGTTTATTTTTTTCGCCGGGAGACGATGGCTTATTGTTAAGCCTACATATGGCCCGCCTGTCGACATACTGTCCGAGAACAAGTCAAGTAAAATAAAAAACACTTTTAAGTTTATGACAAGATTCTATAATGTATTTGAAGTCTACTAATCATAATAGCTATATGTCATGTGTACTTGTTACACTTGTAAGAGACTAGCTTAGCTTCTAGCAATTATTTAAAAGTAAAGTTATAGCTAGCGGAGAAGCAGATCATACATGAGTTACTTATTTATTATTCCAGTATACAACGCTAGTCTGAGTAAACTTTTAAGGTAATACACAATAAAACACACAAGTAATCTGTTTAATAATTATAATTTACTTTGCACATTTAAAGGCAGCACACACAAACACTCACACTCACTTAACCCACTCTAGGCAGATGTTTATTATAATAATATGCTTGCTTTTAAATGTTCATAGTAATTGTAAATGTTTTTTGTTGTGACACTTTCAGTAGGGGTACCTACATATTCTTGTATGAAGTAAGTACACACGATGATCAATACAATCGGAGTCGGTGTCCATCAAAACCATATATTTTTCTTCATAGGATAGCTTATATAAACCACTTTTCAAGTTTTTGTATTTCTTTGGAGCATTGAATCGCTGTCTGATAGGTATGTTCCCGATGTTTTGGCAGGTATATTATTCATGTCATGAGACATGCAAGAAATGGAACATTCTTTTCTTTGTCTAGGATATCCGTTACTCAATTTAGAACTGCAAATTGAAATCTAGAAACCGGCTACCTTCACATACAATACAACTTCCAAAGAACTATTGACACTTGCTTGCCTTGACAGAAGTTAATTCGGGTTATAGAAATGCGTTTCGATATTCGCCGCGAATGGCTTTAAAGCGCACGGTGTTTATTACCGTATGTTTTTATTTAAATTATTACGAATATTTAAGCAATGTCAAAATAAATTACACCAACACCTCGTATTGTGTTCAATTCAATCTAGGATTCAATCGACGATTGACAATCGTAGCTGTTACGTACTCATTCTTCATTCGTATTTTATTCCTGTCTCTTTCCTACTCGCACGTCACGTACTACTTACTAATCATTCTCTCTCTCTCTTTCCATCAGCCACTCATTCGCTCGCCTCGAATTCATTCACTCGGCCTCAATTTTACATTCGTTTTGATCATTTAGTGATATTGCTATACGTGTGTGTGTGTGTGGGTGCAAGTGTCTTTGTGTGCGTATATTTGATGAATTTCGCTGATTTCTCATGGTTTCCACGATCAGATCTTGACCAAATTTATATGGGACCACCCCTGACATATGCTCCAACCACCAATAAAAGAATCATCGAAATCGGTCGACATTTGACAAAGTTACAGTGGAACAAACATATATACACGGATCGAATTGAGTACCTCCTTCCTTATGGAAGTCGGTAAAAACTGATTTTTGGGGACGCTTTTTCTCTTTACGGAAATGGATAACACTCGTGATTCTGAGAGAGAAAACTCAAAATTACCTAGATATGAAAAAGAAAGTAGGGGGTACACTGGAAAGGGAAAATGCCCAAGAACATGAAAGTTTCCCTGCGGTTTCTTCCTCCAAGTAATCCGTTGTACCGTTTAAGAGCTTAAGTTCCTTATGTATTGTTAAATTTCTTGTTGGTAAACAATAAACTATATTTCTATTGAATTAGCTTCGGTCTGTCGATGCCCGACTATCTTCAGTGCAGGAAGCGAGAGTTGTGAACAAAAGCTATGTTTCTCTGTGGTTTCTTGCTAGTGGGTATTTGGGATCTTAAAGCCATGCGCAATCATTTTCAGTTGAATAAATATCATTGGATAAAAATGTTTCTGCATTTTTTATTCTGTGTTCCTTTTTAACACGCTTTTATTAGGTCGACCTGTATGTAACTATGTAATGGAATCTAATGTTACTAATTTAACCATCTTCCAAGCATCGTAGCGTCATGAAAATTGGCAGCTGTATGTAGTTCTGATGACAATACAATAATATGGTACTGTCGAACTGATCTGATGATGGAGTCGGAAGATATGTACTGGAACTTCATGAGGGAACATCGTATCATAGCTGTGTTTGGATTTGTTAGAAAAGTCTTGTAATGAACTTTGACCACGATTAGGTTTCAAGGTCTGATAGGTCGACCTGTATGTAACTAACTATGTAATGGAATCTAAGGTAACTAATTTAACCATTTTCCAAGCATCGTAGCGTCATGAAAATTGGCAGCTGTATGTAGTTCTGATGACAATACAATAATATGGTACTGTCGAACTGATCTGATGACGGAACCGGAAGATATGAACTGGAACTTCATGATGGAACGTCGTATCATAGCTGTGTTTGGATTTGTTAGAAAAGTCTTGTAATGAACTTTGACCACGATTAGGTTTCAAGGTCTGATGATGAAGCCGGAAGATAGGCACTGGCATTCCATGGTGCAATATCGTATCATAGTCGTGTTTGCACTTGTGAGAAAGGTCACGTAATGGACTTTGAACACGATCAGGTTTCAATTAACACGCAAAGCGTGTTTTTCTAGTGTTTTTAAACTATTAATTTATTATAGACATACATGACCTACTCGTAATCTAAAAATGCCAGCCAAAAATAGCGAGGACAAAATCTAGTTAAAAAAGTTGTTTTGTACCTACTTATGCTATAAATCCGTATACTAATATACAAAATCTTTACGATATTGAATGGGTACTTAAACCGTATGTGAAGTAGCGTTGCCTTCGTTATAGAGGAAAGAGGATCATATATATTATGATGATGATGTTTTCTCTAAAATATCCAACGGAGGCAAAAATTACTAACCCAATATATCTGAAAATATGTGGTGTTCCCATTTATAAATATAAGGGGGATGGGTGGGGAGATGTACAAGAATGCAACAATTATGAAGAAATAAAGCTCATGTCTCATGTCACATAGTATGAAAGTGTGGGAGGAAGTAGGGCTCAGCTTTAAGCCCCTACCTCTTCCTGCTTGTCATGGATGCTCTGACTTCGGACATTCAGGAGGAGGCACCATGGTGTATGCTCTTTGCTGACGATATTGTTCTTGTCGGTGAAGAGGGGCTCGAGGTTCAGAGCAGACTAGAGCAGTGGCGGCAAAAATTGGAGAATGTTGGCTCAAGCCAACAATCAGAGCAGTCGGTCTAAAACTCAGCACCTGTTTTGCGATTTCGGTGGTCTCTCCAATTTTACGCCCATAAAGCTCGATGGCGTAACGCTGCCGGTCTGCTCCGAGTTCAGATACCTCCGGTCACTCATACAGTGTAATGGCGATATTGACCGTGACATTAAAAACCGAATTAGCACAGGATGGATGAAATTGCGACAGGTCTCGGGAACAATATGCGACGCTCGAATGCCCCTTCGGCTGAAGGGAAAAATCTACGAGACCATTGTGAGACCTGTCGTCATGTATGGATCAGAACGTTGGGCCGCAAAGGTGACGGATGAAAAGAGATTGCATATTACAGAGATGAAAATGTTGAGATGGATGAGTGGCGTAACCAGAATGGATCGTATCAGAAATGAGTATATAAGAGGAAGCCTGAAAGTAGCACCCCTAGTCGATAAGTTGAAAGCTCATCGTATACGTTGGTATGGTCATGTTATGCGGAGGGAAGAGAGTCATTTAACAAGAAGGGTATTAGGTATGAATGTGGAGGGATGCAAGAGAAGGGGTAGGCCAAGGAAAAGGTGGATGGACTGCGTGAAAGATTATATGGAGAGGAAGTATGTGAGTGCCGAGATGACGAGCGATAGAGAAGTATGGAAGAAAAAAACGTGTTGCGCCGACCCCAACTAAATGGGATAAGGGCAAGCCAATGATGATATCTGAAAATATGTGGTATCGCAATCGTAAAGGATTGTACTGATTGAATACATTGTTCAAAGACGATAAGTCTTTGGTCTTAAGCGCGAGGAGCTAAAAGAGCCGCCTAACTAGTGGTCGTTAGTTTTCTTCATCATTATGTGTGGTTGCATTGCCTACAATCCAAATTCGGATTCGGAGAGACTGTTCTTGGGAACTCATGACCCACGGGAACAGTCAATTTTTTGGTATCATGAGTGGGCTGGCACACAGAAATATATCAAGATAGAAGGAAAGAGTTCAGCAATTTGTAGGGAGACCGAGCGTGTAACATTTTGCGTAGGTACTTTGACGTCACGAGCGTAATTTAGTGATGAGAAACATAAGCCGCGCGAAAACGATTCAAAAGGATCGATTAGAAGTATGAGAACACGGCACCGATTCTATGCATCGATTTAAAATATCGATAATAACCGACAGAGGAAATGATAATTATTTTCGACAGAAGAAATGTTTTGACAGAGGAAATTAGTAAGCTCAGAATTTAAATCGAAAAATATATATGTAGGTAGGTACCTACCTAATGACCAATAAATTGCGTTACATTTTAGTAATTTGTACATATTAGCCGCTCCAGTTATTAACTAAGTACCTATAAACGTGTACCATTTTCAGGGTTCCGTACCCTAAGGGTAAAACGGGACCATATTACTAAGACTCCGCTGTCCGTCCGTTTGTCACCAGACTGTATCTCATGAAAAGTGATAGACAGTTGAAATTTTCACAGATGATGTTTTTTCTGATGCCGCTATAACAACAAATGCATATTAATATAATATGCATAACAATAAAATAAATATTTAAGGGGGCTCCCATACAAAAGATAGAATTTTTATTGCCGTTTTTATAGATAATGGTACGGAACCCTTCGTGCGCGAGTCTGACCCGCACTGGCCGGTTTTTATATATTCTTTGTTACAGACCATGGAAAATCAAAGAAGTCCCGCGAAGAAATATTAGAAGCTAAGAGGAAAGCGATTAATAATATTTGTTTTGCACTACGTACATTATATAGCTGCATAATAATATAAGAACGTAATTATCATTTCGTCGTTTTCAAAATCGGTTTTAATAATCGTGTAAGAAAATCGCAGTGTACAGCACTATTCTTTAGTTTTGACAGAAAAAATGACTATCGACCTTGAACGTGACTCGACAGTTTGAATAGCTTATTTTTACATTGCTGGTTTTGAACGCACGCCAAGTCTAGCTCGTCAAATTAAAGCCGCAATGGAAAGCTAGCGTTGACACACAATCGCCCGCTACCGTTATGATGAAAATAATAAAATATTTCGTTTTTTAATTATTAACAGATATTTAAGGACAAATTGTACTTACCAATGAAAGGAAATACCACGATTAACAGCTCCAACTTTCTTGGAAGTGTTTGAACAATTAATTATTGCGCAAAGAGCCATTTTGTTTTTAAAACCTGGCGTCGCACGCATAACGCGATCGGGAGCACACTGATGTTTGCGGCGAGCAGTTGTGTCTCCGGGACGTAATTTCGCCACGCGAGGTACATACACTCTTTCCTTCTATCTTGATATATTTCTGTGGGCTGGCACGACGACCCAAACTGAGTCTTGGCCTCCGACACAAGAGCACGCCACTTTGCTTTTTTGGTATCATCATGGAGAATAATTCTTGATTATAACAATTATGTTAGAGATTTCAAATTTCAACTTCTATTTTGTTCACAGTGTGCCCCACGGGCTTCCAATGCGACGTGAAGCGCTGCATCCCTCACGACTGGCGCTGCGACGGCCACGTCGACTGTGCAGATCGTTCCGACGAGCTCAATTGCCGAGTATGCAAGCGCAGCGGGGATGTGCACTGCGGCAACCAGCGGTGCATCTCGCAAGGCCATATGTGCGATGGACGAGTGGATTGCCCGTGGGGACAGGATGAGAGGAACTGCTGTGAGTACACATGCTTGATCATTGGTGGACCTTCATATCGTTAAAACTTTATAAAGTCTCTCTTTGTCAGTCATCCGGGCTGAGAGTCAGAACAACCGGTGTTGTCCAAACGCTGTTGTTCTGAAGTTGAAGTTGTTGTTGGTGGTGCTTCTAATGTCTATTTGGGATCAACTACAATTAGAGCACAATAAAGGATAAAAATTGGTGATAAACCTAGCTCGACGCTAGCGGCTCTCACTTCTACAAATTGACACTAGCTTATGACATCACACAGAAGTTATCGAACCACCGTTGTATGGGAAAATAGATAAATATTTTGCTGGTTTAGCCGTGAAATACTGCATAAGTAGTTGTCGTACCACTGTTTTTTATTTATTTTACTGAACCACCGTCGTATAATATCTATTGTCACTAAAAATAATTATGATCTTCAATATAATGACTATAAACTTTATATTTATAATGGCTAAAACAAGTCAGTATGATATAGTGCAATTACGACGGGGGACAATTATGACATAGTACGGTCAGCTGCAGATAAACCTGACCTCCCGTGTTAGTTATTTTGCAGCACGTAGGTAATATCACTCAAACCCTAGTGTAATGTATTCACATTTAAAAAAATCCTTCTCTAATGCTCCGCAATAGATACATTTGTGCTGAATTAAACTACTTTGAAAGGTTCGTTAATCAAAATACTCTAGAGAGAACTCAGTAAATTAATATGAAATGTTTTTAGTGAACAATAAAACTTTGTATTTTTATTATATTAAAGATAAATAAGCTCTGAAATTTGAAAGCAAATTACCGACTTTCTATCTGAAAAGTCGTAGCTCACCAATTCATCATACTGTGCGAAAAATATCTAATAATAATTAATGAATTATATCTTACATTGAATAGACCTTCACAAATCGTTCTTTTGACGAAAGTTTTGAGGATTCCTTTCGTAATTGGTAAATTCGTACGTATTGATAAGTCGGCACGCCCCAATCATATGCTCCACAACATATTTTCGTTTGATTTTCATGAAAAATGATAAATACCGTTGAAATGCGATAGAGCTATGCGGGCTTTTCTGTTAAACAAAGTTACGAAAAATCTAAGGGTTTATTTTTCATGTGTATAGTACTCGTATTCCAGTGTCTTTGAGTTGCTTTAAGTTGTTTTGAGTTGCTCGCTCTGGGCCAGCGTGGGGACTTCTGCCCAATCCCTCTCATCTATGAGAGGAGGCCTGTGCCCAGCAGTGGGACATATATAGGCTGATGATGATGCTGATGATGAGTTGCTTTAATATGCCATTGAAAGCTTACGTAGCAGCTGTTATCCTATAGGTGTACCATTTTTTTTTAACCTGGCTATGGCTTTATAGGCCGGACCCAATAAAGCGATAGGAATGCGCGGTTGGATTGTGACCTCCGACACGACCACGCGGGCGGCTTAAACACTGGACTACTCTAAGAGTTTAGTAGAGCTCCAGTGAGATTGGTGAAGCGGCTTCAAATTAATCTGAGGTGTCAGTGGAATCGAGCTAATGGGAGTTTTCTCGCTGGCTCAATGCACCTTGCCTAGCTGAAAAAAGTTCAGCAAGAACTCAGCTAGGCCCGACCTGGGTCGGTCTGACTCTACCCGGTATACGGCAGTGCCGGGACGAATAGGGACTATATGCGTCTGTGTTGTCGCGATCGCTCGGTAGACATACCCGCCGACGGGAATGCCTAAGTGTACGCGGCGTGTCTGAGTTGGACGCCGTAAGCGCAGCGTTGCATCTTTTGATGAACGCTGTGATTACGTCGTCCAGGTCCGTGAGTGTGTGCCTAGGTTGTCGGACCGTGCGGCCCCTAATCAGTCATCGCCTAGTTACGATAGAGGAGGGAGGGATGGGAATGTAGTCAACAATAGGTGTACCAACTGTACCGTTTAAGTGAGACCGCGCGTGTTACGGGACAAGGGGCAAAAGGGGAGACCTCAAAAGGTCCCTGCCTCCTGCTACCTTTCCGCGTGGTCTCTGTTAAGTGGTCGGCCTATGACAATACGGAATATTTTCTTGATTATAGTGAGACTGAGTGAAGCAAATGGCGACGTGGGCCGAGGAGAGCTGCAGGTTTTTCGTGCTGCCAACCAGTCCTGGTTCCCTGCTTGCATCAGCGCCTTAGATGACACCACAGCTACCAAAATCTGCTCCATGATGGGTTACTCGTGAGCTTACTCTTCTTACATTCCTTAAAGTTATATGTTTCCGTCGCTTTTCATTCCAGTGACAACTTTCATTCAAGTGCGTGGTTTGCGCACTCACTTCCAAGCGCGCCGAGCAAACGTAACAAAAAAGATCGTGACCGGCAGTTGCGTTACAACTGTTACGAGATTTGTTATTACATATGCGTATTCCAGTGGATAAGAGATAAACTCAATTACCCGTTTTGCTGCGTAATTAGGCAATGCGGGCGTTTAGTTTAATAAAAAGCGATAGTTCTTGATCGCGCCTTTTATGATTCGTTATCACTTATTCAATATTTTTCTGATGGCTTCGCGGACCACTTCGGGTGCTTCCAGGGACCACCAGTGGTCCGCAGACCACCGGCTAAGAACCACTGATCTAGACTCACTCGTGAAATTTGGAAAGCCTTATTTAGACCCGCATGTGAGTTTTATTACACTGCAAGTAACAAAGTACTCGTATTTTACGTGTGTATATAGGGTCTAATCCTTTAGAGTTTGTTTATAAGGCTTTTAGGGCATTAAAGCGTTGCTTAAAATCATGGTTTAAATTATCATCAAGGGCCTTTGCTTCGTATAGCAAAAATTATGACCACCTAAGGCCATCTTAGGCGCTGCTAGCGTTGCCCTACAAAATGCAACGCATTCGTTTGTGTTTTGTTTCGAAAAAACTTATACTAGACCTACAGGGGGCCTTCGGGTGTGTTGCGTGTGTGTGTTAGAGGTTCTGAGTATAATTTGAGTTCTATAATAATGTATTCTGTACACCAGGAATATGAACAGCAGCGCCATGGTGGGCGGCGTCTGGTCGCGCGCCGGCAGTGCGTACGGTGCCGCCAAGGAATACACCACGTTTCTGCGGAGCGAGGGCGGCCTGCTGCGGGAGCTGCGCGAGTGCCACCAGAACATGCCGCACGTGCGGCTCGTCTGCGACCAATACGGTTAGTCACTGAACACAGCATCATCATCATCCTCAGCCTGTAGTGTACACTGCTGGACATAGGCCTTCTCCAATTCACGCCACCACACCCGGTCCTCAGCTCTCCGCATCCAACCGCTTCCCGCCTCTGTTTTCAGGTCGTCGGCTCACCTGGCGGGGGGTCGTCCCACAGGCCACATACACACTACAAAACCTACTATCGACTACCAATAGGCATGATGACTAATTAGGTACACAAACTACTACTTTCTACTACTTTTTTCTACTACTACAAATTTCTCATGCCATTTGAACCAGTTTTTAGAGACGATCAGTTTGTATGAGGCCACCTACAAATAGAGCAGCATAAAAGACGAAAATGACAGGCAAAGTACAGAATAGAGGACGAACACTGAAAACGCTCCATTCTGATTGACAGACAGGCGTGATGTCACATCTGCTTCCTCCTATTACCGATGTATGGGAAAAAGGGGAATATGCCGTTTTGCTCGTGAAATATTGCGTTTATGTACATAGTTGCCATACAATTTCTTTTTTATAAAACATGAAAATTCTATTGAAAACTTTCAATTTATATTTGGGCTATAAAAAACAACGTTTCGGCTAATCTTTATAGTCCCATATCTTTTTATATTTTGGATTAATTTGTCTAATTTACTATTTATTTTGATAATTATGACGTTTTTCTATCCATATAACCACACTATGACTGTTATTCATTGTAACATGATTAGGTAATCTACCCAATTCTACCCGTCGCCACTAACTCACCGCCACCACACAGGACCACAGGCACAAACATTCCGTCGATGCGAAGGCTACTGTTGAACTATGAGAGCCTCATTACCCTTTTAATGTTTTTTAATGTTAAAAGTCCTTGTTTAGATCTCCAAGCTGTATTTACCTGTAAGTAGTTATACATTAAGCATAAGACACATTGTTCAAAACTATTTGCAAGTATCAATGTAATAACTGTGGGTAAACCTTCAACAAAATAAAATAAAAATAGAGCTAAAGGCGAGGCTGCCCTCACACCGTATGAATCTACGTACCTAGTCACGGTCTAGACGTCGTTTTTTTGTTGCGACGTCGCAAGGCAGTGCTATGTGCTCACCCGAATAGCACTTGCGATTCGTAGGTATGCGATCAACGCACTAGGTCGCTGTAAGCTTTTGCAGTTCAGTAAACTCAGTTGGCGTTACATACAACAAAAACCACTATTAACTACTTCGAAATACTTACCTACAAACGAATCTGCCAACAGTCTCGACTGGTTAGTTATAGTTCATTGCCCAAGTAACTGCCACTGTAACAGCCGAAACTACGCAATATCCACAAAGCCATGTTCCCAAACATCTATCGGATTTCGAAATTCCGTGATCAAATAAAGGGGGAAACCTCCGTCAACAGTTTGGATCGCCGAGATGGGCTCGCGGCGGGCTCGATCGCGCATGAAATGAAGCACTACGCTACAGCGCAATTGCCGCGCTTTGCGGCCATGCCAAAATGGTGGCGTGGCCAGAATGCACGTAGGTATTTGTTTAGACTTATACTTGCCACGGCGAGTGGCGAGTCCTATGACACTGACATTGACAGTTCATTTTATATAAATTCATTTATGTAGAAATGGAACATTATCCGGGTATGACACAACATGAAAGAAACGTGTATTGCCCCTTATTTTCGAAAATATGCGCAACGGAATAAATACGATGACGTACTGCAAAAGTTATATCGTTGGTATTGTATGGACTAAGGAAGCCGTGTTGTCGATAATTGAAGTGACTGTAATGAAACGTATCTTACATTTCAAATTTAATTTTTACGGGACTGTGTAATAATAATAAATTAAACAACGTTGAATTATAATTTTGAATCTGACAAGTAATTACTTTTATTCTAATTTCAATAAAGTATTTCATTTCTTCGCGCAATATACTACTTGCTTTTTGGACGGCCAAAATTGTTAAAGTGTATGTGTATACCTAATATTAATAAACATGACGACCGACACGGCTGCATAAGACAGATCTAAAAATTTTGGGACTTGTTTGTAGTGGTTGTGTAATCGTTTTAATTTCGGTAATCACCGATTGGGATTTTGGTCGTCACCGCGTTGGTGAACACACGTGCCCGGAGTACCGTACACTGTCTTCACTACTGTCATGGCGTCGTTACCGAACAACGTCACTGAACAAGTATTGATATCATGATGGAAAGCCATTTTTAAAAGAAGAAGAAGAATTGCACGTTTTACGTACCTACCTACCTATTTGTTTTGGGATTCTAACAGACTCATTGAGATAAATTAAGTTCAAATGATCTAGTTTTGTACGATTTTTCTTGAATTAGCGCATATCCGAGTGCGAAGTACTGATAATGGATGATTCACGCTAGAACGTTCCGTGTCCGGGCCGCCCCGTTTTGTAGTACAAGAAATCGCGGCCGTCGATTTCTTGTACTAGAAAACGGGCCGGCCCGGACACGGAACGGTCTATCGTGAATCATCCTTAATTAAGTAGGACAATATGATACTGTAATCGTAAATCCAGTGACAAAGTATACTTATTTAAATATCTACGATTATTACCAGGGTTAAACTTTTTAATAATAAATAAAATTCATTTACTCAGGAAACTAGTTCTACAGTTTGTTATGCAACGTCAATTGCATATTCATTTTAATAGACTCCGCCATCAATTCCACAATTTCAGTCGACTTCTGAATTTAGTTTCCTATAAATTCAACGACATTTTTAAATTGTCCACGCTAGCTCGCTCTGGCAGTTCCGCGATTCAACATTTTCTCGAACTCCGAAAATGCATTTCTGATTCTCAATTGTCAGTGCCCCGGCCTCTGAATGCCATTTGGGCCTGCCGTCTGCCTCTGTATTGAATCTGGCAAAATAGCAATTTTTGTACGAAGTTTCGAAGATTTTGGCAAAGCAAATGGAAGAATTAGTATTTTAGCAATCTATCTTATCTATATATAAATAATATTGACTAGGTATGCGGCCGGTTGGTTGATTTAGTAATAAGTGTTAACAAATTAGGTTTTCCCGAGTGACTACAGTATGGGGCTCCTCAAAAAATGAGTGCATATATTTTAAAGTGTGTACATCATAAAAGGTCGGCAACGAGCATGTGACACCTCTTGAGTTGCAAGCGTCTATAAGGCTGCGGTGACCGCTTACCATCAGGCGGGCCGTACGCTTGTTTGCTACCAACGTGGTATTTTGTTTTTGATTGGCTTGTAGAATTTATGTACCTAACGGATGCATTTTTGGAATACACTGAGATTTTTAGGGTTCCGTAGTAAACAAGGAACCCTTATAGTTTCGCTATGTCCGTCCGTCCGTCCGTCCGTCCGTCCGTCCGTCCGTCCGTCCGTCCGTCCGACCCCCGTTTTTCTCAGTAACCGTTAGTACTAGAAAGCTGTAATTTGGCATGAGTATACATATCAATGACGCCGACAAAACGGTAGAATAAAATCTTATAAAAGAATTTTTTTTAGGGTACTTCCCCTACATGTAAAGTGGTGGTGCAATTTTTTTTTCTGCCAAACCCCATCGTGTGGGGTATCGTTGGATAGCTCTTTTAAAAATATTATTAGGTTTCTAAAAGCATTTTTTGATTAAAGAATTGGTTAGCGTGATATTAAGCTTTGAAGTGATATTTTTAGCTATGGTCAAGTGTCCCCCCCCCCCTGCCAGCTAAACGGTGGCTACTAGGCATGTGAAAAAAATCATGGTAGTAGTAAATACGATGAATTTAAAAGGAAAACTATCACAGCTAAGTAGACATTACTAGTTAACGAGTAATAGTCGAACTTCAGAAATGTACTTTGCAAAAGCAAACTTTCGTACAATTTCCATTGATACCTTAGATAATGTTGTTAATTCTGTCAAAAACATAGTAAATATAAGTTTGCGAACTTTTTAGTCCATATAATATAACGGGTAGACGACTACGGAACCCTACCTTGCGCGTGGCCCGACACGCACTTGGCCGGTTTTTTTTTTTAAACTCTCACTAGTTAAACTAACCACGTAGGTACCATTCATGCATCATGGCGCCATTTTGGCTATGGAATCCTAAAAATTATGTTTTAAATTACTTTTGCACTACTAACAACAAAACAACTTATAAAGTGTAAATTCATCTAATCGACAGGGAAGCGCTGAAGCACCGAATATGAAATTCAATTTGCTTGCAGACGTTGTTATTGATCAACAAATAACCACACCTAAACACTCCGCAATTGTTACGCAGCTGGGTCAAGCCTTTACACGTGTAACAACCAAGGCCTTTATTCCTATAGGTTCTGTCAAAATTGAACTGAAATAAATAACGAACCGACGCTTTAAGCTGATGAAAATATAAGTCTACACTAGCGGTCAAAAATTTCGGGTAGTTTAAATAGCCTCAATAGATTTTGTGAAATATTCTACACTCGTTTTATTTACAGAATATACTATTCTTCGTATTGCCCAACGGTATTAGGAATTTCCGGGATCCTATCATAAAAATCTCAAAGTCCAAAAAATTACGATTTTCGCGATATCTCGCTTTGTTAACATTTTTTTTTCATGGATTTGTATTGGAGTCCGATTTAAACCTGGAAAACTTACTTTTTTGGCTGTTACTTTTGCAGTATAGATGAAAAATTAAATAAAGAGAATCACATGATTAAAAAAACTTACAACCTCGCAGTATTAGGAATAGTAAATGTGATGGTTTTTTACCGACCCGTATTTCTTGTCCGCGAGTGTAGATAGGCCGCGTCAAGTTCAATCAATAAGGCTTATTTCGTAAACGAAAACCCCTAAAACAACGATCAAACACAATCAACTCCAATGACTCCAATAAATTAAATTGGACCATTTTTCGTTTTAAATCAACAACAAACGTTTTTATTCCATTATAAATCCAATAAAAACGAAATAACAGATCATAATTGTATATTTTATCGAACAATCTCCATTACAGTTTTAGTGTCGGATGAAATTCGACGTTGTTATGAGGGCCCTAAAGGCGGTATTAGACGATACTTGTCGTAAAATGGAATGTTCCCGGCCCTGCTATCTTCCAAGTGAATCGGCGGTTACTTTCCTAAGTTTTCTGGAAATTTCAATCAAATCTGATAAGCTTAAATTATCGGAAGTTTTCAAAGATTCGCCCTTCAGGTACCTATTTAGTGCGTTTTAAATTTTGATTTCCAATTAACTAGGTGCCCGCTTGACTGAGGCTGATTCGAGAAGTGATTGTCAGTAAGTTTGGTTGTGGAAAACAATTTATATACAAAGTTTAGGTTAACCTTGTATAAATTTTAATGTCAATTAGCATCAAATAGTTTAGCTTTATTTTAGGAGGCCTTACAAATTTCAGAATATTTTATCTCAAATTTTGACAAAAGTATTGATGATACCAATAATTTGATGAACCCCACCCACGCCACCCATGCCGACACGCCGGTTGAATGCCACCCATTTCTGACGAGATAGTTGGAGGCTTAAATGGGTGGTTTCACCCGAGTAAACACTGCTTTTCATTACAAATACGAGGAAACTAAAAAAAAATATGCACAAACATATTCTGAATCAATGAAAGAACTAATTTGGCGGGAACACTGTTGACTGACGTTACCTCATAGTGTTGACAGGCCAAAAATTTGGGAGCACCATGCGCCTTAAGACTATTGTGAACCTATCGTACGAGCGAGAACAAGCACTCCAGAATATTCTTGCGTGCGATAGAGAGTAGTAATTTCAAGCAGAATTAGTGCTTCGGGCCCCAACGTTTTCCACCCCTTAAACCTTTATTAAATGAGACAATTTTGGCCTGGATCGATTCCTCACATCCTTAACTAGGTTTATATGTTTTGATTTTTTCGTAATTCTTTCTAGTTTATGAAATAATAACTAAAACCTAGGACAAAGTTTTCGTGTCAAAAAATCGAAACTTTAAGAGTTCATGGTCTTTTCAATTGTATGTAATATTTCCAAAAGATCAAAACGTATAAACCTAGTATTTAATGATACTTACATCATTTTCAAAAATCATGCAAATCGGTTTAGGCTTAGAGGAGGTGGGAAAACGTTGGCGCCGAAGCACGTTTTTGTATGGAAAAAATTTGCTACACAATCCTCTTAAAGCAAGGCAGTCCCACTGCAGACGTGACGAGAACACGAATGAGTTTACAATTAACCATCCAGCTCTCTACGGAAATCTGCGCGCAATTTTCGTGAATATTTAGTACATTTTGATTGATTTTTGTAATACTGGATCATTTATCAAAAATCTATCCGGTTATTGTGTTAGAACAATAAAAAAGCTACCCTTTTTGTAAAGAAAAACGTATCACTGCCGATGACAATTACGAAATAATCAGCATGTTAGTTTATTTTTACGATGATATTTAGATGTTTTTACAGAGTTACCAAAGCATTTTTCAATATTTTGTTCGGTTATTGTGTTACTTTCCTTCTTTCTCAATATACAGTAATTTTTGTGCAGTGTAATTCTATGTTATTTCTTCACATTCTAACCTCAAACTTTAATATTTTCGACTATTCGTGAACTGGCCTGGCTTTAACCGTTTGTTGCTATGTAGCCTTAAATAGCTTAAACCGCCCGCCGCACTTATCAGAATCAAATATTACAGGTTTGCCGCGGAATTCCGCGCAACTATACCGTTTACATAGTTGCCGCAGAAATTAATAGTTCCATTGCGAACTAACTTTCTGTACAAATTGGTCGGACAACAGTGAGAACAAAGTTAGTAATTTTGAAGGTGTTGAACTCGAACTGATAGTGATCAGTCCATCGATTGGAAGGGAACGCTCCTTTTGCCATGAATTGGCCACCAGTCTGACACTTTTTTGGTCCACCTGCCATCACTCTGCCTAGCAATGTGTCCTGCCCAACTCCACTTGAGTTTGGTAATGATATCTCCGACGTCACGCACTTTCGTGCGGCGTCGGATCTCGTCATTCCTCACTCGATCTTTAGGTCAGGTCAAATAAACAAAACAAAACCCCAACAGACACGACAAGTAGAAACTGTAGTTTCAATCATTAAAAACTCTTTTATTGAAATTAGGTATTATTTCCCGCTAAATAATACAAGAAAAGGCATAAAACCAAAAATACAAAAAAAAACACTAAAAGATCACCTATATACCAGGATTCGAACCTAAGAACTCGTGCACAGAAGGCGTGACCTGTATCGCAAGGCTACGCCGGCACCTGCAAGTGTTAGCAAATTTAAGGCACTACAATGAGAAATTTGGAGACTTTGAAACGCTGTCCTGCCCAGACTAGCAAATAGTAGGGGTTGATTTTCAGATGATTCTTGACTATATTATGATTGTGGTACTGACAATAGCGAAACATGATTGCTTATAATTTTCTCGATAGAAAATAAATCCAAAGTCGAGTCTATATTTTCCTTTTTTTCCTCAGCCTACTAAAACAACGCATTATTAAAAGACACGATTAAGTTAATATGATGGTATTTTACCTCATCTAGGTACTGACAAGAGGAAATTTAATAAACCTGCACACAGTCAGATATTTAACGAGATTTGTCTAAAAAGCCATTTTCGGAGAGGGTTGCATCCCGTTTTGTCGTGAGCGAAAAACAAAGGGTGTCTCTTTCAATCGATATGTCGCCTTAAGTAACACTTTTGTCCGACTTACTCCACTACATTGTGATCATCTTACGAATCTGTCGATCTGTCGCGAGTTTAAACATTTTTCCCCATCACAAAAAGTGCACAGCGCCGCTAAAGAAGTTTTCACTTGGAAAAAAGCCGATTCTTTCTTTTGCTGTAGCGCAAAACGAAGTGTTTGAACTGTATTGAGGGAGATTGGAATGAAATCGTTTAAACGGAGATACTTTTATCAAGACAGGTCTATTAAAATGTGTGTAAAAGATTGTACGAATTCATGGTCTGTGAATGTTAATGGCGGGCGGTGAACGATTCGCTCGGCCCTAATGGCCGTTCGGACGGGCTGCGGCTTGTAAACACCGTTTCGCCCATTAAATCCCTCATCCTGGTTTCAATTTGCACTTTGTGATTTAATAACACGCCGGTACAACAGCCTGACGTGGTCTGTTGTGCCTTTTTTAGGGTTCCGAACCTCAAAAGGAAAAAACGGAACCCTTTGTTGTAAGATCACTTTGTTGTCCGTCTGTCTGTCAAAACCCGTTTTCTCGGGAACGCGTGAAGGTATCGAGTTGAAATTAAAACCATATACTTACTCAAGTTTGCAGACGCTGTAAGCTGTAAAAAAAATCAGACTTCTAAGTAAACGTAAAAAAAAAGATACGACCGTTTATGCCGTAAAAAACGTACATTTCCGAATTTGGTAAATTCATAGGGTACTTCCCGTTGACCTGGAACTATGAAATTTGGCAAGTAATATCGTCTGGAACTACAGATACAGTGAAAAATCTGAAAACTATACATTTGTTATGAAATCACCAAAAAATTTATGCGGAAGTAAGGATTTTTGGATATTTGTTAAATCACGCAAACACGGGTGAACAGATTATGATGAAATTTGATATACAGAGATTGATTTTTAGCCTGAATTATCATATAGGATACTTTTTATCCCTTAAATAATGCCTCAAATTGATAAATTCGGGGTGGATCTATGAACCAGACCAGAGTTATGTTCATAATTATAATGCCTTTTGCCGCCGTACGGAAAATTTGTCTCAAAATAGCCAGTATAAGCCTGACCTCCGAATATGCACATATTTGTCACGAATTTCAGGATCAAGATATAATAGGTACGTATGGTTAGGCGAATGTATAGACAGTTGTAAATATTTGACAACATTCATTGACACGCCTGTCACCTTATATGGCATTCGGTAAAAATGAAACTAATGAAAATAATTTTACACGGAACAGATTTTCGCATTGCGTAGTTTTTATTTTTAATGCAGCCTTTCCCGTGTGGTCCATTTAACGAGGGACCGAACTGCATGGAGGGCAAATGCCACCAAAGAGTATATAGCGGGTACGATCCTCAGGCATGAGGCATGAGGGATCGACTACGAAGAAGAAGAGAGAGTTTTTATTTTTACGATCCTAGTTACAAATTGAGTTATTTCGCTTCTACTTGATCATGATGAGGTATTATTTTGATTTAGTTTGAAAATATCTGTGGCTCTATGGTGACTTGCTGACCATCGAGCATGCCTACTTACGGGTACTAACTACGGTAGGCAGATATCAAGTAATTTCGTCCTTTAATACAACAAGTAGGTTAACCAGCTAGGTAGGTAGGTAATCTGAAAACTATTCTTTAGTAAGTTACTCATAAAGTACTTATTTAAAATATATGTAATCTTTAATCATCGAGGTTAAGCAACATCAGGTAGGTTTGTATACCTATATTTTATTCGGAACCCTTGGTGGGCGAGTCCTACTCGCACTTGTCCGGTTTTTTTTCCTTTTCAAACACGTGCAAAAGCTTAGTAATGATTAGTCATGTGAAAGGACATTTTGCGACATACGGCAGGCGTCTATCCAACTAATAACTTGAAATATTGTGGTCTTTAATGATTTATTGTATCCTCGTCGGGTCAGAACGATGTTTCAAAGAACGCGATATTTTTGATCGCATGCCCTTAACACACTTTTCAAATTTGCATTGTATTAGAGTACAACACAGTTACGTTTAACGAACTTTAACCAAGTTCGTGTAAACACATACCTTTGTGGAGATTAGTAATAAGTGGGTAGCACGGTTGTTGACCTCTTTGACGTACCGGATTATCTTCACTAGCCATTGTAAATAGATACGCGGATATACGGTAAGATAGCTGGGGGTATATGTGGAGTGGCCACGTAGCGAAACAAGTAAACAACTCGGGTATTGCGTTAATACTCAATTAGACACATGACATTGCATAAAATATACTCGCATGTATTCAGATTCAGATTCAGATTTATTTATTCACAATATACGATTACATATCCTATCTCTATTGTTCGGCGTTATATTTTTTCAGGAGTTCATTGAAATGAATGTGCTGGTGCTGGCGTAGGATGCTTAGGATCAGCTGGACAGAAAGGCGTACCAATGAAGAAGTGCTGGAAAGAGCAAAGGAAAAAAGACAGATAATATCCGCCATAGAAAAACGCAGAGCTAAATGCATCGGCCACATACTTAGACACGAAGGGTTAAACGTTACCATCCTGGAAGGAAAGATAGAAGGAACAAGAGGGAGAGGAAGGCCCAGAATACCATATATGGCAAAGATGAAAGAATGGTGCTGTAGCCGCACATACCAAGAAGTGAAGACGAAGGCCCAGAATTGATTGGAGGGGATTGGAGGGGATTGGAGGGTGCTGCAACGACAGAGGGCAAGGCCCTCTTAATGATGATGATGATTGAAATGAAAAGTGGAGATTTTTTCAAATCATACGAGTAGGCAAAGAAAAATAAGGAAAATAAGTTTATTGTCATATAACTCACAGAATTCAATTATTTTGTAACTATAATTGTTTCTAGTCTAACTGTTGCCAAGTATTATGGATATTAAATGGGATTTTACGCACGAGTTGTTACTCGTGCGTAAAATCCTATCCCTTCAGTTGAAGGGATAGGTGAATAGACTTGGAGATTTGCCGGCAGAATAGTCAATTGTTTATGGTAGTATAAATATAGTACCTTGATTATAGTTTAACTAGAAAGCCAGACAAAGTCGGTTACTAGTATCATTATTAGGTAGAGGTGTTATTGTGTGAGATTAGAACAGGACAAAGCAAAGTGTTATGATCAAGTAGAGACCTTAACTGTAAAGTGCAGCGGGTGGATACAGATTGAGATTGATTGATTGATGCTATGATATAAAACTATAAATAGGTATAAGCACATATGGCGCCAGGTTTGACATGTATTGTGGGCGAAGCTGTAAATGTAATATCTAGTTTTTTTATATCTTTAACCCTGATTTTAATTGCTTGACTCTCTAAAAATAATTGCATGGATTGTCAATTTTACTCCCTACAGAATTTAATCAATTGTAAATGTACTCCTTATCGGAAAGTGACTTATATTTTGATCACAATAAGAATGACTTGGAAGTGATATATTTTCCCACTTTAAAATCTCATTTAATATTAATCCTGGCGAAAAAATATATAAAACCTTTTAGGTAGAAAGATTTATGTCAGATTACTTATGCTTAACAACGTTTTTTGCTATGGACCTTTAAACCCCGGTCAGCGGCGGGGGTACGGGCGGGGACATTTGATATGTTTACCTCCTAACTAGTCTAAACAAAGTTACCAATGTTACCATGTCAAAAATTGTGTTCCGAGCATTTCCCTCTATACCTTTTCCTTGACTGGCCTATAAAGTTCTTTATCCCGAATATCAAACGCGAAGTTGAACCCTATAGAAATGCATGAAGGTTGATATCGCATTCTACTATCGTACACATATATGCGTCGCTCGTTGCGGTCGAAAAGGTAAACATGATATTTATTAACTAAACTATTTTAACTAAAGCAGCCTAAACTCAATGTCGATTTTAAAATGAGCATTTAAATTTATAAAAATGGTTATTTAAAGGTATTTAAATTTGACAACATTTAATGTCGACGCACACATATAATGTGCATGTATAACACTAAAAAATTTAATAGCTGACATTCTCTGATCATTACTGTATGTTATGCTCTTACAAACTTTATTTCCATTCACTCAACATTTTAGCCCTGAGAGAATAATCGTTATCATAACAAGGTTCGATATTAAATAGATTGGGAAGGGATTGAACCCACGTACCCTTGTGGTTAACGTTCATTACGCAAATGTGAATTGAGCCCTGATTTAGTGCTTATAGACAATGGGTACCTTTCTATGTAGAGACATAAGTTTATGTGGTAAATAGCGAGTCGATCGCTTATTACGAAGATAGTCTAGTTATATTGTAGTGCTTTTATATCACGAGCGCGGGTGAGCCACATTTTTCTGTTTGAGATATACACTGAGCGAAAAAAATACTAATTATTAGTAAGTTTTAGGTTTTAGTGAATCCTAGGACAAGGAAATTATATACTGACGGTTACAAACCAGTTTTTGATAATAGTAGTTATTTACTAATACCAAAAAATTTGTCCTTGTAACTACTAAACTGTTTTGTAACCGTTAGTATAATTATAATCTCCTTGTCTTGGGATTCACTAAAACTTACTAATAATTAGTATTTTTTTCGCTCAGTGTACATTGTCTAATCCGTTCGTATGTATCACAACTGCAACTATGGCTAACCAGCGCTCGTAAGTTAAAAGAATTGTAAAGATAAGTACCTATTTAATAAACATAGATTTATTTAAATGCCTTGCAGAGATTTACCTAATGCGCATACCTAAGTGATTTTGCAAGCCGTATACATAAATTATTAGTTAACACTGTTGGCAGTTGGACGCAAGCAAGCAGTTAAGGCTAAGACAACGTTTAACTTAGGCTTAGAGCTGAGTTGCGTACTTACGAGCTGGCTTAGTGCATATAAGTGCAGTTTAGTACCTAGAATGGATCATTTTGTAAGCCATTATTTAAAGTTTTTGCTGCTTGACAGCTTAGAAATCTATTTCAGAAACGTATGGACTTGGAATCGATTGAATTGGATGTACGAGGTGCGTTTGACTGATTAATGCGTATACGTCGTGCGATTTGTTAAAAAGGTGTTCTTTGACGGCTGAAGGGTGAATTTCCAGTAATGAGTGAGGATGTGTTTTCATATAATGGACACCATGCTTAAAAGCTTGCGAGATTGTCCGCGTACATCACTTAAAAATACATCATCTAACTATAGGAAAAACAACAGTTTGAGACGCGCTCGTCATGTAATCCAGTACTAATATGATACTTTGGAATAAGTAATACATATGTTGTAAAATTGCTTGTTTTCTCAATGTATCTATTGTATCTTGTTCCAATATTGTTTGCATTTGTTTTTTTTTATTTGTGAGCGGACAGAAAGACAGACGGACGCGTCAGTGACAGCAATAGGGCTTCGTTTGGACCCTTCAGGTACCGAACCCTAAAAGAGGATAAAAACAGTTGCTTACCTTTACAGCGGCATCGTCAGCGACAACAAAAATTATATTTAAGCAAAGACACGCGTAAAACAACTTTGATAGACGAGTAAATTAGCCAGTTTCTCATTACCTTAGATTTTTTACCTCTACGCAGCCATAAAATTTTTTCGTTAACCGAAATGGGACTTAATGTCTGGGGGTCAGGGTTGACCTTTCCTTGGTAGGGCGCTCTGAGTGGTCTCATTACGCGTAATGGCCGGCCATAAGTTTCGCCGATTTAATTCAATCGGCCATCGCTCATACAGGGCCGCTGTGGTTTTTACGAGCGCGAATAAAAGATGTCGCATAAATGTTACGCGTTGCCATAAAGTGTTGGTGTTTTTTTATCAATTTGGGTCAGAGAGGATTTGTTTTTCATATATTTGACAGCTATAGCTGTTCATCTTGCATTGTGTCACATATATAACTTATCTTCGTACGTTACCCTAAATGTACAAGAAATTGTAAGACGGAAAATCTAATAGTAGATTGTGCAACAAGAGCATAAAACGAGCCATTCTACCCGAGACGTTCATGTAGCCGGTACGGTGAGGGTGGATACTGGATAGCCACATCGAGGATAAAATGGGGTTTATGTTCAAGTTTTACACCCGGCCTTTCACTTCGATTGCAAGAACATAAAACAACACAACAAAATTGACTAGTTATTTTCCCGCCCCATAATTTCTTACATTTTTTAGAATATCAGCTTGTGACGTGTTATTTCTTTTACAAAAATGCACACCGTCTTAATCTTAAATTTGTAGGTATTTAGATACCTAGTAATACATGTCGCAATTTAATTAAGCTATAAACAAAATCTTATAAAAATATGTCTATTTTATAAACATAGCGTGGCCAGCTCGAGTAACCGATAAGCTCAGGAACGAAGCGGGAGTTTACACGAAAAAGTGTACCTTATCCACTGAGCGAAAAAAAATACTAATTATTAGTAAGTTTTAGTGAATCCCAGGACAAGGAGATTATATACTAAAGGTTACAAACCAGTTTTTGATAATAGTAGTTATTTACTAATACCAAGAAATTTGCCCTTATGACAACTAAACTGTTTTGTAACCGTTAGTATGTACTCGTAATCTCCTTGTCTTGGGATTCACTAAAACTTACTAATAATTAGTATTTTTTTCGCTCAGTGTACTTTATGCTCTCAGAATTTGGAATTTTTTGATATTTCCTTCTCATGAGCATTTTTGATCCTGATTAGAAATCGAAATGCCCGCATATCTTTCGCGGTGCGAAGTTTTTTTCATGCATTTTGCATAGGCTGTCACATAGTGGCAGCAAATTAATGGGAAATTGGGGACATCTTTTGTATAACAACATAACATTTAGCCTCCTTTTATTTGCTCCATTAGAGATAAATACTGTTGTCGCTGTGAACAGTTCCGAGAATTTGTACCGCCCTAATTTGTAGGTATTATTTGTGGGTACCTACTTATGTACTGAATAATCATACTAATCACTTCGTCTTATATCAAAGCGACGTATGACGTGATTATCCTGATAAGCGTGTCGTCTTAAACGTGTATAATCCCCCAAAAGCAACATTTCGACATACCTAGTTAAATTAAAATCAATTCATTTTATTTCTTACTTCCAATATTTGACGTTTGTCTACTGATGTTTTAGTGATGAGATAAGGGTAAGACATATCGTTTGTCAAATCTAGCAAGTATTAACGAATGGTTGAACGAATTGATTATAAGTCGCCTCATAAAAGAAAATTGTTCTGGGAGACCGAGCCGTTTCCGAGATCCCCGAAAAAAAATATATGCAAGAATTGCTCGTTTAAAGATACAAATAATAAGATAAGATATACCGCCCAACAGTTGGATATACCGGCAGCATTTACAAGAAAGCCCCTGCTTCTGGGGCGTATTATGACTGGGTCCCGTTTACGATGATTTTAACGAGATTTAAACCCAAGACATAGTCAATTTATTCAAACACAAGCTATTAATTTAATAAATTTTGCAGTGTCAATTATAGTATACCTGAGCAAATGTAAATAATACACATGCCTAAGGCGAATTACAATACTTTATATTTAATGTTAGTTTTCTTTTAGTCCCATGGGGATTAGCACCATGTATCTTATCTTTAAACTAGCAATTCTTGTATAATTATTTTTATTTATTTCGGGGATCTCGGAAACGGCTCTAACGATTTTGATGAAATTTGGTATGTGGGGTTTTCGGGGACGAACAATCGATCTAGCCAGGTCTCATGCCCGGGAAGATATTATTTATTAATTAATCATGCAAACAGTTACGTGTTATGCCTTATAAGATTGTCTTAAAAATATTAAATAACTAAGATCTGAAAAAATGTCACATAAGTTAGCTTAATAAGAAAAGTGAAATGTTGTTTTTAAGAAATTGAGAAGTCCCAA
This sequence comes from Cenopis cana, assembly GCA_951800055.1. NCBI lineage: Eukaryota > Metazoa > Arthropoda > Insecta > Lepidoptera > Tortricidae > Cenopis > Cenopis cana. The sequence goes on along the minus strand of OX637476.1, from coordinate 14,037,061 downwards.
TATTAAAACATAATTGCTGTCACTCACGCGTCCGTCCGTCCGTCCGTCGTCTGTCACATATGTTTACAGCCAAACGGTTGGAGCTACAGTATTAAAATGTTTCACAATATACCTAATAAGCATCTTGGTGGCCCTGATCCATACAATATAAATAGTCAAAACCTATTTTTATACTCGTCGACTACAATATTACAATTACAACTTCATAGACCATTGCACAATATTATACATTTTAAGCTGAACTAAAAGTCTATGCTCTATGGAGTAATATAATATTTCATTGTACAACTGTGCGGAGAATCGAAATATCATTCAAAAATAGAACGCCGTAATTTGATGAAAAAATTAAGTTTAAGGAGACTCATTTTATGAATATTTCAACATTGATAGTGCTTCCCGCGCTTCTGAACGTAAAAACGTCAATGCACTTGTCAAATGTCTACCTACTTAAACGGTCGTCTGGATACTGGCTGGCCATAATCATTAAAAAAAACTTAAATTCTCTTGTGTCGTGATTGGTCGAAATTTGACATGATGCCAAAGGCGGGCATGGACTGATAATTTTTTTTTTCATCTTAACAGGGCACCGGCCCTGTGGGAATTGTTATTACAAATTTACAATACTTGTGATATTATCGTAAATTTCATAATTATTTAGACTTGTTTTTAATATTCATCAATACCCACGTGATACGTATTGTGATATGTGCAGACCACGTGCTATTAATCACCGTGTAACCCTCATGCACTAATGAGATCGTTTCAGCGGCAACTTTCTGTTATTTTGTTATTTTCGTGGACTCGTAGAAAAAGTATTGTATACAATAGTTATATAATTAGCTTTTTGAGTCTCGAACCTTACTTAGACCACTCGGCAAGCCTCGTGGTCTAAACGCGGTTCTCGACTAAAAAAGCATTCATTATATAACGATTGTATAAAATACTATTTTGAATGTTGGAAAGTTTTAAAGGCGCGAAAACAAACCAACCTAATTTAGCGGTTGGTTCTGTCGAAACCCTAAATCTGCGAAGCTGACTTGCACTTGGCCGGTTAAATGCTTACTATATTTTGAATTAAAAAAATATATTGGAAAACAAAGGAATGAGGAGCCACTAAAGCTTTTATTACGAAATTTTGTTCCGAAGAATTTTTTAACTTCCCAATTACCTATGAACTTAAAATTTGGTAATAATGTTTGTTAATACGTATATTTTACCAACAAGTACTAATATATTGATAAATTCGATTTTTTCTTTGAAATTTCCTTATTTTTCCTATAAAAACCAACTTAACTTTGCGGAACCCTTCGGTTCGGAACCCTAAATGTGCGAAGTCCGACTCGCACTTGGCCGGTTTTTTATTTTATTTCGCTTGCTTCTGATGATACTGAATATTCCAAAGCGAGACACGACCAATTTTAATTCACTACATGAGTCAAACAGCCTATGTCATACTTATTATTATAAGCATATTTGCTTACAAACCCGCACCGCCATTATTCTACCATCAGGCAACCGCGTGAGGCACTTAGATTAATGCCAAGTTTTATTAAATTCCTTCAGGACAAAAGGCCGTTTTGACAGCAAATAAATTGCCAACGCGGCTCGAACGATAAAGCTAACGTTTACCTTACCTCGTCTGCACAGCTATAGTTTATCTAAGTCTAACCGCGAAATACAGTTACGTCTACAGACTAGTAATTGAATAGGTGACTGCGAACAAACTGCGAACGCGACTTTAGTCTCGGCAGAAAGCGTCAATACATTTTGTAAAGTTGTGTTTACATCTTAAATACTAGTGGCTCTGTGAGGTGTAGACCTCGCGATTTTTTTTTATATCCAGAAACTAACACGCCGAAAAAGTATCTGTTTAATTATTGAACGTGCTCACAAAATTTCAGAATCATCGGTTGTGAAATTCGAAATGTATGTAGAGGAGACAAACCGGAATCAACCGCCAAAACATAGGAAATCATCGAAAAAAAATAGTTTTGATAGTTTTGACGACCGCTTTAGCTTAGTTGGTAGACCCTGCCTACGAAGCTGGAGGTCCCGGGTTCGATTCCCGGCTGGGGCATTTATTTGTGTGATGAGCACGAATATTTGTTCTTGAGTCTTGGATGTCTTCTATGTATTTAAGTATATATTTATCTATATAAGTATGTATATCGTCGCTTAGTGCCCATAGTACAAGCTTTGCTTAGTTTGGGACTAGGTTGATTTTTGTAAGATTGTCCACAAATATTTATTTATTATTTATTTATTTTATAAAATAACCAAAAAGGACTCGACAAAAAAATCTATACAATGATCGAATGTGCTCACAAAATTTCACGAGAATTGGTTGAGGAATGCGACCTGTAAAGAAGAACCACCAGAAATCCGCCGGACATAACTACGAAAGTATTTTTTCGAAGCTGAAGCAGAGGCCTTCGTTTCACTCGGTCAATTCAATATGGACTTTCGTACTGTAATCTTTATCTATGTACTCGTATTTATCCTGACGTAACTTCGCTAAGCAAAGCTATCCGGTACTTCCACTGCCAGGAGACGCGACGCGGCACTTTCACCCGCCTAGCGGGCGCTCTGCTCGTAGACGCGTAGCATACATACCCATGCGTCTCCCCGTACTTACGTAGAAGAAATTGCGCAGCGCTACGAAAAGCTTGGCAGCGAAAGTGGTTAGTCCATTCGAAGCGAAGCGACGCGTGAGGCTACGCCGTAGCGGATAGGTACCATAATTTTCTCATCGTCATTTCCTTGTCTCTATCTCATTTAGGTCCATTCTTGGGGTCCATACATACAACAGTATCTGTTTATCCATGCCTCTCGGCAATCCGTCATCTCGTAGCTCTCATTCATCTTATTCATATTGTCGGAATAAACTGAATAAACAATTGTTTAAAAAAGGCCTCTTCGGAACCAAAAGTGTTGCCAAAAGCTACATTGTGTTTGTGTCACAGATATGCAATAAAGTTTTAATATAATCGTTTTAAAGGCAGCATTTTGCTGAAACAGCCGGCCGGCAGCCCTCTAAATTGCGTGCTCTGTGCACAAAAGAGCTCTCGGCACAAAATCCCCTTACCACGGAATCCGTATCGTTTTACCGTGGGTTTAAAATGCCCGATTGTTGCAGTCGAGACTGGTGTAGAAGTGTTTATGTTTACAGGATAAAGTAGCACAATATATACACACACATAGTACATCTATGCACACACATAATAACACACACACCTATTGGCAGGGTGCAAAGCGGGTGGAGGGGGTAGCCTAAACGATCACAGCGCTCACTACGGTTAAAATTTACATTTCGTTGTTGTAGACCGCGGGCCAGAAGGTTAAAATCGTCAGTCATTTCCTCTCGCACGAAAACTTGTACAGTGATTAAGAAAGATGAATAAAAAATTGCTGTGGACGTCTGCCACGATTCCGTTGGTGGGTTGAGGAGCAGCAGCCTCCCAAAGACGTAAAAAAAAAATTAAATTCAGTCATTTCCTCTCGACTGAAACTAGGTTCTAGGTCTGAAACCACTATTCAATAAATCGTAGCAAAAATGGTCGTATCTGTATGGGAAACTCACGTCGCTTAAGTCGTTTTGTTTGAACAAGACAGTTTTTCAGCGTTTATTCAAAAACCGTTTGACGTAGTTTATTCAAACCGAATATTTTTGAGTCTTTATTTATTTACACCCTCCCAATTTTTTCAGAATTTTTGACCTCACAGTTTCAAAATTAAAGAGGGGGGATGCACTTTTTACGACTTTCACAGCGAATATCTCACCAACGGTTGATTAAAATGGAAAAGTTTTTTAAAAACCCCTATATCATTTTCAAATATCTATCCATAGATACCCCAAACGCCGATGTGCATTGTTTTTTCCTTTTCACCCCATACAATGTTTAGGCCCTTGGCAGACGGGTTTTCCACCGCGATACAAGTGGCAGACGAATTTATTTCTTCATAATAGTTCATAAACTATCATCTGACAAAATTTCATGCGAGAGGAAATGACTGAATTTAATTATTTTTTTACATGTTCACGTGCTTGGCAGACGGGTATTCCACCGCCCTACAAGTGGCAGACGATTTTTTTCGTTAAGGTATTTTCTTAACTAAGTATCATTTAAACCTAGTTTCAGTCGAGAGGAAATTACTGAACTTAATTATTTTTTTACGTCTTTGGGAGGCTGCTGCTCCTCAACCCACCAACGGAATCGTGGCAGACGTCCACAGTAATTTTTTATTCATCTTTCTTAACCACTCTATGTAGTTTTCATGCGAGAGGAGATTGGTAATCGTGACCTGTCGTTGGTCCGCGGTCTATTGACTTGAGCTGTCAAATCCATATTGCAGTTAACACTTTCTAATCATTTTTGAGATAAATTTAATATGGCTCTAGTAAAATGTGTTATTGTGAATTGTAAAAACACCACAGAATAGCGACTGTAAATTTTACCAGTTTTCAAGACCGTGGTGGAAACGAGACCAAAGAAATAAGTGGATAATTGCCGTAAGAAAAAAAAGTAAGTCACCTAACCTGACAAAAACAACTGAAAACAACAATTTTAAAGTTATTGGCAATAATGTTACAGACTACCATCGTCCAATATTGTCTAATATAGTAAAATAACACAAGATTTCATTAATTTTTTTCACAATATTTACTTATTTCTGGCTTGACAGCTATGACAAATTGTCCATAATGGCCACCTGTCCGTGGCGCTGTCGTCGCGCACGGTCCCAATAATTGTACACTGTATTTTATTTTGTGCAATAAAGTTTGAATAAATAAATATACACGTATTACAATCTTCTAAGATGCCTCTTTGACGCATGGCCAATACCGTAGGTACTATGGGAGTCTATTCCTTTCAATTTCTTGAATTTAAACTGGTTTTGATATATAGTATGTGTAGTTTGAGCCCGTCGTATCGCATAGTGCTCTTTTGCAAAGTTGTCTCGCCTCTTTCTTTACATACAGATTCGTTGTGTGACAGAGATATACAAAATCTCTCATATTTTTATTATTATTATTATTTAGTACCTATCATCGAAATTCCCAATTTAAATTTTGGCCACTTGGCCACCCGTTTCTGTAGTAATCTTACTTGATTACGTAACATTTCAACATACCGTGTGTGAATTATATCAGACTATAATTATTCAATTAAAAAATATATATTAGAGCTTAAATACGTTTGAACCGTTTCCCACCAAGAGAGAGGTTCGATAACTCTTCCGTTTACTTTTTGTCATGTATAATGAATTCTCCAGAAACGCCTCCGAGGCATCAGGATTTTTTTTTGTATACATAAATATTATGTTTACCAACATTCGCCTCGGCAAAGCTATCAGTCTATGCCAGCGAGTGCCTTTACTAATAAATTGGGAGTATATCTTTGCCTCTGACAGTATAAAGGAAGATTTGCTAGCTCTGCGACAATAGGGTGACGTAATAAATGCCTCAATTTTGGAATTATGTTCGTGTTAGAGAAAAGTTGGTCGTATTGACTGTGTAACTACTTCGCGATTAATTGTTGTTTATGTTCCTCTTTAATACTGATAGGTTTTGATGGATATAATTAATCCTATCCGAAATCCTATCCAAACTGAAATATATCTATCTTTCCTATCTGAAATTGTGGACATCTCTTTTATCTCTTTCATGCCAATACTATGGATGACTTTGACGTAATTTAACTGACCAATAGAGATCTTAGATAACTTTCATTTAACTTATGTAATGATGAAAGAATACTTATTCCTTTTTGCCCAAGTCGAGCCTAAAAGTTACCATGTTTTATTAACGAACTGTTTTATTTCTTGCCTCTAATTAATCATAATTATTTTACTTAATCAATTATTACAAAAATGTAATGGGAGTGTGTATTTAAACAGCTTAAGGTTTCTTGGGTTACCCAAACCTTAAATGGCACTAGATGGCACCACTTTTGCAAATTTTCAGTATTTACATTTTTGTGCAATGATCTTGGTATTTGTATACTTTAAAGTACGTTTCGCGCAATCTTTAAATAAATATTGAACTGTTAAAACAAACATTGAACACTTCATTGTACAAAAATCACCTCTTAATGTCGACAGAAAGTTTGCACATATTTAAGTAGTAATAATGTGTAATGACATGATAAAAGTCGATCGTTTTTTGTATGAAAATCGAACCACCTTAAAACTCAAATTGCTTCAAACAGTCCCTGTCTTAAGACTGCGTCGTGCAGGGTAAATTATCAGCGCCTGTCAAATTTCTATTTTTTTAAATTATTTTCCCCAGTAACTCACACATACATATTTCACACACACTACTTCATTTTGTTGGCCCGGGTCATTGACTTACATTTTTTTTAATAGGTATTTTCGGTTGTGTATTGCCACCAGTTAATCATAGTTAAAAACTCCTTAGAGAAATCGAAATTGTCATAACTTGTCACCGTACAATGACAATGCCCTGTCAATTTCTGTAAGGAATACAAAGTTTTGATTTACAATATTTGATGATTTATTAAGGCATGACAAAAATGTAAAAATAAAAGTCAAGTTCTGATCTGTCACCAAAACCTTACTTCTGAAAATTGGGATTTGATTTTAGTAAAACGCTCCTAATTATTCATATACAAATAGATTAAAAGTGAGAAAAATTCTTGCATATATATATATATATATATATTTATATATTAATTCCGACGCAAACCAAAACCATACAAAAAATAGCCAAATAATGCAAGAATTTTTCTTCATAAATATAAATAAATAAATATTTGTGGACAATCTTACACAAATCAACCTAGTCCCAAACTAAGCAAAGCTTGTACTACTATGGGTACTAAGCGACAATATACATACTTTATACATACAGATTTAAATAGATACTTAAATACATAGAAAACATCCAAGACCCAAGAACGAATTCGAACCCGGGATCTCCAGCTTCGTAGGCAGGGTCACTACCAACTAAGCTAAAGCGGCTTTTATAGGTAATGCGAGTTTTAAGCGAAGATGCGGTTGTTTTATTTCGATATATATTATGTAATGAAACTTAATGAAAATTAATGGCAGTATTTTGAAATAAGTTTGTTAAGTATTCTTAAAACCTAATGATAATAAAATAAGTAGGACAAATATGACCAAGTAGGATTTAGTAAATCATTGTTACTATCTGTAATTGGAACTTGCCCGGCCGGACGCGCTATCGTGTGCATGGTTGAATGTACGAGACCATAGTTATGTTATGACAAATTAGCTCTCATGTTCCTTCTTATAAGAACGATAATTGAATAGAATAATTAGTGGAGTAAATTTTACTGAACTTTTAACACTACTTGGACAATGGTTGCGTATAGCTAAATCCATGTAAGTACATGCTGCATACATGCTGTAATGTAACAGTTATAATACTTATAATATACGCAATTGAAATTGCAATCTTACTATTATTTGCTACGTTTACGTAACGTCCAAACAATTATTGCGACGTACTTTTTTTGTTTTTTCAACCTGATTGTGGCCTTATAGGTCGAGCCCAATAAATCGATAGGAGTGCGCGGTTGGAAAGTGGCCTGGGGAAAATCGAGGGGAAACCTCCGACACGACCACGCGGGAGGGTTAAAACACTGGGATACTCTAAGAGTTGGCGCTCCAGTGAGATTGGTTACGCGGCTTCTACCGAATCTGAGTTGTGAGTGGAATCGAGCTACTTACTGGGAGTTTTGTCGCTGGTTCACTAAACTCTACTAGGCCCGACCTGGGTCGGACTGACTCTACCCGGTGTGACGTACTTACGTATATCCAAAGACTACAACGTATATAATAAAGTACGTATATCCGTATATCCAAAATCAAAGCAGTGAACCAAATAATTTCAAACCATAAAAAACAATCAAATAGAAATTAGAAACCGTACTTATAGACCTGCAGAAATAAGTAGGACTACATACATATATTTTGTATAAGACTCAGATTATACGTCGTCTTTAGAGATATAACTAAGATAAAAAAAACACATTTATATTTTCATTCTGTAATTAGTATGACCATGCGGCTTCGACAATACAATCTTCTGCTGCTTATTACTTTCTTTGTTGTGTGACACTGCAGATTGATAATCCACGATTCCTGAAGTTATATCACGACATCGGAGATATATTTAGCCATTAAATGTATTCCTATTTGACGAGAAAGCGTGAATATCCACACAAATTTCAATAAGTATTCCAATCCAATCAGTGGGTTCTTCAATGCTGAGGATCGTGACCGCTATGTCTCTGGCGGGGAGTGCAGATGGCTCGCCAGTGGTTCCGATGATGCACTGCATGCAGCGCCTGGTGTTCTCGGAGTCCGGCGAATTTGGAGATTTTTTCAATCCACCTGGCTGGCCCGAGCTCGTCTATCCTCCACCTTTCCCGTCATCATGAATCATGATGTACTCGAGGCTAATAGGTACGACGCGCGATATGTCCAAAAAATGCCAGTAGGTAGATAAGTATGCGTTGTTGGCAAACTGTCGAGAGGCGTGTGTGTATGCGTATTTGGTGTTCGATATCAACATTAGATACGTAAAATTATTGAAATATAAAGAAAGAAAAATGTACACAAATTTTCATTTGAAGTAAGTGACAAATGTCATTACGTTATAAAGATGTTCCGTCAGGGTGACCATTCATTGAAATTAATTTCCATTGTAATGAAACGCATCGGCAACCTTTTAGCGTCTAGAATGCGTTTTCGGGAAGGAAAACATTATAATTTGAACGCATAAGTAAACTTTCGGGACCAAACACTGTATGTTCTCTAAAAAATAAAAGGCTAATACCAAAAATTCCATGTTAAAAGGTTCTTAAAACGCCACACGTCAATATTTATTTACCCTACTTCAATTAATACAATCTTTGTGTGTGGTATACATATTGTATTCGTATACGGGCAAAATGTCAAAAACAGAGCTGTCAAAGCGAAAAAAGGAGCATGCGTCTGCTCTCACCGAGGGCCAATGCCCATCTGTCGATTTTTCGAAAGTATGGTGGCAGGGAAAATGTATGGAAAAGTCACTAAAGTTTAGATTTACGTTTGAAATTCTCATTGGTCTTTGCGAGGAAAAATGTGAAAAGTGTGATAACTTATAGTGAATACTTTTGAGATTTGTTTGAGTGTGATTTTGAAACGAATTAATAGATTTTTCAATTCAAATTTGCCTAAACGCCGACACGCGTTCTTCTCATTTTTAGTGCAACTTTACGGTATTGTATTTATTAAAGTGTAATTTATTATAGATTACTAATAGTGATAACTTGTAAACACACTCTTTGTGATAATACTTATATATATTTTATATAGTTTTGTAGAGAATCGTGACCTCCACAGATTGAGAGGTGAAGGCTGTTTTTGCTAAATATGCTCGGCGCCCTCTTAAGTGGCTGGGTCATTTCTTAATATAAATGCTGACGGGGGGCGATTACTAGAACTTTTCTAATTATGTTTTTGTCGAGACCAACAATGGTCGTCAGGTGCGCGTTTGGGGATACAATTCAAAAAACAATAGCGGATTTAGTACCTAAGGCTTGTTAGCGATGCTTTAGTCAATCCCACCTGTGGCGTTGAATTTTTCAATTTTTCACTTTAATTGGAAATTGTAATTTCGTTAGCGGACGCATCCGCTTGACACATTTAATTTTTAGCAAATCTCGCTATCTATTTTTCTATAGTTTTAGAAAATCCATTGTAGAATTTACCCCAAGGGAAGTACTTTAGTACTGAAAAGTTTCACTAGTTAAACTACCAAGTAGTTATACGGTTACATTAAGTTTTCTCGATAAAAATGTTCGCCTTAAAGTAAAGCCTCGGGCTAAATATTTATGTACATAATATTTTATGCAGATTAAAACACTGACAAAGGACCTAGGATTAAAAATTGGTACATGGATATGATCTTTATATGATACTGATAATAATTCTTATTAAGCATAGGTGGATATCGACAAGTATAAAAACATCTCTTAACTTGACCTCAAGGAGCAAGCTGTATTCCAGATCTAACGACTGACTTTAATTCTCATTGGAAATCTAAAATACCTGGATAAAAATATTAATTTAAAAATTGCTCTTTTAAAAACTTCCCGATCTCTTAGCTTGGGACGCTCGCTACATTATGTTTACCGCACCTCGAAAAGGGTTTTTATTTTCAATTACACTCCGGACGTAGCTGCGGTTGTATAACGAACTCATTCCGACTCGCGATTTCATTTTTGTCCACTAATTTGTTTAACAGACGCTCTGATACTGTTCTTTGTCGTGTTGGTTATTACGGTCGCCGTTTTTGCGATCTTTGTTCACTGATCTCTATTGGCATCATGACACTCGTTCTGTTCCTTGTATCTTGGTGACAGCTGAAGCTCATATCTATACTTTTAATAACTTCATCATCATTATCAGCCTATAAGGTAGATGTACCCTTTACCGGATCTGCCCTATCACCGGATTTTCTATATTTTAAGCCATAAGTCGAGTTCTTACAGCTAATATTACGTTGTGATATTTTTTTCCGTTAGCTAGATACCTATTCCTTCCACTACGAGGCAAAGAAAGCCATTTTGTTTCTCAGTTGTAACGGGAGAATCGATTGAGCAGGTCGATCGCGGCATTGTATGGGACTCCTTACGAAAATGGTTAAGAAACTGAGTGTACTTCGTAAGGTCATAAAAGCGTTTAAAAGTGACTTTATGTTTCAAAATAGGGTGTTATCGTATCATGAGTTAATAAGTGTGTGTGTTTGAGTAAAATAGGTGAAATTAGTGCAGTCAAATTTACAGAATTCAACAAAAATGTAAATTCGGTGATGGGTCACCCTCATCTACTGCTTGAAGGTTTTACCGAACAGCGTTCGGAATCAGGGAAAAACGTATGTTTTGAAAATTATTTTTTCACTCGTTAATCATAAACGTTATATGTATACTACTTCGCTTTACACATATCCAATTAATAGAGTAATTGAATGAGCAATTACCGAACGCCTATAAACGAGACAGATTTTTTGTAAATTGCATTTGAAGTGTATAGTTTTCACGACTTTTTGACGTCAAAATAAGCTTCATTGACCAGGTAATTTTAAAAATTCCATATTATTTATTTAACATCAGTAGAAGCAAAATAATTGTGTATTTATTATTTTGCAATAGTTCTTATTTCTAGATAAAATGTACTTATGTTGTTATGGCAGAATCATTAAGATTAAAACACTATTTTATTAAATATGTTCGCGTGATAGGTTCAATGTGTACGCTTTACCGAACGCCCGTTCGGTAAAGCGTACCCATGGTCTCTGATACCGAACATATGATTATCTCGGCCTAGCTGCTATTTGGCGTTCATTGGAATATAAACCATATTCAGCGTACAGCTAGATCTATATTGAAATGTATTATTTTTCGTATATCTTTAAAAAAAAGCCAGCGCTACTTAGACGTAAACCGTTAACGAATAAATTATATAAAAATTAAATTATTGGCGATTAGCGAAGATTTTTTAATAGATATGTATATTATTTATATAAAAAAATATTTGATTTAAATTTTTAATTATAGACAGTTTTTTCTTAGATTAAATTACCGTCAAGATTGCTCGAAATCACAAAACTAGTGCAGTTAAGTTGAAATAAATAGTCACTAATCAGTTTACAAACTCACACACTGCCATCATTCCATACATTTCTTCCCTAGTTCGGTGAAACGGCATGCCGATCCGGTAATGGGTGCAAATTCCATTTCTTAGTTCGTTGAATGGGACAAATCAGTGTAATCGATATAAAAAACTTTAAAAAATATTTTTATATACGTCCAACTATGTAATAAATTTCGAAGTACATTTAAATGATGACAAATTTATCTATCTTCACCATATGCTGTTGATCATAATCGTACAAAAATTCTAAACCTTATTAAAAAAAACAAACGTGCATGTAGGTCTTAAGCGTTCGGTGAAGGGTACTTTTACCTTATTACGTCCCACTGCTGGGCGCAGGCCTCCTCTCAAAAAACTCATTGGTACGAGCTGGGATTCGAACCCACGACCGCCGCTTGACAGCCGCACGCTTGAACCACTGGGCTACCGTAGCTTCTTCCTTTAATAACTTACATACAACCTATTTGTCCTCAGCTTGCGGTCGTCGTCGCAAGGTCGGCGGAGGTACAAAGCGCATCGTGGGCGGTGTAGAAGCTTCACCTGGCGATTGGCCGTTCCTGGCGGCAATACTCGGCGGGCCTGAGGAGGTGTTCTACTGCGCCGGAGTTTTGGTCGCCGACCAGTGGGTGCTGACCGCGTCGCACTGTGTGGGCAAGTGAGTATTTCAATGACGATTCTATAGAACAGAGGATCCTAACCAACCCCTAGAGAGGGGCCACCTACCATTATTGACCGAGTGAAACGAAGAACTGCTTCAGGTTCGACAAAAATGCTTTCGTATGTAATTCCATTTGTTTTCCTCTACAGGTCGTATTTCTCAACCGATTCTGTTGAAATTTTGTGAGCAGGTTCGGTAAATGTATAGATTTTTTTTGTTAGGTCACTTTTTGGAAATTAAAATAAAAAGATATCAATGATTTTTTGTGTTTCTGCGGCCGAATTTCGGTTTTTCTCCGCTACGGGTCGCATTTAAAAACCGATTTTCGTTAAGTTTTGTGACTTTTGTCGAGTAATTTTTGGAAATTTTAATTTTTTTCTTCAATGGTATGTCTCTACCGATTCTCGTGAAATTTTGTGAGCAAGTTTGATACGTAATATAGTTTTATCTACACACATATCATAAATCCTCTAATATGCGTTCACAAACCGTAGAAAATGACTCTCATTTCAACATTCAATGAATTTATGGCAATTTTCTTATCTGTGGCTAAGGCTACAGCAGTAATATAATTTTTAATTTTAATCTCATATATGATGTTAAAATATTAAACGCCAAACAAAACTGTCAAAATTTAAATGTCAAAGTTGACATGTCCCTATTCTAGTATCACTGAAAATTCAAATTCAGTTGATGCGAAATCTCAGCTCAATGTTTTTTTAGTATATATCGCACGAAATTTGAGCTAGAACGACATGATCACATCAGAATAGGGACTCTTTACTTTTTAAAATAACATTCAGGTATCGGTTGCCAGTTCTGATTTCGATATTTCCGCAACCGTGCAAAAAAGGTTGTATTAACACAATTATTGTATGTATTTACTACGGTTTCTGAACCCATCTTAGAGTAGTTATAATATGTGTGCAGATAAAGTAATGTATGCAACTGTACATAATTAGGCATTAAAACACTCGTGTGACCTTATTATGAAACTCGCCTTCGGCTCGTTTCATAAAACACACTCGTGTTTTAATGCCCCTCATTATGTACCAGTTGCATAAACTACTATTTAGATTTAATTAATTAAAATAGAATTAAGCTACTAGCCAGCTCTCACTAGCTAGGCGGTCCTTTCCAGTCGCCGTGATCGAAATCGGCTAGGATGATGATGATGATGTAATGTAGGTATAACTGAAGATTTCTTCTTATAACTTTTTGCCTATCTATAAAAATCATTTTTCCCCAGCCATTCAGACGTCAATGGGTGGACAATACAGCTAGGCATCACCCGGCGTCGCTCGCACGCGTATTACGGTCAGAAGGTGAAAGTGAAGCGAGTCGTACCCCACCCCTTGTACAACGTGGGCGTAGCACATGACAACGATATCGCATTGTTCCAGGTATATTTACCATATTGGTTTAAAATATAAAATAAACGGGTCACTTACGTCTTTAACGTCGAATATCGCTCGACATATTGTTTCGTGTTCCTTAATCATGAGTTTTAGACGCGAAGCCGTCGCCGATATTCGACGTGAGTGACCCGTTTAATTATATTTCTATATATATCTGAGACTCGCGGAAGTTTTCTATTTAAAACCATATTGGATTCTCTATAGAGCTAAACTTAATTATGAGCTGATATGATGATGATGAATAATTTTACGCCTAGCGCAGCTAGTAAATTTATTTTTCACTTCTCATGCTCGAAAAGTGTGTCATATTAGACTTGTGAAGCGGAGCTAAAGTAGTACATTTAAGCCCTAGGGAAAATATGTATACATATTTATGATTTACAAAACATTTCATCAAAATACTTCACCTATTAAAACCACCAATCACAGAACAGTAATTGGACAGATTAAAAAATATCAACCAACCAGAACACAGCTGTACTAAAATCGACCAATCAGGAAAGACGTTTTTCAGTTCTCTAAAGATTAAGCGGTGTGTATGGTCAAAGCAATTACGCCTCTTAAAAGAAAAAAAAAGCGCATGTAGCATCTCTTTTTGAATGGCGAGGCGAATGCGCAAAGCGAACACGCATAGCGAGGCATGGTGCTGTTCTTAAAAAAAAACATGCTGTCAAATTAGACATACGCCCGCCAAGAGTTAAATTATTCATTTAAGGTGGATAATTTGTTTTTATGTGTTTTCTCACAATCGAAGTGAAAAGTAGAGTGTATAACTCGGGCCTAAAAGCCATATTACCACTCGAACAATTTTTGCCTCACTACGTTCGGGAAAATAACTATCTCGTGGTAATATGGCTTGCTTTAGACCCTTGTCAAACAATCTACTATTATTGATTATCTCAAAAATAATGAACACAATTTGATCTGAAGAATCTTCGCATGAAGTAAATGGAAATGAAATAAAATAAAAGGCCAGTTGCGTTTCGGACTTCTCATACTTAGGGTTCCGAACCAAGCGCAAAATTGGTTGGAATAGGAAAACCGGCCTACTACTACAAGCCCCCATTTAAAAGCTCAACCTTATGCTATAAATTAAAAAAAGGTAAAAGAGGTGTAAATCGGTGTTATGTTTTGTCGACAGCTAGCGGTTAGAGTGCGCTATCACGAGCAACTTTCGCCAGTGTGCCTTCCTCCAGCGGATCGCGTGCTGCCACCGGGTACCTACTGCACCGTAATTGGCTGGGGCAAGCGGGACGATAAAGATAGTGAGTATCCTAATCCTAATCCTAATATCCTAATCCTAATAATATTATAAACGTGAAAGTTTGTGCGAGTGTATGGATGTACGTTCCGTTTAATCTCAAAAACTACTGAACGGATCTCTATGAAACTTTCCAGTGTTGTAGCTTAGACATCAGAATAGGACATAGGCTATAATTTATTTCAAAATTCAAAATAATAGGTAGCAAAACTAGACTATCCGTGCGAAGCCGGGGCGGGCCGCTAGTAGCCCATAATTCTGATTTGATATTCGAAATACATACTTCGACACAGGATCCCCCAAAAGACCACAACAATGCACTGTTTGTATCTAAAGGACGTTACATTATTTTCATTAGGCGAGACTTAAAGGTCTCATGAAAATAATGTAACGTCTTTAAGTCTACCATGTCTAGTACACCAGTTGAGTCAGTTGAGTGACGGCAATAATTCGTGGTGAACTTGTCTTTGACTAAGATAAGATTTAAGTGTTGAGCCATAATGACAACGGTCCGGTTCAGTCTACGGGAGTTTGATTTGTCACTGCTGATAAGACATTCGTCACTTTCGCTCCGATAACCTCTCCCAAGGCTTAAAAGCCACGCTGAGTTGGGACGATTTCGCATTTTTTTTTATTTCTCATTGTCATCTAGTGTTTTTGTGTGTCGCAAATAAATGTTTTCCTACGCTTCTATTTGCTTCTCTTTTTCTACAGCGCAGCGGGTTTATCCATTAAAAAAGGCTCATCTATAAGCGATTTTCTGTTTAAATTTCTCAATGTTACTATCTAGAACAGGACTATTGCGACCTAATGACATACATTTTAATTTTTGTTTGTTTTACATTCAGAAATATTGTTTTATAAAATTACTCTGAATCGACTATTTTCGAGCTAAAAACTGCTTTTTCCCCGCTTAAATTCTACTGCACACAATAAGATCATAAAAGGCATTTCTATTTATACTTTAATAAAATCATCGTATCGTTTAACCCGTCCTCTCCCAGCGAAAAAAAAAACAAAAAACATTATTTTGTTATCCGGCCGGGGATTCCAGTCACCGGTAGCGGACGGCTTTCACCTTATTGATATTATAAAACATTTGTTAAAATTTTATAGCAAAATATTTAAAAATTTGTAAGGTCTCTTAAATGTTGACCTCTAAAAATTGCATGTGTCAATTGTGTCATTCTTCCAGTGTCCGAGTATGAGCCGGCGGTGAACGAAGTGGAAGTTCCCGTCCTAAACCGAGACTTGTGCAACCAGTGGTTGGAACATCGGGACCTCAACGTTACCGAAGGCATGATTTGCGCAGGATATCCCGAGGGTGGGAAGGACGCTTGCCAGGTTCGTAACACCACTATACTTCAAGTTGTTTCAAAATTAACGCCTATCACAATAAATCGAGTATCTTTGACCCATAATAACATTATAATTTATAACAATAGGTACATTTTAAAATTTTAAAAAGCATACAAATTTATAAAAATTAAAATTAAATGACATTAATATTTAAATAAACCTAAAATACGTAAAAATTTAACAATACAATACAAATATACTTTATTCCTCACCAAATAGAGTACACTAAAGAAAACAGTAATTAAATCGCACTCAAACAATGGTAGCGAACAGGCGGTATTATCGCTAACAAGCTATATCTTCCAGACATTCTTTAGTTAGTGGAAACGCTTTGCTTGTCTAGTATAGGTACCTAAACTTATAGAATATGATTATTAGGGGGTCATTAGCAAAAGCCGCAAAGAAAAGTGATTTTAATTGTAAAGGACAATTTGGGGATAACATTTTTTTGGAGTATTTAAAAAAACACCTAATGTTCTAAAAATATTTGTAATTATTCTAATAACCTGTCTAGTCAAATAAGTTTAACTATTAAAACATAATTTAATTGACCGGTATAAAATTTGAAAACGACTGTATAAATAAAAAAGTTATCTTAGATTCTAGTCTAGAATGAAAACTCGTCAACTTAATAAACGACAGCAGTCATTTTATATGTAGAAAAATATCTAACTTGAAAGAACTGTATACGTGAACTTTGGCAACAAGTACCCTTGTTTTTTAAGCCCAAAACCGTTGCGTTTACCCCTTACGTAGGAATCTTTACAACGTGTTACAACTGGAGAGCTGACAAGGGTCTGCGTTCTAAAAGTGTTGTATTCTTCAATATATAAAGCCGGTAAAATACTCGACAATGTTTGCTCTGAACCCCTTCAGCTTTTTTTAGAGGCGTTACATAATCGTTTGCGACTAGCATTCTGCAAACCGACGGTTCGTTCGGCAAATCAATAGCAGGTAGGTACATTCTGAGGGGCTGACGGCCTGTGATAAATTCGTTCTCAACTTAAGTTTCATCGCGCAGAGTTATTTTGAAGGCAATACTAGTATTATGAATAAGAATATCTTTATTGACCATAGGTAGGTACATCACATTTAACACGTCATACAATAACAACATATTCAATATATTTCAGTAATTTTAATAATTTTGTCTAGTCCTTAAAATTCTAAGTTTTTTACTTATTGAAGCACTTATATATATTTTTTATCGTTTAAAAAATTTTTTGGCAATTAGCACAAAAACCAATAAAATAAGCATTTAATAGGGTTTTAATCATACGTGTATAGCGCGTGTCAACCACTACGACGCACCCCTTCACTAAGAATTTCAAAGTAATCTACCTATGCGCATTGCGCAATTGTACGGATTTGGATGTTCCACCTTCATGAATGATACGCACTATAATCTTTTTTTATACTACGACGGTGGCAAACAAGCGTATGGTCTACCTGATGGTAAGCGGACACCGCAGCCTATAGACGCTCAGGCCCTCTAGCATAACATGCATTCCGTATCTACTCGCGCGCGAGATAAGATACCTGTCACTTTTTGACAGCATTAATCAGACAGTGACAGGTAGCCTATCTCGCGCGCGAGTAGAGACGAGATGCATGTTATGCTAGCCCCCCTGATCTCCAAAAGAGTCACGTGCGCGTTGCCGACCCTTTATAAAATTTGAGGATTCACTGTGTTGACAGCAGAAGGGACACAAAAGGTCCCTCGCTCTCAACACAGTGCATCCTCGGGAGCTCTGGCAACCTTGCTCACCCTCCAGGAACACAACACTAGGTACCTACATACTTGTATAGTAAATAACGTTATTATGGCTGTGGTTTTCTGCAAGGCGGTGGTAGTTCCCCAGTTGGGCTGCTCCAAATTCGAGCAAGAGATGAAATTTTGGTGTGCCCTACCTCTCTTAAATGTGACACAAATTTCAAACGCCGTTTTTCTGATTTCAGGGTGACTCTGGTGGCCCGTTACTTTGTAAGGACCCGGACGATCCTTCGCGCTGGTACGTGGGCGGGATCGTGTCTTGGGGCATTAAGTGTGCTCACCCACGGCTTCCAGGCGTCTACGCCTATGTTCCCAAGTACATCTCCTGGTTACAGAAGCAGATAAAACTGTATAATGATGACTACGCGCGCTCCGAGGATATTTGAGGAACCTCGATCCCCGACCCCCACAAGAGAAAGGACTCTAACCACATCAGTCGGGTTTTTACTTTACACTAAGCGTAAACCGCTTTTCTGACTCTGAAATATTAATTGATAGGAATTTTACAATGTGCCATGCACTCACGAATATGACAATAAATAATACTGTTGACAATAATTTTCGACATGAATGAAATGGCTAATTATTTTTACATATCACTCGTTTATCGTGTGAAGTAAATCTGAAGCTGTGATACTAAATCGCGTAATGTGAATGAGATCTATCGTATTGTATTCAACGTTTACTGACGACGTCTGCACTTTTAAACTCTCGATACTTTTTCTCGGGATTATAAGTCTTATATAAGACATAGATATACTTATATTGTTTAATGTGAGTGTTGGATGTAACCAGCTTACGGTTCAGTAGGTTCGTAAATCTTTAGCCTAATCTTTTGGATTTTTATATGTACCTTGATTTTTTATTCCTACTTAGTGTCATTGGGCGTTTTAGTCTCCATTATAAATTGAGTGTTTGTTTGTTTGATGTTTGGTGTTAGTAGTCTAGGGAAAAGTGCTTTTATAGATTGGAGTAAGTGTCGTTTTGATGACAGTAGTCTGGTGTAATAGATCCTCTAGTAGACATTTCCAATATGCCGATCGAAATCCTTTGACAATAAGCCGGCTGGTAATCTACCAAGTTCCTAGCCATAGCGAACTTGTTAATAAACCTCTATTTCCGTATATAGTGTGGCTACATAGATGTATTAACATTCATTCATTCGTGTTATTTGAAAAGCACTTCCCTTATTTCGTATAGGATGTTTATGAGGACGATCACTATCTAAGAGGTGTAAATTATAGATTTGACAATAATAACCTTAAATACATAATGACAATACCTTAATTTTTTGACAATATATTTACAAAACTTAGTTTTAGCTGTATATAATACTGTACACTCTCCTAGTAGTTGCAGACGTAATTTGGAAATCTGATATTGAAAATGCTATTTACAAAATTCACTTAACTGTTTAGTAGTTATAGGTAGTGACATTTTATAAACAAAAATAATTACTGGTGGATTAAGACATTAGTAAAATAGCTTTAATAGTTCATAAGAATACTAACTTTATAGATGCTAACAGAATTAGCTAGTGTAGGTAGAGGGACATGTATTAGGACACCAGTTCTAATGCCTACTTAGTGACTATTTTTTCTTATAAATTAGAAGTCTACCAAAGTTTTTAGTGTTTTGTGGGATCTACCATTACTTGTTGTGTAGAACAAGCTATGCTCAATGTGTAACTCGGCTGGTCATCGTATTTGTAACACTTTCCATTATGTAAAGAAAATTAAAATAAGACTTGATATTTCGGTTTATAAATTCATTCATGTACTTAATTTTTAATAGAGAAACGATTTTTGTTGGCATTCCTAAATAGAATATATAATGTAATCTAATTAAGTAAATAAATGTAATGGAAGTATGGTTGTCGACCTCTTAATGAGTCTTCTTCTTATTCGAGCTTTCTCCTAGAATTGTTAAAGTTGAAAATTTTTATATGAAAAAACCTAACATATTAGGAAGAGAATTTAATGATTATTATAATTTAAAAGACAAATTAAAGATTATATCTACGGCAAAAAGGGTGGAATCAATCTGTTGGTATAATGTCTAAATTGATTTATATCAACAATATCCGGGCGAATAATTGCGTAAAAATGTATGAATTTTACCCATTGAAAAAGTTCAAATATTTTAATAAAAATATAAAAACTCGTTTGCATCACAATAAATTATTTCTCACTAAAAGACGTACCTACCCGGAGTTTAGTTTCATATTTTAGAACAGTAGGGTAAGTTAGTACCTATATTTAGCATCAATCGTAAGTGAAACTTATGACTTTTATACTTCAGTATCTTCCACAAATTGTTCAAAACAATCCTCATAATATTAGAGTGTAAAACAAATTGAATTTCATGTAAAAAAAATTAAGTAAGTAAACGAATGAATTAGGAATGTAACAAGCAAAACGTCTGGAAAAAATGACATGTTAAAATGTACGAAATTACGATTAAAAGTCAATTCAATGATTTGGAACGAGATTTATCAGAGTAATATTCTAATAGTTACTTATCAAATTATCACAAAATGACGTCTTGTGGCCTTATACGCCGAAGGGCCGATATTTACAATGGATGACACGTGGATATTTGAATAGTAACGACTGGAAGGATGGAGACATCTGACAATAAATTTATACCTAGGTACAATTATATTGAATTAGTGGAAACCCCAATTTTCATCTTTAACAAGCATTAATATAAAAGTGTGGACTGTTTAATTAACATTTTTATCCGAAAGAATGAACCTCTTTTTTTAATGTATATTAATATACTAGAAACGGAATAGAACTCTTACAACTAAAAAATGATACCTAAAGTTTATAAATAACATAAAAGAAATGCATTGGTATTTGGCTTTATCATAGAACATGTGTAGTATAATGCACTACAGCTCTAAGTATAGAATACGACCGTAGACAAGTAATACAAGTTGTTTGTAATGTATCTACTTGTATACCTTAAATATAGCATTCACTTGCTTATACTTGAAAGACGTTGTAACGACAGATAGATAAATAGTTATTGCATATGCATACTTATATAAATATAAATTGGATTTTATTTCTATACGAATATAACAACCGGATAGGTACTTAAAGAACAACCGGACTCAAAACATTCTGTGAATTTTAGAAAGCTATCTATTACCAAGAGCATGAATATTCGTCTCTTTTTGCATGGCCGCAGAACTGCTCTAAAAGGAGTAGGTATAGGTACTAGGTTCCTAGGTAATGTATTTTTTTAACACATTTGCTCGTAAAGTGGCTCTTATTACCTACTTCGCTTTTAGGCTCATAATCCAGGATATTACACACGCGTTCCATTTTTATTACGAAACTTGTGCTATTATATTTATATCCCGATTTATATATATTAAATTAACCGGGTCATACAGTTTTGTTTTAATTTCGGCCAATGGATTCTTACACGGCTATGACATTATTAAATTTTAGTGATTCTTTCCTAAATATAAATGAGTAAATTATTAAAATTAATCAATTTTGAATAACAACTATTAATATCAACAAAGTGTATTTTATTTTGTGGTATTGGTGAGTATAAGGTGCTGGCAGCATTACCTCTCTGAAAAGCAAAAAATAGTCAGATACATACCTATAATACCTCACTTATCATAATGTACTATTATCCTGTACCTTCCACATGACTTTTAGAGAAATAAACATGATTAGATATGATACCCACACTACAAGTTCTTAAGTTAGGTACCTTAGGGCCCGGACACATGTCCACGGCGCGGCACAAAGCGGCGGCGGAAAGGCTCGGTGCCGTGGTGTTTCACCGGTTTCACGTTAACGACGCCGCGCCCTGGACAATGTGTCTGGGCTGCTCACCTAAAATAGGAGTGAAAAGAAACCCATCGAATACTGAAAACAATTAAAATAAATGCTCTAAGGTTTTCTATGATTTGGTGGCTAGGTAGCAAAAATTGTAAGTAGGTAACAATAAACTGAAGAGTCGGTTCTAATTCGAAGTTTGGTGATTTACTTAACTAACGGATAAATATTGTGTAGTTGTAGTTAAGTGCGTCTTTCTAGTATAATTAAGAGAATGATTAGTAGAATATTGCTGTTCGGGGTGTAAGTAGGCAATGTTAAGTGTTCAGGTCATATCTTGAGCCCGCGGGGTCACACCTAGCGTAGAGACAATAATCTTTTGTAATATGAATGAAATTGTAAAAGTATTTTCTACTGTATTCAAATTTAATCTAAGTCTTACATTTTGTTACTTTTATTCTGGAAGTTTTGTTGTACGATTGGGAAATATACAAATAGGTATGCCATTTTAACCGCTGCTATCGATATAGACATACCGACGCATATCAACTTATACTATATATTTTGTGTCGTAAACATAGACTTGGAATAAAGTAAATGATATTCACAAACAGTCGAGGCGGTTAAAAAGTTAGTGTTGTACCTATATTATTTTAGATAAATCATATCCAATCAGTCTAACATAAAGGTTGTGTCATACATGTTTAGCTGTGTCTGTAAATCTATGTTAGTACTGGCCCATATTTGATGTTGGACGTTGTAGGAAAATATTGCATACCTAGAAAGTAAAGTTCATATTACTTATGTAATTAATTATGATTTCAGGCCAAAAATCGACGACGAGGCCGAGGTAGTACTAGTCGATTTAAGCTCAATGAAATTTGACAATAATACATATGACTTTTTATAAACTATGTTCCAAAGATACATTAGTTAATAGTAATAATATTGACAATACCGTGTTAGACGACGAAACGAAACATTATTCCTCAAACTCTTCCTAATTTAAATTAATAGAGACAATGCCAAACACACATATAAATGCATCGACAATATAATGATGAGTTAAAAAAGCTATTATTTTGTACATTTTTACTTCTTTTGTGAATGTACCTATATTTTTTCTGGGACATACACGAGGCACTGTGAAGATTATTTTATTTTATGTCACACCTGGCCATAAAGTGGCCATTATCGCACGCTCCGCGCGCGAAAAAACACACTTCCTGGCCAGGGGGTGACATAAAATTTTGTACTTACCACGGGCGATAATAAAGAAAGTCTCAGATCGCATATTTATCGCCCTTGCCTTCGGCTCGGGCGTAAAATACCTGCGATCTGAGACATTCTTTGTTTTATCGCCCTTGGTAAGTAATGTACTATTACCGCTTGTATAAGTAATATATTTTTTATAAAAATAAAATTAATACTGGGACTTGGAACCGGATTTTACTGTTTTTAAAATATTTCCTAAAATACTTCTCATATCTCCATTTTTATTTAAGGATTTGTTTTAGTTAGCCTTCATCTATGAATAAATGATTCGAAGTAAGAAAAAATTTCGTAATCCGTAACTGAAATTATTAACCGGTTAATTGTACCGTAAGTCGAAACCGGTTTCCGAGCCCTGATTAATATTGTGTTGTCGCTGTCGGTAGTACCTAACATCTAGCTACCCGTAATACTTACTACTTGTTTCCTGCACATTATACTTTTATAATACCTATAACAGAGTTATATAGCGTAAGGTACCTATATTATGTAGTAACGTAATAGATATACGCACAAGGAATTCTGTACTGTGAAGCCATTAACATAGATCTTTCCGTTATATTATATACTTACAGATTATATAGCTGTCGAGATATATTTATTATATCAGTGTTGTACCTATGTCGTAGTCGCAAAGTGTTGCTTTCAGAGCCTGTTTATATACTTCGCGATTTTATATGAAATTTACAGAAAATGAAAAAAAAATGAAAGTGATCTTCACCCATTTTGTATGTTTTGAATGTGACGGCTGTCGTATATAAAAATAACTTGAATTCAATGATCGTATTTTTAGTATAATTTAATTACGTTAATTACATATCGGCTTATTGAACATAAGTAGACTTAATTGTCCAGAGATATTTTTCTAAAAATGCTTTGTATTTTGCGTAATATGTAACCGAATCCGTGTCAATAAAAATATTTTATATGTACACATAGAGATATAGCTGTGGGAAATTCAATGTTGTAGCTATTCCTCGGGTATGAATTAACTTGCACATTGAATAACAGTCCTAATTAAATCATGTGTTTAACTGTACAGTAGCAGAAATAGGCTAGTACGTGATAAAAATGCTCAATAATATCAATAATATGCGTAGGTATGATTTATTATCATCATGAGAATAAATACTCGTAAGAGACTGTGGCAGCCTGGTCAGCTCCACCGTGCGACCTCTTACCACCACAAGACTCTCATGCGAGTTTCATTACATTGCGGGTTGCCGAGGTATAAAGAGTTCAATCGTTCTGTCTAACCGAGCAATGTAAGTCTAGTACGGGTTCACACTTCACACCCGCCGTACGGGTCCAGCCTTATTCACATAAGGCTTAAGGCGCAGGGTAGGGCAAGGCCTTCCCCATACAAACTTTGTGCACGTTTTGTTCGTCGGTTTTGGCACTAACAAATATAAATATTAGATATGCGAAGATCGTGATGTGAAACTTTTCAAATATTTCAAAAAAATTCAAAATTAAAAAAATTAAAAAAATATTTAATAAAAAAAAATTACATCACGAAATAGCTATCAGAAATATAAGCACACTGACCAAAAATCATATCTTTAATGCAAACACTAACGAAGTAAATCCTGCACAAAGTTTGTATGGAGAGAGCTTGCCCTACCCCTCCTCTTAAGGATTTAGTTCAAGAGCCAGTACAAGTTTCGTCAGTCATTGCCTCTCGGGCGATAACTTGTAATATGTGTCTGATGATAATGATGATATGGGTGGATAATCTGGCTTTAATTAGACATAGGTATTATAGCTTTCTTTACATTGCGACGGGGATAATGACAAGATCTCTTCTTCCTCATCGAAACCTTATGGCTAAGGGTCGCTAAGTGCTAAGGGCTACACTAAAGTGCTCTCCAAACGGGCCGATTTTCTGCCTTCCTCAAAGGACCTTTACAAGGGAGTTACAAATGCGTACTTACAAATTTCTCGCTTACATCAAACCGACGGATGGATGGATATAGGTGTTTTATTTTGTACCTTCACTTTTTTCTCATTTTCTCCATTAATGTCTGTCTTGGTTTTGTGGGGGTGGGTTATAGTTATAGCCCGTGAGGAACTCGTTATGAAAACCTGTTGCTGGCTCGCCGACTATACTTGGATCGATAATTTTGAGTACCTAGGTGTGTTATTTACCGTAGGTATGAACTTCAGCTGCTAAATGCATATACTTTTCAGAAAATTACTTTTATTAGGTACCTAACTACAAGTTATTTTTATTGACTCGAGATTCGTTAAAAATTCCAGCAGGTTTTACGAAATTGACTCTTATGTGTTATCATATAAGCTGTAAAGTTGCACGCGTTTTGGATGTCGTTGGTTTCCAGTCCATAGTAAGTTAAATAGTTTGGTGCCCGACCGGCGTGTCGCTTGTAATAGGTTTTATTGTGTAGATTTACTTTGTTCCTCAAGCTTGGATTAAATATTACAGTAAATGTATGTTTTTTAATTATACCATTTCTTTTATACCAAAGAGAGGGCATACCCTGCTGAGACAAACCCCCATATATTACAAACTCAAGTCAATAAAAGCCCTCCGCCTTCGGCGTCGAGCTTCTAATTAGGCTTTCGTTCGTAATAACCTCCCTAAATTCACATAGTCAAGGAACCAAAAGATGAACACTTAAGCGACTAACCCAACTTTAGGATTTTTTTTCGGGGTGTTGTAACCTACTATATACAGGTTTAATTTTTTTATATGAATCGGTATATAATCGAGATTGAATTCCAATATTTTAAATCATCCTATTATAATAGAGTATTAAAAAAAAAATCTAAGCAAAAGTATGCCAATTTGCCCAGAAGTTGAACAGTGTGCCCTAATTCTGAACACTTTGACACCATTAGATGAACGAACACTTTCGCACCAATTTACTCCATTGATAACGGTGTATGTTAATAAAGATGAATGAAATATTAGTGTAAAATGAGCAAACCTATTTATTTATGCATTGTCCGGGCATTTATAAGCAAAAAAAATAATGTGCGAACTTACATAATACTATAAATAATATTTACCAAAATAATACAGTAAACTAGAGAACGTGAAAGCTAAGGATGGGTAAAGTTGCCAGGTTTTATGCTAATTAGTAACTTTGGAGTAAAGACGTTCATTTACTAACCACTGCCTAAATCATGAACGACTAAATTATGTTAGTTCAAGTTCAAGTTTTAGTTCAAGTTTTGGACACGATAGCTGTGAAATGAACGAACCAAAATCAACAAAGTGTTCACATATTGGAATAGTAGCCAGATGTTGAACTAGTTAATTTTATTCGTTCAAGTTCTGGCCTCAGGTTCTATGTTGAACAATGGTATTTTTCATAGTAAAACAAACTCCAAAATAAACGTTTTGTCAATAGAAAGTTGCGTTCAACTTTTGGTTGAAAAATCAACGACCAAGAAACGATTAATTTAAGCTATAGAGGTTCTTATTATCTTTTCAGTAGGAATTTAAATCAATGTTTGAAAAAACGACACCGTGCCCGAAAGTTGAACGCCGTTCAACTATTAGCTCAGGTACACAAAATTGGAACCATAACTTGAACAGCAAATATCTCCCAAAAAAAATATTTATCTAATATATAAAAATGTAAAGGCATTAATCAAGAATCTATTTCACTCAAAACCTTGTAAGTATACGTTATATTCAATTTTATACGTAATTTAATGCTTAAATTTGAGAGCGCTATCCTTAGTAAGATCTCCATACAAACGGAGTTTTTGGCGCGAGGCCTGGATTCAACAGCGGCTTATAGCCACGTGTGTACGGTTACAGCCTGGGAGTTTAATTACCAGCCTCGACAAAGGATTGCCGCGTTAGAAAAAAAATATTCCGAAAGGGTAAAATATGTCACGATTTTTTTATTTCAATTTTTCGGCCGAATGTTCAACTATTGGGGTGTGTTCATCTTTTGGTTCCTTGACCCTATATTATATTTCATTCAAATCTTGCCTACATTTTGGGACATCCTTTTACATTCTCGCGTCGCGGCCCACTCACACGGATAATTTGTCACCGTAAATATATGAATTTTCATAGTATACGATCCCTAACTAGGTAGTAACATTGTAGTGACGATTTCGATATTTTATAATACTATTATTACCTAGGTAGGTACACTACGCGATTATTAACTGCAGAAGTTCACAATTTTACGGTAACAGAATATTTACCTACTACAATTTTTTATAAGATTGCTTAGGTTGGACGGGGCGTTTCCTCGTGCATTCTACGATTAATAAATATCAACAATAAAGCATACCTATCCTCATCGAAGCGATCCATGAAGTTAATTCGTACAAAACTCTGAGGCCTTGGTCGTTCTGACGCCGTCGCCGGCTGCGTGCAGCGGCCCGTCGCACGCGAGGTCTGAAAAATGTTTGCGTTTTGGACGTCGCTCACATTGTCGAACATACCATTCAGACGCCGCGTGCGACGCGCCGCTGCTTTTCGCGGTCGACGGCGTCAGAGCGACCAGCAGTGCCTAAGACCAAATTCTGTCAAACGAACGCAAGCAAAACTCGACTTAGAGCTCTGACCGTTAGGTAGATTTTTGCTTGTGTTAATTTGACAGCCCTTGGCCTTACAGTTGTGTACGAACTATAACACAATGAATATCTAGAAAAAACTTTCAGCTATATATAAATGTACTAGCTGTTGCCCGCAACTTCGTCTGCGTAGAGCTCGGTAATCGCGTTAGAATTTTATCTCTACTCTTTTATTTCAGGCGGTTACCTAGTTATCTCTGTTCCATACAAACTTCCACTTCCTTAAGGGATGGGATGAAAACTATCCTACGTTCTTTCCTCGGACTCGAACTATATTCACACCAAATTTCATCTAAGTCGGCGTGAAGGGGTTACAGACAGACAGACATACTTTAGCATTTCTAACCCGCCATGACTTAGGACGGGTAGGTCAGTTTTTAGGGTTTCGTACCCAAAGGGTAAAACGAGACTCTATTACTAAGACTCAGCAGCCCGTCAATTTTAAGTCTCACTCAAAAAAATTTGGCTTCCAATACAAATTTTGAACCCCTTTTTAACCCCTTCAGGGGATGAATTTCAAAAAACGCTGAAATTAGTTTTGTTTTGTTTAAACAGAGTCTCTGTAAGAAATTTGAAGTACCTCACTTAAAAAAAAATTTGCTCCCCATACAAACTTTGAACCCCTTTTTAACCCCTTTCGGGGATGAATTTCGAAAAACGCTGAAATCACTTTTTTGTATTATTATAAGAAACATTCATACAAAGTTTGAAGACTATCACTATAAAAAAAATTGCTCCCCATACAAACTTTGAACCCCTTTTTAACCCCTTTAGGGGATGAATTTTAAAAAACGCTGAAATTACTTTTTTTCCATTATTATAAGGAACTTTTACAAAAAGTTTGAAGACTCTCACTTTAAAAAAAAATTGCTCTCCATACAATATTTCACTCCCATTTTCAACCCTTTAGGAGACGAAAATTTTGAAAACGCAGATATAACTTTCATTGTCTTATTTTAAGGAATCTTTGTACAAAGTTTCAAGTCTGGACCTTAAAAAAAATATTGCCCCCCATACAAACTTTGCACCCCTGTTTTACCCCCTTAGGGGTGGAATTTCCAAAAATCCCGTCTTATCCCTTACCTCCATTATATAACCTAACTATAGTGTAAATTTCAAATTTATAGGACCGGCAGTTTCGGCGGGGCGGTGATTAATCAGTCACCCATCAACTTTATATATATAGATTAAGGTTGTGATTATTTTGACAACTTTTAAAGGTCAGGCCTCACGAAGATAAACTAGGTAGGTACAACTTGGGTCATTCTTTTTCTATACCTAGTAGGTAGGTACCATGTTTTAAATCAAAACACAAAATTACTTAAGAAATGTTTATTTTCACTAATGGATACAATATAGTTACAATTCATGTCAACAATATGTATATATAACTGGGTCACCACATCTAAATGGTTACCATAAACAGGTATACCTAAGCCGCTTATTCGATTCCACCACATGCAGGGACAATCTACAGAAAATCCCAAGTGTGGAGGTGGGTGGGTACCTATCACCAAAGAAAGTTGGGCAATTATTGAGATTGTCTGTTGATCTACCCGATTCCGTACACCTTAGATGAATTCGAAATTTGAACGATTAAAGCTTGAGCAAAATATAAAATTGAAAGGTGCTATTTGTAACGGGAAAAAACGTAACTACATTTTAACGGCATACCTAGAATAAAACCTCCATTGCTTCCGCTCACGTCTGACGTAAGTATACAGTCCGTACACAGATTACACAGAACCTCATATATTATTAAAACCATACTAGAATTAATGGTTCACTCCTAAAGGGCCGATTTTTCAGTCCCCGGATAAAATTATCCGTAGGTTAAAATTATAACTGTCTTTTTCTGAAGTCAAATGAAAGAAAAATACAAATAGGTTGTTAGCGAGTAGTTGTATACCGTTAAAGTATGCTGGGATGGTAGATTTGCCGCAATAGTTGTGGAAGACCCAAATACCCCAAAGTTACGTTTTTTAGAAAGTGTGAGCCGTTTGTTTAACTTATGTAAGTACTTATAAATTTACAGTCACCAATATTATACAATCCTCATGAAGACGCTAACTTGTTTCAAAACCTATAGTAATACAAAGCGAACAATTAATGTTAGAAAATGGGGTGGTTCCGGAAATATTCCCTATTAATCTCGGTAATATTTGTATTTCCAATATTTCCATACAAAATCGGAAATACTTTTGGAAACCGCCATCTCGAATCGCAAACCCAAACAGAAAATTAGACATTGAAGTACTTTTGAATTGAAAAAACCCTTCAATGGGAACTTATTTATATTTAATCATTTTCATGTACTCTAATGCTTTTACACACGTCTATTAGGTACCAAAGTCAAAAGCGACTCGATGCCTTCGACCCGTTGTGAAGAATCAGCGAAACAAACTGCGAATGACAACATTCAGTTCAGTCTTGAATATACTCTCTAAATTGACTAATCGATTGATTCCGTGTTTCCGTATTTAAAACAACCAGCTTTCGTCCGCGACCACGCTATATTTGATCTATTCAATAAATTACTATATTTGGTGATCGGTTCCTCATTTTTGGTGATCGTTTACATCACATTCTGTGATCGGTTACTTACTCATTTTTGGTGATCTTTTACTACCAAATTTGGTAACCGATCACCAGAAGAATAATGATCACCAAATACATTTGATGACAAGATTAGGATCACCAAATACATCTTCTGGTGATCGGTTACCACATTTGGTGACCAGTTACTCATTTTTGGTGATCGGTTACCGCATGTTGTTATTTTTTAGGGACGAAAACTTAGGGTTTCAAAGTTTAGTGGTAATTATATACTTGTCCCTATATTTAACTCTCGAGTTACGAATGCATCGACATATCGTATTGCTCGAATTCAAAGACATGTAATCCTGTTAGATACAGGTAAATTATTTAAGCATGATACTGACACATGTTCTTATTCCATTGGATACCTATTCAACTTCAACAGTTCAACACATTAGCGGTGATTACATTAGTAATAGAGTTTCTACTACATACACACTGCCTAAAAATCGTATGTTTGTAAAAGAAACTTAAAGTAATCGTACTGTCATACGTCATCACGCATTTAATACAGATTGTTACAATATTATAAGATTTGCACGTCGTTTAAATTACGATAGAATACTGTACCTACCACAATTCGCAATAACACCCTCTAAATAAGTATTCTTGCAAACAAAAATCTTATCTGTACCTAAACATTTACGTGAGTCGCGGACAAAATGCTGTTGAGACAAATACATTACTACATTACCACATAAAATATTAGTAGGGTTTATGCTAAGTTACTGATCATCCGATAGTGAAAGAAAAGCTCATACGCTTTTAATATTAGTATTACATTTTTGAGTACTGAATTACATTTGAGTAATAAAAGCTACCACTCAGTCTACGTAATTTAAAACGTTTTTATTTTAATTCGGAATATAAAGCTACGATCAAAAGAATCGAGATTCGGGTACAAATTGGACGGGCCAACAGAGTATGGCGATTATTATGCAGGTTTAGATTGGTCGAATTACCTAAGCCGCTGTCACGTAATATAAAATTGCTGAATAATACTATTATTTTTTACTTTTCTCACATACAGAACGTTTACAACACAAATAAAAAAATTGAAAGTTCAGGGAATAAAAATAGATTAGCGAAGAAACGTCTCTATTTGGGACTATAGGCAAGTGAAAAAAATGGTGTTAAAAGGTAGAAGTAACAAGAAACGATAGGAAAGTTTTAAAAGAGAAAAAAAATAATAAGTAATGTTGGGTCATTGTCAGATTTAGGTGCGCGTCTTTTCGGTGGACATAACAAAACAACTTTTCTTTTTGCAACTGTCAATGACCCTTTTATAACAGTAAGTAATTACAGTGGTTTTGAATATTTTGTAGAATAATATAAGTCACAATGTTAAATGATTAGGCGAAAATACGCGACATGGCGCTAGGTTGAGATTTCAACTTTATAGGTAGGTAACTTCAAACTACTTTCTAGAGTTATATTCGTTGTTGCTACATTATAACCTTTTCTCTCAGTAGCGAATCCGTATACCTAATAGACACTCGAAGCTAATTATTATCTAGACATGACAATTTTGACACCTGTCAACGTCGCGTTTGACCCAGACGCATGTCAGAAACTGGCCTCGACACTGGATTGTTTTATTGACCTCACAAGTTGCGAAACAGGAACGCAATTGATTACGAAACAGCGAAAAATTATTCCATTTATTACGAAATTGAAATTACGAAAACGAACTATAAACGAGTTTGACAATACTGTGAATGAAACTACAGAATATTTCGTCAGTAAATAATAAATAGTATTTGTACAATCTAATGAATTACATAACGTAATACGACAAAACCTGAGAACAGTTAAGGTCCATGCCGGAGCAGTGCGCTTTTAACGATTGTATGTACATGGTTGCAAAATAAATTGAAATTAAACCACGTTTCTTAAGATGGATTTTCTTAAAAACCTTAACATTTTATAAGCACAAAGTATCGTGTGATTTCAGAGAAAACTCTTGAAACGGGAAAATAGGTATGCGGCGTGGCGTGCTAGCTTTGAGACGTGATAAGCTACAGAAATAAGTGAAATTACTACAATATTATCCCCTGATGTCTAGAAGGGAAACGAAAAATTATTGTCCAAAACGACCGTTAAAATTCTAATATTAAAAAACGGGGTACAGGTAACGGACCCCTGGCATCCATCCTTGAGGATGCAACTGTACTGGGATAACGCTTGGCTAGGAGGATGATGAGAATCCAGTGTAGAGCTCAGTATTTATACCTTGTTCCTACCGAACCGATAGCTTCAAATAGTCGAAACCTGTCTACCCAGTCACGACAGATCTTGCAACGTATGCTAACAAACCATGTATTTAAGAACGACAAACTTATCTCAGCTGACAAGTATAGAGATCTTAAATTGTTATTCGGAATTATCCTCTTATTCATAAACTCAATCCTCATCAGGCCAGTCATTGAATGCTCAAAAAGAGGTACTACAGAGGGAAATACTTGGTAACTTTGTTTAGACTAGTTAGGAGGTAAACTTATCAAGAGTCCCCCCCGCCCGTAGCCCCGCCGCTGGGGGGAGGGGGGGGACTTTAAGAATCTAGTTTTGATAAAAGGATTGTTTCCTTCAATTCGTAAAAATCTGTAGAAAAAGTTTTCAGATAAGTTTCAAAGAAGACCATAAAATGTATTTTGTATTTGAAATACATTATTTTGAATACTGTACTGTGTATTTCAAATACCTGTCGCTAAAGTAGTTTGTAATTTGTATTTGAAATTAATTACATTTTTGAATGTATATTGTAATTTGTATTTCAAATAATGTTAAATCGCAACCCTGAATATATGAACCTTAAATTGTGGGTATGTGACAGAAGGTTAGAATACTACCAGCTGAGCTGAGTTTGTTATTCCCTAGCTCATTTCCATTATTGTTGACAGCACAAAATATGATTAAATTCTACTTATATAAAAAAATCTTAAAAAACGCATATCTTGATAATGTCGAGTATCAGTTATATGATATTAATTTCGCTAAAACCCGTTTATTTCTAATATAATGTAAATAATATTTTCACTACGAATTGACCTTACTTAAGGCGATAATAAATGTATTTACAAGTATACAGTTTCGCACAAAAGAAAGTCAATTACATTATCATTCTACTAGTTACATAAATATGTACTTAGTCAGATCTAGAATATACATTTAAGCATTTAATTGCAAAAAAAAAGATTGCTAGCAAATTATGCTTACGTACCTATAATAAAACATGTTCTCATAAAACACTTTCATAAACTTTTTGTGATCATTCAAATACAGTAATAAAAATTTGGAACTCCCACATAAATCTCAATAGTCAACAATTCAATTCATAAGAAAACCCTTAATAACTAAATATAGGCAGAGTACTAAGTACCTACTAGCTTTTGATAAAGTTATGTAGGCCAGACTGCAATAAACAATTTCATTTCATACAATATCATATCACTTACAGCTGCTTCGCGTTACTATTATCAGTAAAATATTCTATGGATTCACATTTTCTTAGACTCGGCGCACACTATCGGCACGGCTCGGTAACCCGGCATGCCTAAAGACACCTTGGCATGCCTCGGGTTGCTTCGTAATAAAATTTCCATTAGCGTGCGCCTGCGCGTAGGTATACCGAAGGATCCCTTAGCGTGCCTTGCCGATATAGTGGTAGCGATGGCCACGTAAAGTACCCATTCACAGACAAAATTATAGCGTAGACTATTTTAGTACACTAATAATGAAAATACTATATTTATCGAACCATTTCTATTGGCCGATCGATCTTGATAGAATATGAACGTTTAACAACCGAATAATTATATGAACATAATTTATTTCTCATGGTTTTTAAACATAGAATTGATATAGTAATCAGTAATCACAATCACTTAAATCAATTTCACTTAAATTTAATGATATGCAAGCGCAAAAATCTCTAATAAGTATATATATAATAGACGTTTTTCGATTAATAATAAAAAGACTTAACTCTAGCTTCATATATATTTCGCATTTCAGTCTAAACCATAGCCTCGTTAGGTAAACAGAACAAAGGATTATCGTGCACATTTATCAAATCATGTATGTATATATACCAATTGCACATTTCTCGTCAATACATTGATTTTGAATTTGTGTCACAATAATGGGTTACCGATCAATAGAAACTACTGACTTTTTCTATTCATATATCGTAGTCAAGTGCAAAAATAAAGGTGCATACAACTTGCTCAAAAATACTCATACTCATGGGTATACTAGATTCATAATATCATCGGATTATTACATGTCAGTTGAGATATGCCGGTGGTAATTTATTGACATTGCATCTAACATGCCCAAATAATATTCTATATATAAAACTACTAACAAACTTATATAATAAACTTAAAAATAAACTTAAATATTAACTTAAAAATAGACTTATAAATAAAATATGTGCCCCAGGTCACCTTCGTGGGTTATGGTTAGGGTTGCCAACCGTCCCGCCTCAGGCGGGACGTCCCGTTTCCAGCACCCTAGACGATGCGTCCCGCAAAGGATGCGTGCGGGACGCCAATTGTCCCGCTTTCAAGTCTCGCCAGAATTATAAGAACTGGAGCGAACATTTTGTTTCATTTCAGGAAAGAGTGCACAACTTCGATAAATGAAAATAAGTAATTTGTATCCCGCTCCCGGAGGACCGTACTTGTAATAGGATAAGTTTAGCTCGGAAATCATTTACTAAGGACTATATCTCGCGGGAATAAATAATGTATCCTACATCACAATTATACGTTAACAACGTTGATAAGAGTGCACGAGTCCCGCATTTTATAGCCAAGTCCCGCAATTCTACAACAAATGTCCCGCAAATCGGAGCACATAAGTTGGCAACTCTAGTTATGGTGCCCAGAAGGCTGGCAGCGTTACCCCTTTGGATGGCCAGACTTAATATTATTGAGATATTATTACAATGTCAGTTTCATTTTAGATGGTACAATATATATTATAATATATTATTTAAATATGTCCCATAGCTCTTGTCTTGGTGAATTGAGGTTTTGGGACATATTTATGAGATGATTATTTCGATACATATTTTTGCACTTGACTGTAAACATTCAAACGTACATAAAATGCGCACTCTAAGTGCCAGTTGCACCAACGTACGAACACAGGCCGGTCATCGTCAAATATGGCGCCGGCAGCTGTCATCCCATATGCCTTGGTCACACGTACCGAGTAAAACGGCGAGACACTAAAAATTGTCAGTAAGTTTTACTCGGCCGAGTAAAACATCCACTAATTGTACTGCCTCGCCCGTTTTAATCGGTACGTACGAGTATGATCCTGGCAATAGAAACTTGTCAAACTTTCCATACTATCAGATTTGACGAACACCGCTCAATCACCGCGCAATCGTAAGCGGTTATCGTAAAGTCTGATTATATGGCGAGTTTTACAAGTTTCTATGGGATGACAGAAGTTTCTATGGGATGACAGCTGCCGGCGCCATATCTAACTTGAATGTTTAACGTAATCGTAAGTCGGTGCAACTCGACCTAATTGGTTGTATGTATCGTTCGTCAGTTAGTCGAATTGTGATAACGCTCTATTAAGTGTTTGAGTTAAAATCTTTGGTAAATAAAACCGTACATATTAATATCATATTCAGACCATATGGAATCAAATTAACTTACAACTACCACTACAGAGATTATTTGTATGTTCACATTCATTTTCACTGTAACAGATTCGATGAATACGTGCCTGACAAATCACTTGTTAAATTAATAATCTCACGTCGCACATGCAAAAAATAATACTGTTTTAGGTAAATGACTCTTTCCAAGTTGTATATCCCATTCACGTAACTAACTCACGTCATGTACGTAGTGACAATTAATACGTGAGTTTTAACCATCTAGTAAAATAAAGTTATAACATGGCTCACGAAAGTTTAAATTCAAGAATAGACAAGAAGTAAGAAAATGTATATATACTTTATCAGTAATAAAGGCTTATCTTATCTTAAGTACTTTCTTGTCCAATTCACCGTCGAACAATAAAATATAATGATAGGTTTAGATCAAACAAACTAAAGAGTATATATTGAACTTTTACTGAGTTTTCTCGAAAAAACGTGGTGAGATCTTACCACAATGCGGGCCTCTTAGTTGGTCTACACCCATCGTAACAAAAACCTGTTAGCTATTTAATCAATAATTTCATGTGAAACAACGAAAATACTTACACATGTTATAAACAGAGGTGTTGCTACACAGAGGTCAATGCGATATTAGCTACTCCCATATTTTTACTTTCTAGAACGTTATTGCGCTAAAAGATGCGTAGATATTATAAAGTGTACCATTTAAAGTTGGAATCTAGATTTTTTCTTTTGTTTTAGTCGTAGTTATCTTTTGCATTTTTTGTAATAGAACATTTCGTAAGATCCTAATTCGTAAAAAATATTTAATTACTGGAATATTTACCGGTTCAGATTTAAGGAAGCTACGTTTATGCCAAAATACAATAAGATGACAGTGATAGAAGAATTATAGAAAAGGAAGTCTTCAGATTCGCTGTTTAAGTTTCGAAAAATACTAGGCTTTGAAAATGCTAAAATACTTTGAAAGTAGGTACTACTAGCTGTCATTATGACAGAATTTAACACTTTTAACCCTAACGGGTTTATGGGTAAAACTTTGGTAAATTGCAGTTGTACCAAAAGAATTTTTTATATATTTTGCCCCAATCTTGAGATATCTACCAATATGTTGAATTTCAACACCAAAGAATTACCTGCATACACGTATTTTCCAAGTTTTACCCTTAGTCAGAGATGTCACACTTTGCCAAACTCCCTCGGCAAAATGTAATGTAGTAACAATCGAAAATAGTTCAAAATGTAACAGTTTTAGTTAAACGATAAACAACGCCTCAACGAGACAAGGGTGTCAAAGCAAAGTGTGCTTTATTGTTAAGTACCACTTTAAGGCGAGGGGTAGGGCAAGCTCCCTACATACGAGTACAAACTGCAAGTTTTTCTTCGTTTGTGTTTGCACTACAGTTATGATTTATTTTTCTGTTAGCCATAACCTGTAAGTTTTTTTAGAATTTTTCAGTTTTTTCGAAATTTTTGATAATTTCTTCTTCAGGTTCAACGTATATCCAATATTTACAACAAAAAAATATATTCGGGAGTGCCAAAACCGACGAATAAAACTTGCACAATGTTTGTATGGAGATTGCCTTGCCCTACCCCTCGCCTTAAGAGCTGCATAATGCTGCCGTCGACTAAGCGTACCGTAGACGTTTAATCGTTGTTCTCTGAAAAAAAAAGAACTATAGTTATCGAAATATTATACAATAAGTACAACATATACATATTATATATAGGTATACAACATGTAAGTTAACTTGGAAGTAATCGAATCAACCCTTTATTTTACGTATCAATGTGACCCTAAAGAAGTCAACCAACCATTATTGATGTTAGTATTACGGATATCCATAATAAAGAGAAAAGGATCGAGATATAAACAATGACGTAGAAAGTATAAAGGAATGAATTAATGATTCATTGCATATAGAATTCAGGTTACAATTGCAGATACAGTTGCATAATAGTACATGACTTAACAAGGGCGGTAAAACAAAGTATGTCTCAGATCGCAGGTATTTGACGCCCGAGCCGAAGGCAAGGGCGATAAATATGCGATCTGAGGCTTTCTTTATTACCGCCCGTGTTAAGTACAAAATTTTATGTCGCCCCCTGGCCAGGAAGTGGGATTTCCCGCGCTCGAAGCGTGCGGTAATTGCCGCTTTATGGCCAGGTGTGACATAAAGAAAGTTACACTGAACAATACCTTTGCAGGCGTACGTATGCTTATTACAAAATGGATGTGGATGAAGTACATTTCGTCTCGTTGGCTTTACTATACATAGATACATATTTGCTGGACACAGCTTTAACAATTTCATTGCCTGCGGTTATGAGGGTTTACTTCACGAAAGCAAGCACATACACACACACATACACATGATAGCATCTAAGTGGCACAAAAAAGTAGTCAGTCGGCTGATTTACATTGCTGCTGGCACGGGCTATCCAGCAAACTCGAATGAAGGTGACGAGGCTTCGAACACATATAGGCTCACTATTTCTTCAAGAACTGAAGAACTGTAGTAGACTCAGGAAGTCAATAATTCAAATAGGCAATCTGATGGGAATCGAGTTTCATGTTCACCACGCCCATACTTAGTAAGTGTTATATATAACCGTGAATATATTTCGAGATTTCCATCATTGTCACTCATATTCATATGATAGAGATGGAGATATACAAACTGTCATTTTCGTTCCCGGTAGCAGTTCAGACGGCCTACCACAAACTAAAAACGAAGTTCGCCCGAGTGTTATCGTCGCTTTATTCCGAATTTGCTAGTGCGACGGTGAGGGAGATACACGAACGAACTTCGTTTTTGGTTTGGCGACCCTCAGGCCTATAAATAAATAAATATTTGTGGACAATCTTACACGAATCAACCTATACCCAAACTAAGCATAGCTTGTTCCATGGGTACTAGGCGACGATATACATACTTATATAGATAAAAAAAATCATTTATTAACCAAATATAGAGAAGTAAGACATAGATAAATCCAAATCCGCTACGCAGGCTTCGTCAGGTGGATACAACCATGAATCAGAAACAGGCGTCGTCATATACAGGATAAATACTCACACAACAATGAAACAATCCGCAACAGGCTTCGTCAGTCAACCCTAATACACAATACTAAATAGGATCGCCCCGAATCGCAGCCGGCTCAAACGTCCCCATTATGCTTGCAGCATTACCGCGCTGTATAGCTAACGAAATCTGCTGAACCAGATACGATCCGGAGCGTGGATCACAGCCCCTATCCCTAAGTCGGCGACCCAATTCCTTAATAAAGGTTTTAGCCTCCACCCCCCAAGATCCCGCAGTCTCTACCGCAATCGGCACGAAATCGTACACCGGCTGCAGGGCACTATACTTAGAATGCTTCAGCTTGGCCGCATACTCAGCGGCCGACCCCGCAGACCTGATTGTTAGGTTAAGGTGGGACGGTGCAAACGTACTGACGCACGTAGCGTCCCACAAGAGACACCGACCCTTTTGCCACGGAACCAGTGTGAGGCCATCTGGCCTTTTGCCATCCGTGCGACACAATCCCGGAGGCTCCAAGACGCAGGGGATGTTGGCCGACACCAAAGCCCGACGAACTGCATCATTGATAGCGTGATGCCTTGAAAACCGCCCGGCGTATCTTTGACAGCTAAGGCCATGGTGGCCATCCTCCTTAACCATCACCCCACAAATCCACCGATGCGGCTCACAAACCTTACACCCCAAACGCAAGGCAACTGCGATTCTCAACGAGTCATTATCAAGCAGTGTGCCTAGCTGGGGCGAAGGTAAAGCCTGCAGCCACGCTCCTGACTCGGGCCTAGTAGCGGCCTTGAGACGCGCTAAGTTGGGCCCAGCCGCGCTGCCCACCAAACTTGCAACAATGTCCTTACACAAAATATCATCCCATGATCTCTGGGTCGCCAGGTTATCAGGACGCTCACTACTTTGGCACATAGTGGACCACTTCGAAAAAGCCTCAGCCACAAACGGTATCTCGGTACTGTCGCCATTATAAGACAAGATGCGAGCGACGAGTTCCAAAGTCCCGTGAGCGGAGGCAAGGAATGCAATCACACCGACTTCCCGGCAACGACGTATACCCAATCCCCCATGACGAACCGGAAGAGAAGCCTGGCACCACTGTGCCTCGTCACAAAATAAAAAATATACAGAAGGTCCGTTCCGCCGTTCTTGAAAATACATACCTAAACTTGCCCGACTCACTGCAACTGAGATAACATCGGTTATTCATTTTGACGTACGTGACACAAAGTACCTACGTAGCGGCGGGGACGTCAAGTGATCAACGCGCGCACAACTAGTACTCGCGACGCGACAGTCGCGACTAAGCTCGACCGAGACTAACCGAGAATGCTTGTAAATGTAACGTCTGTGTGCGTGCGGCGAAAATGGCACTTTGTACTGAGCGGACTCTCTGCTCCGGCGCGCGCCGCCGCTATTTACTTTGTGGCCTCGTTTAGGTGAACATTCAAAATGGTCTCCAAAGACAATCGAAGCGTATCGTCTAACCTTGACACATCGTCCCCAAATAACCATGTGGGGGAAGTTCTTAAAATATACAGCATGCGAGGCATGGCTAAACAGCTCCTTAATAGGGTAAGCGAGACATGTGCTGACAAATTCTTCAATACTTAAATACATAGAAAACATCCAAGACCCAGGAACAAATATTCATGCTCATCACACAAATAAATGCCCTGACCGGGATTCGAACCCGGGACCTCCAGCTTCGTAGGCAGGGTCGCTACCAAACCAACTAAGCTAAAGCGATCGTCAATCGCCTAATGACGAACTTTTTGGTTTTGGTGAGCCTCAGGACGGAGCACATTGCACGTAGAACCGACGGCCGTTGGGGCCGAAAGGTTCTCGAGTGGCGACCACGGACCGGAAGGCGCAGCGTGGGTAGACCCCCCACAAGGTGGACTGATGACCTGGGAAAGGTCGCGGGAGTCCGCTGGATGCGGGTGGCGCAAGACCGGTCATTGTGGCACTCTTTGGGGGAGGCCTATGTCCAGCAGTGGACGTCTTTCGGCTGATATGATGATGATGATGATGATGAGCCTCAGGACTACCTACTGAAGTGGTAGTAGTACCTGACTGTCAGTTGTTGTGGTGCATGGACGCGAGGAAGGCGGGATCGACGGATGCCACCTTAGCCGTGAGGAAGGCATGCATGCAGAACAGCAGGCTCTGCAGGATCTGACACTCCAGCTCCTGGACACACAATACATTAGTGTTAAAACCTTTCTACTCGTAGTTAGTAGCGTGTTTATGGGTCGTTCTTCGTTTTTACCGATAATAGCCTGTTCCTTACCCCATATTTTGCGAGTCATTAGAGTATTGGTTATGATGTTTTATTAAGGCACGCGGTTGTTTTATGCGTCAAACGCAGCGTTTCCCGTATTCAACGCAAATGGGGCGGAGGGAGAGGGGGGGTTAGGTTAAGGCTGGGAACCTAGCAGCGGGGGCAGGTGCGGGGACTTTTGATGTTAACCTCCTAACTAGCCCAAACAAAGTTACCAAGTCAAAAATTGTGTTCCAATCCAAGCATTTCCCTCTATACCCCTTTTTGAGCGTAAAATGACTTGCCTAAATGGTAGGCTTGAAAATCACAAAAAAAAAATTAGAATTTGGAAAAGAGAAGAGAAGAAAACTGAGAGAACCCTTGGCTCAACCAGATGAATAATTTTTACATCTTAAATAGTATCTGTTCTTTTCTGGACTACATACCTTTGTCTCTATGACTTTGGTTTCAGCGTCTTGGAAGTGAAGCTTGAGTTTTGATTTGCCATCGTCACTAGAACCCCGCAACTGTGAAAATCTACGTAGAAAAAAAAGTTAAATGACCTCCGTGACTATCAAAACTAAATTGATTTATCAAACACCTCTTGAAAACTGATAAATTTATTTTCAAATTAGCTCTGGCTTACGAAATTATATCAAGTTTTATGATACTGATTGAAAAGATAATTTATTTTATGTCACAGCGCGGGAAATCCCACTTCCTGGCCAGGGGGCGACATAAAATTTTGTACTTAACACGGGCGGTAGTAAAGAAAGCCTCAGATCGCATATTTATCGTCCTTGCCTTCGGCTCGGGTGTCAAATACCTGCGATCTGAGACATTCTTTGTTTTACCGCCCTTGTTAAATAATGTACTATTTTTACCCATCATTCCACACTCCACTTATTACCTACAGTTGCCGGCAAACATCATGAACCTAACCTTGAGTGCGCAGTAGCGTGATTTGTACGTAAATCGGCTAGCGCGCACTCAAGGTTAGTTCCAAGATGTTTGCCGGCAACAATACGAACGTAATTTCTTTTTTTTTCGAGCATATTCAAGAAAAACAATCTTACCTGTAGGCCCAGACAGGTGGCGCGCCGGGCGTACCCTCGGTAAGTGAGAACCCTGATGCCCAGTCTAGCGTCAGCCCCGCCGCCCGACCGCCATGCACCACCGTGAACGTTTTTTTCTGAAAAATATACACTGATGTCACCTGCGGTTATACATAATATATATATACGACACAGCAAGCCCCGGGTTTCGACGCAAATATTGTTGAGAATGGAACCGGCATTAATGCTAAATAATTCACTATATTTTATTGTAGGGAGCAGGAGCGCTCGTGGCCCAGCGGCGCCTGCGTGCCGCAAGCGTTATTCAAAGTTAAGCAACGTGGGCCGCGGTCAGTACATGGATGGGTGACCGCTTTGAGTGGTTACTAACTGAGCGCTCCCGTGCTTTGGAAGGCACGTTAAGCCGTTGATCCCGGCTGCTGTCTATGGCAGCAGTCGTTAAGCCAAGTTGGAGGCCTTCGGGCGGCTTGAGAACTTCTAACAGTCAAGTTGCCCACTCACTTGACAAAGGGGGGTCCAAGTTGCACCACGTCCGTAGGGAAAGTACCCACCGCTACCCTACACGTGACCCCTGGGTGGTTCTAAAAGTGCAACAAAAACTGGCAACCGTACTGTCTTCTCGAAGATCTCACGGTTCGAAATAAATGCCATACGATAAATAAATAAATTGTAGGTACTAAATGTAACATAATAGTAACATTTAATAAGCTAAGTTTAGCTCAACCTGGCTAAATACAATGTTTACAGGCAAACCTCCCAAGGAACAACGAGAAGGTCACTAATCTATTTTATTACACAAAATTGTCTCATAAAAATTTCGATGCGATGTTTTCTCTAAAGTCCGATCTTTTGTAATGTAACTTTTCGATCGAGTTTGACAAAGACTACAATGAATGAACTTGTCAAACGTCTTCAAAGAAACTCAAAAAAATATCCGTCAATGTCATGTCATAAATACGTAAGAGTCATTTTCTTCGGTATATCTGATGAATCGAATCTTTTTAACTTTC
The DNA here is from genome assembly GCA_951800055.1 of Cenopis cana. Classification (NCBI taxonomy): domain Eukaryota; kingdom Metazoa; phylum Arthropoda; class Insecta; order Lepidoptera; family Tortricidae; genus Cenopis; species Cenopis cana. Next base: position 13,993,615 of record OX637476.1, on the reverse strand, counting down.
CCTATTTCCCTTAGCGTCTGACCATGGAAAACACAAGGCATGCATGTATGCTTCCAAAGACGCCGAGTTACGACGAATTGCACCCGACTGCTAACTGCTGGCAACGTCTCAGGTACCGACACATCGATTCACTCAAAATCTAACATAATATGCCTGCATTTAGACAGTTGTGAAATAGTTTCTAACATTGGCCTTGTGCGTTTCATAATAATATATTCGCGTTCGAATTCTGTTAACCAGCCTGGCCTATTTATGTAATCAACAAAGAATAAAAGATACGCAAATAATTTAGGTGGGTCAGTACAGTAACCGAATGCAGTCACATGGTTTTAAAGTTGTTCTCGTATTTTACTGCATTTTTTTTAGAGTTCCATGATGCCCAAAGGGTCCAACCCTATTGCTGACACTCACGCGTCCGTCCGTCCGTCCATCGTCTGTCACACAGGTTGTACAGCTAAACGGTTTGACCTATACGGACGGCCGATTCATATTTCCTGAACTATACAGGGTGGGAAAAAATTATGAGCCCTAAAGAGAAATTACCTTAAATCCTTGAGATAGCTCATTTTACTTAAAGGAAACATTTTTTTTTTTCTTTTTTTTTTTATTTAAAGCTCATTTAATATAAAAAATACCTTTACATACCTTTATTTACCAACATTCTTTTATTTTTAAAAACAAAACTGCATACATAGAATTTCTTAAAATTTCTAAGACTTCTAAGAAATTTCAACTCAATATTCGAATTTATGGATATCTTGTACGACAGACGAGTGAAAAACCTGTTTCTCGAAGAAATATTATCTTTAACATTGACTGTCTCGACTAGTGAAATAAAAAAGCGAATGTATATTTTTTGAATTTTTAGCCGTTTCGATTCCCGGGTGAGACAGGCGAATTTTAGATAATTCTTGAATGCAGTTTTGTATCTTTTAAAAACCAAATAATGGTTCCTTTAAGTAAAACGAGCTAACTTAATGATTTAAGGCAGTTTCCCTTCAGGGACCATATTTTTTCTCCACCCTGTATTTTCGTACATGTAGCTGCACAACGGAGGTGTGCAGCCGAGGCATGAGGAACAGACCTGATTTTACTTTATATGCTGGGAATCTCTGCTGAGTTGATGATCATAAAATAAAAAAAGACAAAACATTTTCTACGTGACAAAAACTGCTGCATTCATTTGAATTTTAATTTTAACGTAGGAAACGAGTTCGTAATCTCCTACTGCCTTGCGAATGGCATCACGGGACCCTGGTATTCATCAGGAGCCGCAAAGGCTTAGAGTTGGAGCGGCAAAGGCAGCTCGCCATGTCTAGCTGGTTCGTTTGGCACCCGTACAGCCCAGCTAGGTTCTACTTCGACTGTTTGCTGTGGGTGGTCCACATTTTCTGCGGAGTTTACATGCCAGTGCAAGTGTTCTTTAATTGTAAGTCTTCCGCTTCACACATTTAAGATGTGGCGATAATTGTTTGTAAATTAATTGGAAATATTGTGATTTTTTTAGATTTTTGTGTTATATACGACTACTTTTCTTTCTATATGCCTATTCTGTAAATCTGCAGCTAATAAACGTGTGACAACAAAAGTACAAAAGCAACAGACACAACAATTGATTTACCGTCAGCTCCTAATTCATTTGATATAATTTATACGTAACATCGAAGATGAACCACCTTTGAACTTACTCTTATATACTTATTTCAGGTCCAAACCCAGCAGATCCCTTGATCTTGATGTCAGACTTTTTAACGTTCTGTAACATCATTGTGATATTTTGTTCGGGCTATAACGATGAGGACAGTAAAGAAATCGTTCTAGAACCTAAAAAGATTGCTCTGAACTATCTCAAAGGGGCTTTTTTGAATGATTTGATAAGTGCCTTGCCCTTCCAGCTATATCAACCTTTCCGTGACTGCCGGTATCCATCGCACACTGTTTTCTTACCAATAAAATTGCTTCGATTCAAATCGAATTGGACGAGACGTGTAGCTATAATGGAACACTTCGAACTTCCTTATACGTTAATCGTATTAAGCGGGGTGATCCTCAGCCTCTTACTATTTTTCAACTGGATGACGTATTGGCAGTATCAAGTACCGGTGATTTGCGTGCACATATGGTACCATGACATGGACAACTTAGAGGAAGCAGAGGCCGCGTGGTTAAAACATTTAGACGTTGGCACTTCAGCCAGGGCATTTGAGAAATACATCACGAATCTATACCTCACGTGCGGCAGATGTTTCGGCGCGGGGTATGCACCCTCCGTCACCTATAAAGTCATGCCTGAGATGATACAGAACTGCATAACAAGCATATTTAGCCTTATTTTTTTAGTACACTGCGTCATGACTGTTCTCCGCTTATTTCTGTGCTCCCTGGCCCACCAATTCACTTTCGATGGCGCGGAGAAGGAGTTAGAGAAGTACATGACAATAAAGCGCTTGCCGAAGAGTTTGCAGCAAAAAATAAAATTGTATATCAACTACAAGTTTGGCGGGAATTTCATGGACGAAAAGGCCATTTTGAATACTATTAACGATCAGATAAAACAAGATATCAACATGCATACGTGCCGGCGACTTGTGATTACTGTTCCGCTGTTTAAAGGTTTTCCTATCGCATTGATTAACACCCTGATCTTTAATCTCAAGCAGGAAGGCTATATACCAGAACAGGTATTTATACATTATCTGGATTATGAATGACATAAATATTTTGATTACCATTTTTAATCGCAACACTTTTCAGAAGGTGATAAAACGCGGACAAAAGCTTGACAGCATGTATTTCATTTATTACGGAACCGTGGCTATTGTGGATGAACTGGGAAGGGAGGTAAACGATGACAATGGTCGCAATTTTATATAGATATTATCACTATAACATAGAACGTTAAAAAAGAAACCTGATTACCACTATAATCAGATTTTTTTTATAGCGTTCTCTAGTAGCAACAATGTATGTATGTATGTAAGCACTTTATTGTACACAAAACAGGTTAAAACAATTACATGTCACATTTTATTGCTAGTGAGTTGACTAGAGTGTGAATAATGTGAATACAATAGCGATTTAGCGATAGAGACCCTGTTACCTGTAAATAATTTTCTCCTTCACTTTCAACCGATTCTGTGGGCATCCTGGAGAAAACAATTCGTGCTTCTGACTGCCTAGTCTACAGACCCATTTCTTTTCAGATAAAACATTTAAACGACGGCGCGTACTTTGGCGAGGAAGCCATATTGAATCCTGATGAGCCGGCACCAGCAACAGTCATTGCACTCGAGATTACAGAGACATACGCGTAAGTTACCAATTATACGATTTAAAAAATGACATCAGTCATTGTGTGAATGCCGTCCGCTTTCTGGTAAAACGACCAATAAAAAAATTGATAAATGAATATAAATGAATATTAGGAGTAAAATGTAAAATTAATAATCGAGTAACTTTAATACATTCAGAGCTTGCGTTAAATCCGGTAGTTCTGATTTTTTGCAGACACATTTATAATGTTAGCCCAATGAATACCTAACCCAAGTTTGTGACCTCGACCGCCGAACGCAACTTTGTCAAAAATATTTTTTTTTCACCCCTAAAGAACATTTAAATACCTTGTAGACTAATTTGCTTTAATGTTCGACTAGAATTGTCGCTGTAGACTCAATAGCTTCGTAGGAAGGGTCACTGACTAGAAAGGAAACCAACCTCGACCAATATACAATAGGCATTTTGCACACGATTTCTAACATTTTTTTCTTTAACGCATTTTCAGTTTAAAAACCGAAGATTTTAAGGCGTGCATCCAGGACTATCCGCAGATATCAGAGCGCATGACGGAGAATTACCGACGTGCCCTCTTGAGGCATTTTCCTGGCAGACAATAAATTTGGTGTCACCTACCAGTCCACAGAGGATCCCCTCCCCACTATTTGTTGTCTGGTGACAACAACCGGTGTGGGTGACACTCCCCACTATCATACTGGTAATGTCGTGGGGATTTTAATAAAATAAATAAATAAGTATTTGTGGACAATCTTACTTATCTAGATAAATAGATACTTAAATACATAGAAAACATCCAAGACCCAAGAACAAATATTCATGCTCATCACACAAATAAATGCCCTGGCCGGGATTCGAACCCGGGACCTCCAGCTTCGTAGGCAGGGTCACTACCAACTAAGCTAAAGCGGTCTTCAAATTTTGCCCCTGCCATGAATGACTAATATTTTCTTAACACGTTCAATGTCCTATACTGCGTATCTGTACACTGTGTCTATGCGTACCCTGTAGGTACAATACGATGTGACAATATCACATCACAAGTCCAAGTTCAACTGTGCCTCCAGTATGGGAACTTAGTGGAAGCATGGACTCCTAGCAAGCAGTTGTGTGATTCCAACAGCGCTGGTTACCGTGCCAGCTACATCCTTAGTTACAATTAATCCATGATATATTTTGTTGCTATATTTTCTATTTGTTAATTTTTATGTGTATGTCATGAAGTGTTTTCTATTTCCATTTTCTACTCATCATTGGGGGAAAGGATCATCATCCGGACACGGTAGTGTTAATACTGTCAACAAATACGAGATGTTGATGGGTGAGTAAAGACCACAGGTATACCACTTTACGGTACCCACTTAGTCCAGACGGAAAGAGGAGAGACGACGTTAAAGGGTAGAAGGGCATGGGAGCGGGGCAGGTCCCTGTCGCTTCGTGGGATCCGTTTGTGCTAAAGGGTCGACCTATAGTTTATAATCTTACTCATAAGTCTTTCCCGTTCACGGGACAATGGTGTCCCGGACCTTTGAGAGGCGTGCGCGGAGTCGAAGTACCGACGTACCGAAGTACCAACGTTACTCATATGTATTGGATAAGGATGCTGATTTTAATTAAGAATGCTTGTAATTAAGTTACAATGATATTCAGTTAATAAGTGTACTATTTAAGATAATTATGTTATTTTTTTAATTAAATTGTTGTGGAATGAAGTGGAAGCTTCTTGTTTTGATCTTATTAACTTGTTAACCCTTTAACCGCTATCATCTGATATATAAGACAGAGTGACAGTGCGAATGATAATTTCTTAATAATTTAATCTTTGGTTGCGAGTCAAGAGTTCACTGACCTGCAACCTAGTGACGGAGTTGACGATATTGGCCGTCCACGCCGCCTCGACCCGCAGCAGCTCGCGGCGGGTCTCGGCGCTGAAGTAGCGAGGACCGGCCGGACCGGCGGGGCCGGCGCCGCTGCTCTGTACGAGGAAGCAGTGCTGCCGCCAGTCTACTGTCTCGCTCTCTTTCACTGTCCGGAACATGGTTTGGTACACTTTGAGGGTTTCCGGGCATTTTGTTAGCTCGGCGATGTTTGTCTGGGGACAATATGACTAAGGTTAAAACATATGAATATGAAGAATTGCGAGTCTTTATTCTGTTGAAATCGGTTAAATACGGAGTATAAAGAGAGTTTTTACAAATCCTGTTCACATCAGCTATTTGGTTAATTTGGAAAGGCATGTTGATAACGGCCGATGTCAATGTTGACAATTCTTGGTGGACAAGTGTAATGTACGTGAAAAATACTAGATTTGTCTTCCTGTCTATTACAGTATGAGTAAAGGTTGTCGCACACATAAAGGCTCGGCACCAGACCGGCGCCGCCTCACCTCGCCGGCTCGCAGTCAATCAGGCTTCAACCCAACGCAAGCACGGAACAGCATCGCCTCAGCAGCGCTGACATGTCCACTACGTGACTGCTTTTTCACGTTCAAAGTAGGCCGTGCCTGCTCCTCTCGCCGGCAGCGAGCTGCAAGCTAGGCGTTCACCCTGCGACGGCGAGCTGTCGACCCACCCATAGGTGGTCCCGAGCTGGGGCGATGCCGTTAAAGAGTGGATAAGTGTGCGTATGAAGTTTCTAACAACGAATACTGACCGGCGCGACCGCCTTTATGTGTGCGACAACGTTAACGGGTAAAGTACAGTCAAGGGCATAAATATGTATACACTTTTGGAACTTATTTCAATGGAATAAGGTGAAAAAGTGTATACATATTGGTGCTACGTATAGCAACCAGAGTGGGACGGAGCAGATTCTATTAAATTTAAAGAAAAAACCGTGTAAAGGAAATTCTAAAATATGAACCGCATCTGCTTGCTGCGTTGGCAGGGACACTACCAAAAAGGCTAATGGTCGTTATTATAGCTCAACATACCAGCGGCACGTCGAACAACATGACATCAGTACCCTTGAGGAGAAGGAACTTGGGCCGGTAGGTCAGCGCCGCACAGCACGCCCTCGTGCACCATACCACAGAATAGTATAACAGTATTACATACAGAACGGACACGAACCGCCCCGCACCGACGTCCATTACCTTGCCCCTGCGCTGAGCTTTAGTCACCGATCAGTCACGAGTACGTCGTCGAACGCACGCACACGCTCGCACCTGTATACGCCGGACGCAGATATTGATGCGTGTACCGACAGCGCACGCACACTTATTTACCAACACCCCTTACTTCACTAGGCGTGACCATAGCTCAACATACCGGCGGCACGTCGAAGAGCATGACGTCAGTTCCCTTGAGGAGAAGGAACTTGGGCCGGTAGGTCTGCCACGGCTGCGCGCCGCACAGCACGCCCTCGTGCACCATACAACCAACATACCGGCGGCACGTCGAAGAGCATGACGTCAGTTCCCTTGAGGAGAAGGAACTTGGGCCGGTAGGTCTGCCACGGCTGCGCGCCGCACAGCACGCCCTCGTGCACCATACAACCAACATACCGGCGGCACGTCGAAGAGCATGACGTCAGTTCCCTTGAGGAGAAGGAACTTGGGCCGGTAGGTCTGCCACGGCTGCGCGCCGCACAGCACGCCCTCGTGCACCATACAACCAACATACCGGCGGCACGTCGAAGAGCATGACGTCAGTTCCCTTGAGGAGAAGGAACTTGGGCCGGTAGGTCTGCCACGGCTGCGCGCCGCACAGCACGCCCTCGTGCACCATACAACATACCGGCGGCACGTCGAAGAGCATGACGTCAGTTCCCTTGAGGAGAAGGAACTTGGGCCGGTAGGTCTGCCACGGCTGCGCGCCGCACAGCACGCCCTCGTGCACCATACAACATACCGGCGGCACGTCGAAGAGCATGACGTCAGTTCCCTTGAGGAGAAGGAACTTGGGCCGGTAGGTCTGCCACGGCTGCGCGCCGCACAGCACGCCCTCGTGCACCATACAACCAACATACCGGCGGCACGTCGAAGAGCATGACGTCAGTTCCCTTGAGGAGAAGGAACTTGGGCCGGTAGGTCTGCCACGGCTGCGCGCCGCACAGCACGCCCTCGTGCACCATACAACCAACATACCGGCGGCACGTCGAAGAGCATGACGTCAGTTCCCTTGAGGAGAAGGAACTTGGGCCGGTAGGTCTGCCACGGCTGCGCGCCGCACAGCACGCCCTCGTGCACCATACAACCAACATACCGGCGGCACGTCGAAGAGCATGACGTCAGTTCCCTTGAGGAGAAGGAACTTGGGCCGGTAGGTCTGCCACGGCTGCGCGCCGCACAGCACGCCCTCGTGCACCATACAACATACCGGCGGCACGTCGAAGAGCATGACGTCAGTTCCCTTGAGGAGAAGGAACTTGGGCCGGTAGGTCTGCCACGGCTGCGCGCCGCACAGCACGCCCTCGTGCACCATACAACATACCGGCGGCACGTCGAAGAGCATGACGTCAGTTCCCTTGAGGAGAAGGAACTTGGGCCGGTAGGTCTGCCACGGCTGCGCGCCGCACAGCACGCCCTCGTGCACCATACAACATACCGGCGGCACGTCGAAGAGCATGACGTCAGTTCCCTTGAGGAGAAGGAACTTGGGCCGGTAGGTCTGCCACGGCTGCGCGCCGCACAGCACGCCCTCGTGCACCATACAACCAACATACCGGCGGCACGTCGAAGAGCATGACGTCAGTTCCCTTGAGGAGAAGGAACTTGGGCCGGTAGGTCTGCCACGGCTGCGCGCCGCACAGCACGCCCTCGTGCACCATACAACATACCGGCGGCACGTCGAAGAGCATGACGTCAGTTCCCTTGAGGAGAAGGAACTTGGGCCGGTAGGTCTGCCACGGCTGCGCGCCGCACAGCACGCCCTCGTGCACCATACAACATACCGGCGGCACGTCGAAGAGCATGACGTCAGTTCCCTTGAGGAGAAGGAACTTGGGCCGGTAGGTCTGCCACGGCTGCGCGCCGCACAGCACGCCCTCGTGCACCATACAACATACCGGCGGCACGTCGAAGAGCATGACGTCAGTTCCCTTGAGGAGAAGGAACTTGGGCCGGTAGGTCTGCCACGGCTGCGCGCCGCACAGCACGCCCTCGTGCACCATACAACATACCGGCGGCACGTCGAAGAGCATGACGTCAGTTCCCTTGAGGAGAAGGAACTTGGGCCGGTAGGTCTGCCACGGCTGCGCGCCGCACAGCACGCCCTCGTGCACCATACAACCAACATACCGGCGGCACGTCGAAGAGCATGACGTCAGTTCCCTTGAGGAGAAGGAACTTGGGCCGGTAGGTCTGCCACGGCTGCGCGCCGCACAGCACGCCCTCGTGCACCATACAACATACCGGCGGCACGTCGAAGAGCATGACGTCAGTTCCCTTGAGGAGAAGGAACTTGGGCCGGTAGGTCTGCCACGGCTGCGCGCCGCACAGCACGCCCTCGTGCACCATACAACATACCGGCGGCACGTCGAAGAGCATGACGTCAGTTCCCTTGAGGAGAAGGAACTTGGGCCGGTAGGTCTGCCACGGCTGCGCGCCGCACAGCACGCCCTCGTGCACCATACAACATACCGGCGGCACGTCGAAGAGCATGACGTCAGTTCCCTTGAGGAGAAGGAACTTGGGCCGGTAGGTCTGCCACGGCTGCGCGCCGCACAGCACGCCCTCGTGCACCATACAACATACCGGCGGCACGTCGAAGAGCATGACGTCAGTTCCCTTGAGGAGAAGGAACTTGGGCCGGTAGGTCTGCCACGGCTGCGCGCCGCACAGCACGCCCTCGTGCACCATACAACATACCGGCGGCACGTCGAAGAGCATGACGTCAGTTCCCTTGAGGAGAAGGAACTTGGGCCGGTAGGTCTGCCACGGCTGCGCGCCGCACAGCACGCCCTCGTGCACCATACAACATACCGGCGGCACGTCGAAGAGCATGACGTCAGTTCCCTTGAGGAGAAGGAACTTGGGCCGGTAGGTCTGCCACGGCTGCGCGCCGCACAGCACGCCCTCGTGCACCATACAACATACCGGCGGCACGTCGAAGAGCATGACGTCAGTTCCCTTGAGGAGAAGGAACTTGGGCCGGTAGGTCTGCCACGGCTGCGCGCCGCACAGCACGCCCTCGTGCACCCAGCCCATGTGCTCGATGCGCTCGCCGACGGGCAGCTGCCGGTTGAACAGCTTCATCTGGAACACAAGCCGAGATAAGCACGAAGCTGGGGCACAAACGGCCATAAACGAACGGTTTCAAAGTCGGACGTAATGATGTAATAGAAATTGACAATGTTACGTTATTATTAACTTCCGGCTCAAATTTGGGGATGGAGACAGGCAGATCCGTATTCTGCAGGGTCTAAACCCTCTGAAAAAGTTGTCACCCAAACTAATACATGATTTGCCGCTTGCACAGTTTAGAGACGCGTTTTCTAGTTCGGGGCCTAGACTATAACGCAAAGTATAAATTTCTAAAACAAAAATACACAAAATTAATTTTATGTCACACCTGGCCATAAAGTGGCCATTATCGCACGCTCCGCGCGCGAAAAAACCCACTTCCTGGCCAGGGGGTGACATAAAATTTTGTACTTACCACGGGCGATAATAAAGAAAGCCTCAGATCGCATATTTATCGCCCTTGGTAAGTAATGTACTATAGTATCGGAAGGTGCATCGTAACTGATTTCTCAACATAATTTGAGACGTTAGTGCCTTTACCCTGAGTCGTCTAGGACTCTAGGTAGACGCCTCCCTAAGGCCGCCGGAAATACAGACGCCGCCAGGAAATTCCAAACCTTAGCAGTGCGAAAGGGAGCAACAATTGGAGTCCAAAATATAAGGCTGGGTTGCACCAAACCGTCTGTAATCGTAAGTGGTGTTTGTCAAATCTGAATGTATTGAAAGTTTGTCAAGTTTCTATGGGATGACAGCTGCCGGCGCCATATTTGACGATGACCGGTCTGTGTTCGTACGTTGGTGCAACTGGCACTTGTCAAACTTTCCATACAATCAGATTTGACGAACACCGCTTACGATTACAGACGGTTTGGTGCAACCCAGCCTAAGTCTCTAGAGATTCTGAATAATTAACGGAGCAGACCTGTAGATTGGTGAGTCCAACGATGTTGTCGGAGATGCTCTTGAGCCATTGCGACAGTGCGGCAGGATCCTCCGCGTGGATAACGCCTGTCGTCTGCTGCGGCCGCGCACCGCGGACCTTGTACATTGGAAATTACTATTAAGTTTGCCGCTTATTTTATTTATCGTATGGCATTTATTCCGAACCGTGAGATCTCCGGGAAGACAGTGCGGTAGCGAGTTTTTGTTGCACTTTTAAAACCACCCAGGGGTCACGTGTAGTTTACCGCTGACATACGAGTATGCTCTTATTCCATTGGATATACAGGGTGGAAAAAATCTATGGGCCCTGGATCCCTCCTTCAATGCAATGCAGCTGTTTCGTTTTAAAAAAAGGAATGTTTCCTTAGTAAAATTAGCTATCTTAAGGTACCTAGTTTCTCTCCAGGGCCCATAGATTTATTCCGCCCTGTATATAATAGTGATATAATATTACACACTGTCTAATAATCGTATGTGTGTAAATACTTTATTATATTGATGTTAAGAGAGAATATCATGGCCATTTTAAGGAAAGTTGTACTCCAGTTTTTTTTTATTTGGTTAATACCGGGTTTTTCTACACAGAATCGAAAGTATGTACTTTCGTATGTTATAGGGGGAAAAGTGTCTCAAGATTTTTTTATTCCATTCCGATGCCGTTTCCATACTAAGCTTGTAGGTAACGAAAAGGAAAATCGAAAATTAATTTTGAACATTTCTTGCTCCTATTAGGTTCGAAAGTGCTTTCGATTCTGAGTAAAAAAAACCCAAATAAGTATATCAAAATTTAAAAAAAAATCGACTGTTCCTACAACTTTCCGTAAAATGACTCACCAATTTATTTATAATTTACAACAACTATTATAACAGGTTACCCCAATGCAACAGTGTCTTAAATAAGATTGCAATATGCTTTGAATTTCGAAACAAACGCTTAAGATCGAAAAGACCTCTCTAACAAATCTGTGTTGTTATTGGCTTCTCTGACTTATATCTCATAATATTCTATGATGATTATTGTACCTTTTTATTTTTATTGTGACGCTTAGAGACCTTATACATCTCTAAAAAATCTGGATTGTTATTTGCTTAATCTTATTTATAATATGTAATTAGTTTTATTTTGAACATTGCAATATTTTCTGTTGATACAGATAGATTTTGACTTGTAAAAGTGCCCTTGATGCCTATTTGCAGAATAAATGTTTCGAATTTTGAATTTTAGACATTATCAACTAATTTTAACAGTAAATAATGAATAATATGAACTTACTTCAAATGCACCTGGCCTTAGCTTGTCCGTCCCAAAGACGTATCTTGTGACGTATCCCATCATCAGAGGTACTGAAAACAAAATTAATATTGAATACACAAAGGCAATATGATAGATAGATAGATAGATAGATAGAAACATTTATACATTGCCACAGAAGACACAATAAATAAAACACAATATGGAAAACACAAAAACCATCATGAAGGGTTAAATAAAAAATATCGTGCAATTCGCATTAATTATTTTCAAGGACCTTTCATTATTTACCGCTCTTCAAGTAAATGCTATGCTATAGATGCCTCACAATTATCTTTTTCACATCACCTATTCGGATAAGGGCTTTTTCTTCCCTGCTAGGAGGGATCAAAGTGGCACTTTTCTGTTCAAGGATATTTCCGTTGCCAGTATAATATATTTAATAATATATAATGAAATAATTCAAATTTGAAGCATCATACAAAACCAACAAAATTCTAGTATCACTGAAAATCAAATTCAGTCGATACGAAACGTCAGCGCAATGTCTTTGATTGCGAAAAATTCTTTTTTTTTTTAAATTATAAGTAAAAAAAATTTTTATGAAAAATCGTCATTGTACTCGATTTCGACTAATTCGGGGATGAGGATTTCAAATTTTATACTTATTTTGAATTTTAAGTAAAAAAAATACGAAAAATCATCATTATACTCGATTACGACTAATTCGGGGATAAGGATTTCAAATTGTACACTTATTTTTAATTTTAAGTTGGAAAAAAAAAATTGTGACAAATTTTCATTATACTCGGTTTCGACTAATTTGGGGATAAGGATTTCAAATTTAACACTTATTTTTAATTTTAAGTTGAAAAATTACTTTTTGCGAAAAATGGTCATTATACTCGATTTCGACTAATTCGGGGATAAGGATTTCAAATTTTACACTTTTTTTAAATTATAAGCTGAAAAAATTTTTTTTGCAAAAAATGGTCATTATACTCGATTTCGACTAATTCGGGGATAAGGATTTCAAATTTTACACTTATTTTTAATTTTAAGCTGAAAAATTTTTTTTAGCGAAAAATTGTCATTATACTCGATTTCGACTAATTCGGGGATAAGGATTTCAAATTTTACATTTATTTTTAATTTTGAGCTGAAAAAAAATTTTTTTTTGAGTAAATTTGTCTTTATACTCGATTTCGACTAATTCAGGGATAAGGATTTCAAATTTTACACTTATTTTTAATTTTAAGTTGAAAAAAAATTTTTTTTGCTTATATCGTCAATATACTCTATTTCGACTAATTCAGGGAAAAGGTTTTCAAATTTGATATATATTAGAGCATCTATAAATATGTTACCGGTAGCACTTCAGATCTTTCATTATCCTCAATAGGTGATGTGAAAAGCAGTATGTGTCACATGGAAGCAAAATTATTTCCACCTTGGGCGTTTATACTTGAATCCCTCACTACGCTCAGGATTCTATTTTAGAATCCCTCGCTACGCTCGGGATTCTATTGTAGAATCCTTCGCTTCGTTCAGGATTCAATGTACGCCCACGCCGTAAATATGGCATTTTGCTCCCTTGTGACACAATCTACTATTGTAGCAGTGAGGTATAATAGACGCGAACTTGTGCCAGTCATAATTGATCATTTTGCAAGTTTAGACTTAAGCATAAATACCACACACAGAGGCGGCCTGCGGTGGCGGCCAGTTGACAGTATGACAATCAAGGCCGCTAGTGTCTGAATGGTTGTTAGGAGTGTGTAGGGACGGTTACCTTCCGGCTGACCCAGTTGCTTACCGGACATGGCTGTTTCGGCGAGTACCTGAATCGGATTGGCCGCGAGACGACTGCGCAATGTCATCATTGTGGGGTAGATCAGGACTCTGCCCAACATACTCTGGAAGAGTGCCCTGCGTGGGACTCAGAGAGATCGGCTCTGGCCAGCGTGGTTGGCACAAACTTGTCCCTGCCAGCCATAATAACAAGAATGTTGGCAGCGGATTCGGCATGGAGGGCAATGGTCTCCTTCTGCGAAGTAGTAATGACCCAGAAGGAGACCGCTGAACGTGAACGGGAGAGAGCGGACCCCAATAGAAGAAGAGGGCGTCGAGCTCGGGTACGCAACCCTCCACCATAGGACGCAGACGCCAGCCGTGTAGACTCGGACTAGAATAGGTCTACGGTCTCCCCCGCCTGTCGTAAAAGGCGACTAAAGGGGGAAATCGGGGTTGTAAGTGCTTAATGCGGTGGGGGCCGAAGCACTTACTCATCAGCCCCAGGGAGGGTGGCCCAAGGCAAAAGGCGGAAAAGCGAGAGGGGGGCTCCAGTGCGTTCAGTATGAGATCCCGGAGTCCTCCGCATGAGAGCGCAGATGGCGGTCGCCGTGGAGTTTTTAGTGGCTAGAAATATCACATAACCCAGGCATCCCCCCATGCCTGGGTACCTGATTCGCAGGTTTTCTCGACGTCAAAAAAAAAGGGAGTGTCATAATATACAACTCACTACCACTGCGGCCGCCGCGGGCTGCCCCAGCGTGTGGCACGCTTAACACGTTCACTGTCCCTATACAAAACGATTTGACAATGTCACAAGTCCTACTGACAGTTGGACTATGCATTCAGTATGGGGATGTGACCCCACAGTGGAAGCATGGACTGCTAAAAAAAATTTCGTGACTCCACATTGGGGCACCCGGACGGGAACGTGCTATGTACTTGAACCTTCGTAAAACGAGCCACAGCCACCCCGCTGGATTGAACATACCTGATACTACATCTTTCCATTCCTTGGCCCCTTCCTTGTGCTCTGACCCCAGCCGGTCGGAGGCCACGGAGGACGGCCGCGAACGAAGTGACCCCGCCGCACTGCCCGGCCGAGAATTCTCCTCTTCGCCCCACGCCGTCTATAATGTTTCATTATTGTCGTGTTAGTCGAAAGATTTTCCTTTCGAGAACAAACACATAGTGTCTTGACTTTGTCAGCAGCTAGATAGTTCCACATGGTACAATAGATAACCAAAAAGCTTGAAAATATAGCTCCCATCAATGCATATAGCATGCCATGATAGCGCCTCGGCATTATTCAATGTAGATTGTAGAATTTGGTACCATTTAACGATTGTCTGTGACTACTCTGCCAAAAGCGTAACTAATAGAAGTCCAAAAATGCTCACAGCTGAATCACAGTTATCAAAAAAAAAATGGATTTATAAATTGATCAGTACCTGCCATCCGCCATTGGTCTGGCTCTGTTCCTTCTCGTTGCAGTTGGCGTCGACGGGTTTGTTGTGCAGCGAGGGGTGGTCGTCGCCCGTACTACTGTCTGTATCCGACGCGCCGTCCGCTGGAAACAATTGGGTATTTGACACATGTTAAAATTTATAACATGCTGTCACTTTATCACAAAATGGCACCCAACTAGCATAATGCTGGCTTAGCAGCCAGCGCTGATCTTCCGTAGGGCCCATTAGGTGAAGAAACTATGGGTAACACATACAACAAACGATAATAAAATTAAGATGAAATGAAATAGATGAACCACTCTCTGGATGGAGCGCTCGTGGCCCAGCGGCGCCTGGTACGCTTGCGGTATCTAAGGTTAAGCAACGTGGGCAGCGGTCAGGACTTGGATGGGTGACCGCTTTGAGTGGTTACTAACTGAGCGCTCCCGTGCTTTGGAAGGCACGTTAAGTCGTTGATCCCGGTTGCTGTCTATGGCAGCAGTCGTTAAGCCAAGTTGGAGGCCTTCAGGCGGTTTGAGAACTTCTAACAGTCAAGTTGCCCACTCACTTGACAAAGCCTAATCCCAATAAGGTCTAGTTTCCCCTCGGGGGTGGAAGGTCAGATGGCAGTCGCTTCCGTAAAAACTAGTGCCTACGCCAAATCTTAGGATTAGGTAGCGGACCCCAGGCATCCTTCAGGATGCAACTGTACTGGGATAACGCTAGGAGAATGATGATGAAATAGATGAACCACAAAGCAGTGCCTGTACCTTGCTTCTGCAGAAACGGCGTGGCGGCGCGGTAATGCTTCACCGTCAACACGACAATGTCGCCGGCGTTCCGCAGTATGGTGACCGCGTCGTCGTGTGAACACGCCGTTATGTACTCGCCGTTCACTGGAATAAAAGGGAATCTTTAACTTTCACCGGCGCGAACCCGACTGGCGGGCACTGCGTAACTTTTTTCTCTGATACCGGACAGCCCGCTAGCGCTCGCTAGGCACTATGGTTAGGCTAGGTTAGGTTAGGTCTGGCAGTGGGGGTGTTTAATATCAAACCGTCCTCTCCCAGCGAAGAAAACAAAACATTATTTTGTTATCCGGCCGGGGATACCAGTCACCGGTAGCGGACGGCTTTAGAAAGTGCAATCGCTGTTTGAACTGACGGTTTTTATTTCTGAAGGGAACCACTCTTTCCGGTGTGTGGTGAACTCGCTCATACAGTTACATACGCCATTAAATAACGGACTTGTAAAAGGGATCGTTATGTGTACACGCCGATACAGATATACTTAAAATTATTTGAACTGTCCGAATTGTATCAAATTAGGCCGTTCAAAAAGCGACTTTACTGTCCAAGCGTGAAGATTCAAAGTCCAATGACAAGTTTTATAAAATGTCGGACATAAATAATTCTTTATTGCACCATAAATGAGTGATTAACATAAGTAATCCTTAAAACTAGTAGGTAGGACATTTTAAATAATTTCTACTATACCGACAATGTTTTTATTTTCTATTATTTTTTATTTACCTCGTTAAATTGATGAAATGCAAATATGAATGTGATAGCAATAGACATCCGATGGCGTGTTTAGAACCATTGCGAAACTATTGTGCTCATTTAGCACAGGAATCCACTATTCAAGCAATTAGCTCAA
This sequence comes from Cenopis cana, assembly GCA_951800055.1. NCBI lineage: Eukaryota > Metazoa > Arthropoda > Insecta > Lepidoptera > Tortricidae > Cenopis > Cenopis cana. The sequence continues at coordinate 13,977,048 of OX637476.1, read as the reverse complement.
GACTGGGGCTTGATTGCCCTCAATTAAACCAGGCGTCCTATATAATTGAATCAAACTGAGGCAATTTGCATTTGAAAGAAGTTTGAGGCAACTTTTTAGTTTCAAGTTTAGTTAGGAAACAAAAGTTGAAATTGTAATTTCAACTTACTACTTGAAATTGGAAAGCGTGTTACCGAAATAGTGACTGGCCCCTTCGAAGGCCAAATTTAGTATATTTATAAAAAATATGTCAATAGCACTAATTGTCAATACTGCTGATAACATAAGGATAGGTATGGAAGTCGCGAGTTCAGACCCCCCAAAATCGATTTCAAAACACCGCTAAACACGGCACCAAGGCGTATAGTAGTTGCAAAACAATATCTTATCTATTATTTACAACTTCCTCGCATTATTTTCTCAAATCGTTCACTTCCTGGCCTTTGTAAGAACTAAGAACCCAGTAATGATTTTCATAGAAACCGAATTATTGTGTATACCTAATTACTTACAATGCATAATCACTAGTTGCTTTTTATTGTTGACTGACAATGTCCTCAATCAAGTAATTATGCTCCTATGCATTCATATACAAAGTCATAAGAAGTCCTTACCTTTAATAACAGCATCGCCAACAAACAACTGCCCAGTGTGGTCAGCAGCTTGGTCCTTGTATATCTTAGATATGAGTATAGGCAGCTTATGCTCCGCTCCACCCTTTATACTAAGTCCAAGTCCTCCAACCTTTTGTCGGGTTATTTGGACCATACGCTCCTGGAATTAAGGTGGATATTTCAGTGACATCACTACATAGTATAAAACAAAGTCGCTTCCTGCTGTCTGTCCGGTTGCATGCTTAGATCTTTAAAACTACGCAATGGATTTTAATGCGGTTTTTTTGTAATAGATAAGAGTGACTCAAGTGGAAGGTTTATATGTATAATTGGCACCCATGCGAAGCCGGGGCGGGTCACTAGTAATATGATAAAGTAAATATTAACTTTTTAAAATTATGTATTATTCTGACATGACATGGCATTTAAGGAAAAGCCCCAGCACCAAAATGTTAACCAGCAACGTGGCAACTAAGAAATTTAAACTCACCCTAGCATGAGGCACGGTCTTGTCTCTCACTGGCGCAATAACCGGCACCTCTCGTTGCACGGTGACGGCGTCCATACTGAGCACGAGCCGCGCGGGCCGCGGGCGCGACTTGCCGTCCGATACTTGCACCATGCCCACACGGATCTGATGGGATACAAATACAAAATAGTTTATTTTATAAAATGTACAGTGTTTATGATCTAAGGGAATGGGCCGCCTGTTAAGCAAACAGTTGCCTGCGTTGGGAGACACCACTCGGATAGTTAAGTATACTGTACTACCCGGTGACCCGGTCATGATATCTGTGAACCTCCTCGGAATGTGGCACTGCTCTATAGTGCTTTTAGCAATGCATGGGTGAGGTGACACCTGTCTACTCAGTACAACATATAATTAAATTGTCAAACATGACAAAAAGCACTATAGCTCTATAACAATGTCATACATCTACTACCCGGTCGGATTTTGATCGTCGCCGCGTTGGTGAGCACACGTGCCCGGGGCGACGACGAGCAGAATCCATTTACCGTACAAAACCTTATCTACTGTCATGGCGTCGTTACCGAACAACGTCATTGAACACGTGACATTGGCGAAATCATCATAAATTTAATGGAAGCCATTTTTTAAAGAATTGAATTACTACCCGGTCATGGTCATTTCTGGTCAAGAAGTGAATTATTACAGAAATGAGAATGATAAGAGAGGATTTGTGGAATAACAAGAAAGGACTGAATACTTTTATAATGAACCTATGTACTGGGACAAGGAACAGAATAAACTTTGGTATCTCGAATGTGAATACAGAATCCCATCCCATTACACTGCCAGAATGTTAATTGACATTCAAAAGACCCAGCAGGTATGTAAATGCTATTTTGTTTACATTTAACTGGCCATGTTGTTGAAAATACTTCAACACAATGTCAAACTCTTCATGAGCTACTTACACAAAAGTACTGTTTCGAACTAAAATAAAATAAATAACTTCAGTCAGTGACGATAATGTTATTTCTGTTTGACTAGTGATCCGTAAATGACTGCTTAAAATAAAATAGTATATTATAGCAAGTCAAAATAAGGTAAAAAAAAAAAACTGTAAATAGGCAACAAGAGCCCTTTTACAAGTCAAATCATCAAATTGTATCTATCAATTTAAAATAATACACTATACAAAATAAAATTAATTAAACAGTATTACATTGCAGAAATAGGTTTTGAGTGAAAATATAAACAACCGAGATTTGTTTTTGTTTTTTTTTGTTTACAGATATATAAGGTCTCTAAGCGTCAAAGTAAATAAATAATCAGGTAGGTATTATAATGATATCCTGTGTATAGTGTGTATGTATGGGGTCTCCAAGTATTAACATAAGATAATAAGATAAATAAACTCAAGAAATGTACAAGGTATCTAAGTGTCAAATTCTAAATAATAAAATCTAATTAGAACTGAGTGAAGTCATGTCAATTCCACTGAACACAAGTACAAGTTACTAGTCCTTGTAAACATGCTTTCTAATACTTAACAAATAACTTGGAACTTTAAGTACTTACAATAAAATCTACTTATTTTTATCACTCACCTTGTCATCTTTATTCTCCTCAATCGGCGTCATCATGTTAAAACAGGATCACCATAACAAAACAATAATTAAATTAATTTTGAACACCTTTTCAAAAATTCGTAATCATACGCATGTTCAAGGCTTTCTCTAATTTATAACTAGGTAATACATTTAGATTATTGTCAGAAAGTCATCGCCAATGATCCTCAAGCCCTTTACTAATGATTTCATTAATTATTTACGAGTAACACATCTGTAACACGAAAAACAGGTCACTGGCTTACGATAAATCAATATAAGTGACTGGCACCAAAACAATACATAAATCACGGGATTTCCAGCTTTTCCCACCTAGAGAACATAATGGATCTAATCTGGGCGATTGTTGAAGATATTGTCAACATCATAAACATTGTTTATTAGTTAAAAACAGTCATTATGACCTAAATTTTAAAATTATAAGTACTACTACTTTGCAAAAGAGACGGAGCGAGCAAGACAACTGATTACTGAACTGACAGACAGAGCAGTGTTGCCAACTCGAAATTTCGTTTAGTGCTAAAACTATATACGAAATTCTGCTAAAATATGCTAAATTTTCACTTGTATAAAGACAATATCAATCTCCATTACATAATGCACACTAAAAAATTGAATTTTGATTAGATTTTCAAATTTGGATATATATTTTACAATGCATGTGCTTGAAAAGTGCGTTTTCTAAACAGTCAACCTGTTCGGAAAGTGCTACTTTTCCGCACTAGTGCTTTTTACTTTTCAATTTTTTTTTAATTTTCTAACTCTATCTTGAGCTCGATGCAAAGAGTTTTAATTATTTGAAAAACGTTTCACAAATTAATCAATTATAGATTAACATTCTTATAAACAGGTACATAGATATTAATACTTCTTAAACGAATCATTTAACATTTTAGATTTTATTTATTACCTATAAATAAATTGAAAATTTTCGCTTTAGGTAAATGCGTGGCTGAATGCGCATGAAGCCATTGCCTAACTTAGCATTTTACAAACAAATCTGCACATGCGCAGTAGTATAGATGTTGAGCGCGCATGTATTTAGAAAAATGCCGCCATTTGTCATTTCAAGTACTAATTTCTTGTTTACCTAGTTTTTGATAAAAAAATATCGCGTGAAAGTGACGAATCAAAGAGATCAGATCAAATGTAATCACAGAAAATAATTTTCAAGAAGCACAAAATGCAAACAAAGGTTCCTTGGCGGCTAAATCCAAATTCAAAGCCTATACTTGTGATGAATAAGTATTGCGGTGAACTTTTATAAGTTTTTGTGTCAATAAAACGATCTTACGATGGTTTTAAGTCGAAGATATAATAGCACTCTATGTCAAGAAGTTGTTACATGCAGATCCTGATAATAAGTAGCAATATCGAGCAAGGTAAATTATAACCTATATATTTGAAATTAACTTTTCTATTTTCTCGCACTTTCATAGTAAAACTTTGTATGATACGCGCGCGTGAAGATAATTTCCGCACTTGTATAAACAAACAATAAACAATAATAGCTATTAACAGATTCATGACCTATGAAAAAATGTATGCTAAATGTAAAATTTAACTGCTAAATAAGTCAAAAATATAGTAAATTTAGCAGAAAATATGCTAAGTTGGCAACACTGAGCGAAGGCAGAAGCAGCCGAAGAGTAGGGGTAACAAATTTTTTACAGTTCTGGCCTGGATACCAATATTTTGAGACAAATATTTAAGGCCGTATACATACCTGAGAGCCTACCGCGAACCTCGTCGCGCGTCACTCGAATCAGCAAGTGCGAGAAGGAGGACGATATTAAGGCCCTCAGCATTAAGGCGGCAAATGTATCTAACGTCTTAGTACATTTCGGCCATAAAACATTTCGATACCTAGTGGTACCCAAAGAGTATAATGTGCTAGCTGCCTAATGAACGCGCTTATGTCGGACAATAATGGATCAGGCCGTAGATTTTGCCACAAAAGCGCAACGGTCGCGCAGAATATTTTACGTTTACGAGTCGGTCGCGCAGAGTAACGCAAAATAGTTAAGGTGCGCTTACATTGTTTGATTTTTACATTACATATTTTGAATAAAATGCATAATAGTAGATTGTTAACCGTGGGTTGAAAAGAACCCACTACAGCCATGATATATTTTGGCAGTCTAACGAAGTGAGAGCGCACTCCTATCGCTTTATTGGGCCCAGCCTAGCCTACGTATTATAAAGCTACGGTCAGGTTAAAAAAAATCACGGACTTTGTTTTTAACCCTTTGACCGCCAAGAACCTATAAAGTGGTTGTGTGTCGTCGTGCCCACCACGCCAACAACCACTTATAGTACGACTCCTTAGCTTGAAAATATGACGAATAAAGCATGAAACTTGGCATGCATGTAGCTTTCATATTTGTGATTCAAAAATTTTTAGGGAAACACGTTGACAGACCTTTGTTTCCCCCCCTCCCCCCCCCCACTTTTGTGTGCCGAATTACAGTTCTTTTTAATTCTATTGAATGCTCGTATATTTTGAAAGCTATAGGTCCTATCTATCTACATCCAAAGAATGACTTGTAGATAATTTTATAAGGAACATTTTCCCTTTGACTGTTTTCTCCTAGCTTCAGCCGTTTTCAATGGGGGGGGGGGGGGGAGGTCTGTCAACGTGTTTCCCTAAAATTTTTGAAGCACAAATATGAAAACTACGTGCATGCCAAATACTCTATAGCGGTCCATGGCCAGTACGAATCCGTTCAATTTTCAAATCAGCTGAGCGCGCGCCTCCCCGCCGTCGTGTGTTCTTCACGAATTTAGTCTTTAAGAACATTAATAACAATAAGAACTATGAGAAATTCAAATCCCATTATTACTTAGCGGGCAATAATGAAATTCAGTACAACATTACAACCCGGCTAAAGTCAGGGCTATAATAATTTGCTTTCGGTATTATGGTTCGCATGATGTAAATTGGCATTGTCGAGCAGGTTGTGTGAAAATATTATATAAAAACGCAAAGCACCACAACACACATCTTTATTTCCTTCCATCATACTAATTATATTTTTAATTTTAATATTACACAACATGTATATAGAAAGATTTTTATACAATAGTGTATAATTAATAGCTATTCAACTATATTAATCAACAATAAGTAAAATAATTACGAATCACTTAAATATTGGCAGTCTATTATAATGATATGTATCTTTTGCAGTTTGGAACAGCCGTTTACATTAATTTATCGTTATAATTAATTTATATTTAACTTATTTTACAACAAATACTTCACGTGCATTTGATTCCAATCCAATCGCTAATTTTACTTTAAGTAGGCATACAATATAATAGGTACTTGTAATTCAAGTGAGAGAGAAAATTAGGTAAATATTATTATTTTCAAAAGAGTACATGTAAGTATATTAGGTACTTCTATTTTTGTATCGTCTCTTCTCTTACAAACGATAATAAACACTTACCACGTGATAAGTTCCTATTCTCTAAGCTGTTATTTAAATATCAAATGCACATGAAATAATAAACATTATCAAGATAGAATCCTAGTTTATAGTCAAGGTAATATTGAATTCGGCACTCTTTCTCTTTTGGTTGGAATGGTACCGCCAGAATTTACTCTTGACCATAAAATATGCATTAGGTATGATATATAGTTAGTTGATTTCAAAATATATAGAAGACATACACTTAACATACTGCAGGATAAAATTGAGTGTGTCATGTACAGGTCTATGATCACGTCGATAATACTTCGGCCCTTCACTCACGGGGCTACTCCTAAGCGATTTGTGTTTCAAACGGGTATCCTACGGGATCGTCCTAATAAAACGCGGTCACGCGATGATCGCAAGTTCGCGCGAGTTTTACTCGCGCGACCGCGCGTTCAAACATGTTGAACATAGGACGATCCCTACGTGTGTCGCTTGTGAGTCGCCGCCATTACATTTTCGCTTCGTTTCGCAGACGAGAGAGAGGCAGGGCGCAGCAAAATGTCATCTCTTGCTCGAATTTGGAGCAGCCCAACTGGGGAAGTATCTCCGCCTTGCAGAAGACCACAGCCATAATAACATTATTTACTATATACAAGTAGGTATATAGTTGTATTCCTAGAGGTGAACAAGGTTGCCACAGCTCCCGAGGATGTGTTGAGAGCGAGGGACCTTTTGTCCCTTCTGCTGTCAACACGGTGAATCCTCAAAATTTTGTAAAGGGTCGTCAACGCGCGTGGCTCTTTTGGAGTTGCGAGCGTCTATAGGCTACGGTGTCCCCTTTATCGAAATCAACTAATATCATCTCCAAACTTTTCATAGTGTAATAACCTTAAGTAAACTCGTAAAAAACTACCATTTACAAACAATAAAACAACGTCCGACAACTTTAAAGAGGCCAAATGTTTCACAAATCACTACGCACCATTAGATGATGCGAATCATTTCAAAGTAGCAAACACGATCAAGATTAGGCTGCATAAGAAGACAATTGACGCTTTTTAGGGTTCCGTAGTTATACTTTAGCATCGACGGCCACGGCAAGACAAAACTCTATGGTTTCATTGATAAATAGACCATAGACTATAATTTAATGAATGAAACCATTAATAGAGTTTTACCGTGCCGTGACCGTCGACGATAAAATATAAAAACGTTCAATTAATGAGTCCTTATATTGTCGAACATCAACTGACGTACGTAAGGTTTAGCTGTAAGTGTTAATGGTCAAAAATAATAAAACAATAAACAATAAACTGACAACGAGACTTAGGTATCTGGAATCTGACAATCAGTATGAGTATTATTAGTGGTTTACCACTTAAACCTCTGTCTTGGCTGACTGTACATGGCTCATGCAGGTTCTCTGTTCCATTAGAATCACGATATATGGGAAATTGGAGACCTAAGTATAACTACCTGTATAATAACACATATTTATTGTATTTTAATTGTTTAGAGCTACAATGATCAAAGATGGTAAATGATTGGCTTCCCTTAGCGTACCTACTGTTATTTTGTATCATATAAAGTAATACTGATAGTGTCTGCTACTCAAGAGCAAACGAATTGGACAATTACATCTAACTGTACAATCTTACTGACTACCTATTAAAAATCTAAACGCCATTTGCTATTGGCTCTCAGTGGGAACATTTACTTTAAGTGGAGGTATCCCCAACGCAATTGTCCCGCTCTAACATGCGTGAGTTTACAATTAACCATCCCGCTCTCTACGCAAGCTCTGCGCGCAGTTTTGTAAATATTTAGCTATAGTCATCAAGCCAGTCATTTTATCAAAGCAAACCCTGCGAAAATGTCTATAACTATTTCCGATCTTTAATTGAGTACAAATGTTTAATGTTAAATATCAGTAATATAGCCTTAGTATTGAAAATACATTCCAAAAAGGGGTAACTTCGCGATTTTTTTCTATCGAGTGAAATTCATCCGATCATGTAACTGACTGCGATTTTGACTAGACAAGATCCTCATGTAACACATATATTTTTTTTTAGATTTTAAGACACTATATTCTATGTCTCATATGGTTTTTAAAAACTCAAAAGTGGTAATACCCGGCCTTAAGTACAATAACTAGTAGGACAGACTTTCGAACTGCTCAACGCGCTGTATAGACTATTCAGACGTGCGGACAACAATTTTCATACTGAATGTATTTTTTTAGAGATTGCAAACAAAGGAAATATTCCCACCATCGCCCACTTAGCACATGAGCAGCCAAACTATCATGGTATAACAGTGTTAGTTTAACACGGTATCAAATAAATACTGCAACAACATTAATAGTTATGGGGTATTAGCTGCAGCGGGATCGCATCATAATATTTAACGGCGGGATCGCATCATAATAAGAGTAGTCGTCTATGTAAGTAGAAAGTAGTACAGAACGGTTAGAACTAATGATTGAAGCAAATATAAAACGATTGACTCGTATGAGTCGTATGTCGTATTAACCCTTTGACCGCCAAGAACCTATAAATAAAGTGGTTGTGTGTCGTCGTGCCCACCACGCCAACAACCACTTAAAAGGTCGGAGTGAAGGTATACTTTGATCATGAAAATAATAATTTATGAACTGTTTTAATTTGTTTAGACATTACACCAATTCTACAGTGCTTGGCGTGGTGGGCACGACGACACTCTACCGCTTTTTGGCGGTCAAAAGGTTAACTAACCGTTCTGATTAGGCAATCATTTATATTTAGCATTTAGGTCTTTATCGTCTCGTATTATTACAAAATTGGGCTATAGATAGGTAGAGATAGATTTGAAGTTTAGACGTGTATAAACAATTTCAAAATAAATTGGGTTAGGTATCTCCTTGTAGGAGTTCGGTTAAAATTGTAAACACCACCCTTGCAAGTTTTGATTTAGATTTATTAGTGCAAGGTCTTTTGTAAGATTTTTTCAAATTTTTATTTAATTCAAATTTAGTATTTTAGTGTATTTCATTTTCTCAAGAACGGCATTTGAATGTTGGACGGACCAAACTGTTGAATGGATAGTTGAGTTTTTACATCATCAGGGTCTATTACTTCAGTAGAGTACCTATCAGCCAGTCTGCCAGTCTTTAGGGTTCAATGCCTGAAGGGTCCACACACACACAGGGGAAGGGGGGTCAGGGGGGGTAGGGTTAGGGGTGAAGGGGGGGGGGGGGGGTTCCTGGAAGAAGGATGCGTACACAGCAGTGTACGCATCCTTCTGTCGATCGTCGGGCACACGAAAATTTGTCACACAATTTATATGGATAAGTTTTGCGCAAATAATAGCTCAAATACTTAGGTATCAATCAGAATACGGACTTAATCGTGATAAACAACTTAAATAGGTAATTTATCTTACAAAGCCCAACATTTTTTGACTGTATTCAGTCATTGGTCAAATTTACTGTTAAACGTGGATTGTGCATTCTCGACGTTCTTGTTCTTTTCTCTGTTGATATCTGTAAAACAATAAAATAGCTAATTAAAAGTCCAGAAGGTACCTATACCTATCTAGTATCTATGTTGGACAAAGTCAACTAATATCTACTCCAGATGCCTTTTTCATTCATTTTCTATCTTTCACCATTTTCTTTCTTTAAGCAAGCATCGCCAGTGAATTTTAAGACCAATAAAAATACCTGCCACAAAAAAATATCCTTTTGGTAAAATATTAGTAATTTTCATACTAAAATAAAAACAACCTACTACTCACTTGTCAATAAGCGAAGATATATCGGCAGGTGCGGGCGCATACACGGAATGGCCGTCGCTCCCGTTCGGTCCCCCGCTGTGAACAAATGAAGTGAAACATTCTGTACCTATCAATCTTTCTACGCAGTCACAACCGAGACAGCCTTCTCGAATGAAAAAAAAAACCTCACAAAAATTTCACCCACTTTTCTGATTTCTATTTTAATGGTATTGTAACGCTAACCACGCAAATTGGTGAAGGTACAATTTTCGTATCCCACTTCCTAGCCAGGAGGTGACATACAATTTTGTACTTACCACGGGCGGTAATAAAGAAAGCATCAGAGCGTATATTTATTAATCGCCTTTGCCTTCGACTCGGGCATCAAGTACCTGCGATCTGAGACATTCTTTGTTTTACCGCCCTTGGTATTAAGTAATGTACTATTAACTATCTATTCTACTCATACTTAACTACCTAGCTAGTGCACAATAGCTCTGTGGGTATTGGGTAAAAAAATAACATTATTTATAAATTATGATATTAAATGCAAACTAGTATTATAATAGCAAGGGTACTGTCAAAACTGGCAACCGTACTGTCTTCTCCAAAATCTCACGGTTCTAAATAATTGCCCGATATTAATAAATGGCAAGGGTGAAAAGCATTTAGATATACCATTACTTAGATAAAGTTTCATAAATATTTATGGATATTTCTATGCTCAATAATATTTATAATTGCTCTTGTTAGTGCAGAATCACGCTATTTCAGACTTTTCAGAGGAATTCAATTTACATTTATTCCTTGGAACTCAAGCGTGGTTTAACTCATTAATAAATTAGTGGAATCTTTACTGAATTAGCGTCATTAGTGCTACTTAGAAACTATCGATATGTACTACGTTGTGCTTTAAGTTAGTTATTCCTTGAGCTTCATTACATTTTTGATAATTTGCACTCGTAGGCGAAATGAATACAATACAATTGAAATACTCTTCTCGATTAAATAATAAGCTTAAGGAATATTCGGCAGTACGTTTACTCCGTTACATTATGTGAGAATATAAAAATAGGCTTAGATACAAATATAACGGAGCAGTCGCAATAAGGTACAGTGTAAGGTACATTAGGTGCGCAGGGTGCGGTGTGGGGGGGGCGGGGAGGTACCTGAGTCTACCTGCTGGTGGTGCGCGCGGCGCTTCGGCGCCCGCTGCCGTACACGCTGCCGGGCGAGCCGCCTGACCCTAGATTTAGGTAAAGTGTTAGTAGAAAAAAAGCTGTTTCCTCGCCTTTACATTTTATATATTTTACTTGGGGGAGGTAGGGACGTCAGTATTAGAATGAAGTACGTACTATTCTCATGAATTCTATCCATAACTGTGACCCTTCTTTCTTGTACAAGTGTAAAGGCGGCTTCATACGTAATATATACAATTATTTTACTACCTAATTCTAAATTCGAATGCCATGATTAGAGCACAAACATCTATCTGAATTTGAAAAACATGAATAATCGATGCATTACGATCACGCACCATCATCCAAAGTACTTTTATGGAGTGAGTTAGTGGATGGTACCTACACCTAATATATTTTGGTAATACTTACCTTTAGTAGTAGTATTAGCAGCGCTGTCGCTATTGTCGTCCGAGTCGGTGTGCGTATCCCGCCACCCCGCGCCGGCGCCCGCGCACGCCGCGCGCATGCGATGCCGCGCCTCCACTGTCGAGCATTTAGACAGGCTCGATTCATCTGCGCAGAAGGCCGGTCTCAAACCCCGATAGGGGTAAAGGGGACTACCCAGCCAATTTGGTTGTGGAGGCAATTTTGAGAGGAGTGCTTGTTGGTTCAATCTCGACTGATCTCTAATCGTTCTCACGTCTTCAGCAATTTGCTTGACATCGACTAATCTAGTGAATTACTTTCGTGATCATTATAAATAAGATCGAGATTGAGATTCCAAGATTTTTGTGTGCAAAAATGTAAAATTAGATGAATTAAACTATTAAAGTCGAAATTCCTGCTTGTCTGCAAGCACAGATGGGGTATGTGTCCCATGTGAATGCTCAGCATGGCCTACACAAGTCCCATAGCAAAACATTACTTTATACAGCACAACCACGAAATGGCTCCAAATCAGCATAGTGCTAGCCATTGGTGGTTATACATATGTGTGTAGTCGGGTTACAGTCAGCTAAGAAGGTGGTCTCTCACTGTTCGACTTTATTGGTTAGTAAGTTAAGGTTCAAGGTACCCTTAACAAGGCTTCCCGTCTCACCGTATCGGTAGTGCTCGCAGGTGCGGTGCCGGCGGCGGTGCGGTGGCGCGGCGTCGTCGTCGCGGCGCGCTAGCGTACGAAACTGTAGTGAGTGGGCAGCCGACACACCGAACGTGGCGTAAGGGCTTATCTCGTACAGCTCTGCTGGATAAGGATAACATGGGATTAAATGGGGCAGAAGCTATGGTGTGTACTCGCAGCACGTCAGTTACTCCGTGATAATGGCGCTTGCAAACATGGTAAATATCCCGTTATTTATCGTAATTTTAATATTATACAGAATGTTGATTCTTGAGCTTTCCACCAACAGGAAGTTCCTTTATCATTGTATCATACTTATGCCTTAAACAGAATTTCTTTTAGCCTACAACTGTTAAAAAAAAATTACATCTGTATAGGTACTTCAATCTGATATTTTCTTTCCAAACGATATAAAACATCACTTTTTAAAGCCGGTATACAGTGCATTACCGCCTTTAGGCATATTCTATTCAAAAAATTAACTTACCAGAGGAGTCGTCATTCGACTTCTCATTCCCGTTGATAGACGAAGAGGAGTATAGCTTCTGTCCCTCTCTTAGCTTCTCTCGCTCTGCTTCGTTGCTCTCGCTCAGTTTGCGATCATCTCGCATGTAGTGATCGCTGGATATACAGAAGAATCTGAAAGTATTTTGTATATACATGTTCACTTTTGTCAACTACTTTTATAGAACCATGCATACAACAAGATTTGTATGGTATAACATATTTCATTTGAAGTTCATGTTCTTAGATCCTATCCATTTTTCTCTCTTTCTTTGTCGAACAAACCATACCGTCAGTCAGGGTGTAACTGGTGGTGTAAATATAAGTACCTAGTGCGTCGAAGTCTCGTCAAGGTTAACGAGGGAACTACTCCTTTTGAGAAAACTCCCAGTAGCTCGATTCCACTCACACCTCAGATTCGGTAGAAGCCGCTCAAGATTCGCTTGAAGCCATTCAACCAATCTCGCTGAAGCGTAAACTATTAGAGTAGTGTAACCGCTTGCGTGGTCGTGTCGGAGGTTTCCGCTGGATTTTCCCCAGGCCTCTCTCCTCCGCGCACTCGGATACTATCGCTTTTTTGGGCCGAGCCTATAAAGTCAGTCAGGTTCAAAAAAAGCTTCTTTTGAGCAAGTACTGTAATTTTCCTCGCCAAAGAAGCATGAGAACCGGCTGTTTATTGTGATGTTTACTCACTTGCGCTTGCCCTGCACGACGCAAATGATGGCTGCTACGGTCACGAAGATCACAATGATGTTTACTCACTTGCGCTTGCCCTGCACGACGCAAATGATGGCTGGTACGGTCACGACGATCACAATGATGTTTACTCACTTGCGCTTGCCCTGCACGACGCAAATGATGGCTGCTACGGTCACGACGATCACAATGATGTTTACTCACTTGCGCTTGCCCTGCACGACGCAAATGATGGCTGGTACGGTCATGACGACCACAATGATGTTTACTCACTTGCGCTTGCCCTGCACGACGCAAATGATGGCTGCTACGGTCACGACGATCACAATGGCGCTGGCGATACACGACAACACCACTGTACGTAACGATGTACGGCGATCTCCGCCCGATAGTGGCGACATGGGTTTTGTTGGAGGTATGCGACCTGGAAATTGGACATTTTAATTTTGAACCTGTAACATTTAAAACTCCCACTCTTTGTACTCAATACTTATGCTACCCACATGACCGGTGGAACCACTGCCTACCTCAACACGCCCTGATAAAATCTAGGTAATACGGAACTTTACCTCCAGTTAACGTGTGTGTGTCCGCTAGAAGGGTGACCTTCTCTGCACCGGCATCATTGACAGCTTCTATCGCGATCTCATACCACGTTGCTGGTGACAAATCACCGAGCACGTGGCTGGCTGAGCTTAGGCTGTCTCCCACCTGGAAATAATGAAAAAAAATGGAATAAAAGAAGTTGTAAAAAGGAAATTCCTATTTGAACCTTCTTTTTAAACAATTAAGTGGATTCATTCATTTATTTCCTTCTTGTTTTACAACCTGAGTTTACTTACGAATCTTACGATGTTGAACCGGTCCAATCAATATTACTGGAACTGTATTTTATTAGTATAAATACAATACTACCGCTGTACTTGATTTGTAAATAAAGTCTGGACTAAATGTTAATTTTGATCCAATACTCAGTGCCCGCTCTCCAGTACGGCGATACTCGGAAGCCCAAGGGCAGCCGCCGTAGCGCCATGTGTAGAAGTTGATTTTAATCTCCGACCTCCAACAATATACTTATATGCGTAAATAAAACCGTCACGTTTTTAAATGTTTACCTTGATCCAATGCTCAGTGCCCGCTCTCCGGTACGATACTCTGAAACCCAGTATGGGACAGCCGCCGTCGCGCCACGCGTAGAAGTTGATCTTAATCGCCGTAGAGTTCATGTATACATGGTCTTCTGGCTTCGGTGGCTTTGGTCCTTCGAAAAAAAGATACGTAACTATTTAAAAGTTGCGATGCAAATAATCGTAGGAGATTTCGTTTCTACCCTCATTACTTTCGAGTTTTATGACTTTTATGAGTATATGTGTTTTGATGTATTTTTTTAGTGTTCTATAATTAAGCCAATTTTGCTGAGTACATAAATAGTGAAAAGGGTGTCAATGTGTTAGTGTCGTGAAAGTAGGTTTAAGAACAATTGAGGTTCTCATGGCTTATTTATTTTATCGTATGGTAATTAATTATTTCGAACCGTGAGGTCTTCGAGAAGATAGCCGACCGATCTTCCGCATTAAATCTACTGTGTATATCTCTTCACCTACATTCTAGTTAAAAATAAAAAAAGTATACTTACTCCCGCCTCTAGTAGTTGCTGTGAGCACTTCGCAGGGCGGTCCTATGGATATCTTGTTTCGCGCTTGTATCTTCGCATTGTATGTGGAACCACACTTTAGCATGTCCATAGTGTATGACGTGACCTCTGGCGTCAGTTCAACTGTGTGCCAGTCTGTATCAGCCGCTTGCTTGTAATGGAGAATGTAGCCTGTGATGACAAGAAGTAATTTTATTTTGACGGATACACGAAGAGTTTATCCATATTAGATGGATAAGTGAAGTAATAAACCACAGACTTCCGATAGATGATCATGGAAGATATTATACATGAGCATGACTGGGGGAAGAGATTACAATCAGTTGATCTAGACTAGAGGGTTGGCCGACTTCCAGGCTTTTTTGTAAAACCTTGAAGGATGATCCATGGTGCGTGTGATTTCGATTTCCATTTGAGTGGCCAATACGTGCGTTATGATTATGATAGCCACACCGCGCGTCGTCTCCCCAGATTTTTCTTTTTTGTCGGCGGCGGCAAGTTCATTGAATTCTAGGTTTACCTAAAAGTGGTGAACCCCCATCAGAAGGAGGTAGCCAGTGCAGCCGCACACTGGACGCTGTAGTGTACTGCAATGTGAGCGCCGGTGCGCCGGGCGCTAGGACAGCCACGACGCTGTACGTGATCGCGTCTTCTCCTAACGTGTTGCTAGCCGTACACGTGAAATTGCCAGAGGACTGCTCATTTACCTCTGCAAAAAATGGCATGTACAAGTCATATTAGCATGTTTTGAACTGACTAAAATGTTATCTAAATTATGTTTATTAAATAACTGACTTATTATCATTCAGGGATCAAGTAAAGTATCCTCCACGCACGTGTACGCCAGTGTACCTAGCGTACCCCGCGCCGCGTTCTATTGCACCGCCGAAGGATGCTATGCGTGTTAGAACTAAATACTATATAAGTACCTCGAATGTGCAGGTGGCCGCGTGGCGTGACCTGGTAGAAGGCGTGGTGTGTGACCGGCGTGCGCGCGTGCGACCAGCGCGAGCGCGGCGCCGGCAGCCCTACGCACGTGCACGCCAGTAGTGCGGCGTGCCCTGCGCCGCGTACTACTACACCGCCGAAGGATGCTATCCGTGCTGGAACTAAAATATATATGTTAGGATTCATGGTCTTAGAAAACAAGATCTGCACTCCAGGTCGTGACACCTCCAGGGCATGACGTCACTGTCGACGACGACCGTATTTGTACATGGTAAACAATAAATGATTTCTTTTCTTTTCTTTTCTTTTCTTTTTCTTTTATTGATATGCTCACACACACTAATAACTAAACTACCGGAATGCCATACCTGGCGCAGTATATAATAGAATTGTATCATGTTAGGATTCGTGTAAAATTCGCATCATCATTTCATAAGTGCTGTGAGAAGCTAGAACGAAGTTAGAAGCGTATAGGACGTCCACGACTATCAGAAGACCGAAAGTCTAATATACTCTACAGCGTTATAAATGCTGTGATAGTGTTATAGTCTACGAAGATCCATTTAGAGCAGGTATTGACTTTTTATTGCTGAGATAGAAACTACGGCTCGTACTTAACGAATTTTAACAATGTTTGGTTTAATTAGATATGGACCACATCTTAAATACGTCACAGAAAACCCCGCTTATAAGGTCTACGAAGTATGTATTTCACTTACTTCTAGCGTTTGGCCCTTGTCCCACCACTAGCGTAGACTCCCCCTCTCCCGAGCCCGTGGTTGCGGACACCCAGAACTCATACAGCTGGCTTTCCTGCAGATTCCTGACTGGAAACATCAGCTCGAGCTCCGATTTCACCTTATCCACGGTCACTGTATAGCTCTGGTGTTTTCCTAACCTAAAATAGTTTGTACAGGCTTTAGTTGTTGATGGAAAATTTACCGATGTTTAGGGGCACAACCACTAGTTTTGGCGCTTGACAAATGGCTTCTTCTTGTTCTAACGTGACTTTGCCACCAAATGTTTATCAAGAGTGTCAAGTTTGCCTCGGCTACTAAAAGATTTAGGTATCGTAATCATTTTGTGTGAATGGTAGTTACCTTAAGCTTCTCTCTCAAGTCTCCTGATATGTGGCAGACAGACTTCACCCAATGCCACCTTATTTGACTTATTTAAAAGTAATAAACAATAATACAACCGGATGACGGGCAACGACAGACATTTATTTCTTTTTAGGAAACCTAAGTCATAGACAATGACAAATCAAAATATAAACCGTTTTGTTACATCGACTTACAACACTCCCACTTAACAAAACGAAACTGAACTAAAACTTTCGCACTTCATGCAACATAAATAATTATACACTCTATCAACACATTGATAGCCCCAACAGTTTAACAAATTTATAATGTTTACTGGCTACTAAGCCCTTTGTAAGAATATCTGCGGGCATTTCTTGGGTCTGCAGATATTGCATTTTAATGTTACTTTTCACAATGTTTTCTCTAAGGAAATGGTACCGCACGTCTATGTGCTTAGACCTCTTATGAAATATGGGGTTGGCCGCTAGCTTCTGAGCTGACTGATTGTCGTTAAATACGATTATAGTATAATCATCGCGGGTTATTTCATATTGCAAGCGTTTTAGATATATTGCCTCTTTGCAGCAATCGGCTAAGCCCATATATTCGGCCTCGGTGCTGGACAAGGCTACGGTAGTTTGCTTTCGTGTTTCCCATGAAACAGCACATCCGGAAAGCTCAAAGAAATAGCCGGTATACGACTTGCGGTCTAAAGTATTGCTGGCCCAATCAGCATCTACATAAGCCTGTAGCTGTGCGTTACCATCCGCTGAATATTTTAAACACAAGGTTTTAGTTTTCTTTAAATACTTGAGCACTCGCTTTGCATAAGCCCAATGCTCTTCAGTATAACAAGTATTGAACTGGCTTAAATAGTTCACTGAATACACAATATCCGGTCTCGTTAAAACAGCTAAGTACATCATGCTGCCTATCAGCTGCTGATACGGTAAGGTCCGATCGCAGACTTCACCCCTAGTTACATTAAGTCTGGGTTCAATAGGCGTGTCTACTGTCTTACAGTCGGCTATATTAAATTTATCTAAAATTTGATCAATATATTTTTCCTGATCAATAGTTATATACCCATTGTCCTTATCATGGTTAACTCGCATGCCTAAACACTGCTTAATACATCCCAAATCCTTAATTTTGAAATTTGTTGCCAATTCCTTTTTCAAACTGTTCATCTCATTTTCACTATCTGAAAATATGAAGAAATCGTCTACGTACAACAAAATCACAGTTTTGGAACGTTCGTCAATTTTAGTAAACATGCATGGCTCTAAAGGCGACTTTTTATAACCAATTGACTGCAATGAATTGTCAACCCTTTCATACCAGGCTCTGGATGACTGTTTTAACCCATATATTGCCTTGGTTAATTTTAAAACCTTACTGTCATCACTACATTCTAAACCTACCGGTTTTTGCATGTATATATTTTCGGTTAAAAAACCATTTAGAAATGCAGTGGTTACGTCTAAATGACAAGTACTCAAATTTAACTTTACTGCCAACGCAAACATCAATCTTAAAGTAGAATGACGCAAAACTGGCGAAAAGGTTTCATCGAAATCAATGCCCGGTCTTTGGGTAAAACCCTTAGCAACTAATCTAGCCCTGTAACGAGTGCTGTTGTCCGGATTCAACTTCTTTTTAAACACCCATTTACATTTGACAACAGAACCGTTCTCAGGAGTTTTTACTAATTCCCAGGCATTGTTTTCATCGCAGTGGAAGCGTGCTGGGCCCATAACCTAATAAACAATAATACAACCGGATGACGGGCAACGACAGACATTTATTTCTTATTAGGAAACCTAAGTCATAGACAATGACAAATCAAAATATAAACCGTTTTGTTACATCGACTTACAACAAAAAGTACCATAGTATAGTAATGCATACTGTATCTTACCGGCCTGCTTCCCTGTAGTATACGGTGTAATGCGAGATGACGCCATTAGGATGGAGCGGGGGTAGCCAACTCACGAGGACTGAATCGCTTGAGTATGCCAGTGCTTTGATTTTTTGAGGGGCCGAAGGCACTGTAAAGCAGAAAACAGACATATTAGAAAATGTCTCTTGAAACCACTAAAGTAAGCCGTTCATCAATTGTTTCTCACTGGAACCCCGAATATGCATATGAAAATCATACATTTTCAACTTAAACGGAAAAACTTATTTGAGAAGTTGATTCTTACGTGGTGTTTTAGAAATTTTTTCTATTTTCAAAGAAGTTCTCGTATTGAAAACATTATTGAACATCAGTTGATAAATAAAAGAAAGTCACCATCTTCCTCCGTCATGCAGTAAACCGGCGGACTCCGTTTGCCGTCCCCAGCGTTAGTGAAAGCCAGGACTTGCACGGAATAGTTGGTGTATTTCCGAAGTGTGTGCAGGTACGTGTCGGTTGTGGTCACTCGCTTGATTTCACCCACGTCCGCTAAAGTGATAAGGCATTTAAATTAACTCCCGTTTACATTTGTCAGTTTACATTTATGTATATAGGTTTAATTAAGGCCTCTCTTGTATGTAGTTGTGGCGTGTTTGGATTGGACATTATTACATAATATTGTAACTCTAGCAAAACAAATGCCTATTCGAACACTCCACTACTACATGCAAAGAGGAGCTCTACTTAAGCTTTTCTCCTATCATCATTATATGCAATGTTTTGCTTCTAAAGCATCCGATACTTTGTGAGGCTTGTAACTTGACAACATAGATTTTCTGAAATGTGCTTCAGGCGGGTAGTATTGAAGGTTTTCAGAACAAAGCCTGCTTTGTGCTATATAATCGTACAGTCTCTAGCCTCGTAAGGCCCAATGTACACTCTAATGTACAAATTCAAATCGAGTTTCAAACTATAACAAAATTAATGCAGGTTCCAAATTCAAAATCACAAAAATTTGGGACTTACGAGGCTAGAAGAAAATACCTATTTAATAAACCTAAATTAAATAGTGAATTCGTAGTCATATGCTCAACTCAAAACATTGTATTTAATAGGGAAACCCTTACTTGCCCGAATTTCAGTTGCCCGAATTTTGACTGCCATACTATTCAACTGCCATAATATTGTTTCTTATAATTTCATATGCCATACTCATTATTTACCATATTAATCAAATGCCAGAATCTTTATTTCCCATAATATCAATTCCAATAATATCTTTTTCCATAATCATTGTAATCCATAATTATCACATGCTATACTTTTATTTGCCATCCATCTCTACTGTTCGAATCGAATAGCTGAGAATGAAAATCCATAATTTTAATGAAATTTAAAAGAGCAGAAAAACTTGTTTGAAAAGCTACTTTACTACTTAATCCGACTCGGATCACGGATAGGTTAGAAGAGGATAGCGGGAGCTGTGCTCCCGCTATCCTCTTCGAGGTTATTTTTTTATATAAGAGCAGAAAAACTTGTTTGAAAAGTTACTTTACTACTTAATCCGACTCGGATCACGGATAGGTTAGAAGAGGATAGCGGGAGCTGTGCTCCCGCTATCCTCTTCGAGGTTATTTTTTTATAAAAGAGCAGAAAAACTTGTTTGAAAAGCTACTTTACTACATAATCCGACTCGGATCACGGATAGGTTAGAAGAGGATAGCGGGAGCTTTGCTCCCGCTATCCTCTTCGAGGTTATTTTTTTATAAACGAGCAGAATAACTTGCATGCTTGCATGCTTGCTTGCTTGCTTGCTTGCTTGCTTGCTTGCTTGCTTGCTTGCTTGCTTGCTTGCTTGCTTGCTTGCTTGCTTGCTTGCTTGCTTGCTTGCTTGCTTGCTTGCTTGCTTGCTTGCTTGCTTGCTTGCTTGCTTGCTTGCATGCATCATGCATGCATACTTGCCTGTTTGCATGCATGCATGATGCAATTATTTTCGAGCGCCTACAGAAATTTAATAAGCAAATTCATAGTTAGGATTATTTCGGAAAGAAACTGTATTTAGTATGGCTTTTAAATATTCTGTTAAATAATATTATTGCACTTAATAATATGGATAACAATACGTATGGCATTCGTATCATTCTGTCATGTAATATTCGGGAATACAAGAGTATGTCAAACGATTTTTCTAGTAAATGAACCATTCAGGCACATAAAAATCGGGCAAATGTTTATCGAGCAACTGAAATTATTGCATATGAATTTCGGGCAAACAATAGACACCCTATTTAATATAACCTCGTCCTCATTTTCGTCGGCCTCATCTTTGCCCCCTGGATAGATGCTGATGGCCAAGAGCAATCCCATTCTTAATTAAAAAAAAAAAAACAACGGGTTGCACTCTGGGAGTGCCGGCAGAAGTGAAAACTCAATAAAGATAGTAAATGGGTCATTGTCAGATTTAGGTGCGCGTCTTTTCGGTGGACAGGATATGCCAAAAGTTAAGGGCTACAAAGCTTAATTTTCGATTGATCTGATAACCCGCATAATCTGTAATTCCGTGTCTATAAATCCATGTAATAAAAACGTAAATTACATGCACACAAGCCGTTAACTATTGTCCACCGAATGGACAACTTTTGTTTTTCCGACTGACAATGACCCAAATAACAAAGATATTCATATCGGTATCGGTATCGGTATCGGTATCCGTATCGGTAACCGTATCCGTACTCATACTCATGTTCATATTCATATTCGCATAATCAATTTACATATATACATAATATGTCCCGAGTATCATTGTGTCTTACGCATCCTGAGTTTAGCTGATATGACACCTCCTAACATCGCAATCACGATTACTAGGAGCGGTCAACTAGCTGGTCTTAGAATCTTAGAATCTGTCGCGAGTTCAACAAATTTTCCCCCAGTACAAAAGTGCTCAGCGCCGCTAAAGAAGTTTTCACTTCAAAAATTGTAAGCAATACTACTACCTATTTCCCATTTTTAGGGTTCCGTAGTAAACAAGGAACCCTTATAGTTTCGCGATGTCCGTCCGTCCGTCCGTCCGACCCCCGTTTTTCTCAGTAACCGTTAGTGCTAGAAAGCTGTAATTTGGCATGAGTATACATATCAATAACGCCGACAAAACGGTAGAATAAAATCTTAAAAAAAATTTTTTTTTAGGGTACCTCCCCTACATGTAAAGTGGTGCTGCAAATTTTTTTTCTGCCAAACCCCATCGTGTGGGGTATCGTTGGATAGCTCTTTTAAAATATTATAAGGTTTCTAGAAGCATTTTTTGATTAAAGAATTGGTTAGCGTGATATTAAGCTTTGAAGTGATAATTTTTGCTATGGTCAAGTGTCCCCCCCCCCCCCCCTGCCAGCTAAACGGTGGCTACTAGGCATGTGAAAAAAATCATGGTAGTAGTATATACGATGAATTTAAAAGGAAAACTATCACAGCTAAGTAGACATTACTAGTTAACGAGTAATAGTCGAACTTCAGAAATGTACTTTGCAAAAGCAAACGTTCGTACAATTTCCATTGATACCTTAGATAATGTTGTTAATTCTTTCAAAAACATAGTAAATATAAGTTTTCGAACTTTTTAGTCCACATAATGTAAAGGGTAGACGACTACGGAACCCTACCTTGCGCGTGGCCCGACACGCACTTGGCCGGTTTTTATTTCTTTAGATTCGTTGAGTGTGCTCAGGAACTCCATGAGCTCATACCGCCTTCCCCCTTCTTCCATCAAATATCCAGACGACGTACGACTGGCTACTTTCATTACCTGGTCGAAATCATCTTTTTTTTAATAATGTGTACTGGTTTGGTATTCGAATGGCGTATGTAGGTACTTCCAAGTTCAAATAACCTGGACCTTTTTAAGGTACGAGTGAATCTTCTGGGTGAGCCCGCATCACCGTCGCTCTCATTTTCAATTTAAAAAAATATATATGACTGGTTAGAATTAGGCGTTTATTTAAGAAAATTTAATTTAGCTGTTTGCTCTAAGGAAGAACGAAGAACCCAACTTTGGTGTATTTTGAAAATTAATTTTATTTTTTAGGAAATATTATATTATTATTATCTATTCATTTAATGTGACTCGTTTACTTTATTTGTCTATTCTAACAGAATCGTGCTCTATCAAGGTCATAGGGGCCCCATTACCCTAATGTGCCCAGGGCCTCAAATTGGTTAAAAACGGCCCTGTGCGTTTCCGTTACTTTCACCCAGTGCCTTGAACGCACAAACGCGTTCATAATATTTAGTGACTTTCGCCCTGTGCCTTAGTTCCTTAGACTTAGAATAGTCGGATGAACTTGCATCTACCATCTACCTACTGTGACATCTTAAACTTCCCGTGGCAATTTCCCACATTTTAAATTGAATAATTGTAATAAAGTTATTCTTTTCAGAAGTCATAATTTACTATATTTTTTTAGTATGACAATGGGGAAGTTTATACGGAAAGGTTAAGATGCCACAGTAGGTATATAGTACATGAACAGTATTTTATTGTTTACTTTTATCTATAAAAAATCTTTCTCGGATTGGCGTGTTAACTCGTCAAATTTGAGTACAAATTATAATCACGCCGTACTGAAAGGGTTACGTGATTTGTACACAAATAATTATTCCAGTCAGGAGACTAATAAAATTAAGTTGTATATATAATATCATTTATTTATTTTTGACTAACTTATTTATGAGTATAGTATATTAAAAGAAGGATTAAATACGATTACCTATAACTTGATAGCGATTTGTTTAACTTCTTCAATCACTAACTGGTAAACGAATTGGTGAAGTACAATCGTCTACAAAAAGATGTATCCATTTTTTTCACCTTGAAATGGATGCACGTTGTAGATATCTTCCTGATTTCATGTATTGGCCCAGGCTAAGTGTTGTTTTCTCCAACAATTGACATCCATGTTGAAAATACCTCTGTCCTGACTTTTTCTCAGCATGAGGACGTGGCACAATTGTATGCACTATGTACCTGCAAAACATAACATTAAATAATGAAATGAGAGCGTAGGAGATATGTGTGTATTTTTGAAATTATGTCCCTAATTATCTACTATACCTATTTCAAAGACAACACGAAGAAGAGTGGGCTTCATATTCGTTTATCGTATAGCTCACGTAGTTCAATACTCAAACGTTTATATTGCTAAGTAATCAACTGTTTTCGTTGATATTCATTTATGTATGAGCTGCATAACCACCCGGCAAAACAGACTACCTACCTAAATAAATCAATTGATTGGAATATAAATATAACATCGCATCGGTGTGAACAGGGATAGTAAATAAAGAATTAAAAAATACTTACTTTACTCGGCGGCGTATCTGATAACTGCTTTTCACAAGAATAATGCAGAAAATCTTATAATTAATTAAGATTGTTTTATTTTCAATATGTTGACACGTTATTGACACACGTGTTATTTCAATATTTAAAAATAACCATGGCAACCATACGACCATAGAGTATTATAAAATCTGTGACCATAGAGTTGAAAATTAAATTTTTACGATAAATTGTAACGTTCCTTTTCACGTTCAGCTTTGATTAAGGCGAGGTTCTTCCATTGCAAATGTTCCGCTCTAACACGCGTGAGTTTGCATTGACCATCCCACTCTCTACGGAACTGTGCGCGTAATTTTCGTAAATTTTTAGTACATTTTTGGGTGAGAAAAATACATGGCTTACTATATTAACAATATTAATCCCGACATCCCTCATACCATCAAATACGTGTATTTTAGTATTATTTTCTACTCATCATGTTACCTAAGATTGAAATAAAATGAGTTTTATCTACACACATATCATAAATCCTCTAATATGCGTTCGGAAACCGTAGAAAATGACTCTCATTTCAACATTCAATGAATTTATGGCAATTTTCTTATCTGTGGCTAAGGCTACAGCAGTAATATAATTTTTAATTTTAATCTCATATATGATGTTAAAATATAAAAACGTCAAACAAAACTGTCAAAATTTAAATGTCAAAGTGGACATGTCCCTATTCTAGTATCACTGAAAATTCAAATTCAGTCGATGCCAAATGTCAGCTCGATGTTTTTTTAGTATATATCGCACGAAATTTGAGCTAGAACGACATGATCACATCAGAATAGGGACTCTTTACTTTTTAAAATAACATTCAGGTATCGGTTGCCAGTTCTGATTTCGATATTTCCGCAACCGTGCAAAAAAGGTTGTATTAACACAATTATTGTATTTATTTACTACGGTTTCTGAACCCATCTTAGAGTAGTTATAACATGTGTGTAGATAAAGTAATGTATGCAACTGTACATAATTAGGCATTAAAACACTCGTGTGACACTCGCCTTCGGCTCGTTTCATAAAACACACTCATTATGTACCAGTTGCATAAACTACTATTAAGATAGAAAATAGAGGTATGTTTGGATTTTTTTTCTATCGAACAAAGTTTTGCAAATTGTGTAACGGACATCCGACGGCACTAGATAAAGGTCTCAAATATAACATCGTATTTTTTTTACATTTTTAATATGTAGTATTTCGAAATAAAACCGTTTACCAAATCAGATTTTTACTATAACCCGGCCTTAATTGTATTGGGAAAGATGAAATAAAAACGAAACCTGCTTGAGACGGATTACACAAAATTTGTCGACATCAAATATAATAGGAGGCAGCACTTTCTACGCCAAATTCACGCGAAACTGGTCTTTTCTTTAAGTTTCCTCCCCCTGTCCATCACTCTTGGCCATTAGGAATTTTGAAGTAAACTGTCACCGTATTTAGGGACAATAAGAACTACTTTCCATGAGAATTTATTTGAAATATGATCTTTACGGAAATCGGTCAGTCTGGCTATCCGATATTGGACTTTGGAAACGCTTTTTTAGGGACAATAAGAGCTACTTTCCATGAGAATTTATTTGAAATATGATCTTTATGGAATATCTTAGGATTGACTTAGAACAGTTAGAACCTTGGCTTTCTAAGAAGACCAGCTGGGGACCCCTCGTAACATAGCAATCACCATACTAGGAGGGGTCAACTAACCTGGTCATAGAATTTATCGCGAGTTTATACATTTTTCCCCAGTACAAAAGTGCTCAGCGCCGCTAAAGAAGTTTTCACTTCAAAAAAAAACTTTACATTAGGTTTTGTCTTAAACTCACCATGGTCATTGGTAAGAGGCGAGTAGATGACTTTGTATCCCTGAATGAGCCCGCCATGCTGTCCTAGAGGCGGCGGAGACCATAACACCTTCATGCTCGACGATGAGAGCGGCGAGCAAGACAGTCTCATCGGGTGTGACTCGGGCACTGGAATAAAATTAAGATTCACACAAATTATACAGGAGCGTGTAAAAACAGAATTTATTTTTGGCTACTGATAATAACAGCTTTTAAAAGAAGTAAAAACGGGCCGTTTAAACCTCGGATAATAATAAGTACCGCAAAATCGTACGTCTGTAGATGGGTCCATCAACTTTTCTTTGTTGTTATTCTGTCCCGTCAGCGAAAAGACAAGCGAGTTTCTTATAAAGAATGTTATAATATGGACTTCAAGCATGCTCAAGAGATGACCCGTGTTTAAATGGAGTTATACTTAAATTTAAACTAACGAGAGACACAGTTACACTTAATACTTAAGAGAATAATGGTTGACATTCACTTGGAAAAGTCATTATTTGCGTCATGTTTCGGACTGCAATTGGATTTGGAGTTGCAAGTGAGTGTGAACCGTTATTCTCTTATTAAGTGGATTTATACTTATCTCTAAAACTCATATTATGGTAGATTTGAACTCTATAAAATCACATTTTTAAGGAGACGTGAATCACGTGAACATGGTAACGAGCAACAAAGAATAGTTGATCCACCCAAATAATGCTCATTAGGTCTTCTGACAGGTTAGATACTAGAAACTGGTCCCCTGGCTTGAATTTAGCGATACCTAATAATAGATTTGCCTTACCCCCTTCTAAAGTGGTGGCAGCGACCGGCGCAGACGGCGGTCCGGCGGCGACGCCGTTAAAGGCGCGCACGCGTACTTCGTACCGCGTGAACTTCCTGAGCGCTGACAGGTTCAGCTCAGTCGCTGACCATCCGTTCACTGTCAGCGTCCTGAAATATCGCAATTGGTTTGTGTTTAATATATAACCACGTCATCTTCTGCCTGAAATAAGTACCTAATACTGTATGTGGACAGCAGTGGCGGCGCGTCAAAAATATTCTTAGGGAAGCCGGAAAAACTTGGCTTTTCCTATTCTTCGTAAAAGAACTGGACTGGCTGGAAATTAGGCAAGCCGGTGGGAATCCAGTTGTATGGACGCTCCGCCACTGGTGGACAGTTCTAGGTAATGTGTTTCCAAGAATAAAAATGTGTACAGAGTTATCTAGCTCAATTCACTCAAGACAGGGCCAGTGGAAGAACCTTCGAAAAAAAGCAAGAGAATGCGGCTCTCACCAAGGGGTAGTGTTGCCCATTGCTGTAGAATTGATCATGTAGTCGATTTTACCAACCAAAGTAGAAAACATGGCGGAAAGTGCGCATCCTAGACAACTGGGAGATTTTTTAGTAGGTAGCTGACGAAACAAAGGTGAGAGATTATCACCAAAGACCAGCCAAAGACCATTATAGTTGAACGTACCTTGTGGAATTCCTAACAGGCACTCCTCCCGGGCTTATCTCAGTGCAAGAGACGGTATAGCCGAGTAGCTCGCCGTGCCATGCCTCGCGAGGAGGAGGCCGCCAAGCGGCGTGGAGCTCGCCTGGACCGCCTGGCGTGACGTGCACATTCGTTGGAGGCTCTGAAGGAGCTGTCAAAAAAGAATCCGTTTTATTTCGCAAACTTATCCTTGTTTAAATATTAAACGAGTTTTCAGTTGGATACTTTACATCCTATACGTGCTAAATTTTGCCTAACATCCAGTGAGTAACTACTTATGAACTTCCATTCCCAATTTCATCCCTTTAGGGGGTGATTGTCGAAATAAATGATATCATATATATTTTTTCCAAATTAGAAACTATATACAAGCTATTTTATATATAACTCATTTCAGCTAAATCAAACATACCTACAAACTATCATATCTGTCCGAAGTTTACCACAAAATAATTATGTAATAAAAATATTTCATTTCAAATAAACCAGATAGAATAATGTTGTAGTTATTACCTTCTTCTTGCGTCTTCACGACGACGGGTTCAGTGTAGGCACTTCGGTCAATCTGGTTCACGGCTGCTAACCGGATCATGTAGGCCGTATGTGGCTTCAAACCACTGAGTAGTGCCTCGTAGTGGATATCGCCTTTCTTTGTCAGTCTAAAACAGGCCACAATAAAAAAGCTTATTAATGAAGGTGGAAAGGTGAGATAGCAAGCATTCAGTACCTTTAAACTTGTTCCCCTATATGCCATCATTAAAAAGAAAGTTATTTATTTATAACGTGATTTTTAAACTTGATCACAATATGTCTTTTGAAGTAATCCAGGTGGTGTATACTCACGCCACTTGTGGCTGCTGCGTTGCCCCATGGACGGACACGTTAACTGTAACCGCAGCGTGCCATTGATCAACACGAACGGCTCCCACAGCACTCAGTGTGCTGTGTTGTATGGTGTAACCCATAAGTGGCGAGTTGCCGTCGAACCCCTGGCTCCAGGACAGCCGCACCGCGCGGCTTAGGATCTCCGTCACGGATAGAGAGTGCGGCGTATCCGGTTTCTCTGAGAATGGAAGAGTTATTGTTTAATAGCAGTAGTCGTTATTATCATCGTACGATAAAAAATGTGACGGTCGTGGTCACGGCGGGGTGGAGGGTGCGAAGCGGCCTGTGGGACGACCCCCCGCCAGGTGGACCGACTACCTGAAGAGAGTGGCGGGAAGCGGTTGGATGCGGAGAGCTGTGGACCGGGTGTGGTGGCGTGAATTAGGGAATGCCTATGTGGACGAATACAGGCTGAGGATGATGATGATGATGATGATAAAAAAATACTTCGACTGCTGGAAATAAGAATCTATGTAAAATTGTAGCTTACCTTGGACGGATAGGTAAATATAGTGGTCGCTGTGACCATAGGCGTTGACGGCTTGGCACTTGTATACCCCAGAGTCCGGTCTATCGGCTCTGCTGATATATAATTGGGACCTTAAACCACTATCAGTCTTTGCTTCGGAGACACTTAGCCTAAAAAAGAAAAATGTTAGTGAATCACTAGTGTCACTGAATGAAGGCTGCATGATCAAAAGTGGTTAGATGCCAAACCATATTTTGTTGTAACGATGCTCACCTATAAGTATTAAGATCTAGATGGTTCATGTTATGCGACCATTGCACACGGATGGGATTGTCGCCTCGCACATCGCAGAGAAGCGTGGCCGGCGAATCTCGGCGTGCCGTCATGTTCGTTGATGTCAACTCAAATCGTGCTGGCTCTGAAAAACATTAAAACTTTGATTAATACATAGGTTCATTAATCAATAGCACTTCAAGAAACAATAAACTAGAGCAGAGAAGAGTGGTTATAAAAAATACATAATTATAAGGACCGATAAAAACTTTCCTTACATACCATTGACATCAACTTTGATAGTCTTGGACAGGGGTGAACCGACCCCGTTCTCAGCTTTGCACATGTACTGCCCTTCGTCGTATGGCAGAGCCGACTCAACCCACAGGGTCCCGTTAGAATAGAACTGGAAGCGACCACCCAGGTTCACCAGTGGGATGAAATCGGATGAAGCAGCCCCTGAAAAATTCCCATAGGAAAATTCTGGTACACTATTTTCTTGTTATGAAAATGTTAATTATATTTCTCAGCTTCATTCTTAGCGATTTATTTACATTTTGTAGTAGAGCTCCACGATACAGCCTTGCACGGATATTTAAAGTAGGAGATTCAAAAAACCCTACTGGCAACACTAGTCACCACCTCCTTCCACCATATCCCCGACCCGATCATCATTCTGTGTTCCGTGCTCATAGCCTTCGCACGTTACCAGCATTATATTTGAAACGCGAAAAAACCGTTAGAAATCATGCCGAAACGACGACATGAAATTCAAAGCAGTGAACATATAAGGAAGAAAATTAAAAAGCTGGAATTACAACTTCAGCAAAACACAAGGCGACACAATCGCTTAATAATCTATTCGGACAGTGAAACCGATGGTGAGTAATTTTCAAAAGTTACCTGATATATGTGTAAATCCATTTTCATTTCGTAATATGTCTGACATTATATTCATTTAATACATTAACAAAGCATTTGCTTATTTTAATAATTAAAAGTTACAAAGCCTGATTATGTTAATCTACCCTCAAACAATATTTTTTTATTTGTGGCTTGTAACTACACGTTCAAAACGTTCTTTTTCGTATTGTAACGTTCAGTTTCATAAATATGTGATGCGAGACGCCAGCTGGGCTATCTCTGTCACGGATTACTGGCATCGCTAAGTAGTTAACTATATATTTTTAGCTCATAACTACTTTTTAGCTAAAATATTAATTAGCAATTCGGGACATCATTTGGGCTATCCCGACCACGTATATTTCAGTTTGAAATATTGCCTGTGATGCGAGACGCCACCCGGGCTATCTCTTTCACGCACAATACTATGCAGCTGCTTGACATTTCAACTGAAAATATTACCTTGTGATGCGAGACGCCAACTGGGCTATCTCTTTCACGCGTTATGCTAGCAATTCAACTTTTCAACCCGAAATGTTGCCTTGTGATACGAGACGCCAACGGGGCTATCTCTTTCACGCATTACGATAGCAGCCAGCTATACGACATTTCAAATGGAAATATTGCTTTGTGATGCGAGACGCCAACTGGGCTATCTCTTTCACGACTTATGCTAGTAGCTATATAATATTTCAACTCGAAATATTGCCTTGTGATGCGAGACGCCAACTGGGCTATCTCTTTCACACAGTTTTTCTGGCCAGCAACTTAAATATATAACGTTATTGTGACGTGAGACGCCAACTGGGCTATCTCTTTCATGGATTTCATTGGCTTTCCCTAGATTAACTTAAAACATCGCTATTTATTTTATAAAATAAACATTCCTGACAACTGGAAGTTCATCTATATAAATGTATATATAAACGATGAACGGTATTGTTTTAGGGTCCGATAGCGATGTCTCGGAGTCATGCAATCGAGCTGTATCACGCGCGTTGTCGCCGCCACCGATTCCGATCAAGAATCCGGCGCCGGGACCAGCGATGGTCAATAATGCGACTTCGACGTCCGATCATAACAAGCCGCCGGCGGCCGCCGAAGAGACGACGGTTCCAGAACTCGATAACGAGATCTTAGAGGCGCTAGGCGACGCGCCAAAATCTGAAATCAAGCTAGGTAAACCAACACATAAAGACTTAGCATCAAGATGGCGAGAGATCCTAGAAAAAGGATTAGTTAAAGATGCAAAAGAAAAATTGATGGACGCTTACCTAATACCTGAGAACTGTGATTTACTCGTTCCGCCATCATTAAATCCTGAGGTGAAAGTCGCTTTAGCAGACAATTTGATAAAAAGAGACAGCGCTATTTTTGCTAAACAGAAGCAGATTTCAGTCGCTATCGCTGCCCTAAATCAAGCAGCAGAACTGCTTATTGCTAAAGAACAGCACACGAAAATTTTAAAACCAATTAGCGACGCATGTAGATTATTATGTGACAGCCATTTTGCAGATTCCAAAACGCGCCGTGGCTTCGTCATCTCGGCTATTAATCCTGACATGAAGGATGCACTCAGCGAAACCAAACATGACAAGTTATTATTTGGAGAAAATGTCTCTGAAAAATTAAAGTCTGCCAAGACAATAAAAAGGTCTGGAGCTGACCTCAAACAAGTAAAAAATTTCCGTTCAAGCAAATTTAACATCAATAACTTCGTAAAGTCAGGTCGTAACAATGGGAATAATGGTTTAAACTGGAAGACTATGCCTCGGAAGATAACGCCGAAATCGGAGTACAGGAGAACTCGCCAGTCGCAGCACACCGGTCCACACAACGGCTCTCAACGGAGGGGGACAGCGGAGCGAGCAGCAGTCACGAGGAGCAGCAGGAGACGATAGACACCGAGGTAGCATATGCCGGCCGTCTCAAATACTTTTTAGGGAAATGGAAACAAATTACGGTTGACGAAACCATATTATCATGGTTAACCGGTTATAAAATTCCATTTACGTCTATGCCTTTTCGTCCTGATGCACCTAGCGTGCACCCTAAAACAAAAACCGAGCATACTGAATTTTCTAATGCCATAAGGTCATTATTACTTATGCAGGCGATATCGGAATGTGACCACATAGACGGCGAATTTTTATCAAGCATATTCTTAGTACCTAAGCCAAATGGGGACAAAAGATTTATTCTAAATTTAAATCTTTAAATAAATTTATAAAGCCTCTGCATTTTAAAATGGAGGATTACAGGACGGCTTCAAAAATAATAACGAAAAATTGTTTCATGGCTTCAATTGACTTAAAAGACGCTTATTTTTTAATCGCCATTCATGAGGATCACAAAAAGTACCTACGATTTAAATATAATAATGTTTTATATCAATTTAATTGTCTCCCATTTGGCCTCTGTACCGCGCCATATGTATTCACAAAATTGCTGAAACCTATAATGGAAAAATTAAGATGTAATGGCTATATGTCGGTGATTTATCTTGACGATATACTGTGCTTTGGCAGAACATTCTTAGAATGTCATCAAAATGTTATATATACTAAAAACGTCCTCGAAAAACTTGGTTTCATAATCAATGCTGAAAAAAGCTGTTTAGTACCGCAGCAGCAATGTAAGTTTTTAGGCTTCGTGTTTGATTCTCATAGGATGACGCTAGGTCTCCCAGAGACCAAAAAATCAAAATTGATGAATCAATTAGTTAAGTTTAAAACACTGCTTAGATGTAAATTACGCGACTTTGCAGCGTTTATAGGACTCTTAATATCAGTTTGTCCTGCCATCCAATATGGGTGGCTGTATACTAAACAATTTGAAAGGCATAAATACCTTTGTCTCTTAAATAATCCAAATTATGATCAGATTATTTATTTGCCTAATTATTTTCAAAATGATTACAACTGGTGGATTGACCATTTAGATACGGACAATCCTTTTAAGTTCAATAACTTTCGATTAGAAATATTTTCTGATGCGTCCTTAAGTAGGTTTGGAGCATTTTGTAATGGACAAAAAGTACATGGTTTCTGGAAAGAAAATGAAAGAAAAATGCATATAAATTGCTTAGAACTAATTGCTGCATTTTTAGGGCTGAAGACATTTGCAAAAAATATGTCGAACTGTGAATTGTTGCTCAGAATTGATAATGTAACGGCTATTTCCTGTATAAATCGCATGGGTAGCGTTCAATATCCACATTTAAATAGCGTAGCCCGCGACATTTGGCAATGGTGTGAGGAACGTAAAATAATGTTGTTTGCGTCATACATAAATACACGTGAAAACGTTGAGGCAGATCTTCTCTCTCGTAAAAAATTTGAAGATACAGAATGGCAGTTATGTGATGAGGCTTTCCAAGTAATTGTAAAGGCTTATGGCAACCCTAATATCGATTTGTTTGCCAGTCGGTGTAACGCCAAATGCTCAAGGTACGTCTCATGGAAAATGGACCCGGACGCTTGCGCGGTGGATGCGTTTACAATTACATGGAAAAATACATTCTTTTACGCGTTTCCACCATTTGCTATCCTATTAAAAACCATTCAAAAAATAATCTCTGATAAAGCCCTAGGAATTCTAGTAGTGCCTTACTGGCCTACTCAGCCGTGGTTCCCTATTTTGCGAAAAATAGCAGTTTCAAATTTCATACAGTTTGAACCAAATTCTAATATATTAAAATCTCCTTTCAGGTTGTCCCACAACTTGAACAAGACACTTACAATGGTTGCCGTGAAATTGTCCGGAGATCGTTATTAAAAAAGTCCCTAAATGACAAATCTGTAAATATTATTTTATCTTCGATTACACAATCAACTTATAAACAGTATGACAGTTGCATAAAAAATTGGTTAAGTTATTGTAAAATTCACGCATAGAGTGCAAACATTAAGTTTAATTAAGTTGAACAATATTAATATAGTAGAAAACTCCGAAGTTCTTATAAAAATTCCAGATCGGATAAAAACTTCACGTCTTAAGAGGGCGCCGAGCATATTTAGCAAAAACAGCCTTCACCTCTCAATCTGTGGAGGTCACGATTCTCTACAAAAATATATAAAATATATGTAATTATTATCACAAAGAGTGTGTTTACAAGTTATCACTATTAGTAATCTATAATAAATTACACTTTAATAAATACAATACCGTAAAGTTGCACTAAAAATGAGAAGAACGCGTGTCGGCGTTTAGGCAAAATTGAATTGAAAAATCTATTATTTCGTTTCAAAATCACACTCAAACAAATCTCAAAAGTATTCACTATAAGTTATCACACTTTTCACATTTTTCCTCGCAAAGACCAATGAGAATTTCAAACGTAAATCTAAACTTTAGTGACTTTTCCATACATTTTCCCTGCCACCATACTTTCGAAAAATCGACAGATGGGCATTGGCCCTCGGTGAGAGCAGACGCATGCTCCTTTTTTCGCTTTGACAGCTCTGTTTTTGACATTTTGCCCGTATACGAATACAATATGTATACCACACACAAAGATTGTATTAATTGAAGTAGGGTAAATAAATATTGACGTGTGGCGTTTTAAGAACCTTTTAACATGGAATTTTTGGTATTAGCCTTTTATTTTTTAGAGAACATACAGTGTTTGGTCCCGAAAGTATACTTATGCGTTCAAATTATAATGTTTTCCTTCCCGAAAACGCATTCTAGACGCTAAAAGGTTGCCGATGCGTTTCATTACAATGGAAATTAATTTCAATGAATGGTCACCCTGACGGAACATCTTTATAACGTAATGACGTTTGTCACTTACTTCAAATGAAAATTTGTGTACATTCTTCTTTCTTTATGTTTCAATAATTTTACGTATCTAATGTTGATATCGAACACCAAATACGCATACACACACGCCTCTCGACAGTTTGCCAACAACGCATACTTATCTACTGGCATTTTTTGGACATATCGCGCGTCGTCCCTATTAGCCTCGAGTACATCATGATGACGGGAAAGGTGGAGGATAGACGAGCTCGGGCCAGCCAGGTGGATTGAAAAAATCTCCAAATTCGCCGGACTCCGAGAACACCAGGCGCTGCATGCAGCGCATCATCGGAACCACTGGCGAGCCATCTGCACTCCCCGCCAGAGACATAGCGGTCACGATCCTCAGCATTGAAGAACCCACTGATTGGATTGATTGGATTGGAATACTTATTGAAATTTGTGTGAATATTCACGCTTTCTCGTCAAATAGGAATACATTTAATGGCTAAATATATCTCAGATGTCGTGATATAACTTCAGAAATCGTGGATTATCAATCTGCAGTGTCACACAACAAAGAAAGTAATAAGCAGCAGAAGATTGTACTGTCGAAGCCGCATGGTCATACTAATTATAGAATGAAAATATAAATGTGTTTTTTTTATCTTAGTTATATCTCTAACCACGACGTATAATCTGAGTCTTATACAAAATATATGTATGTAGTCCTACTTATTTCTGCAGGTCTATAAGTACGGTTTCTAATTTCTATTTGATTGTTTTTATGGTTTGAAATTATTTGGTTCACTGCTTTGATTTTGGATATACGGATATACGTACTTTAGTATATACATTGTAGTCTTTGGATATACGTAAGTACGTCACACCGGGTAGAGTCAGTCCGAGCCAGGTCGGGCCTAGTAGAGTTTAGTGAACCAGCGACAAAACTCCCAGTAAGTAGCTCGATTCCACTCACAACTCAGATTCGGTAGAAGCCGCGTAACCAATCTCACTGGAGCGCAAACTCTTAGAGTATCCCAGTGTTTAAACCTCCCGCGTGGTCATGTCGGAGGTTTCCCCTCGATTTTCCCTAGGCCACTTTCCAACCGCGCACTCCTATCGATTTATTGGGCCCGACCTATAAGGCCACAATCAGGTTGAAAAAACAAAAAAAGTACGTCGCAATAATTGTTTGGACGTTACGTAAACGTAGTAAATAATAGTAAGATTGCAATTTCAATTGCGTATATTATAAGTATTATAACTGTTACATTACAGCATGTATGCAGCATGTACATGGATTTAGCTATACGCAACCATTGTCCAAGTAGTGTTAAAAGTTCAGTAAAATTTACTCCACTAATTATTCTATTCAATTATCGTTCTTATAAGAAGGAACATATGAGAGCTAATTTGTCATAACATAACTATGGACTCGTACATTCAACCATGCACACGATAGCGCGTCCGGCCGGCCAAGTTCCAATTACAGATAGTGACAATGATTTACTAAATCCTACTTGATCATATTTGTCCTACTTATTTCATTATCATTGGGTTTTAAGAATACTTAACAAATTTATTTCAAAATACTGCCATTAATTTTCATTAAGTTTCATTACATAATATATATCGAAATAAAACAACCGCATCTTCGCTTAAAACTCGCATTACCTATAAAAGCCGCTTTAGCTTAGTTGGAAGTGACCCTGCCTGCAGAAAGATTACACATTCTTAAGTTTTATTCACTATTTATTCAATTAAATATAATTTAACAACATAACAGCTTAAGCCATGGCATTGATACACTTAAATATAGGTATTTTAATCTATTTGTATATGAATAATTAGGAGCGTTTTACTAAAATGAAATCCCAATTTTCAGAAGTAAGGTTTTGGTGACAGATCAGAATTCAGAACTTGACTTTTATTTTTACATTTTTGTCATGCCTTAATAAATCATCAAACATTGTAAATCAAAACTTTGTATTCCTTACAGAAATTGACAGAGCATTGTCATTGTACAGTGACAAGTTATGACAATTTCGATTTCTCTAAGGAGTTTTTAACTCTGATTAACTGGTGGCAATACACAACCGAAAATACCTATTAAAAAAAATGAAAGTCAATGACCCGGGCCAACAAAATGAAGTAGTGTGTGTGAAATATGTATGTGCGAGTTACTGGGGAAAATAATTTAAAAAAATAGAAATTTGACAGGCGCTGATAATTTACCCTGCACGACGCAGTCTTAATGCTCTACAACCAATATTGAAATTACCATTTTTTAATCAAAACCCCAGTATATGTCCGGCAAGATGTTTAATTGCATATATTAAGAAAACTAGCAATTTGCGGTCGGGCAGTCATAACAATTTATTTATAAGCTATAAAAAACCTTATTCGAAGATTTCATCCCAGCGAATAAGCCATTGGATCAAAGATACCCTGACGCATAGCGGTTTAGATACTTCGACGTTTGGCACGCATAGTATTAGACATGCAGCTACATCGAAAGCCAATTCACTTGGCATTAGCATAGACGTAATTCGAAAAACAGCTGGTTGGAGTCAATCCTCCTCAGTGTTCGAAAGATTTTATAATCGGGAAATTGTAATCGATCCTAAAAATCAATTTGCTCAAGCGATTCTTTCGAATACATCTAATATATATTAACATTATTGATGTTTGATTATCTAACGTGTTTTTTCTTTAAAATATAAGAATATTTTTTTCTTTTTTCTAATATATGTTTTTTCTCTCAACATCCTACAAAATGTAAATAAATCGCTAAGAATGAAGCTGAGAAATATAATTAATGATCAAACGAACTTAGCTGTACGTGAAGTTCGATCATAATTATATGATCAGCTTCATTCTTAGCGATTACCTAATAATAACCCTCCCAAAAGAATATCCCACCCAAAAAAAAAACAAAATTACTTTAAACAAAATGATGATCGGGTCGGGGATATGGTGGAAGGAGGTGGTGACTAGTGTTGCCAGTAGGGTTTTTTGAATCTCCCTACTTTAAATATCCGTGCAAGGCTGTATCGTGGAGCTCTACTACAAAATGTAAATAAATCGCTAAGAATGAAGCTGATCATATAATTATGATCGAACTTCACGTACAGGTAAGTTCGTTTGATCATTAATTAATTAAAGTTCTTTGTCGTTGATTGGACCAAGGTCGGTGGTTTTTGGTCCAGTACTAGGTGACATTACCTCTCTGCTTCATCCAGGTGACTTGAGGAGTGGGCGAACCTGTGGTCTGACAATGTAAAGCCACTGGCTCCCCAGCTAAAATAGCTTCGTCCTTTGGTTCTGTCAACCATTTAGGAGACACTGCAGCATGAAATGAAGAAAAAACAATTACACGACATTTTGCAGCATTGAATTTAATTATGGATTGACATGGTACTTGGTCATTCGTGGCTAGCCAAAAATACCATAAATAAACTGCTGATAATTGAATTAAGTGGCATAATTAAGTAAATGCTACAAAAAAGAAAGGGAAGTATTCAGAAGAACAATATAACCTTATTCAAAATAAACTTAATAATTGATTAAATACAGATGCTTTAAAGTATTTACCTACTAGAACTGGCGACGAGCCTGTGGCTTAAAAATCCAAATTGCTAAACAGGTAGACAAAACGTTTAATCGATTTTGTGATTAATGTAATTTCTAAAAACTATCATTCATTATATCCTTATAGGGAGAATACATACAGGGATGCGAGAATCCTGTTTCGTACCTATTTGTATTTTATGCTAAAAATTTTTTTACTCGACAATATTGTAATGTTTATAATGATCGGAAAGGGTTCAACTATTATTCTTATCACTTCATCATCATCATAAGTCCTGCCTACTTTCTTTCTCTCTTTTAATAATAGGTTTAATGTGGGTGACGGAATATTTTGACGGGTCAAGCCGCCTCGTGGGAAGCCAGTCTGTCAAGCTGGTCTAATTTGACAGACATTCAGATGTACTCCTGTTCGCCCAGGAGTACCTAATTGATTGCAAGGATATTACAATATTTTGACACAAAGGGTTATGGGAGAAATAGCATGTCGCGCTGACCCTAAGTAAATGGGATAAGGGGAAAGGTATATTTACTGGGACAAATGCAGCATAAGTTTATAGCTTAATTATTGATAGCTAAGGACGTGAGAGTATTGAATACGCAATCGCAATTGTGGTACAGAATACAACGATGTTAAGTAAACAAAGCCAAAGCTAAATCTCCTTTGTCCGTAACTTTCATAACTATAAGGGGCATCTTCATAAGAATTTATAGTACTGTATTGTTTGACATGTTTCATCCTTTTTTGTATCACACTCACACGTAAAATTACCATTTCCATTAGCTGTCTGTAATCCAATGCTGTGCGAAACAAACATAAAATACAACTTTATAACACTGCATGTGAAATTGTGACATATACTCGTAATAATGGTGTAACGTGCGTTTCGTGGGATGTAAGACATTAATTAATAGAATGCGTGGTTAATGTACACACTGACTTTTATTACTGCCTTTTCAGGTGTAAAGACAATGCAGCTTTGATCCGTAGTTTGGATAGTCCAAACTACGGATCAAAGCTGCATCTTGTTCATTAGGACATAAGACTCAGTTTACAAAAACCAAACAGTGCATTTAAAAACTAGATGACAAGTGAACATCGCCAATCCTTTACGAACAGAACTCAGTGCTTGTTAAGCGTGATAGTGCTCATTGTGCTCGGATGCTCAGGTGCTCGAGTGCTGTAGGTGCTTGTGTTTAAGAGGGGTACCTTTGACGACCAGTTCGGCCGTGTAATTGACTTTTGCGGCGGAGTTGGACGCGACACAAGTGTACAGACCGCTGTGTCTTGCGAACACCTCTTTGAATACGAGGTTGCTAAAGAAATCGGCGCCTCGTTCTTCCACCTAGTAAGTAGTTGTATATTGATATCGTGGATATATTCAGAAGTTTATGATAATCCTATAATAGGAATAGTAGTCTCTCTGCATACGGTAACTTATTATAATGATATCCAGCTTCAGGGTATTTATTATACTTAGACATATATTTCCCGGAAAACGATTACATTATAATGAATCGATTGCGGGCTATTAAGTGATTATACAAATGTTTTTGTACCTATAAGGAAAACTGATTTTGAAGCAATTTTCACAAACATTTGTTCCCTTCCCAATTTGTATACTGTTTAATAATGAAGTACATATGCTAGTGCATATGTACTTCATTATTATTTACTTTACAATCCAATTATTTACGTTCCAATAAAGTCTAGTTTTCCTTGGGTTTGAAGGTCACATGGCAATCGCTTTCATAAAACTAGTGTCAACGTCAAATCTTGGAATTTGGCGCCAAGGCGGATCCCGGGTTTTTTTAGGCTACAATCAGCAAATGCTAGAAAGATGAGGACTACCAATGACGCATTGAACATTTTACATAACCAACCTGAAGAGACGAGGGTATGGGAACATTGTCCTTGAGCCAGGTGAAGTGTACCGGCATATCCCCTGATGTCACGCTGCAGCTTACTTGGGCTCGCTTGCCCTCTTGTAAGTTTGCGGAAAATGAGAATGGTTCTATCTCTGGAGGATCTGCAAAATATAAAATTAAGATTGGTTAATGTATGCATTTGTCTCCATTACCCTTACCATGAGTTTGCAATGTTTGCATTACTGTACTCGCTAGCGGCTGCATAAACGATTTAGTATGTAAAAAGTACAGCGCCTCTGGAGGTTACGCAATAGAACTAAGAATCCCCATACTAAATCGTTTACGCAGTCGTTAGCGAGTACGGTAATGCAAGTCTTGTAACTGAATACGATTTTGACTAGACACAAGATCCTTATCTAACACATATATTTTTATAATTTAAGCCACCTGTATTCTATGTCTCAGGTGATTTAAAAAAACTCAAAGTGAGTCTACCCAGCCTTAAGTAAAAAGGGTTTATTTAGGAGACGTTACGGTGTGGCTCCGCAGCATCGTCAGCACCGAGGTACGGTTCGCTAGGTTTCCCCGGAACCACCAAAACAATCATCCAGAAGTCAGCATATTACTTTCTTACTTAAAAGTAATTAATAGCTAGGTATTGAATGTACTGATATGTCTCATCACTACAACTCGAAGACAATATAGGTTTCTAACCTTATTAAGAGTAAGAGTTTTTCTTCGTATGATTTCTGGAAGATAGTACCTAATGAAATAGGCATAATTTGGTGTTATATAAATTAATTAATATAAAGGAGCCAGCAGCGATTTTTTACTAAAGAAATATAAGAAAGCATCCAATAAAAAAACGTGCCAAGTCACGGCATAAAAGTTTATCCGGAACCGAGACCCCGGTATTTCGCGTTCTTTAATTTTTCGGCAGCTTTAGCTGAATATTAATGTTAAGAAGGATCGAATACTTAGATACATACTAAAATATTATTCAAATTCAATGCAAAGTATCCATCCTTAAAATTTTGCAGTTACTAATTAGTGCAGAATTAACATGACAAAGAGCCTGCCTTCTATTCATAACGAAGCGAGTCTAAAAAGGCACTTTTCACATCACCTATTCGGATAAGGGCTTTTTCTTCCCTGCTAGGAGGGATCAAAATGGCACTTTTCTTCCCTGCTACGAGGGATCAAAGTGGCACTTTTCTGTAACGATTAATTGTATTGTATCGATTTTGATAGGTAAGTATTGTATCGATTTTGATAAAATAAATGCACAACCATTGTTATTTCAGATCTTTTATTATTCTCATTAGGTGATGTGAAAAGCAGTATGTGTCACATGGAAGCAAAATTATTTCCACCTTGGGCGTTAATTCTTCAATCCCTCACTACGCTCAGGATTCTATTTTAGAATCCCTCGCTACGCTCGGGATTCTATTATATAATCCTTCGCTTCGTTCAGGATTCAATTTACGCCCACGCCGTAAATATGTCATTTTGCTCCCTTGTGACACAATCTACTATTATTGTACTGTGCAGCATAATTGTAACCTTTTTAGGTATAGATTATTTCAACAAAATTGTATTATAATTTCCGTTTATATACCTAGTACAGTTAGCCAAGAAAGTGGTCTACCATTTTTGGACCTAATGGACCAAATAAAAGAGTCATTATCGGCCGCAGTGGCAACGTAGGTATTTTTCCTACTTTTTCTGATTCATCAACACAATAATCTAAATATAACTAGGTATACTGTTTCAGAGTCTCGATTAGATATACCAGAACCACGTTGTATTTCTCAACGATTTTCCAGAAATTTTAATACATCGAGATGATTGAAGATCCAAAGGGAAAAACTTGGGCAAGGAAACTTACACATGAACCTGCGTCTTACGATTTTCAGTTTTCCTACCTCATTCATTGTTCGTTGCTTGAAATAACTGCCTACCGTTTTTTTTTGTGTCTGTAAAATTGATCTTGTTCACTGTTGAAAGAGTATTAAATCTACTTACTGCTAACGACCAGCTGCAGCTCTCGACGCGCGATCTCTCCATGTGGACCAGTCACGGTGCACATGTATGCGCCAGCCTGCGAAGGTTCCACCCGCGACACTCGCAGGGCTCCTTCTATGTTGCTGTCCCATTCTACGGGGCTCCCATCCCGCTCCCATTTTACTGAACTGGCATAGGAGTGCTTGCTCATAAATTTAATCACCGGGCACCAAAAAGTACGGCTATTAAGCAAAATTAGATTGTGATTTAGATAATTTTATTGTGTGTAGTAGGGTTGTATTGTGGTTAGATTTGCGGAAGCCTATAGGTAGAGGGTAGCGAGGGATCGATTGTTGCGTCACTTTTTGTAAGACTCCTATTATTCAACCTTGAACGTATTTGTATGATGTAATTTGTATATTCATAGTAGTTATGTATGTGTGTGAGTGAAACATTTGGTTATTTTTTACACTAAAGTTCTGCGTTTTAATCTTGTGATTAAAACGCAGAACTTCGTCAATTCAATCAAATCATAATTAGATAATTCGGTTGACTTCGTAGAATTCTTACCTTATTGGATAACCTGAGTAAGGGCAGTACATCACTAGCTCTCTGCCAGCTACTGCTCTTATTGGACCCACTGACCGGACATAAGGTGGTCCTACAACAAATACAGGACCATCACATAACCACGCTGCGCAACTCGTAGTATTATTTTCATTATACATGTCTACCGTATAATATGACACGGTGTCTGTAACGGGGCAGGGGTGAGAGGGTAGAATAGATGTCAAAAGGTAGCGGGCGGCGGTTCCCTGCCTTTCAGCATCATTTCGTGCCGTCTCAGTAGACCTAATAGTACCTACGTAGTGAAAATTGACGGGATTACAAAGAAGGATGAATGCCCGTTGCCCAGTTCTTAGTAGTTAAGAAATTTGAGTGAGGCATACCGTAAATATTAAGCCTAGAGGTGTGTGACACTTCGCCGAGGGAGTTGGCAGCCTTGCAGGTGTATAGGCCACCGTCCTCAGAGCGGACGGCGGAGATGTTCAGGTAGCTCACCACGTCATTGGTTT
The DNA here is from genome assembly GCA_951800055.1 of Cenopis cana. Taxonomy (NCBI): domain Eukaryota; kingdom Metazoa; phylum Arthropoda; class Insecta; order Lepidoptera; family Tortricidae; genus Cenopis; species Cenopis cana. The sequence goes on along the minus strand of OX637476.1, from coordinate 13,933,571 downwards.
TGGTCGCGAACTGTTCTACGCTGTAACTGGACGCAAATCGATAGTTAAAGTATTTACTGCGTTATTTTTTATGACTAGAATATGTCAGCACAAATTCCCCGAGCCTGGCTATTCGTGCTGCCATATCTACTACCGGGCTCGTGTAATGACGGGTTAAATCTGAAAACATATTCTGGCTCTAATTTTTCTATATCTATTACACCTCATATTATTTTAAACTATTTTCATCGATTTTGTGTACGACTAGCAATTGCTAATTCAAGGCTTTTAAACGCTATAAAGTGATTAAAAAACGGGGGTAGCGAACGGAATTTTGTGATAGGATGGTACACCTTAGAAGTTCTCATAACATTAAACTAGAATTGTGTAATTTTCAAGCAAACGGATATCCTTTAGCTGCATCAAAAAGGCACCATTTCCTTACTGACGCAATTAGAAATAATAGTCCTTATTGATATCGACATAGAGGCACCTTCTGCGTGAGAATTAACATATTTAAAAATGTGTATGAATATGTTAGTCTCTCACCGGTGGCCTTTGGCCATTGTATTAAGTGTCTGGCCATCCAGCATCCAAGTAAAATGTGGGGGTGGGGACCCAGCAGCTGAACATTTAAGGGTCACCACCTGCCCTGGCCTCAAAACTTGCTCTATGAAGGTGTACTGGAGTTCTGGTGCGGTATCTGTCGAAAATTAGGAGCGTATGATTCACGAAGCGTCTCGATCATTTCTATAAGCAAATCTTTCGAAAAAATGTGTTCGTATCAATCTACAAAGAAAAACTATAGGTAAATATTCGAATTGTGAATGTTACAACCTTAGACCGGCCATAATCTTTTTTTAAAGTTTGCATTGAGACTTAGTTTGAGTGTGTTGCCTATTTTAAGTGTTGTTTATAAGGAAGAGAGAGACAGGAGATAAAGATGCCACTATATATTTAATTAGAACTAACCTCCTAACCGCAGTTCAGCGCTAGCTTGCGCCGAATCCCTCTCATTCCTTGCCATGCACTGATACACTCCCTTATCAGCTCGGTGCACAGCGGAGATGACCAGCTGTTCCCCATGTCCCAGGATCCTGACACGTCCACCGGAGACGCCAGCCCCCAAGGGAATGCCGTTGTGTAGCCACTCCAGCCTTGGTGACGGCCAACCGCTCCATGAGCAGTTGATGGTGGCTATACCACCACTGTTCACCACCTATGAAATACATATCGAGGTTAGGTAATTTGATTTTAGAATTCGGTATTTCATTAGTACATCCTCAAAAAGAACTTGTAGACTTTCATTATGAGTATGACGAAATGAAAAATTATTGACTGTGATACGGTAAGGTCCAAAACTTTGGAGGGCAAAACAAGTTTGTGATCTGAGTCTTTGAAAGCTAAAATAATGTCCACATGTTGAGCCCCCATTAAACTTAGCCAAGTTCTCTAGTAACGCCACATTAGAGTTAGAGTGGCCATTAATGGAGCAAACTTTGTCCACGTTGCTAAGCCCCCTGTAGCACATATAAACTTTCATAACACTACATTGTTCTACATTGTGCGGTGATAATTTGATCAAAACTATACCAAAAGTCATGCTTGGATTATTAAAGTTGCACGGCGTATTCAACAAATTCTAAAAGTCAGAACGCTAGAAATAAAGTACCAGTATAAGGTAATGTGTAGATAAGTGGCATTGATAGACAGACACGATTTTTAGACCATAAAAACCTCAGATGTCAATTGTTACAAACAATAGACATCGCTGGAACCCTTAAAATCTACGCTTTACCCAAAACTATTCATCGCGGACTGTTTAAAAATTAACGTAACCTACAGTGGCACCGTTGCGTTGATCTCATTTGCAATTCCGTATTACGCAAGGGCGTCCCAAACAAATGTTTGCGTCTTCCGGTCCAATTGGAACAATCAGAAAGGGACTGTCATTCTTACTGCTGTCTCAGCTGAACATTTCTAACATGTCAAGAATTTTAAGCGTTTCAAGAAAATCAGCAATTTTAGTTTGATTGTGACGTTATAGATACATTTCATGAACCGTTCTGATTTATTGCTATGGTGATGCTGATCTCATTTGCTTGTCTTGAGATCATTATGTTTTTGGCCCTACATTGAATAACTATTAAGGTTCCAAAAATATTAACAAACCAACTAAGTATATGAGCCTAAAAGAAATAAACAGTAATATACCTAACATAGCTACTAGCTCTAACTGAATCGTTATGTATACCAAAACGATTCAGTTTGTAGAACACGAGCATCAAAAAGCACTTTCAGCCAATCAACGGCCCTAATTCGGTCCTTGTCTTTCACATTCCAATCGCAATTAATATTATGTCCGCTCATTCTGAACTGAGTGCGCAAAACTACTTTAAAAAATAATGGTATGCGAAGCGACAAATGCAAATAGATCCCCAGTTCATTTAATGCAACAATCCAACGTACTGTGATGTCACGATCCACAGCCATCGCCAAATGGAAATAACGCGTAATTTTATTTTAAAACATATCAGGTTTGGTCAGGCTCTATTATTTTTTGGGTCAACGTACTACATATATATGCCCGGTATGTGTGTTGTCAGAATTCAGTGGCGGCGGGTAGATCATGTTACTGGATTTCACTACCTATTAAGTTTTTGTGTTTTTAATTGTGTGCAGAGTGTGATAACAATAATATATGCAATTAACTGCATACTAAGCACTTTTTCGTCACAAACAAGTTTGAAACTCATTTTGAGTAAATTCATTCATTCATTTATTTTTCGTAAAACATAATTTTACATGTCATATTTATATAAAAAATAATAAATTATTGTTACAATTATACGTTTTCCAAATACATGTTACATTTTATAGGTATTATATATATGTCCATAAGCATAGTTTCAATATTACCTATCTATTTTATTGGCTAGCGAACCAGTTAAGTTGATGTTTTATCAGTGTTGGAATTTAGAAATTCGTCTACTGTATACCATGCATCTGATGCTAGTTTAGTTTTAAGCTTGTTTACAAAACACCTCATGCTCGGCGCACTTTTGATTTCCAGAGGCAGCTTGTGTGTTGTTGTTGTGAGTGTTGTTGAGGGTGCTTGTTGTTGTAAATGCAACTATTAATGACTAAAATAATGGAAAAACTGCAGCAATGGATAAGGTATTTTTTTTTAGATAACTGTAGGTCATTATCCTCCTAGCGTTGTTCTAGTACAGCTGCATCCTGAAAGTTGCCTGCGGTTCGCTACCTAACCGCAGGAGTTGGCGTAGGCACTAGTTTTTACGGAAGCGACTGCCATATGCCCTTCCACAGTTGCTTCCGTAAGCATAGATAACCGTAGGTAGTTAGGTACCAATATAATATCAGCTTGTAAGTAGTAGTAAGAAGATCAGTAAGTCAAGATTTTAACACACATTTAGCTACTGGCATATGGGCCTACCCCTTAAAGGAAACTCGAAGGGTTATTGACAAATCTAGCCATAGATTGTGTTATTATACACAATTTACGATGAATATGAAATATATGAATACACGTGTATTGTGTAAGGAACGAAAATATATTATTATCGTTTGACCCAAGCAAGGGCAGTTCGGACGGGTCGGGAAGGACAAATTAGTTACCTCTAGGGACGTTTGCTTACTTTAACCTTCCGCACCCTTCGTGTCACAAAACTTAATATTTTCCCCGTGCATGCATTACTAGCAAATGGATACCAATTTGTATTTAAATCCACCTCATTATTAGTAGTTACTTTACTTCACATTATGAATTGACATTGTCCTGATCATCCTGAACACTATTCAGTCAGTCAAGAAAGTGGTCTACTAATTTTGAACTTTAATACTGGGCCAATTCTTTTAGAGTTGTAAGTTTTTAGTAAGGTTCCTTAGTAATTTTTCTTGAAGTAGGTTGGAAGATCTCCTGATTTTGTATAAAGTACATATAAAGTCATAAGGATGAGAACCAAGCAACGCGTTTAGCAACGCGTGGGCAGCGGTCAAGCACTTGGCTTGGTGACCGCTTTGAGTGGTTACTAACTGAGCGCTCCAGTGCTTTGGAAGGCACGTTAAACCGTTGATCCCGGTTGCTGTCTATGGCAGCAGTCGTTAAGCCAAGTTGAAGGCCTTCGGGCGGCTTGAGAACTTCTAACAGTCAAGTTGCCCACTCACTTGACAAAGCCTAATAAAGCCCAATAAGGTCTAGTTTTCCCTCGGGGTTGGAAGGTCAGATGGCAGTCGCTTTCGTAAAAACTAGTGCCTACGCCAAATCTTGGAATTAGGTAGCGGACCCCTGGCATCCTTCAGGATGCAACTGTACTGGGATAACGCTAGGAGGATGTTGATGAAAGTTACCTACCTACCTATACATATAAATTTTATGACAAATTTTAGTGTCCGAGAGGAATCAATTAAAATGTAGGTATTTTACATGCCTTAACTGCTTATATGCCTAAAATGTGGTCCTCACCTAATTATATTCCCTAAAATTCTTTTTTTCTTGGACTTTATCCACTGAGTTACGAAAATCTAGGTATCACTTCTTTGGCCGATTGTACCTATGTAGGTAAAATATTTCCACTCGTGTAATTTTTTTCTATGATCTTTTTGGGACAAACAATTCAACAGCTTGACCCCTCATCTACCGATCCGGGAGAAGGTCCCATACACAGTAGAAAAAACAAAAGTCGTCCATCCGTAGTCAATAGTTAACGGTATAGTGAGCACGTATCTAATGTTTATTTATATAAAATGTTGTACAAAACGGAGACGTTGTCTTTGCAAATTATGAGCACAATCAAGAATTAGGTTTTATAGCTTTGCTTAGTTTGGGACTAGGTTGATTTGTGTGAGATTGTCCATAAATATTTATTTATTTATTTTATTTTATTTGGGTATAGCCTTTAAAGGGGATTCATCGATTCTGTAAACAAACATCGCATACCACACCTTTCGAGCACACAGCATATAATGATTTTGGACTAAATAAAAAAAACCGACTTCAACCAATACTATACCTAAATGTACAAATTTAAACAAAAAAGTAGAAAAAAATATATTTTAGTTGGGTCATTGTCAGTCGGAAAAACAAAAGTTGTCCATTCGGTGGTCAATAAATAGTTAATGGACTGTGTGCATGTAATTTACGTTTTTATTACATGGATTTATAGACACGGAATTACAGATTATGCGGGTTATCAGATCAATCGAAAATTAAGCTTTATAGCCCTTTACTTTTGAAATGTCCACCGAAAAGACGCGCACCTAAATCTGACATTGAACCAGTTACTTCAAAGCAAAGAGCTTACAGGACAATAAATTAATGTAATTATTTATTTACTTATTTATATACGTACATGTTCACAATATACATTATAATCAGTTATTTTTGAAGGCGGTGCCAGCCCAGGAGCTTAATTTCCTGCTTTGTAAGAAAATTTCGACAGTCTCGGAGCGGCGGCAGGGCGCGCGCAAAAGTGCTGGCACCGACTCCAAAAATAACTGAACTCAGAAGATAAAAATAACTGAAGCCTAAATTGAACCCGGAAGGTTAAATTTTTAGATTCATGTTTATGGTAACATTATATTAAGACCAATTAAAATGGCTTCGTCATATTTTAAAATCGCAAAAATATGTTTCCCTTGACGTTTTAAGGATTTCCCTCAATACCTCATGGATTCCTCAGAAGAGAACTTTAATAACAACCGGACTAATCTGGAAGCATAAGCTTTCAAACAAACAAATAATTTTCCAAATCTGTTCTTAATTGGCGGGGTTCCGTTGCCAACCTTCCGGCTTCAATTACCAGATCAGGTTGATGGTAACATTACGTCGGGACAATCTAAATTGGCTTCGTCATAGTCGCTTCATTATATTGATCGAAATATTTTAGCGTCACGCGTGAAACATCCGTTGTCTTCTTACATCAGACCCGGTTCACCAAATGCTACTTTCTAAATGCAAATGCTCGACTTGTTACCGAAAATACTAAAATCGTTATAATAATATGTTTCCCTTGAAATTTTGAGGAGTTCCCAAATCTGTTCATAAATGGCGGAGTAATCGTATAACAAACATACAACATAAAAAAAAACGGGTTGCATTCCGGGAGTGCCGTCAGAAGTGAAAACTCAATAAAGAAAGTAAATAACAAAGATATTCATATCCGTATCCGTATCGGTATCGGTATTAGTACCTATTCGTATCCGTATTCATATTCATACTCATGTTCATATTCATATTCGCATAATCCATTTACATATAATATGTATCATTGTGTCTTACGCATCTAAGACCAGCTGAGTTTAGCTGACTTGACCCTCCTAACATCGCAATCACGATACTAGGAGGGGTCAACTAGCTGGTCTTAGAATGAATCTGTCGCGAGTTTAACATTTTTTCCCCAGTACAAAAGTGCTCAGCGCCGCTAAAGAAGTTTTCACTTCAAAAACCATACAGACGAGTTTTCGTAAAGCTATGTTATGTACAGTTAAGAGTCCCCAGTTCCGCATCGCACGCAACGGGTTGTAGTTGTAATTGTAATTGTAGTTTCTTTGTATAGAAATTCACACAAGTGCGTCCATTAACGTCTCCGTTCCGTGAATATCAGTACAATCGGTTGCATGCGGTGCGTCCGATGCGTGCAATGCGGAACTGGAGACTCTTAACTGTACATAACATAGTTCTTTGTTAAAAAAACATACATAAGATGCTCAATTAATGTGCAGGATATTTAATGCTATTGGTAATTTGTAGCTACGAGAAGTTACCTAGAAGTGTGTCACAAAACACAGAAGAGAAAACAACTTTAATACCTATTGCTTTTTCAGCGACCTAACCTGCCGGAAGCAAGGTTTTATCCCCAACCCAATCAGCGAGTAACCTGATTCAAATTACGGATTCCTGCTTCATGCCGAAAGCAATAATGTTTCCCTTACTGCTTCGCTTTTTTGACTTCAAAGTAAAACAAGCTTTATTTGATTCTTGGATTCGCAGGACATAATTTTATTAGGTTTTGTCGTAGCTCTCTCTGCTCGATTTGTGTTTTTTCTGGTCCTTGTATGCAAATTACATTATTAATATCTGGGCGACCGAGCCTTGCTCGGCGTTTTCCCGGGCATGAGACCTAGCTAGATCGATTGCTCTTCCCAAAAAACCCCCACATACCAAATTTCATGTCGTTTCATGTCTGTCGAAGATTTCAAAAGTTTAGGTCGTAGGTAGGTACTTGTCATTTGCATTCAATTAAAACTGACACTATAATATTTATTTGAAGGATTAATTTAATTTAATCCTTCGTACAACGAATTCTATTAAGTACTCTGTTAGTCGATACTTCAGAGTTTGTTTGTAACCAGTGTCCAAAGTAATGAAGAACGGGCGTTGAAATATTTACCTAATAGAAAAAAATCTTCTTTTTTTTCAATATTATGCTTTGAGCTCATTTTATGTAAACGTGCCAACTTTATTGTCCGCGAATGTTGTGTCGATTCAAACCCAATATGGTTTAAGGACATTTCTCTGTGAAAGCTAAAATTATTAAATAAAAACCAGCCAAGTGCGACTCGGATACGCGCACGAAGGCAAAAAAATAAAAATGGCAAAAAAACACGTTTGTTGTCTGGTAGCCCCTTATTTATTTTATTGGCAGGGTGCAAAGCGGGTGGAGGGGGTAGCCTAAACGATCACAGCGCTCACTACGGCTAAAATTTACATTTCGTTGATGTAGACCGCGGGCCAGAAGGTTAAAATCGTCAGTCATTTCATCTCGCACGAAAACTTGTACAGTGATTAAGAAAGATGAATAAAAAATTGCTGTGGACGTCTGCCACGATTCCGTTGGTGGGTTGAGGAGCAGCAGCCTCCCAAAGACGTAAAAAAATAATTAAATTCAGTCATTTCCTCTCGACTGAAACTAGGTTTAAATGATAGTTAAGAAAGGGCGTGTAGGGCGGTGGAATACCCGTCTGCCAAGCACGTGAACATGTAAAAAAAAAAATCAGTCATTTCCTCTCGCATGAAATTTTGTCAGATGATAGTTTATGAACTATTATGAAGAAATAAATTCGTCTGCCACTTGTATCGCGGTGGAAAACCCGTCTGCCAAGGGCCTAAACATTGTATGGGGTGAAATAGATATTTGATAGATATTTGAAAATGATATAGGGGTTTTTAAAAAACTTTTCCATTTTAATCAACCGTTGGTGAGATATTCGCTGTGAAAGTCGTAAAAAGTGCATCCCCCCTCTTTAATTTTGAAACTGCGAGGTCAAAAATTCTGAAAAAAATTGGGAGGGTGTAAATAAATAAAGACTTTCAAAAATATTCGGTTCGAATAAATTACGTCAAACGGTTTTTGAATAAACGCTGAAAAACTGTATTGCCCAAACAAAACGACTTAAGTGACGTGAGTTTCCTATGAAGACACGACCTGAGGCATGTCGAATAACTTTCAAGCAGTCCTAGAGTGCGTCTGGGATTACACACAATGAAGGTTTCCGTACCGACACGTACTAGTTCACATTTTAAACCACTATTCAATAAATTGTAGCAAAAATGGTCGTATCTGTATGGGAAACTCACGTCGCTTAAGTCGTTTTGTTTGAACAAGACAGTTTTTCAGCGTTTATTCAAAAACCGTTTGACGTAGTTTATTCAAACCGAATATTTTTGAGTCTTTATTTATTTACACCCTCCCAATTTTTTCAGAATTTTTGATCTCACAGTTTAGAAATTAAAGAGGGGGATGAACTTTTTACGACTTTCACGGCGAATATTTCACCAACGGTTGAATTAAATGGAAAAGTTTTTTAGAAACCCCTATATCATTTTTAAAGACCTATCCATAGATACCCCACACGCCGATGTACATTGTTTTTTTCTTTTCATCCCATACAATGTTTAGGCCCTTGGCAGACGGGTTTTCCACCGCGATACAAGTGGCAGACGAATTTATTTCTTCATAATAGGCCATAAACTATCATCTGACAAAATTTCATGCGAGAGGAAATGACTGAATTTAATTATTTTTTTACATGTTCACGTGCTTGGCAGACGGGTATTCCACCGCCCTACAAGTGGCAGACGATTTTTTTTCGTTAAGGTATTTTCTTAACTAAGTGTCATTTAAACCTAGTTTCAGTCGAGAGGAAATGACTGAATTTAATTTTTTTTTTTACGTCTTTGGGAGGCTGCTGCTTCTCAACCCACCAACGGAATCGTGGCAGACGTCCACAGTAATTTTTTATTCATCTTTCTTAACCACTCTATGTAGTTTTCATGCGAGAGGAGATTGGTAATCGTGACCTGTCGTTGGCCCGCGGTCTATTGACTTGAGCTGTCAAATCCATATTGCAGTAAAGATAAATTTAATATGGCTCTAGTAAAATGTGTTATTGTGAATTGTAAAAACACCACAGAATAGCGACTGTAAATTTTACCAGTTTTCAAGACCGTGGTGGAAACGAGACCAAAGAAATAAGTGGATAATTGCCGTAAGAAAAAAAAGTAAGTCACCTAACCTGAAAACAACAATTTTAATGTTATTGGCAATAATGTTACAGACTACCATCGTCCAATATTGTCTAATATAGTAAAATAACACAAGATTTCATTAATTTTTTTCACAATATTTACTAATTTCTCGCTTGACAGCTATGACAAAGTGTCCATAATGGCCACCTGTCCGTGGCGCTGTCGTCGCGCACGGTCCCAGAAATACTCCGTGAAAACAGATGGACAGACTAACGGACGGACAGCGGAGTCGTAGTAATAAGGTCCCGTTTTACCCTTTGGGTACGGAACCCTAAAAAAACTATGAAACTATCTTACCTGCGTGTGCGGCTGCACGTGCGTAGTAAGATGCGCGCGCACATTGAGCTGCAGCCGCAGCGTCACATGCCCGTGCGCATTGGCAGCGCGGCACGCCCACCGGCCGCCATCTTGTACGTCTGCGCGGCGCACGCCCAGCGCGTCGTGTGCGCGTGTATAGCGGCCTCCGGCCTCGCCATCGCGCAGCTCTCGGAGCACGCCGCCGGCGGTTTCTCGGTACCAGCTGTTGACGACAAAACATAGTTGTGTTGTGAGTCTAAATGTCTCCAATCTTATGTTCGGGGAAGAAATAGGCATGAATCAATACCTGCGTCAAAAACGCATTACATGTGCAACACGCTTTCTGCAAGGTCAATTGGGTTATAAATCCCTGGAAATGCGGCGTAATTTAACCGTAATTCGATTCATCTTGAATATAAGATATTAATTTTATACACAGCACAGTTCCTAATTATTAGATCATGTCAATATTGTTTGACATCTTGTCTTTTGTGAAAAATGAACCGAAAACGTGCATATTTCTTTTTTTTTGTCTACGAAGCTGGAGGTCCCGGTTTCGATTCCCGGTCAGGGCATTTATTTAGTGTGATGAACACGTATAATTGTTGTGGGTGTTTTCTATGTATTCAAATATGCATTTATACATGTATGTATATCGTCGCGTTAGTACAAGCTTTGCTTGGTTTGGGACTAGGTCGATTTGTGTAAGTTTGTCCACAAATATTTATTTATTTTTAAATATTTTACTTTCCTCGTATGCGAAATAAAAAGCAGAGTGTTTAACTCGGGTGAAACCACCCATTTCAGCCTCGAACTATGGCACTTCGTTCGAGCACCAAAATATCTCGCCCGAAATGGGTGGCTTTCAGTTCTTGGTTAACAATCTACTATTGTTTCAAAAACTATTGGAAAACAAGAAAAAGAGGGCCACCAAAGTCAGCTTGTGTAGAAAATTTTGTTCCATAGAATTTTTACTTTCCATTGTGACCTATAAACATAATATTTCGTGATAATGTTTATTATTATATTTTACCAACAAGTATTGATATATCAGATTTTTTCATTTTAATATCAAAACATTTATTCTGCAAATAGGCCTCAAGGGCACTATACTATACCTATCCTTATTATTCCTATTAAAACCAACTTAATTTTGTGGTTTCCGACCCTAAACATGCGAAGTCCGACGCGCACTAAGCCGGTTTTTAAGGACCGGCAATGGAATCCTTAGCCGAGGCTGAAATAAAATTACAGTAAAGGTTATCCTGGTATCCGAGCAACGGCACGTGCCCCGTCATTAGCGGGACAAACATGCCGGCGGGATTAGGGCGTGAAATTGCGTGATATGTCACTTCAGCGTGCAAATACTGACTCGAACGGGAAGTTTTTATAGTATAAGAGTTGCGCAGTCACGTTGTTAAATTCATGAGCCGGGTTTTTTCTCTGAAGCGTTTTTCATTGCAACCGGCTAATTAGGGTATACGATTCTTAACCCGTCAGGTACCAGGGTGTCATCAGGTGGTCATCGAAGTACGTCGGTATTAATTTATGACGTTTCTCTTATATATTTTCCTCGTGTAAAGCTTAAATAGGTAAATATGTATTAGTTCACTCATTTTGTTTTCAACAGGTATAATATAATTATTAATTTACAACTACCTAGGTACCTTAATATAGATAACTTACTTTCACTTTTACAACTGCCCTTAACAGCATGTTTGGGTTAAAGTTCGAAGAATATAAGTGGGATATATCACACGCTCGTCCTCGACACGGCCATTTTGAGAACTTCAACAACGTCTAAGATGTTTAATCCTGTCACAATGACTGCAAATGATATGTTATAGGACTAGAGGTATATACGGTTAATTTGTTGATATTAATTAATAGAAGCCAGGGAGGTAAAATCTGATAAGTAGGGAGGTTCTTTGTAATATCAATAACGTCGTTTCTATTTAAAATCAGTAACGTCGTTGGAGCATAGTTAAAAGAACGCACAGCACATTGGATTTATTTTTCCACGTATGTTGCAAAAATAAGAGTAGGTATGAAAAAAAATTAAGTTGTCTTCCAAACTAGTCAAGAAATAGAGTGAAGCACAAAAAACTCAATGCAAAATTTTAAATAACGACAAAAAATTTAATGCTCATTGATACATATTTGCACAGTATTTGCCAGGTGATTGGGTCCAAAGGGATTATTTTGCGAGTTAAATTCCTTTGAAACAGTATTTCTCTTTGATGGGTCTAATTCAAAGTAATTATGGTGTATAATTCTACCTTTGATGTCAGACGCAGTCCGAGTAAACGAGCAAAAGAATAACTAAGGTCTAAATAGTAACGTTTAAGAGTTCCGTACCCTTACCCTGAGTTTGCAATGTTTGCATTACCATACTCGCTAGCGACTGCGTAAACGATTTACGAGGGGCGTTCAATAAATTCTCGGTATGAGAATGAAAACAAAAGAATACGATAGGTTTTTTTATTTTATTTTTTAATATACTCCCCCCCCTATGTTTATGCACTTATAAGATCGGTCAATTAGTTTTTTTAACCCCTCATAAAAATATTTTTTATCTTTAGTGTCAAAATGCTCCTCCAGTGCTGTCTTCAAAGCTTCATCGTCAGAAAATCGATTTCCTCGTAGGTCCTTTTTGAGGTTGGGAAACAAAAAGAAGTCACTCGGGGCTAAGTCTGGACTATACGGTGGGTGTGTAATAGTTTCGAACCCAGATTCCCGAACAGCAGCCTTGGCGATATGAGCAGTATGCACAGGGGCGTTGTCGTGCAGAAGCAGAACTCCCTTGGCTAATTTTCCCCTTCTCTTCTCTATGATTGCTTCTCTTAATTGGCGTAGAATATTAGCGTAGTACCCTCCTGTGATATTTACACCCTTTTCTTTATAATCGATCAGCAATATTCCATCACAATCCCAGAATATTGTGGCCATGACCTTTCCAGCTGAAGGCATGACCTTGAACTTCTTAGGGTGAGGAGTTCGTTTAATGTGCCACTGCATGGACTCTTGTTTGCTCTCAGAGTCATAATGATGAACCCAGGTTTCATCTTCGGTAACAATCTTTTGCAGAATCTCATCAGGATTTTCACCACACAGCTTAATAAATTCGGAACAACAAGCAACGCGCGTATTTTTCTGAAGCGGCGTCAGCATTCGCGGTACCCATCTCGCACTGACTTTTGACATATTAAGATTGTCATGGATTATATCGTCGCCCCCATGCTAAACTAACATAACTGCAAAAAACAAAATGTTGAGGAGAGCGATTTAAAGGTGCTAAAAATTTTATATTGATTTTTTTTTATGTATTAGTTGAAGTTGTATTGATATAGTATACATGTAGTGTCTTCAAAATGGATGTATTACATGATCAATTTCTCAGATAAGCATTATTTTATTGGATTTAGAAATTACAGCACATTCGCAATTTTGCATCTCCATAGAAAGTGCAACAAAGGTAAGTTTTTTCACCATAATAAACTCACGAAACTACCACTTTCGCAAATTAAAACTACTTTTAATATATTTGAACCCAGGTAAAGTTACGAAAATGACAGTTTCGTGTGTTAACTATGGTCTATTTGAATGCCTTCCTATGCATTTGTATTGAGACATTGATTTGCGAATGTGTATTTATTTGTAATTCCAACAGAAATATATTGTATAATATCATTTCAATTCATTTCAAAATACTTAAAACCATTACAGGAATTTATAAATAAGGGTGAGGCCGTCATTTCTTGTTCCAGATTCCAGTTTAAATCGATTACATCGATCGAAATCGATTCAATCGATCCAGTTTCAATCGTCCACATTTTAATCACTTCCAATCCTTCCGCCTATAATATATATAAATGGATTACTAATATTCGTAATCAGCCCAAGTCCTATCCAGCATGGAATATTGTAGTCTTTGGGATTGTTTAGCTAAGTATCAACTTGCCGCAATCGACTTGGTGCATCGCAGAGCAGGGGGCTCATACGGGGACGGTACGGTAGTAGCAACTAAGCTGCCGAGCCTAGCATATACGCAAAGTAGCGTGTCTGTGCGTCTTCTACAAATTGTACTCATACGCCTTCCCCCTTCTTCCATCGGGCGTCCAGACGAACAAATGGTTAGGTACCATCCTTATCTGGTTGAAATTGCTCTTGCTCGAACCAAGCTCTTTTCATGAGTAAATAGGCATCTTCTGGGTGAGCTCGCTTCACAAGAGCAATCCTATGTTTAATAAAATAAAATGAAACCCAACGGAAGTGATTAAAATATAGATGACTCAAAATGCTGAATTCGATACCATGTCTGGGAAAATTACGCCAAATACTAAATTAATAAGGGGATATAATTCGTGTAGATTTTAAAATTGGTATAGTTTTACATTGCGGTATTCAGATGAACATGCTATAAAAGATAACTGTACCAATTTTCAAATATACTTACACAAATTATTTCCCCCGATTTAATAAAGTTTCTCGGTATTCTACGTCCACTATCGAATAGCCAAATTTACCAATCCCACTAAGGGTCACATTTCAAAGAAATTCTCATAGCTTGTAGTCCTTACGGTCCTAAAATACGGTGACGTGAGACGTCAAAATAGCGGCCAAGTACGAATATTTTTTAATCGATTTGGGTATGGATGCTCGATATATGATTTGAATTAAATCATTATGTCTATCTGGCGATAATTATAATATTTTTGTAGATTTGATAAACTCAAAGGTTTTTTCACCCAAAAACAGCAAATAAAGGTATTTTGACGAAGCTCTTCTGATGCCGGAAACGATTTTGAGACTGACATATTTAATCGATTAAATAAGTAGTTTTTATTAACGTGGCTGATTTTCCTCCTGTACCTTGGGCAGAGGGTTAAGTTCGAATATAATGGTGTCTCCAGTCTTTAATGTTTTATAGAAGCCACGTGCACAGATGAGTCCTATGACACTGACAGTGAGATACCTGATAGTTATGAACATGCTTCTATTTTTTTTATGCAGCTATGTTGGTCGACATGCTTATTAATTTTAGTATACACACTTCTAACAATGTCTTACATATTTTTAAGCGCATTAAATTATAATACAACGCTGTTTTATTTATATACAGTCCCGTAATCCCATTACAATATAATTGGAATATAAGACACGTTTTATAACTTTTATTTCAATTATCGATATCTGTTTATCGACAACATCGCTTCGTTAGTCGATACAGACCAACTTTTGCAGTACGCCACCATGTAGGCAATACAAGTTTCTATTATATTAATATTACTAATTTGCATGTACTGTCAGGATGAAAGTTTATAAAACAAAGTAGGCAAAGGCATTTAACATTTCAGCCAAAAAATACTCTTTTAAAAAGTAGGTACATTTAAATAATTAGTTTATGTATAAAAAATTACAACTCGCACCATTTAATTTAATGATTATCAACGATAACAAAAACTGTCATTAACAATCATGCATTATTTTAAGTTTTCCTTAAGGTACATACGAATGATTTACTATTACAAACTCGCGGAAATGTGAAATTCGCAAAGTTTGATAGTCAAATTTATGTGATGTGATAATAATAGCAACCATGCAAAATAACGAATATGCCAGATTCGCAAATTTGCTAAAGGTTATGAATGTATAAGAATTAAATACCACCATAATAAACTGACGTATGTGCCCGATTCGCCAATTTGCTGTAGTCTACTTTTTTGGTTGAGTAATAATTGCCACTATATTAAATTAACCAATCTGCAGATTCGCAAATATGCTATAGTTAATAATATGGATGAGGAATAAATGCCACCATAGTAAACTATCGTATCTGTCAGAATCGCAAATTTGCTATAGGCTAATCGTACCGGTTATTAATAATTTCCACCATAGAAAATTAACGAAAATGGCAGATTCGTTAATTATTCACAGGCGTCCTAACTTTATCGGCCAAGGAAAAATGCCTTATCTACACTTCGCAAGTCTACCATGGGATAAAACAGATAAAATGTCAGATTAGCACAACCGTAACTTTGAAATCTTAAAAGATAGAAGTCTAGAAATTTATGACATTGTAGATTACCATATTTGGTACATAATTACATCAATAACTCAATTTTGTCAAAAATGCACTTATGTTAGTTTAGCATGGGGGCGACGATATTGTGTATAGTACCAATAGAAAGCTTGGTTATTTGAGCTGTTGCTGTCACCTTCACTCGAGCATCTTCCAATATAATTTTCTCCACTTTTGTATATTTTCTTGTGAAGAAGCTTCGACGGGCCGACCAGGTCTGGGGTCGTCTTCGATACTCTCTCTCCCACACTTAAATTCACTTGACCACTTTTGAATTGTTGATAAAGAAGGAGCAGACTCTCGGTAAACATAATCCATTTCTTCTTTTATAGCTTTTTGATTTTTTCCTTGTTTGGTCAAGAATTTTATTACCGCTCGGTGCTCTAATTTAATTAACATTGAAAAATCGCTCATTGTGATCACGTTTGTTCGGCAGTTGCAGAAAAACAAAAGAATATCGCCGTTTGAATTTTACCTTTTTTTTATGTTAATGAATGACACTTACCGGCCAGTATTAAAAAGTTTACTAAAAAGGTTTAAAAGATATCAATACCGAGAATTTATTGAACGCCCCTCGTAGTATGGACAAAAGTACAGCGGCTCTGGCGGTTACGCAATAGAACTAAGAATCGCCATACTAAGTCGTTTACGCAGACGCTAGCGAGTAAGTACCTACGGTAATGCAAACATTGCAAACTCATGGTAAGGGTACCGGTTCAAAATGTTTACAAATGTGAAATATAAGGATATTTGTTATTATTTCTTACTTTAATCCCGCAAAAACGGTAGAATGGATAGATGATTGCGCAAAAGCGGTTGAATGGATAGATGAACACGTGATTACTTAATTTAATATTCTACGACATACAGAGTTGATAACGACAATTATAAGGTTTTAAGTTTATTTCCATGTAAATAGTTGCAGACTCCTGAAATGATGTACGGCGGTTGATTGCAGCTGTATGTTACAGTGGCGTGCAATTTGTTATTACATTGTTGCCTTCTTTGTTCCGAACTTGACCATTTTATTTCCCGGCACTTGCTCGGTATATTATTAATTTTCTTCGTTCCACTGAAGGGATAGTATGTATCTAAGTATGAACAAATGATATACTTTGCCAGACTTATTTCATTTCTTCACTTCTTTTAAAAACCGGAAATGAGCGTGTACGTGTCACGCGTAATGTACCTAGGGTTCTGTTGTTTCTTACATTCAAACTTAACAAACACACATTTATTATATGTGTTTGATACAACTAGCAACGTTATTATTAAGTGATCAACGGAAATGTACGAAGGTTTATTTTCCAAAAGTACATTTCTTAAGTTCGGCTATTACTCGTTAACTAGTAATGTCTACTTACTTAGCTGTGATAGTTTTTCCTTTAAATTATTTGAGGTATTATTATTACACTATTATAGTGGATCTCCTTTGTTTTACAGAAACACATTATAGTATTATATTAACATATTTAATCACAATAAATATATAAAATCTAAACAAACCTACTAGGTACTATGTTGTTTTCGTTTGCACTGTAAGAATGATATTAGGTACATTCAAGGGCACCAATATGTATACACTTTTTCATCTTATTCCATTGAAATAAGGTCCAAAAATGTATACATATTTATGCCCTCGACTGTACAACATACGTTTTATTCAGACTTGGCAATTTTAGGTCATAACTTCATTTCCGCTTTGTACAATTTAAAATTCTAATACCTTTATTTGCATTTAGTCGGCTTTTCATCTGAAGTCTGTGGGATGATTTAATTTGAGACCTGTCTTAGGCGACTTCCTGACTTGGCGGGGCGGGATCGATATGTGACATTTTCTTCTTTGACGTAAACTTACTGACGTCGCAAAGATTTTCACTTGACATAATACTGTCAGTATTACGTTTGCGCAGTAGTAATATCATGCGCAGAAGGGGAGCAGTACTGCCTTCGCATCGTCCCGCTACCGCGCATCCCGCGCGCCAGTCAGGAGGCACTCATTTAAATGTAGGGGCGCAGTAAAAAATGGTACCGCGTCGACTGACAGCTGACACTGACATTTGACACTTTTCTCATATCGTACTGCCTCCGCACCGACAAATCAGGAAGTCGCCTTAATAAGCCTTTATACATTAGATTAAATATATAATTAAGGAAGGTTTGTATTGAAAGTTCACGCTGTCGTTGCACCTTAAGGTGTGTGATAATACTGATAATAGCAATCCTGTTTAAAGAGTTTGTTTTAATCTGAACAATTTGACGAAAGAGCTTGATATTGACATATTTAACTGTGCAATTCCTTCCATGCGGCGACAAATAGTTAGCATGTGTTTTAATTAACTTTTTTTTTATACATATCTTTGTATTTTTTTAAGGTTTTTATTATGAGCATTTACTTGAACGACCAAGGTTCCGAGTTCTGTCATTGTTTAACATACATTGTTCTATATTCTGTATGTATGCGCTGTTGTAACGTTGTGCGTATCACTTAAGCTTATGTTTTTATGCTATAACTAGCTATACGTGAGTTCCTGTAATTGGCTCTGTATTTTTAATTAAGCTGCTACTTTGTATATTGAGCTGTTGGTTCTCCATAATAAATAAATTAAATTAAATTAAATTAAAAACCATGAAAGTTGTATTATTATCAAATATATGTATACGATAAATAGGAAACATGTAGTAGGTATACTTTTGACTTCGAACTTCAAACATAAATTCAGTTTATTTTTATTTCCACATCAAAACTACTAACTCTTAGCTTGATTCAGGAAGACTTTCCTGTCTAACGTCATATATGGAGTTATAACTAGCTGAAAACTCAACGGCCAGACAAAATAGTGTACCTAAGCCTAGATCTCTCCGCCAAGGGTTAAAAATAGGGGTTGTATAACAAAAGAGTACAGCAATTTCTAGCAACATCGGGGTTAGACATCAAGTGAGCTCAGTTTCACAAAGGGTGCATTTTCTCTGTGCTTCACTGCCAATTTGAGGCACCACCGTCAACATCATAACATAGCTCTTGGAAATTTGATAAACTATGGGCCTATATCGACTGTGCCCGTGTCCACGAGTAAATACATTTTGCAGATTTTAATGTACTCGGGTTATAAGTTATAAGTAATATGAATGAAAAAGATGACACGGACTTTTTACACGACTACCCAAAAAAGGAGTGTAATGACCTAATTAAAATAAATGACTTACTATTAACTAAATTTTGTTAAAATTAAAACCTAACCTACTATACGAGTACTACTCATAGAGTCAGGGAATTTGAATGTTTGTCACTTTCGGATGTTATTTCTATTGTAATAGAGTCCAAACATGCTAAACATTCAAATTCCTCGACTGTATACATATTTCGCATGCGACTGGGCAGGGTACCCATTAGCTATGAGCGCCGCGCCGGCGCGCCGCCGCCGCCGATGAAAACTTCGCGCCGCCGCCGCCGATGTGGCGCAACCGGCGTGGCATCGGCGCGGCATTCTTAATACCCGCGCGCGTTGTAGCCTATGTACAATAGTGGCTCTGTGAGCTGTACACCTCGTGAACATTGTTTACGTTCCAAACCTTAGCAGTGCGCATACTAAAAGATAATGAAAAGAGCTTTGTTCGTATAAGAGGAATTTCTCTCCGCCTGGATGTCCGATGGAAGAAGGGGGAAGGCGGTATGAGCTTATGGAGCTCCGAAGCACATTCGGCGAAGTACAACTTGTAGAAGACGCACAGCTAGACCGGCAACTTTGCCTCTATGTGCTAGGTTCTGCACCTTAGTTTCTTTCTACTACCGTACAGCCGCCAATGAGCCTCCTGGCTCTGCGATCCACTGAGTCGAATGCAGCAAGTTAGCACTCGCCACGAGATCCGAAAGGCAGCCATCGGTGACTACTCGGATTGACCGCTCACTTAGGAAATCTGAAATCCAACTACAAAGGCCAAAACTGAAGGGATATGCAGAAAGCTTGCGAAGCAGATTAGCATCACAAACCCGGTCAAAAGCCTTTGAGATGTCAAGAGCCTCACCGTGTTTCACGATAGCCTCGCCCCAGTAGCGCGTGCTGCGTGACATACACAAGAAGATCCCCAGTGGAACGGCGCTGGCGAAAGCCATATTGCCGATCACTGAGGAGGTCTTTAGTTTCAAGCTAAGCCAGCAGCTTAGTACTGGTCAGAACCAGTGAACGAATAGTCAGAACTCACTACAATAAACTTACAGATTCGAGTATGGAGGTAATGTAGATATGTCTAAAATAACAGGGATCGGTAGGACTACACTTGTTAGGCACTGGTTGCACATTGGCAAACAAGGATGCCGGAACAAGTGTGTAAATATAGGAGACAACTCGGGAACACAACAGTACTTCGAGAACCCTTGCAGGTGTACCATAAGGCCCACTAGCGTTGGTCACGTCTAGACTTGAGTGCTTCGACATTGAGGTATTGACAGTGGTATAGTACGTTCAAAACTGTAAGGCCTAATGCTGTCAAATGAACGCAAGCAAGAATCTACCTTACAGTCAAAGCTCTTAGTCGTTTTTTTGCTTGCATTTGTTTGACAGAATTTGGCCTTAGAGTTTTGGACGAACTATACGAGAATTACTGGCAAACAGAGACGAAGCGATTGGACTTAAATAATGCAGTGAAAGCCATCGAGCCATCAGACTTCTGCAGGGCAAAGGAGGAGGGTATCGGACGACAGAAATTGGTTTCGACCAATTTAGATAAAGACCAGAACTACTTACTACCAGAAGGGTAGGCTACTAATTAGGTCTCTATACCTTTGATGTGGTCAAAACGAGCCATACGGATCATTTCAAGATTACTGCAAGGCTTGGCTGCGAAATTAAATGCCCTCATTTTAGAGCGAACCCTTGCCGAAGCTCGAAGTTTGCGGTCACGACCTTGAACTCAGGCACTCTTTGCGGAAGTCTGCCTACCTATTGTACCATAAAGCATTGCAATTTATAGAGATGATTATTTTATTTATGTTCCCGCACCAGCTACAATCCCGGGCGGTCCTTTTAACTAAAAGTTATTAGATTTTATATAAAACAAGTGCTTTCAAGGCCACGCCGCCGATTCGCCGCCGCCGCCGACCGATTTTGACCGGCGCGCCGCCGCCGACTAAACACCTATCGGCGCTCATATCTAGTACCCATAAGGCTGACCGCGTTACTTCGCTGAATGGCAATGTTAATTAGCTGTGTGAGGAACAAGCCAGTTCTTTGGACCTTAGGACCTTATTTTTTAATAAGCGTCATTGCATCTGGTCCCCACAGACTCAGGCTCACCACAGCAAATGCCGCAAACAAAAAAAACTAATAATGTTTTAAGTATCTTCTTCTTCATATTTAAAGTGTAAAATTACACCGAGCTGAGACGGTCAACTAGCAAAATACATTAGGTTTTCTCCTTACTTTGTAAGAGACTCGGTAACGACTGAAAACGATTTGAAGAAACCCCGAGAATATGGGCCATAAAAGAAGAATAGTTATTATACTGGAGCATGCTGTGTGTTTGTCCATTTGTCACTTTATTTTTGTACTTTACTAAGACATAGGTAGTATATTATATTATACAATATGTACGCGGATATAAAAATAAAAATATGACGTGTAATGATAATTTATATTACCAACAAATAAATATGAAATATGAATAAGATTTAGTTTACATATTATTTACTAACATACTAACCCAAAAGTAATTTACATAAGTATTTTAATGTTTCGAAAATAGAACAACGGAAAATGACTAGGCATGATTTTAGAAGAGTATAGATGATGTTTGATTATTTTAAAGTTGCGAATGTGGCATGGCTTGAAAAAACAGTTGTGTCATAATTCATAATTTTCCGACACAAGCATTGCTATGCTTACTGGAAGGTGCAAACCTTTGCCTCTGTATAACGCCACATGTTAAACCTAATAAACTATTTTCATTTTCATTTTTCATTTCATTTTCATAGGTAATAAAAAGAATATACCTATATCAGGATGGTCGAAAAAATCTATAGTACTACTCTATCCTGCCAATAGTTAAGAGATTTACGCATGTACATAAGTTATTTTTATTACAGAGATGTATAGAAACTGAGATGGGGTTTTTGCAGATAATAATGAGTCTAACCAAAATTTTAGCTATAGCCTATCTTTAGATATGTCACAGCAAAGATGCGAATCTAAAGCTGTGTAGAATTTTGCACGGACTATGTCTGAGTTGATGATTCCAAAAATTCGCATTTTTACTCCAAGATGTTATCTGATAGATTTATTATCGATACCAAATGATTTCATGATAATATATCTGTATAATTCTAATACTTTTTTTACTGCACTTTCACATGCGGTCTTCTCAAATATGTAGTTAATTCTTTTATATTCCTGGCGCTTTGCAAGATGTTTATGTTACTTTAGCATCAATTTTCCTAAGAGCAGAAAACCAATCTACCTACATAGTCACTGCATGTTTACGAAGTAGACAAAGTCGCAGACAAAGTCAGCTCAGCAGGCCATACTCGTAAAGCTGTAATAAAGAAAGGTCGATCAGGTTTACGAGGGGGATATCTTCTGTCCACGATCCGAAGACAACTCAATTTTAAATACAGACCGTCTCAATCGATGTGTCGATTTCTTGTTAACGGTTATCGTGGAACGTTCTACACCGCCATTAAAGTGAGGTACCTATTTGCTACAGTCAAACTCATTAGTGGATACTTTGATACTTTCGTCTTCACCCGTTGGTAATTTAGTATCACAGTTTAAAAATGACGTTATTTAAAGTGACACACTGCGAAGGTCGTTGTGAGGGCAAACACACGTACCTATAGTTTTATAATTATGTTTAGTATCGAAACACGAGTCTACAGTTAAAATTGTACCTTACTCAGAAATATTACGAATTTGAGAACAAATACTTTTTAGCCACATTCAATTAGGTACATAGCATGTCTTTTCATCAAACACATAGTATATTTTTAAAAAATATACTAACACATTTATATAATACTTACGTTTCAATTACACCCTCTCCGTGAATGAAATTAAACTTCAACCCTTGTCCGACCAAAATAAACATTTATCTGGCGACAGGCTAAAGTACTCGCTAGGTAATTTTAATTAAGTTTCTTTCAAATTTTTATTAAAAAATTTAAAGGCGCTCTTTGATAATTATAAATTTTATTTGTAATTGGCGGATTTAATAGCTGAAGTATTTTGATTGGTCAAAATAAAATGTTTTGTAAATCATAAATATGTATATATATTTTCCCTAGGGGTTAAATGTACTACTTTAGCCCCGCCTCACAAGTCTAATATGACACACTTTTCGAGCATGAGAAGTAAAAAATCTTTTTTAATAAATATGTCAGTAAAAGTGAAGTTTAATTCAATAAAAGTGAAAAATTCAAAAATTAATCGGCGCAGTTGCTGTGATTCAAAATAGGTAAGTACTAATCATAATTAAATATTAATTTCGTGAGCATGCGCTTGACAAAAAAAACGCGAGATGAATTCGTAAAGCTGAAAGTGCTCAACTTGAAAAATATGTAACTATTCAAATACAATATAATAAAATATATAAATATTAATTCCGTCAATTTCGGATCAATCCAACGGAAATCGGTATGCAGAAGACAGACTCAAGTGGGGCTATTGGTTCTTATGATTCCGCGAGGAGTAGCGAGAGCGTCCCGGCCTAGCACCGGCAAGGGATTTAAATATAAGCAAACAACTTCGCAAACCGTGAACTTCGTATCCCTTGGTACTTTTAAGAGATCTGAATACGAAAAGGCTATTTTAATGTCGTTTAGTCTCGTCTTTTTGTTTGCAAACTGGTTGATGTGATGTGTTTTAAGATCTGTTTTCACTGGTTTTATAGTTATTTGGGTAAATTAACTTTTTAAAGTTAATCCAACTGAAATAGAGTTTCTTAGATAATGTCTGTTAAGAATAGGTCCATTACCATTACTATTCCAAAAACTTATGCTTCTTATATTTCTAAAAAAAATCGCAGTTATAACTTTATAATACAGGGGTAATAAATAACTAACGCATCGAGCTACAAATAAAAGTTGATTGCCTAATGTACTACATCAGAAATATTATAGGGGTACCTAGGGTACTCGTAGTACAATTGGTAACATGAATTTTACCAGCTCACTTAACGTGAGAGCCAGACAAATTTTGACAATTGAAGAAAGGCCAGTATAAATGTAACTAGTACTTATTATTACATATTCACTCAACCGTTTGTACCCTTTGAAACTTAATTATGAGGGCTTCTGTGATGTCGCTAACACAGGTAGCTTTAATTCGTATTGTGGTGCTAAAACGAGTGAAAAACTTCCTAATTAAACGCGTTCGTTTGATTCCCTAGGTGTTAGAAGTAAACTTCGAAATCACGTTTTTTAAATTAGATGAAATAGGTTTTTGGAAAAAGTTTTATAATTATGTAATTTCCCGCTAATAATTCCCTTAACATGCAAATTAAAACACAAAAACAAAATCTGAGCATTTTTTTTTAGTCTCTGCATATAACGTATGTAGGTGTAGGTACTTGCCTACATTAGTTTATTTCTGACTTATGGTAAGAGTTTAATCGTCGATATTTTTGAGAAAGAGTTGTACTTAAAGCCCAGTTTAAATATTGACTTAACATATCTTGCATGTACTTGAACATGGTATAATTATATATTAATCTAGGTTTAACTTTTTGGTGCAACTTGTCCTTAGCCCCTCAGCTGTGGAAAATCTGTGGAACCGGTTTTGACCACTCCACAGATTACCATTCTATGGTGTAGTTATTTGCTAAAATAATATTTTATTCGGTTTTTTACGGTATTATAGCCTGGATTTTGAAAGAAACCTAATCTGTATCAAATTATCTAACTGTATAACTTTATATCATCATAATAAAACAATATTGGTATAAGCCTAGATTTTAGTGGCCCCAGCGACGGCGGTTGAAAAAAGCGAGGCCTAAATCTGGTGTCCCACTGATGAGGGGTTAATTATCAATGTATTATATCGATACGTCAAAATACGGTATTAAACCCATAGTCAAACCAGCAACTTTTTATTAAATGTCAAAAACGATTTGTTAATATGAAGTTTGTAGGGTAATACTGTCTTAGTGACGTCACTAAGACAGTGTGAGTAGGTTTGTTCAAACCAGCGTCCTTTTTAAATCTTTATGCTTATAAAATCTTTCAATTAGCTAAAATAAATTAATAATTGATGTTTTTCGAGTATTTTCGTTAGATCTTTTATTAGTCAAGTAAAAAATAATTTATTTTTACCTTAGTTTAATACCCTATTGTATTATTTGGATAGTTAATTACAATGGGAATTTTACAATATCCTTTACTATATTATCTAATTTAAATCTTAATGGTCTTACTGGTGGTGGTGGTTCTTATAATGGTTTATAAATAAATGAGTATGAGTATGAGTATGAGTAAGAAAAATTGGTAGGTACCAATGTACTTTATTTATATTATCTAAATCATTTATTCATCGAACAACAACATAAAAAAGGACATTGCAAGAAAAAAAAAACTAAACGCATTATGAGTAATGTATAAAGCCATGCACCGAAACTATAGAACATACAGAAATATTCGAACATGGTGTTTATTATTTACAGAGTACAGTTTGCATACAGCCAAACTACCTATCATCTCATTTAAGATTTCATCCAGAATCCTTGAGTAATCTGGATGTAACCGATGGCCACTCGAAGTTGACGGGTCTCGCGGGACCCCATTCAGCGATGTGTGATGGTCGATGGATATAGCCCGCCTCAGGCCTCGACCACAGTAAATGTATTAGACAGCTAAAGCAGTATCTCAATCTCAACACAGAACCCACCGCTAGCAATTCCTACTTATGGCAAATGATTTTTTTAACACAAGAAATTTTCAATACGATTTTTCCGGAACAAAAATGTGCGGATGGTGTCACAAGGGACTTAACACCTTTAATACCCTGGTGCTTTAACATCATGTTTAACCTGTCATACTAAATTTACAACGGGTGAAAGAGACAAAGTACTAACCTAAAAAACACAAAACAAACAAACAAAATTCAAAACAACAACAAACAAAGCAGAAGGCAGGGTTTCGTGACCAAATTCGGTTTGTAATGTCCTGTTTTGTAAGTGTCTTGTTTGTCACGAATAAAAGATTCTTTTAATAAATGTATTTTTTTCTTTTTCAAAATGTCCAAATAAATGAACTGTGCTAATCACATCATCTAACTAGACTAAAAAATTGCTACTCTCTTAAACACTTTCATTTTATTTATAGGTTTATAGGTAATTTAATTTGTCAGGAAAGTATGTGCATTAGGTAATTGCCAATAAACGCTTTCTAAGGTGAACTAGCTATAGTGCCATAAATATCCGTTTTAGAATGAATAAAAAAAACCGGTCAAGTGCGAGTCCGACTCGCGCACCGAGGGTTCCGTACACAGTTCTTGTATATGTAGTTGTGTACCCGTCCCTACCCCATTAATTCAGGAAAAATCTTAAAAAAACATGACAGCACCATCTATCGGCGCATTGTGTTACTAATTTGCGCGACTGAATAACTTAGTACGTATGTTGGTTTTTCAAGGATAATTCTTTATCACAGTTACCGATTTCAATAATTGTTTTTTTTATTTGAAAGAAGGTATTTTCAACGTAATTTTGTAAATTTAAATATAAAACAAAAATATATACAAAGGTGATTAAATTACAAACTTAGTATAGAAGAGTTTTTTGATGATTAAAAAAAAGAAAAACTAGATAGAGCTATGGCTATAATTTTCCTGTAAAATATACATGCATATTAATGTTGTGTAATAATTTCAAATTTTTTTCTTCGTAAACTTCGGAGATAAGGGGGGAATGGTATTTTTTTTACATTTTCCCTCGTAAATCAAAAATTCCCCAACGAAAAAAAAAATTAAAAATTGTTTCAGAATGTACAAGTCAAGCCCTTTCATATGATACCCCACTTGACATAGTTGCCAGACTTTAAAATTTTGAACCCTCTTTTATCTGTCATTATTCACAGAAAATAAAATAAAATATTTAAAAAAACCATCTTCCATGTATTTGGGTTACCCTTATTTATAACTATTCTAAATTTCAAATCGATAGCATAAGTAGTTCTTGAGATATTTAGCGATGTGACAGACAGACAGACAGACAGACAGACAAAGTGAGACCATAAGGGTTCCTTTTTTACCTTTTTGGTACGGAACCCTAAAAGTAGTATTTTATGAAATTTTTAGACCTGCCATGCATTGAAAACCAGCCTTACGCACAAATGCGCGGCACGCGGACTGATGTACCGCAACAAAGTCTGCTTAGGCGGATGTCACACTGATGCTGTTTTTGGACGGTTTCCGCAGCGCGAGCGGGACACCGCTATAAACTTGCATACCTCTGTCTCACTCGCATACCGCACCGTCGTGCGGAAACCGCATCCGTGTGGCAACCCGCCTTAAGTACGAGTGCATCAAATCGGACGTTTGCATAGTTTTGTTTTACTGCTAGCTATATAAATCTAATCTACTGTGCCGCGGCTTAAGGCCGTGTATTACCACTTTTGAGTTTTAAAAAACCATCTGAGACATAGAATATAGTGTCTTAAAATCTAAAAAAAAATGTATGTGTTACATAAGGATCTTGTCTAGTCAAAATCGCAGTCAGTTACATGACCTGATGAATTTCACTCGATAGGAAAAAATCGCGAAGTTACCTCTTTTTGGAATGTTTTTTCAATACTACGGCTACATTACTGATATTTAACATTTAATTTTTGTACTAAATTAAAGATCGTAAATAGTTATAAACAAATTCGCAGGGTTTGCTTTGATAAAATGATTGGCTTAATCACTATAGCTAAATATTTACAAAACTGCGCGCAGAGCTTGCGTAGAGAGCGGGATGGTTAATTGTAAACTCACGCGTGTTAGAGCGGGACATTTGCGTTGGGGATACCTCCCCTTAAGTCAAACAAGTAACAAGCTGCAGCGGGCTTCGTCCCACGTGGCTTTCACGGGACTTGCTGCCATCCCAGTCAGTTAAATTTGTATCTGACAGTGGGGTTTATTGATGAGCCTTTTGACTTACGGTTCAAGGTTCACTGGTAGACAGCCAGTTTACGAATCCATCAATCAGTCAATGGTTTATTTCCAAGAATATGATAATTTTTTGGCTAGTAGAGTGGTATTTGTTAGTTTCTTATATTCTGCCGGCAACTGCGGCGTAGAAATATTTAGGTAAATACATAGCCAAATTAAAGTTTCAATTCACGATTTCATTTTAAACCTGACCGACGATTTTAAATAATCGAATCAAAGGAAGACGGGTAAACAGAAAGCTGTTTATTTCCCCGTCCAAGTTGACACGTTCAATGTCCCTATATAATACGATTTGACAACATCATATCCAGTATGGGAACGTGGCTCCATAGTGGGAGCATGGACCCATAAAAAAAAGGTACAGGTACCCACTTTAGGGCTCGGACTGGGCGTTCCTGTTAAAACTAAGTGGGTTATGGTTAATTGGTTATGACAGCAAATTTAAACTTTGTAACCAGCTATGCGATTTACTAAGCGCCTCGTTTTTATATGGAAACTGTCAAATGTCATTTGTCACTTTTTGACAATTTCCATATAAACACGGGTGAGATGAGGTGACAGGTGAGGACGAGTCGGTTTGTGAATAACAGCCCTGAATGTTCTGTAGACAACTTTAAATTTTACACATATTGAACTTCATACAAAGAAAATCTTTTTAGTCAAAAGGGATCTTGTCCCATTGAATTTTATAATAATAATACCGTTATACGTATTGGGATTGGGTAACATCAAAGAGAAAACAAAAATACTCCGCGGTAACTTGAGTTTTGCATTGTTGTCACTCAAAAGTAAATACAACTTTACATTATCTTGTTCGTTTAATGTATGAAACACAAACTATACAAATCATCTGAGACCTACCACAAATATAGAGGGTCGAAGCAGATTGGCTATCACGTTATTGGTCAATCTGGATCCGCCGGGAGCGTGCTCGGCGACATGATACGGCGCTTGGGGCGAGTGAGGACGTTACTATCAAGTTATAGAACGAAGCGAGAATATGGTTCGTTTTTTAACCCCCGACGCAAAAAGAGGGGTCTGTGTATATGTGTATCTGTGTATCTGTCTGTGGTATCGTAGCGCCCAAACGGATGAACCGATTTTCGTTTAGTTTTTTTTTGTGTCATAGATAATTTTATCCCGAGTGTTCTTAGCCATATTTCATGAAAATCTGTTCAGCCGTTTGAAGAACATCAGCCATCATGTCGGGGGGTTTTTAAAATTTTTAATTTTGGTTTTATATTTATTGAAATGACGGCTCTTGGAGGATCAGGAGAAATGCCGAGATCGAAGAATTGGTGGCCGAACCGAATATCATCGGCGAAACAAAGGCACACAGACCCCGCTGGTTCGGCCACCTACTAAGATTGGGAGAGGATCGAGCCGTCAAGAAAGCATACTTGGGGCGACCAAGTGGGCGCCGCCTTGGTCGACCCAGGTATCGCTGGGAAGACAGTGTGGAGGCGGATCTGCGGCAGCTTCAGGTCGGAGACTGGCAGGAGGCTGCGCAGGATCGGGAAAGGTGGCGTGCTCTCGTTTCGGAGGCCAAGATCCTCTTTGGGTCGCTGCGCCGCTAAAGTAAGTTTATATTTATTGAAATAATAGGTAGTCCAAATTAAAATTAAACCTTTATTGCAGCAGTTCAGACTTTGACCATGATGCCAGGATTGAAGCAGTGTGCAGTTTAAGTTCGAAATGGTCTAAGGGTCCATCCTCATTTTCGCTTCACTCCGAGTGGAGTAACTGTTAGTTTTATCTTTTATTTACATCACAACGTGACAATAACATTTACTTCTCGTAGATATAATTCTAAGCATTCCTCCATTTTTACTAGTTCATTAGTATCTTCTTAACGTGTCAAAATTACGTTAAGTACATCTTAATGTTATTTTTAGTATCGAAAAAAACATTTAGATCAACTTTATGTACGCGACTCGAAAACTTTGCGTGATGACCCTTCACTTCTACAGTTTAAATTAATTTTATTTCAAGCTAGGCAAGACCAGTTTTCCGCTAGTTTCCTTACAAAAGGCCCTATCCTGATACCCAACGACATTATTTATGTCATCGCCACGGATGTTCCTTTTTATTCCTCCCGAATATGACACATAACGCGTGTTTTTGCGGCATCATATCATTTCATTTCATTGCGTGGGTACGCTTTCTGCGATCTCATAATTTTTGAAGCGACAAAATGTCAAAAGGTACCTGAATGAAATAGGAGATTGAAGGAAAACGTAATAACAAACTTTGCGAGAAAATGGAATTTGGAAATGAATGCGATTGAGTCGACTTCTTAATGGAAAGTTTGCAAGGATTCCTAACTTCTTGAATCTTTTCATGCTAAACCTTAGGAAGTAAAAGTTTCATGGGTATCGAATAACGGTTGTGCTGAAAGCAAAAGATGGTCGGCTTGCCCGAGGGGTAATGGGAAACGGCTGTTGCACCCCGGGGGGATATCAGGGCGGTACCTTCGATAAGCAATAACGTCGGGTTTGCACCAACCACACAAATTGCTAAGAGTAAATCCGCCCCTACAGTGTTTCCGCTCACCTCTGAATGTATAATGCGTAATAAACAAAAACATCCATAGTGGAACAACGTCTGTCATTATAACGAATCAAGTCAATAAAGGGTCGGCAACGCGCTTGCGATTCTTCCGGAGTCGCAAGCGTCCATAGGCTACGGTGTCAGCTTAGCATCAGGCAGGCCGTAAGCTTGTTTGTCGATGTCGTATAAAAAACGTGTCACCGAGCAGTTGGCTGAGACCCGTTTTTATCAAACAATGCGGTAAATGGAATGTTACACTTGGAAAATGTTAAAACTGAGCCCTTTGTAATGAGCAAACTTTTAACAATCGATAGTCGACAGCAACGCGATATCCTCGATGAGTCCCGAGTTTGAACAATTTGTTCTAGATTATCGACAATATCCGGCGATAGTACGGGTCGTAGGAATTCCCTTTCTCTGGGAAACTGGAAAGGAAAGAATGTTAGCCGAGTTAAATGCAGCTACTACAACTTCAACACTCTACAAAGAAATCCGTACAAAGTTTTATAGCAAGAAGAACTGCAATTCGTCTCAGTGCTGACTTAGTAAATAATTAAATTAGTGGCTAATACAGTACTCACTCTCACTACTCGTACGACCATCTTCGTTTTCGTATTTATTTACCAATACTCAATTTAATTCTGTTTAAATAATTGTATTTCTCAAAAGAAATTGTACATTTAAGTTGATGAGAATTTATACTAACGAAAGATAAATAAAAGCAGTACAAAATTAAATTTAAATATTTTGTGTCACTGTAATTGTAATTACACTAATTATTTACTAAAATTATGTAGGTAGCACTGCGCGGGTAACATTACAAAAGTCCAATAGTATAATGTATTAAGCATAACACAGAACAAGTTCACTTTAACTAATAATTAATGGGTTAAGTACACTTAACACTTAACCTAACGTCCGTACAATTAAAGTCCAAATTGTTAAACAAGCTTCAATGCAATACAATGGTAACCGGCTTAGTGATAACATTACTTTATTTCCAAGCTACAACTCCCAGCCCAGGGCCAGACTTAAACATTACTAATTACATACTCTCGTAATTTATTTTTAAATTTGTTCAAACTTTTACACTCTTTTATAGATTTCGGCAATCGATTGTAGAATTATGCCCCTTCAAAACAGATTTTTTGCTTGATCGCTCTTTCATTAAAACTTCCACTCTCTTAAGGGATAATTTCTGGGATAAAATAGTACATTACTTACCAAGGGCGATAAAACAAAGAATGTCTCAGATCGCAGGTATTTTACGCCCGAGCCGAAGGCAAGGGCGATAAATATGCGATCTGAGGCTTTCTTTATTATCGCCCGTGGTAAGTACAAAATTTTATGTCACCCCCTGGCCAGGAAGTGGGTTTTTTCGCGCGCGGAGCGTGCGATAATGGCCACTTTATGGCCAGGTGTGACATAAAGTATATTATGTCCTTCCCCGGGACTCAAAATATATCCATGCGAAATTTCATCTAAATCGGTTCAACGGTTTAAGCGTGAAGAGGTAACAGACAGACAGACACATTTTCGCATTTATAATTATTAGTATGTTTTAATATTTTTTTACAAAGTAGAAAACTTTTATGATAATATATTTACCATTCGCCTGCCGTAAAATAGGACAGCATTGAACTTTCAAAATATTTGCCACCTGTGAATCCGGGAGAAGTATGTCAAATAAGTATGTGGCGCTTTATTGTGTTAGATATGTGTGACTGTACAGTTTGCTACTTTGTCGGTTTCATTCGTTAAGAAGTTTATTATGACATTAAAGCACAGTAGCTCTAGTATAAGTTTTTTCGAAACATTAACTAATTCGAACGCGTTTGCGTTTTGTCTCAAAATGTATGAAAACGCTCTCACCGAGTTTGAAATACGCGCGTTCATCGGTTAGCAACAAATGTTATACTCGCTGTTTTAGTTTCCACTAGTGACCACCAGAGGCGCTGTTCACGTTTTCATACAAATTTCATACATTTTGAGACAAAACGCAAACGCGTTCGTATTAGTTAACGTTTCGAAAAAACTTATACTAGAGCTACAGATACCTACAAAGGAAACCCTTTATGCTGAGACTGCTGAGGTCAAGCGTACCATTACTATCAACAGTATCAACTTTGGGTAAATTTACGCCACTCGGGCCACGCTAGGCCGAACAAGCTCCTATAAATTGAAGTAACGACGCATGAGCGTTGCTTATAATTAGTTTATGTAGAATTGTGAGCCGATCTGAAATCTCTGGAGTACGATAAACGTATGAATTTAACCGAAAGTCGATGAAGTTCAAACCGAAACGGTCCGTGAGGTTTAATTTTCCTGGTGCCGACAATTAACGTATCCAAATGTAGTATTCCAACAAAAACAATACAATACAAGAAATCATTTACCTATGTAAGATTATTGATGCAATAACATGTGACCGCGTTGTATAGAAAAACATTATCCTCAGTCAGATCCTCTGTCATAACAGTGTCTGTGTAATGACAAAGAAAAATAACTATTTTTTTCTGGCAATAACATCTCTGTGACTGACCGTGAAACTGACCTTTCTACTATGTAGTACTATGTTATGTATATATTCTACTATGTAGCAGAAAGGCCAGTTTATGACAGATGATCTTACTGGGGATAATGTTTTTCCGTACAAGGGAAATTTTTTTTGGCGTTGTAGTTTTTTTTAATTGAATGAAAATTGGTAGGTTGGAAAAGCTCCTGATTCTGAACAATATGTGCACGATTTCCTACAGTGTCCCACAATTTTTTTCCATTGAGTTGTAACGCCGGATTTTTTACCTTTACCCTAAACAGCTTGGTTTCTATACTAGCAACATTTGTCTCATAGTTGTTCTTTTTGATGTAGCAACACTCACCGGTTTGCGTTCCGTTATAGCAAGTTTAGACTACGTTTTGTTACATGAAATTAATCATCGGTTTTCTAAATTTGGAAATCATTAGTTTGTTTTGACTTCAGACAAAGTTTTTCTCGTTCAGATTAATTTTTATTTCTTTTTAGTCTACAATTCAGTATTTACTTCGAGATCAGAATTTTCAGGTCAACAAGTCGGAATTACCATAGACAGTTTTTTCCCTTTTTAATCTGAGCTGTCAACTGAATGAGGAAGCATTTTTGTTGGATTTCGATCACGGCGAGGGAAGAGGTTATTCTTCTCCATGAGGCTCGGTGGAAGTGTAAGAGATATGGGCCAGTAAGCCTGATTGTCATCGTTTTGTGGAAAGATTTGTTCGCCCCGCCGGCACGCGAAGTAGCAATTTCGTGTATAATCGCGTCCCAAAATGTTGGCGGCTAACTCGGAGATTTCGGACGCCCTCTCATGTAAGTTGTTTCTCATTGAATACCATCAGCGTTTGGTTGTTTCGACGCAAACCATGAAGCTCGGCGTGAGAATTGAATCTATCGTCTTTGTTGCAGATTTATGAAATTCTAGGCATCGGCCACCCTTCCGGCCCGTTGTTCAGCGATGCCATCAACTCCGCTAGTCATGCCCGAGTATAAAGCGACTACTCGCTTGATCTCAAGCCCTTAATGGTAAGTTCGGTATGCGGAATTACTCTATAGGCAGTAATATTTGACCGTTCTGTCTCCATACAAAGTGCGGTTAGGTGTAGCATGTGGTAGTGTATTAATGATAATCTTGTTTGGTTTCCAGGGCTCCTAGGCACGGGCACAGTGCCTAAGTTCAGGAACCAGTCCCGAATGGAGTGCGGTTTCCTGCGAGGCTCTTTGGATTTTCCCCGGGAGACGGGAAAGACGACGGTTCCTTTTTAGAGCAAGCGGTTAGGCAGGCATTGCAAATGTGAGTCCGTTCCATACTGCTTTAGTCAGCTTCAAAGACATTTAGAGGTACACACACACACCCGTAGGTTTTAGTTGAATTCCGTCCTCCATAAATATCGTTTTATAGTTGTTTTCTTTAACATTTTAGTATAAATTGCGACATTGGCAAATTAGATATATATTATATTTAGATAAGCATTAGCGCTATTTGGTTTTGATACTTGTAACCTGGGGACGCCTGGGTGTAAAATCCTTTCAAATAAATGTATAAATAAATATTCAAACTGGTTTGTTTTTGTGGACTCCATACACCACTAGGGCATCGTTAGTGCGGGGCCTGTGTCATAAGTTTAATAAAAATTTCAAGGCGCCCAACATTTTCTCTACCCTTTTGTTCCACATATGACTCAGGTCTGGCCTCGGGTACCCCTCATCCCACGCCCTTAGTCTCATGCCCGGAGCAAAAGCTGTTACAGAGTGACAAAACGTATGGGATATTCGTAACTCAGTGGATATTTTTTATGGGAAAAAAATTTTTCGGCGCCATATTGTAATTTTTTTTACTTGTACAGAATCAGGAGCTCTTCCAACCTACCAATTTTCATGCAATTCTAACGAAAAAAAAAATACAACGCCAAAAAAATTGGCCCACAGTTGTAAGGCGGTCATAAGTCATAAGTTATTGCATAATAATCTTAAAAAAAGCAAATAAATAATTTTTACATAAATGAATTTTTATATTACATTGCTTTGGTTGGAATAGAACTGTTTTCAATACCCATAGATCTACCTAACATTGTCAATATCGTACACATTAATGAATATTGATGCCCGTAAAAGCCCCCCCTCCCCCAAAACATGGAGCCCAACTTCATAATTCAGCAGTCGTAATATTTGATGCCGATGTCGTTGTTCGCAGGCCCCATCGTGTGAAAACAAATTCGAACTTGTAAATTGTGTTTGCTATCGGTACCAAAATATTTTGCGTAGTTTTATAGACAATGTCAGGCTTCGTAGAATAAGTTTAGAATAGGTAGGCATTCGTGATAATTTTATAATTAGCAGTGCGTTCAACCCATTAAACAAATCCAACTTCTGGCTCCATCTTCAGATTAACTGAATGGTGCCTAATATTTATGTATCGTCATTGTATATTATTTATTTTTAAAGTTTCAAAAATCGAAACTACTAATGGAAGCGGGTGAAATAGACTAGCATGATTTGATACAGGTGCCAATGTACCTGCTTATGCACACTGGTAGAGTTAGTGTAATAAAATAATAAATGTAATAAAATGCGCTCAGAAAAAAAACTGGCGGATTAGTTTGGACCTTTGAGTCAAGTTTGGTGTCGTTTACGGAACTATTTTCAATGTTAAGTAAAATAATGAAAGTAATGCGACGTTCTTCAGCGCAGCGTAGGGGACGGCAAAAAGAGCCGAAAAACAAGTAAGTACTAAGTACTAACAAAAAAAAAACAACCAAGTGCTAGTCTGATTTGCGTACTGAGAGTTTCGTACAAACTTTTACTTATCCCATCTCATCTTAACAGCGCGTTTGAGTTAAGTTTGCATCTAGTACGTATGGCGCCGCATACAAATGAGGAGCAAACTTAATGCAAACGGGTGGTCCTCATACAATTTTAGAAAAAACATTTTTTTTATAATTTCATTAGAAAGTCGGAAAGTACCCTATAATCAACCCAGAAATGAATCGTTTAGGATTGTTCATTATTTTTACCCCCCCCCCCCCCCCCCCCCCCATTTTTTTTTTTTTTCGAAAATATAGAGTATTCTAA
This sequence comes from Cenopis cana, assembly GCA_951800055.1. Classification (NCBI taxonomy): domain Eukaryota; kingdom Metazoa; phylum Arthropoda; class Insecta; order Lepidoptera; family Tortricidae; genus Cenopis; species Cenopis cana. Next base: position 13,897,374 of record OX637476.1, on the reverse strand, counting down.
GAAACCAATTTGAATATTTTAGCAACTCATGGCTCTATTTTTTTTTAATTTATTGAAAATGTAAGATACGACTTCTTGTAAGTTAAATCTTTGTGGCTGAATCGATAAAAAGCACAAGCCAAGCACAATAAAGACACAAAAAATAAGTTGTCAATAACTAAAACATTTTAATACAAATGCGTTTATTTTTCTCTTTAACTTACAATGGTTAATCTGAAATACTTATGTGAGAATACTGTTCAACAAAATAACGAGTAAACTTTGTACGAGTATATGGTCTTTTTATTTGCACTTACGTCGAAGTGATTCTCGCAGCAGTATTATGTATAAGTAAGACTGGAAATACTCCACATTGACTTCACGACATCACGTTTTACGTAAGTCTTCCCGGTTTTTTAATTTTCTATTAGAGCTATTTTTTTAATCAATTTCACACGGAGGAACAAAACATTTCATATATTTTTTCATATTTTAAGTAATTTTGACGACTTAAACAAATCGAAAACAACGTTATAACCTAACAATAATTTGTATGTGAAGGAAGTGACAGTGGTGACGGTTAAACACCACAGATCCGAACTATTTTAATGACCGTAGATTTTACATATTCAGTCAAATAGGATTCGAGAGAAGTTAAACAAAGGTCACACGTATATTGTATTGAAATATCTCTAATCATTGATTATTTTGTCGAAATAATTGCCTAAAATTGGTTGAAAATCTCATATCTCGGATTTCGAATTAGCAGTTAGCACCTTTGAAAAATAATGAACAATCCTAATTACGTACAGCTAAATCATCATTATCCGTTCAGACTGAACCACAATGTAAATTTATTCAAAATCTTTGGAGCATAATAATGTTCTCCCAATACAGATGGACAAAAAGGTAAAGGTTTCTTGTGTCAAATAGAAAAGTTGCTGAGGCGTTACTAAGTCGCATGTATGAAAAATACTGTTATGAATGAATATACACGGTAGGAAACGAGGTGGGAAACCCGACAGATTTTAACCACGGATTCTGATGATATGACGAGTAAATAATGTTACTTATATATATCAACATGGGTCCAATACTCAATATTAACTTAATTAATTTTCTGGAACAAAAAAAAATCAATTACCTAACGATGGTACTTCCTTGTGAACAAATCCTTAGTAACGCACTCTGTGTATCTTGTATCTGTGTGGAAAAGCAAACTTCATACTTCACGAACGACGACGTTAGTGACGTTTTAAAACTGACTTACGGCCAGTGCCTACCTACGTTATTGACCAGAAGAAGTTTGTACACGTGCCGACTCTTTGGTAGAAAACAGAAGTAAAATTAAAGCAACAAGCTAATAATGATAAATTGATAACTTTTGATTACTATTCGTGATTAAAACCAGCAGACATACCTACGAGTGTTATAACGGACATAAGTAGGTAATACATTTCTCTCAATATTGAAAACTCTTTGCCGTGGAAACTTAAATTTTAACAAAAAAATTTCGTACTCAAAATGATGGCAGCTGGCAGGTAAGTTTTCTATTACCGCTTCCGCGTTGCGTGTGTGTATCGTTACGTCGCCTTAATAAGGCGTGTTACCATTGAGATTTTTCAAATTGTGGATTACAGAAATAATTAAATATCTCGAAAATTAGGCTTTATCTGTGATTTGTATAACAATGTTTGTATTATTTTTTGTCCAAATTGGCACTAGAATCGTTGGTTAAGTAAAATCTGTCGTTTCCCACCGTGTATAGATAATACTTAACATGTAAAATGTGTGTGTCGTTTAATATATTTAATACCTAAAACCTATTTTGGTAGCGTTAAGAATAAAATTAACAACTCATCCCACAATACTAACGACAAAATGGATCTACATTTAAAGGAAAACTATAATATTCATGTGTTTGTGTGCCAAATAGCCTAGGTACCTAAGCTTCAGTAAAAATACGGCAGCAATTTTATTCAGCAAGCTTATTTTAAAGATCTGTTCCTGAAAATCCTGTAACACGTTTGGCGGCCGACAAGCGGAAGCGGATGCGCGAGCGGAATGCGTTCCAACGATTTATATATGTCCCGCCCACTCTAGCGACCCATTGGTCCATAATGGGGGAATGAGACGTTTGATTTCCCGTAGTTGCTTTAATGACTACTATAAGTTTATCGAGCTTGTGTTTGTCACCATGAATTCTTGAAATTGAAACAAGTGTATGCTGTTGCTGCAGGGTTGTATTTGCAATAAGGACGTGAAATAAAATACATATACGTGTTTGAAAAAGGAGTGAACATTTTCTTTTTTTAATTGGCAACCGTATCTGGGTCAGGCCGTATTTTTTGCCAATTTTTACCTGTCACTTAGGAGACTAAGTTTTGTTCCACCCAAATGACATTTAATGGGGTTATTTTTAATTTTATTCTATGTAATAATATGTATACTTACAAGGGCAAAGCATTAAATAATTATTAAACGGGAATTATGTTTGAAATAAATATTTTAATGTTGAAAGTGCTAAAAATTTGCTTGTAGTACCTTAGTCAGTTACCTGATATTCTATGACACTGTGGGCTTCTACTTGACTTTATCGTATATACGGTTATATTGTTAAAGTTTTGTATTAATAGGCTGTCTTCAGTCCTTTTTTCAATGCTCCACTGATTAGAGTTAGAAATTTTAGAGGGATTCCTTTTTCGTAATAAAAATACGTTTTACGTAACACGTATTACGTAACAAGTATTACGTAACAAGTATTTATTATCAATTTTCTACTTAGCCACTTGGTAATATTCAAATTCCTATCATGGCAACACTGCCGTTAACATATATCAGTCTCAAACCCGTAACGGTCATATTATTTTGTCAGTCGGCAATTTTCTTTGCTACCCGTGATTTCGACATTAAGTTTTTGGATGGATTTTCGTTGATTTGAAAGGTAAGTTTCCATATTTTTAGTTGCAAATTCATATGAACGTATAGAATTCATCAAGCGTAATTGAACAGTATTTGTTTCCATAGGAATTGTAAACGATCTAGTGAGATATTTAAACATCACACATTCACACAGTTTTTCAGTTTACATTTTATTGTAAACTTACATAACACTTACGTATGATTTACGTCACAGTAATATTACTTTTTTACCTCTTTTTCCTTCCAAATTGTGGTTAAAGGTATTTTATTATCTCAAAAGAAATATACCATTGCACTAAATGAGATTAAGTATGCATGCACTAAGGGGTTACATAAACATTTACGAAACATTTTATGTCACAATGGCAGAAAATACGGCCTGACCCATCTACTAAATTGTTAGTATTATAGGAACTGATAATTGGCGCAATAGGTTCTCGAGTCGTTTCGTTACGATATGAAGGAAGGATGAAACACGTATTTGTCATTTTTGAATTTTAAGATTAGTGTTATGAAATATGTTACGTAATTGTAGGAAACTACATAGTATTAACAGCAAACAATAAAGGAAACCTGTTAGTGCTGTAGGTATTTCCATGTTGCCTTTCATTTTAGGAGTTAACGAACTGGAAGTGCTACCAAGCACTCAAAGTATTTTCATTTTATCTCGGGACTGGGGTAGCTATAATGTGTAGTAGGTAAGTATTATTATGAAAAAACCTCTCATACCTATTAAATATATTTTCTCCCTTCTACAAATGCGAATCCAGATAAACAAATTACATCAAAGGGACAAATACGTAATGCAATTCACGCCATTTTAAAGATATTCGATAATTAGTTTTAAATTATTGATTAAACTTGGCCATATTGTAAAAACTATATTAATCTTGGTATTTTTGTTTGCATATTTGAGAGCAAGTTGTATATTTACATAATACTTGGGTACATAGACGATCTGATCCTAATTAATATCCGATAGTTTCTCTCAACACGTGAAGGACTTACGTGCTGATCTCAACCGCTTTACGTGTCTTCAACTTGAGATCCAACCGCGCCAAGTGCGTATTTGCGCGGGAAAACGTTAAATATCTGGGACACGTCATCACACCCCAAGGATTGTCACCAGATCCAGACAAGGTAGCTGCGATTTCGCAAATGAAAGAACCTACCTCTGAAGTGCTTAAATATTGTAAAACACACTGTTAATGCATTATACGCAAGCTGGAGCTCCCGGGTTCGAATCCCGGACAGGGCATTTATTTGTGTGATGAGCACGAATATTTGTTCTTGGGGTCTTGGATGTTTTCTATGTATTCAAGTATCTATTTATCTATATTAGTATGCATATCGTCACTTAGTACCCATAGTACAAGCTTTGCTTAGTTTGGGACTAGGTTGATTTGTGTAAGATTGTCCACAAATATTTATTTTTTATTTATTTATACCGTGTACGACTCTCTCTTGCAATATTTGCCGAATAGGGTGCGTTTTCACTGAGGTGGAGCGGAGTGAAGACGACCAGATTTCAACAATCAAATTAGCTTCGCTCCGCTCCTCTATTCTGCACATCAGCGCTGCACTCCACCTCAGTGCAAGCGTACCCTGAGTAATAAGAGTAATTTTCTCGGTTTACCCGAATTCTTTGCCCGGAATAACTGTAAAAGATTAATGCTTTAGTAGAAGAGAAAGTAGTAGAAGGCATAAAGTCCGCCATTACTGTTTTACATTCAACTAAACGTTTCTAAGTATATGTTGTCATTTGAAACTTGCAAGAGATACAGACATTTTAACACAGGGATTTCCACGGAAGTGAACACAGTTTTTTTAACCTGACCTGGTTGGAGAGTGGCCTGGGGAAAATCCAGGAGACACCTCCGACACGACCACGTGGGCGGTTTAAATACTGGAATACTCTAAGAGTTTGCGGTCCAGTGAGATTGGTTGAGCGGCTTCAACTGAATCTGAGGTGTCACACAATAATTCAACACAATGTTTATACTTGTGGTCCAAATGACGTCATCATTCACGGTATTAAATCGTTCGTATGACATCACGGCCCGTAATGGCCAAGGAAGATTGATGGCCTTCATTACGAATGATGGGGTGTTTACGCGTAGATTAGGGATGCGGTGGATTTGAGCGACGCTTTGGTTACGAATAATTCGTCATTTTTACTTTACCTGTCAACGATAAATTACTGAGCTTGATGTTGCTTGGGTATACACAACAGTGAAAGTGTTGCTTCTTTTTTTGTAGAACAGCGGTGGCAAACAAGCGTACGGTCCACCTACAGTTCTTTTGGCAACTGCCATCCCTATACAATTTATGTTATATTATGTCATAGATACTAGCTTTTGCCCGTGACTTTGTCTGCGTAAAACTTGTTCGTCGCGTTATAATTTAATTGCTATTCTTTTATTTCAGTTAACTAGTAGCTATTTATCGCTATTCGATAGAAACTTAAGGGGTGGAAGTTTCAGCTTAAGGAATGATTTCCGAAAAAGAAGTATCCTATAGTAAGTATGTATGACTCAAACTATCTCAATACGAAATTCCATCTAAATTGGTTCAGCGGTTTAAGTTTGAAGAGGTAACAGAGTGACAGACAGACACACTTTCGTATTATAATATTAAGTATGGAAATAGATTAAGTCATATTTGACGTTTCTCGTACCGAAATGACAGCTGTCAAAAGAACTGATAAATCTCGTTACCTGTAGACGAGTCTACTCGTCATAAGAAATCGAATAAAGGTTCCTGTAAACATGTTAATTTGTTGCACGCCATAAGCGGAATAAAAAAACCGAAAAAACGCACATAAGGCAGCAGTTTCAATTAATAAAACATTCATGCAGTTTTATGAAATGTATTTCAAAATAATTTATATATTTGACGATTCATACAGAGTCTGAAAGTGATCTCACCGGTTAGGAAATTGCCTTCGTGAGCAACTATAATTTGTCCTTAGGTACCTCGAAATGTCTTTCGAAATAGCGAAACAAATTAAAACAATGACATCAAACAGTACGAAAAATAAAATCTCCAACTTTAATACGCGACACGGTTTCACAGTTGAAAATGAATGGGTTTTGTTGTCCAACTGTTGCATTACACTACATTTGTACTATGTTGGCTTGGCTACTTAGGTATTAGAATTGCTGTCATAAATACTGAATAATTTCATTATTTTATAAATTTGGCTAAGCCATAAAATTTTGCTAGTCGCAACCATTGTTTAAGCCATTATTGAATAATTGGGAGGAAGGTGCATATTGTCAGGTATCCGATCGTATAGTGTCACTAGGCCAGTTACGCGGCCTGCGTCGGTTTGCGGCCGCCTGAAGAACAAAGTTATCCAATTTAAAATATTTCCAGTTTTACATGCCTTAAACTTTAGGGCCTAAAGAAACAGTGAGTCGTATGAGTTTCAATTAGTACTTAGCTATTGAAAAAGAAAAACAAGAAAATATTCCTTCCGAGAACGTCTGACTGTTTAGTTTTTATTAGTCTGTGTGGTACGGGGGCGAAACGTCCCGCATTCCTATTGCTATGTGGATAATATTTTGTATCAGTTTGTTCTGTCGCGAAATCTTTGCTATATGCGTGTGTGAATATTGCTACATACTTGCAGGATTAGTAAACATGGAAGTAGTGTATCTTATACGGTCTGAAGTACTATGAAAGACAACTATTATGAGGCAAATAAAAAGGAATGAATAATGAAAAGGTTAGATTTCTAAAATTGTAATAAGTCTACGATGTACTCAGTGGCTACTGTATTCTTACAAATAAATAAGTGTGAATGTGTTACGGCTGTATGGGCCTTCATGAAATTGTAAACCATGTGTCAATGTGTTACGGCTGTATGGGCCTACATGAAATTGTAAACCATGCGTCAATGTGTTACGGCTGTATGGGCCTACATGAAATTGTAAACCATGCGTCAATGTGTTACGGCTGTATGGGCCTACATGAAATTGTAAACCATGCGTCAGTGTGTTACGGCTGTATGGGCCTTCATGAAATTGTAAACCATGCGTCAATGTGTTACGGCTGTATGGGCCTACATGAAATTGTAAACCATGCGTCAATGTGTTACGGCTGTATGGGCCTACATGAAATTGTAAACCATGCGTCAATGTGTTACGGCTGTATGGGCCTACATGAAATTGTAAACCATGCGTCAGTGTGTTACGGCTGTATGGGCCTTCATGAAATTGTAAACCATGCGTCAGTGTGTTACGGCTGTATGGGCCTTCATGAAATTGTAAACCATGCGTCAATATGTTACGGCTGTATGGGCCTACATGAAATTGTAAACCATGCGTCAATGTGTTACGGCTGTATAGGTCTACATGAAATGTAAACCATGCGTGAATGTGTTACGGCTGTATAGGCCTACATGTAAATGTAAACTATGCGTCAATTAGTTACGGTTACGGCTGTATGGGGGCTACATCTAAATGTAAACTATACGACATACGTGAATGTATTACGGCTGTATAGGCCTACATGCAATGTAAACTATGCGTGATTGAGTTACAGCTGTATGGGCCTACATGTAAATGTGAACCATGCTTGGATGTGTTACGGCTGTATAGACCTGCATGTAAATGTACATCATACGTGAATGTGTTACGGCTGTATAGGCCCACATGTAAATGTAAACTATACGTGAATGCGTTACGGCTGTATAGGCCTACATATAAATGTAAACTATACGTGAATGTGTTACGGCTGTATAAGCCCACATGTAAATGTATACTATGCGTTAATTAGTTACGGTTACGGCTGTATGGGCCTACATATAAATGTGAACCATGCTTGAATGCAGCATCAGTCGGGAGACGGGCGATCTTCACAGCGGGCCGCCGTAGAGAGCCACTCGCGGTGCATATGTTGGCAACTCGAACTCCTTGCCTAAAATGCCTTTCGGCCAGGTGTTGCAGGGTAACCTAGGGTCGATGATGACGACATTGACGACCGCCTTCTTTCAGGTCTGATCTTTCTAAAACATGTGCTCTGGCCAGCAGTACAGGCAACTATTCATGGGCCCATTTATTCCAAAAAAATGCCACATAGCCTTTGTGCTTTGTGCCACTGCTTTCTTGTGATCATGTCATTCTCAGTGAACGTTCCCAAATGTGGCATTTTACTTATTTCCGCAAGAAGTAAATGATTAGGCGTTATTGCTTCGTGATCATCTGGATGCACTGACACATGCGTCAGAGGACGCGAGTCCAGTGTAGATTCCGCTCCTGTCGGAACAGTTCTTAGAATTTCTTCGGTCGGAAATCGCTCCTTGATTCGCTGCTGTTCTATTCCCTTAACAGATCTTTTTAGTTCTGTGTTAGCGCCATGGAAATTCATTCCATTTTCGAGGAAAAAGACTAGGTGGTCCTCTGCGAGCTATCATTCTGCGTAGAGCAAGTATTACAGAGTCTGCAGATAGCGATGCTGCGAGTTCGACGTGCACGGCTCTACTCGTCATTCATGTACCGATTATCACCATCATTGTTCCAATATAATCTAAGCCGCAATGGCTATAGAGTCGTAGATGATGAGCAACTGATTGCAGTTGGCAAGTCTCCATGAGGTGAGGATTGAGATAAATTCGTTGGCTGTGCTTTACGTAATACGTCATAAACGACGGATTTTGCTCCTGTTCTGCCAGTCATATCATATGTTAAGGATCCAATATTTCTGACGCAAGGAGTTAACTACTGATTCGTTATTTTCATGGTTAGCTTGTTCGTGGTGATATAGGTAAGGTAAGCAATTTTGTGTACAGATGTTTTTCATCTTTTACAATGGGGTGGGTGAGATTCCTGTCTCAGCACACCATGGTCATCAATGAACGAGCACAGATTCCAAACCTGACCGTTCATGTCAAAGGGCTTGTTATTTCTTAGATTGTCTAATTCGAGTAGGAAACTTGACTTTGGCAGTGCTTAATCCATGACTCTTCAGCGCGCTGGAGTTGTTCAGGTTTAAGGCTATTAGTTGTTTCTCTTTCCGAGTATTTTCAATGAATGCTTAAATGTACTCCGTACTTCTGATGAGTATCAGCCATTTGGAAAATCGGGTAATATCAGGAAAGATGGTACATATGCATGCACTGGTAAGATGCTGTGCGACGGTTTTTTCATTCCCAACAGATCGGTCGATATTGGTTTCGTGTTATTATCCTGTGCCGGCCATGTCTTAGGGTCTTGGTAGAGAAACAAAGGGCCTTTAAACCACCGATGTTCTGGGTTTAAATCATCAAGGTCCCTGACGGCGCCATCTGATACATTTAGCGACGTAGGCAACTAAACAACCACTTCTAGTCTTTGGTTTGCGTGTGCTCTGCTATTTCTCCCAAGCGATTGGAAACAATGATTTTATAATTGCGTGAATAGCCCTTGATCCATACTATTACCGCTGAGGAATTGGTCCAGAAAATCTTGTTCGCTGGTTAAATAGTGTTGTGATATTTTTCTATCGTGCAAGCAAGTCGCACTCCGAGTAAGGCTGCCTGAAAATTCATATCTTGCCATCTTCTCGAACATGCATACATCGAATCTGCTTTCTTACGAGCATCGCAGAAATGTGCAATTCTATCGTGCACCGAGTTAGCTCCTCATGTACTGTCCCGTCATGTAATGTACTGTCGTGGAACTCTGCATACACAAGCAGCGATCAGGCGCTGGATCCAGTGTTTCTACATGAAATATTCAGTTTCTTGAACGACTTGGTCCTAACCAGTTCTTGAACGCCAAATTCGCTGGAGGAGAATCTTTCCTTCTATGATGATAGGCGTCAAAAGACCGGGAGGATGGAACACACTCATAACGATTTTGAGGGTTTCTCGTTTCGTTGGGTTTCTTGAATGGTAATAATGTTAGTCAGCTGATTTTGGAAGGTTTAAATTGAAATTCAATATGTCTTCTGCCGGGTTCCTTCTGATTCCAAGTATCTTGACGCGGACGATAAAGTCGAGGTTCACTCCCCCTGGTCTTCTTCTGGCCTCTTCAATTTCTCGAATGACGTTTTCACGGTTGGACATCCGCTGGGTGAGAGTAAGGGGTGCACAGAAGGGGGGTTGTTGAAGAAGGGGAAGTTGAAGAAGGAGATAAGTTATAAATCTTATCTCCCTTTTATAGAAATAAAAGAGATGGAAAAAGGGAACAAACTGACTCCTCATTGATGATGACACACTGAGAGATGATGAGTCACTGATTTCAAACCCACACCTCATGTTGTGATGGACAGTTTAAGAAGATGGGAAAGATCAAGATGCAAGTGTGGGTGCACAAAGTGATTGAACCGAGTATTGATTCATGATCAGATTAATTGAAATAAATAAATCATACTAAGGAAGGGATGTAGTGTATGTCTATCTGTTTTATACTTAACCGCTATCTCGAGCACACGGATGAGGGTAGTTAGTCAAGTTATGGCCACGGTCGAGAGTGGACGTCTGCCCGACATTGGTGTGGTATCGAGCCAGTGAGTACGCTATTTAGGTGTCTAGGTTGTGCTTAGGGGAGCACTACAATCACGAAAATCGAAATTAGTATATCTCTGTCTCTATCGCACATACATTACTCGAGCGAAATATATGAAAATAATATTTCCAAAGAAAAGTTATTCGATACCGTTAGAGATACGATTACGATCGATTGTCCATCAGTTTCCTACTTGGCGCAGGGTACTACAACATAAACAAATTCTCGATATTTCTACAAATAAGAATACCTATACCTCGTAATTTGCTGGATTCAAAGAAAGTAAATTACGGAAACATCACACCCATCGCTTAGCATAAAACCATTTATCGATTCGACGCAAACATGTTTTCTTCCCTATATTTCTTTCACAGATCACAGATATAAACAGCGGCCTGTATTCGACTTGCATAATTTTACGTGCCCCCCGGCATGTCAAAGAGATGTCCTCAATTTAATATCTCAATATTCACCGCAAAAGCACGCACTTGCAAAATATCGACGCTATTTTATATTCACAATGTGACATGTCGACAGCAAGTGTGTGTAACCAAAATACGATAGGGGACATATTTTTTTAATATTCCTTGTCTCTGTGTTTTTAAACGAGAAAGACAAACAGGCAACAGGATCCAGGACGGGGGCAAGTCAAATACCGGAGAGAATGACAGAAACATGAAACCAAAGAAACCTAGGAACATCATCTTGCACGAATTCCAAACATAAGGTACTTATTATTAGTAAACTAGGCTTAATCGAAGGATGCTGTGACACTTACGAAACGTCGGCATCGGGCGACCTCAAAAATGTAATAAAATTGAATAATACACGAAAAGTTCCGTTTACTAATAACACACAACATCCCCTGTCAATTAAGGCAACTTCCTGATTTCTCGGTGCGGAGACGGTACGATATGAGGAAACTGCCAAATGTCAGTGTCAACTGTCAGTCAACTCAATACCACTTTTTACTGTTTATATTGTTATTTAAATTGTTATATTACTACAACTATACAAATTTATAATAGTATTTATTTTACATGAAATAATTTTAACGCCTTATTAATATATGTGTAAATCATCGATGTTGTTATTCAAATAAAACATCCATGGTATTTTAATTCACACTGTAAGGCAACTTCCTGATTTGTCGGTGCGGAGGCAGTACGATATGAGAAAAGTGTCAAATGTCAGTGTCAGCTGTCAGTGGACGCGATACCATTTTTTACTACGCCCCTACATTTAAATGAGTGCTTCCTGACTGGCGCGGGATGCGCGGGGGCGGGACGATGCGAAGGCAGTTCTGGTCCGCTTCTGCGCATAATATTACTACTGCGCAAATCTAATACTGACAGTATTCCGTCAAGTGGGAAGTGGTTTTCGCGACGTCAGTAAGTTTACGTCAAAGAAGAAAATGTCACATATCGATCCCGCCCCGCCAAGTCAGGCAGTCGCCTAAGCATTACGATGCTGGATAGCAGCCAGAAAAGGGACATTTTGTCAATATCGACTTCCTCGTATAGATTTCTGAAATCTGACCTCCTTTGTGTAAGCTTGCCGGAGATTTTACTACAATGTAGTTAATTCTAATAAAAAAACCTGAATAGAATCAGCTGGACTTATGCCAGGATAAGTTAGATTATTATGTAATAAAATTCTATGATTCTTGTGTACTTTGTTGTTTACAACTTTTTCGTTTTACTATTTTCTTTATATCTAACACGGATATTGAATCACGTGTACTGCGCAACTGAAGGTCTATGACACTTGACCTATTAGGAGTTAAAATTGTTTTTGTTGCGTAGGTACAGTACGCATCGGAAGTAGGTACGTATACTTATCTATACGTAGCTCAAAAAGCATGTGAATAGACAAAAGGCTTTATTATAAGGTAATAAGAGCGTTTGTTCTCTTTGTATGTGCAGAAACTTCAAGTTCTAACTGTATTTTTTTATCAGAAACGTTAGGTTATGTCCACTAAGACTCGTACATGACACGACAGGTTCAGGCATCAGGTTCAATGAAACGGTTTCGAAGTTATACACACGTAGCGCATATTATCGTTCCCCATTCGTCCCGGTACCGCCGTGCAGTGGGTAGTCACTCCGACCCAGGTCGGGCCTTGTTAAGTTTCTTACTAGACTCTCCTCAGCTCACTAACCAGCGACAAAACTCCAGTAGCTTGATTCCACTGACACCTCAGATACTGTTGAAGCCTCTCGACCAATCTGACTGGAGCGCAAACTCATAGAGTATTCCAGTGTTTAAACCGCCCGCGTGCTCGTGTCGGAGGTTTCCCTGGATTTTCCCGTGGCCACTCTCCAACCGCGCACTCATATCGCTTTATTGGCCCCGGCCTATAAAGCCACATTCAGGTTGAAAAAAAAAACACGATTATCACGATTACGACTTTGTGGCTGACTATATATATATATGTATGTTTATGTATATATATATATATATGTATATATTTGCTTATGTTATCTATTTATATATTATGTATCTATATATAATAATTTATCTGTTGTAAATTTTAGTATATTCCATATACTATTATCTATGCATCACCTACTGTGAATTGTTATTCTTTGATATGATCTCCGCTACCCTAAGGTTGTCTGGAAGAGATCGCTCATTAGCGATAAGACCGCCTGTTGTTTGCCTCTACTCATTGTCATTATGTACTGTTAGTGTTACTTTTGTTGAGGTTATGCAATAAAGAGTATTTGTTGTTGTTGTTGTTGTTGTTATCGTATTCAAACCCTGTTAACGGTTTTGATCTGGCTAACATCGCGGAAAACCGTTAAGGCGATATATTGATTGAAAGAGACGCGCGTATGTTTTTCGTTCATGACAAAACAGGATGCAACACTCTCCGGGAATGGCTTTTTTAGACAAATCTGGATAAATATCTGACTGTGTGCAGATTTATTAAATTTCCTCTTGTCAGTACCTAGATGAGGTAAAATACCATCATATTAACTTAATCGTGTCTTTTAATAATACGTTGTTTTAGTATGCTGAGTAAAAAAAGGAAAATATAGACTCAACTTTGGATTTCTTGTCTATCGAGAAAATTTTAAGCAATTATGTTTCGGCTATTGTCAGTGCCACAATCATATAGTCAAGAATTATATATCTGAAAATCAGTCCCTATTGTTTCCTCGTCAGGACAGAACAGCGTTTCAAAGTTTCTAAATTTCTCAGTGTAGCGCCTAAATGAGGGCGGCGCAAGACCGGCTATTATCGATATACTCGGGAAGAGTTTTGTTCAGCACCGAAAGTGTTTATGACTGATATTATGATGGTGCTGATAATAAGGACTAGGAGTGACCTGAGGTCCCAAAGCGTGTCATGTTGCGTGGTCTATAATATGAAACTAAATTGAATTGAGTAGGTAATATGAGTGTGTATTGGAGGACGTGTGGCCACGTGGCCGTCCGCGACGCCAATGGTGCGACGACCTCGTGGAGGTAGCTGGTGCCTCATGGACACGAAAGGCGCAGGATAGGGAAAAGTGGAAAGAGATGGAGAAGGCCTTTGCCCGTAAACGGGCACACTAGCAAATAGGTTAGGTATTGTGAAATTAGTTTTAACTTGTATTGTATCAGAAACTGCTAGAAATAAAGGCTATTTTATTTTATTTATTTATTTAATATGTAATTATATTACAAACCATGTTCTAAGACGTTGCCTAAGGAAACTCGAAAACACAGTATAAATCAACTAAGAAGGAAACGCTATGAGGTGCGCCTACCTCATCAGCATAAAATTCACTTGCAAATACGCTTGTAATTTGAGCCTTCCATAACCAAGAGTTCTCCAAGATCTGTGTTACAATCTAATAACGGGCGTTAAGGGTGTATTCTGAGAGAGATCCATTAGTGGCCGCCGGGATGAGTGACACGTGACAAATGGCGGACGGTTTTGTAAATGGACCCCATCGTAGATACGGGACTGGCCAACCAAAACTATAATAAGATTATGGGGAGGTACTCGTACTTACGTATAACATGTCAAGTGACATATGAATTAGATTTATCCAGCTCGTAACTGAACCGCTTTTTCTATCAATCTGTAATGTAATTTGTGGTTTTGAGTTTGAGTTGGGTGCCTATTTGATTTAAATAGATTTATATATTCGTTTAGTAATTGTTGGTTATACAAACGCTGGTTTTGCTCGGGATGTCAGTTTGGAGGAATATTATTTCAAACATAAATAACATCGATAATTATTATAATTGACTTTAGTTACTTTTAGTACCGTACTAATAAATATTGTTCAACCGCAAAAGCAAAAAATATTTATGCTGTAGGTATAAAAACACAAAAGTTTTATGTTACATTAAATTAAATATACCTTACAACTTACCTAGAGATGTGTTTATTGTAGCCGATTTGAGTCATTATGACATAAGGGTGAAAGTGCCAAGTATTCGGTCTGTGACGAGCACTGGAACATTTATTTAACTTATAAAACATTTGACAAACAAATGGAATACTATTTTAAAATGTGGATTCGACCAAATATACGACCATTATTCTAAAAACTTAGCCTTAAATTTCATATTAGGTAGGTATTGTGAAGTGTTTAATAAATAAAGTAGGTTATAACGAACAAAAGCGCTTATTTTATCTTTGTAACCTGAACAACCTATCTAGAATATTATGTATGTATGTAATAACTTTATTGTACACAAAAAAAAAACACAAAAAATACAAACAAATAAGGACATTTTGCATTTTTGGAATATTCGTTGCTCAACCCGTTGGGTCGAGTTTTAGGGTTCCGTAGCCAAAATAGAGAAAAGGGAACCCTTATAGATTCATCTTGTCTGTCCCTCCTTCCGTATGTCATTAGCCTATTCACTCGGAGAATGCAACCAATTATTAGATATATTTCAAAATTTTAAATTGTGTTATATAGTGTATAATGTATTTTATTTTAATTTAATGTTATTAATGTGTTTGCATGTATGTACATACTTAAAGCAAATAAATAATCTGAATCTGAATACAAGCACTACAATTATGAAATTTTGCAGGAACTCGTATATGAACCGCTACCTAAAAGTGATGTGAAATTACGAAATTACCTTAAATTCAATTTGGTGTTTAACTGAGTTTCAACATCTTCTGAATTATACGAAATTAAATTCAATTTGGTGTTTAGAACTGAGTTTCAACATCTTCTGAATTAAGACCTAAGTACAAAATCTACGAATTTTGCGTTTGGAGCACCTACTTAATTGTGAATTTATTTTTTTATTAATAATAGGATACGGATAAGGCAAATCGCGTATCCTCAAACAAAGAACAATGAAATCCACTGTTCTTTCAATTTATACGCTGTATGGAAGACCAGCGCTGGCTGTGAAGCTAGCTAATTATGTCAGCATTATTATAGTGTCACAAATGAATCCATTAAATTGTAGACGAATCAGTTATTTATTTGCAGTAAAACATAATAAATAAACAACCTTAACACAAATCTCAAAATCCTAATGAGAATTCTTGAATTGTGGCCCACGAACGTTACTTACTCAAGATAAGAAGAAGTTGCAGAAACTTCGTCAAACGTTAACAACGCCGTAGAGTTTTACGTAGAAAGTATAAATAGTACATTACTTACCAAGGGCGATAAAACAAAGAATGTCTCAGATCGCAGGTATTTGACGCCCGAGCCGAAGGCAAGGGCGATAAATATACGATCTGAGGCTTTCTTTATTATCGCCCGTGGTAAGTACAAAATTTTATGTCACCCCCTGGCCAGGAAGTGGGTTTTTTCGCGCGCGGAGCGTGCGATAATGGCCACTTTATGGCCAGGTGTGACTTAAAATATATTAGGTGCCGTCTTGAAATGTAACATTGTTGGTTGGTTTTACGTGAAGAATTATTTGAGACAAGTCTAATTGCATAAATTCAGTTAGGTACTTATTCATTATTCATTGGTGACTGCCGTATTATTCTTGCGAAAACTATTACTTAGAAAGTTAATAGTACATTACTTACCAAAGGCGGTAAAACAAAGAATGTCTCAAATCGCAGGTAACTATTTGATGCCCGAGCTGAAATTAAGATTATTAAGATCCTCAAGGCTAACTAGATTCCCAAATTTCATCAATATAACTCAATCGGTTATTAAGATACAAACATCTAAAAATAGGATTTTTTCTGGATAGGATAGATATTGGGGAAGGTATAATCAAAAACCTAACCCACTTCCAGGTGACCTAGCAAGTTGAAATTTGGCATCGAGCTGGGTAAATGTATGATTACGATCCTGAGAAACATAACAGTGATTTTTTTTTACGATTTGTAATATTTTCCAAATAACATTTTTTATTTACACACTAAGCGCCTATTGATTTTGTACTGGCAAAAATGTATAAGTAAATGTTATTTGAACCGTATAGTATAGTATAGTACAGTCAGTGCTGAGCAAAATTTCTGAACAAAAAGTAATGATATCCTATCAAAATATAAATGTGAAATGAGAGCCAAGTTCAATATTAAGAATATGCGTCGTTATTGACTTCACCAACCTTTTGCGTAGAAAATCCGGAAACTTGAGATGTAATTCAAGGTCAAGATTTTGACTTGGCTAGTTTTTACCAACAAACCAAAGTTTAGAAAAAATACCATAGACAAATATAATATAGCATGTACGTAAGAACCGTAAAAAGTAAATTTATTATATTTTTTCTTTTTAAAGTCATCTAGGTATAGTTAGTCTTCTATGAATAGGTAATATTATTCATAATAGGACCGCATCTTCTCTATTATCCATCTACTGCGGCACAACTGTCAAGACGGATCCTGAAGGCTTGCAGGATAATTATGCCACGTTTGAGTTTCCCTGAAACATGCCCCTTTTATGGCGCCACTGTCAATGTTAACGACGTGGCGTATAACGTATGCTTTTACGAAGCTCACAGTTGGGATAATTAAATTGTTCTGCTTGGGATATAAGGAAATACGGCACTTACACCCGAAAACAAAATGTTCAGACAATGTCATTTTATTATAATACCTAAGTAAAAAAGTAAAGTAGGGCACGGCATAAGTCTTGTCGTATGACAGAAGTATTTATTGTTTCTCGAAATAATTTCCACCGCACTCAATACACTTTACCATACGCAAGAACCAGTCGTCAAACCAGTGTTCCCATTTATCTTTCTCAATGGAATCACATAATGTTTCCCAGGCTGCGATTAACTCCTCCTCCGAAGCAAACTTACGTCCTTTTAGTTGTGATTTCGCAAACGGAAAAAAACCAGTCACATGGTGCCAAGTCCGGACTATAAGGTGGATGGTCCAATACTCGAATTCCAGATTCTTTGAAAGCTTGTTGAGTTAGCTGAGCACGATGCGCTGGAGCGTTGTCGATATGAAGATACCACGAGCGCATAGGGGATCTTGGTCTGAGATTTTTCAACGCTGTAAATAATTGTGGCAAACAAACTTCTGTATACCAGCGAGCTGTGACTGTTTTCTGTTTATCTAGCACAACATTGGCCACTAAACCCGTTTTACAAAAAAAAAGACACGATCATTCTTTTTCCAACTGAATGCGATTTTTTCACTTGGGTAGGCTGATCTTCATCTTCGAAGACCCACACTTTGTTCTGCAATTTAGTTGGTATATCAAAAAAATACAACCAGCGTTCGTCACCTGTAATAATTGAATTTACAGCACTGTGTTTTCCCAATTCAAAGTCTTTCAACATTTTTTTGCACCAAATTACTCGTGCCTCCCGTTGTGCGTCGGTCAACTCATGGGGTTTCTAACATCTAAATGGTTCGATATAATTCTTCCAATACTTCGTTCGGAAATCTTCAGAGTCTCTGCTAATTGCTTATAAGTGATTCGTCTATATTTAGTTACAGCTTCTCTCACAAGTTCAATGTTTTTTTCAGTTGTGACTTCTGTCGGCCGGCCTGAACGAGGATCGTCTTCTAAATTAAATAACCCACGCTTAAAATTTAAGAATCATCTCTCAATAGTTCTTAAGGACGGACAATCCTGACCAAACACCTGCTTCATTTCTTCTTCACACTGTTTAGCGGATAGCCCGCGACGAAAGTTGTAGAAAAAAATAGCGCGATAACCGATAGTTGGAAACGATTCCATAGCGACGTAATAAAAAAATCACAGATTAAATTCTGTTAATAGCTAATAGTTTATATTTTGTACTTAGACAATACAAAGAGGGTACTTTATAATAAAGTAAACAAATCGACGCCAATGTTTAAGCGCAGTATGACAAGACTTATGCCGTGACCTACGTAAAGTAAAAAATATTTAATTACCGAAACACTTTTTATGTACCTAATCAACTACCTACCTACCGTGATTCCTATCGTGATGTTTACTAAGTCTCTTTAAATCTTGTCAAGCGGATGCGTCCGCAACGAAATTATAATTTTCAATCAGTGAAAAATTGAAAACTTAAGATTATTGTGAACCTATCGTGCGAGCGAGAACAGGCATTCCGGAATATTATTGCGTGCGATAGAGACGATTGTCGCCGTCGTCGCCTAATTTCTCGCAAAATTAGTGCTTCGGGCGGCAACGTTTTCCACCCCTTAAACCTTTATCAAATGAGACAATATTGGCCTTGATCGATTTTTTTCCCTTAACTAGGTTAATAATACCAAAAAACCAGGACGAAGTTTTCGTATCAAAAAATCGAAACATTAAGGGTCCACATTTTCAATTGTATGCAATATCTCCAGAAAATCAAAACGTATAAACCTAGTATTTAATGATACTTATAACATTTCCAAAAATCATGCAAATCGGTTCAGGATGAACGTGAAAAACATTGCCGCTTTTTGTATTGAAAAATTACGCTACGCAACATCCGCACCTATGTCGTTAAATTTTTCACTTTGATTGAAAATTATTTTGCTCAGTCTCTCTGAATTTTGGAACACCAGCGTGGCGCTGGTTGCAATCCAAACCTACTAACACGGCATCAGAAATAGATAGATAGGTAGTTACTTAACATTTTTCAATTTATTTAATATGTAAACTCAAACTTTTATCAAAGTTTACTTGCTAAAAAAATTGTAATATAGTGTAGTGATTACGTATCTACAAAAATGATATGTGTATTGCGCAAACATTTACCTACTTATTCACCCGAGCAAGTTTCATGATCACAAACACGAAAGTTATATGTTTGTTTGGGACTGGTAATGCGACAAGGCTTGTGAAAGTACAGCCGACTTAGAAACGAGGGTCAGATTAATTCTGTATCCTGCCCCACAAAGTGCTTGAGACCGATGTAATACCTGGCGTCTATTTAAAGGATTTAAATTTGTCTGACGTGACTTGACATGACATCTTTAGTTTTAGTTTAGTTTTAATTTATTTGTAACACATATTTTGTAAATAAATACATGACAGAACGATATCCGTGTCGGATTAGATTAAAAAACAAAAAAAAGTTTATTCATGAGCATGGCGTATTAAAACTTAGGCTGATACATTTGCAAGTTTCTGCTTGGCCCTATGGTGGACTGGTAGAGAATGCCTCATGGTATTCAGTCCGCCCCTTGTACTTATACTGTTTATGCAATAAAGTTTAAATACTTAAATAAATAAGAAAGTAAAAGTAATTTGAATCTAAGTTTTAATCTTAGTTTAGTATTGTGTATTAGGGTTGACTGACGAAGCCTGTTGCGGATTGTTTAATTGTTGTGTGAGTATTTATCCTATATTTGACGACGCCTGTTGCTGATTCATGGTTGTATCCACCTGACGGAGCCTGCGTAGCGGATTTGGATTTATCTATGTCTTACTTCTCTATATTTGGTTAATAAATGATTCTCTATTAGAATAGGTAACTTAAAAATAAATAAGATTAAGATCTAAGTTTTATAATTGTCATTGAATTAGCCTACACTCAGCTTTATGTCAAAATATACTCGTATCGTGGGTAGGTATTTCAACGCGTCTTCCGTGGATACCCTTTTAAGTGAACGCTCCAATACGCTTCAAAATATTGAATTAAAAGAACATAAATTACCTATAAGAAAAATAATCTTACGTATGGCTTAAGCTGTGCTATTCTACGTTGCTATGGATGGATGCGTTGATATCCACCAATCAAATTCTTTGGTTCACATAGCATAGCAATAGTGGAAACGGAAAGCATAGCTGCACAGAATAGCTCTGGTGGAAAGACAGCCTTAGTATTGCGATATAAGAGATCGATCCGAATATTACTAACAAATTTTCAGATTCATCTGGTGTGTTTTGACGTGACGGCCTGTATGTGTCAAGCACCAGATCACTTGCATCTCTTTTTAAATGTTCTAATTAAAATATTGGTATTCTTCGCGGTCTTGTGATAAACGTGCAGCTATATAATTTATTATATCATATACATGCCAATTTGATTATTGACTTTGATATAATTTTGAGCGCTTCTTTGAACAGGCGCTTGACCATGTATGTACAGTCAGCCCATGAAAATGTTGAGCATACTTAGAACCTTGTCACATCGAAATCTAAGAAATATTTAGACTGAAACGTCATAAAATTTGAAACCTCTTTAATTTGACAAAGTACTAAAGTGCTCAACATTTTCGTTGGCCCACTCTACCTACCGGAGCTGTGTCGCATCGAAATTAGTGTGACCGCAACCGACCCCTAATATCGAGTCATAAGCGACGTTGATTCGATTTTAGAGCTAGTGGAATGCAGCCTTGAGCTCCTGGCAATTATGCATGCAAAATTATTGCATGAATTTCACTATGTATGTACCTATACTCGTAGAGAAATGTGTATTTGTTTAGTATCTCTCGAAATAAACGAAAATAAATATTTGACCAAAACATTCCTAATATGAATGAATATTTGATTAGGTGATCTACATAGCTCTATTCATATATGTTTATCAATAATACGCAAGCATAATCAAACTCAAGAGAATAAGTATGTACCTTCAAAGATATTGGTAGAAAAAACCTTCGTCGACTTTTGAGAAACGAACGTCGCAAAAAATACTCTCTCAAGTAAGTACATAATCATCAAAAGACTGAACATTCATTAACCATTGCCGCAATTTAGGCGGAAAATGTCGAGGAAAAAGAACTGGAAGATCATTTTTCAATCACATTTTCCAAGAAACGACGGAATTTTCCGACTTCGTTTTTCTGTTATCAATTATGTAGTAATTTTGTCAATGGAAGTTAAAATTGAATTTTGAGCTGTCCGCTTTATTCTTTAGACTATAAAAGACTACGAAGAATGCTAATCGACTAGGATGTTTTTTAGAATTAACACACACTCACACACGCAGCGTTTGATATCAATTACAAGTAAGACAGTAACGCATTACCCAATGTATTATAGCCTTTTAACCTAAATGTTAATTTTTTACCTGCTTTGGTTGGTAAACTAGAAACTTGAGCACAATGCAGAGTTTGAAGTTATTACACAATTACGTAGATAGTGAAGTTTGAGTTCCTATCCAACAGATAGGCGCAATTGCGTTAATAATTACGCCGTATCGAAATTAGTAATCCACGCGAGTAAACCACCCATACCAGACGGGATGGGGTAAATAAAATAAAATTACGTAGAGTAAAACGCGTGTCAAACTGCCGCTGTGCTCGTAATACCAGTGTCAATCTCTGGAAACATACGACCGGTCGGTGGGAACTCGAAAGCTGCGTTGTCTTTTGAGTACATACTCGTATTTTACTTTCAACATCGCCTTCTGAAACAGAGATAAATAGTAGGTGTGAATCCCCATATGAATAGATCACGGGAGTTACAATTCATGATAAAATATGGCCTCAGCATGGAAACTATTCCTTAGGCTATTTGTAACTAATACTGAGCGAGACCAAACTAACCAATGCAAAAAACTCAAAATGGCGGCTATTTTAGTTTTCAAAAATTCTTATTTTCTTTAGGACTCAATAATGCTTAATGCTACACAATAATTTGGTATATATTAAAAATATATTCATCATAAATTTATCTATAACTTTGCTTCTTCACTATATTTCCCCAAAAAAACTTAGTTCAAAATGTTAGTGTCGAACGCTCGACTTTTCACTCGACATCTGTCAAAACATCATAGTTTTTTGTTCTAAACTCAAAAATCGGCCCCCAGTTCTGCCCTCTGGCGCCGCGCGCGGATATTGGATAGAAACGGTAGACCTTTAAATTTCGTATTAATTTACAGTTTTGTACATACCATCACAAATATGTTAGGTTATGTGACGATAACAAAATTATGTCGTTATTATATTATCAATGCGTAATAGTGTATTGTTTTAATTATGCTTATTAAGCTTCTCTCTTCCGTTTATTTAAAACAAGACTTCCGTTTATTTCAGACAATTAATTTAATTAATTAAAATAAGAAGAGGAAGAATGATAGGCCACCTACTACGACACGACAACTACATCAGAAACATTATAGAAGGGAAAATAAATGGGAAAAGAGGAAGAGGAAGACCAAGGAAAAGTTATATGAACCAGATAAAGGAGGATGTGGATGTCGTGTCGTATCAGGACGTCAAGAGGCTGGCCTCGGACCGACAAAGATGGAAAGAACTGCATCAAGCTGCACCGACAAGAGCTCGGCTCTTAAGATGATGATGATGAATAGTGTATTGAGAATTTGAGACAAAGAACATCATAAGCAACGAAGAATTATCTTCAGCAATAACTCACCCCAATAGCTCTGAATCCACGAATTCCAAAATCAAAAAGAAAACCCAACAAGCTCGTTGCCATGTCATACCGTGTAGTGCAACGCAACGCACACAGTTACACACGTTTGAAACTTAACTGCCGCGGCACGCGCCCCGCTTAATGAGGGACCTCGAGCTGCGTGAGTCTCCGCGAGAATGATGTACGTGCACACATGTTACTACGTGGAATAATTGAGCGGCTAAAATCTTAGTTATCTGTAATTAGATCATGAAGTTACATTTTTTTATTTTAGCCATACTACATAGCCTAGGTTAATTCCGTTTTCAGTTTTTTTGCCACAACATCGCTTCCTCCCTCCTTACCTTTTCCATTAATTAACCTTTCTAATGATGGTGGAAAAGGGCAGGTATTACACGGGCATTTGAAAGGGTGCAAAATCTTCGAAGAGCACACCCAATATTCAGTCACATTTTGAAGTTACCTCAGGGTAGCGTCTTAGGACCCCTTTTATTCTTAGTTTATATTAATAAACTACCCCAGATTGTTGATGATACTCGTACAAAAAAGATGTTAACGTATTATATACCGTATTTAAAGCACAGCGATTGTTTACTCTCACAGGAATGTTTATTCTTGAATTATGTATGTACTTTTGTCAAAAATAATATGGAATATTTCACTAGGAATTTTTAGTCTTAAAGCAATGCAGGTCTTTTGCCTTCGGTTTCTGAACCCATCTTAGAGTATTTATAATACCTATGTGTGTAGATAAAGTAATGTATGCAACTGTACATAGGTACATAATTAGGCCTTAAAACACTGGTGTGACGTTTATTTTATTTTATTTTATTTATTTTAGGGATAACAAACAACTATATAATATAAGTTTTACAATGTCTTAATGCTACTACATTTACTTTATATATAGCCAACGACATTATCCACAGATTACTGTGATAATATGTTATGGTTGGCACAAATAGGACAGTATTACATATTTTAATAAAATGATGTTATTATTAATATATAAAACTACACTCGTATTTTAATGCTTCTAATTACGTACCAGTTGCATAAACTACTGTATCATTTTTAGTATGAAAAATTACATTTACATCAATATTACGCACGCTGGGAAATGTAATACCCCTCTGATGCTTCTCTGTTCTAATTTGACGGACATTTGTGTAATCATTGAGTAGTGATAGCAAGGATCATAAAATATTATTCTAATTGCGATAAAATTCCCAAATTGTCAGATTGCGTCTTCGATGGTGCATAACATTGTTTGTATTTCAGCCTTTACTATATATATTTGTTGCTTGGACCGAAAGTCTTGAAAGTGCGCTGCATTTTATAACGATTAAGTCAGAAGTTAGCACGCATAAAACTCCATTTACTAGCTTGCTAGCTAGCTTGTAAATTTTGCAACAAGCGGCCTTGGTTGTGCTAGTGCACAAGAGCGAGTTTCTGCGGTTCTCTATAAAATGTTTTGTGTATCTTAAAGTTGCTCGAGTGGTTGTGACGTACCCAGTAAAACAATGGTATGGAGTTGACCCTAACAAAATAAGTATTTTTAGGCTATCATGCAAATGGATTCCGGAATCAAAAATGGCTATAACCTGTCTGGAAACCTAAAAAGGCAACACTAAAAATATAGCTTTCTACTAAATCAGTAATATGGAATGACACTATTATTAATTTTTGATGTCAGGATATCTGACTAGAACTAGAAACTAGGGTAGAACTAGAAACGAATGTCCTGACTCGCGACCGTAACTCAAACGCGAGCAAACTCGCTGTAATTGAATAAGGAAATAATAAAACGAGGGCGGTGGTAAAACAGTTGTAACTACGCGGTTTTTGCGAGCACGGATAGCAGAAAGGCCGGGAAATATGTCGGTAAACATTTTGAACTAATTTGTATTTCTGTGATTTCGATTCGATTAGTCGTCCAATGTGAAAAATGTCGGAAAAGCCATTGTGCACGGTTCCCATTCAAATTTAAATTTGATTGGGTTATGTTCTTCTAATTATTACTATAACGACCATAACATTTACATTCTGTCAAAAAAAGTTTGGATTTACAGATAATACGAACCAACAGACAAAAGAGAGCAGAGTTTTCTTAGTATGTTAGATTATTTGTTTTATCTACAACGAAAATAAGTATGAAAAATCCATCCCCATTTGTTTGTTTGATGGAAATATGTCAGTGATGCAAGTGACTTCGCATATCTTATTGAGCTCCGTCCGTCTAATGCCAAAGAGTTTGTATCAACGCTCTCTATGATACAGAAATGTTTAGCAGAACCGTTTTTTAATTATGAAAGCATGCGATGACATACTCTGACTCGTTAGTGATATTATTGTGTTATTATCTTCCAGCTAAATTCGATTCGATGCTGACAAATGTGTTTTCACCTTTGATATAACCACTACATAAACAGACCCAAGCTTAATGCTCATTTAATGTTACATTTAATGCTGACACTGCTGACGGTACAGAGTGCTCTGTAAAGGTTAATGAGGGCCTAAGCCAGGGTTGCTATATTTAAGGATTATGGCGGACTTTTTATAAGCGAAGGTTTTGTTTCGCCACTACACTAATTTCAGGCCTCTTGACGTTGGTGGTGGTTTTAAAATTGGTGTCTAGCTATGCTATGTGCTCCTATGTTTTGCCGGTCCATGGATGATATTTCTACATGGTATAAAATAATTGCCGATTACAAGCATTGTAATTAATGATGAAAAAATAAAACAAAAGTAGTACAAAGAAATATTTAAAAATCCTAGTAGCAGTCACGTGACTTTATAATTTTTTAACGATTGAAATGCTAGAAACACCGGGCGGAAATGAAGTATTTTGGTCCCGGTCTCGAGAGACCGAGGAAGTAACGAAAATTATTTAATGTAATCTTGTTGTTTATGAAACAATGCTCGTTTTAATGTCAAGGGGTCAATCAGAGAAATAAGTTTCGCATTTTAATTAGTTTTTTGCTCTCGCTTCTACGCGTGCTGAGCTAAACCACAAAATAAAAAATATACAGAAGGTCCGTTCCCGCCGTTCTTGAAAATACATACCTAAACTACAGGGTTGCTTCTGTATTGATTCTGAATTTTAAAAAGGAGTAGGTATCATAAAAATTCTTCAACATGACATTTAAATATGAACCAGCGTATCTTGGTAAAAAACCGGTCAAGTGCGAGTCGGACTTCGCACATTTAGGGTTCCGAATCAACCTCAAAAATATGATTTATCAATATAATAGTATTTGTTGTTAAAATATACGTAATATTGAACATTGTCACCAAATTTCAAGTTCATAGGTCAATGAGAAGTCTAAAAATTCTTCGGAACAAATTTGTGACAGACGACGGACGGACGGACGGACGTCTGGGCGACACCAATAGGGTTCCGTTTTGACCCTTCGGGTACGGAACCCTCATAAATTGATACGTGACCCGCTGCGAGTTGTGACTTGTGACCGGCGGCGGTTGAGAGCGCCAACAAAGAATATAAATACCTTATTAATTAGGTACCTACTTAACTAAACCATAGTAGTTAAATACTGGCGTTTTACCAGCGAACGATAAGATGAATGTGTAATGGTTGATCGTCGTTATCAAAGATGCTAGTTTCAAAAAATTACCTAGCTACCTGGGTATTGTAACTACCAAAATGAGAAAACCGTTTTATTTACCTTTCAATATCGTTTGAAAATTTGAAGAAAGTGTAGGCACAGTTTTTTGCTGTACTTAAACAATAAAATATATATTCCAACTGTAATAATATCGGTTATTCATTTTGACGTACGTGACACAAAGTACCTACGTAGCGGCGGGGACGTCAAGTGATCAACGCGCGCACAACTAGCACTCGCGACGCGACAGTGACAGTCGCGACTAAGCTCGTCCGAAATCAACCGAGAATGCCTGTAAATGTTACGTCTGTGTGCGTGCGGCGAAAATGGCACTTTGTACTGAGCGGACTCTCTGCTCCGGCGCGCGCCGCCGCTATTTACTTTGTGGCTAAACTGTCAGATGGGATATAATTGGAATGTCGATTATATATCTATTACTTAATCGCTTTTCTGAAAACAGGGACGAGGATGAATGTATTTACAAACATATAAATACCGCCATGCTTTCATTATATCTAGGTACATTTTGCAGAAATAGGTATGTTGACTCAAAAAAAAAAATGTTTTTATGTCACACCTGGCCATAAAGTGGATCTGAGACATTCTTTGTTTTATCGCCCTTGGTAAGTAATGTACTATACTTCTACCTCTACTATGTAAAACTATGCCAAATAGTGAAAATCCTATTCAAATATATCAAAAAACTCCAAATTTGTCAATGTTTATTAACACAGGTCAACATCTATAGTGATTAAATAACTGTCCTTTCAGTATAGTATATTAATCTTGAATATTTTGCTCCAGTCTGCTAAGAGCGAAAACACGATTTGCTAAAATTTTCTCAATACTTTTATTTTTCAAACATAACCGCGTACGGAGCAGCTCCAATAGCATCTTAAGCATTGTAGCAAATAGACTGAATTGTCCCATAATGCAGCACTGGGACAAACTCCATATTTTATAAGCTTGATCAGAAGCCATACTAACATTAGATATAAGAAAATTGTACTAACACATTATTATTATTTCATTATTATAATTTGTAATGCGTATATTTTATTTGGATCAATGTTAACTGAAAATAAAATGATGATGATGATGATTATGATAACCCTTCTTTTCGATTGGATCTTTAAAATCCTCCCATCTCTAACAATGATTTTTGATTTAATAGGTTGAACAATGTACAATAAGTTCTCAAACCTGAGAAAAAAGATTATCATAAACGCTAAATGTGCACGTTTACAATAAACATCAATATTTACGAAAAGTACGCGCTGAGCTTCCGTAGAGAGCGGGATGGTTAATTGCAAACTCACGCGTGTTAGAGCGGGACATTTGCAATGGAAGTACGACCTCTTAAATAAGCGAGGATACTGAAAATTAGGCAAGCCGGTGGGAATGGAGTTGTATGGATGCTTCGCCACTGATACAAATACTCCTTAGTGCACACCTCACACAAATGAATCACTTATATACATAAACAAAACAGCAACATGTAGGTAGCCAAGGTACGCCGTAGACAACAGGCCAGGCAGGATAATCGAATATACACTTTATTGATTGCTTACTGCTACTACTAAGTATTAGATGCTGTTCACAAGTAAACAATAGGGCATTAAACTAAGGTAAAAATAAATTATTAACAAATCGTTTTTGACATTTAATAAAAAGTTGCTGATTTGACTATGAGTTTAATATTAATACCATATTGTTTACCTAACCAACCGTGCAGCAATTACATTAAAAATATCAAAAATTTCAGTAAAAATGAGAAACGGCACAATAATACATATTTATAAGGTCCCCATTCAACCCTTATTTACATAAACCAGCTTAATTCTCATCCCATGACGTCACGGTGGAAAAAACATGGTCGCCCTCTTGTCATGTTGACAGCACCGACCGCGTCGTTTGTTACACATTTTGCTCTTGTTTTTGTGCGTGGGGGTGAGTGACGATGTAGGGGGATGTTGATATATCACTAAAGAAAGTCGGGGTTTTAGAATAACTAGTTTTTCTCAATATTTTTGACCGTGATAAGGGTGCCTGTGACATTGTAACTTACTGTAACTATTCAAAATGTAATTTTTATTACTAGCTTTAACGTAAAAAAGTGAACATGACCGTAAGCGAATACGCGGATATGATGTAATAATAAAATAAAATGAGGTAGTGTTACAATTTGTAACCACATAAATTAAATGTATGTTCAGTACCATTGGACAACAGACAAATTGTGTTACTTGGTTTACATTTAAACAAACCAATAGCCATTTAAGAAAACTGAATCAAAACACTTACACAATTGATGATGAATATCGTTTTAAAGCCGATACAGTCAATGAAGAGAAAAACTTGAAGCTCAGCGTAGATGGCGACAGCGTCGACTGTGCTTAAGGTGGCTTTACACCTTACCATATTTAGCACGCTAACTGGGGAAAAGCAGTTAAATGGTCTCGCTCTAATGAGTGATCGTAAGGTGTAAGGCGGGCTTTACTGGCATAGGATAACTATTATATAAGATTTGACAGCTGACAAGACGACGTTAGGCACAGTCGATAATGCGACATCTAGTGATAAAAAGACAGTTTTTGTCCTCATTGATAATTAATTAATAGGAATTATTTAATATTTACTCACCTTAAATCAACACATCATATCACTCCTCTTTGGTATTTTCACATTATTTAAAAAATATACAGGTATGTTATTTTTGTTATTGTCCTCGCCTGTGTTCATAAAAACGGTCAATTAGGCCGGCCGCCTCGACTTCTCGTCTGAAGAATATATGGTTATTACCCGTCACGCGTAACGAATTGAAAAATTCATAATATATACTTCCAGGCAAATGTAAGTTAAACCTTATAATATCTTCACCATGCGGCAGCCGGTCGTTTGCAAATTCAGGCTTCATTTCAGTTTAACGTGTTTTTTGCAAAGTAATTAGATCGATGAAGCTTTTCGACGTGACTTAACTAAGTGATAGGGGTAGATAATTCGGTTATGATTAAGTGATCGTTGATCGTTGATCGTGAAGCATAATCAGGCGAGAGTATTTTAAGCACGTTAAGCACATACTTAAATTACACGTCGGTTATGGTTTACTTACTTAGTTTAGGCTGATTTCGCATCTCGTTTGTCTATTACACTGTTAGTGAT
The DNA here is from genome assembly GCA_951800055.1 of Cenopis cana. Classification (NCBI taxonomy): domain Eukaryota; kingdom Metazoa; phylum Arthropoda; class Insecta; order Lepidoptera; family Tortricidae; genus Cenopis; species Cenopis cana. Next base: position 13,867,489 of record OX637476.1, on the reverse strand, counting down.
GATATTTAACGTTTTATTTTTGTACTCAATTAAAGATCGTAAATAGCTATAGACAAATTCGCAGGGTTTGCTTTGATAGAATGATTGGCTTAATGACTATAGCTAAATATTTACAAAACTGAGCGCAGAGCTTGCGTAGAGAGCGGGATGGTTAATTATAAACTCACGCGTGTTAGAGCGGGACATTTGCGTTGGGAATACCTCCCCTTAAATACATAGAAATCGGTGTGGAGATAGGTGAAGATGAGTCGGTTTGTTAATCATACAGCTGGGCTGTTATTCACAAACCGACTCGCCCTCACCTCTCAACTCTCGCCCATTTTTATATGGAAACTGTCTAAGGCGACTTCCTGATTTGTCGGTGCGGAGGCAGTACGATATGAGAAAAGTGTCAAATGTCAGTGTCGGCTGTCAGTCGACTCGGTACCATTTTTACTACGCCCCTATATTTAAATGAGTGCTTCCTGACTGGCGCGGGATGCGCGGTAGCGGGACGATGCGAATGTGTTGCGAAGGCGGTACTGCTCCCCTTCTGCGCATAATATTACTACTGCGCAAACGTAATACTGACAGTATTATGTCAAGTGAGAATCTTTGCGACGTCAGTAAGTTTACGTCAAAGAAGAAAATGTCACATATCGATCCCGCCCCGCCAAGTCAGGAAGTCGCCAAAAAGTGACAAATAACGCTAGTTCTCATATAAAAAAGGGTGATGGGTGAAGTGACAGATGACGCTTTATGAATCGCAAGCCTGATCGTCTCTGTCACGTGACAGGCGCTGTCTCAGTTATTTATTTATTTATTTAATTAAACACAGAGGACCTATAGTGAAATGTGTTTTTGACTCATCAGTCGCTTGCCCTTTTCCCATTTACTTGAGGTCGAGGCAGGATTTGAGTAATGAAGCAAAAACTACAACACTAAGATAAGTCTTATTTACTCTTTGTAGACTAATCTTAGAGCAAACTATGCGCATAATCCTAGGTACATTTATAGGTACAAACAAATCATTACTTAGAATTGCTGTGGAAATATTTACTTTGTTCGTTTCTTACGTCGTATTTTTTAAATCTGTGTAGGAGTTAACACAAGCTAATTAAGGCAAAATGTCTCAGAAAGTTGCATGCCATCAGGTTTTAGTTTCTTTTTGTGCTAGTATAACGACCTATTAGGTACGCTTACCGCAGTTAAATTTAATTTATCATAATAATACAAATATTTCTCTTTGAGATGTTTTTGTTTTTTCATTTATTCATAAATTTAACTATATCGACACTGGAAATTTCAAATATCGTAATGGACATTTTGTCGTAAGTACAATAAATATACCATTGAAATCAGTTTTCTTTTTCTATGGACCTATGTAGTAAAGGTTTTGTTATCGTTTGTTAAGATTCTGGCATTGGATTAATATGGTAAACAATGAGTACGAAATTATAAGAAACAACATTATGGCAAGTGAGGGTTTTCCCCTCTCGTCAATCTCCAAGAGAAGACACTTGTATTAAGGCCGTGTATTACCACAGAGTTTTTAAAAACCATCTGAGACATAGAATATAGTGTCTTAAAATCTAAAAAATATATATGTGTTACATAAGGATCTTGTCTAGTCAAAATCGCAGTCAGTTACATGACCTGATGAATTTCACTCGATAGAAAAAAATCGCGAAGTTACCCCGTTTTGGAATGTATTTTCAATACTACGGCTACATTACTGATATTTAACGTTTTATTTTTGTATTCAATTAAAGATCGTAAATAGTTATAGACAAATTCGCAGGGTTTGCTTTGATAGAATGATTGGCTGAATGACAATAGCTAAATATTTACAAAACTGCGCGCAGAGCTTGCGTAGAGAGCGGGTGGTTAATTATAAACTCACGCGTGTTAGAGCGGGACATTTGCGTTGGGGATACCTCCCCTTAAAGTAGTTATCTACTATGTCCTTGCAAGCATGAACGACCGGACTCCACAAACATCACCCGATCACGAGTATGATCGCGTATCTCAGCCATCGTCCCCCTCGACCATCTGTTAGGGAAGGTGGCGACCCGGTCTACGACACCACCGTAAGCAAAGTCCTTTATAGCGAGCATGACATTCAAGCTGGCGGACATTGATGATTGAAAAGATTAAAGCGACTCTTCGGCGAGAAACAGCATCATGTTAAATAGAACGTAACAGAACTAGTACATACGAGTACAAGGATATACGCTAAGATAAACATAGGTGTATTAAACCTAACAAAGCATTTTTGACATTTATACGATGTAATTAATATGTTTAGTGATATTCACCAATATTTGACGTTTGAAATGGACTGAATTCGGATTAATAAGCTGACAAGTGCCTTTCGCGGAAGCGTTAACGCCAATGTTTTGCGAAACGGGCCAAAATCAATGGTATGGCTTCTTTTTTTAATGAAATTATCAACATAAGTCCACTAATTTATACTCCTTAGGTCCTATACTGCATGGAGGGCAATTGCGTGCGGTCACGATCCTCAGTCATGAGGGATCGACTACGAAGAAGAAGAAGGTCCTATACTAACTCCCATTTAAATATTTTATTGTATAGATATACTACATGTGAAAATATTTTTGAAAACTGTGGGCTGAATACCAACTTACAAAGTAAATTTTATCGTTTTTAGTGTTCCGTATATAATATTAAATACGATGGAATAAATCAAGGTTCCAAAGAGTGCCCTAGGATATATCGACAAGACAAGCTGCGAGAAAAAAAAAACTATAAACCGATAAACGGAGGCGCGATATGTTAGGTTGTTAGGATGTCGGGGAATTTTACAGTTACCTAGGTTTTATTTTATTACCTTGCTCGGTATTAGTAGTTAACAACGTTAAATCTTTAACGGGGGCGTTACACGCGTTCCCATTACGTTTTATTGCGCGCATTTACGATGAGGTGACCCTATATATACGAGGGCTAAGGAGAAAAGTACACAGGTAGATTTAAGACAAGTAATAAGCCAGTAAATGACTTAAACTTGGATACACAGTATTTACAATTTGTTCAGGCATTATTACGTGTATACCTAGACCGGAATCCCAAAGCTGCGCCGATGACATTTGGGATTCAATATAATTATGGCCTTTCTATCTCATCATGATCCTCTTAGCGTTTTAACGGTTGCATTTTTAGGGTTCCGTACCTAAAGGGTAAAACGGGACCCTATTACTAAGACTCCGCTGTCCGTCTGTCCGTCTGTCACCAGGCTGTATCTCATGAACCGTGATAGTTAGACAGTTGAAATTTTCACAGATGATGTATTTCTGTTGCCGCTATAACAACAATACTCAAAAACAGAATAGAATAAATATTTAAGGGGGCTCTTATACAACAGACATGATTTTTTTTGCCGTTTTTATAGATAATGGTACGGAAGTCTTCGTACGCAAGTCCCACTCGCATTTGGCCGTTTTTTTAATGAATTTACAAGTCATCGAGATTCTCCGGGCTCGGGAAATGTACGCCCCAAACCGCCCCCTTATTTCATCATTCTGGCTGTCAATTAGTCTTATTTTTACCCCGCACGTTCCCAAGGATCACCATTACAGCAGGGTCAAATAAAAACTTGCACAGTCGACGTCAAAAATATGTTTACAATTGTTAACCTTATTCGTTTGAGATAAGGCAAAAATTGTATAGAAGTATGTGACGTCGACTTAAACCTCTCGAAACGCCGGTAATGAAGCCAGCTCGTTAGCTAGCTGTCGTGTGTATCGTTCTTTTTGTGAGGTAAGCAAGTCGGTCATTTCGGGGTCTTTAGGTTTTTAGTCACCTTAATCTTCATTTGCTTGTCACGTTCGCTTTTCCTAGTAAGGCGACTTCCTGATTTGTCGGTGCGGAGGCAGTACGATATGAGAAAAGTGTCGAATGTCAGTGTCAGCTGTCAGTCGACGCGATACCATTTTATAATGCGCCCCTATATTTAAATGAGTGCTTCCTGACTGGCGCGGGATGCGTGGTAGCGGGACGATGCGAAAGCGGTACTGCTGATATTACTACTGCGCAAACGTAATACTGACAGTATTATGTCAAGTGAGAATCTTTGCGACGTCAGTAAGGTTACGTCAAAGAATAAAATGTCACATATCGATCCCGCCCCGCCAAGTCAGGAAGTCGCCTAAAGTAACATTTGCAAAAAAAAAGGTTTTGTAAATAAAGGCAGGCCACGCAAAAGCAATTATTATAGCAAGTATGTAAGTGAAAGTAGGATCTGAATTAAGAATATCGCATTACGACACTATATATATTTAAGGAATACACGTCTAACTTTGTAGTTGACGTAAATGCGACATTCGTCTACGATATTTATTGACATGAACTTCCTTAAATAAACGCGATTTAGTGACATTAGACTTAATTCAATCGATACATTTATGGATGAGTTGCACCAAATCTCCTGTAATCATAGACATTGTTCGATAAAATATAATTGTAGGTATGTGTCAAACAGACCGAACCCAGTGTTGCTAGCGTCACCTAGCGCATTTATTAAAACGCCACAGTATGGAGACTTTGTATATTATGGGATCACAGTCATCTTCGATTAGTCTGTTATTGCACGTTGGTAGTAAGATCGACCCCAGAATACGGCTGAAAATCAAATCCACTTTGCATTTCAGGAATGAATAATGAGGTACAGTAATTTACTAAAATATACCGTCTCCATTCGACTCATTCCTCGCAACAACTTTTTAAACCCAACAAACATTTGCGCAGCGCGAAGCAACTCGTTTTCACCATTAGCTATCATAACAAGAGTAATAAATTTTTGCAATGCTTAACCTAGCTTACTGCGATGTCCCGGTTTAAGTTAATGCGGTGTATCCAAGTTATATCAGTTGTGTAACGGTTTGCGAGTTCTGAAGTAAGTGCTGAGTTATATCTTCAAAAACTTAAAGTGCTTGCCGTGTGTTACGGGAGTAGCTTGAACTGAAATTGAAGATTTTAAAACGTTTGTAGGATTAAGGGTACGCAAAATTTTTAAGCAACTGAGTGGTGATTTATCTACTTAATAGTGTAGAGTAGAGGCGATACGATGCTTGGAAGAGGAGCGATACAAAATGCAGTATCTACTTCCCATGATAATCTGCGCAAATTTAATACCACATACCGATCCCGCCCCGCCCAAGTCTCCTGACTTCGAGTCGACTAAATATATTTACCCAAATCCTGTCATTGCATTTATTTAAGTAATAGAATGAAAAGTTTTCGATGATTTATGAACCATCTTCTTTTTTTAAGTCAGTTAAAAAATCGAAAGAGTAAGCAACAATAAGTAGTTTCATTGTTTATTTCTTTATGACACATTTATTACTTAACATTAATATTGAAATAACTAGGTCAAATTTAAATATATACCTAATAGAATGAAAAAGACCTAATATTTATAAACAGTACCGAAACGTTTTTTTGTTATCAAACAAGAAATTGAAAAAGTTAATCACTCAGATAATGGAACCATTAGTTTATTTAATATTTAATTACCTAAGGGGAAAGTCTGTGTTGGTTTTTATTAACTCAATATACTTAAAGCAAGCTTAAAGCTTCATGAACTCACTGAGAAACTATAAGTTTAAAAAGACACAATTATACCTAAGATAGAAATAAAATCTACAAAATCCCTTGTAGACAGAATTAATTAATTCACTGAACTAACCTACGCTTCACTCAACCAGCTAAATAAGGTTAGAACAACCTTTCCCAATAAGACCCTTTTTACCAACAACGATAATGAAATTCGATAAATTTAGTCGGTGAGACGAAAAATAATTCAAGTTGATGAAGGCACCAGGCGTGCAAATAACTCTTGATCAGTCGACCTTTATAGACAATTCTAAATAGGTGAACATTTATATAGGTGAAAAACGTGAACATTTAGATATATGCCTAATTTTTAAAGTCGACAAATTAATTCTTATTCGTTATTGCTAAAGTAATCTGAAAATTTTACACCACAATTTTAATCATAAATTTATTTTTCTTACTTTAACAACGCTACAGTTTATATTGTTGTATTTTATTTCTTGGGCAAATTACCGTTTTAATCGGCATTAAATCAAGTTCATGATTGTTCTTGGAATCAAACAAGTTATCAATTTGTATAAATCTCGAGTTCATTTATGAAGTACAGAATTTACTTTATTTAATCTCAAACTTTCCAATCAGTTTCCTTAGTCTTTGATTCAAATAACCGACCAAGTGAGCGTCGGTCCACGTACAATGAAGGGTTCCGTAGCTAACTTTACTAGTCTTGTTTTAGATATACTTAAAACTGCTAGCTATCCTAGTACTTTTGTTAGGTTTTTTGGCAAAGCAGTTTTTCAGCAATACCTAACTCAGAAACTATGTGTATGGTGTTCATGATATATTTTTTTTCACGGTTCCTAAGTTAATTATTGTGTCGTTAGAAGGAATTATTTACGAATATGTTCACTTATTTTTTTCCGGCGTATTTTCCTATAATTTTTTAATTACTAATACTCGTACAGTATGTAGTGAGCGCCCCCTTAAAATATTTTTATAGTAGATAATAGACGAGGCTCCAATGAGATGTTCGTTTGCAAAAATTGTGGACCGCATTCTGACTACTAATTGCTTTTTTTCATACAAAAAAATGATGACATCATAGCTTAGAGAGGGACCTCAAAACTGGTTGGCAATGGCAACATCTGTTGATTGGATGTTTAGGATCTATACAACAGAAATCAGAATGCGGTCAGTAATTTTTGCAAACGTCTCATTGGGGGCGTTTTCGATACTGGTAGATGCCGATCCCTTTTTGCCGTTTTGGCTAAGGAACTCTTAAAACTGGTGAATCAGAGGTATTAAAAATTAAGAGAAATAGGATTAGGTACATATATTTTATGAACTTAATTTGGCAAGATAAATGTGATTTTAAGTAAACTATGGCGAAATGTTACCGTAAGTCAAAACTAAGCGTGCCAAAATGAAGTATTCAAAATGAAATTGAATTCCTAAAGCCGGTCAGGGCCTTTGCGTTCTCGTAATTCGTATTAACAAAATAACAAATAAAATAAATACAAGACCAAAGCTCTTAATTACTTCTTCAGTGTGTAAAAGGTGATTAAAAGACACCGTACTTAAACTTTTAAATAATGTCTAAGTGCCTAATGGGTATATTCCTGTTAAAACCCCTAATTTTAACAGAACCAGCGCTGATATCAATGTAACGAGTTTAGAGGGCGCACATTAAAGCAACTTCATTACGATTTGCTAAATGTCACCCTCGGGTGTCGTTCGACCTAAAACTTGCGTCTATTTATGTAAAAATAAAATATATAAACTAATACCTAATTGTGATTAGGAACTGTAGGCCGGAAAATTTGTCAGGAAATTGAATACCATATTGCTCGTACAGTGATTTTGTTGCGACCTCAAATATAATAGAAAATAGAAGTAGAAGAACAATATGCGTAGGTGTTATTGAACGAAATTAAAATAAACAGACATTGTATGTCTATACCGCTCGATGTTCAGTTTATAAAATTGAGTTTAATTTTTGGTACAAGCTTTTATCAGTCTGTATGTACCTTTATATGCCTACTACATACTTGTTGAGAGGGTTCCAATGAGAACGATGCATTTATCTGGTGTAGTTTACTTAGGAGTTGCTATGGCCCCATCTGTTTCCATCACCAGATCAGCTCGGTACTTACTTAAAATTATTTAAACTGTCCGAGTTTTATCAAATTAGTCCGTTAAAAAAGTGACTTTACTGTAAAAGCAAGAAGGTTCACAATCTAATGGAGTTTTCTAAAAAAGTCGGACATCTTAAATAATTTCATCTATAGGTACCATAATATTCCATTATTTATGTACAAAAAAACTAAGAAAGGGACCTTAATTACCCTACCACCTACTCGTTATCGCCACCCCCATCCACCACTACTTTTAGTATGTTGTTTAGGACATCTTTACCTACAACTGTACCAATATTTGCTTATACCAACACGAATTATTTCCGCCAATTGGCAGTATTTGGTCTTCGTTGGGTGTACTATTTTAATGGAAAAAAGAAGTCAAGAAAAATATACGTGCTGGAGAAATAAATGTTTCGAATTTCGGAATCACGTGTAAAATAAGTATAGACGTACCCAGTTCAAAAACATTTGCTGTTTATAACGAGTACGCGGAAATATACGTAGTTACATATTATTTCTCATATTGAAATCTTACTTTAAGCATTCAAGTAAACAGATTTGGTACGGTTATACAATAGTAAATTAAGGAAACAAGTACAAAACGCGACATCTACAGATACTCACATTAAAATGTTTCTGTATGTAAATGTTTGCTGTATTTATTTTCTGTATTGACATACGTCGAAGATTGATTCTTCTTCGAAGAGCTTCAATTCTTGGAAGGAGTTTGTTTGGTTTAGAATAAGTAATTACTTACCTGTTTTTAGTAATATGACGACGAGTTGATATTAATAGAGCTTTCTAGTAAAATTAAATACCTGCACCAAATGCTTCTGTTTAACCCAACGGTTGACTGTATTCAGATTTTGATGAATTGGTTATTATGAAAAAGCGAATCATGTTAACTTAGATGCTCTGAAAACAATGTTTTGATATTCTATAAATATTAACCCTAAACCAATACATACTGTACCGACTATACATGACGTATGCATGCACCTTATTGCCATATGTAAACTGTTTGTTTGTAACGACACTATTTGAGGGCCAAATACGTAGTACGTAACTATTCAGGATATGAACTAAATATGTAAAACGGAATAATTTGTGGTCATTCGATGTCTGTCTGGGTTTGTCAAAAACTATCAATTGACGGCATTATTCACCACACAGATTTAACCACACACACAACAGTTGTAACAGTAAACTGCATTAGAGAATTTACTTTTACCTGCTGTACTTATGTCTATATAAGTAGATCTAATCCTATGACGTAACGTAATGCGATTGAAATTAAGACCAACTTTAATACTTGTATGTTAATAATCGTGTTAATAATTCGTCTTACCAAATTCATACCAGCACGCACTATAATACCCAATTTACTTTTCTATTTTTTGACCTTTAAGCGACTTCCTGATTTGTCGGTGCGGAGGCAGTACGATATGAGAAAAGTGTCAAATGTCAGAGTCAGCTGTCAGTCGACTCGTTACCATTTTTTACTGCGCCCCTATATTTAAATGAGTGCTTCCTGACTGGCGCGGGATGCGCGGAAGCGGGACGATGCGAAGGCACTACTGGCCCGCTTCTGCGCATAATATTTCTATTGCGCAAATGTAATACTGACAGTATTCCGTCATTGGGAATCTTTAGTAAGTTTATGTCAAAGAAAAAAACGTCTCATATCGATCCCGCCCCGCCAAGTCAGGAAGTCGCCTTAGTCAGTACTTAAGGTCTAAGAATTTTCTATAAAACCGAGCCAAAATTATAGATATAGTATGTACAAGTAGTTATAGACTATGCGTCACAGTCGTCACAGAGCGATCCGTGAATGAAAAAATATAGGTACGCAATTTAACCGGTTTGCATGGCCAATGTATTGCTTATGGAAGTGTGCCTGTGCGTACCTATAGATCGACCATGAAAAAATCCTCGGACAAAACATGGCACTCTTTTCTATTACCTGCTACTACTATAGGAATCGCATAAGGCTATCTTTCTCTATCAAAGCGTGTCAGGCTCTTGGCCGAAATGGATTACAAAAGGGACTCACGTGATAGTGGCTGGTGGGTTAGCGTGCACCAAGCACGGCAGGACCACGTCGCCGCCGCGCCGCACGCTCGCCTCCCATTGCCCGTGGTAAATGGCGCGCGGAGCTGACGCGCCGGTAGAGGCTGAAAACATTTCCACTGCTAAGGCCTGTCCTGTACCTCTAGTATAAGTTTATTCGAAACAAAACACAAACGAATGCGTTTGCGTTTAATCTCATTTTGTAAGGCAACGCGAACAGCGCCTCTGGTGGCTTTACATGGTAACTATTTTTTGCCTTAGAAATTAAGACTAAACGCAAACGTGTTCGATTGTGTTTTGTTTCAATAAAAAATTTATAATATAGGTACCGTACTGAAAGTACTGAAACTAGACTGCAGGTTATTCAAAGACATGTTCGACACAAAAATGTTGCCATGTACGTAGACCTGCTGGACGTGTCTGCTCCTGCCAGAATAGACTCATTCAATTAGTCGCGTATGATCGGAATGCCGGCACTTATAATGTCAGTATTACACCGCTAAAGAGTTGTGTTAAACACTTTCAGTAAGTGTCAGTCAATACTAGCATCCCTTTTCTCATATCTCGTAAGAAAGAGAAAGAGCCTCTAATGTCCTCGTACACTCGAGTGATACGAATGGTTGGACAAATCTCCAAGATCTGGGAATCGTCATGTACTATCTATAGGGAAAAAATTGAACGCTGATGTGAAAGAATGCAGACCGGAGCCGCAGAAGAGCTGCAACATGTGTTCCCAGCTTGCACCAAGCGGATTAAAATAGATCTGTCTCATTCTCTCACGTGGAAAGCTCGCTCCAAGTGGACTAAAATAGATCTGTCTCCTTCACTCACGTGCAACATCGATGCTGATGGGCGTGCTCCGTCGCCGTTCCCCAGTGAGCGAGTCAAGCACTGAGCAGGAGTACTGCGCTCGCGCGTCTTCAGTTCGCACTGAGCGGACCACCAGCTTCCAGCCCTCGTCGACTAATAGCGTTGTACCAGCTGTATAAATAAAGACGTCGTTAGTAAAGAGAATAAATCAAACATGAACTTTATTCTGCAAGTAGGTAATTATAAGTTATAAGTAAGCTTAACACAATATAGGACAGTACTGTGTACTGTTAGGCGACTTCCTGATTTGTCGGTGCGGAGGCGGTACGATATGAGAAAACTGTCAAATGTCAGTGTCAACTGTCAGTCAACTCAGTACCGCTTTTTACTACGCCCCTACATTTAAATGTATGCTTCCTGACTGGCGCGGGATATGATGGCAGTACTGGTCCACTTCTTGGTTCTTGGTTGGACGACCGCTTTAGCTTAGTTGGTAGTGACCCTGCCTACGAAACTGGAGGTCCCGGGTTCGAATCCCGGCCGGGGCATTTATTTGTGTGATGAGCACGAATATTTGTTCTTGGGTCTTGGATGTTTTCTATGTATTTAAGTATCTATTTATCTATATAAGTATGTATATCGTCGCTTAGTACCCATAGTACAAGCTTTGCTTAGTTTGGGACTAGGTTGATTACTGCGCAAACATAATTCTGACAGTATTCCGTCAAGTTGGAATCTTTGCGACGTTAGTAAGTTTACGTCAAAGAAAAAAATGTCACATAGCGATCCCGCCCCGCCAAGTCAGGAAGTCGCCTTAGTAGGATAGTTATATTGAATTGCAAAAACATTTTTTAAATTACTGCATTAAATACAATAAAAGTATTTACGATTCTAAATTTAAGTTTTTATTTATTTCTATATATACAACAACATACATAGTACAAGCTTTGCTTAGTTTGGGACTAGGTTGATTTGTGTAAGAATGTCCACAAATATTTATATTTTATTTATTTATATTTATATATGAGGAAAACGTACTGGGATAACGCTAGGAGGATGGATGGATATATGAGGAAAACGTTTCATATTGAAATCGAAATTAGATCTTGCCTTCGAGCTACTTCCTAAAAATTATTTAGGGTAAATACGAGTATGGTCCATTAATTATAAGTCTTTGCGAATTAAGCTCATCAGTAAATTTAGTTGAATACCAGTGTAATGTAAAGTGAATTATTTAAACGCAAACTGATAATAAATGTACGTTTTGGTAATTGAAAGTTTGAAGAAGAGTTGAAAGCTTTGCTGGAACATTATTACAGTTTGTGCCAACCTAATGGTTATAAGCTAATTAGTTAGTCTACAGCAAAAGATCGTTTTAAGTGATTTCTTGCACAACAGCTAACGTAATAAAGTTAAATATCAAATGACACCAATACAACTTGTAATGGGACAAAAAATATTTAACGGTAGTTGTTAAGATAATCTCTGTTTACGGAAGACTTTAAGCTTCAAGGAGGCTGGGCTTAGGTTGCGATTCAATAGTTCGTAATACGACTTGTGACCATTCGAAATGGTGGTATTGTTACACTATTAATTTAATTGCTTACAGTTTTAAGGCTCTTTGGCCTTAGACCACCGTACTGACTATACCACCGGGTATAAGACTAGCTACATATGTATACTTACAGAGATGCTCAGTGGCGGGCAATACGATGTCATCTCGGTACCAGGCTGCGACGTTGGCATGCTCACGCAGGGCGGCCGAAGCGGTACAGCTGAGCAGCGCTGGCCCCCCCGCTTCTGCTGGCGTGGCAGTCACACGCGCTTCCCACTCTTGCCACACCACTGTGGAAGAAACTTTATGTCAAAACCGATTAACATTGGAGAGAACTTTCTTTACATTGGGGGGCTGCGGGCTACCAATGTAAGATGAATACGATCAAACCCTGCAATGTAATGAAAATTTACTGAAAATTGCACGCAAATTTTTGCTAGTCTAGAGATGCTTTGGGATATAGTGAAGTATTTGGCATATTCGAGCAGGTAGCTGCTTGGTTACAAATAAGTCTATTATTTTCTAAAGCTTGTAGATGTTTGAAAGGGGGGTTGGTAATGTGTGTTTAACCATGTAACTAAATTGTTATTGTCTCTGTATGACACTTCCAAAACCAAGTCCAAACTTCCAACAACCAAACTTACGCTACCAAACCAAACTTATGCTATTTCTATTAAGTCAATGCACCTGTAGTGTAATTACCTCGGTGTAGTATCATAACATAACAATGTATCATTCTCAGGAAGAAGGGACTTCAATGCGCTTATCTTTTATGCCATTATATCACGTTGCGAATCTTCGAATTTGTATTTAATAACTCACAAAAAGTTAATTTTTCCTATAATATTGAATAAAAATATATCAATCTTTACGAATTGTCTAAGGAGATTACACATTTTCTTCCCGTAAACAAAAATAAACCAAATTATCCAAAGTAACGCGTATAGTAAAGTTAGTACCTATGTGAGTAAGTAGTAATATAAAGCTGCAGTTGTGAGGTGCATACATCGAACTACAACAAATCTCTGTCATATTTTTCTTCGTAACACATCGTTATCAAAATACAGACAATATAAATGATGTCAATATTCCATTACAAAAACATGATGAAAAGCAGAACTGTATTCAGTAACACATTGAGCACCCGGTGTTGTTTTAGGTTTAACCCCAGATCAAATGGAAAAGTGAAATTCCAAGAGGCCGTATTATTTTTATAACTGTTGTTGATGGAAATTAGACTCAAGAGTGAAGCAAACAAGGTACACTATTTTAAGTAACAAAAGGGACAGGTAGTTATGAAAATTCACTCAATGGAAAAGATTTCAGAAGAATCACTTTGTGTGAACGGGGCGTTGTAAAAATATATCTACCTACTCTTACTAGTTTTTGGGCTCGGGTTTAGGGAAAACAATCATTTTGCTTTTATAAGGCTATAGGGTTTCAAAGGAAGTATTTGTTATTTCGGGACCGTAACATTTATAAGTCATTAGTGAGGCAATAAAAGTTAATACACATTTTATCTCATTATTACCTGAATCTATATCAAGAGGGGATGTGATTTCAACCCATTATAGTACTAAAATTGGTCCAACGGTGTACTCATTTCAAGAGTACGTTAATAATGAGGAAGGTAAGGTTATTAAATAAATAAGTTAAATAATAAATTCTAGGACGGATGAAATAAGGCACATTTGGGTTTTAAGATATGGGAAATCATAGCTAACAGCTACTCTCCCGTTCCCAAGCTTTCTTTCCGAACTAGGGAACGCGTTCATAATCACTCGAGCAATAGGCGACTTCCTGACTTGGCTGTGCGGGAACGATATGTAACATTTTCTTCTTTGACGTAAACTTACTGACGTCGCAAAGATTCCCACTTGACAGAATACCTGTCAGTATTATATTTCCGCAGTAGTAATATCATGCGCAGAAGCGGAGCAGTACCGCCTTCGCATCGTCCCGCTACCGCGCATCCCGCGCCAGTCAGGAAGCACTCATTTAAATGTAGGGGCGCAGTAAAAACTGGCACTGAGTCGACTGACAGCTGACACTGACATTTGACACTTTACTCGTATCGTACTGCCTCCGCACCGACAAATCAGGAAGTCGCCTTAATTACACTACAAGTTGGGAGTCGCTCACTGCAAAGAACTTATACCTATTGATGTGTTTTACGTTACAATAATTTAAATTAATTCCGAAGCACTTAAATTGGTTGCATTATGGTATTTATTCGCGTATGTTTTAATGTCATAATTTTCTTTTTTTAATTTTCTTGTTTTAGTATCATTGTTTTCGTGTTGTCAAATCAAAGTTGAAATCAAATAAATAGTTATTTAGGTTCATTTTCCAGGCTTTCTGTTATTAAATGGAATCGGAATAGAAATAAATTATCAAATGAAATAATTATAAGGTAAAAGTACTAGTGATCGACGCTGCACTAGTATTCGACATGGACACTTTATATCAAAGTCATATAGGTTAAATTCGAACAACGAAGATTTTCCTTTATTCTAATTTAAGCATTGTCACTTTGACATAAAGGGCCCATGTCGAATATACTAGTGCAGCGAGCAATAGTACTTTTACCTCAATCTACCATTTCGTGTGTAGGTATGTAAAGTGTTAAATGAAATGTACAGAAATGTCCAGTTAAGGTTAGGATCAAAGAAAATATAAACACTACGTTCGTTCTAGTTAGGATCGATGTAATTTTCTATAAGCTAATTATAAACACTAGGTAGTTGTTAACTAGAGTCTGGCTACTGCAAGTTGAGACTAGAAAAAGGCGGCAAATTTAAAAAATCTACGTGTTGCAACACTGTGTATTAGAGACTTCGTAACAGATGCGATCGACAGTCACTTTTGTTTTGTCCTGTTTTCCAATGTTCCGTCTTAGCGCCACTGTAGTGTAAATTTTGGTCTCTGTCAGTTAGTAACTGTCAAGTTTGACATAATATTGCTGTCAATAATATATAGTATTCAAAGATTTGATAGTATTATTGCCCCGATTCAATTGAAAAAGTAGAACTGAATATTTTGGATCTTAACTTGGCTAAAAGCGAGAAGATTTGCAAACACAAGTCAGAACTTTTTTTAAGGGTATGTCCCCACTATGCGATATTTATCGGTATCGGAACTGACGCCGATACCGCAAGGAGGCAGATCTGCGTTATTCTTTGTTTTTGATTTATTATTTAAGTCTAGTCTAATCTAGTATCAAGGACAAAATATAACAAGGTTTAAAAATAAAGTAAGCTCATAAAAGGCGGCAGCTTGCTATTTAAATTGTGTTAAAGTGGGCGCCTATATTTTAATTATTTGATTTATTTTCTGTTGTTGTTGTTTTAAGGTACTCGGAAGGGGGATTTAATTAGCTGAAGGTACGCTTTTCTTTCCTTACTAATGTTGTTCGTACTTTGTTTGTCAATTTACATTAGAATTTCTGCGTACCTATTTGTTTTAAAAATGTTTTACGAATATTTTTAGGGTTCCGTACCCAAAGGGTAAAACGGGACCCTATTACTAAGACTCCGCTGTCCGTCTGTCCGTCTGTCCGTTTGTCCGTCGGTCACCGGGCTGTATCTCACGAACCGTGATAGTTACACAGTTGTAATATTCACAGATGATGTATTTCTGTTGCCGCTATAATAACAAATACTTAAAAAAACAGAATATAATAAATATTAAAGGGGGGTCCAATACAACAACAGACATGCTTTTTTGCCGTTTTTATAAATAATGGTATGGACGTGCACGAGTCCGATTCGCACTTGGCCGGTTTTTATTTGTGACATGTTTTTAATACCTACTCAAATTTAAAATACACCAATTTTAAGAACATTATAAGAACAAACTTAGTTATGCTTTTATTTTAATTCAGCGATATGATACTAGAGATATATTCTTTTCTATGCATTTATCGTCTACTATGGAACCGATTCACTAAATTGAGCATGACAATAATATCAAAATGATATTCTCAGCTATACCTATAGTCATTTAATAAAACTAGTCCATAGGCAAAAGCAGTATGGTCCAATTTTATTTATGGCAGACAAATTAATGATGGGTAATGGGTGGACTATATATTGGGTAAATTATCTTGGGTGCGTAAATATCGTAAAACGGTTCTATTTGTATTATTTATGGAGGCGAATATTGTCAAAAATTAAATAAAAATGTATTTTGGTATATCTTCTAAATTAATCTAGTAAAGGGGTCATTGTCAGATTTAGGCGCGCGTCTTTTCGGTGAACATTTCAAAAGTAAAGGGCTACAAAGCTTAATTTTCGATTGATCTGATGATCCGAATAATCTGTCATTCCGTGTCTATAAATCCATGTAATAAAAACGTAAATTCCGACAATGAACCAAAGAAAATTTAATATCTATCTTGTTTTAGTTATTTTACTTGTCAATCTGTCAATTTTCTTTCCTTGTCAGCTGTTAATAAGTACCTAACCCTTTTTAACAGTTTGTTAAAAATTTTAGCTGATCACGCTGTGCTTTATAAGGTACCTAAATGCCCTACTGTTTGACACTGTAATACCCGATAGGAGACACTCTTGGGTAATCAATAAAGACGGTAGAATATTATTATGACATAATTATTACAATTAAAAATATTAAGTATAGGGTCTATGTCGAGTACTGGGACGTTTACCTTCAATAGACTGTAATCAATTATCTTTGCCGAGTTATGCCTACGGATTTCTACACTTACCTAATTATTAACTTACGTAATAACAATAAAACTTTATGAACTAAGTTTATATTAAACTATAAAATAAGTTTTCATAATTGAAAACGCCAGATGTCAGTATTTCGAACAAACTCGTTACTCGTCGTAAAATTTTTTCTGTTCGTCCTGTGACGTTCATTCCAGCAATTAAATGTGAGTCGTATAACAGATAGACAAATTACAGTGTTAGTTTACATAATAAGATACATTACATTACCATTTCTTAATTTTTAATAAATATAATCCCATCAACGATTTATCTAATCATAAAATCAATATTATTATTTACATTCTGGATCAGGAAAAATAAACTTAAAACTGCTTTTATACCTCATTTTCTCCAACCTGAATAAATATGCATCATAGTTATTTTAAATGCTATATGATTAAAAATCAAAAAGTGACAAAACTGTTCCTAGCCAAAATAAAGCTGACAAGAATTTTTACTTATTTTATAATTGAACTATGTATTTTCATTTTCCTGTTGGAATTATTTATGCATGTTGATAAACCACGAAGAAATACTCGTAAGCACATGAACGAGCTGAATTATCATCATCATCATCATTGGCCTGTGACATCTATAAAAGATGATTTAAGCAGCATCCATTAAATTGCGACACTTGCGTACATGGCTAGTAAGGTCAATACGAGAGCGGCAGGCACGTCCGCATATATGGCAGGGAAATATCATGCTCGTCGCTGTCACAGGTGCAGCAGCGCGCAGGTGTCTCAGCTCTCGTTTATGGGACAAGAGATCGAACCATGCGCTATGATGTAGCACCACGCCTTCACCCAGTGCCTTCCTCCAAATCTCACGGTCTGCAGTATACTTCTCCCATACTTAGCGATGACCCATGGAAACATGGACGCGAGAGCAGTCGTAATTTTGATTTACTCAGTCTCATCATCTCTCACCTCATCTCATCACCAGTAATCAAATGTGATTGGAATTAAACTATTTATAACTTATATATTTAGTTCAGTTTATGAACGGAATTTATTGCTGAAAGTATTTCATAATATAAATAGCCTGCATATATTACCGATACGTGAAACACTTGTAATGTCGTCAACCAATTGGTTAACCTAAAAAATGGCATGCTTTCACTTAGAATACTTGATAATAGTTAGTAATTCGTGTTACCTCTAGCTTGTCTAAAATTATATCTTTATTTTTAACGACATAAAGGTTACAAATATTCCGTTAAAACAGAATCAATCAAATACGATAGACCCAATCTCATCTCACTCAGCGCACTTCTACAAACTTCCAACAAGAATTTCTATAAAAACTTTATCGCTCCATATTATACCCGCCGCGGGTTTACAAGTCTCCACGTAAGCTAATCAGATTTTATTTAGCATAACAAAGTTCCCGGCTTCGTCGCCTCGGGCGGCTAGTTATCGCCGGATGCCCCCAGGAGACAAGATGGCGAAGCTTCCGATATTGACATTCACGAGAAAAGAATATGTATACTCTACCGCCTAGCTAGCTGTAAAGGCTGTAACAGTGTTGAAGTTAAATGACTCATATGCCTTTTTCACATTGATAACTTTCGGATAGAGTTTAAGGCGCAAAATCTTGGAAAAAAATGTTGGATACTTACCTACGAGGTCGTGTTTTGTTTGCTTTTTCCGATATAAGCGACACATAGGGGCAGCCTGATAGAAAAAACTTGCAACACTTTTGTTTAAGCCTGTCTATGTATTATATCCTTCTTTTTCACTGCAAAAAAGTTACTAATATTCCTTTAAAACTGAATCAATCAATACGCTAGACCCAATCTCATCTCACTCAGGGCACTTCTACAAACTTCCAACAAGAATCTTAACGAAATTGGTTAATGACTTTTTTGATATGATGCTATTAAAACCAGTTTGTTAGAGATGATGTATCTGTTTTGGACCAACTACAAATAGAAAACAACAAAAAAGTAAATATGAAAGAAACTAAGAAAGACTTGGTGGTAAGAAAAATCATGGTAGAAGTATATTTATTTTTTATCTTAAAGTTATGATTCTAATGTATTAAGTTTTACGTTGTTATCTAAAATAATTGTACGGTAAAAAATGGTATTTGATTAATATATAAATAAATATCTATTTATGTATTTAAAATATGCGTCAAATATTAATAGTTTTAACACTACTTACGAAAATTTGAATTCAAGTAGAACTATATTATTTATTTATGTAATGTAGAAACACTATAAAAAACATCCTCCATAGCATCAAACTTATTATTGTAAAAATGCATAATACATTATTAGATCTAGTTCACTCAGCGCCCGGACATAGCAGAAAATTAACTTAATCCAGCCATAACGTAAACGATCAATATTTAGCTATAAATAGTGCTGGGTACTAAATATGGCTGCCGCTGACCAACTTAACCAGAACCTAAGCAGCATTGCATTTTTATTCGGTTTATTTAGCGATTGAAGACTGCAACGTTGCAAACGTTGTAGTGTTGTGTTCCTGGAGGTGAGCAAAGTTGCGAGAGCTCCCGAGGATGCACTGTGTTGAGAGATAAGGACCGTCCTAAATGTATCCCTTCTGCTGTTAACACAGTGAATCCTCAAATTTTATATACGGTCAACATATTTAGTGCACGTAACTGTGGAGTTGCGGTCTCCATTTACAGAGTTTAAGATACTACATATTTTAACATTTGTCAAACTGTCACAAACTATTCACAATAGGGATGTTGACACTAAATAAGAAAATCAATGAATCCGTATTATCTCCAAAAAGGATCAAATTGTCAATGAAATAGCGAAAAAAGTAATTCAAAAGAATAAATAATTACATAATTATAAGTATTCAAAGTTTTAGGAGGGGGCATTTTCTGTCCCTTTTCCGCAAAACGCACCTGTGTATTGAACGATCGTCATTTACTATGGCGCTCGAGGTCAGTGACGTCACTGACCTGTAGCGCTTTCTCTCTCAAACTAAAAACATTGTAACGGTTGTAGTTTCGTTATTTTTTGAGATATTTGAATAGGATTTTCACTATTTGGCATAATTTTATGTATTCTTTCGTATGGAGTAATAATAAATTTTGAGTCAACATGCCTAAGCCCTGAAATTAATGAAGTCAAACAAATAGCTTCTCATTTTGACTCGAACGTGACCCAACTAGGGTCGTTCAAGTGTAATTCATAACTTGGAATGAATTTTGCGTGAGCAGGAATTTCCCGTAAATACCGTTGGTAGGCACAGTTAGCAGGCAGCAGTTGTTACATTTAACATTAGTTTGTATAATATAAAATCTATCAGGTAACTATCAATGAATTGTTCAATTTTATTAATAAAGTGGTAACTATGTGGTAATAGAAACGCTATTCTAATACTTTTTATGTACCTAGGCAATGTTAACCTCTTATCCTAAACAAAAAGTAAATTAATTCAAAGTCTTGTTTAGCCATAAACTGTCTTTATTAAACACGAAAATACTTTATATTTATTAGCGATTATCGGCTTATCATAGATATACGAACACGCTAATCTGTATTTGCGTTTTTCTCGAAACTACGTTGGGTGGCATGCAGTTAGGCGGTTTTTGCAGCCAAGGGACGATGTGTTGTTTTGTTTCTGGTGGTGAGTAAGATTGCCAGAGTTCCCAAGGACGCGCTGAGAGTCAGCCACCTGCATTTATTCTTGTCAATAAAAGTAATTCTCAAGCTAAAAAAACTGGGCCAAGTGCGTGTTGGATTTTTAAAGGTCTATCCAAAAATATAATATATACCATACCATCGAAATTTTATTTTCATCCGTAATATGTACGGAGTGCCTCCACTAAACGTCCTATTTCACATCACTTTTATGTAGCGGTTCATAGAATACATCTTTCTACCATATTTCATAATTGTAGTGGGTAATACTTATAGTCGTCGAGTAAATCGGCTGTGACATACGGACGGACAGACATACTTGACGAATCTATAAGGGTTCCATTTTAGCCATTCTGGCTACGGAACCCTAAAACTGGTGGTCTGTACGAGTGTAATTGCTTTGGCGTGGCAAGCGTCCATGTCCATAGACTATGGTGGTTACCCTCAAGTAAAAGTAAGACTTGATTACCGCCATTGTTGGATGTAAAACTGCCTGAAAAATTCAACATTCAACTCTTTAGCTACTCTAAACTGTGTTAGTCTCTTCTAGCTCGTGTGTAAACAAGGTTTACCCAAACAAAACAGGCGAAAGTGATTTTCTTTGTTGGTAGATACCATAGCATAGGCTATACGAGACGAAGGACACGAAATGCCTTTATACCGGGTAAATCCAGAGTTTCCCTTGAGAAACGTAAAAAAATCCACGCGCTTACATAGGCTAGTGAATCTAGTGATGCAACTAAGGGGATCACTTGTTGCGATTGCCACGAGGTTTACATGGTATATTGTAAAGCTGGTCCTTACCTACGGTTTTTGAACACATTAAGGCGACTTCCTGATTTGTCGGTGCGGAAGCAGTACGATATGAGAAAAGTATTTAATGTCAGTGTCAGCTGTCAGTCGACGCAATACCATTTTTTACTACGCCCCTACATTTAAATGAGTGCTTCCTGACTGGCGCGGGATGCGCGGTAGCGGGACGATGCCAAGGCGGTACTGCTTCGCTTCTGCGCATGATGTTACTACTGCGCAAACGTAATACTGACAGTATTATATCAAGTGGGAATCTTTGCGACGTCAGTAAGTTTACGTCAAAGAAGAAAATGTCACATATCGATCCCGCCCCGCCAAGTCATGAAGTCGCCTAAGGGGATATTGCCACGAGGAATGTAAATTCACTAAACTTATTACTAGGTTTACATGGTATATTGTAAAGCTGGTGCTTACACTCCTTACCTACGGTTTTTAAACACATTAATAGTACATTACTGCAGAGACCAGTAAGTAAGCCATCCTGGACGAGTATGAGTTAGCCGGCCGAGCCGAAGGCGAGGTCCGGCTATAATACGAGGCCAGGATGGCACTTATGGTCGAGGCATGTATAGTGCTTTTCTCAAAAATAAAACAAGTTGTATAAATAGCGGTAAAAATCATATTTTTCGCCAATTCCACCTCCGTGAGGTCGGACTAGCTTTTGTTTGTGCGAGCGCGGGCGCTCCCCGCCCCCGCCCCCCGCCCCGCCGCACACCCCGCTGCTGCTGCGGGTGCTGGCAGGGAGGCGCCCGCGCCCGCAGCAGCAGCTGAACTTATGATATGTAATAGGATTTACATACTTACTTCCTGGACAGTAGGTGTTACTTCCTGGACACTTCTGGCAACTGTCCAGGATGACCCACTTTCGGATATTATCTTCACAGATGTTATGAGAACATTACACACTATTTTTGAGAAAAGAGGATTTACTATATGGGTGTAGATGAAGATTGTAACGCTAGCCAGACTGGTGGTTGGGTCATAAAGAGATTTAGGTTCGCGTCTTTCCTGTGGACATATTAAAAGTTAAGGGCTACAAAGCTTAATTTTAGATTGAACTAGTAACCCGCATCAACAGTGTCTCCGTTTCTATTAATCCAAGTGACAAAAGCATAACTTACATGCACTATTGACCACAGAAGGGACGACTTTTGTTTTTTCAAGTCTTTATGACCCGGTTACGTAATGTTTTCGAGCCAAATGTCAGTTCCCATTCTATAAATCACAGTTAGATCTAAGTCAATCTAAGTACTTAGCCTAGCTGTTCTTTACTCTCCGTCAATTAGTCCGTATCCGTATAGTTAGCACTGTACTAGTAAATTAGGTATAATACTACCTACTAGACTTTACTAAATATTCCCTATGTGCAATGCTTTCATTTAACGTAGATAGTAATAATTATACTGTGTACTCATTGCTAAATCAATAGCCAGAGTTTACTTAATATCGGATACCGTAAAGCAATACACCTATCCATTGCACTGACAATGTAGGTATTTCCGTTTAACGCAAACAGTCATATGTTATCCATTCTTTTATTGAGATACGACTTTTGGAATAAACAGTACGGTGGCTCGAGTAATTCAATAGTGGTCGAAATAAACTCCATATTGTTAATTAAAGCATTTATTCTATCAAACATGTAAATTTAATAATCCAATTATTGCAACAGTAC
Organism: Cenopis cana; assembly: GCA_951800055.1. NCBI lineage: Eukaryota > Metazoa > Arthropoda > Insecta > Lepidoptera > Tortricidae > Cenopis > Cenopis cana. Next base: position 13,844,514 of record OX637476.1, on the reverse strand, counting down.
CTGACCTAAATGGGTATTTAAATAACCGTAAACGTACCGCTGTTGTGGTGTAAGTTCTCAATTCAATTAGTATAATATTTCGTAACAACATGGTACCCAGTTAAATATTAAATATTGCATTTGTTAAGACTAATAGAGCGGTTAGCAATTTTATACTTAGAAATTTGTAAACCACACCCGTTTTACCAACTGTACTTAAATAAACACACGAAACAATGAAACGATGAAAAGAGGTAAAAATCGAGATAAAATGTAGCTTCGGGTAATCTCCCCTTTCAAAGCTATAAAAATCGTAATCTTTCCCCTTCCATAGTAGACATCTCTTAGTTTTTATACTGAAAGAGATAGCAGTTGATTAATGATGTCCTCTCTGATTACGGTTTTGCGTTCAAGGGCAGAATGAAAAATGAGCTTTAATCTGTAGACAATATGGCGCTGACAGGCTATTATTCTGAGTAGCTTGCTGTTGAAAATTGAAATTCATTAGTATTACTGATGACATACTTGAGTGACTTAAAGCTAATATGCTTAAACATGATTTCATGGCAATTTTAAAGAAAAACGTTACCTTGCATATTTCAAAAATAAGATCAAGTACTTAAATTATAAAAGAAATCGGTTATAAATAGATTTGCGGGGATAGAATTCTGAAAAACTTCTTCTTTTCTATTCATTTACAGTTGTTACACAAACATAACAACATTTTCATAGGTCGGTATTTTTCATAGGTAGGTATCTAACCTAGAACTTTTATTTATCGTATTTCTCTTTCCAAACTTAACATCCACGTTTTTCTCTTCTTTCAGTTTATTCTTCTTTTACTTAAAAAGAGTAGTTAACTCTTGTCGGCTGAGCAATCGCCAGTCGTTTCTATTCTCTGCTATCTCCTTCATCTAAGCTACATAAATGGTTTGATGCAGGTAATCATCCAAATTGTTCCCGTTTTGCTCACTCTTGAAATCCTCAGAAACATGAAACATAAAATAAACTGTTAAGTTGTTCGACATACCCATCCAAGACATTTATTTTCTAAGTCTTAACGTAGCAATTTGTTAATAAATGTAATATTTAACTTCAGTTCTAAGTTTTTGATAGGTACCATACTCAAGTACAAAGAAAATGTTTGATATTTTTTTCTTTTTAACGTTTACTGAAATTATTACAATCTGACACCCTTTGTTTATGGGTAATGACTAATGATGTCCATTATTAGCATATTATTTTTTAACGTTCACAAGTATTTTGTTCATATACGGGGTAAAAAGTATATCACCCTCGTAATTAATGGGAAACACAGGTATTTTTTATTGTATTTTGAGAAAACTTTTCCTTGTACATAACATTAATCATCGTCACCAGCTTTTTTACGTCTCACTACTGGACCTTTTCTCAAGGGAAATAGTCCTATAGTCCCCATGCCGACCCAAAGTGGGACGTTAACTTCCTAATCTTCCTATACATAAGTACCTACATACCTACAACTTTGCATGTCTTCTATTTGTGGGAAAGAAAACATTATGACATGAGAAAATGCAGTACGCTTCCGGCGCTAACTAGTGCACTATATTATCTCGTCCATAATTGAATCTCCCGCCCTTTAATCTATTCCAATTAGCTCAGGAAGCCGAGTTGACGAGAGTGCAGCAATCGTGAAATGCGGTAAATCGGTCTCAGACATGTCCCAACATGACTTTGACTGAACTGTAAGACTCGTTTAAATATTTGGTTGATAAAATTAAGATAGAACGTTAAGTTTAATCATGGACCAAAGAAAATGTCTATTATTCTTACAGCTACAGTATTACTGACACGGTGTGTGGCCAGCCTAACCAATTAATGTTGTATTGAGTTCACCACTTAAAAAGGAACTTTATTAGTGTATTTGTATAGAGATGATTAATTTAGAAAATATCCATCAATCAAACTATTGGAATTGTATAAAACTTTTTTTAATATCTGCCTTGAGAGTATTGGCGCCATTTTCGAGAATTAAAAAAAATGGCGCGACTTAGAGTTAGTCTGTGGTGAACTGTCATGGAGATTATTATTGGTTATGTATGTCTTGTATTATCTTTAATAACTAAGAAAGCAATGATAAAGTAATTAACTGATAACTGAATTAAATACTGTAACAAGAAACGAACATGGCATTTTATTGAAGAATTGAGGGAGTTGTTTTTCAGTACATAGCTACAGACTTTTTGACAAAGCTGCGTTCGGCGCTTGAGGTTACAAAATTGGATTATTTATTGGGCCAACATCATAAACAAGTCTGCAAAAAAATCTGAACTACTGGATGTGACGCAAAGTACCCCGTACTTTCAAGCGACAAGGTTACTGGATTACGGGTACAGTCAAGGGCACCAATGTGTATACACTTTTTTACCTTATTCCATTGAAATAAAGTCCAAAAATGTATACATATTTATGCCCTCGACTGTACCTTCCTAAATTCTCACTCTCACGCGTTTATATACGATTATATTAAGACTTAGTTGTAATAAGGGTATGGGTAGAGACTAATTTGAACATGATTGGTCTCAACTCTGTAAACTTGTTTCTGCTGTTGAATAAATTTCATTTTATTTTCATTTATATATACTTCTAATAGTCGGGTGATATTTAGTCAAGTACTATGTACATTAATATATCAATATTATGCAATAACTAGACGTCCAAACGCTTACATGCTCATGTGCACAAATTAGACTATTTAAGTGGAGTGGTAATGAAATTAACAACGATGGCCCGCTTTTAAGGCAGGTTGTACTAACTTACGATTACTGAGCGATCAACGATAAAATAATATGGCGCTGGCAGCTGTCATCCCATAACACTGACACTTTTCATACAATAGTACATTACTTACCAAGGGCGATAAAACAAAGAATGTCTCAGATCGCAGGTATTTTACGCCCGACCCGAAGGCAAGGGCGATAAATATGCGATTTGAGGCTTTCTTTATAATCGCCCGTGGTAAGTACAAAATTTTATGACACCCCCTGGCCAGGAAGTTGGTTTTTTCGCGCGCGGAGCGTGCGATAATGGCCACTTTATGGCCAGGTGTGAAGTAAATAGATTTAACGATGACCGCTAAACATTATAGTTTGATGTCATGTAAATAAATTTATAATTAAAGTAGCTAAATAAATAACTAATAGCAAATAAATAACATTCTACTAAAACCGAGAAAGCTTCTGCAGGTTGATAGTAATGTAATGAGTTCTATCTATGACCAAATAGTATTGATATATAGATCTATAGTGGCGCCATCTACAATAAGCTTTTTATTACGAAGGAACGTGACTGTATAATCTGTACAAATAATTAGTAAACATTAGCATTTTTCTTGATTTATATCCGACCACGGTATTACTCCATCGTTGGCGCATATTAGAGACTCTAGAAATGCACAGACGAAGCAATTGGGTGAGGTCCTAAAAGCGTGCCTTGATTTTGCTCCAGGCGGGTGTTAAATTGACGGAAAGGAAGTGCAACGCTTCTTGTGATGCAATACCAGTTAATTTACCTAGTATATGGGTCAATCAAACTTTATATACGGACTAGCTTTTGAACGCGAAATCATCCGCGTGGAACTCGTTATCGCCTTAGAGAAGTAATTGCTACGAAATTATTAACAGGGGATGTCCTCTCCCAAATTTTAAGAGTGTGAGTCATTCTCTTACGTCTCCTTTGCCTTTATAAAATGTTATGAGGAAACGCCAGGAGTTTGGTATAGGCTCACCAATAATCAGCTTATTATACCGCTCATATAAGAGGATATCCTCTTCTTTTAGCATTTTCCAAACTTCTACAGCAATTTCGTCTGTTACAAAAAATCATATATAATTTCTGATCATTTATTTCCATATATGCTGTATTTTTCGTTCATGCCATTGCCCGTTTTATTTTTACATTACTACGAAAATATAGGAATAAAATGTCACGATAGAAAACTTCTCGGGCATGTCTGCGAGTGGCGGGCTCCTCGGCTATTTTCCTCTGCAGATAACTATTTGGAAACGTGAAAATAGTATTTGGAGTAGCAGAACTTTTAAAATACGATGTAAGGCTTTGTTTTCGTTATAAGATTCATGTTGAAATGTGATTTCAATATAGTCAATGCATGATTTCGTAACTTTTTTTTTTCCTTTGCTTGCCTGCTTGACAATGGGTGTTGTCAATTGTCATATATATTCTGACTTTTGAAAATTTATGTTCAGGATGCCTGTAGGTATTATTGATATTTGGACATTATATCACATTTTATTACATCGACATTGTTTATATTGTTATTTAAATTGTTATATTACTTACCTATACAAATTTATAATAGTATTTCTTTTGCATGAAATCATTTTATATGTGTAAATCATCGATGTTGTTATTCAAATAAACGATCCATGGTATTTTAATTCACACTGTAAAAAATATTAACATTTTATGAAAAGAGCACGATGTGCGCGTGGAGACGTTAACTCAGCGTGCGTGTAAGCAAACCACATCGACGTCAAATTGGAATCGACTGCCTGTGTGTTCCAAGTAATTTCCTATCTCGAACACCCAAAACCTTTAAAAGCTGATGTAATAAGAAAACTACGGTCTCATTTCTATTTGCGCGTTTATCTGTAATCAAAAAGAAAGCCTTGTGGATCAATGATTCAGTTTTATTTGTACAATCGCGAGAAATGTTGCGCTGGATTCTAGCCGAAAAAAAAAAAGATTAATTAGAAACGATAGTAACCATTGAAAAACTCTGTTATATAGGTAGATATCTGGAATGAACTCGACACTTAAAATTCCTATTTACGTCCCTAGTGAATAAATATGAAACGAATTTATTATTTTAACCATGTGTATATTATTACAGTTTACGCCACAATCGATGAGTTAGCCAAGCAACATCTGTTTGCAGGTTTGCATTAAGTCACAAAAGGACTATAGCTTATAGATATCAATTATTGAATTAAGTTTAATACAGTATTGATTATGGTATAAGTTAGTTAATTGTTGTTGTTATCGTTAAATTAATCAGTACAATTCACTTATTCAATAAAATTGAATTTCTTATTGCATCTTTAATTTGCCTAAAAACAAGACCACAATGGTCCTAGGTACCATAACAAGATTAATAAGATAATGATGAAGAAATAAGTTAATTACACCCGAGTGGTCTGTTTCAAATTCACAAAAACAAAAGAAAAATACACCCCAGCGGCTTTAAACATCAACCTAAAAACAGAAAACAAATTCGAGCAGTTGACAAAAAAACAAATTAACTTTAAAATGGGTCGCCCACCGTGCATTTGCATTTTGTTCAGTGCGCCGGGAAGTTTTAAAATGTTACCCCGAACGTTCTCATTTTTAGTAGGTATAAAAAAATCATATTAGATTTAAGGCGAATCTAGAATGAAATAATTCATCACAGAACTGAGTCAGGGGAATGCCTAATGTCTTTGCCACAAATGATATACGACCACGACTCTTTGATAGAGAATGATTTATTAAACTAGGTCTTACGGCTTTTGTAATAAGAGCTAAGTATTACCTACATTAAGGGAATTAAGGCTTTGAAAAAGAATTGCAAATGCTGCCCGGCCAGTGGTTATGAACTGTTGGCATTAGGTTACATTTGAATGAAGCGTGATTATAGTCGGAGCTACTTTCCGGTTTCGGTTTCCACCTGGGATAAAATAGATACTAATTTTTAATAGTAGTTTATGCAACTGGTACATAATGAGAGGCATTAAAACACGAGTGTGTTTTATGAAACGAGCGGAAGGCGAGTTTTATAATAAGACCACACGAGTGTTTTAATGCCTAATTATGTACAGTTGCATACATTACTTTATTTACACACATATTATAACTACTCTAAGATGGGTTCAGAAACCGTAGTAAATAAATACAATATTTGTATTAATACAACCTTTTTTACACGGTTGCGGAAATATCGAATACAGAACTGGCAACCGATACCTGACCTAATCTTCCACCTCCCTCGACCACTATCGAAGTAAGCTCATTAGTGTTGAAAGCAAGCAAACAGTTATTTCACCATAAGATATAGCGCCATTACAACCCTCGTAATGTTGTTAAGATTTGTTCGGGCTTTAGGCCCGCTTGGTTAATTCACGACGTGGGTCACTTTCAAAATTCACACAAGAGGGTACAATTCTAGTATGAGTTTTGGATGTTTACCGCTACAGTTAAGTATGATAATGTGAACTGTATCGCTATATTTAATTTGATTTCAATTTCAAACTGACAGATGTCAGAATGAATATTTCGCAATTTAGAAATTATTCCACAAAAATAAATACATGTAACCGGTTATATAAGGGTAACTTTCATTCATAATAAATAATGTACTTTAACGATTACAGAATAATCACGTCGGATGTGCACCCATTGACGTTAGTTTTTGGAACTTAATTATCTCATCGAATATACCTAGTCTGTATGAAGATCTGGGTTGAAGAAGAGCCTCCGTGTCATTGTATACGCGAGTCTTGTGTCACAGTCAAGTGTGTGTAAGCGCGACGATCATCAGTGTGGATGATCAGATGAGATTGCAAGGAATTGCTGGTTTATGAATTATGATATCGATTAGGTAAATCGCTTTTCCCCATTTTTATCAATATTAACCAAAGAGATACCTAAGTAAAATACATCCAAAAATACTTTTAAAAAGTTGCAACTTTTAAAAATTCAGTTCCACCCCCATTGAACCCCCATATTGCGAATGTCCCGGTCTAACACGTGTGAATTTGCAATTAACCATCCCGCTCTCTACGGAAGCTCTGCGCGTAATTTTCGTAAATATTTAGCGCATTTATTGATTTTTGGAATACTCACTTATGAAAAATCTATCCGGTTATTCTGTTAGAACCATGATTTACAGAGACATTTCCTTGCAAAATGAGGCATAATTTTAATTTTTTGAGACTTCACTTAATACGACTCATTCGGTGCGCCGCCGTATGCAATAGACAGCCGTGTGACTTAGTTTTGAGGCCCCGCCTTCGACTCATAGGGTATTTGACACATGTTAAAATTTATAACACAGTGTCACTTTTTGGATAGTTAGCCATCAAAATATCACAATAAATCGTAAATTATAAAATTTTCCCAAAATCAGAAAAAGATACGAATCATCAAAAACTCAGAAAATTATGTAATTTTTTTTTACCGTCCAAAATTCAAATAAAAGGTATCAATAGAATGCTTATGTAAAAATAAAAAAATAAAATTGTACGGCAACTATGTACCTAAACGCATTATTTTACGACTAAAACAGCAAAATACTAATTTTCCCATACAACGGTTGGTCGAATGCTGTGCAAGTGACGTCATTTGCCAGGACCAATTTGTAGGAGCCTTTTTGAGGGCCGCTAGCGTTGAGCTAGGTTTGTCCCTAATTTTAGCCCTTTATTGTGCTCTAATTGTTGTTGGTCCCATATAGACATTTGATCGTCTCTAAAAACTGGTTCGATTGGCATTATAAATTTTTTTTAGTCAAATAGCGTATTTTAGGTGTTGTCATTTTGCGACGCTAGTTGTGCATCTATGATTTTATCGTTCGCTGCCTATAATATACAGGTGTAGGCATAGGTATGTAGGTTCACAAAAGCATAGGAATAGCAGAATAATCTTCAAAAATAAATAATGTACTAGTAAGTTGGGGGCAGAATGAAAATATTCAGTTTTCAGAGGCATATGTAGGTTACTCGGAGTAAGATGTGGAAATAAAAATTGCATTATGCCAGTGGAAGGCTATTTGAGTCAGGGAGCGAACATTACAAATTTAGTCATTTACAAATCTAGTATACTCAGCGCAATTTATTCAACCCAAGCCTAAGCACTAGGTGACCCCAAATCACTGCACCGGCCGGACGTTTAAATGGAATGTCTAATGTAGTTGTCCGGGCTAAATTATTGGTGCCCGGACTAATGGCCGGCCTGTCCCGCGATACCGCTTGATTTATACACACCCCGATGTTTTCCTGCTCGATCCGAGCGTTTTATCTCGCGGTACACTGAGTAAATGGTCACCATTTGACACCTCACTTGTGACCATAGTTGTGGAAACCTTTAAAAACACTCAAAAGCGAATAAAAATCGCATTGTATGGAAATCTGATACTAATGGTACCCGTTTTTGTGTTCTTCTGTGCAATTCATCTTTACGTACATTTACCTACAATGTAAGTTATGTAAGTAGTTGGTCACCGTGTGGTACTTACTCTTGCGCTGTTAGGATTTATATCTCGCCTAAAGGGGCAATTACACTTCGTCGTTCACCTAATGCGGTCGCCGAATTAATTTTAAACTACTTAGGCCACCGAACGTCGTCTTTACACTAGTCTGTTCGCCTACTACGGCGACTTGGCAGCTGTCATGCAGTTGTCGATCGCCGAATGCGGCCGACTAACGTGTTCTGTTACACTTCGTCGTTCGCCGCATGCAGCATGCGGCGAACGATGAAGCGTAATTGCCGCTTTAAGGAGTATATATAGCTACATACTTAACTAGAACTATATAGAGTCATCTGTTTCACCTTCACAAACTTATCACCAAGTTTCTTTTCAATAAGGTTGCGTTTTAGTTCACTGAGACCTGATACCAATGACATCAGACACATTTGACTCGGACGTCACATTTTATAATTTTCTCTATTAGCTGTATTTCACGATTAAGCACCGCAAACCTAAGCCAGAGGATGGAATAGAATAAATCACATTACTCGTCGTTTGACAGTTGCTAAATCAATGTATGTAGCTCAGCCATCCGAGTTTCGGCAGATCAAATAATTCTACTCGTCTATTGCGGGTAATGGACAGTCAGCAGCAATGAGTTGCTACGCGGGCGAGGTGTTCAAAATGATCTTCACACGCTCTTATTCCCGTATAATAAAGATGTGTGAAGATCATTGTGAGCACCTCGCCGGCGTAGCAACCATTGCTGCTGACTGGACAAAATTGTTTACATACTGCTGGCTGTTGGCCTATGTCAGATTGAAGCTACTATTAGGATTAGCTTGATAATACTTTATATTCTCATGATGTTTTAATTAAAAGCTGTTAAAATTCGTTTGTTTTTTTCCACAAAGTCCAATTATTATAAGGGCCGATTATGGAATCCCCAAACAAAAGAATCTGTCAGATAAATTAAGATCTGTCTTTTTATTTGAAATGACTTCTGAAAAAGTCTGCCACAATTTTAACCGACGGATAATTCAGCCTGGGGATTGAAAAATCAGCCCTTTGTTTACAAAATAGGAATTTGTCTGCATTTTATGCTTCTTATGTTGGGCACTGACGTTGGATTAACTTCATTGATCGTCCGTTTTATCCCCTATACTAATTGATAGCACAATAATTCTGCAACTTATATGATAAGTGTACTGTATTGTGTCATCAACAATGCCACTTTGAACAGTTTGAAATAAATGTTTAACTCTGAGTGGGAATTGTTTTAGGGTATAGACTATACCTACTTTAAGATATATTTTTTGTGTGTTCCTTTCATTTAATCGATGTCTGATTCGTGATCAGGAATGTGCGTGGGATCGATAGTCCTGGGGTACTACAACTCTTCACCGCCCTAGTTAGAATCAAACTTGAGACAGCTTCTATAATTTGAAACCCGCGTGAATCTTCTTACACCTTGCTGTTAGAGAAAATCCATAAAACTTTTTTACGGGTTTTGTATAAAAAAAATATGGATAGGTATTATCTGTTTTCATTGATTTTCTTTTTCAACGTCATTTTCATATTCATTGATTTTCATTAATTTGACCAATCAAAATACTTCACCTATTAAATCCACCAATCACAGAACAGTAATTTGACCGATAAAAAAACATTTGGTAAAAATATCAACCAATCAGAATACAGCTGTACTAAAATCGACCAATCAGGAAAGAAGTTTTTCAGTTCTCTAAAGATTAAGCGGTGTCTGTGGTCAAAGCAATTGCGCCTCTTAAAAGAAAAAAAAGCGCATGTTGCACCTCTTTGTTTAATATAGCAAAAGAAAGGGAGGCGAATACGCAAAGCGAATACGCATAGCGAGGCATGGTCCTGGCCTTAGAAAAAATAACATGCTGACAAAGTAGACATACGCCCCGCCAAGAGATAAATTATTCATTTAATGTGGATAATTAGTGTTTATGTGTTTTCTCGCAATCGAAGTGAAAAGTAGAGTGTATAACTCGGACCTAAAAGCCATATTACCACTCGAACAATTTTCCCTCACTACGTTCGGGAAAATAACCATCTCGTGGTAATATGGCTTACTTTAGACCCTTGTCAAAATATCTACTATTATTAATTGTGGTTCAAAAGAATGAAGGGAGCTATTTTATTTCATTTATTTACTAACAAACTTACATTTACAGTTAAACCATACATATGCAAGTTGTTGGTTATACTTACAATTAAGGACTTATGATCAACACAGTGCTTATCAACCTTGTTCAATAATGGTGGGATTGGAGTTTTACTCCAGATAGCGTGCTGCTGTAGCCAGGTACCTCGGTTCCTTCTGCGGGAACATGTCCAAAGTGGGGTTATATAGAATATTAGTTATAGTATTCAGTGCCACATATAAGGGATTTTATTACGGCTATTACTAGTAAATTGTAAATTGACATGTAAAAGTGCCCTTGTGGCCTATTTGCAGAATAAATGTTTGAATTTTGAATTATAAGGGGCTAAATTTCTTACAACAAAATATCGGAACGTCCCTGTCACCTTCATGTTCGTACTTAACGGAAAATGATTTTGCATTTGCGAACACAGTCACGAGTTATATTAATGATAATGAGTATTGACAGGTATTGTACGAAAGCGTATGTTTAAAATATCTAGAAAAGCAGCGTATTTAAGTAACGGATAATTTCATTTTAATACCAATGAATAATAAAGTTCATCGACAAAACGTCATTCGGCTGCCCTAAACTGAATTCAAGTATCTCAATTTTTTTCGATTTTCGTTTTTTTGCATACTTTGAAAAAGCTTTGCATATAATAGTATCAAACATTTTCTTCTAGGCCTCTTATTTTCCAAGTTATTGATAATTTTAAAATTCAAGTATCTTTTTTTGGCCTCCATTTCTTCGCTGGAATCAAGCAACTTGCCGATGTTAACGCTAAAAGCAAGCAATCTAGTTAAATTTATATCGTTATTTTCTATGACAGAAGACACAATCTTGTAGGTATATTTATTTGTTTTTCGATTATGTATGGTATCCCTACAAGCTTCGAGCGATTTGCTTCTTCTTGTCTGGAAGCCGTCCTCCCTCGGGGGTGGCAACACCAGCGCGCGACTAGCGCCACACGCCGGAAACGGATGTACAAGATGACATGCACAATGTCAAATCAGTACGCTATAATTCGTTACTTAGAGCGGCTGCGCAAGCATCAATTTTCTCGCTATTAATCGTGTGTGCGTTGTGGACCTTTCTCCTTGGAAGATACGTTTACTAGTGACCTGTGGACCCCTGTGTACGTCATATTCAGCTGAACACTACCCCTGAACCTGTAAGCCTAGCCCTCGGGACCCAAGGCGGTGGATGGACAGTTAGCGGTAAGTCGTTTGATGCTAAGGGAATATCGTACACTTGTTTTTATATAGAAAATTATTCACAAAATCTTAGCAGAAAACATTTTTTGACATTTCTGATTAAACCAAAGATAAAAATTATAAACAAAAATTACTACAAAACTAACTCAAATGACATGACACAAATTTTCAATGTTTTTTTGTCTATTAAGCGATGAAAATAAACAAAAAACGTTTTTTCGCTCTTCTGTAAAATTTGCCAAAACTGAGATACTTGAATTTGGCTTAAGGCAGCCGCAATTCAGTTCTGTGCCATGTATTGTGCGTTATGTATGTTCAATTATTTACATAATTATAACAAAAGTCCATGTTAATTATTAAAAGCCGTTTGTTTTATTAAGTGATAAATTAATGTGTACAAACGAGCAAGGTGTTTCAATATTTACAATTGAGTTTAAATATTAATGTCCATTGTCCGTCAAAGGGAGATTCTGGGCCGGTTAACGAAAATTTAAAATTAATGCTTCATTTTCGACTGTGAGAGTAAATATGTGAAAATTAATATAAACTTATCATTATAGTATACATTTACACAATTAAATATAAATTGGTTATTGGTATTCCTGGTTCCTGGTTGTATTGTAAGGGTGGTGGGGCCGCTATCGCACACACTGCAAGATTTGTAAGGCGTAAGTCTTAGAGCGACGATCTTTACCTTTACGTACGTAAGTTTTTTTAAACCCCACGAGCCGGAGTTTGAATCCACGACCTCCAGGTAGAAAGTCGTGTAGGTTTCTTACTGCTTGACATACAGAGGTTTCATTAAATGATTTTTTTAAATACTATTAGTATCGCTCCATCAAATCAGAAATTCGTCAACTCATGTTTGTGTTGTGTTCTATATATTTTTTGTCATATTAATTCGCCGAACGACATTCGGATCAACAACATGTCCAAGTTAGCGTCGAACAGATATTACATACGAACGCTGGATTGTTGTAATAGACTCGAAGAACTTCGCTCGATTTGCTCAACCGTTGAATCAACCAGTTTTTTTTAATAGCTACTTTACAATTTACATGCTTTCACATCCCTTAAAACGTCAAACATGACATAATTTGTAAATAAAAAAGGAAGAAAGAAAAGAAAGACTGCTGTCACAATATACATATTCTTTATTTTTAGGCAACAAAGACTCGTAGAGATAAATACCTCATAGCTGACAGACATACAAAAAATATAACTTAAAAAGTAGCACAAATCAACACACTACAACTGCGACCTTTTTTTGAACCTGGCCGTAGCTTTATTGGCTGGGCTCAATATAGGGATAGGAATGCACGGTTGGAGAGTGGCCTGGGGAAAATCCAGGGGAACCTCCGACACGACCATGTGGGCGGGCAATTGCGATGTGATACGCAACTTCATGGTGTCAGGTAACCGACCGCGAAAACGCCGGAACTTGAAGGACTCCCTTCAGCCTAAATTCTTCCTTGGTGAAAGTTGATAGATATTCTGTTGGAATTCTCACCACAAAGGAATTAAAATTGACGTTTTGGCGAAAGTCCAACCTCACGATCCTCAGTACCCAGACCCACAATACCCAAGCTATGTTTATTTATCGTATAGAAATTATTTCGAACCGTGAGATTTTCGAGAAGACAGAACGGTTGCCAGTTTTTGTTGCACATTTAGCACCACCCAGGGATCAGAGGCCTTCGGGCGGCTTGAGAACTTCTAACAGTCAAGTTGCTGAAGTTGCCCACTCACTTGACAAAGAGGTGTCGAAGTTGCACCACGTCCGTATATTAGGGTGTGTACCCACCGCTACCCCAAGCTATGTTAAAAGCACAATAGAAGTGAACTTACTAGGTACCTTTCAGTAATCGATACCCGAACACATCAATTTATCGGTATCGGTATATCTTGGCATATATCATGGGCTGCGTAGCGTACAGTCGATGTTGTTTGACAAAATGAGATATTGTCCGTATCCGATGGCGCATCGATCAGTGGTTGCTTTCATTAATCTCCTTAAAGCGATTACCGAGTTATGTCCATTTGTTTTGTGCCGGCAATATTTTGAGAACATAATTACCGAGGATTATTATGATAGTGGAGGCCAAAAATTTTAGTCATGCTAACTCAAGCAAGTAATTTAATTTTCTATGTAAGTAATTCCTTTTTCAACATTATTTTCCATTTGGTTCTTTAGCGGCCACTTACCAGCTACTACGTAAAATTTTTCGCCTTTATCCATCCAAGTATTATTCGGTTTTGAAAAACAGCATAAAGTCATGTATCATCATCAGCCTATCATATAAATGTTGGTAACAGACAACTCTTTGGAAATGTCCTGCTCTAACACGCGTGAGTTTGCAATTAACCATCCCGCTCTCTACGGAAGCTCTTCGCTAGTTTTCGTAAATATTTTATCAAAGCAAACCCTGCGAATTTGTCTATAACTATTTAGGATGTTTAATTGAGTACAAAAATTAAATGTAAAATATCAGTAATATAGCCGTAATATTGAAAAAACATTCCAGGAAAAAGGGGGTAGCTTTGCGATTTTTTCTATCGAGTGAAATTCATCAGGTCATGTAACTGAGTGCGATTTCGACTAGACAAGATCCTTTTGTAACACATATTTTTTTGAGAATATAAGAAACTATATTCTATGTCACAGATGGTTTTACTCGAAAGTGGTAATACCCAGCCTTAAAAAGTTACGCTCACCCTGCAGACTATATAATATATATACCTACCACATAAGTATCTAGCATAAACGTCACTCACAAAACTGTCACTCCGTACGAGCATTTGTCTTTCCTCATGGCTGGACAAAAACAAAAACGTAGTCTACATGCAGGACCCCAGTGTCTTTATGAACAAACAACTTGCATTAAAATAAAAGACCGCGAAATACCGGGAACTCGGTTCCGGATACACTTTTATGCCGTTCGGAGTCGAGATCTTTGGTCCGTGGGGTCCCAGCGCAAAAAGGGTTACCGACACCACTGGTGACCGACGAGGTGGCAGCTTCCTCGCGAAACGCATTAGCATTGCAATCCAGTGAGGAAATGCTACCAGCATCCTCGGCACCATGCCGCGGGCGCCCAATAATTATTTAGATATTTTTTAGGCTTATTTAATTTTTTCATTTTAGTTTAGTTTTATTAAGGATTTATTTTTAATTTTAGATGTAATTTATTTACCTAACCTATATAAGTACTTTTTTGGATAAATGTTTTTAAAACTTGTATGTTATTTTTAATTCTAAATATGTTTGTGAAGTAAACAAAAAGTGTTGTGTGTGTGACAAATTATCACACACACAACACCTATAAGAACAACAATTACCTTTAAGAAATTCGCCATCGGAATAACTGACTTTAAACATTAGAGCCGAATTTGAGTAGGTAGCTTTGCCCAGATTAATATCTTAGAAGCCTTTCAAATCATAATAAGGAATAATCCCAGTGGAAATCTTTACCTATACTATTTCATATTTCAAAGTTGCTTGATGTTTATTTGATAAAACGTATTGGAATTAAATATTCAAAATGCTTCATCGTTTTTCATAAATATTTGTTTTATCGCGCAAGGGTCGTACGTGTATCATATTAATTATGCCGAAAGTTGCAAATCAATCTGAAGGAATACTTGTAAAATTCTCAGGAACTAATGGTTTTTTATCCAGTTCAGATGTATATAGCACGTTTACTTTTGATGAATATCTTGTTTAATTTAGAATGGAATACCTTTCAGTGTGTCACGATCATTAGTTTGCATGACGGAATAGAAATTCAGCCAAGGTAAGTCAAAAATGCTTATGTTTAGTTTAAAACGCCCTGTTACACCCTTGTGCTACTGAGCATGGCTAAATATGCCTGCCTGCAGCAGAATTTGACCCGCTATTATTTCGAATGATTATGCTAACGATTGTTATTTGGACGTGACATCGATGAAGAAGTCAATCTGACTTCTTATTTTGCAATTTCATTTGATATCAATGTATTTCACTCACTTATTCTGTTAGAGTCATGGTAAGAAAATAGCTGCAAATTAAAAAGAAATGCGTGTTGCGATACTGCTTATAATGTTACAAAAAAAAATTATAATTTGGTAATAAAAAATTTCGCACTAGGTACATATTAGCTCAGTCTCAGTACATACTATCCGATATAATAAAATGACCAAAAAGATTCATGATATTTTATGTCACACCTGGCCATAAAGCGGCAATTACCGCACGCTCCGCGCGCGGAAAAACGCGCTTCTAGCCAAGTCTGGCCAGGGGGTGACATAAAATTGTGTACTTACCACGGGCGGTTATAAAGAAACCCTCAGATCGCATTTTTATCGCCCTTGCCTTCGGCTCGGGCGTCAAATACTTGCGGTCTGAGATATTGTTTGTTTTACCGCCCTTGTTACGTAATGTACTATTATTATTATGAGTCTGATATGGAAGTAACAATTGAAGGCAGAATAATGTTCTATTTATGTTGCGATATGCTCCTCTTTTTGAGCCGTAAGCACAAAACAATGTTTATCTACACACATATCATAAATCCTCTAATATGCGTTACGAAACCGTAGATAATGACTCTCTTTTCAACATTCAATGTATTAATGTCAATTTTCTTATCTGTGGCTAAGGCTACAGCAGTAATATAATTTTCATTATAATTTCCTATTTAATGTTATAATATTAAACGTCATACAAATCTGTCAAAATTTAAATGTCAAAGTGGATATGTCCCTATTCTAGTATCACTGAAAATTCAAATTCAGTCGATGCAAAATGTCAGCTCGATGTTTTTTTAATATATATCGCACGAAATTTGACCTAGAACGGCATGATAATCAGAATAGGGACTCTTTACTTTTAAAAATAACATGCAGGTATCGGTTGCCAGTCCTGATTTCGACATTTCCGCAACCGTGCAAAAAAGGTTGTATTAATACAATTATTGTATTTATTTACTTCGGTTTCTGAACCCATCTTAGAGTACTTATAATATGTGTGTAGATAAAGTAATGTATGCCAACTGTATATAATTAGGCATTAAAATACTCGTGTGACCTTATTATGAAACTCGCCTTCGGCTCGTTTCATAAAACACACTCGTGTTTTGAGGCCCTTCATTATGTACCAGTTGCACAAACTACTATTGTCACCATTGATATGACAAATTAGTTATGTTTGACGTGGAAATTATAGTCGTTATTTAAAATGTTTTAAATTAAAAAAGCAAGGAGACCATTATATGGACATTTCGCAATTTGGCAAAAAACAAGGTCTTGCTTAAAATGAAAAGAAATTATTCCGAAAAGAATACATTTTTACTGTATTTCATAAAAAAATATTGAATATAATAAGACATACAAATCGTGTCTGTGCGTACGGTAGGTTACTTTCATCCATATGAAAACCACACACAGAGGGTGCTAATAAAAAAAAAAGTCGACTGTGAGTTCCAACAAACCAACGCTATTTTTGTAGCTCAATAATTTAAATACAACAATAAAGCCTAGACCAAATAAATCCCTAAGGCCAAAGTTTTGCTACAGGGCTAAAGTAACCCGAATTTACGGCGGAAAACTCCTGCGCGAGCATGACTCATGGCCGCTTTTCTAGCACAATTAAAAACTGTACCCTTACCTACCGCTAAAGAAAGTACTAGGTATAATCACATGGACAAGTATATTACAATATACATACAAAACGTAGTAATACCTATTAGGTATGCGAAAAAGGTTTCGCACGAAACGAGCACGTGAAACACATTAATTGATGTACCTGTCGATACGCGAAATATCAAGTCAAGTTGACCTCCTGACTGGGCACGATAATAAGTGTGGTATAGGGCAATATCAGTTCTGTTAGCCGCGAACCGATGCGGATTGTCATCTAGTGCAATGAAATACCTAGCTCACAAGTGCCGAAGAATACCAACTTTATATTCAACATTATTGATTTAGTTGGTTTCATATCAACAACGGTTTAAAAAATCTACAATCCTCTTTTGACATTGGAAATGTCTTTCCGTTCGCTCCAGTAGGCACCGATTTCACGAAAAAGTGCGATCCCTTATATCTCGGAGAGTTGTGAAGATATGAAATAAAAAAAACTGAAAAACATAGAACACTATATTACAAAATATGTAACTTAAGTTGTGATTAAACTTGGAAGCAGCGAATCCTGCTGTCGTCTGCCGATTCCGGAGAGCTGTTTACTTTTAAACGCATTTTTTCGATGTACCAGTTAATATAGGCTGCCTAAAACGCCTACCTATTTGCCAGACTTGTGGCGTGTATTGCCAGCGTGTGTTTTGTTTTCCACTTAGTGAGATTCTATGATCATCTCTGATATAACTATATGCCTACCAGAGATATGCTAAGAGCAGCGAAGCAATAGTCTTTTATTGCATCTTTATATTAACTATGTTATGATAAAATTAGGCATAGGAAAATATGTCTAACTTCCGATATATACAATCCTTACATTCAGATGGCCAGAAGACATCTATGAGTAGTTGTAATCATTTTGACATAGTACAAACTGACGACAACATTTAAAATTTTCAAGTTGGTCATTTTATATCCTAGATTCGTAAGTGAATTTTATGACGTAATTTTTATGAATTACCAACGTTTGACAGCATTGCTCCTTAACAGTCGTATGAATGACGTCACCCTTCAAATTAAATGTCTGTCAAATTAATTAGACCAGTTTGACAGGACTGGCTTCCCACGAGCACAAAGTACCTTTCTATATATAATGCCCACGAGGCGGCTTGACCCAATTACGATTTGCCGAAAACACCATAGGCATAAATAGATGTGAATCAATAACCAAAAAAAAACCATCAGTGATTTTTTTAATTTGCGAAATTATATGTGTCGAATTGTTATAATTATAAAACGAAATTCAGAGTGACACCAATCATTTTTATTTTTATTTTCAATGCGTTCTCTTAGTAGGGGAGACCAGGGATGAACGTAACAATTTTCGATTTTTTCGTAATATCTCACACAACTTTTAGAATATCAAGATTCTAATCAAAACAAATGATAGATTAGTCTTTCAGCTATCTTTAGCCATCACCTTAAATGCAACTGATATAAGAGATGTTGAGAAAATACAGCCAAAAAAAAAGTGGAATCTGTTACAACCATCCCTAGGGGTAGGGCTGGTTGTAACAGTGTCAGGGGAAGGTTGTAACAATGCAAATAAATACAAAGTAACTTTCATAATCAACATTATTATTTATCAGAACACAACATAAACATTCTTCGGACAGGACAGAATCCCAAAAACTCTGGGATGAACCCATTAGCCGAATAGTCCACGAACACCTGCTAGACACGTGTGCCTCGGCCCAAGACGAAGCCCGCCTTCTAGCAGTCTCTGAACGGGAGTCCGGGTATTGGCTCTAATTATGCTCTCCGATCAGCACATTCCGCCACCTTTTTAGACAATCAATTTTTTTAGATTGGCTGTTCGCAATCCGCGTTTAGGTTGCAATATTGTAGAGCTCCATCGCTGCTGCTGAGGTGAACTGTCTGGGTCTTCACGGACTTTCATGCGCGAAGAGCGCTGGCCGCCTTTTCCGCCACGCCTGCCTGAATGATACGTTCCGTCCGGTTCTGTCTGGTCAGTGTCAAGTACCTGCTAACCTCGAACCCAGTGGACTGGCTCGCGGCAACGGTAAGAGACCCGACGGCCAGACTTTAGTGCCCTGGGAGGTTGGCAGACCCTTAGTGTGGGACGTGGGATGCCACATGTGTAGATGCTCTGGCGGCGTCCCACCTCCGTACTACATCGCTTCGGGCAGGCGGGGCCGCTGCTACAGCCGAGACCGTTAAGCGCCGCAAATACAAATGTCTCGGTGATAATTTCGTATTTGTGTCGTTTGCGGTTGAAACGGTAGGTCAATGGGGTCCAGGAGCTCACAAATCCTACCAGCAAATTAAAAAAAAAACCAGCACCACTGGTGACTGGAGGGCTGGCGTGTTCCTCGGCCAACGTGTAGGCATTGCGGTGCAACGAGGTAACGTAGGCAGCCTTCTGGAAACCATTCCCAGGAGCGGTGATTTTGGGGGATATTGGTTTTATAAGTAGTGGTTTGCATAGTTTTGAATATTAATTTATATTTAGGCTATTTTTTAAGTTCATGTAGGTACTGTTTTAATGATTTAATATGTATTTGTAATTAATAAATACCATCGGGATGAAAGTAACAAGTCGTTACTTTCATCCCGATCTGTAAATTTTCCCGAATATGACAGAAACGTGCTTATAACCTGCAAAAGCTGTTATAAATGCATAATTCCGAATGCCGAAACAGAAAATTGAATAGTTGTGCTATTTTATTCACACATAACATACAAGTTAAAACATTACATAATTAAAATAATCACAAATGAAAATAACGGTCAAATCTTACTTTATGCGTGATTTTTCGGCACCAACTCATTACGACCACAACCTGGCGGCACAGCGCCGTGAGCGTGAGGGAAGGGGGGGTTCAAAATGGCACATTTCGGTGAAGCAGCCGTCAGTGTAGCCAACATAATTCGTTCAAAAACTCATTTGTTACGTTCACCCCGTGTTACTTTCATACCTGGTCTCCCCTACAATTGTACTAATTTTACATACTCATACTCAATCAACTAACATTTTTATGTATATCTTTCTACTTGTCTTGTATTTCATCTAAACTATACACTACAGGTTAAACTGTCTGGTGACTTGGATTGAAAAATAAACTGTAGAATATTAGCCTGGGTCGGGCTGTCTGCGCCGAAAAAGCATGCATTATTAATGATGCCAGCCGTCAAAAATAACGTGCTTATAATATTTTAATGTCACAATTTTTTTTACTGCATACATTGTTTTTCAAATATTTGTTAAATTTAAATCGAAATCATCAAAAAGTTACCAATTAAATGAGTCTGTATTGAAGTTTATTATTACTTCATTTCGCACATACCAGCCGCGGCCACCAATAGCAAAAGTTAGTTTTGCTTTGCCTAAAAGTGTATGTAATATAGATTAAACAAATATAATATAATATAAGGCTTACATACTATAACATGACTATAACGTATTTAAATTACGCTTTCTTGGTATTTCCTTATTTTATCGCCATACGTAACACGACCCGACACTCCCGACAGATTTCAACCAACTATTCTAGTACCTATTTGGACACAAAAAAGTTATGCAAACATTGCTAGATGAAGCCTAATTTCTAAAATCTACAAGTTGAAAAATCTCAATTTTATTTTATTTTATTTTATTTTATTTTATAACAATAACATTTATACCTTGACAGCAGAGCCAAAGTGGTACAAACTTAAATACTACTAATAGACAAATACATGAAAAACTTATGCTGTTGTGCTCGCAGGCATCTCACGTTCCGCTACCTTCTTGCACTCTATCATCAGTCGACCAATCGGACTTGCGAATAGATCACACTGTGGGTGCGCTTCGAGCACGGAGTTGAGAAACGCGAGCGCGCGCGAGACCGGAGTGTGCGTGTGCGACCGCGTGCGCGCCGCCGGCACCGCCAGCAAGGGGTGCCTTCGGACGCGAGTGTACGAACACGGCGCAAAAAGACGCACGAAAGCTTCGACAAGACCTGCACAGTCGATCCTGCTTCTGACTATGTCGATGGTAAATTTAGCCAGGGAGAGTAACCTACGCAATTGTAAGGAGTCGTAGCCTAGGTGCCCCTGTAAAAATAAGGTAGGGTACATATATGGGTAATAAGAATGTATTCTCTTGTACAGTGTTCTTAGAAAGATCTTCTGAATCTGTTCCAACATGAGAGAGTATTTTTTCTCATGTGGACTCCAAACCACTGCATTCGTCTCGAGAAGACTGCGGACGAGCGCCGCATACAATACGCGGGTAGCGTGGATGGTCAGCGGTGCAGAATTCCGCAGGACGAAGCCTAGCCTCCCCGACGCTGCCTTGGTCACGCCTTGGATGTGATCATGGAATGTGAGTCCCGGATCAAAAAGCACACCCAAATCTCGCACCTGTCCTGAACGAGATATTGGATCACCACCAATAGTGTACTGAATCTCGAAGGGGGAATCGGACCTCGTGAATGACAGCATTTCGCATTTACTGGCATTGAAATGAAGTTTATTACGGAGACTCCAACGATAAACTGCATCAATGTCCCTCTGCAACTCCCTGCCATCATTCCGGTTCCGAATAGGCTTAACCAGCTTCACATCATCAGCGAAAAGCAACACTATGGAATCGCACACTTCATCAGACAGGTCATTTATGAGCAGCACGAAAAGAAATGGTCCTAGGTTAGATCCTTGGCTAACACCGGAGCGAGTGTGATAACATTCTGAAACATAGGGACCATACTTTACGTACTGCTCACGGTTAGAGAGGTAGCTCGCAAATAGCCTTAGAAGTCTGGGTGTAAACCCCATGGCGCCCAGCTTTAAGAGAAGAATATCGTTGTCGACACGATCGAAGGCTTTCTGGAAGTCTAGGTAAATAACGTCTACCTGAGCGTTCCTATCTAACTCATGAGACAACACCCGTGTTAGAGTAAGCAAATTAGTGGCTACGGATCTCTTTGGTAAGAATGCATGCTGTGCGCTGGTGATGTGAGGCAGGCATTGGGGCAGCAGTTTACCATGCATAGCCGACTCAAATACCTTAGCTAAGGCGCTAAGAATTGCAATTGGCCGATAATTCTCAACTTTAACCTTCGACCCCTTTTTGGAAATTGGTGTCACCCTGGATTTTTTCCAAAGAGTAGGATAGATGCCAGTTTGGAGAATAAGATTAAAGAGAAAAGTAATCGGAGCCACCAGGTCATCGACACACGCCTTGAGCACAAACGCCGGTACACCATCGGGTCCAGGTGCCGCCCCAGCTTTTAATTTCCTGGTCGCCAGTCTAACATCACTCGTACTGAACTGTCTGATGTCGACACGTCGGGCGTCAGCTGGGGGACTCATACTGGCTATCTGTGGGTTCAAAGTTGGTTCGTCTGGTAACACGCCTTAATAATGTGACGTAACCACACACACGCAACGCGGAAGCGGTAATAGAAAACTAATAACCTGCCAGCCGCCATAATTTTGAGTACAAATAAGTTTATGTTAAAAATTTTGCAACACTAAGGAGTTTTCATTATTAATTAATTCTGTTATAACACTCGTAATGTAGCTATGACTGCTGGTTTTAATCACGAATAGTAATCAAAAGTTATCAATTTATCATTATTAGCTTGTTGCTTTAATTTTACTTCTGTTTTCTACCAAAGAGTCGGCAAGTGTATAAACTTCTTCTGGTCAATAACGTAGGTAGGTACTGGCCGTAAGTCAGTTTTAAAACGTCACTAACGTCGTCGTTCGTAAAGTGTGTAGTTTGCTTTTCCACACAGATACAAGATACAGCACAGAGTGCGTTACTAAGGATTTGTTCACAAGGAAGTACCATCGTTAGGTAATTGTTTTTTTTTTGTTCCAGAAAATTAATTAAGTTAATATTGAGTATTGGACCCATGTTGATATATATAAGTAACATTATTTACTCGTCATATCATCAGAAGTCCGTGGTTAAAATCTGTCGGTCGTCGGTTTCAAGTTTTATTACAAGTTTAATTTCAGGCGCTTACCTAGGTAAGCGCCTGAAATTAAACTTGTAACTAGTTACCACTCTTCCATACAAACTTCCACCCCCTTAAAAATGTTTTCCGGTATAGAAAATATCCTATATATGTCCTTTCCCGGGACTCAAACTATATCCATACCAAATTTCATCTAAATCGGTGAAGAGGTAACAGAACGACAAATAGACAGACACACTTTTGCATTAATATGGATCGTTGCTCAGGTAACATAGGTCGTTCCACAGCCATACCCAATAGCTATTACTATCTCGATGACGTTACAGTCCGCTCGTGGGCAGTTACCGCGGCGCTAATGAACGCTACGCCACAATTTATTGTTTGCCTTAGGCTATTCCGAGTTTTCACTATAATTGGCCAGATGGTTTCGTACGAGAGATATTTGCTCAGATCAGTTCATAAAATTATATTGTACGGTCGCCATCAAATTGTATGTACCAACAGGAGGCTTGACAAAAAATCTTCTTTATATTTATGAGCGCCTTGTTCACTCCGATACATGTGGTGGCGAGTGTACAACATACTAAAACATTTTGTGTTGTTATCATAGTTCCTTGGAATCCAAATAATTTAACCACGTATTCACCATGTTTAGAAAATAAAATGTCACAATGAAGGAAGCCGAATTCAGGCCAAGTTTGTTTTGTATGTATTTTATTTCTTGTCTCTACTAATACAAATAGATACCAATAACAAACGTTATTGAATAAGCAATATTTTATATATTTATAGTTATGTGTGACAAAAAACACTTCATTAACCTAGGACTTAGGTCCATATAACATGTTTCACTTCATACGACTTCAAAGGCACTGGTTAAATCTTTATAGCACGAAGCATTTTTATTTTTGCATTGCGGTCCTTTCAAATTAAATATATTTCACAGGATGTTATCTTTCGGTGCTGTTCGATTCAAACAGCCATTTTCCTGACCCTCATTCTCATTATACATCAAAACTATTTCAAAATATATCTTTTAAATATTTCAACGTGAACAAGAATGAATACATAGACGAGGGTCTGACGTGACTATTTGGGAGAGAATGTTTACTTATTATATTTGTAACGCGCATTCAACATTATATTTAGATAAAAGATCTTGCTGCGGACACCAGACATGACAGTTTCTACATACACAAAGAGGGTATTACCTACATTTATATATTTCAAAACTTCTTTACGTAAATTCCTACATGATGAGAGTAAAACCACTGTTAAGAGACGCAATGACAACATTTCAAAATTTATAATGATGCCTAAGTCGAAAACCATTGCGGTAAATATGCTACCTGAACGTAATAAAATAGTTTTAGATTTTTTTCTTCGCTAGATTTGAAGAAAATCGCCAAAATGTATAAAACGGAAGGGTGACGTCATTCATACGACTGTTAAGGAGCAATGCCTGTCAAACGTTGGTACTTGCTCAGTAATAATAACAAGGATAATACTCACACTATGACGAGATTTAAAATGGAAAAAGGATAATACTCATAAAAAAAGGTAAATATTTTTTTCACACCACCTGCTCGTCAATGCCCAATTATATATCATGCAAACCTTACCGAAAGCAAATCATTATAACCCTTGGCTTAGGCCGGGTAGTAATATCGTACTGAATCTCATTATAACCCGCCGGGTAATAATGTGATTTCACTTTTCATAGTTCTTATAGTTCTGTCATTAAAGTCTAATGTCGTGAAGTCCACTAAGCGGCGAGGAGGCGGCATACCAGCTCCGTGTTTTGTTTGGAACGTCGTGTTCGAAACAACAGACTGCGTCGTCGGCCGCCGCCTGTAGCGCGTCAAGCGCGTGGTTTTAGTACTGAATATTTGTAGAATTACATTTTGGAGATTTCTTATACATTATTCTCATATTTTATTACATTTTTAAACAAAATCACTATGTAATATCCGTGCCTCGGACGTAGCTAGGGCTGGCCTTCCTCCCTTCGCAGTAGTTGCAGCAATGTAAATAAATATATACTTACATATTTGTGGACAGTCTTACACAAATCTACCTAGTCCCAAACTAATCAAAGCTTGTATTATGGGTACTAGTCGACGATATACATATACGTATAAAGATAAATATATACTTATAATACATAGAAAACATATAAGATTCAGGAACAAAATACTTGTGCTCAACACACAAATGAATGCAAGCAGTCGTCGATGTACTAGGTATTAAATACCAAAAACAAGATCCGCGTGAGTTAAAAGACGCTTAATTATACGGAGTAAAACAGATTCTATTAAAATAGATACTAAAATTTGCTGCGATTGACTGATTTAATTCTGTTTTTAGTAGCCTTGGTTTTTTTATTGCCTCGCAAGAGGTGAGAAAAGTAGAGTATACTCCTCGGGGATAAAGCTGTTTTTGCCTTGGGAGCGCTTAAATCCCTCACTACACTCAGGACTCAGTCTTAATTCCCTCGCTTCGCTCAGGAATTAAGTCATTACTCCCTCGCTCCGCTCGGGAGTAAAATTTGGAGTCCTTCGTTACGTTCGGGATTCAATATCGCACCCGTGACATAAAACAGTGTTTTATCCCCTTGGTGTATAATCTACTATTACCCACGTACCCATGAATTGAATTTGTTAACGCTGAAACAGTAAGTTTGATTACGAAAGTTTATTTTAAAAAAACGAAGGGTTCCGTATCAGTATCTATAAAAACGGCAAAAAATCATGTCTGATGGGAAATATTTATTAAATATTTATTGTATCCTGTTTTTAGTATTTGTTATTATAGCGGCAACCGACATACATCATCTGTGAAAATTTCAGCTGTCTAACTATAACGGTTCATGAGATGCAGCCCGGTGACAGACGGACGGAGAGACGGACAGCGTAGTCTTAGTAATAGGGTCCATTATATGCAGCAACAAGGCGCGCAAAAATATATCATACCAATTTTATAAATATAAAGTCATAGTGAGATATTTATGTAGCACCATTTTAAAGATAAAAAATATTTAAAAATTCCCTTGAGGCTCATAAATATTGAAATATACCTCCAATAAAACACCGCCATGATTAAGGACCACGTATTGGTCCGAAACATGTCGAGCGATATTTCGACGTTATCGACGTGAGTGACCCGTTTATTATAATTCAATATAAAAAATACCTTGTACATGTTGAATATTATTCCAGGCAGTCCACTGTTAACGTCAATATTAAAGTTCTCTTATTATTTTTTAAGACAGTATGAGACGATGTCTTAACCAATAATATTAATAATCTCTTACAAGAAAGACATGTGAATTGGTGAAAAGGTTGACGCACAAGTCTTTGATTGTAATGCCCCATGAAAAAAGGCTGGATGTTGTCCATTCGTATTTTGCAAACAAAATAATCTGAAGCCGAAAAAAATGGTGGTAGGGAATGAAAGTAAACAAATAAAATGTCAATCTGATGTCAATCGGATCAGTAATCTGATTACGAAAACGACGGTTATAAAAACGATAAAAAATGTATAAAAGGCACTCAACGTTACGAATATACGATGCAGCAGTCAAGTCGATTGTTTCTCCTTTTTTGTAGGTTGTAGGTACCTACTTAGAATTCATTTCAGACACTGTTTTGTTTATGAATAAATAAAACAGAAACTGAAACTATGTCTAGACTCGGAAGCACAAAAGTGACCTGACTACATTCAAAATCAAATTAAAAAAAAAACTTTATACATATACACTACATATATATTGTGACACATTCATATATTGTGACATGTAACATATATGTATTAAACCTGTTATTGTACAATAAAATGCTTACATACATGTCACAAAATATTAATGCACAACAGCGAGGTTATCCCTTTAAGGGATCTCTTCCAGCTAACCTTCGAGCAATTTAGTGTAAGATAGGTATAACGAGTAAACAAATTTACGCCATGTACATACAAAACAAATTCATTCATTCATTTATTTTTCGTAAAACATAGTCTTACATGTAATTTTTACATAAAAAATAATAAATTATTATTACAATTATACGTTTACGTACGTAAATGAAAAAAATAGCCTAGCTATCACGCATAACGCGTTTATGTCAATTGTGTTGTCCCTCAAACTCATTACTTACTTGCTAGTAAGGAACAAATGCTAATTAGAGTAGGCAGATTAATGAGATGATTAATTATATTTTTTTCTACTCGTCAACTTTAATGTTTGAATTAAGAGATCGTTGACGAAACTCAAATTACAATATACTTTTCGCTAGGAGCTCTATTCACTGAGCGTGAACTATGTAATTGACCAATCACGTGTCCCCGTTAGTGAACTAAAATAAAATTGATAAGCACGTGACGCCGCAGACGGAGAAAAAAAAACATAAACGAGCACACGACTTCCATGCCTAAACATGTTTAATTATTTCGGTTTGTTTAATTAACGTTTGACTCGTAGAAAAAGTATTGTATACAATAGTTATATAATTCGCTTATTAAGACTCGTACTAACTTCAGACCACTGGACAAGCCTCGTGATCTAAACGCGATTCTCGATTAAAGAAGTATACATTATATAACGATTTATAATATAATATAGATAAACGTACATTTAAACACGTCAAACAACAAAAACATAATTAATAAAATCAGTCAAATGCGGAATATTTGTCCCGCTTCTTGCGAGCGGCGGCCTCGGCGGCAGCTCCTGCTGTGCCGACGGTGTGACCAAGGTGCGAGGCCGCGAAAGTGCTTATGCACGTGGCGTCCCAAAGCAGGCACTTACCCCTCTGCCATGGCACCAAGGTCAAACCATCAGGCCTCTTGCCATCCGACCGACTAAGGCCTGAGGGCTCCAGGGCACAAGGGACATTGGCCGAGACCAACGCTCTCCGGACGATATCGTTTAGAGCGTGGTGCCGTGAAAATCTCCCCGCACAACGGCAGCAACTCAATCCGTGGTGCCCGTTGCTCTCCACCATGGCACCGCAGATACATAAATGGGGTTCGCATACAATAAATTGCATAAACTGATATATAAGCACTGACCTGCGTGCGCGCGCATGTCGCGCGAGACGACGGCCCCGTGCGCATTGTGCGCCCGGCAGCGGTACACAGCCGCGTGAACGTCCTGTCGGTAGCGTGTAGCCGGGAATGGCAGCAGGACCAAGGTGCCGTTGTCGAGCACCTGCCTGTAACAATAATAGTTACCCAGTTAGGCGACTTGTCGGTGTGGGGGCAGTATAATATGAGAAATCTGTCTGCTGTCAGTGTCGACTGTCAGTCTATTCAGTATCTGTTCTTTACTTCGCCCTTACATTTCAATGAGTGCTTCCTGAATGGTGCAACACGTGTCACACGCACTGTTACGTGTAAACGTCGTGTAAACACAAAGCTTCCAGTTTAGCAAATGAACAATTACTTCCGCATAATTAAATTTAAAAAAATATATATAAAAAACCAATAATCACCTATAAAAAAGGCTTTATGGTGAAAAATTAATGCTTAGTGCCATGTTTGTTCTTTCATTAAATTTGGTCTACATCAATTGCAAACTGTCGACACATCTATATCTATACATATAATAAAGCAGAAGAGGGTCGAAAATCTGTACATTGAAGATATAAGAAAAAAAATCGATCGAGGGGTCTTAGAATCGATAACAGAACACATTTCAACGGTTTTTAGAATTCATGTCTGTTTGTCTGTCTGTTTATTTGTCTAACTATCACGTGAAAACTAGCGAATGGATTTTAATACAGCCTTCAATAATATATTTATTGGATCTTCGGCGAGGTTATAGGCTATAAAAATCATACAGATTGGGGATTAAAAGGGGTGAAAACAGGGGTTGAACTTTGTATGGGAAGTCCTTCAATTTGTGATTTAAAGGCTTGAAAATTGGTAAGCATCTACTTGGAAGCAAAGGAAAAAGAACCCCATTCAAACATTGTGCAATAAACAGATAGTATTTGAAAAAACGGGGGACGAAATATACTTGAGAGGCCAAAGACAAAAAAACAAAAGTCCCTTGTAGCGACAGGACTAGCGGACGACGGCTTGGACAAAGTAGCTACCCTGGCGGACAAGGTCTACGACATCGTGGCGCACATACCTAACGTAGCGGAGGTCCATGGTGGCCCTCCAGTGGTTGCTGCTGCTTCTACGTCGACGTCTGGTGCACCGAGTACTATGGAGGAGAGGCTCAATCGTCGCATCGACGACCTGATGAAGCAAGTGGCTGCGTTGTCGATGAATAATTCGCGCGGCCGTGCTCACTCTCGTTCCAGAGGACATCGAGGTAGCTCCCGTTCAAGGAGTCGCTCTCGCAACAACGGTAGCGGGAGGTGTTGGTACCACGAGAGGTTTGGCTCGCGAGCTAGCAAGTGCCGCGCGCCATGCAGCTGGACGGAGGGAAATGCCAACGGCAGTCGCTGATGGCGGCTAGCGACTGGCCAGAGTCCCCCGGCCGCCTCTTCGTTACGGACAAAACTACGCGGATACAATTTTTAGTGGACAGCGGTTCGGACTTATGCGTTTGGCCTGTGAAGTTCGTGCGTGATCATTGTCGAAAAAAGGACAAATACGAGCTTTTCGCCGCTAACGGGACTGCTATCGCTACTTACGGCTCGATTAGTGTTACGCTTAATCTTGGCTTGCGCCGTGCATTTAGCTGGAAGTTTGTAGTGGCGGATGTTACGAAGCCTATCATAGGTGTAGACTTTCTCTCCTTTTATGGCTTACTTGTAGACATTAGAAATAAGCGCTTAATCGATAATTGTACCGCGATGTCTACTACTGCTTATTCTGCCGCTTCTTGCTCTGTATGCCATGTAAAAGTTATTTCAGGCAGCACGCCGTATCATAGTTTGCTACAGCAGTTCCCCGAGATCACTAGGCCAGCCGGCGACCCCGCGGAGCGTGAGGTGAAGCACAGTACGCTTCACTATATCCGTACTACCCCTGGCCCCCCCGTGTTTTGTCGTCCGAGACGATTGGATGCCGACCGCCTCAAGTTAGCCAAACAGGAGTTTGAGGATATGGTGCGTTCGGGTATCGCTCGCCGATCTGACAGCCCATGGTCTTCACCGCTCCACTTGGTGCCTAAGAAGAATAACGGCTGGCGACCATGCGGCGATTATCGCGCGTTAAACGCCCGCACCATCCCGGATAGGTACCCTGTTAGGCATCTGGCTGACTTCTCTCACAATCTTCACGGTTGTCAGGTATTTAGCACCCTAGACTTAGTTCGCGCGTATAACCAGATTCCAGTATTCAAAGACGACGTTCCGAAGACGGCCATCACAACGCCTTTTGGTCTCTTTGAATTTGGATTCATGGGATTTGGCTTGAGGAACGCAGCGCAAACGTTCCAGCGATTTATTGACGAGATCTTAGGTGACCTGGAGTTTTGTTTCCCGTATCTGGATGACATCCTCGTCGCGTCGTCCAATACGAGCGAGCACATGCGTCATCTCCAGCTGGTGTTTGAGCGACTTCGCGAGCATGGTGTCGTTATAAACACTAGCAAATGCGTGTTTGGTGAGTCAGCAGTTACCTTTCTCGGGCATAAAATTTCCCATGAAGGTACAGTACCGCTGCCGGAGAAGGTCAAAGCCATCACTGACTTTCCGCGGCCAACCAACATTAAGGAGCTTCGACGTTTCTTGGGCATGCTCAACTTTTATCGGAGATTTCTCCCGCACGCTGCCCAGAAACAAGCACCACTAAATGGTCTACTGGCTGGTCACCACGGCAAAAGCTCAGCGAAGATAGACTGGAGCGATGACCTTGACGCTGCTTTTACGGACTGCAAGGTAAGCCTAGGCGAAGCAACGCTGCTCGTCCATCCACGTCCAAACGCAGACGTTGCGTTAGTGACGGACGCCTCAGATGTGGCGATCGCGGCCGTTGTCCAGCAGCGGGTAAATGACACGTGGGAGCCCTTGGGTTTTTTCTCACAGAAGTTAAACCCCGCCCAGCGTAAGTATAGCCCCTACGATCGGGAATTACTGGCGATCTACGAAGGCGTCAAATACTTCCGCCACATGCTGGAACTTAAGCCTTTCGTGATTTACACCGATCACAAGCCCATCGTGTACGCATTTAGTAAGCCACTGGACAAATGCACACCCCGCCAGTTCCGCTACTTAGATTATGTTGGGCAGTTTTCAACGGACATTCGTCACATATCTGGCGAAGATAATGTCGTTGCTGACGCCCTGTCTCGTCCAGTCGAAGCGATCAGCAGTATTAATTACAGGTCTTTGGCTTCTGCTCAGGAGTCCGACGATGAGTTGCTGCAGCTGATCAAGAACGGATCGTCGCTGCAACTTAAAAAACTGGTCGTTCCTGACACCTCGGGCAACGTGGCAATCTATTGCGACACGTCTGGCCCAGTAGCTCGCCCATACTTAACCTCAGGGTTCCGTCGTCACGCTTTCGACACTGTTCATGGTCTCAGCCATCCTGGTGCCAGGGCTTCCGTGAAGCTTCTGACGCAGCGGTACGTTTGGCCTGGGATCAGGAAAGATTGCCGTTTGTGGGCTAGAGCATGTCAGCATTGTCAGCGTTGCAAAGTGTCAAGGCACGTGCGATCACCTGTAATGGCTTTCACACCGCCATCAGAGCGATTCGCACACGTGCATATTGACCTGGTCGGCCCGTTGCCGATTTCACGTGGTTATCAATATTGCCTGACGGCGGTGGACCGCTTTACCAGATGGCCAGAGGTTATACCTATTTCTGACATCAAGGCAGAAACTGTTACGAACGCCTTTGTTTCTGGCTGGGTGTCGCGATTCGGTTGTCCCAGGCGAATTACGACCGATAGAGGTCGACAGTTTATTTCAGACACGTTTCGAAGGTTTGCGGAGACCATAGGAGCCGAGCACGTGCAGACGACAGCTTACCACCCTGCGGCGAACGGCCTGGTGGAAAGATTCCACAGGCAGATGAAGGCTGCCATCAAATGCCACGGGAGTGAGGATTGGGTGGAAGTCCTGCCTCTGGTTCTATTAGGAATCAGAACGGCATGGAAAGAAGACCTTACCGCTTCCACCGCGGAGTTAGTCTACGGCGAGCAGTTGCGCTTGCCTGGGGATTTCTTTAAATCCTCAGGTCAAGACAGACCAACTGACTACACAGACTTCCTCACCCGTTTGCGCCTTCAGATGCACAAACTGACCCCTGCCCCTGTCGTCCGTCATGGCTCGCAAAACGTCTTTGTGCATAAAGACTTGGCGACATCTTCGCACGTCTATTTACGCAACGATGCTGTCCGCAAACCTTTGCAACCTACGTACACGGGTCCTTATCGCGTTATTGAGAGAGGAGAAAAGTTTTTTAAATTAGATGTTAAGGGTAAGCCCAACAGTGTCTCCATCGACCGCTTAAAACCCGCGTACATGTTGTCGGATTCTGATTTCGACAATCGTTCTCAGCCCACAGTCGTAATGCCGCCACCGAAACCTGTCGAGCGCAGAACTCGCTCGAAGCGTGTAGTACGGTTTCCCGATTATTATAGATCGACCTAAAGGTCTCCGAGGGGGCTGATGTAGCGACATTAGTTATTAAGTTTTAAATAGTTTAAATATTATATGTGTAGTTCTTGTTGCTATGGAGATGCGCGCATCCCTCCGGCGCAGCTGCCGACCGTGACCTCATCGTCTAACGGTAACATGCTCGGGCGCATTCGTGTGCCTTCGGATTTCCCGCTTAAGTCAGTCGTTTCGCATGTCCCACGCCGAGAGGCTGCGCGCACGTCCTCCTGACGACATACGTCACCGCTTACGCGAATTTAATAATTTAATTGTTTTTGCTTCGCTTTCCTTTCTGCTTGTGCACTGTGAACTTTCTTCTTCTGTAAATCGTTTCTACAATTTGGCAAAGTGTATCTAAATTAGAATAAACTTTATATCTCTGTTATATGTGGTGTTTTAATTATGAACGCCCGCACCACACCCTCAAACCATATTAACTGTTTGATATGAGAGATCTAATTATGTTGGACAGTCGGTCGCTATCAATATTCACAAACCTAGGTACATACCAGTCTTACTATGCAAGCTCGGTGTTTTTTTTTTTTCGTTTTCGATGGAGGGTACCTCTCCCTACCTACGCAGAGCAGCTGGCTCTCGGTTGCATGGTAAGACTTGCGGCATGTATATGTATTGCGCATGATTGAAATAATTTGAGTTGGCCGATGCAACTGCATCAACTTTATTTGTATAAAAAGCCGTGTTACTATTCAAATAATAAGGTTCAAAATGTATAAATTTTAATATTTTTTTTTTGTATAAAATCTTTTTTTGGTGTGCTGATTACAACAATGATATCCATTTTCAAATGCAAGATGGCGGACATTTATTTTCTTAATAATCGTTATGGGATATGTTTGAGGTTCTTCGGGGTACGGGGATATCAGGAGTGGGGAAGGGGGGGGGGGGGGTCCACTGACCGTTCTCAAAGCCAGAAAATAAACGAAATCGCAGTTCGCATCGAAGTAAAGTTTGTCAAAGTTGCAAATTTGGATCAACTAACTGATCCATACAACATACCGAAGAACGGCCGGGTCAGACTTTCCACATTTAGGGTATATAGGTTTTTTACTAACAAATGTAAAATATAGGTATGTAACAATAAACATTAAGTATGACCAAATTCGAAATTCATAGGCCGATAGAAAACAAAAACTCAATCTCAGAAAATCACACATCTCCCAGGAACAGCCAGGGTGGGTGCGCTATCAACCTGGGCCTCTACTCCACCTTTGAATGTGAAAGAACAAACAAAAGTAGTAAGGTTCTCCAATAATTTTTAAACAAAAAAATATGTATTCAACCACCGACAACTATTTCTTTTTCTTTAAAATTTTGCGCTCGCTGCGCTCGCGTTTACATCTACATTCCTTAATGCGTAAGAAGTTTTTTCCGCACCCTGCATCACAATGTTCTAAAAGTTTCACGCTCGCTTCGCTCGAGTTTTCATCTACATGACTTGATGCGTATAAAGTCTTTTCCACACATGCATTACAATGTTCGAAAAAATTTGCGCTCGCGTTTTCATCTACATTACTCGATGAATATAGAGTATTTTCCGCACATGCATCATAATGTTCGAAAATTTTCGCGCGCGCTACGCTCCCTACATTACTTAATGCGTGTGAAAAATATTCCGCACCTTTTTTTTCTTTTTTTTCCTCACCTGTATCATAATGTTCCAAATAATTCGCGCTCGCTTCGCTTGCCTTTTTAACTACATTGCTTGATACGTATGAAGTCTTTTCCGCACCTGCATCATAATGTTCGAAACATTTCGCGCTCGCTACGCTCGCGTTTTCATCTACATGACTTAATGCGTATGAAGTATTATCCTCACCTGTATCATAATGTTCCAAATAATTTGCGCTCACTTCGCTCGCCCTTTTCACTACATTACTTGATGCGTATGAAGTCTTTTCCGCGCCTGCATCATAATGTTCGAAACATTATACATGCTCGCTGCGCTCGCGTTTTCATACATTACTTAATGCGTATGAAGTCTTTTCCGCACCTGCATCATTATGTCCGAAAATTTTCGCGCTCGCTTCGCTCGCGTTTTCAGTTACATAACTTAACACGAGTTAAGTATTTTCTGCAACTACATCGTAATGTTCGAAAGATTTCGCGCTCGCTACGCTCGCGTTTTCATCTGCATAACTCAATGCGTATGAATATTTTCCGCACCTGTATCATAATGTTCCAAACATTTCGCGCTCGCTTCGCTTGCCTTTTTTTAACTACATTACTTGATGCATATAAAGTCTTTACCGCACCTGCATCATTATGTCCGAAAATTTTCGCACTCGCTACGCTCGCGTTTTCATCTACATGACTTAATGCGTATGAAGTATTTTCCACACCTGTATCATAATGTTCCAAATAATTCGCGCTCGCTTCGCTCGCCTTTTTAACTACATTACTTGATGCATATAAAGTCTTTTCCGCACCTGCATCATTATGTCCGAAAATTTTCGCGCTCGCTACGCTCGCGTTTTCATGTACATGACTTAATGCGTATGAAGTATTTTCCTCACCCGTATCATAATGTTCCAAATATTTCGCGCTCGCTTCGCTCGCCTTTTTAACTACATTGCTTGATACGTGTGAAGTCTTTTCCGCGCCTGCATCATAATGTTTGAAATATTTCGCGTCCGCTGCGCTCGCGTTTTCATCTACATTACTTCATGCGTTTGTAGTATTTTCCGCACCTGCATCATAATGTTCGAAACATAGGGAAGTACATGGGACACCGCAAGGGGGTAGAAGAGAGATAACTAGCTTAGCGCCTAAAATTAAAGAATTGCAAAAACATTCTAATACGATGACCGAGTTCTACGCAGACGAAGTCGCGGGCAAAAGCTATCTTCTATACATATAATAAAGCAGAAGAGGGTCGAAAATCTGTACATTGAAGATATAAGAAAAAAAATCGATCGAGGGGTCTTAGAATCGATAACAGAACACATTTCAACGGTTTTTAGAATTCATGTCTGTTTGTCTGTTTGTCTGTCTGTTTATTTGTCTAACTATCACGTGAAAACTAGCGAATGGATTTTAATACAGCCTTCAATAATATGTTTATTGGATCTTCGGCGAGGTTATAGGCTATAAAAATCATACAGATTGGGGATTAAAAGGGGTGAAAACAGGGGTTGAACTTTGTATGGGAAGTCCTTCAATTCGTGATTTAAAGGCTTGAAAATTGGTAAGCATCTACTTGGAAGCAAAGGAAAAAGAACCCCATTCAAACATTGTGCAATAAACAGATAGAATTTGAAAAAACGGGGGACGAAATATACTTGAGAGGCCAAAGACAAAAAACCAAAAGTCCCTCAAACCATATTAACTGTTTGATATGAGAGATCTAATTATGTTGGACAGTCGGTCGCTATCAATATTCACAAACCTAGGTACATACCAGTCTTACTATGCAAGCTCGGTGTTTTTTTTTTCGTTTTCGATGGAGGGTACCTCTACCTACCTACGCAGAGCAGCTGGCTCTCGGTTGCATGGTAAGACTTGCGGCATGTATATGTATTGCGCATGATTGAAATAATTTGAGTTGGCCGATGCAACTGCATCAACTTTATTTGTTTAAAAAGCCGTTTTACTATTCAAATAATAAGGTTCAAAATGTATAAATTTTAATATTTTTTTTTTGTATAAAATCTTTTTTTGGTGTGCTGATTACAACAATGATATCCATTTTCAAATGCAAGATGGCGGACATTTATTTTCTTAATAATCGTTATGGGATATGTTTGAGGTTCTTCGGGGTACGGGGATATCAGGAGTGGGGAAGGGGGGGGGGGGGGGGGGGGTCCACTGACCGTTCTCAAAGCCAGAAAATAAACGAAATCGCAGTTCGCATCGAAGTAAAGTTTGTCAAAGTTGCAAATTTGGATCAACTAACTGATCCATACAACATACCGAAGAACGGCCGGGTCAGACTTTCCACATTTAGGGTATATAGGTTTTTTACTAACAAATGTAAAATATAGGTATGTAACAATAAACATTAAGTATGACCAAATTCGAAATTCATAGGCCGATAGAAAACAAAAACTCAATCTCAGAAAATCACACATCTCCCAGGAACAGCCAGGGTGGGTGCGCTATCAACCTGGGCCTCTACTCCACCTTTGAATGTGAAAGAACAAACAAAAGTAGTAAGGTTCTCCAATAATTTTTAAACAAAAAAATATGTATTCAACCACCGACAACTATTTCTTTTTCTTTAAAATTTTGCGCTCGCTGCGCTCGCGTTTACATCTACATTCCTTAATGCGTAAGAAGTTTTTTCCGCACCCTGCATCACAATGTTCTAAAAGTTTCACGCTCGCTTCGCTCGAGTTTTCATCTACATGACTTGATGCGTATAAAGTCTTTTCCACACATGCATTACAATGTTCGAAAAAATTTGCGCTCGCGTTTTCATCTACATTACTCGATGAATATAGAGTATTTTCCGCACATGCATCATAATGTTCGAAAATTTTCGCGCGCGCTACGCTCCCTACATTACTTAATGCGTGTGAAAAATATTCCGCATCTTTTTTTTCTTTTTTTTCCTCACCTGTATCATAATGTTCCAAATAATTCGCGCTCGCTTCGCTTGCCTTTTTAACTACATTGCTTGATACGTATGAAGTCTTTTCCGCACATGCATCATAATGTTCGAAACATTTCGCGCTCGCTACGCTCGCGTTTTCATTCCGCACCTTTCCGCACCTGCATCATTATGTCCGAAAATTTTCGCGCTCGCTTCGCTCGCGTTTTCAATTACATAACTTGACACGAGTTAAGTATTTTCTGCAACTACATCGTAATGTTCGAAAGATTTCGCGCTCGCTACGCTCGCGTTTTCATCTGCATAACTCAATGCGTATGAATATTTTCCGCACCTGTATCATAATGTTCCAAACATTTCGCGCTCGCTTCGCTTGCCTTTTTTTAACTACATTACTTGATGCATATAAAGTCTTTACCGCACCTGCATCATTATGTCCGAAAATTTTCGCACTCACTACGCTCGCGTTTTCATCTACATGACTTAATGCGTATGAAGTATTTTCCACACCTGTATCATAATGTTCCAAATAATTCGCGCTCGCTTCGCTCGCCTTTTTAACTACATTACTTGATGCATATAAAGTCTTTTACGCACCTGCATCATTATGTCCGAAAATTTTCGCGCTCGCTACGCTCGCGTTTTCATGTACATGACTTAATGCGTATGAAGTATTTTCCTCACCTGTATCATAATGTTCCAAAAATTTCGCGCTCGCTTCGCTCGCCTTTTTAACTACATTGCTTGATACGTGTGAAGTCTTTTCCGCGCCTGCATAATAATGTTTGAAATATTTCGCGTCCGCTGCGCTCGCGTTTTCATCTACATTACTTCATGCGTTTGTAGTATTTTCCGCACCTGCATCATAATGTTCGAAACATAGGGAAGTACATGGGACACCGCAAGGGGGTAGAAGAGAGATAACTAGCTTAGCGCCTAAAATTAAAGAATTGCAAAAACATTCTAATACGATGACCGAGTTCTACGCAGACGAAGTCGCGGGCAAAAGCTAGTTTATAATAAATATAAAAAATCCGCTCACAACAGGAAGAAAATTTCATATGAGAGGAAATGGATTTCAAACTCAGTGAAGCGGGTAATAATAGATTCTTATAACGGTGCGGAAGTCAGAAAACATGCTGTTTTTAGATGCTGAGAAAATTCCACTTTGCCTGAGCGCTGCCAATTAAAACCTTTCTGTTAACTGGAGTATATTCAAAAGCACTTCCTATGAAAAAAAAAACAAGAAATGATTTTTATATTCTATATAAGTTTTGAAAGGACATTATGCATTTTCTGTTGCAATGAAAATTAAATACGAAAATTATGCGACTTTTTGGTTGCACAGGTTTTGAAAACCGATATTTTAACAATGAGTTTATATTTTCATAGGGATTGCATTATTTAGTTTTTCCGATCAGAGGCCTATTGCATAATTAATTGTAACTAATATTACCAGCGGAAGTCACTTTTCAACCCCTTTCATTCGAAAGACACTTCCGCTTGTAATATTTAGTTACAAGTCATTATGCATTAGGCCTCAGGTTTCACATTTATAATTTAACTTCCTATCATTATATTTTGGAGCAGATGTTCTGACCCAGTCTATAAAGCAAACATTTAACATTTTTATCTAGAACGTCCTCGCTTAATAGTATGTGTATGTATAATTTCCAAGTTCTCCACCACACTTCTATCCGCGTTGCTATATAGTACCTAACCAATCTAACAAAGACACGGAAACCCCAAACTCAAACAACCGTAATTCACTTACGAGCGGTAATCACAAACAATCAGCCACACGAAACATTCGCCAACTCATCAATTCTGATAAAATTCCAATGTTCCACTTTAATTTCCTCCGCGGCCTGGCAGGCGACAGAATTAAGGGCAGATTGCCTTGTTTTTCTGTTGAAAAGTAAAAAGAAGGAACGTAATTGGCGCCCAGCTTCGCCTCCGGATTGGTCGGAATATTTTAAAGGTGCTGCGCATATTTGAAGTGAGGCATCGGGGTCAGAGCGCAACTAGCTGACGAGGACGATATAATATTTCACATTAATATTTTACAGCGTGAGTTTAATTAAAATTGCAAGTATTTTGTTGTGAACAAATCTGCGGCAAGAAAAGCTATTACTTTAGTAAATTGCTTGTTTGAAGACCTTAAATTATAAACTAATAAAGGTAAAGCTTTTAGTAATATTTAGATTATATTTGAGATATTATTTGTAATTAACAAAAAAACATGATCAAATATCAACACAATTTTTTGTATGGGTGTTTGGAATAAATAGTGGTTATATTTTCGCGTAGTAAACATAGAAGGTCAAGCAACGCAGGAAAACTTGGCGGAAATAATTCGTGTATAACTAAATTTTGGCATTGTTGCAGGTAAAGATGTCCATAACAACATACTAAAAGTCCTGGGGGATGGGGGTGGAGGTAACGTATTTTTTTTAGTTTTTCGTAATAATCTCTGAAACGGTGGCCTATAGCAAAAATTGTTCTTGTCATGAGTAATCAACATAAAATTATCTACAAGAAAGGTTCCATACGCACTTTTTCGCTAGGATGAATATTTAATGAGATTTTAAAGGGGGAAAGTTAATTATAACTCTCCTTTATGGGTGGGTCTCATTCCTTTGTTTCTAAATATTCTTAAAAACAAAAAAATATATATTTTGACCCCAAAAAACATGTGAAAGTGATGCAAACAGACACAGTGAAACCTAAGGTGACGTGAGCTTAGAGAACAGAGTTTTTGAAGCCTTTTAACGCGTTTGTAGATGAAGATATGGTTTTCAAAAAATATGCACAACAATTTTGAGACCTTTCTGTAGTGGAAACATCGATTCAAAACATAATTATGCAACTTTCGCTGAATAAAAAAAAACGCGAACTTGTGTCTAAACCACACCTTTAAATAGTTATAACTATTTTTGCACATTAGCTATCAACATGAAAATTATATCAATAAATGCGTAATGTTCTACTTCATCGAACTCATCGATTACTTTTTTTAACTAAAATTAAAAAAAAAATAGTAGTAAAATAATACTCATTTCTGCAAACTCGTTCGTACGCGACCGGCGCGGCCGCCCGTTCAGTGCTCAGCGAGCTGCGTTCGAGGTAGGATCTGTGCCGCGCGTCAATTCAACGTCACTTGACATTTCAATATTAGAAATGGGTAATTAATAAAAGGAAACCTGCTAGACTTCGTCATCTCGAGATTG
This sequence comes from Cenopis cana, assembly GCA_951800055.1. Lineage (NCBI taxonomy): Eukaryota > Metazoa > Arthropoda > Insecta > Lepidoptera > Tortricidae > Cenopis > Cenopis cana. The sequence continues at coordinate 13,803,972 of OX637476.1, read as the reverse complement.
TGGGTGCCAATAGAAGAAAAACTGCACAAACTATGGTAAGTGTAATGCAATATCGTATTATAGTGGGTATAGGTATATCAAACCTTCTTATTGGAACGTTTTGACGCTGCCAAACTAACACAGTCTATGAATAACAGTAGGACAATACTCGTGACACAACGTACAACGTAATACATTTTTTTTACTAACGGTGGTATTTATTTTGGCGTGTACGGACAGACAAATAGACACAGCGGACTTTCTTTATATAATACTAGCTTTTGCCCCGCGGCTTCGCCCGCGTATTAAGTGTAAGTTTCGTAATAATTGTTGAATTGTTACACCAGTTTACTACTACTTATATTGATCATCTGATATGTGATAGAGCTACTCCTGAAAAGACTGAAAACATTTCAGGCTCCTGAAAACGACGGCATCTTGGGTTAAATTTTGATAATCTGATATGTGATAGAGCTACTCCTGAAACGGCCTGAAATAACATTTCAGCCTGCTAAAACGCTTCTAAGGCACTGAAATTTACGTCTGAAATTTTAGTTTCTTTTCAATGGTGCTTATCTCTGTCACTCTCTTATTTCTCGAATGTTCCGAGTATAGCTACCTCTTTTTACTACTGCTATCTCTGTCACTCTCATTTCGAATGTTCCGAGTATAGATATCTCTTTCTACTACTGCTATCTCTCTCACTCTCTTCTCGAATGTTTCGAGTATAGCTATCTCTCTCTACTACTACTATCTCTGTCACTCTCTTCTCGAATGTTCCGAGTATAGCTAATAGCTATCTCTCTCACTCTCTTCTCGAATGTTTCGAGTATAGCTATCTCTCTCTACTACTGCTATCTCTCTCACTCTCTTCTCGAATGTTTCGAGTATAGCTATATCTTTCTACTACTGCTATCTCTGTCCTGATGTATCCTGCTGGAAATTTCGCCATATACTGATATCAGATATAAGGGATCCTGAAACCGCCTGAAAACGGGTTTTCAAGCTATAGGCATAGGTACCGAAGGTTCTAGAATGTTCGCGATCGAAGTTTCTAGAAAAAAGAAGAAGAAGAAGTCTAGAAAGTCTGTATGGAGTCTTCATCTTCACCCTTCGAGCATGTTCTAGAAGGATTTCGAAAGCCCCGGAAAGTTCTGGTATGACGGTCTCGCTCTAACAATGCTGTCCTTGTCGCACTGTTCGAGGGCATTAGCATTATTGGAATGTACTACACATACAGTCTATCCCTTTCACACTTATCGTCTGTCTCTTTTACTCCTATTGAAAATTTAAAAATTACCCCATTTTTACCACCCACTTCCACCCACCGCCACCAAACTCCCTTACTTGCAAGTGCACACCAAGGGCCTTTAACCACTGCAATGCAACCATGAGAAGGTGGCAGTTGGTGATCATGGAGAAAAGGCCGGACATATCCACTAACTCTCCTTATATATATATATTGATTGAAATTTTCACGTTTTATATTGTAGAAATTATTAATGTTTTCAATTTTATGTTTTCAATTTCAATTTTATTAGTGGACTGCTAGGTGTCGGTACGGAAACCTTCGCTGTGCGTGATCCGACACGCACTTGGCCGGTTTTAAAACTGCGTACCAGGCCTCTTTCAAGCGTGTGCGCGCAATAATTCAGTGTTTTGTATATGTTATTGGTATATATACAGGTTGGATTTTCTTTTTGGGTCGGTGAGGGCAGCTACCAGATCCCGTGCTGCTACGCGAAAATGGTCTTAGAAGACTTTCCCTCGAATTAAAATTAATGAAAATTGGCGTTTACAGATTTTGGAAAAACATACAGGGTGCGAGAAAAAGATCATTTTTGATAAACTTTTTTTTTGATGCCAATCGATCCAATTCCTATCCAGGACCCAAAGTTTGTATGGGACCAAAAAAAAATCCGACAAGAAAAGCCGCAAATCGAGGAAAACGCCTATATCAAAATCAAAATCGAAGGAAGGTCTTCTAAGACCATTTTCACGTAGCCGGACGGAATCTGGTAGCTGCCCTCACTGACCCAAAAAAAATCCACCCTGTATATCTAGGGTGACCCGCCTCGTGGCTCATATTGAATTATGATCAGTACAATACTTATTAATAAATAGATTATATTTTTCTATGTGTGGATATTTTAATTTCACAAGACTTTTATTGTAATAAATTATGCAAAAACAATATTGAGACATACTTCGCAAGGAACAATAACTTCGTTTTGTTTTTCAAGTAGATGATCAAACACACATGTAAATCAACTCAATTTGACAATGATATCATAACATAAGGGTGAATAAAATAAAAAAGTCTATTTTATTACAATCCACGATGTGTTGTCATTGTGTCAAAATATTTAATTACGGTGTATGAAAGTAGCTATGTAAAAATGACGAGTTGCCATTCGCATTGTTTCGATTATACTGAACTATTGACATATACATCAGAATAATGGCGCCGTCTTGACAATGTTCATTATATTTATGGTTTACCCGTTCAGTTGTAGTGACTAAGAGTTGTACTACTGGCTATACACTATACTGTGACATCTCGGTATCGGCAGCGAGCGCGGTGGCAAGCGGCTAACCCCGCGCCTGCTCCCCTCAAGCCACGCACCTCACCCCCTCGAAAGCAGCTAAGCGCTGAGCTCAGTAGCTCACGTCGCCTTAAATTGAACACATTAAATTTTATCAAACACTTTGTTTCGAGAATATTAATATATTTCCACTAGTCTAAAACACTATAGAAATGTTACAAAAACTGAGTGGTGGATTGTATACTTTTTACACAAACTTCGAAATAAATTAGTAAATTTACCTTCCGTTCCCCGAGTTCCTAATAGAGACCAATCCTTCGTAACGGTACACAACGGCGGTACGGTAGAAAAGGTACCCCCCCCCCCCCCCCCCCCCCCTTCATAGAAGTTTTGTATGCACGGGGGGTCCCTTTTCTCTGTTGCTGACTGTACATAACGCCGGGAACGGTTATCTTTGTTTTTGATTACCAGAAAATCGGAAAACCTTGCCGCGTACGACTGAATGTTCGTTTTAGGAATCCCAATTAGAGATTTTTGCAGGAAATAAATACAAATACAAAATAGTTTATTTAAAACAGTGATACAGCATTATGAACGTATAAAAACCATGTTTACCTTATAGTTAGTTGCTTAACATTGTCAATGTAATATAACATCATATAGATTACCCATGTCACCTGCACTAGGCAATGCCCGTCTTGCAGGATGGCAGGATGGAATTTCATTTAAGACAGGAAGACAAGAACGAAACGACTCTTAAGAGAATCGACTCTCATATTGCGTCCAAACGCCATAGGCCTTGCTTGCTGCGCAGCGCGATTCGCAACGAACTTCGGTATGACTTGCACTGTCTACATTACGCCCATTTTAAATGGCCAATGAAAAGTTAAGTTATAATATTTTACATGTTTGTGTTCCCTGGGAACTCTTGATAATTATGAGATTGGCATCCATAGCCACGGAATATAATACACCTCCTGAGTCCTGACCTGCCTGTTTGTCAGATGCTGACTACGTGGCTGCTATCCATCTAGGTAGTACAGTCAGAGCCGGATCTAGGGGGGGGGGGGGCAAGCTGGGGTCCATGCCCCGGGCGGCAAATTTTTGGGCCGCAGGGGGGGCGGCAATTCGAACATCGTGACAGGCCAAAATACGACTTGACAGGACAAAAAATTTCACGCTCGCTGCGCTAGCGTTTTTTTAAGACTTGATGCGTACGAAGTATTTTCCGTATCTATATCATAATATTTGAAAATTTTCGCGCTCGCTGCGCTCACGTTTTCATCTATACGTAGATGTTTTATGACTTTATGACCCGTCCCCCCTTAGTAGCTACTTTTACTGTTCTGAAATGGTAGAAGTAACAATTTGTAAGACAATATATGCAGACAGGGGCGGCATTTTGTAGTTTTTGCCCCCCCCCCCCCCTCGAAAAATTTCTAGATCCGGCGCTGAGTACAGTCTACCAAGAATGGGCACTTTTGAATGTAAATGATCGTAGGCAACAAATAAGAGTCAGAAAGTAGTAGACCAGATTTTTATTGAAATATAATAAAAGGGTCACTCACGTCTTTAACGTCGAATATCGCGAGATATATTTCGGACCAATACCGAGTTATAAGTCCGAAACATGTCGAGCGATATTCGACGTTAAAAACGTGAATGACAGGTTTATTATATTTCAATATGTCAGTGATTCACGGGAATTTTCTATTTGAAATTGCGGACCAGTTTTTTGCTTACTGTAGGTATAATTAAGCTGCTTGAATTATCAATATCATAATAATATGCAAAACATTAACTAAATTGTATTTTTCTCGGCTAGATCCTGTAACTCCTAAGGTTGTCACCAATCACATAACAGTTTCCTATTGAAGTTACTGCGCAGCCCATATTTCTTATCTTACTGTGTTGGGTTTAGCTTACTCCCTTTATGTGCCCTAAATTAATTTATAAGGGTCTTCGGAAAGTTTCTTATTCCTACACTGCCCAGTAACTAAACAAAACAGACTAGAAAATATTCTCTTTATTTCTGTGCAACATTGCGGAAAAAATTTATGAGGTTTTTATTGTCTCACACGTTGGATAATAAAATAAATAAAAAACCGGCCAAGTGTGAGTCGGACTCGCGCAAGAACGGTTCCGTCCCATTATCTTTAAAAACTGCAAAAAAATCACGTTTGTTGTATGGGGCCCCCTTAAATATTTATTTTATTCTGTTTTTTAGTACCTATTTGTTGTTATAGCGGCAACAGAAATACATCATCTGTGAAAATTTCAACTGTCTAACTATCACGGTTCATGATATGACGGCCTGGTGACAGAGGGACAGACGGACGGACAGACGGACAGCAGAGCCTTAGTAATAGGGTCCCGTTTTACCCTTTGGGTACGTTACCCTAAAAATCAAGAAGGAATAATTTTAATTAAGGAATCGGCTTACGTCAATTTTAGGTATATAAGCCGTTTTAGTACTACTAGTTTATATTAATGAGATCGATAGTAAAGATTGTGCTAGCCCAGTTTTTATAAAAAAAACAAAATGAAGTTTTGCATTTATAATATCTATTTTTATTCTCCCTTCAGATATGTACAGTAGACCAAAAAAGTGGTCTACCACTTTTCAACTCTATTATGCGTACGTTAAAGTCCAAAAGTCTGTGTATGTGTATTACTCACGCCCGTATCCCAGGTAGGGGTAGGGGTAGGCAGAGACCAAAAAACGCCAAGTACTACAGTCCTTACATACGTCTTAGCTCGTCGGTTGCGGGAACTTTTTAAAAAAGAAAAATGAAAAGTAAAGCCTGGGGGTACGCGACATCGCCGATAAAATGCAGGAGAGTCGGCTGCGATGGTATGGCCACATAAAAAGAAGACCACCCGAACACCCCACGTTGGAAACTTAGCACTACATCTTTCCATCCCCGGTCGAAGATCCAGGGGCAGACCCAAAACAAGGCGGAAAGATGTAGTGCTAAAAGACATGATAGAGTGTCAGGCATCCGAAGACGATGTCGAGGATAGAGCGAAGTGGCGAGGATTAGTACGGAAAGCTGACCCCACCACCTTGTGGGATTAAAAGCTAGGAAGAGAGAGAGAGAGAGAGAGAGAGAGAAAAGTAAATCTAATCCAATTTTGTAACCTTTTCTCATTTACACTAATCAAATCAATATTGAAATATTTATATACGCAATACAGTGACAAAATATGCGAAGGGCGTAAGTTTGTACAGATATTTTTGTAACTTTGGGAACGTAAATATTTATTTACGTTTATGCTTTTGACTGCTGCTTTTCTCCTCTCGCTAACAAAGAACGTAACTAATTTCAGCTCCAGAAAGCCCTTAGTCCCCTTAAATCATATGACCCCGCTATCTCATTAAACTCCATGATAAAAATTTATGTCAAAAGTTAAGCGTCCGGCTTATAAGGGCCCATTAAGTTTTGTTTTTGAGTGGCCGTTTGTTATGGGGCCTCTTTGTAAACGAGATTTCAACTTTGTTTTGGCGAGAAGTAACTTCGCGGCGTAATTAAGAATTTTAATATATAATTTGAAATCATGGCGGCGTAAAGGTATTCTTGATCCAGTTTAAAAATCTCATATAAATTTTCACGTCTGAATTCCTCAGTTTGTAAGTTTTTCATATTATGGATGCCAGGGGTCAAAAAATTTTTAAAAATAAAATAAAAAATAGGCATACATAAACAATCGGAGTGGCTAATGTTTTTCGTTACGTCTATTTCCATTCCTTTTAAAGAAGTCCAAGTCTTTGCGCCTTTTCAAAATTCATATTACATTATCTAGGAGACAAAGCTTTACTCGACGTTTTTAGGTTTTTTCTCTAGTTAACGATTTTTGCCGGGAATGTTACATGTTAAATTAAATACAATACATTTATAACTTGCCCTAGCCCTATATTGAAAGTCATATAATTCATCAATTTTACTAGGCTACTATAATAGCCAATTAAAATTGTACAGCGTTTAACAATAGGGCTGAAATATCAATTTACTTAACTAGTACGAGTAGTTAGAGCCTTCGATCGGGAAAGTGCGGTTTGTCTATCAAACGACCTGGCGGAAGTTTACGGAGGAATTGTTAATGGGACGATAACTTTTGGTCAGATCAAATACCTGGGGCGAACGTGCAAGTTTGCTATGTCAATCAAGGAAATTAAGTGAATGGACAGTTGTCTTTATCTTAGAAGATAATTAAATTAAATTATCATTTTATTTCAAGCACGTGGCTCATATATTAAGAAAATACAATAAAACTTGAAAACTGTGTTAGTAACAATTTTTGATAATGCATGTTTTTTTTTATAATGCATGATGCGTATACTTAATGGATTTGTTTTGATTCAACAAGACAACAAGTTGCAAGAATACATTTTGCCATCAATTTTTTTTGTATAAATCATACTTAGGTAAAATAGCTCCTAAAGTTATCTAGGATGTGTGATGATTTTGAAACCCACGATACAGGCTTTGCAAGTGTGGGTGTCATTGTTACTTCTTGATTGATTTTAACATTTTTGGTAAATAAATGATTTTGTATTTTTTTTGTATTTTGTACTTTGGTAACTAGGTACTTTTTTATATAAGTACACATTTATATTTCCTTAATTTTATACGCACTCTTTTTTTCATACCCTATTTTTAGTATGTTGTGGTTGCACCGTGCACCGATATTAATGTTTTATTTTTATGGACATCTATGCTGAAAATCGTAGCAGGAAAACCGTCACAGAAAAAGAGTAATAGTCTTTACACGTCGTCGGTCTCTTAATACATCATAAAATACAAACAAAACATAAGGAAAATCGTTAGCTACCGACTGTTAAAGGTAAACGAAAGGCAATAGACAACGCTAAGATACCCACGTAGAAACTACGCAATAAACAACAACAATAATTATCGTTACGCCGAAATCCTCGACAAGGTCTGACGGAATATCGGTTGTCTCAAATTAGGAGATAAAGCGTAGTGAATTACTTGTAGTATTAACCGACCAATCCAACTAGAGAAAGGAAACGTATATTCTCTGTCATGCCAGTTGTCTATTTTTACGATTTTGGAAGGAAAAATTGAAGGAAGAAGGGGAAGAGGTAGACCCAGATTGACGTACTTCAACCAAGTGAAGGAGAAAATTGGTGCCGCGTCGTATCAGGAGGCTAAAAGACTGGCAGAGAACCGAGAAGACTGGCGATCTCTCCACCGACAAGAGCGTAGCTCTTAAGTTTGATGATGATGATGGGTTTTACGAGTATCATTACAACCTAAGTACCATACCCTTCCGACCAGGGACCGAAGCTGTTTGGATCATGTTATTCTGAAAACAGAAATAAGTAAAACAGCAGTACAAATTGCAATACTTAACACTACTATATCAGATCATCTTACCATATTTTTGGCTATGTCCAAAGCTGTTAAAGATAAAGACCCCGTAGTAGCTAAGCATATAAATTATAACATAGCTCTTTCTTACTTGTCAGAACAAAACTTAGAATACCTTTTGTCGAGTACGGACCCGCATTTTATCATCCAAGAGTTAATAAGTAAACTACATGAATCACTTGAACATAGCAAAACTGTGAAAAAAATTCCTAAAAATCAGCGTATTATTAAGCCTTGGATAACCCCAGGGATACTAAAATGCATCAGACACAGAAATAAACTTCAGTTGAAAACGAGATCTGACCCCAATAACGAGATCCTGAAGATTACATTCAGAAGATACCGTAATTTTTGCAACAATCTTATAAAAAAACTAAAGAGAATGTATGATAGAGAACAGCTTGCCAAATCGACTAAAAATCCCAAACTATTGTGGAACACAATTAAAAAGATTACTCAGTACAAAACTGTTAACAAACATAGCATGGAATTACTTAATACGAAACCATCTCCTATTATAGCTGTAAACCATGTTAACGATTTCTTTGCCAATGCAGCAAAGAACCTGGTTGACGACATATTGACTAATAACACAATTAATCACTACTCTGTGCCGACACTTACAACAAACCCCACGTCCTTTGTTCTTCTCGACACTGATCCCAAGGAAGTCGATACCGTCTTGATGAACCTGAGAAATGATAGTGCCCCAGGTTGGGATGGAATACCGACTAAATTTCTAAGAATCTGCAAGGGTATCTTCGTTCCTATAATAAGTAGATTAGCTAACCTGTGCTTTTCCGAGGGTCAATTTCCAAAGTTACTTAAGCAGGCAATTGTAACACCAGTGCATAAGACCGGAGAGAGAGACGATGTCAATAATTACAGACCTATATCCGTACTACCAGCAATTTCCAAAATATTAGAAAAATTAATTAACTATAGACTCACAAACTACCTCCAAAAATTTAACATACTCTCGGATTGTCAATTTGGTTTCAGACAAGGAAAAACTACTGAAGACGCCGTACTAGCTCTTACCAGTGAAATCTCAAATCAAATTGACAGGAATAAAAAGTGCCTAGTCTCTCCCAGTTCTTCTGCACAAGCTTGAAAATATTGGTATTCGAGGAAGGCCATTAGAATTATTTAGGAGCTACCTATATGACCGGTCTCAAAAAGTAAAGATTGGCAATCACATAAGCGACGAAAACGAGATAACATTTGGGGTTCCTCAGGGCAGTGTTCTTGGTCCCACTTTATTTCTAACCTACATAAACGACCTTACTAACCTTACTGTGGATGGTGGCCGTGTATTTTCTTATGCTGATGATACAGTAGTTGTCTTCAGTGATAGCACCTGGAAAGCAGTGTACGCAAAAGCAGAAATTGGCCTACATAAAATAGCTAGCTGGCTAAGATGTAATCTGCTAACGCTAAACAGCATGAAGACTAACTACATGTGCTTCTCAAAGTATGAAAATACACAGCCACCAGGGGACCTCAAGCTTAGAATACACAATTGTAATCTGAATGATAATAATCAGCACACCTGTAATTGCGCAATAATAAATAAAGTATCCTCAATTAAGTATCTAGGTATTATCCTAGATTATCGACTGTCCTGGCATAATCATATTGACTACCTGAATGGAAGAATTAGAAAACTAATATGGATTTTTAAAATATTAAAACATGTCGCTTCCACAAACCTACTAAAACAGCTTTATATAGCACTGGCTCAATCCATAATTATCTATTGCATCCCGGTTTGGGGAGGAGCAAACAAAACAAAATTCATAGACGTAGAAAGAGCCCAAAGGTGTCTGCTTAAAGTTATCTTCTCCAAACCGTATAGATTTCCCACCACAGTGCTGTATAAGGAATGCGATCTGCTAAGTATTAGAAAACTTTACATCATATCATGCATAGTAAAATTACACAGGACACTAAAATTCGAACCAGTTTCTACAAGAGGCAGGAGAAAACACAAAATTATACCATTACCTACAACTAAATCTAAATTTGCAAGGAGACAATTCACTAGTCAAGCAACTAGATTATATAACATAGTTAATAAGGAATGTAGTATTTATTCAATGCATGTCTTTACCTGTAAAAAAACTATAATAGAATGGCTAAAAATTTTGAATTATGAACAAATTGAAGCATTAATTACATAAACCATTTAATAAATAAACACACACACACACACACACTCACTCACACGCACACACACACACACACACACACACACACACACACACACACACACATACACACACACACACACACACACACACACACACACACACACACACACACACACACACACACACACACACACACACACACGCGCGCACACACACACACACACACACTCACACACATACACACTCATAATCATTAGAATTATAGTACTTATTTAAGCAATTAATTTCGTATTAATGTAGTATTAAAATAACAACACATGTATTTGGTTTGAACCCTTCTTGTGGAAGAGCGGGGTCTCCTGACACAAGTATTTCCATACTTAATAGGAGGCCCCAGCCAAAAGTGTTACAAACATTGTAAGAAACCAATAAAGATTTTTCATTTTTCATTTTTTTCATTTTTCATTTTCATTTTCATTTTAAGTAAGATTCATGATTTATGAAGAAGCAAATATGAAGATTTTCGTCTTGCTTACGACGCTGCACGTGTAATGTTATTTGTATGTAAGTACGTCCACTAACTTTTCCGCGAAAAACGTATTGGTCACCACATTGGCTCTAGAGCTAGCTGTACAAAATAGCTCTAAGTAATTATTTTTAAAAATGAACCTGTGTTACACTCGAGCGCACACGAGAGCAATATAGGTGCCTCAAGAAACCTTACAAGTATGATCCTCTTTGCTCTCACCCCTCATGACACATACATAGTCGTCCTTCGTAAATTTTCGCGGGCCAGTGCTCAAAGGATGCGAGATCATTAGGGAATGTTTCCTAGCTCGAGAGCGCTGAAAAAACGCCAAGTGTTGATAAGTGAGATGTTGGGAATTAATTGGATCTTGGTTGGGAATAAGCATGATGACTCCATTAAACTTCTGCTATGACAAGTTTAAGATCTGGGGGCCGATTTTTGAGTGTCAAGCGCTCGACTTTTCACTCGAGATCTGTAAAAAAATATGACTTTTTAAGAGATGTCGAGTGAAAAGTCGAGCGTTCGACACTCAAAAATCGGACCCCTGTAATTGCTAGTGATTATAGATATGTCGCAGGCAAATTGCATAATCCGCCGTATTACATTACGGCTAGCCGTTTTACAAAACAGAGCCGTTTTGTATTACGGCGGGTCAACGATTAGCCAGATTGAATACGGCTGAACGAAAATCCGCCGGAATGTGTTCGGCGCTTTACGTTATTAAATTCGCTTAGCCATTAATACATTACGGCTAGCCGTTTCACATAACGACTGGCCGTTTTACATAACGGCTAGCCATTTTACATAATTTTACATAATTATTTGTAACAAAATCTAGTTAAGTTGCTCATATATATTGCTTTTGTTTCATACTTTGTTGTAAATTACTTAGGATAGGATTCGCTCATTATTTGTAATCATGCTGTGCATGCATGTTTTGGGTGGCGTTCCATTCCAGAACCTTTCAATCATATATATTGTTGCTACATAATGAATGTTACCTGTTTTGTGTGCCTTTTAAATAAAATAAAAATAAAAAATAACGGCTAACTAAAATTCTATTCTAATAACTTAAATTCTACTACACACAATAAAAAAAATAGCTTTGTTACTATCTAAGACTTTAATAAAATCATCGTCTCCATTAATCACTTTATTGGTATTGTCAATACTTTGGTTATAATTTGAAATCAAAACATTTTAGTAAGGCCTCTTCAGTGTTGGTACCATCAACATAAAAACGCACCTCAATTGCTACTTGCATCGAGTATCAGTGCATTACTTAGTGTGACCCGAGTAATCCCGGGTCCCTGAAAGGCGCAAGCATTAAGCTAATGACTGGCCGAACTGGGCAATCCCATTCACTTTGAGTGTAGCTAGCGAATCAACACGCCCTGTACTTAGTAAAGTTCGAGTACCTACACGGTTCACGGTTTAGATGTATAAGCCATGGGAAATGGGTAAATGACTCATGTTACAATTTATAAAATAGTGTGGTTACATGGATAGAAAACCATCAAATTAACACCATAAATAGTAAATTAGACAAATTAATCAAAATGTTGCTTTTTTGTAGCCCAAATGTAAATTGAAAGTTACCAAAAGAATCCTCATGTTTCAATAAAAAAATAAATTTGCGGCAACTACGCAAATAAAAGTATTATTTCACGACCAAAACGGCAAATTACCCTTTTTTTCTATACAATGGTAGTACGAGGAAGCAGGCGTCACGTCACTCCTGTTAGACATATGGAGCGTTTTCAGTGCTCGTCCGCTACTTATTCTGTACTTTTCCTCCCCTTTTTTTTTGTTGCTCTAATTGTAGGTACCCCATACAATTATTTGATCGTCTCTAAAATCTGGTTCGAATGGCATGAGAAACAAAAATAGATCTCAGCAACTTCTCATTTGACGAGTATAATGGAATTTTAAACTAACATTATAGGTATTTTTTTTATTTTATGTTATCTTCAAACGAGGGTTATAAATATTCTATCGACTAGCGAAACATTATTCTTGTGAAACCAGCTTTAAATGGTCCGAAGAATATATAAATATTCTAAGACCGCCCAAAACTTGTTACTTGTTTTTAAAATACAAAATTTTGTTTCAGAATTGGATTAAAAAGCTCTTTTGACTTCGCAAAAAACGTATTAATGTCCCGCTTAGGGAAGTAGGTAACCTCATTCTACCCTGCAAACGCATTTAACCCGCTCGCTTTGACAACCCTAAATTATGTAAATCGCAGCAAACCCGCCGGGATTATTAGCGTGACAACCCTGACTTAATATATAAAGGGAACTTAAATATTTTGGCTCGCATTAGATTTATATGGTTGAAGTTTCTATCCGTGATAGTGGCCTGGCAATCTATTTTGTTTGTGGCTGCTGATAGCAATCACAGTTCAAACTGATAACTTCAGTTTCCGTACGAACATTTAAAACTTTTTTAATTGGGATATAAAAGAGATAGACATATGAAGCCCGAATACTACTAAAATGTTTCACAAATTCACAAATATCAACTGGTATAGTGCTTTTATCTCATGGGCCCGGGTTGACCAGATTGTTGTAGTTGTGACACATACGAACACATAGACAACGTGAACTCATAGCTCCTACGCTGACGCATACATATACATCACATAGTCATTGTTCATGTATAGCTCAACACACAGCTGGTTCAGTTGCGCTCGTGAGATAAAAGTAGGTTCTCTATGTACCCTACCAGGGGATGGAAAACTGATCTAATTCGTTCTTTATTACAGTAGTAACATGACATCGTTACAAACTTACTGAGGTATCAGAAGTTTTTAGTAATATCTTCCTGTATTTTACCTTCAAGAGCTTGAAATTATTAGCTGAAGAATTAGTGTGGGCTTGTTAGGCAAAACTGAAATTATTATGAAACATACGAGTAAATCCCACAGTTGAAATCATTAAATATTCTCAGGAACGACCAATCCTCAACACACACCTGGACGCGACGGCACACAGACCGATTATTCTCTGAATATGCATGAAGGGAAACAAAACAAGATTTTGCTGAAACGGTACCTGTCTTGTTATATACGGGATCAGATTCTGCGAATTTTGCAGGATTGTTGAACAGCAATTGAGTTCCGTAGCTCTAGTATAAGTTTTTTCGATACATTCACTAATTCTAACGCGTTTGCGTTTCGTCTCAAAATGTATGAAAACGCTCTCAACGAGTTTGAAATACGCGCGTTCATCGGTTAGCAACAAATGTTATACTCGCTGTTTTAGTTTCCACTAGTGACCACCAGAGGCGCTGTTCACGTTTTCATACCACTTTCATACATTTTGAGACAAAACGCAAACGCGTTCGAATTAGTTAATGTTTCGAAAAAACTTATACTAGAGCTACAGATTCATTTTGTGTTTTTCACTTGACCTTTTTTTGCAACCTGACTGTGGCTTTACAGGCCAGGCCAAATAAAGCGATAGAACTGTGCGGTTGGAAAATCCAGGAGAAACCTGCGAAAAGACCACGTGGGAGGTGTAATCACTGGAATACTCTAAGAGTTTGCGCTCCAGTGAGATCAGCTTCAGCCAAGTTTGTGAGGTGTGAGTGCACTGAGCGAAAAAAATACTAATTATTAGTAAGTTTTAGTGAATCCCAAGACAAGGAGATTATATACTAACGGTTACAAAACAATTTAGTTGTTACAAGAGCAAATTTTTTGGTATTAGTAAATAACTACTATTATCAAAAACTGGTTTGTAACCTTTAGTATATTATCTCCTTGTCCTGGGATTCACTAAAGCTTAGTAATAATTAGTATTTTTTTTCGCTTAGTGTGCAATCGAGCTACTGCGAGTTTTGTCGCTGGCTCACTAAACCTAGCCTAGCTGAGACGAGCAAGAAACTCAGCTATGCCCGATCTGGGTCGCACCGACTCTACCCGCATGCGGCGGCACCGGGACGAATAGGGACTATATGTGTCTGTGTTGTTGCGATCTTGCGATCACGCGGTGGATGTCCCCGCCGGCGGGAATGCCTAAAGCGACTTCCTGACTTGGCGGGGCGGGATCGATATGTGACATTTTCTTCTTTGGCGTAAACTTACAGACGTCGCAAATATTCTCACTTGGCATAATACTGTCAGTATTACGTTTGCGCAGTAGTAATATCATGCGCAGAAGCGGAGCAGTACCGCCTTCGCATCGTCCCGCTACCGCGCATCCCGCGCCAGTCAGGAAGCACTCATTTAAATGTAGGGACGCAGTAAAAAATGCCACCGAGTCGACTGACAGCTGACACTGACATTTGACACTTTTCTCATATTGTACTGCCTCCGCACCGACAAATCAGGAAGTCGCCTTAGTGTACGCTTCGTGTCTGAGCCTGGGGGAAAATCCAGGGGGAACCTCCGACACGCCCAGCCCACCTTGTTTCTCTATGCACTGAGTCGCCGAAATAAGTATAGTTACGTTATCTGAATATGGTAGATAAATTAGTTTATGTCACACCTGGCCATAAAGCGGCAATTACCGCACGCTCCGCGCGCGGGAAATCCTACTTCCTGGCCAGGGGGTGACATAAAATGTTGTACTTAACACGGGCGGTAATAAAGAAAGCCTCAGATCGCATATTTATCGCCCTTGCCTTCGGCTCGGGCGTCAAATACCTGCGATATGAGACATTCTTTGTTTTACCGCCCTTGTTAAGTAATGTACTAATATGGTAGATCAATTCAAATGCATAATAAGTACAAAAATATATTAGAGACAATACAATACAAGTTGCACACAGTTGACAATAAAATCACATAAAAAGGCAATAAAATAACCATTCCTTTTGTCTTTGCTGTCGTCGGAAAAAAAGGATTAGCTAAATAAAAATATGCAGCCATTCTGTATTGGCAAAGGAACATACATTTTCAGCATTTGATTTTTATTTACTGTGGATGCTTAACACGTAATTTAAAAGGGTGATTACGTAACATTTTCAAACGTGCATAAGGTCCATGTTTACATATTTAAGATGATCGTTAGATCTACCCAGCGTAAGTTTGACACATTACGTACAGTCAAGGGCACCAATATGTATACATTTTTTCACCTTACTCCATTGAAATAAGGTCCAAAAATGTATACATATTTATGCCCTTGACTGTACACGACTATATATAGTGCGTGTCATCCACGACGGCGCGCCGTATATATATGCTGCCGTATATATAGATATGCCGAAAGTATTTACTGTTCACCGTAATTATGCTAATAGTGGTATACTAGCAGCTGAATCCCACTGCGGAAATGTAAGTTATTTAATATGTATATAGGTACCTAATTCTCGAATGCCGTGTTCATGATTAGATCTTAATAGACATCATTGGGTTTATGCGAAGGTTTATCAGTTTTTGAAAGTAGCTGATTAGAAAAATAGAGCATTTGCAAGTTTTATGCTATGTTCAAGGTAGAATCGATTTAGCACCTACGCTACCATGTTCTACGGATTTGCACCACATCATAATTAATACCGAAAAGCCTGAAGAAAAAAGTTTTCAAACAGTTCTTGTCCACACAGGTTCTTAGTTAAATTTCCAGTAAGGATGTGACACTGTAGTGGCAAGCCTCCGGGCAGCGGTGACCACTTACCATCAGGCGGGCCATACCTACTTTCATTTGCCACGAACGACCATCTGTTCGCTAATCCGCTATAATATCACTCTAATAGTGGCCAATTACGAAACCAACTGTACAATTAAATAGGAACTACCTATTACAACATGGTATTATTATAAACGCTGCGGGTGCTAAAATAATAGCCAATCGTAAACTCCCACAGAGTATAATTCAGATAGCGAGCGTGACGGGCCCGTCATAACTCGCGCGACGATTGTGTGCAGCGAACTGTTGTCCTTGCATTAACGCCGAATATACACGTATATGCCGACTATTCAGCACTTTTTATGTTCCACGTATTTTTTTAATGCAAATGCATTTCATATGCAGGTGTGAATGACAGCGGACAGCCAATGGCTTTTAAGAAACTTATAGTACGTTCATACAGCAATTGTAAAATATGTAAAATAACGCATCAAAAATCTTTACGTTTATATGCAGTTTTTCTTTGCGCCAAAAATGATTGAATATTCAAGTTTTAATCCTGTAACCTTGTCGCCTCAAAGTACGGAGTAGTTTGCATCAAATCCGGTAGTTCTGATTTTTTGCTGACTTGTTTATGATGTTGGCCCAATGAATAATCCAAGATTGTGACCTCGAGCGCCGAACGCAACTTTGTCATATAATTTTTTTTTCAATCCTAAAGAACTAGTTGCTGATAGTACCTTGAGGTTTTTAAAGTAGACTTAATTTGCTTCAATATGAGACTAGAATTGTCGCTGTAGACTCAATAGTTTCCGAGATAAATCCTTGAAAGTTTGAGAAGCTCGAAAAAATGATGTCATCTCAAACTGTAACACCTGTTTAAAATTCATGTGTTACCAAAATTCTGCCGAATATTATGTAAATTAAGTATAACTTGGTAACGATCTTACTGATAACAAACCGAGTCAATAAAGTACCTAATCTATATTAAAGCAACATGGAACACAAAAACAGAGATTTACAGGTAGTTGTTATCAAGAATACAACCAAATAAAAATCATGTACTTTTTGGTGACAGAGATATACCTCTTTTACTGGTAGATAACGTGACCTCATAGCTCCTACGCTGACACACACACAAACAAAGTGCATGTATTGTATAGCTCACCCGAACACACGAGATAAAAGTACTCTACCTAATTTATTCGTACAAAATAACGTACTTAAACAGGCGACTTTAGCACAGCCCTATTTCATATTATAGCGGTGAATTTATACAGAATAGGGGTGTCAGTGTATTTGCCTAGCAAACTGTAGGTAGTGTTATTACGTTATGTTTTAATTTCAGCTGCGCAGAGCAAAATGGCGGTCAGGCTCACGGCAGCAACGGAGATGAGTTTAAAGCGGCACTGTAATGACATTATACAAGTACTTTAGTATTGTGAACCATAAAAGCTTTGTGTTCATTAGACTCCAGTTTGTACAAGCAACTTTGTTATATTACGTAGTAATCCATACCATTGTTCTAGTTAAGATGGTTGGTAAGTATATAATAATTGAATTGTAACTTGTTTACGATATATCTAATGATAGGCTGGTTATATCGTCGTACATATAAAAACGCTGAAATTGCAATAATTGCTGTAAACTTGCATTTTTAGTATGTTGTTTGGGTCCACTTACAAATTTATCTGCCGTTAATTTCCTCGTAGATACCTCATTATTGATATTTTGGTCGAATATTCCCCACTTTTTGGTTTTTCAGGAATGACTTCGCGCGCGTTCATTTTAAACTGCTGCAAATATAGGTATATACTATCTAGGTGGACCCAAACAACATACCAAAAATGCAAGTTTACCGCAATTATTGCAATTTCGAATGTAACATATTATATGACAGGCCTATGAGTTTGTAAGTATAGTGTAGGAGCCGATCCCGATTGTTTTAGTGACAGAAGAAACAACATTTACACAACAATTAACAGAAGAAACAATTTTGAGTTTCGAATCGGCCCCCAGTGTTAGATAATTTAAGCGTATTTAAGTGTAGCGGAGAAATTTATTTTTTCTTGTAATTAACAGCAATTTATCTACCAGTCAAATTATAAGGTTGAGATAATTAATTAATCTTATTAATGAATCTTACTTAACAATAGGTTGAACATTTCCGTAATTCTATTTTGCTTTAGTCCTAGTTAAACAAAATTATCTGCTATTAAGAAATAGATACAAAACAAACGTAACTCGACGTGTGTAAGGGTTAGAATACAAGGAAATAAATTGATGATAATGATGAAATTAATAATGTTCTAATTATAGTTATAAGTACTACAATTTAATAATGTATTTGCATGTATACTTGTCTATACTTATGGCAAATAAAACATTTGAGTTTTAGTTTGAGAATAGCACCACTCCCTCGTCCCACTGATGTCTCAAGGGTCGGCTACGGGAACCGGGTCTAGTCAAAGCGAGTGAAAGTGTGATGTGGACGACAGGCTAGCACCCTATTCTCAATTGACTATTGATATATCGTCATCTGTCATTATGTAGGTACTGTTTGAAATACTATTACTATACCTTTAATAATATACATGAAAATGAAAAATATATTCACTGGGTATCAAAAGATCAGCTTATAATTTATGTTACATATTTAGGTACAAAGAGTCGGCCGATGAAACAGCCCCCCACGTCATCCTGGAATGCGTAGGTGTAGCTGCACAACGGACTCAAATCCTCAACGCACCGAGGTCACTCCGCGAAGCCTGTGGTGACACCAGGAGGATCCTGCGCTTCTGGTCGGAGTTAGGCTGGCTAAACCCCTAGCTAGCAAACCACGCACAATGGTCCGACATACACGGACTGAGTGCGGAAAAAGGAGTCCATAACCATAAGCATAGGTACAAAGAGTGCACTTATTGCTAGATAACGCTACATTAATATAGCAATGCAATAGGTAGGTAGAGACTAGAAAACATAGAATTACTAGCCTTTTCCCCGCAAATTCGTCCGCGTAGAAATCGTTCATTGCTATTTTCTTATCATGCGTTTACCTAGTCATCGCTCTTCCAAACAAACTCCCACTCCCTTACGCGATGATTTCCGGTATAAAAAGTATGCCTGTGTCCTTTTCCGGAACTTAATTCCAAATGTCATCAAAATCGGTTCAATAGCTCTAGTATAAGTTTTTTCGAAATATTAACTAATTCGAACGCGTTTGCGTTTTGTCTCAAAATGTATGAAAACGCTCTCACCGAGTAAATGAAATACGCGCGTTCATCGGTTAGCACCAAATGTTATACTCGCTGTTTTAGTTTCCACTAGTGACCACCAGAGGCGCTGTTCACGTTTTCATACCACTTTCATACATTTTGAGACAAAACGCAAACGCGTTCGAATTCGTTAATGTTTCGAAAAAACTTATACTAGAGCTACAGAGGTTTAAGCGTGAAGAGGTAACAGATAGACAGACAAACCTACAGGCAGACTGTCGCATTTATAGTACTAGTTATTTCCCGCGACTTCGTCCGCGTGGAACTCGTTTATTGCGATAGAATTTAATTGCTATTTTTTATATCAGGCGCTTACCTAGTTATCGCTACTCCATACTAACTTCCATTCCCGTAACGGGATGATTTTAGGGATAAAAAGTATCCTATGTCCTTCGCTGGGACTCAAACTATCTCCTTGCCAAATTTCATATTTAAATCGGTTCAGCGGTTTAAGCCTGAAGAGGTAACAGATAGACAGACAGACACACTTTCGCATTTATAGTATGGATTAAAGGTAGCAGTGAAATTAAAGTTCTTTTTTGTTCTACCTATCCCTTTTGGAATTAGTATAGTAATTGTGGGTATTAAATGTTTATGTAATTCCACCAGGCAACGAGCATGTATTAGGTACGCGTAGGTATACTTAATGTTTCCTACGGGCACTTTACGTTGAACTGAAATAAAACTAATTGCATGATAACTCTTTAAGGCGACTTCCTGATTTGTCGATGCGGAGGCAGTACGACAAGAGAAAAGTGTCAAATGTCAGTGTCAGCTGTCAGTCGCCTCGGTACCATTTTTTACTGCGCCCCTACATTTAAATTTAAATGAGTGCTTCCTGACTGGCGCGGGATGCGCGGTAGCGGGACGATGCAAAGGCGGTACTGCTGCGCTTCTGCGCATGATATTACTACTGCGCAAACGTAATGTCAAATGTCAAATGAGAATCTTTGCGACTTCAGTAAGTTTACGTCAAAGAAGAAAATGTCACATATCGATCCCGCCCCGCCAAGTCAGGAAGTCGCCTAAGGTTACGAGGTCTCAATAGTAATGGTAAAAATATTACAATATACTTAATTTCCAATTTATACGAATTCACAACAAGAGGTATAAATATTTAAAGATTTATTTGCAGCGCGCACACGATCTGACAGTATAGGCGCCCGTAAAAGCAACATCAGCGACCAATGCAAATTTAATTTAAATTAACGTTTATTATTAACGTTTAAGTACTGATCTAGTATCTCGTTTGCATGTTACGATCGCACATCGGTATTGTATGAACTACTTTATTTTTACGATAAGTAAAAATTAGACTGTAATTATTTACAACTTACATATCTTTTTCTTCTATTCAATGGGCTTGGTAGTCGTACTGACTTCAATAACTCACTCAGGCGATCTCATGACTTATCAGTACGATATCAGAAAGCTGCCTACTTATCTGTGAGCCGAGTCAACACCGATTCTTTACTGCATAGGGCAGTGAAATTGTACATTAAAATCGCAAAGCGAGATGTAAAGCTGCATTTTTGGTATGTTATTTGCACCTCTTAGGAGTATGTGAAACTACATTTTGCAAGCAAAAAAAATTTGTGCTACCTGTATGATACGTGAAAAACTGCAAAATTTTCGGACTTTTTTCAGGTATTGTAGTTCAATTCAAAAACTATGGGATTTTGACATTACTTGTCTATGGCATTTTTAAAGTACATTAAATTTGCAACAATTTGAGCCTACCTAAAGCTTCGTATGTCTTATAGTTTTTGAGACATGATGTTTCAAAAATACTGCTTTATTGAGTTTTGCCTATAGTGCGTGTTGTTACGGGTTTCCATCGAACAAACACTTCACCACCGGCCACCAGCGCCGGCTTTTAGTATGTTATCAGGCATATCTCCTGGACCCCGAAACTGCCGGGAGACAATCTCTCCCGAGTAATGACGTCATGAAAATTGCCGCCGAAACGTTTGGAAAAGTGGCAATCACATCCAACCTATGCGACATACATACACGTGTATGGTATCAAATGAAAGCTGAATGAATATGCCATAACGTATACCTAAATTAAGTTTCAATTCAAAACTATAAGCAAAATAATAAAAAAGTAAGGAAAACATTTCCGGGTTTCCAGATTTAACAGAATAACTAGAACAGGTACCCGAGAATTATGTTGCACATAAATAATAATTAGTATGTCAGCTTTACATAACTATTTATTGTTTCTGGATATGACCAAAACTGTGAGAGGAATGTTGAAAACCCAACAGCGCGAAGCCGTTTTTCCATATAAGATAAAAAATAGTTTATTTTTAGTACCATATTGTTAGACATGTTCATCATCATCATCTTAAGAGCCGAGCTCTTGTCGGTGCAGCTTGATGCAGTTCTCTCCATCGTTGTCCGTCCGAGGCCAGCCTCTTGACCGCCTGATACGACACGATATCTACATCCTCCTTTATCTGGTTCATATAACTTTTCCTTGGTCGTCCTCTTCCTCTTTTCCCATTTATTTTCCCTTCTATAATGTTTCTGATGTAGTTGTCGTGAGACATGTTATGTGAACCATAAAACAGCAAAAAGACAGTCTATGACCTGTTTGGTTCTCCAGTAAAGACGATATAACCATAACCGCCCCCGATTTTTGAGAAAAGCAAATTACACACAAATTATAGCAAATTTAATTAGCTTTCGCGTGACATAATAGATTTTTATAAATGTAGCATAATTTATGTGTAATTTGCATTTCTCAAAAATCTGGAGCGGTTATGGCAGGTCAGAGACAGTCTCTTTGCAGTTTTACGGTTCACATAACGTGTCTAACAATATACTAAAACGCTGGAGCTGGTTCATGGAAAATAGACGTTTCATCATTTTTTTATCTTATATGGAAAAACGGCTTCGCGCTGTTGGGTTTTTCAGCATTTCTCTCACAGTTTTGGTCATATCCAGAAACAATAAATAGTTATGTAAAGCTGACATACTAATTATTATTTATGTGCAACATAATTCTCGGGTACCTGTTCTAGTTATTCTGTTAAATCTGGAAACCCGGAAATGTTTTCCTTACTTTTTTATTATTTTGCTTATAGTTTTGAATTGAAACTTAATTTAGGTATACGTTATGGCATATTCATTCAGCTTTCATTTAATACCATACACGTGTATGTATGTTGCATAGGTTGGATGTGATTTCCACTTTTCCAAACGTTTCGGCGGCAATTTTCATGACGTCATTACTCGGGAGAGCGACCTTGGCGAGATTGTCTCCCGGCAGTTTCGGGGTCCAGGAGATATGCCTGATAACATACTAAAAGCCGGCGCTGGTGGCCGGTGGTGAAGTGTTTGTTCGACGGAAACCCGTAGCAACACACACTATAGGCAAAACTCAATAAAGCAGTATTTCTGAAACATCATGTCTCAAAAACTATAAAACATACGAAGCTGTAGGTAGGCTCAAATTGTTTCAAATTTAATGTACTTTAAAAATGCCATAGACAAGTAATGTCAAAAACCCATAGTTTTTGAATTGAACAACAATACCTGAAAAAAGTCCGAAAATTTTGCAGTTTTTCACGTATCATACAGGTAGCACAACTTTTTTTTGCTTGCAAAATGTAGTTTCACATACTCCTAAGGGGTGCGAATAACATACCAAAAATGCAGCTTTACATCTCGCTTTGCGATTTTAGCATTTTTATTTGTAAGATTTCACTGGCCTATGCACGCCTACATTTAAATGAGTGCTTATTGACTGGCGCTTGATGCGTTGAAGCGGGGTGATACGAGTACGAATGCAGCACTGCCCTGGTTGAATGCTATTACTAATGCGCAAATACTGACAGCAGCCTGTCAAATGAGAAAAACCTGTGCGATACCAGTAAACTCACCTCAAAGATAAAAATACACACACACAGACCACACATTTACAGATCCCGCCTCGCTAAGTCAGGGAGTCACTAGAAAGTATTATTTTCTAAAAAGGCTTTTGTAAAAGTTCCAACAAAGTACCTATCCTAATCTCTTTACCATAACGTTTGTGTTATCTCTACCAACAATCGAAGATTCCTTTTTTATCCAAATTGCTTCGGCGGTGCGAAGTCCGCGGGGAGCATTACAAAACGTGTCGGCTGCGAGTTATAGAACCTTCACACCTGGAACCGGTTTCAGGGTTCTTTGTTCAGTTTTCGAAACATAATACGAAACATCTTCATTTTGTATAGTTACGTACCGTAGACGTATCATAATTTTTATGGTAGATTTTTGGCACGAAGGGCACTATAGACGATTTGGTGACATAAAAGTCTTATTCAACTAAATATATTAAATAAAGGATTAGGTACTTGGAAAACTTAACGCAATGTTTTTAAAACATTTAGAGTGAAATCTATAGTTTAATACTCAAGTTTGACATAAAACTTTTACACGGTAACACTAGTTACTCTCAATATTTTTCTTTATTTACAATTCATTTTCTCGTAGGGGTAAAATGCTCTCAAAATTTTCGTTTAGTATAGTTTTGGTTATCTTTCGACATTAGTTCAAAAGACTGCTTATTAAGGGGAGGTATCCCCAACGCAAATGTCCCGCTCTAAAACGCCTGAGTTTACAATTAACCATCCCGCTCTCTACGCAAGCTCTGCGCGCAGTTTCGTAAATATTTAGCTATAGTAATTAAGCCAATCATTTTATCAAAGCAAACCCTGCGAATTTGTCTATAACTATTTAGGATCTTTAATTAAATACAAAAATTAAATGTTAAATATCAGTAATATAGCCGTAGTATTGAAAATACATTCCAAACAGGGGTAACTTCGCGATTTTTTTCTATCGAGTGAAATTCATCAGGTCATGTAACTGACTGCGAATTCGACTAGACAAGATCCTTATGTAACACATATATTTTTTTAGATTTTAAGACACTATATTCTATGTCTCTGATGGTTTTTAGAAACTCAAAAGTGGTAATACCCGGCCATAAATATATATAAAAAAATATTCAATTCGAGAATGTTATATTTATGTGTCGAGCTGTTGAAATCATTTGATTTAGATTTTTGATATTTTTCCAAATTAAACCGACACGGCTACAATAAATACGGATAAATTGGTAATTGTCAAGTTTGTATGATGAAATGGATAAACTTGTTACAACAAGTAACTAGATTTATTAATTCGATTCTGTTAGAGTACTTTTATGTGAAACTATTCATGCAAATTGTCTACGTGTGCGTGAGCGTAGGAGCTATGAGTTGACGTTGTCAATGTGTTCGTATGTGTCACAACTACAACAATGGTCAACCGGCGATCGTAAAACAAAAGTACTATATCATGCTACTCACTACGGAACCATTACATTGTTGACTATGTACTGTCGTTCGTTACTTTTTTTCTTAACTGGCGTTTAATCGCATTATGTCTTTTTGCCCCAATTTTCCTCCTCTGTTATTGTTTTATTATGAACGCCCGGACGATTTAGGTATTAACCTAAATTGAAATACTCTGTTATGTGGTTTCTGTTCTGAAGCACCGGGTATTTTTCGGGTGATTTCATAAACGCAAATGGCAGCACTTTTTAAGCCCACGGATGATTTTAAGAGCGGTCTGTGGTTTTGCACCATTAGGTTCTTTTATCGTATATTTTTTGGGTAGGTATACTTTTATTTGCTTAGGTTTTATTTACTGAAACGTAACTTAACAACTTATTTTGGGCCGACTAAATTTGCATAAGAGTAAAAGTACAACACAATTATTATAATAATGTGTTTTAGGTTTATCATTATATACCTAATTCTGATTTTTTTTTAATGGATGAAAACGAAAGCGCGTGTTTATTCACTTTACATCTTATCTATAAAATTATTATTTGTTATACAAGGGTGCAAAGTTATAATAATATTTTAACCGCGAGTGTGGTATTGAAACACGAGCTAGCGATTAGATTCTAGGGTTGAACTAAGGGTGCATAAAATGCAGTTTTACTATCTATTTTTAAAGAATAATAATGGGCTTTCCGAGCTAGAAAGACTTAAAACTAAATCAAACCGGCAAATATTTCTTCTTAAATGACATAAAAGCAAATCTCAAATTTTACAGGTTTAGAAAGGCGATTTTTTTAAACAACCTATAGGTGTGTCCCTATGCTGGCCTAAGGCATCGCCTGATAAAAACCATGACTCCCGTGTCCGGCCAATTGGCGAGGAAGGAGTCTAAGTTTTATTTATTTATCCAAAAATGGGTAGGTGTTTAGAAACCACCTTACTATAATTATTTCTCCAACCATCTGTAACTCGCACAATAACTATTAACCGAGTGAAAGGCGAAAATAACTAAAATGGAGTGTTTAATGCATGAATTTTGTCAAAGAAGTTTCGTTATAAGTCTAAATATAACGTAAAGTATGCTTCCCAGTGCTTGACTCTAACCCATTAGGTACTCTTGACATTTTCAATCTTAAGTCATAATAGTAGAGGTCAGCAATAGGTGTAAACAATTGAGTATTTCGTTGTCAACCATTGGAACACATTTGTTTGTAGGTACTGTTTAAATAATAGTAGAAAAGGACAATCGGAAAAAGAATTGAACAGCAAACATTAATTTTAAAATTGATGGGTATAATAATATAACGTGACAAATATGAACCTATGTTTTCTGAACCAAAAGCGATAGAAAAATCCGGCCAAGTGCGAATCGGACTTGCGCACGAAGGGTTCCGTGCTATTATCTTTATAAACGGCAAAAAAATCACGTTTGTTGTATGGGAGCCCCCTTAAATATTTATTTTATTCTGTTTATTAGTATTTATTGTTATAGCGGCAATAGAAATACATCATTTGTGAAAATTTCAACTGTCTAACTATCACGGTTTTTGAGATACAGCCTGGTGACAGACGGACAAACGGACAACGGAGTCTTAGTAATAGGGTCCCGTTTTACCCTTTGGGTACCGAACCGTAAAAACATATATATCATAATTAAACTTATGTCGCCAATCTGCCACTATCGACATAAAATGTTAAAAAATAGCAAAATATATATTTTTGGACACATTTAAAAACCAAACTTCACCGTGGTTAACGACGTAGTATAACGTCATTCATAAATAACTCCTATTACGAGGACAATAGGTCGTAATTCAGGATTTGCGAGCCGTAGTGTTAGGCCGTTAAGCCCGCCCTGGTAGGATAGCTATTCTGAAAGTTTTGCGGAAAGTTTAATAAGCTAGAGTCGATAATATTTAGTTACCTACAAACTGATAAAATATTGGGGACGATGTCAATTTATTCATGTACCTCTCGTTTGATAATGAAATTCCTATTTTTTTTAAGTATATCTATCCTTAGAAATTGACCTTAGAATATTCTAAGTGACAGAAAAAAACGAATACACTTGTTTGTTTATTTATAACGTGACTATTTTTTGAAAAACTAACAACTAATATTAAATCTATTTATTGAAACAAATACAGCGAAATTCATCAACGCTGTAATTGGAACGTATTTTTGTCGAGTTACTGGTTCGAAGGGCAGCTGGAGACGAATAAAAAACATGAAAAATACATAAGGTAAAGGTCCCAGTGCTCGACACCTTAGTGCCCAATAGATGACATAATATTTTAATTACCGCTGTCATCTATTATACTTAATTACAACGACTTATGCATCAAAAATATTTTTTAAACACTTCAAATTGCTTAAATAGGTAAGACTTGGGATTGGGTGTCTAATTAGAAAGAATCTGCCTAATAGATACGTTCGGTGATCAGAACGCTGGCCAATATTTCGCTCAGGGAATTAGCATTTGCCATCCAGCGTGGCAATGCAGCCAGCCTTCTGGGCACACTGCCCATTGACGGAGATGTGAGTCAAATCTATTATTTTAATTTATATTTTTATTCAGCACAACACAAAATATATCAACATAGGAACTAAAATAATATTATAACTAAATTAAAAAAGGTCCCCGAGATCGGAGCCCTATGGAAGGGTTCCCATAAGGCTGGCTGCGTTCCCCCTTTGGATGGCTATGCCGATCCGCTGGCCAAGGAACGAGCCAGCCCTATGGTCCCCTGACACCTCGGCCAGCCTTTGGGATAGTTTTAATTTTATACTTTGTAAATGTTTAGTTTAAGTTTGTTATTGTTTCTAATTTATGTTTCTTTATTTAAATAAAAATAAATGTGTTTAATACAAAAAAAAGTTGAAAACGGACATTCAATTTTATCACTGTGATTAAATAGTTTGTTGTGGTTTGTTAAATTGTTAATTTATCAATTTACTTAAAGCGGTTATTAATTAATTAGTAACTATATTATTAAATACTGGCTGCCGCCCACTAACCAGTCTAAGCGTGCTTCTGACAGCTAATTATCCAACGATTTCATTTGCTAAGGCCTTAGCTTAATTGAAATCCAATCAAAGCCTCCTTCGGCCTATCGAAGCTTTGGAGGCCAAGATTATTATTAATTTGGTTTAAAATAGGGTTAAATCAGGATTGTGTGTAACATTCTGAATAATTCGAATAATGAAACGATTTGCTAAAAAAATTGTCGATACTTTTATTTTTCAAACATAGGTAATCCTTTTTTCGATGGTTTTGGTTGGATCTTTAAAACCCTCCCATCTTTAAAAATGATTTTTGGTTTAATAGTTGTAAAATGATAAGTTTTCAAACCTGAGAAAAACGATTATCCTTATAAATGGACACGTTTAGAATGAACATCAATATTACTCGCTGAGCTTCCGTAGAGAGCGGGATCGGGATGGTTAATTGAAAACTCACGCGTGTTAGAGCGGAACTTTTGCAATGGCATCTACGCCCTGTTAATTGTCACTCCAGGTGGCATGCTTCGAAATCTTCGAGAGTTCTTCTTCAGGTTGAGTGAATCCGTAACGCTGACAGCGTGATGCTTGGAGTCAGTCGTGGATGACGTGAGTTTTAACCGTTTAGTATAATATAGTTTTAACATGCCTCACGAAAGTTTAAAGTCAAGTATGCCGTCCTTGGATAATGCAAGACAGATCATTTACTAAGTATAGCGGAATTCCCAGAAACATCCAGCCATCGATCACTATTTATTTAGCTTCCATTAATGTAAAGTCACTGCAAAAATAGAAGTAATGAAGACATTTTAAAGATTACAAAATCTAGTGCAATGCCCACCTGCTGGTGTTATAGTGGTTTGATTTAATATTTGCAAGAACTTGCATGTAATTATTATTCCCACTTACCTTAGGCGTTACCTTTTTTGACGTAAACTTACTGACGTCGCAAAGATTCCAACTTGACGGATTAGGCGACTTCCTGACTTGGCGGGGCGGGATTGATATGTGACATTTTCTTCTTTGACGTAAACTTACTGACGTCGCAAAGTTTCCCACTTGACAGAATACTGTCAGTATAACATTTGCGCAGTAGTAATATTATGCGCAGAAGCGGACCAGTACTGCCTTCGCATCGTCCCGGTTCCGCGCATCCCGCGCCAGTCAGGAAGCACACATTTAAATGTAGGGGCGGTACTGAGTTGACTGACAGTTGACACTGACATTTGCCAGTCTTTTCGTACTGCCACCGCACCGACAAATCAGGAAGTCGCCTTAGGCTGCGTTTCCACCAGAGATGTGCGAGGATGCGTTTTCATACATTTGACACCTCGCAACGCGCCGAGCGAGGTGTCAAATAATATATGAAAACACATCCTCGCACATCTCTGGTGGAAACGCAGCCTTACAGTCATTGCAGAGTTTAATTGTACCTATTCGTCTGACTTCGGTAGCCCGCAGGCCGGCAATGTCATGAGTTTTGCATGCGAGTTTTTGGTAACTCAGTAATATCGTGATAACCGACATAAGATCGAATATTTATTTACTACACCGTGCGTGAATTAATTATATTCATTATTGCCTTCCTGCTAAACAGCAACGGTGCTTGTTACTTATTTAATGCTTCGATAAAAGGCGCTACATATTTAAACAAGTTGTGCCAGAAATGCCACTCAGCATATGTGAGTGCAAAATTAGAAATTATACGATTGGGTCGCATCGTTCGACGGTTAAGCAATGTTAGGCCAAAAAGTACAAATGGGTGACTTAATACCAAATAATATTATCTGCTGGTTTTCGCATTATTGTATTTAATGGTGGTAGTAGGACTATACAAAATTAGGCTTCTGTCTTAGTCCATATAGATTAAGAGCTGACAGCAACAAAATAAGTGATTTTATAACATTTGGAATTGGTACAGTTGTGGTAAGGCTTGTCTCTGGACTATAAATATGCCAGTCTGGCTACTGAAAGTCTTTGTGATTGGAAGGGGTGGGGGTTGAAAGTTAGTGAACATTCAACAATATTAAGTAATACTACACAACAAGTATTGTGTAATAGTAGTTGTTCTTTTTATTTTCCATGAATTATTAACATAAATAATCTTGTATTAGTGTTGCTAGACTATTTACTGCTTGCTAATACACTGCCAGACTGATTTTAAAAGTCGCTGAAACCAGCAGAAAATTCAAATAATTTTATAAAAGTTGAAATAAACTAATTTCAATAGCTTATACTATCGGCTTAACGTTTCTGAAAACGCCAGACCAAATAGAAGTTGCTAATGTGTTGCCAGACTGGTTGTTGCTCTTTCGCTTTCAGATTAATAAAACCTTAAATATCACGCAATTTCGCAATTACTTATTTTTTTTCTGTTATCTCTTGATCTAATAGAGTAGATATTGACGACCGCTTTAGCTTAGTTGGTAGTGACCCTGCCTACGAAGCTGGAGGTTCCGGGTGCGAATCCCGGCCGGGGCATTTATTTATGTGATGAGCACGAATATTTGTTCTTGGGTCTTGGATGTTTTCTATGTATTTAAGTATTTATTTATCTATATATCGTCGCTTAGTACCCATAGTACAAGCTTTGCTTAGTTTGGGACTAGGTTGATTTGTGTAAGATTGTCCACAAATATTTATTTTATTTTATATTTATTTATTTTAAAAATAAAAAGAAGTCGGCTTTGTTAAACTACTAACTAAAGCAATATTAGTGCAATATATAAATATACATTATATAACCAAATAACAAATAACCTTTGTGTCTCAAAACCCGTGCATGAGTTTTGTGTGTCCTAATCTTTGTCAAATACCACATGAAGGTGATATTTTATTTTCCGGTATTGTAATATTACAAGTTTTTATTTGTAATTTTTACTACATTAAAACGACCGAAACAATTGCAGAAGGAATAATTCTTGAAATAGAACAATCAAGATAGAGTTAATTAAAACGGAGTAACTCTGATATTTTATTTCAAAGAAATGTAATAAAGCAAAGCAAATGTAATGTGGCAACCGCCTCGGGAAATCGTATAATCCAGGCTCGTTCAAAGCACTGTGCTCAAAACACATAGATAATTCCCACAAAGATGTCTCGAGATGAAGAATGGGATTGGACCAAACAATAATAAAATGTATACCACGATTAGTTGTCGAAAATGTAAGTTAACCTCAGACAAAACTCTTTTTCATGATACAGGTACTATGATTTCTATTCATTATTATTTATTTAAAAAACAGAGCATAGAAACATAAGATTAACGGGACAGTTTGTGTGATCATAGCCTTAAGTTTCTGGTTAGCTTTAAATACTGCAGCTGGTTCACGTTAAAATAAAAAAAAAACTCACCTAGCAAAACCTCACTTGGCACGCAGAACACGTGCCCTCAATCAGGCGATGGCGTTTAGATGCGTTCTGGAATAAGGTGTTCTCTCGAATGGCAGCTCGGAACGTTGGCTGAAGCACCTTTGGCAGGACGTGCTATGCCATTAAGTCCGGACACGGAGTTACAAACCATGCGATAAAAGATCTTACGACCATGGAATAAGCATGGCTATTCAG
This sequence comes from Cenopis cana, assembly GCA_951800055.1. Taxonomy (NCBI): domain Eukaryota; kingdom Metazoa; phylum Arthropoda; class Insecta; order Lepidoptera; family Tortricidae; genus Cenopis; species Cenopis cana. The sequence goes on along the minus strand of OX637476.1, from coordinate 13,772,630 downwards.
TACCTAACGGTACTTTGTAGGAGATGGTTATCTATTGTGGTCTGAACTATGAATAGGCAGTGTTCAGACGGATTTTAAAGCTAGAGAGGTTTAGTTATTTTAAAATGTATTGGTAAATATTGAAGAAAACTCTGTATAATTAAATTCGACCGAAAAAGTATTCGTCCATATAATTTTGACGTTTAACTGATTGGTTGGTTCCTGCATTAACCAAATTGACACAATGTATACTTACGTCAGATATGAGCAGAACACACTGGAGATGTGTTCATTTTAAGATTGGTTTTAATAATACGCTACTGACCACGGTATTTATATTAGCTATTATAATACAACCATAAGTTTTCTATGCGTTTAGCGGAACTATTCCAGCAGAGCTGACGTTCTTTTGAGAATCTAGTATCAGTAAGTATACATTTCGATTCAGAACATGGTCTGTAAAAAATACTAAAACTAAACTTAATTAAAAACAGAAAAGGTATATTTGCTATACTATGTCGTTAGCAAAATAAGCATACCTACAGCCTGCCCGAGAGTGAGGAATATTTATCCAATCTACTCTCAACAAAGACCCTATGAAGGTAGATGTCTACATAGGGTCTTGTTGAGAGTGGATTGGACAAAATATTCCTATTCTAGTAGATACTACCGAGGATCTTATTCATTGCACTCACACATCTGTAAACTGGCCAGCCCATAGGCACGCTTGCATCTAATTTCAATACGTCTATATAGCGTATCGGAATTAAGCCCCGGGACTACGGCTCCATAATTACTCAGCCCCCAATACACCGTCTATTCAAAACAGCTTATCCATATTTCATGCGCGCCTATCGTTTAGTACGCCCCTGGAGGTCAATCTGACACATTTTGCATTCCAAATTGATACCAATGTCTTGCGCGCTCGATCTCACACGTTAGCGTAGCGCACTGTAGAACTCGCAAATAATTGATGTCATATTGGATGCGTATTGGAATACGAAATGTATATCTCAGACTGACGCCGCGTTTGATAACTTTTTGCAATTTGTAAGTTCCTATCCTCAGGATTTGAAGATGGAATGTATAAGCAGTTGTTTAAGTTAGATGTTCGTAAGTTTTTGTAGCATAATTCAGACTTGTTTTGAACTTAAAGCATTGGTTATATTTCAAAGTTGTGGGACTGAACACTGATAGAATTTATTCCTTTGTTATTCTCACTGTTTCAAACTTATATCTTACATATCATATCGAAAAGTATCGAATTCATGAACAGGGATCGGACATTTGGATTGATAATAACCTATAGTTGGCAAATTACCGGAAAAAGTTTTTTACATATATTATTACTTAGGCGTTCGCTATAAATCATATAAAATAACTATAAAAGTCATGTTATTTTCACCGTCATCCACTTTCGCTTTATTGCCATGACACTTACTGAAACTCCAGGTAAATCCTGCATAAAATCGCAAGTGACGACGTATGCGTACTCGGAATTCAGCAATAAAACAGAGTTATAATTAGAAAACGCACATTACACCATACCACCACGAAGACGTAATTTTATTCAGCAATACCTACCCCAGTTTTTTCAGTTTCCCTGTTACGGTCTAGTTTTTCCTCTGCGTTGGAAGGTCAGATGGTAGTCGCTTTCATAAAACTAGTTCCTACGCCAAATTATAACTAAGATACCTAATATTAGTTAAGGTAATTAAAAACTTGTTACCCGATTATTTTTGTCAATAATGATTTAAAATGATTATTTATGAGATTATTTTCATTTAATGAGTTTTATAATAAAAAAAACCGTCTAATATGACTTGACTCTAATAAAGCTATATCTGTTCAGCAGTATAGAGGTATACGCTTTTTCACTCGAAGCATTTAGTTGCAATTTCGTATCTGCTGAGATATATATGTCGGTGAACAACACATAACCAAATCCAGAGTAACGGCGTTTAGCGCAATATGTCAGCGAGCAAGCACGTAGCCTATCTCCTTAATAAAGAGCGCTCAGCACCTGAGCCCAAATATTTATAAATGTATGGCGCGGGGAGTTTTTCAAAGCTCGCCGAATGTCAATTCGAATTTTGGATTACTTATTCAGTACACTCGTGGAAATATCGGCAGGAAATACTCTTCCTTGTTTGTATAGGATGAATTGAGCTAAGTCTGTCAATATCACCCAGTTTGAATGTGGTTTTCTTAAATATTCTATGTCATTTGTTAGAGTAAAATACATACAACAAGGTAGGTTCGAATGTTATATTTAAATGATAATACTTTGAGCTGTCTTTTGAAGTATTTCCTGGAAACTTTTTCAATGTATCGTATTCTTTTAGAACGTAATATAACGTACAAAAGCTTAAACATTGGCTATTGTAACATGAATAACAAAAACAAATGATATCGCATTGTGTACATGAGCTAAAACATATTCGCATAATATTTAACACGTATTAATACGTTTTATAAACCTATTTTTATGAACCTACATACCTATATAAGATGTTTGTAGTTGGTAGTTTATGTTAATTTCTTAAATTCGTCCTATTAGTGCAAAAACTTGTGAAGCGGCCTTAGGTAGGTATGTCAAAAATAAGTTAATTTCATATTCAGAATCTTCCTTTCGAGTTTCAAAAACTGGTAAGTCTAATTTTTCCCGGATGAAAAGATAGGATAAGGGAACTTCATGATCGTATTCTTGCACAATGTACAGGAATGATCTGTAATGTGTTTGTAATATATACTTACGCCGGATTTAGCTTCAAACATAATCGGTTTTACCTATACAAATCATTGAATTATATAGAGTATGTCGATATAGATAGATAAGCAATCGGTTAACATGGTTAGCAATAAAATGTTAGAAGTAAAATCTCTGAATGGTTGAATTGGCCATGAAATTTATACAATGTAAATACGTTTTTCATATCATACTCGACAGTGGTCTCTAGCCGCACAGAAAAGCGGAAGTCATCTCGTGCAATGTATTAACTCATTCAGCGGGGTAATCACGTAACGATATGTACTACCGTTGGTACGTATTTAATGTCTGTTTTAGTACGGGATTTGACATTTAAATCGGTCGAAAATGTTACGTGATTACCGCGCAGGACACGATATCTTGTTCTCCGTTCGTAGACAGTTTCGCTACAAATGAGAAAAACCGTGTTATCAGCTACAACCGTAGCACTCGTCGGCAATGAATGTGTTTAAACCACCTCGGTGGTGATTCTGTGGAATATGTTCATCTTTTATTCATTTCATTCATTCATCATTAACAGAAACTAACAGTAATAAAAGGATTTCGTTAAAAATCTTTAACTGTTCATCGTTAGTGTTTTAAGCCAGTAATCATATTAAAATTCATAGAGGAGATATAAACATTTACAAACCGCATACCAAATTCATGAAACTGGTTATCCTGTTACTTTTGGGCAGACATCAGTGATGTCAATAACTTAAACACAATAGTTCAATAATTTTGTACTGGAAAAACCTATGATATTTTCAGTTCATAAAAAAGCAACTCAGGGCCTGAACTTGTGTTATTATTTTGTCATTTATAAGTTAATACCTAACATAAATTCAACACTCACTATCTTTCGATTTCATGTAAGGATAATCATTCAAGATTTAAGATTTAGTTTTCTCAAAATGACTTTTTTGCACATGTAATTATGTACCTAAATGTAAATATTTATGTATTTAAGTCCCCTAAAACCAAGCATTTATAATAAAGAATAATTAATTAAATACGGAGCCGTTTAAAATGAACTATCAGTCGACAGCGCCCTCTACCGCCGTTAGTTATCGATTAAGAATACTTAAAAAAAGAGGCAGAATCCCCAAAAATTAAATTGAATGCTAAAGAGACCGTGTTCCCTATTGAAAAGACTAGGGGTTTATTGCGTACGAAGCCCGTAGAACGCTACACGTACACACAGAAAAGATTTGAAATTATACAAGTCACGTTAGCAAGAAGTTGGTACTCATGAGTGTATATGCATGCAAAACGTGGTTTCACACTGACTTTCTTCATATTACTGTTGTAGTCACGTAGTTAATCTCATGAAAACTTACGTCAAAGTTAGTAGTAGATAGTTAGCTAGCGCCGGTGCTGTTGGCGAACACTAGCCGGGACGGCGGCTCCACCGGAGTAACTTACCTCAGGCCAGGCACGTCGTCGAGCGGCGCGCCGTCAGGCAACTGCCACGCCAGCTGCGGCGGCGGTAACCCGTGCGCCGCGCACGACACCTGTGCGCCGGTGCTGTTGGCGAAAACTAGCCGGGACGGCGGCTCCACCGGAGTAACTTACCTCAGGCCAGGCACGTCGTCGAGCGGCGCGCCGTCAGGCAACTGCCACGCCAGCTGCGGCGGCGGTAACCCGTGCGCCGCGCACGACACCTGTGCGCCGGTGCTGTTGGCGAAAACTAGCCGGGACGGCGGCTCCACCGGAGTAACTTACCTCAGGCCAGGCACGTCGTCGAGCGGCGCGCCGTCAGGCAACTGCCACGCCAGCTGCGGCGGCGGGAACCCGTGCGCCGCGCACGACACCTGTGCGCCGGTGCTGTTGGCGAACACTAGCCGGGACGGCGGCTCCACCGGAGTAACTTACCTCAGGCCAGGCACGTCGTCGAGCGGCGCGCCGTCAGGCAACTGCCACGCCAGCTGCGGCGGCGGGAACCCGTGCGCCGCGCACGACACCTGTGCGCCGGTGCTGTTGGCGAACACTAGCCGGGACGGCGGCTCCACCGGAGTAACTTACCTCAGGCCAGGCACGTCGTCGAGCGGCGCGCCGTCAGGCAACTGCCACGCCAGCTGCGGCGGCGGGAACCCGTGCGCCGCGCACGTCACCTGTGCGCCGGTGCTGTTGGCGAACACTAGCCGGGACGGCGGCTCCACCGGAGTAACTTACCTCAGGCCAGGCACGTCGTCGAGCGGCGCGCCGTCAGGCAACTGCCACGCCAGCTGCGGCGGCGGGAACCCGTGCGCCGCGCACGACACCTGCGCGCCGGTGCTGTTGGCGAACACTAGCCGGGACGGCGGCTCCACCGGAGTAACTTACCTCAGGCCAGGCACGTCGTCGAGCGGCGCGCCGTCAGGCAACTGCCACGCCAGCTGCGGCGGCGGGAACCCGTGCGCCGCGCACGACACCTGCGCGCCGGTGCTGTTGGCGAACACTAGCCGGGACGGCGGCTCCACCGGAGTAACTTACCTCAGGCCAGGCACGTCGTCGAGCGGCGCGCCGTCAGGCAACTGCCACGCCAGCTGCGGCGGCGGGAACCCGTGCGCCGCGCACGACACCTGTGCGCCGGTGCTGTTGGCGAACACTAGCCGGGACGGCGGCTCCACCGGAGTAACTTACCTCAGGCCAGGCACGTCGTCGAGCGGCGCGCCGTCAGGCAACTGCCACGCCAGCTGTGGCGGCGGTAACCCGTGCGCCGCGCACGACACCTGTGCGCCGGTGCTGTTGGCGAACACTAGCCGGGACGGCGGCTCCACCGGAGTAACTTACCTCAGGCCAGGCACGTCGTCGAGCGGCGCGCCGTCAGGCAACTGCCACGCCAGCTGCGGCGGCGGGAACCCGTGCGCCGCGCACGACACCTGTGCGCCGGTGCTGTTGGCGAACACTAGCCGGGACGGCGGCTCCACCGGAGTAACTTACCTCAGGCCAGGCACGTCGTCGAGCGGCGCGCCGTCAGGCAACTGCCACGCCAGCTGCGGCGGCGGGAACCCGTGCGCCGCGCACGACACCTGTGCGCCGGTGCTGTTGGCGAACACTAGCCGGGACGGCGGCTCCACCGGAGTAACTTACCTCAGGCCAGGCACGTCGTCGAGCGGCGCGCCGTCAGGCAACTGCCACGCCAGCTGCGGCGGCGGGAACCCGTGCGCCGCGCACGACACCTGCGCGCCGGTGCTGTTGGCGAACACTAGCCGGGACGGCGGCTCCACCGGAGTAACTTACCTCAGGCCAGGCACGTCGTCGAGCGGCGCGCCGTCAGGCAACTGCCACGCCAGCTGCGGCGGCGGGAACCCGTGCGCCGCGCACGACACCTGCGCGCCGGTGCTGTTGGCGAACACTAGCCGGGACGGCGGCTCCACCGGAGTAACTTACCTCAGGCCAGGCACGTCGTCGAGCGGCGCGCCGTCAGGCAACTGCCACGCCAGCTGCGGCGGCGGGAACCCGTGCGCCGCGCACGACACCTGTGCGCCGGTGCTGTTGGCGAACACTAGCCGGGACGGCGGCTCCACCGGAGTAACTTACCTCAGGCCAGGCACGTCGTCGAGCGGCGCGCCGTCAGGCAACTGCCACGCCAGCTGCGGCGGCGGGAACCCGTGCGCCGTGCACGACACCTGTGCGCCGGTGCTGTTGGCGAACACTAGCCGGGACGGCGGCTCCACCGGAGTAACTTACCTCAGGCCAGGCACGTCGTCGAGCGGCGCGCCGTCAGGCAACTGCCACGCCAGCTGCGGCGGCGGGAACCCGTGCGCCGCGCACGACACCTGCGCGCCGGTGCTGTTGGCGAACACTAGCCGGGACGGCGGCTCCACCGGAGTAACACTTAATCTTTGAGTAAAATTCCGAGGATTGAAGAAAAATACATTTATTAAAGATATTAGATCGTAACACAACAACAGACAAAAGTAGAGTGACAGTATAAAAGAATATAAAATACGAATATCAAAACATTACAGGGTGGCAGTATTACAGTACATAAACATGAAGGTTTAACACCCCCCCGTAATATGAACACCCTGTATATAGCATTATTATATCTTATATACAAGTAAAAGAAACATATCAAACACACACTGTACACATAAAATAAAATTAGCACAAAAATATAAACACCCTGTATATACACCTACCTATCACTAACTATACACACCTAATACCTACTATGTACACCTAATCTAACCTAAACCTAAAGAAATTGTACACTTATAGTGTTTTATTTTAGCCAAAGGTTTGGTCAGAATGTCGGCGATCATATCATGAGTAGGAATGAATTTGACATAAAGGTCATGGTGTGATAGTGCGTCTCGTATGAAATGGTGCTTGATGTCGATGTGCTTTGTGCGGGCGTGATACGTGCTATTATGTGCAAGTTTGATGGAACTTTGATTGTCTGAGTGAATGATCATGGGATGACTGATGGCGAAGACTTCATGAATGAGGGTTTTGAGATATATGGCTTCCTTGCAGGCTTCTGCCAGCGCCATATATTCAGCCTCTGTGGTTGATAGGGCTACAGTGCGCTGCTTGCGCGCCTCCCACGAGATTGGTCCTCCGCTCATCATGAAGACGTACCCTGTAAAGGATCTACGGTCTATGATGCTATTGCCGTAGTCTGCGTCTGCATATCCCGTGACATTCTTCTGGCCTTTGAGGTATTGTAGCTTCATGTCCTTGGTGCCTTTAAGGTACCTGAGAGCTCGCTTTGCAGCCTTCCAGTGTACCCCCCCGTAATGTGTGTTGAATTGGGATAGGTAAGACACTGTATGGGCTATATCGGGTCTGGTCCCAATAGCCACATACATTAGAGAACCAATAAGCTCTCTATATGGGACATCAATTTCCTCTCCTTCCTTAGGTAGGTCAAGCTTAAGGCCAGGTTCCATCGGTGTGGTGACAGTTATGGCATCGGTCATATTATATTTTTCTAAAAGTTTCTCGATATAATTTGTCTGATCGAGAGATACTCGTCCTTGGCTCTGGGTAACCCTCATGCCGAGACAGTCTTTTACGGGCCCCAGATCCTTGACGGTAAACAACTTTGAAAGTTGCGTTTTAAATTTAGTTTTCAATTTATTGTTATTTGACAGAACAAAAAAGTCGTCAACAAAGACTGCTACAACAAGTAGATCGTTATTGTCCCTTGTGTAGTATATACAGTGCTCTGTTGAGGCTTGAGTAAGCGATAAAGCCGACATGGCTTCGCATACCTTTTTGTTCCACTGCCGTGGCGCTTGCTTTAAGCCATAGAGTGACTTTTTAAGTAAGCAAACTTTTTGCTTCGCGTCTGTCGAAAAACCTTCTGGTTGTTCCATAAAAATTTCTTCGTCCAGATCTCCATTTAGAAATGCAGTTTCCACATCAAGATGGTCAATTTGACAGTTAAGTTCTGCCGCAAATGCCATCAAAAGGCGTACTGACGAGAGTCTTGCCACTGGCGAAAAAGTTTCACCGTAGTCCACTCCCGCCACTTGAGTAAAGCCTTTGGCCACTAGTCTGGCTTTGTATTTCACAATTTGACCACTGGTGTCCTTTTTGAGCTTGAAGACCCATTTACATTTGGTCGTCTTGCGATCCTTGGGTCTGTCAACGAGGGTCCACGTTCTATGCTTCTTCAGCGATTCATATTCAGCCTGCATGGCTTTTAGCCACTCATCCTTATGAAGATGATCAGAAACTTCTTTGAAAGTTTCGGGTTCCAGATCAGAGGTCATATTGACCGCACAAACCTGTATGAACCTCTCAGGAGGGCGTCTGTCCCTGGTAGGGTATCTCCGTTCTGGTACATCTTCGGAAATACTCTCAGGTTCAGGTATTTCTGCTTCTGAGGAGTCAGGTTGAGGCTGTTCTGGAGCAGAAGATTCAGGCTGTATATCATGATGTGTCTGGTCTTGTGGCGATGGAACAGGGTCATCGAAAATTTGAATTTGGACTTGTGGTACTGGTGGGACTTCAATTTCAATGTGAGGAGTATTTGGGATGGACTGTGGCTGTACCTTGTCTTCTATAAAAACGACATCTCTTGCAATTATTATTGCACGAGGATTGGTAGGATCGACTAAACGATAGCTTTTGGTTTCAGTCGCATAACCAACAAACATACATTTCTTGGTCTTGGAGTCAAGTTTCGTACGTTTTTCCTTAGGAATTAGGACGTGCGCTTCACAACCAAAGATCCGTAGGTGTGAGAGGTTGACCTTCTTGCCCGTCCAGACCTCTTCCGGGATTCGGTTGTTAAGAGCTTGGGTTGGGACATGATTTTTAATATAAATCGCGGTGTTGACCGCTTCCGCCCAATATGCTCTTGGTAGCTGCGAGTCCTGAAGCATTGAGCGCGCTTTCTCAATAATCGTCCGATTTGCGCGTTCAGAAACTCCGTTCTGTTGAGGAGTGTACGGTACCGTAGTCTGGTGAACAATACCGTTCTCCTTCAAAAATGTAGACAAACTACGGTTGACGTACTCACCGCCGTTGTCCGTCCTCAAAGTTTTTATTCTCTTGCCCGTTTGATTCTCCACTAGGTGCTTGAACTCGACAAACTTGCCAAAAACTTCATCTTTCGATTTTAAAATATACCCAAAAGTTTTATGACTGCAATCGTCTGTAAAAGTAAGTAGGTATAAACCTCCACCGTAAGAGTGCGTACTCATTGCACCACAGAGGTCGGAATGAATTAATTGCAGAACGCAACTTGACCTACTTTCAGATTTCGGAAAAGGTTTTCTCGAAAGTTTTCCTTGAAGGCAGGGAATACACTTTTCATCTAAACTTTTTGAAAAGTCTATGCCTACATTTCTATTTTTAAGGATGTTCAAGGATTTGGCGTTTAAATGTCCAAGACGTCTGTGCCACAACATAGCAGACTCTTTGCTTGTTGTACACATGGCATGCGGTGTGCTAGAACTTATATCTAGTTTGTACATACCTTTATTTACAGAACCTGAGGCAATGACAGGACTTGTCACTTGACATCCCCCTTTAGGAAATATGCTTGCCCCTTTGGATGTAAATAAAACATCGTAACCGTTATCAGTCAATTTGGGGACTGATAATAAATTTGTAGCTAGACCAGGGACATACAACACATTACTAATAGTATTTACACTATCGGATATATACATATTTACAGTACCTTTGCCATGGCTCAAAATTTGCTCCTTGTTCGCAACAGTAATAGGCATCATATGTGGCGTCATGCTTGAGAACCAATCTCGCCTATTGCTCATATGAGAAGTAGCTGCAGAATCGATCAGCCATTCCTGGTGATGACCTGTGCCTGTAGGAGGAATGTTAGGAAAACAAGATGAAAGTGTGAATTCGGATGTATTGAATGATTTTATGATCGCCGAATCACTCTTCTTAGTTTTAATTTTCCTACACTCTGACACTTTATGCCCTAACTTTTTACAATATTTACAAAAAAGCTTGGTTTTTGGGGCGTTGACGTGTAGCACGGCAGGTCCAGGGAGTGAGGCTGGAGCACGGTGTTGGGTACTGGACGTGGCACGAGAATCTTCTTTAAGGAGAGCTGTGACCACGTTTTCCGAAGTGATCTTGATGTTTGCATGTTCTAATGTCATAACTAGGGGCTTGAAGTATTCGGGCAGTCCGGCGAGCATTATGATCGCCAGGAACTCGTCGTCCACTGCCGCACCGATTCCTTGCAGTTCCTGTTGTGTTGCTAGTGCCTTGTTGACGTACTCCTGCATATTGCCGCTATACTGGTTGGCCTGTAATGCCTTCATGAGGCTAAGCCTTCTAGTTAGGCCGCTGTCAGCATATGCCTTCTTGAGGCAGTTTAAAGTTTCAAATGCACTTTTTGCTGACCTTATGACAGGGTAGACCGATTCGTCACAAGTGAGGCAAATTTTTGCTCTCGCACGAGCATCCTTCCTCCTCTCGACAGGATCTTTCATATCGTCGCCCCCATGCTAAACTAACATAACTGCAAAAAACAAAATGTTGAGGAGAGCGATTTAAAGGTGCTAAAAATTTTATATTGATTTTTTTTGATGTATTAGTTGAAGTTGTATTGATATAGTATACATGTAGTGTCTTCAAAATGGATGTATTACATGATCAATTTCTCAGATAAGCATTATTTTATTGGATTTAGAAATTACAGCACATTCGCAATTTTGCATCTCCATAGAAAGTGCAACAAAGGTAAGTTTTTTCACCATAATAAACTCACGAAACTACCACTTTCGCAAATTAAAACTACTTTTAATATATTTGAACCCAGGTAAAGTGACGAAAATGGCAGTTTCGTGTGTTAACTATGGTGTATTTGAATGCCTTCCTATGCATTTGTATTGAGACATTGATTTGCGAATCTGTATTTATTTGTAATTCCAACAGAAATATATTGTAATATCATTTCAAAATACTTAAAACCATTACAGGAATTTATAAATAAGGGTGAGGCCGTCATTTCTTGTTCCAGATTCCAGTTTAAATCGATTAAATCGATCGAAATCGATTCAATCGATCCAGTTTCAATCGTCCACATTTTAATCACTTCCAATCCTTCCGCCTATAAGATATATAAATGGATTACTAATATTCGTAATCAGCCCAAGTCCTATACAGCATGGAATATTGTAGTCCTTTGGGATTGTTTGGCTAAGTACCAACTTGCCGCAATCGACTCGGTGGATCGCAGAGCAGGGGGCTCATACGGGGACAGTACGGTAGTAGCAACTAAGCTGCAGAGCCTAGCATATACGCAAAGTAGCGTGTCTGTGCGTCTTCTACAAATTGTACTCATACCGCCTTCCCCCTTCTTCCATCGGGCGTCCAGACGAACATGGTTAGGTACCATCCTTATCTGGTTGAAATTGCTCTTGCTCGAACCAAGCTCTTTTCATGAGTAAATAGGCATCTTCTGGGTGAGCTCGCTTCACAAGAGCAATCCTATGTTTAATAAAATAAAATAAAACCCAACGGAAGTGATTTAAATATAGATGATTCAAAATGCTGTATTCGATACCATGTCTGGGAAAATTACGCCAAATACTAAATTAATAAGGGGATATAATTCGTGTAGATTTTAAAATTGGTATAGTTTTACATTGCGGTATTCAGATGAACATGCTATAAAAGATAACTGTACCAATTTTCAAATATACACAAATTATTTCCCCCGATTTAATAAAGTTTCTCGGAATTCTACGTCCACTATCGAATAGCAAAATTTACCAATCCCACTAAGGATCACATTTCAAAGAAATTCTTATAGCTAGTAGTCCTTACGGTCCTAAAATACGATGACGTGAGACGTCAAAATAGCGGCCAAGTACGAATATTTTTTAATCGATTTGGGGATGCTCGATATATGATTTGAATTAAATCATTAATGTTGCAGAAATTTTTAACTGAAGCAAAAATAAATGTGTATGTGGCGATAATTATAATATTTTTGTAGATTTGATAAACTAAAAGGTTTTTTCACCCAAAAACAGCAAATAAAGGTATTTTGACGAAGCTCTTCTGACGCCGGAAACGATTTTGAGACTGACATATTTAATCGATTAAATAAGTAGTTTTTATTAACGTGGCAGATTTTCCTCCTGTACCTTGGGCAGAGGGTTAAGTTCGAATATAATGGTGTCTCCAGTCTTTAATGTTTTATAGAAGCCACGGGCACAGATGAGTCCTATGACACTGACAGTGAGATACCTGATAGTTATGAACATGCTTCTATTTTTTTTAAGCAGCTATGTTGGTCGACATGCTTATTAATTTTAGTATACACACTTCTAACAATGTCTTACATATTTTTAAGCGAATTAAATTATAATACAACGCTGGTTTATTTATATACAGTCCCGTAATCCCATTACAATATAATTGGAATATAAGACACGTTTTATAACTTTTATTTCAATTATCGATATCTGTTTATCGACAGCATCGCTTCGTTAATCGATACAGACTTACAGACCAACTTTTGCAGTACGTCACCATGTAGGCAATACAAGTTTCTATAATATTAATTTTACTAATTTGCATGTACTGTCAGGATGAAAGTTTATAAAACATAGTAGGCGAAGGCATTTAATATTTCAGCCAAAAAATACACTTTTGAAAAGTAGGTACATTTAAATAATTAGTTTATGCATAAAAAATTACAACTCGCACTATTTAATTTTATGATTATCAACGATAACAAAAACTGCCATTAACAAACATGCATTATTTTAAGTTTTTCTTAAGGTACATACGAATGATTTACTATTACAAACTCGCGGAAATGTGAAATTCGCAAAGTTTGATAGTCAAATTTATGTGATGTGGTAATAATAGCAACCATGCAAAATAACTAATATGGCAGATTCGCAAATTCGCTAAAGGTTATGAATGTATAAGAATTAAATACCACCATAATAAACTGACGTATGTGCCCGATTCGCCAATTTGCTGTAGTCTACTTTTTTGGTTGAGTAATAATTGCCACTATATTAAATTAACCAATCTGCAGATTCGCAAATATGCTATAGTTAATAATATGGATGAGGAATAAATGCCACCATAGTAAACTATCGTATCTGTCAGAATCGCAAATTTGCTATGGGCTAATCGTACCGGTCATTAATAATTTCCACCATAGAAAGTTAACGAAAATGGCAGATTCGTTAATTACTCACAGGCGTCCTAACTTTATCGGCCAAGGAAAAATGCCTTATCTACACTTCGCAAGTCTACCATGGGATAAAACAGATAAAATGTCAGATTAGCACAACCGTAACTTTGAAATCTTAAAAGATAGAAGTCTAGAAATTTGTGACATTGTAGATTACCATATTTGGTACATAATTACATCAATAACTCAATTTTGACAAAAATGCACTTATGTTAGTTTAGCATGGGGGCGACGATCAGCTTCTTCGGTACAGACCTCCCATAAGTCAAGGTCTGTTAGCAGGCATTCGATGCTGAAGAGCCAATTATTAAAGTTCTTTCCCGTGAGCTTGGAGAGAGATTGACTTGAACTTTGCTGTACCTCCGATCGAAGTTGAGTCGACGTCGAAGGTGATTCCATGTTGACGTAACTAATAATTGTGCTTTATCACAGTATTTGATCTTCAACGCGTAGATGGGCTCCCATAACCACTTAATCTTTGAGTAAAATTCCGAGGATTGAAGAAAAAAACATTTATTAAAGATATTAGATCGTAACACAACAACAGACAAAAGTAGAGTGACAGTATAAAAGAATATAAAATACGAATATCAAAACATTACAGGGTGGCAGTATTACAGTACATAAACATGAAGGTTTAACAGTAACTTACCTCAGGCCAGGCACGTCGTCGAGCGGCGCGCCGTCAGGCAACTGCCACGCCAGCTGCGGCGGCGGGAACCCGTGCGCCGCGCACGACACCTGTGCGCCGGTGCTGTTGGCGAACACTAGCCGGGACGGCGGCTCCACCGGAGTAACTTACCTCAGGCCAGGCACGTCGTCGAGCGGCGCGCCGTCAGGCAACTGCCACGCCAGCTGCGGCGGCGGGAACCCGTGCGCCGCGCACGTCACCTGTGCGCCGGTGCTGTTGGCGAACACTAGCCGGGACGGCGGCTCCACCGGAGTAACTTACCTCAGGCCAGGCACGTCGTCGAGCGGCGCGCCGTCAGGCAACTGCCACGCCAGCTGCGGCGGCGGGAACCCGTGCGCCGCGCACGACACCTGTGCGCCGGTGCTGTTGGCGAACACCAGCCGGGACGGCGGCTCCACCGGAGTAACTTACCTCAGGCCAGGCACGTCGTCGAGCGGCGCGCCGTCAGGCAACTGCCACGCCAGCTGCGGCGGCGGGAACCCGTGCGCCGCGCACGACACCTGTGCGCCGGTGCTGTTGGCGAACACTAGCCGGGACGGCGGCTCCACCGGAGTAACTTACCTCAGGCCAGGCACGTCGTCGAGCGGCGCGCCGTCAGGCAACTGCCACGCCAGCTGCGGCGGCGGGAACCCGTGCGCCGCGCACGACACCTGCGCGCCGGTGCTGTTGGCGAACACTAGCCGGGACGGTGGCTCCACCGGAGTAACTTACCTCAGGCCAGGCACGTCGTCGAGCGGCGCGCCGTCAGGCAACTGCCACGCCAGCTGCGGCGGCGGGAACCCGTGCGCCGCGCACGACACCTGTGCGCCGGTGCTGTTGGCGAACACTAGCCGGGACGGCGGCTCCACCGGAGTAACTTACCTCAGGCCAGGCACGTCGTCGAGCGGCGCGCCGTCAGGCAACTGCCACGCCAGCTGCGGCGGCGGGAACCCGTGCGCCGCGCACGACACCTGCGCGCCGGTGCTGTTGGCGAACACTAGCCGGGACGGTGGCTCCACCGGAGTAACTTACCTCAGGCCAGGCACGTCGTCGAGCGGCGCGCCGTCAGGCAACTGCCACGCCAGCTGCGGCGGCGGGAACCCGTGCGCCGCGCACGACACCTGCGCGCCGGTGCTGTTGGCGAACACTAGCCGGGAAGGCGGCTCCACCGGAGTAACTTACCTCAGGCCAGGCACGTCGTCGAGCGGCGCGCCGTCAGGCAACTGCCACGCCAGCTGCGGCGGCGGGAACCCGTGCGCCGCGCACGACACCTGCGCGCCGGTGCTGTTGGCGAACACCAGCCGGGACGGCGGCTCCACCGGAGTAACTTACCTCAGGCCAGGCACGTCGTCGATCGGCGCGCCGTCAGGCAACTGCCACGCCAGCTGCGGCGGCGGGAACCCGTGCGCCGCGCACGACACCTGTGCGCCGGTGCTGTTGGCGAACACTAGCCGGGACGGCGGCTCCACCGGAGTAACTTACCTCAGGCCAGGCACGTCGTCGAGCGGCGCGCCGTCAGGCAACTGCCACGCCAGCTGCGGCGGCGGGAACCCGTGCGCCGCGCACGACACCTGCGCGCCGGTGCTGTTGGCGAACACTAGCCGGGACGGTGGCTCCACCGGAGTAACTTACCTCAGGCCAGGCACGTCGTCGAGCGGCGCGCCGTCAGGCAACTGCCACGCCAGCTGCGGCGGCGGGAACCCGTGCGCCGCGCACGACACCTGCGCACCGGTGCTGTTGGCGAACACTAGCCGGGAAGGCGGCTCCACCGGAGTAACTTACCTCAGGCCAGGCACGTCGTCGAGCGGCGCGCCGTCAGGCAACTGCCACGCCAGCTGCGGCGGCGGGAACCCGTGCGCCGCGCACGACACCTGCGCGCCGGTGCTGTTGGCGAACACTAGCCGGGACGGCGGCTCCACCGGAGTAACTTACCTCAGGCCAGGCACGTCGTCGAGCGGCGCGCCGTCAGGCAACTGCCACGACAGCTGCGGCGGCGGGAACCCGTGCGCCGCGCACGACACCTGTGCGCCGGTGCTGTTGGCGAACACTAGCCGGGACGGTGGCTCCACCGGAGTAACTTACCTCAGGCCAGGCACGTCGTCGAGCGGCGCGCCGTCAGGCAACTGCCACGCCAGCTGCGGCGGCGGGAACCCGTGCGCCGCGCACGACACCTGTGCGCCGGTGCTGTTGGCGAACACCAGCCGGGACGGCGGCTCCACCAGAGTAACTTACCTCAGGCCAGGCACGTCGTCGAGCGGCGCGCCGTCAGGCAACTGCCACGCCAGCTGCGGCGGCGGGAACCCGTGCGCCGCGCACGACACCTGTGCGCCGGTGCTGTTGGCGAACACTAGCCGGGACGGTGGCTCCACCGGAGTAACTTACCTCAGGCCAGGCACGTCGTCGAGCGGCGCGCCGTCAGGCAACTGCCACGCCAGCTGCGGCGGCGGGAACCCGTGCGCCGCGCACGACACCTGTGCGCCGGTGCTGTTGGCGAACACTAGCCGGGACGGTGGCTCCACCGGAGTAACTTACCTCAGGCCAGGCACGTCGTCGAGCGGCGCGCCGTCAGGCAACTGCCACGCCAGCTGCGGCGGCGGGAACCCGTGCGCCGCGCACGACACCTGTGCGCCGGTGCTGTTGGCGAACACC
The DNA here is from genome assembly GCA_951800055.1 of Cenopis cana. NCBI lineage: Eukaryota > Metazoa > Arthropoda > Insecta > Lepidoptera > Tortricidae > Cenopis > Cenopis cana. Next base: position 13,755,941 of record OX637476.1, on the reverse strand, counting down.
AGCCGGGACGGCGGCTCCACCAGAGTAACTTACCTCAGGCCAGGCACGTCGTCGAGCGGCGCGCCGTCAGGCAACTGCCACGCCAGCTGCGGCGGCGGGAACCCGTGCGCCGCGCACGACACCTGTGCGCCGGTGCTGTTGGCGAACACTAGCCGGGACGGCGGCTCCACCGGAGTAACTTACCTCAGGCCAGGCACGTCGTCGAGTGGCGCGCCGTCAGGCAACTGCCACGCCAGCTGCGGCGGCGGGAACCCGTGCGCCGCGCACGACACCTGTGCGCCGGTGCTGTTGGCGAACACCAGCCGGGACGGGGGCTCCATCAGGAACACGGGGCCGTGCTCTTGGCCCTCGCCGCCTGGTGACAATATTGCATTTTAATATGTAAAGTTACACGCTCTGGGTCAGCGTGGGGACTACTGCCCAATCCTCCTCATCTATGAGGGGAGGCCTATGCCCAGCAGTGGGACGTTTATAGGCTGATGATGATGATGATGATGTAAAGTTACATATTATTGCACAAGCGTGCAGTAGATCTGATTATGTGTAGATGATGATTATTTTCAACCTGTTCTTCAGAATTCTGTAGTCCCATGCTGCCGATCTAAGTTAGAACACCATCTGTTACTATAGAAATGAGTAGCAGAAAGGCAGCGTTCTGAAACTATACTTATGTTGGAAAATTGTTACGATTGCTGAAACTTTGACTGTCTACATAATGTTAATTCAAATTGGACAATGGTACCTAACGTTAATTCAATTGATATTCTATTTATTTATTTATTTATTTATTTATCGTATGGCATTTCTTTCGAACCGTGAGATCTACGAGAAGACAGTGCGGTTCCCAGTTTTTTTGTTGCACTTTTAGAACCACCCAGGGGTCACGTGTAGGGTAGCGGTGGGTAATTTACCTACGGACGTGGTGCAACTTCGACCCCCCTTTGTCAAGTGAGTGGGCAACTAGACTGTTAGACGTTCTCAAGCCGCACGAAGGCCTCCAACTCGGCATAGACAGCAGCCGGGACCAACGGCTTAACGTGCCTTCCAAAGCACGGGAGCGCTCAGTTAGTAACCACTCAAAGCGGTCACCCATCCATGGACTGACCCCGCCCGACATCAGGTCGGATACCAGTTGCGGTATGCAGGCGCCGCTGGGTCACGAGCGCTCTAATTCTATGAATACAAATACAAAAATACAAATACAAATACAAAAGCGTTTATTTTTCTCTATAAATTACAATGGTGTATCGGTTAATAAAGTACATATCTATTACAGACATATGATTGTTAGACAGTGTGCATATAATATATAATTTCAAATTCACTCGTACAAGTCAAAATATGAAGATCAAATAAAAGAATACGTATTATATCGAAATCTATGACAAAATATATAATTTATGAATTTGTACTACGATATATTATATACATACAGATAAATAGATATTTAAAATTTATAGAAAACATCCAAGACCCAGGAACAAATATTCGTGTTTAACACACAATTAAATGCCCTGACAGGGATTTGAACCCGGGACCCCCAGCTTCGGAAGGCATCAGGGCCCCTACTATAAGATGAAAAGCGGTCGTTGTAGTAAAACATTAAAAAAGTGTCATATAATATAAATTAATAAACCCCACACTATCAAAACAAGACTAAACAAATCATCTTCAAATATCTACATCGCGTTAGCAGAACCAGACGTTAGGTATGCAAATGATGCATTAAACATGTCCGTCCGTCTGCTAATTCGGGAAATCGCAGCAGCTAACTCGGTACTGGATTGACGGGATCAGTTTCTGGGGCGAATATTAATTAAATCGTTGTGGAACGGTATACCGTTGTCGCTTAGACAGTCCCAGTCTGTGGCATCACTCAAGGATAAGTTGAAAAAGTTGTGGCTCTCCAATGATACGTGATTAAATTAGATACATTTTATATATATTATTTGTATATATATATATATATATTATGTATTAAATATATATGATTATTATATGTATTGTATTATTTGGTAGTTTGTAGTATATTACGTAGTTTGTAGATATCCATACTAATATTATAAATGCGAAAGTGTGTCTGTCTGTCTGTCTGTCTGTCTGTCTGTCTGTCTGTCTGTTACCTCTTCACGATTAAACCGCTGAACAGATTTAGATGAAATTTGGTATGGAGATAGTTTGAGACCTGGGGAAGGATATAGGATACTTTTTATCCTGGAAATAATCCCTCAAACTGATAAATTAGATTCAACTTCCAATCTATGAACCGGAGCCATGTTAGGTATTTACAATGCCCACGAAAATTCGTCTCTGCAGAACCAGTGAAAGCCTGACCTCCGAACATGCTCACAGTTTTCACGAATCTCAGGTTCAAGATACAATTGGGACGTATGGCGAGTCGAGTCTAGACGTTTGTAAATGTTACGATATTATTTGACGTTTGACATGTCAGAGACGTGTGTCAAGTGTCAATATAGGTACAGATCATAGATATAATATAAACTCTTTAGTTATAGATGCGCCAACGAGCGACCGGTGCTATGTCTTTCTCATACTTGCTAATTTTCATACATAATTTGTACTACGCAATTTGGCCGGTTTGCATGTCCAATGTATTTGCTTATGGAAGTTTGCGTTTTGCCTATAACCCGACCATGAAAAAATGTTCGGTCGGTGATAGGGACAAAACATGCCACTCTTTTCTATTTTCTCTTATAGGAATCGCAATAAGACTCTCTTTCTCTAGCAAAGCGTGTCAGCCCCTTGGTCAGTATACAGATGTCATTCGTTAAAGTTGAAGGAAGCTAATGTAGAACTACACTTGCACAATTTACTAATTTGAGTCTTAAAGTGGCAAGATAAAATAGGTATTTGCATGATTTAGATATGATTTATTTATTCTTTCCATCGTAGTTATAAACTGAGTAATTTCGCCACCACTTGATTATGATGAGCTATTAAGATTGTCGACAAAGACAAGAAAAGAGGTCGATAGGAGGACAGTAAACGCCTGGAAGAGCTATTGGTCTATGAATCACCCAATGAAAGGCGACCTACCTCTTTCACTTAAACGTAGGCTCATGGACATGAGCATACTTCCAGTTCTCCCCTACGGTGCACAAACTTGGTCTTTGACAGAAGCCCAGAAATCCATACTCGGGGTTTGCCAGGGAGCCATGGAGCGCAGCATATTAGGTGTAAAGTTGGTGGATCGAATCCGGAACACCACACTGCGCTCCAAAACTCAAATAGTTGACGTAGCTCGGAAAACAACCCAATTAAAGTGGGACTGGGCTGGACACGTCTACCGGATGCCGAATGAGCTGTGGGCCAAAAAGACCACAGAGTAGATGCCCCACGACTCAAAACGGAGACGCGGTAGACCACGCCGGCGGTGGCGTGATAATTTGGACTCTTTAAAAAGGAGACTGGGCAGATAAACAAGACCGCGAGGAATGGAAAAAGAGGGGGGAGGCCTTTTCCCAGCAGTGGGACATTTTAGGCTCAATAAAATATAATAATTAAGGTTGTCGCACACATAAAGGCTCGCCACCAGACCGGCGCTGCCCCAATTCTTTGTTAGAAAGTTCATACTGCAACGCACAGTTAAGGTTTTGGCAAACCAGATGAGTGCGGATGCAGCGGTGTGCTCCAGCCATTATCCACTACGTAACGGCATCGCCCCTGCTCGGGACAGGACCACCAGCAATGGTGAACAGACGCAGGCGAAACGGCCTACTTCAAACGTAAAAAGCCCTCAACCAGTGGACACCTCGCGGCAAGCGCGGCACCGCCCCGCGGCCACCTCGGCGCTGCTGAGGCACGATGCGGTTCCGTGCTTGCGTTGGATTTGCGTGAGGTGAGGCCGCGCCGGTCTGGTGCGGAGCTTTAACTATGTGTGTGTCAACCTTTATTATGACAGATTTAGTTCGAATGTCTGTTACTCTTAGAGCAATTAATAGGTACTATAAATTGCGTATAAAATAAAATAAAATTGAAATACTTTGGCACTTAGAAATATTTATTTGCTAAGATAGCTTTCAAAGTTGTTACTTAAAAATACCAGATATGGTACTACAGTCTATCTAACCTGTAAGCAGGCTTGCAAATGATTAAAAATTATTTACATTCGTGCTACATTACTTGATGGAATTTTCAGCACCTGCATCATAATGTTCGAAACATTTCACGCTCGCTATGCTCGCGTTTTCGTCTTTTTTTCATCTTTTACTTAATGCGTATGAAGTCTTTTCAGCACTTGCGTCATAACGTTCGAAATTATTTCATCTACGCTACTTAATACGTATCAAGTATTTTCTACACCTTCATCGTAATGTTCGAAATATTTCGTGCTCGCTACGCTCGCGTTTTCATCTACTTGAGGCGTATGAAGTCTCTTCCGCACGTGCATCATAATTTTCGAAACATTTCGCGCTCGCTACACTCGCGTTTTCGTTTCCATATTGATGCGTATAAGTTTTTTCCGCACCTACATCATATTAATTTTCATCTACGTTACTTGATCTACATCCATATCTTAATGCCTCTGTCATGTGTTTCATGACAGAGCCGGCGTGCGCAATGTTTAGTGAGATTGCCCGGCCCGTAGTACCTGATGACGGCAAAATACGGTATAGCAGTTGATATGGACCGAGTTCTACGCAGACGAAGTCGCGGGCAAAAGCTAGTATATATATATATAGACTTTGTACACGTGAGTTTGTCTATCTTCTGGTTCCTGTCTCCACTCAATTGCTCAAAGGTTAACTGGAAGAGATCCATTTTAGGGATAAGTTCGCCTTTGTACCAAAATGTTCTAATTTATTTGTATTTTATATGTGTTTTTTTGTGTACAATAAAGTTATTACATACATACATAAAGCAGCATATTTTTAGTTTGGCGATTAATTCGGTAATTCATAGTCTAAATTCTAAATTAAACGTGTGGTACCTCGATGATGGCACCCTAGGAGGTGATTCGCAAACTGTTTTGGCGGACTTAGTATTAATAAAGAACAAATTTTTAGACATTGGCCTTGAACTAAACTTTAATAAGTGTGAGTTGTATATTTCTGAAACTGTAGATCCTCTTTTATCATCCCAAATTCTTCATAATTTTAATAATGTCTGCCCAAATATCAAAATCTTAAGAAAAGACAGTTTACATCTCCTCGGTTCACCCATTTTTGATGAAGCCATTCCTCCCTTTTTGAATAAATCAACTTCCAAATTTAAAGATCATTCGGATCGCCTTACCAAAATTAGCAGTCATTCTGCTCTATTTATTTTGAAGTTCTGTTTATTCATACCTAAATTTACTTACCTGCTCCGCTGCTGCCCCGTTTGGAAATACCCCCATCTTGTCCAACCTATTGACCTCCTATTAAAATCCCAAATTGAATGTATTTTAAACATCCGTTTTAGCGAGCAGGCGTGGACCCAAGCCTCTCTTCCGATAAGGTTCGGTGGTTTGGGAACACGCAAAATTAACAGTATTGCTCTGCCGGCATTCCTGGCGTCAATTCATAGCACCTCCGATCTCGCAGGTAGGATCCTTAAAGCCCCTTCGGCTATAAACTGCGAGATTGCGTGCTTGGTTGACGCCTCGAATGCTTGGCTAGCTGGACCGAGCCCAAATTTACCTTCGCGACCCAAAAATCAAAGGGCCTGGGACTCCATAGCCTCCGTTTCCACTTTGAAGTCCTTGATTGACGACGCTATAGGCACGGATCGAGCCAGGCTCCTGGCCGTGTCTAAACCAGAGTCAGGTCATTGGCTTCATGCTTATCCCTCACCTAATATTGGCACTTTCATAGATCCATCCACACTTCGTGTAGCCGTCGGTCTCCGGCTCGGGGTTGATGTTTGTGTGGACCACAGCTGTGCCTCATGCGGGGCCCCCGTAGACCGCTTCGGCCACCACGGGCTTGCCTGCTCCTCGGGCGCCGGCCGCCTGTCCCGCCATGCCGCCATCAACGACATCATCAGAAGGGCGCTTGTCAGTGCCAACGTTCCCGCCGCTCTGGAGCCCCAGATTGTGCGGAGCGATGGTAAGCGCCCTGATGGGATGTCGTTGATCCCTTGGAAGAGGGGTCGTGCGCTAGTGTGGGACGCAACTTGCGCCCATACGCTGGCTGCGTCCTACCTCTCATCGACCAGCAAGCGTGCCGGGGCGGCGGCAGACACCCGGGAGAATTCAAAGGCTAGCAAATACAACTGTCTCGGCGCCCAATATGACTTTGTCGCATTTGGCGTCGAGACATTAGGCCCATGGGGCAGGGGCGCACGGGGGCTCCACAAGGAGCTCAGCAAGCGGCTGAAGGAGGCGACGGGCGACCCTCGCGCGGGCAGCTTTCTCGCGCAAAGAATTGCCATCGCAATCCAGCGCGGGAATGCTGCCTGCGTGATGGGAACCATTCCAAGGGGGCCTAATTTTGATTCCCTTTTTTAGCCTATTTAGTTTAAGTTAGCTTAGTCTAGTTTTAATTTAGTTTAGTTTAATTTACTTTTATACCCAATCTTTGTTTATCTATTATTAGTTATGCCGAAATAAACTCGCGCTTGATAGCCTTACATAAATCGTTTTGAATATGTTGTTTAAATATAATAAACGGGTCACTATGTCTGATAATATGGTTGATATGGTTGAATATGCCTGAGTTCAATGCAGTCCTTAAAACAACAGTAATTCCAACAATCTGAATTCGTGTTGTATATTTTGTAATAAACAGGAACTTAAAACGGAAAATATTAATGCATCAAAATTAATGCTCGATCCTCTCACCGGATGATCCAGATCAGCTGGACTTTACAAATTTGATATTCGGTCTGCTTAGGAGCGGACGGCGCTAGTACTAAATCACGAAAAACTATATCACGAACGACTTTATCACGAAAACTTTATCACGAATTTTTTTATCACGAATAGACTTTATCACGAAAACTTTACCACGAAAACATTACCACTAAAGACTTTATCACGAAAACTTTATCACGAATAGATTATTTCACGAATAGACTATATCACGAAAAGACTTTATCACGAAAAGACTTTATCACGAAAAGACTTTATCACGAAAACTTTATCACGAAAACTTTTTCACGAAAACTATATCACGAAAACTTTATCACGAAAGACTTTATCACGAAAATTTTATCACGAAAGACTTTATCACGAAAACTTTATTACGAAAGACTTTATCACGAAAACTTTATCACGAAAATTTTATCACTAAAGACTTTATCACGAAAACGAGTACGCCTCCTTAGCTCGAAATACGGTCCCATCTGGCAGAAAGCATAAGGTACTATCATCCGCAGCGGGTGTGCGCTTACAAATTATTAAAAAGCTAATTCAATATTAAATTCTACTACTAGACCTGATGTCGAGGGTCTGATGATGCAGCCGGAATAGAGGCACTGGAACTGCCTAACAGAAAGTGCTACGGTACTCGAGCTTGGGCTTGTTTGTTTTGTTATCTTAAGTACTTACCACTAGACCTGATGTCGAGGGTCTGATGATGCAGCCGGAAGAGAGGCACTGGAACTGTCTAACGAAAAGTGACAAAGAAGTCGAGTTTCAGCCTGTTGATTTGTTGCCTTGAGTACTTACTACTAGACCTGACATCGAGGGTCTGATGATGCAGCCGGAAGAGAGGCACTGGAACTGCCTAACGAAAAGTGATAAAGTAGTCTAGTTTGGGCTTGTTTGTTTTGTTGTCTTGAGTACTTACCACTAGACATGATGTCGAGGGTCTGATGATGCAGCCGGAAGAGAAGCACTGGAACTGTCTAACGAAAAGTGACAAAGAAGTCGAGTTTCGGCCTGTTGGTTTGTTGTCTTGAGTACTTACCACTAGACCTGACATCGAGGGTCTGATGATGCAGCCGGAAGAGAGGCACTGGAACTGCCTAACAGAAAGTGCTACGGTACTCGAGCTTGGGCTTGTTTGTTTTGTTATCTTAAGTACTTACCACTAGACCTGATGTCGAGGGTCTGATGATGCAGCCGGAAGAGAGGCACTGGAACTGTCTAACGAAAAGTGACAAAGAAGTCGAGTTTCGGCCTGTTGGTTTGTTGTCTTGAGTACTTACTACTAGACCTGACATCGAGGGTCTGATGATGCAGCCGGAAGAGAGGCACTGGAACTGCCTAACGAAAAGTGATAAAGTAGTCTAGTTTGGGCTTGTTTGTTTTGTTATCTTGAGTACTTACCATTACCACTAGACATGATGTCGAGGGTCTGATGATGCAGCCGGAAGAGAGGCACTGGAACTGTCTAACGAAAAGTGACAAAGAATTCGAGTTTCGGCCTGTTGGTTTTTTGTCTTGAGTACTTACCACTAGACCTGACATCGAGGGTCTGATGATGCAGCCGGAAGAGAGGCACTGGAACTGCCTAACGAAAAGTGATACAGTAGTCTAGTTTGGGCTTGTTTGTTTTGTTGTCTTGAGTACTTACTACTAGACATGATGTCGAGGGTCTGATGATGCAGCCGGAAGAGAGGCACTGGAACTGCCTAACAGAAAGTGCTACGGTAGTTGAGCTTGGGCTTGTTTGTTTTGTTATCTTGACTATTTACCACTAGACCTGACGTCGAGGGTCTGATGATGCAGCCGGAAGAGAGGCACTGGAACTGCCTAACGAAAAGTGATAAAGTAGTCTAGTTTGGGCTTGTTTGTTTTGTTGTCTTGAGTACTTACCACTAGACCTGATGTCGAGGGTCTGATGATGCAGTCGGAAGAGAGGCATTGGAACTGCCTAACAGAAAGTGCTACGGTACTCGAGCTTGGGCTTGTTTGTTTTGTTATCTTGAGTACTTACCACTAGACCTGATGTCGAGGGTCTGATGATGCAGCCGGAAGAGAGGCACTGGAACTGGAACTGCGTAACGAAAAGTCATAAAGAAGTCGAGATTGGGCTTGTTTGTTTTGTTGTCTTGAGTACTTACAACTAGACCCGATGTCGAGGGTCTGATGGTGCAGCCGGCAGAGAGGCACTGGAACTGCCTAGCGAAAAGTGATAAAGTAGTCGAGTTTGGGCTTGTTTGTTTTGTTGTCTTGAGTACTTACCACTAGACCTGATGTCAGGGTCTGATGATGCAGCCGGAAGTGAGGCACTGGAAATTTCTAACGGAAAGACTTGAAGTAGTCGAGTCTGGGCTTGTTTGTATTGTTGTCTTGAGTACTTACCACAAGACATGATGTCGAGGGTCTGATAATACAGCTGGAAGAGAGGCATTGGAACTGCCTAACAGAAAGTGCTACGGTAGTCGAGCTTGGGTTTGTTTGTTTTGTTATCTTGAGTACTTATCACTAGACTTGATGTCGAGGATCTGATGATGCAGCCGGAAGAGAGGCACTGGGACTGCCTAAAGAAAAGTGATAAAGTCGTCGAGTTTGGGCTTGTTGTTTTGTTGTCTTGAGTACTTACCACTAGACCTGATGTCGAGGATCTGATGATGCAGCCGGAAGAGATGCACTGGAACTACCTAACGAAAAGTGGTAAGTAGTCGAGTTGCCTCATCAGACCCTCGACATCAGGTCTAGTGGTACTGGTACTGGTTAAGTATAAGACAACAAAACAAACAAGCCCAACTTCGACTACTTTATGACTTTCCGTTAGGCAGTTCCAGTGCCTCTCTTCCGGCTGCATCATCAGATTCTCGACATCAGGTCTAGTGGTAAGTACTCAAGGCAACAAAACAAACAAGCCGAAACTCGACGACTTTATCACTTTTCGTTAGGCATTTCCAGTGCCTCTCTTCCGTCTGCATCATCAGACCCTTGACATCATGTCTAGTGGTAAGGACTCAAGACTCAAGGCAACAAAACATATAAGCCCAAACTCGGCTACTTACCACTTTTCGTTATGCAGTTCCAGTGCATCTCTTCCGGCTGCATCATCAGACCCTCGACATCAGGTCTAGTGGTAAGTACTCGCGACAACAAAACAAACAAGCCCTAACTCGACGACTTTCTCACCTTTCCGTAGACAGTTCCAGTGCTTTTCTTCCGGCTGCATCATCAGACCCTCGACATCAGGTCTAGTGGTAAGTACTCAAGATAACAAAAGAAAGAAGCCCAAACTCGACTACTTTATGACTTTCCGTTAGACAGTTCCAGTGCGTCTCTTGCGGCTGCATCATCATACCCTCGACATCAGGTCCAGAGGAAGTACTCAAGCCAACAAAACAAACAAGCCCAAACTCGACGACTTTATCACTTTTCATTACACAGTTCCAGTGCCCTTCTTCCGGCTGCATCATCAGACCCTCGACATTAGGTCTAGTGGTAAGTACTCAAGATAACAAAACAAACAAGCCCAAGCTCGAGTACCGTAGCACTTTCTGTTAGCCAGTTCCAGTGCTTCTCTTCCGGCTGCATCATCAGACGCTCGACATCAGGTCTAGTGGTAAGTACTCAAGACAACAAAACAAACAAGCCCAAACTAGACTACTTTATCACTTTTCGTTAGGCAGTTCCAGTGGCTCTCTTCCGGCTGCATCATCAGACCCTCGACATCGGGTTTAGTGGTAAGTACTCAAGACAACAAAATAAGCAAGCCCAAACTCAACGACATTATCACTCTTCGTTAGGCAGTTCCAGTGCCTATCTTCCGGCTGCATCATCAGACCCTCGACATCTGGTCTAGTGGTAACTACTCAAGACAACAAAACAAACAAGCCCAAACTCGACAACTTTATCACTTTTCATTACACAGTTCCAGTGCCTCTCTTTCGGCTGCATCATCAGACCCTCGACATCAGGTCTAGTGGTAAGTACTCAAGATAACAAAACAAACAAGCCCAAGCTCGAGTACCGTAGCACTTTTTGTTAGGCAGTTCCAGTGCCTCTCTTCCGGCTCCATCATCAGACCCTCGACATCAGGTCTAGTGGTAAGTACTCAAGACAACAAAACAAACAAGCCCAAACTCGACTACTTTATCACTTTTCGTAAGGCAGTTCCAGTGCCTCTCTTCCGGCTGCATCATCAGATCCTCGACATCAGGTCTAGTGGTAAGTACTCAAGACAACAAAACAAACAAGCCCAAACTCAACGACATTATCACTCTTCGTTAGGCAGTTCCAGTGCCTCTCTTCCGGCTGCATCATCAGACCCTCGACATCTGGTCTAGTGGTAAGTACTCAAGATAACAAAACAAACAAGCCCAAACTCGACTACTTTATCACTTTTCGTTAGGCAGTTCCAGTGCCTCTCTTCCGGCTGCATCATCAGACCCTCGACATCAGGTCTAGTGGTAAGTACTCAAGACAACAAAACAAACAAGCCCAAACTCGACGACTTTATCACTTTTCATTACACAGTTCCAGTGCCTCTCTTTCGGCTGCATCATCAGACCCTCGACATCAGGTCTAGTGGTAAGTACTCAAGACAACAAAACAAACAAGCCCAAACTCGACTACTTTATCACTTTTCGTTAGGCAGTTCCAGTGCCTCTCTTCCGGCTGCATCATCAGATTCTCGACATCAGGTCTAGTGGTAAGTACTCAAGGCAACAAAACAAACAAGCCGAAACTCGACGACTTTATCACTTTTCGTTAGGCATTTCCAGTGCCTCTCTTCCGTCTGCATCATCAGACCCTTGACATCATGTCTAGTGGTAAGGACTCAAGACTCAAGGCAACAAAACATATAAGCCCAAACTCGGCTACTTACCACTTTTCGTTATGCAGTTCCAGTGCATCTCTTCCGGCTGCATCATCAGACCCTCGACATCAGGTCTAGTGGTAAGTACTCGCGACAACAAAACAAACAAGCCCTAACTCGACGACTTTCTCACCTTTCCGTAGACAGTTCCAGTGCTTTTCTTCCGGCTGCATCATCAGACCCTCGACATCAGGTCTAGTGGTAAGTACTCAAGATAACAAAAGAAAGAAGCCCAAACTCGACTACTTTATGACTTTCCGTTAGACAGTTCCAGTGCGTCTCTTGCGGCTGCATCATCATACCCTCGACATCAGGTCCAGAGGAAGTACTCAAGCCAACAAAACAAACAAGCCCAAACTCGACGACTTTATCACTTTTCATTACACAGTTCCAGTGCCCTTCTTCCGGCTGCATCATCAGACCCTCGACATTAGGTCTAGTGGTAAGTACTCAAGATAACAAAACAAACAAGCCCAAGCTCGAGTACCGTAGCACTTTCTGTTAGCCAGTTCCAGTGCTTCTCTTCCGGCTGCATCATCAGACGCTCGACATCAGGTCTAGTGGTAAGTACTCAAGACAACAAAACAAACAAGCCCAAACTAGACTACTTTATCACTTTTCGTTAGGCAGTTCCAGTGGCTCTCTTCCGGCTGCATCATCAGACCCTCGACATCGGGTTTAGTGGTAAGTACTCAAGACAACAAAATAAGCAAGCCCAAACTCAACGACATTATCACTCTTCGTTAGGCAGTTCCAGTGCCTATCTTCCGGCTGCATCATCAGACCCTCGACATCTGGTCTAGTGGTAACTACTCAAGACAACAAAACAAACAAGCCCAAACTCGACAACTTTATCACTTTTCATTACACAGTTCCAGTGCCTCTCTTTCGGCTGCATCATCAGACCCTCGACATCAGGTCTAGTGGTAAGTACTCAAGATAACAAAACAAACAAGCCCAAGCTCGAGTACCGTAGCACTTTTTGTTAGGCAGTTCCAGTGCCTCTCTTCCGGCTCCATCATCAGACCCTCGACATCAGGTCTAGTGGTAAGTACTCAAGACAACAAAACAAACAAGCCCAAACTCGACTACTTTATCACTTTTCGTAAGGCAGTTCCAGTGCCTCTCTTCCGGCTGCATCATCAGATCCTCGACATCAGGTCTAGTGGTAAGTACTCAAGACAACAAAACAAACAAGCCCAAACTCAACGACATTATCACTCTTCGTTAGGCAGTTCCAGTGCCTCTCTTCCGGCTGCATCATCAGACCCTCGACATCTGGTCTAGTGGTAAGTACTCAAGATAACAAAACAAACAAGCCCAAACTCGACTACTTTATCACTTTTCGTTAGGCAGTTCCAGTGCCTCTCTTCCGGCTGCATCATCAGACCCTCGACATCAGGTCTAGTGGTAAGTACTCAAGACAACAAAACAAACAAGCCCAAACTCGACGACTTTATCACTTTTCATTACACAGTTCCAGTGCCTCTCTTTCGGCTGCATCATCAGACCCTCGACATCAGGTCTAGTGGTAAGTACTCAAGACAACAAAACAAACAAGCCCAAACTCGACTACTTTATCACTTTTCGTTAGGCAGTTCCAGTGCCTCTCTTCCGGCTGCATCATCAGACCCTCGACATCGGGTTTAGTGGTAAGTACTCAAGACAACAAAATAAACAAGCCCAAACTCAACGACATTATCACTCTTCGTTAGGCAGTTCCAGTGCCTGTCTTCCGGCTGCATCATCAGACCCTCGACATCTGGTCTAGTGGTAAGTACTCAAGACAACAAAACAAACAAGCCCAAACTCGACTACTTTATCACTTTTCGTTAGGCAGTTCCAGTGCCTCTCTTCCGGCTGCATCATCAGACCCTCGACATCAGGTCTAGTAGTAAAATTTAATATAAATTAGCTTTTAAATAAATTGTTACCGCACACCCGCTGCGGATGATAGTACCTTATGCTTTCTGCCGGATGGGACCGTATTTCGAGCTAAGATTTTCGTGATAAAGTTTTCGTGATAAAGTCTTTCGTGATAAAGTTTTCGTGATAAAGTCTTTCGTGATAAAGTTTTCGTGATATAGTTTTCGTGATAAAGTTTTCGTGATATAGTTTTCGTGATAAAGTCTTTTCGTGATAAAGTCTTTTCGTGATAAAGTCTTTTCGTGATATAGTCTATTCGTGATAAAGTTTTCGTGATAAAGTCTTTAGTGATAAAATTTTCGTGGTAAAGTTTTCGTGATAAAGTCTTTTCGTGATAAAATCTATTCGTGATAAAGTTTTTCGTGGCAAAGTCGTTCGTGAAAAAGTGTTCGTGAAAAAGTTTTTCGTGATAAAGTACGGACACGGGAGCGGACGAAATTATGAGAAAAATGTCCTAAATGCAAAACTTGCCAATGTAATAAAGACTTTTCACCTCGGTCAGAAGTTTCCAATTAAAAAATTTACATTGCATGCATCATAGATCCTTTTTACATAATTCTAATTAGAGCTTGACCCTTCATTTTAATACAATAAACTGCATGACAGTTGAGTGTATTAAAATGAATAATACCTGGTCAATTTGTTGGCATAATAGATTAATTTTATCTAAGAAAAAATAAATTCCATGCGTTCTCCATAACCTTTTCCACCTTTGCTGCTAAAGTACCTGCTAAAGTACCGAAACATAAAAATATAATATTTTTATACAGGTAATGGATAGTTAAAAATAGGAAAATAGACCTTGCTGATCACTGAAAATAAATGTATATTATACATTATACATTGTATAAATTAGTCAAATATCCCCATGACTTAGTCGAGTATCCACCTCTTTGTCACTTTCACAGACAGGTACAAAACTTGTGTAGGTACGTGTATCAAAGTGACCAAGGACTTACTGGTGAAAAAAATTAAACATAAAGACTCTTACTCTAAAGTCATACTTGTATTTGTGAACTTTTTTGGAGCAGGGCATCTTTTTCGTATGAGTACATAACTATATATGATAGAGATCCGTATGAGTATTATAGCGTGGCATCATTACTATCGTATATTTATTATGTGTATGTTTATTTATTGTTTATAATTTATTGTTTCTATCGTTGAAATCTCATAGACGACAATAGTCGCAGTATTTAGAACGGCGTGCTTTGAGAAATTCTCCGCCTGAGGGACGGGATTTGCCAATGAATGATGGACCCTCGTCAGTCCACATTTATGGGACAATAGCCTGTAATTATTAAACTCTCAAAATTGTCGTTATAGTCCCGGCATAACTCATCAACAACACTCAAAATTGCTTTGTCACTGTTTACTATCAACTTTTCATGTCTAATTTAAGTAATAAATGTGGTGGTCGAATGGTGTGAATAAAAGAAATAAGTAATATATTTGACTTACTATTTTTATATTGCACTGTTAATATTAGTAGTGAACATTAATGTTCACTATAAGATTTTAAGCTCACATGGTCATTAACATTAGAATTACGATTAATAACGGGATATATATATATTTTAATGTTCACTCCTAATGTAATAAATGTGATGGTATATGAATATTTAAGTTATTGGTAGGACCATCTAGTATTTTATTAATTATATCGATTTTGACATTATATGTTATATTGCTATGTTACTATTAGCTATTCAGTTTTAATATTAGCTTATAATTTTATGAATATGGTTGTTGTTTGTTTATTGATAGTACTTTCAGTGTTTTATCAAGTTTATAATTTTACTGTGTATTTAACATATTAATTTTGTTAAATAAGAGCTTATATTAATGCAAAATTAATAAATGTGATTGTTGATTGACTCGGTAGGACTTTAAAGTGTTTTATTAACTTTACAATTTGACTTAGTATTTTACTTTGCTGTGTAACTATACTCACGAGCAAAAATAACGGGTACACTTTCTATGGAAATTCAATACAAAGTGTACCCGTTATTTTAGCTCGTGAGTGTATTTTGCTACTCAGCTTTAACATCCATCCATACTTAATATTATAAATGCGAAAGTGTGTCTGTCTGTCTGTCTGTCTGTCTGTCTGTCTGTCTGTCTGTCTGTCTGTCTGTCTGTCTGTTACCTCTTCACGCTTAAACCGCTGAACAGATTTAGATGAAATTTGGTATGGAGATAGTTTGAGACCCGGGGAAGGACATAGGATACTTTTTATCCTGGAAATGATCCCTCAAACTGATAAATTCGGGGGTGGAAGTTGAATCTATGAACCGGACCCATGTTAGGTATTTAAAATGCCCACAAAAATTCGTCTCTGCTTAACCAGTGTAAGCCTGACCTCCGAACATGGTCATAGTTTTCACGAATCTCAGGTTCAAGATACAATTGGGACTTATGGTGAGGTGAGTCTAGATAGTTGTAAATGTTACGATATTATTTGACGTTTGACATGTCAGAGACGTGTGTCAATATACAGATCATAGATATAATATAAACTCTTTAGTTATAGATACGCCAACGAGCGACCGGGGCTATGTCTTTCTCATACTTGCTAATTTTCATACAAAATTTGTTCTACGCAATTTGGCCGGTTTGCATGTCCAATGTATTGCTTATGGAAGGTTGCATTTTGCCTATAACCCGACCATGAAAAAATGTTCGCTCGGTGATAGGGACAAAACATGCCACTCATTTCTATTTCCTCTTATAGGAATCGCAATAAGACTATCTTTCTCTAGCAAAGCGTGTCAGCCCCTTGGTCAGTACCTATACAGATCCCATTCGTTAAAGTTGAAGAAAGCTAATGAAGAACAATACTTGCACAATTTACTAATTTGAGTCTTAAAGTGGCAAGTTAAAGTAGGTATTTGTATGATTTAGATATGATTTATTTATTCTTTCCACCTTAGTTATAAACTGAGTAATTTCGCCACCACTTGATTATGATGAGCTATTAAGATTCTCGACAAAGACAAGAAAACGCCTGGAAGAGCTATTGGTCCATGAAACATCTAATGAAAGGTGACCTACCTTTGTCACTTAAACGTAGGCTCATGGACATGTGCATACTTCCAGTTCTCGCCTACGGTGCACAAACTTGGTCTTTGACAGAATAGAAGACAGAAGAAGACAAGAAATGCTGTTCCGTGCTTGCGTTGGGTTTAAGGTGAGGTGAGGCCGCGCCGGTCTGGTGCCGAGCTTTAACTATGTGTGTAACAACCTTTATTACGACAGATTTAGTTCGGATGTCTGTTACTCTTAGAGCAATTAGTAGGTACTATAAATTGCGTATAAAATAAAATAAAATTGAAATACTTTGGCACTTAGAAATATTTATTTGCTAAGATAGTTTTCAAAGTTGTTACTTAAAAACTCCTAGATATGGTACTACAGTCTACCTAACCTGTAAGCGCTTGCAAATGATTTACATTCGTGCTACATTACTTGATGGAATTTTCCGTACCTGCATGATAATTTTCGAAACTTTTCACGCTAGCTATGCTCGCGTTTTTGTCTTTTTTTCATCTTTAACTTAATGCGTATGAAGTCTTTTCCGCACTTGCGTCATAACGTTCGAAATTATTTCATCTACACTACGTATCAATGAAGTATTTTCCACATCGTAATGTTCGAAATATTTCGTGCTCGCTACGCTCGCGGTTTCATCTACCTACATTACTTGAGGCGTATGAAGTCTCTTCCGCACCTGCATCATAATTTTCGAAACATTTCGCGCTCGCTACACTCGCGTTTTCGTTTCCATACTTAATGCGTATGAAGTTTTTTTCCGCACCAGCATCATATTAATGTTTATCTACGTTACTTGATCTACATATGATCTACATCCATATATTAAATCCTCTGTCATGTGTTTCATGCGGGCGCGTTGAGCCGGCGTGCGCAATGTTTAGTGAGATTGCCCGGCCCGCAGTACCCAGCGACGGCGAAATACGGTATAGAAGTTGACATGGACCGAGTTCTACGCAGACGAAGTCGCGGGCAAAAGCTAGTTCGTCTATAAATTAAAAAATGTGGAGGTTAAATAATAGTAAATACAAATAACAAGTGTTTTGACGACCGCTTTAGCTTAGTTGGTAGTGACCCTGCCTACGAAGCTGGAGGTCCCGGGTTCGAATCCCGGCCGGGGCATTTATTTGTGTGAATAGCACGAATATTTGTTCTTGGGTCTTGGGTGTTTTCTATGTATTTAAGTATATATTATTATTATGTATATAAGTATTTATATCGTCACTTAGTACCCATAGTACAAGCTTTGCTTAGTTTGGGACTAGGTTGATTTGTGTAAGATTGTCCACAAATATTTATTTATTTATTTATTTATTTTAGATTTTGTATTGGTTCTCTATTGCTGTTTTACTATTTAGTATTCACTGACCTACTTTATTTTATTGTATTAACGTGTAAAAAGTAAACGTCTTAATTTTTGAATTCCAGTAGACTGAAGTAATTTTGTATGTAAATAATCATTAAATGTGGCTGCATAATTTACTTGTTATATTTACTGTACAAAACTGTACGTGAAAGTTAATTAGATTATTATGGCTATGACACACAACAAAATTTATTCGATGTAATATTGCATAGTGTACCTACATTGTTTGAACAATTTTACATCATTCATTATATTACATTATTGAACATTATACACTTAAAAATCATAATTTTTATTTCAATATAATTATTGTCTTCTTTAATAAACAAAAACAACAACACTTTAGCTGCTTTGAAGTGGTTCCTTTTGAGCTACGGAAGCATAATTATGACGTCTTAACATTGCTGAGGGTCGTCCCTGCTATTGACATCTTTAATCAGCTTTTTTTTAGATATATTTGACATTGATCTTGTTAGTGCAGCTCTCTTCATCTGAATATTAATGGCGGCTCCTTGATTTCCTTATACGACAAGCAAGAAATTCAGTAACGCGCGCGGTGTTATGTGCGTAATTATGCCAGCGCGTGAAGTACGGCCTTAACTTCAAACACCGCTCAGCGCATTTCAAATAAAAGTAAAGTTAAACTGATAAGGACCTTGCAGACACATCGGTCGCCATATTTAATAACATTAAATCATTATTAAATTATGATTTATTGTTATTAAATATGGCGCCGTCAACACGGTTTTAACCTTTTTTTTTACGTTGGGGAAATGCATTTACGCATCCCGTCCTGTCGGGGAGGCAGGACGGGTATGACGGACTAACCGCGGCTAGAAGGCCTTGGACTACCGTCTAAAACGAATAACGGTATTAAACCCCTAGTCAAATCAGCAACTTTTTATTAAATGTCAAAAACGATTTTTTAATATGAAGTTTGTTGGGAAATACTGTCTTAGTAACGTCACTAAGACAATGTGAGTAGGTTTGTTCAAATCAGCGTCCTTTTTAAATCTTTATGCTTATAAAATCTTTCAATTAGCTAAAATAAATTAATAATTGATGTTTTTCGAGTATTTTCGTTAGATCTTTTATTAGTCAAGTAAAAAATTATTTATTTTTACCTTAGTTTAATACCCTACTGCCATCCTATAGAACCTTGTCAAACTTGCCATACGAGGAGACTTTAAAAAACACCGCTTATAACAGACATTTTGGCGCAACCCGCACAAGTCACGGGGTTAATAAAATTAACAGTCAAAGAGAGGACTACGATTATACATTTGTTAAGTATTCCGCTACGAACTGTGTAATTGCTACGAGAATCGTAGCGGCGATGGTACTCGTAGACGGGCTACAAGCCGAATCGGGTTGTTGTAGCAGTGGAACCGTGATGCATTATGACCTGAGGATCATTATTATTCAATGTTTTTTCACACTTGTGATAATAATATTACGATAAAATCAGTGATATATCAAATATAATTGTACTACAAAATAAAATTTTACAGAACTAAGACGTAATAGTAGAGTTAGTTAAATATCCGCGATATTGTGCGCATCGGGTTACTACTAGTGGCACGCTACGACACGTGCTTTCCAAAGCATAAGGTGACTTCCTGACTTGGCGGGGTGGGATCGATATGTCACATTTTCTTCTTTGACGTAAATTTACTGACGTCGCAAAGATACTCACTTGACCGAACACTGTCAGTATTACTTTTGCGCAGTAGTAATATCATGCGCAGAAGCGGAGCAGTACCGCCTTCGCATCGTCCCGCTACCGCGCATTCCGCGCCAGTCAGGAAGCACTCATTTAAATGTAGGGGCGCAGTAAAAATAGTACCGAGTCGACTGACAGCTGACACTGACATTTGACATCATATCGTACTGCCTAGGCACCAACAAATCAGGAAGTCGCCTAAACAATGTAAAAATATTTTTTAAATGTAAGACAGGAATATATCCACAATTTCTTTTAAAACATACTGATTTTTATTATGCCTTATCTTATAACTAATGGCAACATTAAGTGGAAGAGCGGTGTTCTCTTAACACAAGTATCTAGAATACTTAAAAAGAGACACCCAGCACAGTCTTTGTAACTAAACCTATTATACTGAATAAATTATTTTAGTTTTTTTTTTTTTTTTTTGACTGATACGGTAAAAAAACCGGTGGGAACCGAACTGGATGGCGGCGCACTGTGGAAGCCCTCTGCCTCATCTAGGGGACATAGAAACATACTCGTACCTAAGTAAGTCATACGGTAAAAATCGGAAACTTACCTAAGTGAATTAGGGAAAATACGAATTTTGCTATCCTACGCCGACCAATCTATTTCTTGCATACAGACTTAGAGCTTTCAATACCGGGATCCCGGTATTTCGGGATCCCGGGATACCGCCTTTTTCAGAGCAGATTTCAATACCGGTATTTAATTTCAAATACCGGGATCCCGGTATTTTTTGGAAAAGCATTGAAAGGTACGAAACAAAAGAAAAACACCAAATTTTTGATTAATAACATTATTATTACGAGTATGATGCATGCATATTATAATAGTATTTTTAATAATCATACTCATACTCATACTCATACTCTTTATTTATAATATTGTTAAATATTACATGTCACATTAAAATTCTGCATAACACATTGAAATAAGTAAATAACGTTATCTTACCAGTCTCCTTTTCTCTCATTTGACAAGTTGTGTTTAACAAATGTACATATAAAAATCTAGCTACAGTGATCTTGTACCAAAAACAGAGTAGCCCAAACAGCAACTCGCATAACAGATAATATCTAAACATTTCAAACTTTGGCATAATCAAAAACTAAGATTACTCAATGTAACAATGTGTAATAATTTAAAATCAAATAACAAGTCGAAATTTTCTTAGTTCTAATTAAAATCGGTCAACCAACACTATATAAGTATACAATTATTTACCTTCAGGTTATCTGTGATTTATAATAATCTAATATGTGATTTAAAATTCCGTAAAATATTTATAACTTTTATTCATTATGCTTTTAGATTAATCTTACTTAGTTGTATTGTATAGTGTTGGTTTTTAATTAGAACTAAGGATATTTCGACATGTTATTTATTTTTAAATTATTACAGTTTACGTATAAGTATCTTACTTTTTATTATGCCAAAATTTGAAATGTTTAGATGTTATCTGTTATGCGATGTGCTGTTAGTGTTACTCTGTTTTTGTTACAATATCACTGTAGCTAGATTTTTTATACGATTATGACAACTTCTCAAATGAGAGAAAAGGAAACTGGTTATCAAGTGACATGATTATTAAAAATCGTATTGTAATATGCATGCATAATAATAACGTTATTAATCGAACATTTGGTTTTTTTTTTCAACATTTCGTACTTTTCAATGATTATCCGAAAAATACCGGGATCCCGGGATCCCGGTATTGAAGATGCCAATACCGGTATTAATACCGGTATCACGAAATGTCCGGTATTTGAAAGCCCTATACAGATAAGCAAAAGAATTAATATATCTTTTTATAGAAGGTTGGTTAAGTCCACGGATTCGACAATTAAACTGACCCAGTAAATTTAACAACAACGGCATAAATTCAAAATCTCAGCTTCTCCGTCACGTCAGCAACGAAACAGCTACAACTCACAACTTGATGGAAATCTCAATTGCGCAAGTTTTAAAGTTTATAAGTTATTCAGTTTCACCCCGGAAGTGCAGGCGTTTATGGGGCGAAAGTTCGGAGCTTATAAAGGACGATACAGATGAATTTAAATGCTTTATAAGACGGCGATTCTGAGATTTTATAAACTGCCTCATAAATCTCTAGGGTTATGTTTTAAGGTTCCTGAAAGTTATAAAATGTATATACTATTCTGGTCTGCTATAAATACGTTTAACATTTGTATTGGTATCCGGAATTTACCGATTTGCCCGGTCTATTGCTAAAGTAGGGTACTAAACACTAGGGGCGTGGTTAGGTGACGCCGCGTACGCGGCCCTTCTTAACTGGGTTCAGGAATTACAAAGATTCGTCGTTTGATCTAGTCGGCTTTTCGATAATTTAATAGATTGCTTGTTTTTAATGTAGAAATATCATTTTTATACCAAGCATATTCTTAAGAGCCCACATATGCAATTTTGCCATTGTTTATCGACCTAGATCTCAACATCTATAGTGATTAAATATCTGTCCCTTCAGTATATTAATCTTGAACTATTTTCCTCCAGTCTGTTAAAAGTTAAAACACGATTTGCATTTTTTCGATACTTTTATTTTTCAAACATAACCCTTCTTTTCGATGTTTTTGGTGGGATCTTTAAAACCCTCCCATCTTTAACAATGATTTTTGGTTTAATAGTTGTATAATGATAAGTTCTCAAACCTGATAAAAAGATTATCCTTATAAATATACACGTTTAGAATAAACATCAATATTTACGAAAAACACGCGCTGAGCTTCCGTAGAGAGCGGGATGGTTACTCATTTGTATATTATATTAAAAACTGGTTTGTAACCGTTAGTATATAATCTCAGTGTCTTGGGATTCACTAAAACTTACTAATAATTAGTATTTTTTTCACTCAGTGTAGTTCTGGTTTTACTGAAAGTAACAAGCTAGTTGAGCGATGCTATAATATGTCCGACGGTCTCGGGTAAATTGACACCCCCGTGGTGGGTGAGAGCCGAGTTTAGCCGAAGTGGTAAGAGGACCGCCTGAGGCCGTGCCACCTTTACTTTAATACACGTAAAATACATACTTCGTTAGGTACGTTAAATTATTTACTGCGTTATTGACACAACTACGAGGCAAACAGTAATTGTTGGGAGCGGTCTTTGTTTCAGAAAGTTAAAACGAATGAAAAAGGCAAAGGTTAGGGTTATGGCGAAGCAGGCTTTTTTCGGTTTGCGAATGTTGTGAACAATGGAAATGTTTTTTTACATTTTAACTTGTTATTCCTATTAGCTGCGAATTTATTATTTTGTCAACACAAGAAAATGTTAAGAGTGAAAAGAGGTGTATCAAATGTGTCGTGTAACGTTATACACGTCTTTTGTCTTCGAGCATCTTATTAACAATACATAAAAATAATGTGCGTTGTGGATACTTCCTGCATAAAATAAAAATCGAAATAAATAATGTATTATTCATCCATTACAACTTAAACTTACACACGCACTCACACATGCACTCACACACATACATACACATGATGATTGCTCACACAATCAGCCTACTACTCACCGATACGCCACGTATGTTGGAAATTCCGTGCTTTTAGCAAACAATTACGTAGGTATTTTATAAGTCGGTCCTTTGTACTGTCGGATGAATATAATTGACGAAACCAAACAAGTTATTTCCACACTAAAACACAATAATGTGAATACCTACCGTTGCAACTCGAACTAGTGAAATATTTCTCCAAAGCTCATGTTGTGGAAATGTGTGTGTAGTGACGACAAGCTATCCGAGACAGCGAATATCAAAGGTCAAACGAGCGGGCATGCGAAGTCTAATTGACCTTTCCGAATTGAAAATTCAGTACAGAGAAAGTTAATTAAGTATCAGAGTGAGCTCAAAATCCAGATGTGCTATTCAAAATTTGTTTCACCAATTTCACCGCAGTTTCTAGTATATTTTGGCGCCGGGATACGTAATAACAACGTAGAATAAGAGGTCAGACTTATACTGGTTGGTCAGAGGTGAGGTGAAACGTTGTGGATAGGATTGTGCGATAAACGTCCGATGTCAATGCGCGCTTGATTAAAGCGCGGGTTTAATGAAAATAAGATATGAATAGTAACAGTTTAATATTAACTAATTAATTCGAATAAAATATGTAGGTACCTGCATAACCACAGACCTAAAAATTTATCTGTGTATATAATTGCCATAAACTACGATAGCCTAGTAATTTTAGCATGCGGCTGTCAAGCGGCGGCTCTGGGTTCAAATTCCGGATCAATGAGTTTTTCGGTGGTTAAAAACTGACAATCTTCACAATTTTAATATGACATATTATACATAAGTTATGGCTATCGTTGGCTAATAATGGTATTATAATGATATTTTTAGATTTTAGATTATACCTATAGAAAAAATATGGCCATAAAGAAATGTAGAAACACATGTGTGATGTGATGTGAGTATGTTTTATTATCGTAATTATTGTAATAAGCAAAGAAAACTTATATGAACGCGTTTTCTACGTAAATTTGAATTGAATCTTATTTCATTAAGTTTTGCGGGTCCCAAAAGACCGTGAAGTACAACAATCTTTCGTCAACTCAGCAAGTAACCTATAAACTTTAAAATAACACATTCATCAAAAATCTCCACTCTAACCTATGATACTCTGTATTTTCACTTAAAAGTTGTTCATGCAAATAGCAACTCTATGTAGTTTCGTTAGGGTTGATAACGGTTTAGCAACGTGGTAGTTCATCTTGCACGCAAAAAGCATTAGCATATAAACAAGAGACAACAAGTCTTTCGCGACGTTTAATGAAACTGCTGGCGAACTCATTAGGGGTCTATAAAGAAGGGTGTGAAAGGAACGGTAGCGGATGCCGGTATAAGGTTTATGGTGAAAACGGGAGACAAGATACTGTTAATTAGGCTTTTTTGGGAATAGGTACTTTTATTACCGTGGCAATGATTATGTATAAAATATGGTGCTCCTTATTCATTTTAAAAATGGGAAATACATAATGATGCATCAAAAAAAACCGATCATGAGCCGATGATTTTTTTACATTTTAACTTGACAGCAGAACTTAATTAATAATCATAATTATCGCCATTTGACTATGCAAGATTCTTGGTTTGTTTGGCAAGTTTCTTTGAGTGATTACCAGGGGTCGGACAAAACGTGCAGATGACGTAAAAATGACGCAATCTTGCACACAGGATGATGTTTGTATTTAAACTTCCTTGTGACATGTAGTAACAAAGTAGTATTAATGAAGTAACAAAATAATCGTAAATAAATCCATGGAATCAATAATACAGGTGGTAGGGTGATGTAGTGAATAAAATAAATTTCACCAAACTTGTAAATATAAATTTTAGCTAAATATAATCGTGAAGATACAATAGCTAAGCAATAACGAAGTCAATTTATTGTTCATCTGACTGACAATGTGTCAGTCAAAAACGTACTTACTCATTTCAAGTGGCGATATCGTTTAATAAAGAGGTTGATAAATGATAAGTGATAATTGTTTATGAAAATCAAAAATACAATTTGAAATCATCCTATTAGTGGTTTGACGTCATCGGCACTTTTTGTCCGACCCCTGGTGACTTACTAGTCTTTACATGATCTTTTACTTAGATATTTCTTTCCCTATTAAGAAAAACAATTAAACATACAAAATTTTATCGTTTCAATTATGTTACGTATTCGCAATATCCATATTAATATTATAAATGCGAAAGTGTGTCTGTCTGTCTGTTACTTTTTCACGCTTAATCCGCTGAACGGATTTAGATGAAATTTGCCATGAAGATAGTTTGAGTCCCAGGGAAGGACATAGGATACTTTTTATCCCGGAAATCGCCCCTTAAGGGAGTGGAAGTTTGTATGGAACAGCGATAACTAGGTAAGCGCCTGATATAAAAATAATAGCAATTAAATTCTATCCCGATGAACGAATTCCACGCGGACGAATTCGCGGGCAAAAACTAGTTACAAAATATATCAAACATCGGTCCCAGTGGTGGTATTGGTCTTATAGCAGTAATCTTTTTATAACTAAAGTGATAAATAAATAAAATAACACACTTCAGAATGCCACGTAAACCGAGTCCAAAATGTAAAAAAGTAAAATTTTAAATTTAAAAACCCCCAGACACAATAATTAAAGTCTAAAAACTAACAAATAAAATTTTAAATCTATTATAATTATTATCATCACATATATTATAATGTATATTTTTATTTTCCAAGCGTCGTAGCGTCGGGGTCGGGGGACCGCTAAGTGAGAAAAACAGGTGTAGCTGATTGCAACAAAAAAATTTACTCCGAAAAATTCGCAAAATCGACACTCTTACTCCCTTTTTTCGGCAGTTTTTCTCACTTAGCGGTCCCCAACGCGACGACGCTTGGAAAATAAAAATATTTAAACTTATCTACATAATATAGGTATTGTGACGATAATAATAAAATTATAATAATAGGTTTAAAATATTATTTGTTAGTTTTTAGAGTTTATTTTTTGTGTCGGGGATTTTTTAAATTTTTAATTTTACTTTTAGTTTGTCCTTTTTAAAGTAGGTATAAATTACCATGTTCTTTCAATATCATTGAAGTAATACGGTACCAATAGTTTCGAATCGATAGGACATAATCATAATCATAATAATCATAATCATAATCATCATTTATTCATAATATTATATTACAAGTCAGTTATATTATTATAATTAATTCAATTAAAACGAAAATAGTAACATTATACCTACCACGTGTAGGATAATATAGAATAATTAATTATTAACAACAAAGTCGCAATTTACACAATTCATACAATGTCACAATAATAAAGTCATAAAAATTATAATCAATGTCAATCATTTAAAAATATGAAATAAGTAGGTAAAATGTCATAATAATAATATAAGTAATAATAAATAAGCACCAATGTCAAGGAATAAATTGAACAATAATCTAAGTACCACACTTATACTTAGTGAACTCAGTAAAACTATAAAAAGTGTGCTCGATAAGCCAGCGTTTGAGTCGCGATTTGAAGGCGGTCAGCGACGGCGCGTCAGTGACGTGAGCCGGAAGGCGGTTGTACACCACGGGCCCCATCACATGGGTGAGTTTATTGGATTTTGCCAGATTATGCTTCACTCCTACAAGTCTGTCGGCATTGCGCAGATTGCGACCGTGGATGTCGGCACCTCTTGGGTAGTCATTTAAGTGGCAACGCACATACATAGCCACCTGGAATATCACCACCGAAGGTAATGTGAGTATTCCAAGTGACCTGAAATGCGGTCGCGCGGACTCCCTTTGGCCTGCCTGTACAATCCACGCTCCCAGTCGGCAGCGCGTCCCCACAGCTCTGCGCCATATTGTAGGAGCGAGTGTACAGTGGCAAAATAACAAGAGCGTACCACATCCCTGGGCACTACTCTCGCCAGCCGACGTAGCGCGAAGCAAGCACTCCCCAGCTTGGTACACACTTTTTTAATATGAGATGCCCACTGAAGCCCCTTGTCCAACTCGAAACCGAGGAAGGTTGTGTTTTGGGCTTGGTCTATTTTGGTACCGTCCACGAAAGCGTTCAGACTCCTTGGAGGCTTCCCGCCTAGGTGGAAGTGGAGGAAATGGGTTTTTTTTAGGTTGAGGGCCAAGCCATTGCATCGGAAATATCGCGACACCTCACATGTCACGTCATTCAGCCGTTGCTCGAGTTTCTCGATGTCAGGCGCGCATACTACAGCGGCAACGTCATCGGCATACATAAATATCTCTCCCGCTGGTATCGCCTCTGGAAGGTCGTTGAGAAGCAGCGAGAAAAGAATATTAGACACCGACGACCCCTGCGCTACTCCCATTGCAGTTGACATCGGATCCGACTTTACTTTCCCTCCACCGCTCACCACTACCTGCGACCGGCCGTTCAGGATATTTGTGACGAGGGCGTGCGCTTTACCGTCAATGCCATAGTGGCGCAGTTTTAGAGCGAGCACGCCGTGGTCGGCGACATCAAACGCCTTCGACAGGTCGCAGCACAGCACCGCGACCTGCAGGCCGCGCTCGCGAGCGTCCATCACCCGGCGCACCAACTCGCGCGCCATCGCGCTCGTAGAGTGCCCCGCTCGGTAGGCATATTGTCGCGAGGACAGGGCGTCGGTTGCGGCGAGAAATTCTGTTAGGCGTGAGCTAAGCCCGTTTTCCAGCACCTTTGCTACTGCCGGTATGATGGATACGGGCCTGTAGCAATCAATGTCTTCTCGTTTGCCTTTTCCCTTAAAAAGTGGAGATATTTTGCTTATTTTTAGTGGTGATGGGTAAACACCTTCAGAGAGACATTGATTGTACAGGTCCGCCAGCACCGGAGATAGGGGACCCGCAGCGAGATATAAAAGATCCATGGACACGCCGTAGAAATCATTCGTCCGCTTGTGTGGAATATTATGCGTAATTATACGAAAGACTTCGCTCGCCGAAAATGGCCGCAGGAGTACGCTTCGATCCGCCGGGCTGCGAGAGAGACTCAGCGTGGAACGAACGCGCGACAAGTCAGCTACAGGCGCGCCGCAACTCGCCGACGCTTGTGTGAATTGATAATTCATGGCGGTTGCTGCGTCACACTTAGACTTAAATCTAGACCCGTTGGAATCAACAATGATGTCTGTGAAGTCGACCGATCGGTTTGAGCTATTTTTACCTCTCTCTGTGTTAACTATTTGCCACATTGATTTTGACACGTTGTCACTTTTATTTAATAAACTAACATAATTGTCATATTTCGCTCGCCTAATGAGTTCACTGTATTTTTTATGAGTCATGTCAATATGTTCAATGTTTATTACTAGGAAAGAGATGTCCGATTTTAATAATGTCAAATAATAATAATTTACAATTTAATATGTCATCTGATATCCAGGAATTGTTCTTGCGGTTAGGCACATTTTTGAATGGGAAACAAATTTCAAACTTACTTTTAATAATGTTAATTATGGATGTCGCCATTTGGACCGCGGTGCGGCCGCGGAGGGCCCACAGTTCCTGCCAGTTTATACTATACAGGGCTTCAATAAAGCTAGCTCTGTTAGCGTGAGTGAACGCGCGCACCAGCCGCATCGGCGCGGGCGGCGCGCGGCAAGGGTACTCCACCTCACAGCGCACCGCGAGGTGGTCACCTATGTTGGTGGTCACAGGTGACGCACGCGTCACGCCGGCCTGGCAGTTACTATACACGTGGTCCAAACACGTCGACGAGTGGCTAGTTATCCTAGTGGGGAAATCAACAACACAAGTAAAGTTATACACAGTCAATAATTCAATCAAATCATTTTGGGCGGCGGTGTCCTCTAAGTAGTCAATATTGATATCGCCTACAATAATACAGTCTTTGTCCAGTTCGCCGATCTTATCGAGCACACTTTCAAACTGAGTAATAAAATCTTTGGCATTTGTCATATTTGTCCTGTAGATACACACTACTAATAAATTAACATCTAATAATTCTATAGCAGATATCTCGCAACATAGTTCAACTGATAATTTTTGTATATCTTTTACTTCGATAGCTTTAGCATTATTCTTAACAAATATGCAAGATCCCCCGTGAATGGACTGGGATCTACAAAAACTAGAAAGCAACGAGTATTTAGCTAAATGTATACAAGTTATTTTATCTTCTGTCAGCCAGTGCTCCGTAACGGCCAGTACATCACAACTCAATTCCATATTTAGCAAAACCTCTAATTTATCCGTTTTGTTATTGAGAGACTGGACATTTTGGTGACAAATAACAATGTTGCGTGTTGATGGCGGTGCGTCATACGTAATATTCCGAGTGATAGCGGGCGGTGGTTGCGCGCGCGCGTCATCATTGTGTGGCAGCCTCGGTGTGACTGTGATCGGCGCCCCATATGGAAGGTAGTCAGATCCCCTCATCAACTATTAAAGAGCTGATGATCTTCAAACGGCTGATCAGGTCATGGTTACCTTACCATATACTTTCAATATCATTGGTACCATGTACCAAATTTCGAATCGATCGGACATAAGGAAGTTAGTCAGTTCCCCTCATCAACTAGAAAAGAGCTGATCTTCAAACGGCTGAACAGATTTTCATGAAACATAGCTAAGAACACTCGTGATAAAATTAGGCCAGACATATTATGAAATTATAATATAATTAATTTAAAATAATATAATTAATAAAATAATATAATTAATTTAAAATAAGAAAAAAGAAAATACTGATCACTGATGTACCTACCTAATAGTAATGGTAATACCTTCATAAGTAGTAATGTTATGTAATATTAATTAGCTAATAGATACTAGACTCCTTAACTCAAAAAATTTTTCATTTAGGATTAGTAGTTGTAGCATACCTCGTATTTGTGGTAACATGCTTGGTCTCGGATCCTGGATACCAGTACTTTGTTCTCCTTCTATTACGGGCATTTTTCTTAAAAATATGCCTATGGACTTGTGCTGTAACGACGGGTCCTGGTCGTAGTATTTCGTACCTCCTCTATTTACTTCTATTTTCCTTAAAATATGCATTCGGATTCCGTTTGTAACAAGCTGTAACGTGAAACATTGTTGTCAAGTATGAAAATTGTAATTTCCTACATTTCTCGGGCTACGGGACGCGTTAAAACGTGTCTCCTACTTACCAATAGTTAATTGAGCTCATTTTCTGTTTATATTTATAGTTTAATTTGCAATTTTCTTACTAATCTGATTGTTTGACATATTTATTTACATTTCAGCAGTGTAACATTGTCATAGAAACGTAACTTGTCAATCGCGTTTTAAGGCGAGGTTTAACTTACTTTCGAGTCAAAATAGGTTGCTGGTAGTTCATAATTTCGAAATTGTAAATTTGGAACTAGATATTCTAGAACAACGGAACGGACGGATATAAAAGACGTACAAAGCCAAACAACGGCAGTTCTCGTCTAGACTTCAACAAGTCGACTACGAAATTGGTCTGTGCGGGGCCAAGCCAGGCCCCGCACCTCAAGAAGACCTCGCGCAAAGTAATCGGGAGCCTTAAAACCCCTGCTACGCTGTTCCGTGGCCCTGGGCCACCTTTACCACGCTACCTCGAGGCTTTGTATTGGGTGACTTTACCACATCGATCTGAGGCGCTGAGCCATCTTCACTACGCTGCTGAACTGGACCACTACGGCTACGGTGCTCAGAGACCCTGAGCCTCTTCTACTACGGGCTCGCGGCTCCTTGCCGCGTCTGTTGCTCCACGGCCTCTAGCCGCCTCTGCTGTCCTGCTCCGCGGCCCCTAGCCGCCTTTGCTACAGTGCTCCGCGGCCCCTAGCCGCCTCCGCTACGGTGCTCCGCGGCCCCTAGCCGCCTCTGCTACAGTGTTCTGCGGCCCCGAACGCCGGCCATCACTAACGCCACTTTTAACCGCCACGTTAACACCTTTGTTAACCTCCGCCACCGCTAACGTTTACTTCATACTCGCCGTTCCTTTAAATTTCCTTTTGTAAGTGTTATGATGATGTTCTAGGTTCTAGTTAGAGACAAATAAATCAACTTACCTCGACCCTGAATTTTCTTCCTTTAACTCTAACCCAAACTACTCGGTAACTTCGCCTCTCAAGCAATTGGGAGGCGACGTTTCGTGACATAGTTAAGTTGGAACTGTAATATATATATATCTATATTTTTAAATAAACAGCTTAATTTTTTTTTATCTATGACAAAAAATAATCCACGAAAATCGGTTCATCCGTTTGGGAGCTACGATACCACAGACAGATACACAGATACACACAGACACGTTAAACTTATAACACCCCTCTCTGTTTGCTTCGGGGGTTATATATTTAGAAACTTAGTCAAAACAACTATAAGTTAGTTTTGTCTAGACAAAACAAAGGGTAATGAAATGATATTTTAGTATTCATGAAGATCTAGAAGTTGCACGAAAAGTTTTAGTGGTTACGAGACTTTTATTAATCTATGTATTAGATTAGGTAAATTCATTAGTTATCTTCTTATCTTTCAAGATTATATAAAAACTGAGTAAAAAATCTCCTCAGTATATTAGTTGTGTCGCTAAATTCAGAGCTATTTTTTAAGACTAGTAAATATCTACACTAAGAAACTTCTTACCTACCTTGAAATAGTAGATTGTTAACCAAGGGCTGAAAAGCACCCATTTCTGCCGAGATATTTTGGCGCTCGAACGAAGTGAGAACACTCTACTTTTCATTCCGAATACGAGGAAAGTAAAATATTTAAAAATAAAAAAAATATTTGTGGACAAATCGACCTAGTCCCAAACCAAGCAAAGCTTGTACTAACGCGAAGATATACATACATGGATAAATGCATACTTGAATACATAGAAAACACCCACAACAATTATACGTGTTCATCACACAAATAAATGCTGTAACCGCAATGGTTACAGTACTTGATTATTGTCTGATATAGTTATTTATATTATTTAATACATATGCCTAAAAAATGTTCCCACGACAAGCTTTCTTTAAAATATAATCAACAAAAACACTGTGGCAATAAATTTCATAGTTTATGTTTGGACTGAAGTGGTTAGGCTGAAGGACTTGATATACGTTTCTCACATTGCTAAGCTCGGCGTGCCCACTTGACAAAAATAGGGCTTTAAACACAAAAAGAGCCTATGTTAACCGTTGATAATATAACACTTACGCTCATTAGTTAAAATTATTAATAATTTGGAAGCCAGAATGACGTATCTTAATATGAAATATAAGGTAATTACTACATTTGAATATGCATGTAAATTCATGTTAGAAATTGTTTTAAAAATTCATGGCAGTCGAGTTACGGGGGGCCTAGCGACAGGTCGAAAAATCAGTCCGATAGAATCTCCTTTAAGATTAATTAAATAATTGATATTTTTTTAAAATTATGTGTGCGCGTTCGCGGTTTTAATTATAAATTAGTGGTCCATTAATTCAGTTTTTATGTGTTATTTATACAAAGATATTCTGACTTTTGTAGTGAACAATTAAGTAGTTTTATTGTAGTGAAATACGTAGTTATAGTGAAAATTGACAATGAACGATATGTGTAATGACTCTAAGTGTTTAATTATTGTTATTTTTAATTTATTAAGTGTAAATTGTAATTGTTAATAGAGTCAGTGTAACAGGTAGTACAATAAAATTATTTTGTGTTTCAAATGATAGGTATTACGGTTGTTCCTTCATATTTTTAGGTCATCTCGACGGGCATTTCACTGGTTCTAGAGTTCTTCAAGCAGTTATAAAAATCGTTGTAGTTTTTCATGGCAACATTATTGGCTATGTTAGATCGTTTCTGCATATCAATTGAGCTGACGGAGCGTTCCAGAGAAGATTTATTAGGGACCACTAGGGTCAACATTAAATTCTATATACACATTATATCTTTATTACGTCATGGAATGAAAGTGCGTTTAAAATAGTAGTTTATATTTTCATGAACATTATTTTAAATTAAAATTGCATGAATTAAGTGTTGACATTGCGAAGTACTTGATTTTTAAGAGAGAGTTATTGCTACACACATCTAATATTTTTATTAACTCTTTCCAACATTTTTAAGGCGTTGCAGTGTCAAACATTTGATTGCTTTTGATCCTATTATTTGTGACAAGATAGTGAACTTACAACAAAAAACTATTACACACAACCATTGTATTCCATGGCATAGCCTGGCTATAATGAGCACACTCTCTCGTACACACCACACACACACTAACACACACTAGCTGACACACCACATGATTAGTCAATTTGCATACACACATTTAGGTACACTCGGCAGAAGGTATCTTGGCTGACAATAGGTCCTGGGATTACTGGAGCTGAATCAGGCTCTTACCTAAAGAATCTGACGGGTCAGTTCTTTAGAAGTTAGGAGCCGTTACACTACACGTTAGGTACTCAAGCAAGGCCTGAGTCGTTCATATGTCTGTAACATAATCTCTGCATTCTCTGGGGCGTAATCTCTCGACATAAGCTAACCCCTGACGTCTGATGTCGTGTGTGAAGGCAGAGAGCTCTGCGTCGCATTTTAAGGAGTTTGCAGTACAGAGTGTGTTGTAGCATATAAATGATATTCAGATTACCTTGTACATAATCGACAACAATCACTAACTTTGTCACAAATACCGCGGCTGCATGACGGATTAGGGAAGCGTAAATTCAGCAGCGCGTAAAGCTTAGCGTAACTTTAAATAAAATAAATAAAACTAGTTATTTGGCATTCTGCGTAAAGTACTTTCTATTAAAAAAAATAGTACGAGAGATTGATGAGGAATGAATAAATAGGAGGGATGGTTTGAACTGTGTAGTTAAGGGATAGATAGGTTGTTCATGACGGATTTGCTGGATGGTAGGGGGTGTAGGGTGTAGGGAGCCCCCTCAATGTCAAAGATATAACATAGGATTAGGTCCCCTTTTAAGACCTAAAGGTCTGAATTCCTAAGGTCCCCTTGTAGTCTGGTTTTTACAGGTCGTCGTTGTTATGCATCGTGTTGGAGCATATATTATCATAGTATAATTTTAGTTAGTTTTAAATGAAACATGTTTGTATTTTTTTTATTTATTAATAATAATTCACATATTGTAATTAATTAATTGAATCAATTATCTTTGTTCGAGCTGTTGCTGAATCGGGTGAGTCGCATGTTCACTTATGTAGTTAGATTATTATTGTTTTGACGAATGCAGATTATTCTGATTTAATTCTTCATTATTGTTTTATTGCGGATTGAATTAATCATTGCGGATTACTATGATTTTTATCACTTGATAAAAATTGCGGGCGATAAAATTTATCTTCGGTCATTATTTTGAAATATTGATTTTAAGTATCGACATTTATTTCAGACTTGTTTTATTAACGGCTTTTTATTAATTGCGTTAATTGTGTTTTTATTATAACACAATTTAAGAGTTATTATTTTAACGGTTTATTTTCATTATGATTTTAACACAACGTAAAGGGTCCTATTCGTATTGTTTGAACTAGACGATCACAAAATTTATTGATGGCCAATGTTTTCGAAGCGTATTAAATTATGTTTAATTTAGGTAGGGTCAGTTGAGTCTTTCTACAGTGGTGCCGTGGACCAGGATTCAAGTCATTAAAAATTAAATCAATTTTATTGACTTAATTACTTGATTACGAATCTGAGTTACCGTATACTTCATATGTTTTCATACTGGAGTTTGATATGAAAAATTTTATGAATGAGATTAGTAGTCTTTCTAAGATTAACAACAACTATTAATATAAATTAGGATTATGTTTTCGTTTTGAGTAAAATGATAAATAAATCGCATCATTGCGTAGTATAATATCGATGCGAGGGCGTAACTTCAGTCACTTCATATTTCATTGCTTAACGGGAAAATCAAGATTAATAATGAAATTTATCAATGTTATTATCAGTCTTAGAAAAGTGAGGGCGCAGGTAATTGCTTAGTGCATATGCTAACAGAAATTTAGTTGATTCTTCTATTGAGATAGCCTCACAATTTTAGAATCGAAGATTATAAAATTGTATCGTCTATCTGAGGGCGCTCTGTAACCGCAATGGTTACAGTACTTGATTATTGTCTGATATAGTTATTTATATTATTTAATACATATGCCTAAAAAATGTTCCCACGACAAGCTTTCTTTAAAATATAATCAACAAAAACACTGTGGCAATAAATTTCATAGTTTATGTTTGGACTGAAGTGGTTAGGCTGAAGGACTTGATATACGTTTCTCACATTGCTAAGCTCGGCGTGCCCACTTGACAAAAATAGGGCTTTAAACACAAAAAGAGCCTATGTTAACCGTTGATAATATAACACTTACGCTCATTAGTTAAAATTATTAATAATTTGGAAGCCAGAATGACGTATCTTAATATGAAATATAAGGTAATTACTACATTTGAATATGCATGTAAATTCATGTTAGAAATTGTTTTAAAAATTCATGGCAGTCGAGTTACGGGGGGCCTAGCGACAGGTCGAAAAATCAGTCCGATAGAATCTCCTTTAAGATTAATTAAATAATTGATATTTTTTTAAAATTATGTGTGCGCGTTCGCGGTTTTAATTATAAATTAGTGGTCCATTAATTCAGTTTTTATGTGTTATTTATACAAAGATATTCTGACTTTTGTAGTGAACAATTAAGTAGTTTTATTGTAGTGAAATACGTAGTTATAGTGAAAATTGACAATGAACGATATGTGTAATGACTCTAAGTGTTTAATTATTGTTATTTTTAATTTATTAAGTGTAAATTGTAATTGTTAATAGAGTCAGTGTAACAGGTAGTACAATAAAATTATTTTGTGTTTCAAATGATAGGTATTACGGTTGTTCCTTCATATTTTTAGGTCATCTCGACGGGCATTTCACTGGTTCTAGAGTTCTGCAAGCAGTTATAAAAATCGTTGTAGTTTTTCATGGCAACATTATTGGCTATGTTAGATCGTTTCTGCATATCAATTGAGCTGACGGAGCGTTCCAGAGAAGATTTATTAGGGACCACTAGGGTCAACATTAAATTCTATATACACATTATATCTTTATTACGTCATGGAATGAAAGTGCGTTTAAAATAGTAGTTTATATTTTCATGAACATTATTTTAAATTAAAATTGCATGAATTAAGTGTTGACATTGCGAAGTACTTGATTTTTAAGAGAGAGTTATTGCTACACACATCTAATATTTTTATTAACTCTTTCCAACATTTTTAAGGCGTTGCAGTGTCAAACATTTGATTGCTTTTATTATTATTATTATTATTATTATTTTATTATACACTAGCAGCTACAAGCTGATGCGTGTATATCACTGCACTTATTTTTTTTTTATTGTCCTGTGGTTTTGTGTTTAAAATGTTTATCTAGTCTATTTTTGAAACTGTTCACTGAAGGGGCACTTATCACTGACTCTGGTAGTTTATTCCACTCACGTACTACGCGATTTGATAAAAAGTGCTTCCTAGGATTGCTTGTGCTGGATCCCCGAGTAATCTTTAAGCTGTGGCCTCTCAGACGATGATTCTTACTCATTGTAAACAAATTCTTTAAGTCAGGTAAGTCATAATAATCATGTAGAATCTTGTAAGTTTCAATGAGATCGCCACGCTGTCTTCTTCGCTCCAGGGTAGTCAATCCAAGAACGGTAAGCCTTTCTTCATATGGCGTATTACGCAAACCATACACCATCTTGGTTGCCCTGCGTTGCACCCTTTCAAGCATATTGATATCTTTCTGAAAGTATGGACTCCAGATTTGGTAAGCATATTCAAGAAGAGGTCTAATATAGGTTTTGTAAAGTTTCAGAAATAAGTCCCTATTAATTGTCTTGAATGACTTCCGAATTAAATAAGTTAGTGAGTTGGCTCTTTTGCTTATGTCCAGGATGTGCATGTCCCACTTAAGGTTACTTGTTACAGTGACTCCAAGATCTCTTTGTGTGTTTACTTTTACCAGGTTCTGGTTTTCTATAGTATAAGAAAGCTGAGGATTAGTAGGTCCAATATGCAGAACAGTGCATTTTTCTGAGTTTAGGGATAGGAGCCAGTCTTGTGTCCATCGTACAATTCGATTCAAGTCTTCTTGTATGACATTATTTGCGATGAGAGGGTTTCCCATAATCTTGGTATCATCAGCGAAAAGCGACAGTCTTGAGTTGATAATGGCCTTAAGATCGGTGATAAAAATTCCAAAAAGGATTGGCCCGAGGACTGATCCTTGCGGGACGCCACTGAGTACCTTGGTAGGCTCTGATAGCTCCTCACCTACTCTAATTCTTATTGTCCTTTCACTGAGAAAATCCTGAATCCATTTAAGAAGCCGTCCACGAATTCCGTAGTGTTCCAGCTTACTAATGAGCCTTTTTATAGGAACTCGATCGAAGGCCTTTTCATAATCTAAATATATTACATCCGTTGGGTGGTGCTCGTCCCAGTTCTTAGTCCAATAATCCAAACAACCTAGCAGATTAGTAACTGTTGACCGTCTTGGAACAAACCCGTGTTGTTCTTCAATTATAATATGCTCCTCAGATAAAAATTGTCTAATATGCCGAGCAATAATCTTCTCCATTACTTTACAAACAATGCATGTCAAACTAATTGGTCGATAATTCGCTGCTGCCAATTTATCGCCTTTTTTGTATATTGGCGTAACAGTGGCTTCTTTCCAATCTTCAGGCAATGTGCCCGACATAAAGGACAATGACATTATGTGGGATAGTTGCTCGCTCAAAGCATGGCTGCAGTTTTTTAATATTATTGCGGGGATACCATCTGGTCCCATAGATGTATCATCTTTAAAAGTGGCTATAGCTTTCTCTACTGCCTTCGGAGTGAATTCAATGTCCTCTAATGACTTCACCACCCTTGGAGTACTAATCGAAGGTACCGGTACAGTATCAGGTTCCTTAACAAATGACTTTTGATCCTATTATTTGTGACAAGATAGTGAACTTACAACAAAAAACTATTACACACAACCATTGTATTCCATGGCATAGCCTGGCTATAATGAGCACACTCTCTCGTACACACCACACACACACTAACACACACTAGCTGACACACCACATGATTAGTCAATTTGCATACACACATTTAGGTACACTCGGCAGAAGGTATCTTGGCTGACAATAGGTCCTGGGATTACTGGAGCTGAATCAGGCTCTTACCTAAAGAATCTGACGGGTCAGTTCTTTAGAAGTTAGGAGCCGTTACACTACACGTTAGGTACTCAAGCAAGGCCTGAGTCGTTCATATGTCTGTAACATAATCTCTGCATTCTCTGGGGCGTAATCTCTCGACATAAGCTAACCCCTGACGTCTGATGTCGTGTGTGAAGGCAGAGAGCTCTGCGTCGCATTTTAAGGAGTTTGCAGTACAGAGTGTGTTGTAGCATATAAATGATATTCAGATTACCTTGTACATAATCGACAACAATCACTAACTTTGTCACAAATACCGCGGCTGCATGACGGATTAGGGAAGCGTAAATTCAGCAGCGCGTAAAGCTTAGCGTAACTTTAAATAAAATAAATAAAACTAGTTATTTGGCATTCTGCGTAAAGTACTTTCTATTAAAAAAAATAGTACGAGAGATTGATGAGGAATGAATAAATAGGAGGGATGGTTTGAACTGTGTAGTTAAGGGATAGATAGGTTGTTCATGACGGATTTGCTGGATGGTAGGGGGTGTAGGGTGTAGGGAGCCCCCTCAATGTCAAAGATATAACATAGGATTAGGTCCCCTTTTAAGACCTAAAGGTCTGAATTCCTAAGGTCCCCTTGTAGTCTGGTTTTTACAGGTCGTCGTTGTTATGCATCGTGTTGGAGCATATATTATCATAGTATAATTTTAGTTAGTTTTAAATGAAACATGTTTGTATTTTTTTTATTTATTAATAATAATTCACATATTGTAATTAATTAATTGAATCAATTATCTTTGTTCGAGCTGTTGCTGAATCGGGTGAGTCGCATGTTCACTTATGTAGTTAGATTATTATTGTTTTGACGAATGCAGATTATTCTGATTTAATTCTTCATTATTGTTTTATTGCGGATTGAATTAATCATTGCGGATTACTATGATTTTTATCACTTGATAAAAATTGCGGGCGATAAAATTTATCTTCGGTCATTATTTTGAAATATTGATTTTAAGTATCGACATTTATTTCAGACTTGTTTTATTAACGGCTTTTTATTAATTGCGTTAATTGTGTTTTTATTATAACACAATTTAAGAGTTATTATTTTAACGGTTTATTTTCATTATGATTTTAACACAACGTAAAGGGTCCTATTCGTATTGTTTGAACTAGACGATCACAAAATTTATTGATGGCCAATGTTTTCGAAGCGTATTAAATTATATTTAATTTAGGTAGGGTCAGTTGAGTCTTTCTACAATGCCCTGACCGGGAATCGAACCCGGGACCTCCAGCTTCGTAGACAAAAAAATCAAATATGCACATTTTCGTTTCATTTTTCACAAAAGACAAGATGTAAAACAATATTGACATGATCTAAAAATTAGGAACTGTGTTATTTGCAACGCGAAATACTTGTTAAATTCAATAACAATAGAAATATGTAAAAACATTTTCTGAATCAGTGAAAAAAACATTTCGGCGGGAACTGTTGACTGACGTTAATGTGTTTGTGTATTGGACCATTTTATTCCATTTATTTTTAATAAAAAAAATCGGCTTTCGCTCAGACTAATTAGACTCGACATCAAATAATAATACCTACTGAACGAGATGGTCATATACAACTTTATATAAGAGCGACAGAGAGAGGC
This sequence comes from Cenopis cana, assembly GCA_951800055.1. Lineage (NCBI taxonomy): Eukaryota > Metazoa > Arthropoda > Insecta > Lepidoptera > Tortricidae > Cenopis > Cenopis cana. The sequence continues at coordinate 13,715,839 of OX637476.1, read as the reverse complement.
ATATGATTTGTTGTCCTTGTCATAGTTTCCCTTTTCTTATCTGCCAAAAACTATTGATATTGCTATTCGACTGTGGCAAAAAAAAAACAAACAAACAAATTAACAAATTAAGGAGGTTGTTTATACAGAATACAGAATACAGAATACAGTATTTATTAGTAAAAACACATTTTACAGGTCATATATATCATTATACATTATTATTATACAGTCGTTTATGGTGAACAGTCAAGCATTTGAAAAAGTAAGTATACGATCTCTGTAGAATCTGTACTATGTGGCTGTATAGGTTAGTGCCGTTGCCCAATTTAACTCCGATTCACCATACAATTTTTTTAATACATTTCTGCTCTAGAGCAGAAATGGACCACTTTAGCACGCTACTTAGATGAACAATGACCCACTTTCAGAGTATGAGAAATGAATAAAATATACTTAAAAGCTAGAAAATAGTTTTAGCTTAGGTACATTCTTATTCAAGATCTTTTTGATTGTTGGTTATAATAACGAATCATTACGTCAAAGAAATTACGTCACAGAACACTAAAAAATACAAGACTTACGTAGGTTCTCTATCAAGAATTACCAATGTTTGACAGCTAAGCAAAAGCACTGAATCATGCTAACAGTACTTTATTTTTGACTAAAGATAGTTTGCCTCAACCATGACAGGGTGTCTCTATGGGCAAATAATTTTATTTCATACGTAAATCGAATTATTTCACTTTATCCGTTAACTTTCCTACGACCAACTTGACTTCGTTGCACGAAACTCATAAAACCGTACCGAGATGCAGGTTAGTTTTCAAGTAGTTATCTGAAATAAATCAATTCCAGATGAGTGCGTGGAATAAAACTCTCAAGCGTAGAGTTTATCCTTAGAAGGGTTAGAGTCGCCAGGAATATTTTTCATTTCGTGCAGTGAATAAACATTTTAACTAGAAAAATAAACAATATACATAGGTAATGAAATGTATGTTCTTGCGATTCACAGAATTTTCTGTTATTGCTGGCTTGTACTCAGGTAATTTTATTTTTTTCAACTCTCCTAAAAACCTGACCCCTCCGCAAAAGCAATGCAGTTGTTGTAATAAATCAAAATGACTAACTATAGGTCACAAATTAAGCCATCCAAAGGGGGAACGCAGCCAGCCTTATGGGAACCCTTCCACAGGGCTCCAATCTCGGGGACCTTTTTTAATTTAGTTATAATATTATTTTAGTTCTTATGTTGATATATTTTGTGTTGTGCTGAATAAAAATATATACCACAAATTAATCATTGAGCGTACTTACATTTTTTTATCAGTAATAAAGTGATTCATTGGATTCACAGTACACATTTCTAAAAAAATACTGACATATAAATAGATAAACATAACAACGTACACTTTTTGCTTAAACATGACAAAAAATCCGCAAACAAGCGATATCTGGCCGCATGTTTTATATACCCCCGCGGGTCCCAATTTCCATTTTAATTGACAGGACATCGATGTAAATCTGGCCTTTGTTGTGCCAGGATTAGAGTTGTAAAAATATTGGCTGGCTTTTGCTTCACGATGCACGAAGCTGATGGAGTATGAGGTCGATCTGACACTTATGTTTCGCAATCCCACTTAAAAAGATGCTGTCTTGAGTAGGATACTAAGCTAATTATTTTTGCCAGGAACCTAAAAAGGACAGTTTAAGTAGTACCTTACTGACTTAAAACACGTCTCTAGACTGAACAATTTTGTGTTGTTATAATAAATAATACACTGAAGTGAGGTTATAATTTAGAACTTTAAACAACTCAAGCAATAAATAACTGTGGTACGAGTACGTATTCTATCTCATCTAAAGATTCAAAGAAATAAAGCATAATACGTTACAAAATATTGGTATTTGTAGACATATGTCCAAGAAAATCATCCTCAAAGAGTGTTCGATCTTTTTCTTTCGAGCGTAAGACGTAAACGTGTTTCTTCTCTTACATGAGGGCATAGTTAAGGAAAGTCGAGGATCGACCTTAAATTGTCTTTTGGACATTTTTGGGGGCCTGAGTGACAAATGCTCGACTTTTCAATCGACATCTGTCAAAACATCATAGTTTTTTGATAGATCTAGAGTGAAAAAACGAGCGTTCGACACTCATCATCCCTTGATCTGACACTTTAGTATGGCATGCATGAGAACGCGATCGAGTCTTATAGATGCATAATGGAATACGAAACATAACTATCTGATTGGCCCAGAGCCGATCGGTATATCGACATGGTTGTTTGATGCTCTATTGTTCATGGAACTGTCACTAATAAAATTGGCCTCCATGCAAGTAAATTTTTATTTATTCTGGCGAGTACTTTGGAACGTATGTATGCCTTGAAGGCTCCAAGATTTAGAAATTGCATGACAAGTTTTGTTTCTCGTGTTATCAGTTGATTATATTTTTGTGAGGATCCAAATGTCTGTTTGGATTTCAGCCCTGTCAAAAAGTTAAAATCTGAGTCTCAACTCCGATTACCAGATTCCAGCTATCATCGCAACGAATCCACAAATCAATCCCTAAGAATCGATAACGCAATTATGATTTTTCTAGTCAACCGTCTATAGGCCATCAGGCAGGTTTAAGCCTGTTGACCACCATCGTTGTACAGTCGGCCCGGCTGACTGAGCCGGCCACGTCTGTCGCATGCACTTGCACCCGTGTAATACTTATGACTTATGACATTTCAGTCTAAACTCAACATGAGCCGATTGTACAATAAAAAAAAACTCAGAAACGCTTACCCATGGCAAATAGGATGAGCAGGGCGGACACCACCCACGAGCACATGATGACGTCACGGGCTGCTCACATCGCTCGCGGGGGGACACTGGGACGTGGACATCTGCAAACAACAGGTTGGTAAGATTTGATTAGGTACAATACTTTTATCTCACGAGCGCGGGTGAGCCATGGTTGTATGTTGAGCTATACATGCACATTGTCTATGTGCGTGTCAGCGTAGGAGATGTGAGTTCATGCTATGTGTTCGTATGTGTCACAATTTTAACAATGGTCAACCCGCGCTCAAAATACTTATTACTTTTACATGTGTACTTGTACCATGTAGTTCAGTATGTCTGACATATAACATGACCTCTCAGTTTCTCGAAGGTTAGCTGGAAGATTCCTTAAAGGGTTTGCCTTTGTACAAATATCTATAATTAAGTTTGTTTCCTGACATGTACGTGATTTGTGAACTAAAGTGTTTAGTACAACTACTACTTACCTACTAGAAAAATTATCCTCAATTTTCACTTCCACAAAAATTCCATTTTATTATGGCCCAGGATATAAAATGTATTTAAAAAACCTTGTACACTTGTTTAAATACATTTTATACCCTGGACCATGATAAAATGGAAATTTTGTGGAAGTGAATATTGAGGATATTTTTTCTATATCAGAATTAGTTAATCGTTAACATGATTCTGAGCAGGGAAAGCCAAAAAAATCCAAATACTGATAGAAAAACGTAAATGTAGACACATGTTGGATTGAAAACACCCTAGTTAAATGTAATGAAACGGGTCACAAATGACATTAAGGTCTAAAATCTCTCGATATGTTATTTCGGATCTGTTTACGATTCTCTATGTCACCGGAGATCGGAAAAATACCGAGGCTGTCTTTTTAAGGTGCTATACATTTACAATGCGTAAATTAAAAACAAAAGTGAGTAACAAGAAATGTAAAATGTGTATTAAAGTGAATAATGTTATAGCGTATTGTAATATAAAGTTTCATGTACTCATAACATTCAATATCTCAAAACAAAAAACATTAAAAAGCGCAACTTGAACTGGAAAATTAACATTAAATTGGAAAGAAGATCATAACAGACGCCGTGCCGAGAGAATTAAAACAAACAATTAATCCTGGCTGGCATGAATCTTGCCCGATAACAAATGAACGCGACGAGTTTTTAAAGTACCGGCGTTGATGATTGAAAGTGCGGAGTCGCTTCCGGAGGGAGGTTGGAGATCTTTTGAAAAGCATACTTGATGTCAAAAGCACCCAGAGGTGAATCTAACTATGTCCAACACATACCAATAATGTCATGTATGTTTGGGATGTGCTCTTTTTTATCGTAATGCCGAATCAAACTGGCCTCTAGATGCCTTTATTACGTAACAAATGTCAGTCTTATAATAGGGATTATTTAAAATGTACATACAAGAGTCCTAAGTAATATAATAATTATAATAACAAAAAATAACTTATAACACTTTAAACTCTCGCGCTTCGTAGACATACTTAAAAGGTTTGTTTTAACGGGTCTAACGCGATATTTATGTATTTACCTTTTTTACCGACGTTTCGACACGGGTTTCACCGGCCGTGGTATCCCACAGTGTCGTAACATCGGGGTGACAACGTTATCAGAGGGTTTTGACCCTGCAGAATACGGATCTGCCTGTCGCCATACTGAAATTTGAGCTGGACCGAAGAACGGTATACCGGAAAACGTATCATCCATATAAAAAAATTCTTCGTACATTTCGTAAATCGTTGCTCCGATACTCTAAAACAGGTCCGATTGTAATGGCTTTTTGACATATTGTAAAGGTCATGGTAACACTAGTTTTTTGACCCTACCTACCTATATTTGCCTTTTAGCTATAAATCCTGCACACACATTTACTGTGGGTTTGTATTATTACTAGAGAAATTGGTAAACGCACTGAAAAATAAATTATTAAAATAAAATTTGAAATGGGAAATGTGACTTTTGGATTAGCTCCTGAGAATGGAGTATCCAACAAAATGTAGACGGAGTCATACAATTTATTTTATTCACTTTATCTGTTAGGTCGTTTATATCTCAATTTCCGGAATGAATTTTAGATAGGTACTGAAGATATGAGTGGATACCGGCGATAAGTATTTTTTTTCTTTTTTTAATGAAATAAATAATAATTGCATTACCATTATTCATAATGAAAGGTATAAAATTTTCAGATTATTAAGCCGTAAAAGCCAAAACACTAGTGATGAAGGCGCTAACCAAAAACAATCAGCACATTTTTTATTTATAAGTCTATTTACATTTATTAATAGTTACATATACATATTTTATTGTCTTTATTAAATAAATCGTTTCATAATATATAAAAAAATCAGCACATTCGATTCAGAGGATATTAACGAAAAAAATATCACTACCTTTTAGAAGTGAAGTTCAAAGTCACATTCTTCTACGAAATATGACATCTCGAGTTTTGCAATAAACCAACCAGCGTGAAGTAAGTATATTATGTACCTATCAGACGGTATTATTTAGGGGTCCACAAAGCGTAACCACACGTGTCCCTAAAGCCAACTGACCGGCCCGAACTTTAAATTATTTAGTGCCACCAATTCGTATCAACTTTAAACCCCTTCACAAAATTACAAACTTGATTTATTAAATACGTGTTATTTGAACGGTTTTTAATGAAGTGAGAACGATTGTACCGACACAAATGAAACACGGATAAGTCTTGCAATGTCTGTTCCCATTTGCATTAAAATAGTCATCATCATCAGCCTATATACGTCCCACTGCTGGGCACAGGCCTCCACTCATACATGAGAGGGATTAAAATAGTAATATAAGTCATTCGAGGTTACTTAAACGAAGGTATAAGATAAACTGCAAAACGCTACAACATGCTACGTAATTTCAAGGCAGGCAATGGCAGGCCCCGACGGATTTTTCTGGGCTTGTAAATAAACTCTCAACCAATTAACCGCATTGAAAAAAAAGATGTCTTTATGTACTTATTTCCTATACAGTCGGGGATTTCCCAATTAAATATTTCATTATTTTTCAATTAGCTACACCCGTCTGGGGTATTTAAAAAAAAATATATATATATATTATTAGTTTATTAGACATTTTTTTTATTGGTGTACATCTTAATAAACATACATTTTGAAACAGTTGAGTATATGAACTTACAGGCGTTACTCTATAAATCAATTACAGGGGTAGGTTTAAATTATACCTACTGTGTACTAAAAGCATAATAATCAATTGCTAAGTTTTATGCCTAAGATACACTTAATTGGACAAGTGAAGAATTCGGTAAGTTAAATAAAACAAAATATAATGAATAAATTATACAATCAAGCTGCTTTCCCCTATTCATCACACCACGAAAAGTTAGTGAAAAAATGGCGGACATCACACATCAGGTCATTTCGGTGTTCAACACTGGTACCAACACGTTTTTTTGCACGCAACTGATCATTCTCCATCCAGATCAGGTGTCATCTAGACCAATAAGGAGTCGAGGTTTAATTATAACTTCATGGTATTTGACAATTTAAAAAATTGAGCTATTTTTAGCGATTAAGAGACAGAAAAGGCTGACTATAGGTTCCCGGCTGACTTCTGGCGACTTTACCCTACTTATCGTTTACTGCTACTGGAATACTAAAGTGTTTGTACAGTCGGCCACAAATATATCCGCAGATGTCACTAATAAAATAAAAATTATAGAAGAGTCACAAGTGTGTCTATTCATTTATTTTTTTGCCCCTGAATTAGTCGAAATCGAGTATAATGACGATTTTCGCAAAAAAAAAAATATTTTTTGGGTTAAAATTCAAAATAAATGTCAAATTTGAAATCCTTACCCCTGAATTAGTCGAAATCGAGTATAATGACGAATTAACGCAAAAAAATATTTTTCTGGCTTAAAATTCAAAATAAATGTCAAATTTGAAACAGGGACCGGAACCGGTAAGCCTAATCAGGGTTTTCGATAGGCTTATTTTAACGGTGGTTTTAAAAACCCTATCGATATTGGTAACCATGTAAAACGGTAACCCTATCGATAGGGTACCGTATCAATCGGGTTAACCCAACAAACCGCTAACCAAAATCAAAACCCTATCAATACGGTAACCGTATCAATAGGGTTTTTAACCAGTTTTTAACAAATGTAATCTTTACGCACCTTTCAATTAGACTCATTTTTAGATAACCGTGGCTCGCACGGACGATGTGCTCGCCGGCTCGCCGTGGGGCCCGCTCTCAGTACAAACAAACTGGTTTGATCTACCGAAACGCTCCTTATTTTTAATGCAAACAACTTTGTACTTTGAGTCCTTAGGCTTGAATCGTATTTACTTTATCGTGCGTGCAAGTGTAGATTTGTAGCTCACGCTCGGGCGATTGTTTGTTTATTTCACATTTTAACTTTTGCGCCTATATTTTTATCTAACTTTCTGTGCAATGTCAGCAACAACTACCTAATAATCTGAAGGTCGGTTTGTCGAACATTAAATATCCAATAAAAAAATGCTACTTTATCAAGATCACAATTGTCGCATTTTGACGGTTCATTCGAACGCTAATGTATTTATTTTAATATTTTGAAACAATCAGTCGTTTTCATAGTACTGATCATAATCTATAATTAAATTTTATTTTGAAATAAACACCAGCCTCCTTGACTGACAATATGTGAACCTTATTGTAACGAGATAAGGTCTACAAACGAATCAACAGTGTAACGTGTTACCTTCTTTTGTTAGTATACTACCTACCTAAACAATAGGCAAAGGTCGCCGGTCGTCGCAAGTGCTGACCACCTGTGGATGTACCCAACAAATCTTTTATATTTAAGATTAGCAATTAAGGTGAAAAATGTAATTATTGGATATAATATGAAATAAACAGTATAATTTTTTTTTTTTTAGTTGTATAAAAAAACTTCATTGACTTTAAGTCGAATAAATTTGTAGGCCAACTGGGGTCGCAACATCAGTATGGGATTTCTAGGAATTTGTTGATAAAAAATTCACTGTTCATTGACAAACAAGAGACGAATACAGGCTTCTTTTTCTTTTAAACACAGTTGTATTCTTATTCGGTTTAGCAGTAGTGAATCTATGCAAGTTATTCATAAACACATAGTGGGGCATAAACATTCCAATAATATACAATTTTACTGTTACTTGTATACTTATATCACTACAGATAGTCACCATAGTCGAAGTCACTCAAGACGTCATCATAATTATCAATTCCATAAAAATCAGTCGGAATTTCTGACAACATTTGTATTGTAGAAATAAACCATCAATAAACATAACTTATATTTGAAAGTAGTATGCTCCGTAAACATAAATACGTATAGGAGTGACTCTAATATGACACTAATGGTATCCATGCGAGACCTCGTTTCCCTCCGACAATTACAAAAACGACCAATACACAACACCACTACACGTCGCCCCTAGATCGGTAAACATTTTTTTCTTCCCTTGCCAATCTCCCTGTGAAATGTTGTCTATTTGTCTAAAATGTGCAAATTTAACGCTGCGATTCTATTAGACACTAACACGTTACAATAAGGTTAGAAATTCCATGCTTGAGGCAGGGTATTCTGGTATTATACCTTTGGCAAGCCTGGGATCAATTATGCAGGTCAGTACGGTGGTTAATAATGGAGTGGGACTATTCAGAGAAACGCGTTTTGGCTCTCAGTCTGCAATTGTTCCATTGGTTTATTATGTTCAGCCGCTTTTTATAATTGGAAATAAAATAGACTTTTGGTTTTGTTTATTCGTACTGTATTTGATCGAAAATCCATACTGAATTACCGCATAATATTGAGAGTCTATTTGCACTTGCCAGATACAGCACGTCCATAGACAAACTAATTTAATTCCAATACGTACGAGTGTTTAATCAAATATGAGTCGCAATATTATTCCTGAGAGATTTTCTATTTTATTTTACGAATCAAATTATTTAGTTAAATTGTTTTTGATTCGTGTTAATTTAGCGTGGAAGTTACCACGATCAAATTTCCAATTATTTGATACAAAGGACAAATACAAAGAAAAAATATTTGTTTAGAATTGCTAAAACAAGAAATGCTAAGCTGTTTTTATTAGTAATATTACTAACCATACTAGCTTATTTCCTACGTGCACTGCGTAATAAAATCAAACCTTTTTACGATAAACCTTAATGTCTTACGTATTCTAGTTATAAATAACGATAATCTATCGACATTCCTGGACCCATAAAGCAAAGGACCTATTACTTGCTACAACTTCAATGTGCGTAGTAGTAGTGTTTGTCGAGTAAGGACAAGCCCACAATAAAATAATAATGAGGTTAGCAATTTGTTTGGAAAACACTCGGAAAAGTTCGGAAAGTGACGAAGTTTGCCTAGATCGGTAACATGGTTATAAGGGCGAGTTGTCTACGCGTCACAGAAATATGAATAAGAGCATGGGTACAGTCAGAAAAATAAAGAAACCATCTAAGACATAACACATTAAGTGAAAAGCGTTTTACTGACTAAGATAAATTAAATAATAAGATGAATCAATTAGCAATTCAGTGGGTTTTTTTATTAGTATTTAGCGACCCGCCCCGGCTTCTCACGGGTGCAAATATACATATAAACCTTCGTCTTGAATCACTCTACCTATTAAAAAAAACCGCATCGAAATCCGTTGCGTCGTTTTAAAGATATAGGCATACATAGGGACAGACAGACAGCAGGAAGCAACTTTGTTTTATACTATGTAATGATGGGCCTAGGCGTAGGTAGCCTAGCCAGGGGGAAAAGATGAGACCGACGTTGAAGCGAGCTCACCCAGAAAATGCCTATTCGGGTGAATATTTGAAAACGTACATATTGCGCGGCCCGCGATAAAGAACTACCAAAACAGACATACACTTTAGTTATGTTTATTTTTATCCAATAAACACGTCGTGTACTATAAGGTGCTGTAAAATTTATGTATATATTTTCAGTATTAATATGATTATTTCATGAAAATAATCGTAAAATCTCATTACCAGTCGTGTCCCAAAACCCAGAATTGAACAATGTTTGTTCATGTGATAAAATTGTATGCACTAGATCGCGTATTTTTTTAGGCTTTTGGATACACATACAGCATTAATTGCTATTATACATACTTTAATTAAACATCTTAAAGATCACTTTTAGACTATTTCCTATAGGTTTGAAAAATGTCTCCACGTGTACCGCTAAATACCATTCGTTGAGCTGAACGAATCTTTGAAAAAAAAAACGGCGTATCTTGATTATAACTATCGACACGGTGATCGAGCATAGTCCATATTAGCCATTCGAGTAACCAGTACAGATCACAAAGTGATTGGCGCCAATTGTGAGCCTTAATACCGTCCGGAAATTAATTTGTCCTGTTTTTTTCTACACACCATTCGAAGTTTTTCAAGTAGTTCTGTTACAATATTTAGTCGATTTTATTTTCTAAACTGCATATTATATGGTTGTTTTTGCATTGAAACGTTTCATGGGTTGCTAGGTATTTTCATTAATACGTAATAACAAAGAAATATCAAATTTCTAATTACCGTTTAGATAATTACCATATTTTACCATTTCATTTTAACGAACGGCAGTGAGGTTTTTGAAATGGTAATCAGTAACTATGCATTTTTTTGAGTGAAACTAACCTGAAACATATCAAAATCAATCATATTAAATGTCCTTAATAAAATAACAAGCAGGCAGGTCAGTTTCAAGCCATCTCAGCGAATCCTGATCTTAATTTTGTTTCGATAAGCAGGGTACAATGGTTTTTTATTTTGCAAAACTAGCGCCACGTATGGGTTTTATTTTTCACGTTGCATTGTGTTCATTATAAGAATGAAATGAAATATCTTAGGCCACATTTATTAGCATTAGGTGTGCGTACTAACAATGAAATGTTTAATTTTGCAGGCATGTGAGCCTATTATGTTTATTAATAGTTTTAATCATAGCCTATTTCAATTAAAACAGTCCAGGCTCCTATTATTATATATTCAGTTCATTGCAAACAACAACAGATACATACAATACAATATATTCAGATTTAGAATTTCATTTTTGGTACAAGCTTTTTTGCCTTAGGTATTTCCACAGTCATCAACTACTCGTTGAGACGGTTAAGTAGTTTAAGAGTCGCTTCTGTTTCTTCACCTTCTGTTTCCATCATCACACAATGTCTGTTTCAATTACACATGTGTACATACGTACATACGAACATTGCAATTAAAATAAAAGCTTGTAAAATATACATAATCATGTTTTTCTTTTATAGTATTTTCACGCTATTTGGCTCGTTCTATATACATATATCGCTCACTCGTTCTAACACCTAGCTCGGGGTGAATGAAAACGCCATTAAATGGGACGCCTTCTAGGTACATATTTTTTTTTAGATTCAAATTGGTACCTATGTAAGGTGATCTTCTGGGAAAGGGTTGAATTGGGGGTGAAATGTTTGTCTATATTACAGTACGATCAACAAAGTATATAGACGAACTAGCGGCCCGCCCCGGCTTCGCAGTTCACACGGGTAGTCTAGTTTTTTTTACCTAATGTTTTGATCTAATTACCCACTAACCTACCCTATATACGACTACAAACGACGTTTATCTAGTCCCTCATTTCGAATATTACTCGTTTTCCATACAAAAATTCAACCCCCCTTTTTGGACCCTTAAGGGATGAATTTTCAAAAACGCATTTTTTTACATTTTATCTCAGATTAGCCGTGTCTACCCGCGAAGTATGAAGTCACTCACTTTAAAATACTCAGCTTGCCTTTACAATGTTCCAACCCCCTTTTCATCCCTTCAGAAGGTGAATTTCCAAAAACGCTGAAATTAGTTTTCCTATAACTGAATGCTTGGTCTATAAACAAAGATTCAAGCTCCTCGTTTAAAAAAAAATGTGCTCCCCATACAAACTTTCAACCCCCGTTTCACCCCTTTAGAGGGCGAATCTCGAAAAACGCTGAAAACTGTTTTCTTCCATTTTAATGCTTAGTCCATTACAGAAGTTTCAAGTTTCTATCTTAAAGATAATTTTGTTCTCCATACAAAATGACCACCCCCTTTAAACCCCCTAGGAGGATGAATTTTGAAATAAATTATAGCCTATGTCCTATTCTGATGTCTAAGCTACAACATTGGAAAGTTTCATAGAAATCCGTTCAGTAGTTTTTGAGATTAAGTGGAACGTAAATTCATACATCCGCACAAACTTTCACGTTTATAATATTAGTAGGATCTGCGAGCAGTAGCTAATACTAGGTACATATAATAATCACCTAACACCAAGAAGCAGGATGAGTATGTATGCATATAAATGTTGTAAATAGGACGCTTTAGTGCGTACATACTTTTTCAAAGAGGGTAAGCAGAGCACATACAATTTAGTTTTATTTTCAGGCACTTTTAAGAACGACAGGTTTTTTTGTATTTGCGATGATATTCTAAATTGACACCACACGGGAATAGAATACATTAGCAGTATCTATGTTTAATAATAATAATTTTATACATCTCATTCAAGGTGAAAAAGGATATTAATCACTGCCGTGCAACATTTACATTTTGTATCTCGTTCTTGTTTCTATTACTAGGTACCTACAACATCATTAGTCATAAAACGGACTACTTCATAAATATAAATCATTCGTTTTAATTACATGGTCGCGTGAAAAATGAATATTTATCGGCAATAAGCGGCACCAAGCTAGGCATCTATTTGGTTCATATAGTTTTTTTTTAATTAGATACTTATTTCTTTCGACATTTTAGCTCAGCGCGCGTGAAAACGAGCCCAGAAAACATTAAAATCAAATCATAATTTGAGCTATGAATGTAGCCCCTGAATCGTCTAGACTCTAGAGATTTGTGGGTATTATCCACTATAGCGAGAATGAGAAACAAGCTATTGTATTTACATTATATTTACACTTTTTACATGACATTAAAATTACAATTCACAAATAATAGTCGGAGCCATATACGTTGGTTGGTCTCACAGCAAGAAGAGAACAAAAGCATAGTACGCATGCGCGATATTAGAATGTAACAGAGTATAAACAATATTAACATATTTACAAAAGAGGTTGTCGCCACATCAGCCCCCCCTGAGACCTTTAAGGTCGATAAAAGTCCGGAAAGTGTACGCGGCGACCAGAACGCGTTGTTCTTTTCGGAGGTGCAAGAGTATCGTTAGGTATCTCTCTCGGAACAATACTAGTTGATGTTTCACGAGAAGGAGCATGTGGTGTAATAGAGGTGGAAACAATATTAACATATTTACAAAAGAGGTTGTCGCCACAGATTTATATAAAAGAATTATCGAATTCGAACCAGTTTGTCTAACCTTAGGGTAGATAGATAGATAAACAACTTGGTACCATTAATACATACATGGCCATACAAATGAACAAATAGAAACTTCCAACTTCAGAACTAGGTATCACGATTATTTATCATGTACAAATAAAAAATAACAGTTGTACAAAAATAGTCAAGTGAGCCATCACATGTATCGTGGTAGAGAATGGGTGCTGCCTCAGCATAAAAATGCGGCAGGAGACTACATCGCTGATACTCTGCCTGGACTCTACATCGGGTACGATTTAACCGAGGAGAAGCGGTGTGGTGCCGTGCAGAATTGACCAATCAAATGAATCCATTAATTTAACTAATTTGATTCGTCAATTCCGCACGTCTCCGCGACGCTCCGTCTCAGGGGAAATGCCAGTATAAGAGCACGTTTAAGGACACGCATAATAAAGAACGGGCGCGATGAATACAAAACCAATAGGCTTGCAATAGGCAACTTTTATTATTTCATTGATCTCGTATAAATATTTAAGGATTACGTGAAGATACCAAACACGAAAAAGTTAAAATGTACACAAATGAGTTATTTAATTAAAATAAAAAAACCGAATTTTCAAATTTCGCATTCCGAATTTTCAAATCTACAGAATAAATGTTACACTCAAAAATAATGGCTAAATATAACATAATTCCTAGTTTATTTGATTGTTTGTTTATTTATAAGACGTTGTACATATTGAATAAATCGTCTTTTGAACATAGAAATATAATGTCTCGTAACGTTAATGTCTGTTAACGCAAGTTCCCCATTCCAGTTTACTAAATCCCAACTGAACCTCTAAAGCTCTGGCAATATCGACATATGTCACAGCTACAATATTTTCTCTGAAATCCAATACGTGTGAACTTTGATTCTACATCCTTACATACGTGCTCAGTCAGCTAATGCAACGAGTTTATCAGATGCAGTTAGACGGGCACGAAGACATATAGCCCCGATAACGTCCGTTGGACGGGTGCTTGAATCGCCTTCATGCAACCAACTGAACATAGGTATTAAATAGGATGTCTAGAATTCTGTGTCAAACTACTACTCTTACATTGATCAAAACAAAATAAGGGCTAATTACATATTTCAGTTTCATTATCAATCTTTGTCATAAACTAAGTTAATAATGTGTCGCATCGTTCAGTATCCAACCTCTTTCATGTTGAGCTTTAAGTCTAATATTACAGCTTGAAAATATATAGATATATTACTGTACCGATCAAAGCATACGTAACGTACATAAGTAACCAATATCTGGACGGCCGAGCTTTGCTCGGCTTTTTCCCGAGCATGAGACCTAGCTAGATCGATTGTCCTTCCCCGAAAACCCCCACATACCAAATTTCATGAAATTAGAGCCGTTTCCGAGATCCCCGAAGTAAATTTATTTATTTCGGAATTATACAGAAATTGCTCGTTTAAATATATAAGATAATACACAAAAATAGTGCCAATTTACCCTTATTATTTTAGACACAAACGTGTCTGTCACAATGTACGGACAACTATAGTGCGCGCCATCCACGAAGGCGCGCCCCTCCGCCAACTGCGCACAGATTAGTACCTACGAGATTCGCTGTAGAGGGGCGCGTCATCGTGGATGGCGCGCACTATAATGCGTTTGACAAGACAAGCACGCGCGATATCAATAAGCTGTCAGCTTGAGTCAGTACCGATCATTTACTGCATGCCTGCATGTCAATGGTTGCTTCCTGATTGGTATGCTTGGATGCGGGGCCGTTGTCTGTATGCAAGTTGATAAATTAGAAAATTTATGGGCGTCAGTATAGTTTCGGGAAAGTAGAATTTACTGCGTACAGGATGCGCCCTGTTAATTTGTTGAAGGTAATAATTTGTTGAAGTTTTTTTGATATTTATGTATGTTAGTCTGTAAGGGATGTGTAAATACAGGCGTTGGGGCCTGATATAAATAAATACAGCTAGGAAATGACAGTTTTATCAAACTACCGTAGAACATATGATATTGTAGGTTGGACACCCTATTCCAGACACCGCAAAGGCCGGGTCACACGACTAATCTCGTCAATTGATTGACATTTAGCCGCAGATCCGACCAATCACTAGCGTGGCTCGATTGTATTAGGATGTGCGCTCCGGGATTTTGGATTTAATATACCTAGGTATTGATCGTAAACTGATAAAGAACTAGATTTAACTTAGTATCAATTGAATACTTTCATTCTCAGAGCTTCATATAAAGTTGTGCTTCGTATAATATAAGTGCTTCAAAAATGCTTCATATAAGTCTACCATTGTATCATTAGTGGCTCTATGAGCTGTTTTTTTATTTTAATTTCCAAAATCTATTGAACCTGATCATAAAATGTCACGTGAATCGGTTGTGAAATGCGACCCGTAGAGGAGAACAAACCGAAATTCGGCCGCAAAACACAAAATCATTGATACATTTTTATTTTTTCGAAAAGTGACTTGACCAAAAAAACTGTATTGTTACCGAACCTGCTCACAAAATTTTACGAGAATCGGTTAAAAAATGCGACCTGTAGAGGAGAACAAACATGCGAAAACTTGATATAAAAAAAGTTACTCGACAAAAAACTATTTTAATTTTCGAACCTGCTAAAAAAAAACACGGGAAACGGTTGAGAAATGAGACCTTGTTGACGAGAATAAACGAAAACGAAAGCATTTTTGTCGAACCTCAAGCAGTGACCTTCGTTTCACTCGGTCAATAATAAATCTGTTGTTGGTATAACTAAAAAAAAAAACGAATTTCAGTGTTTCAGTGAGTAGGAGCGCACTCACAAAGTTTATAATCCTAACACATTCATTGCCGAAGAGTGCTACGCGCTACGCTCGTAGCCGATAACATGACTTTCTTGACTTTATTTTACTAAACGGTTAAAACTCACGTATTAATTGTCACTTCGGGCGACATGTTTCGAACTCTTCGGGAGTTCTGCCTCAGGATGAGTGCGTCTGCGACCCGCGCCGATTGCACACTGTCTCTGTGTCTGTTGTAAAATAAAGTTATAACATGTCTCACGAAAGTTTAAATTCAAGTATGACTTTTTTGCTTTGCAGAGAAAACTGTCCTAGAACGGAGAACACGATATCGTGTCCTCAGCGCTGAATGTGTTAATATACTCTGTGTATCTGGTACCTCATGGTTTACAGAATATTGCAAGAAGGAGCACTCGCGCCACCTCTACTGACATAATTATTTTAGATCTGTGATTTCGCTTTTTTCCCCATTTGATTAAGAAATTGAACCTTTTTGTTATTTCGTGTCAACATCCCTATTTCATACATCCCTTGTTATATCGATGCATTCTAGACTTACCCTCGTGTCTGGGACATGTGAAATTCGCAATGCTAAATTTGTGTGTGTCTGACATTATAGCTATTGTCCCATTTATGACGTCCCTGTATGCTCGTTAATACCTAAGCAACTCAATGGCTGAAACCTTACGGCAGCGTAAAATGACGTGTTAAAATTATATTATAGGACTAGCTTTTGCCCGCGACTTCGTCTGCGTAAAACTCGCGTCATCGCGTTAGAATGTTATTTCATTCTTCTATTTCATGCGCTTACCTAGTTATCTCTCTTCCATTCTAACTTAAACCCCGTTAAGTGATGATTTCCGGGATAAAATTATCCTATGTCCTTCCCTAGGACTCAAACTATATCCATACTAAATTTCATCTAAATCGGTTGAGCATTTTAAGGGGAAACAGGCAGACAGAGTTACTTTCGCATTTATAACCCGCCCCGGTTTCGCACGGGTAGTCCAGTTTTATATTTATTTATCTAAGCTTTTGCCCGCGACTTCATTCGCGTGAATATCCATTATCCATATCAACTTCTACACCGTATTTCGCCGGGTTGTCTCGCCAAACATTGCGCACGCCGGCTCAATACGCCCACATGAAACATGACAGATGACTAAATATATTTTATTATAGATGTATTTGAAAACGCTCGCGAGCAAAGCGAGCGTGAAACTTTTCGGATATTCTGATACGGGTGTGGAAAATACTTCATACGCATCAAGTAACGAAGACGAAAACGCGAGCGCAGAGAGCGCGAATTCTTTCAAACAATACGATGCAGGTGCGGAAAATATTTCATACGCATCAAATAGTGTAGATGAAAACGCGAGCGCAGCGAGCGCGAAATGTTTCGAACATTGATGCAGGCGTGGAAAAGACTTCATACGCACCAAGTAATGAAGATAAAAACGCGAGCGTAGTGAGTGCGAAATGTTTCGAACATTATGATGCAGGCACGGAAAAGATTTCATACGCATCAACTAATGTAGATGAAAACGCGAGCGTAGAGCGCGCGAAAATTTTCGAATATTATGATGTTACGTGCGGAAAAACTTTACAGTCATCAAGTAATGTAGATGAAAACGCGAGCGCAGCGAGCGCGAAATTTTTCGCACATTATTATGCAGATGCGGAAAATACTTCATACGCATCAAGAAATGAAGATGAAATCGCGAGCGTAGTGAGCGCGAAATTTTTCGAACATTCTGATGCAGGAGCGGAAAAGACTTCATACGCATCAACTATAATGTAGATGAAAACGCGAGCGTACGGCGCGCGAAAATTTTCGAACATTATGATACAGGTGCGGAAAATACTTCATACTGATGCAGTTATGCATATGAAAACGCGAGCGCAGCGAGCGCGAAATTTTTCGAACATGATGCAGTTACGGAAAATAATTCCTACGCGTCAAGTAATGTAGATAAAAAAGCGAGTGCGAAATGATTCGAACATTATGATGCAGGTACGGAAAATACTTCATACGCATCAAGCAATGTAGATGAAAACGCGAGCGCAGCGAGCGCGAAATATTGAACAAAAAAAATTTGTTGACCTAAGTATCAAGTGGCTTTGTAAAGAGGTAGTTGAATAGATATTTTTTTGTCCATAAATTATTGGAATACCTTTCAAAGTTCAAAGTGATTTATTGTAAAACATAAGTATAACTGAATACCTACTTTGGTCTGTTCTTTCACTTTCGAAGATGGAGTAGAGGCTTAGGTTGATAGCGCACCCACCCTGGTTGCTTCTGAGAGGTATGTGATTTTCTGAGAGTTGTTTTTAGGGTTCCGAACCCAAAGGGTCCAAACGGAACCCTATTTTTGACGCCCAGATGTCCGTCCGTCGTCTGTCACACAGGTTTTACAGCCAAACTGCTGGAGCTACAGGTTTCAAATTTACGCAGTATAAGCATCTTGTTGGCTCAAAGCCATACAAATAGTCATAAATTATTTTTAATGTTTTTAAGGGGGGCTCCCATACAGATAAAGGGGGGCGCGAAATTTTTTTTTATCTTACCCTATCGAGTGGGGTATCGTTGTTTAGAGCTCATTGAGTAGATACTTACTATATTTTTTATTGAAAAAATTTTGGAAAACAAAGGAATGAGAAGCCACCAAAGTCAGCTTTTTTTACGAAATTTTGTTCCGATGAATTTTTTAACTTTCCAAACACCTATAAACTTAAAATTTGGTAATAATGATTGTTATTACGTATATTTTACCAACAAATACCTATTATTATAATTGATTGATAAATTAGATTGTTTTCTTTGAAATTTCCTTATTTTTCCTATAAAAACCAACATAACTTTGCGGTCGGTTCGGAACCCTAAATGTGCGAAGTCCGACTCGCACTTGGCCGGTTTTTTTTGCTTCCAATCCGCCTGTGACTTTCGAATTTGGTCATACTTGATGTTTATTGCTACGTAGGTATGTATGTTTTAATAACGAATACCAATATACCCTAAATTTATGTCTGTTACGCGCTGAACGTATTTTATATATTTTGCTGACGGAAAACGCAACTAATCGGCACCTCGAAGAACCTCAAAGATGACACCCATATCGATTATTAAGAAAAGTAAATAAGTAAATGTCCGCCATCTTCGATTTGAAAATGGATAAGTATCATTCTTGTAATGAGCACCTCAAAAAACAATATTTTATACAAAAATGCGCATACTTAATATATAGGTAGTACATGTCGCAAGTGCTACCATGCAACCGAGAGCCCGCCGCTCTGCGTAGGTAAGGTACCCTCCATCGAAAACAAAAAAAAAACCGAGGTTGCGTAGTAAGGTTTGTGAATATTGATAGCGACTGGCTGACCAACATAATTAGATCTCTCATTTCAAACAGTTAATATGGTTTGAGGGACTTTTGTATTTTTGTCTATAGCCTTGAGAGGCAGAGGTATTGTTATTTCTCCCCCATTTTTTCAAATACTATCTGTTTATTATACAATGTTTGAATGAGGTTCTATTTACTTTGCGTCCATGTATATACTTACCAACTTTCAAGCCTGTAAATCATGAACTGAAAGACTTCTCATACAAAGTTTAACCCCTCTTTTCACCCCCTTTCATCCCTAACCTGTATGATTTTTATAGCCTATAACCTGGCCGAAGATCCAATAAACATATTAGTGAAGGCTGTATTAAAATCCATTCGCTAGTTTTCGCGTGATAGTTAGACAAATAAACAGACAGACAAACAGACAAACAGACAAACAGATAAACAGACAAACAGACAAACAGACACGAATTCTAAAAACCGTTGAAATATGTTCTGTTGTCGATTCTTAGACCCCTCCATCGATTTTTTTTCTAATATCTTCAATGTACAGATTTTCGACCCTCTTCTGCTTTATTATATGTATAGATTACGCTATACTTAACACAAAATCGTTTCTTTTCATTAGCAATTTTTCACAACAATACAGTCTCTACCACATTACTTTATGCTTCCCTAATGTACAGGACATGTTACAGTGTTCTATGCTGAATAAAATAAAAAAGTTTCTGTCAAAAATTTCATTTTTGGTACAAGCTTTTATTGCCGACTGTACTTTTTTTCACAGTTATCAACTACTCGTGGAGACGGTTCCAATGAGCTCAAACCCGGTGGCTTTATCTTGTGTAGTTTAGGAGTTTCTATGGCCACCTTCTGTCTCCATTGCATTGTCATCGTACTTACATATGTACGCCAAATTTCAGCTCAATCGGTTGAGGAGAACT
The DNA here is from genome assembly GCA_951800055.1 of Cenopis cana. Lineage (NCBI taxonomy): Eukaryota > Metazoa > Arthropoda > Insecta > Lepidoptera > Tortricidae > Cenopis > Cenopis cana. The sequence goes on along the minus strand of OX637476.1, from coordinate 13,695,570 downwards.
GGTCTTAAATTCAGTTGCAAGATTTGTCCCACACTAAAAAACAGGGGAAACCAATATAAACCTTGTAAAATATGGTAAACTGCTATTGTGAAGAATTGCGTTTGTATACTATTGCGAATAGGATAAAATGCTTTTATGTCACACCTAGCCATAAAGTGGCCATTATCGCACGCTCCGCGCGCGAAAAAACCCACTTCCTGGCCAGGGGGTGACATAAAATTTTGTACTTACCACGGGCGATAATAATGAAAGCCTCAGATCGCATATTTATCGCCCTTGCCTTCGGCTCGGGCGTCAAATACCTGCGATATGAGACATTCTTTGTTTTATCGCCCTTGGTAAGTAGTGTACTATTTCACTTCACATGCTCGAAAAGTGTGTCATATTAGACTTGTGAAGCGGGGCTAAAGTAATACATTTAAGCCCTAGGGAAAATATGTATACATATTTATGATTTCCAAACATTTTAATTTGACCAATCAAAATACTTCACCTATTAAATCCACCAATCACAGAACAGTAATTTGACAGATAAAAAAAAATTGGTAAAAATATCAACCAATCAGAATACAGCTGTACTAAAATCGACCAATCAGGAAAAACGTTTTTCAGTTCTCTAAAGATTAAGCGGTGTCTGTGGTCAAAGCAATTGCGCCTCTTAAAAGAAAAAAAAACCGCATGTTGCATCTCTTTGTTTAATATAGCAAAAGAAAGGGAGGCGAATACGCATAGTGAATACGCATAGCGAGGCATGGTCCTGGCCTTAGAAAAAAAAACATGCTGTCAAATTAGACATACGCCCGCCAAGAGATAAATTATTCATTTAATGTGGATAATTAGTGTTTATGTGTTTTCTCGCAATCGAAGTGAAAAGTGTATAACTCGGGCCTAAAAGCCATATTACCACTCGAACAATTTTCCCTCACTACGTTCGTGAAAATAACTATCTCGTGGTAATATGGCTTACTTTAGACCCTTGTCAAACAATCTACTATTCAGTGTCATTTTTAGCAACTCCAACTTCTATGAACAAGACCGAAATCGACGCCGTGAGTTAGTAACCGAACAATATTGATTTCACATAGTAATTCTTAGAAATTCTGCGAGAGGCTGTTATTTTCACATGATTTTCGGTGATAAAGGATCAGCGGTATATTTTTGTTTGTTTCTTCTGATTCAAATCACGAGCGACGCGGGGACGTGTAAGAATTAATGAGCGAGATATATATTGGAATATAATTGGGGTTTGAAGGAGAATTTGCAGTATAAATTGTAAATGCTACAGGATACGATGTAGCACATAAAGATTTAGCAATATGCTTTTTTTAATTTGTAATGTTGTTTGTAAATATACCTGTAATTAATAAAATCACTAGATCACTAGATAGGTCTACTATATAAAGATTTTTCTTGTAAATATATTAGTTAATAAGTGTGTATGTATGGGAGCACTTTATTGTACAATAACAGGTTAAAACACTTAAAATATATACATGTCACAATAGATTAATGTACAAAGGCGAGCTTATCCCTTACGAGGCGAGTTATTTACACTTATTTTATTAAAAAAATGCTGTTGCAGCTGATAATTGCGTAAGTATACCAATCGACACACCATTCAAAATAACTTATCATTACTTTGTTTACAATATTTCTGCATACTCGGCTATTGCAGCTAAGAAACTTCACCGCATTTTCTAAAAATACAGTATTTATTAATTATTACGTTGACAATAATTTCGAGTGAGTGTACCTCAACACACGTGGTATCTATTAACTTTCTCAGCTTATTCTTAGTGCGAAATATTAAAAACACGTGCCTACGAATCGATAGTGACAGCTGACGCCCACAACACCGCATTCCAGAGGGCTTTAACCCTTCCGCATAATCTTAATTATCTACATACCCGGTTTTTTCACACGGGTCTCGGGTTATAGTTCTGAGCACAAAACGCGACCGCGCGCGATGGTGACGCGATACTGACTAAATCTGTGCCTCTCGCCAGGTCAGGTCAGGTGTACGGGCGTGTTCACCAAGGAATAAATTGAATGAATTTTTTAGGAGGAACTACAGTCTATTCATCCTTACGTGTAAACATACTCTTTTGAAGACATTAATCATTATCACCCTTTGCTCTAGGATGACACAATAATTATCACTTAAAATTTTGTTGTATACTTAACCCTTTACTAGTAAAGAGTGATATTATTTCCTACTTTCGTTTGTTCATACAAAATGGTATATATTTTATGTCACACCTAGCCATAAAGTGGCCATTATCGCACGCTCCCCGCGCGAAAAAACCCACTTCCTGGCCAGGGGGTGACATAAAATTTTGTACTTACCACGGGCGATAATAAAGAAAGCCTCAGATCGCATATTTATCGCCCTTGCCTTCGGCTCGGGCGTAAAATACCTGCGATCTGAGACATTCTTTGTTTTATCGCCCTTGGTAAGTAATGTACTATTATTAAACGGCAACACTTTTCGAATCTACCATACCGCTGTACACTTTTGATAAGTAGGAGACTTAATAAGAAGCTCACAAAGTATGCTTATAGGACACGTAAGGATGAATACTGTGGTTTAGATGAACTGGCCCCTAGACCACAAAACTTTACAAGTCTACAATTTGACAAAATTGTACAATTTTCCATAGAAAAAGTTCACAAATTTGTCGAATTGTACGCTTGTAAAGTATTGTGGTACAGGCCCCTGATCGTTTTATTACCTATCATTGGTTTGGGTGGTTACTGTTTCAAGTTTTCCTTGAAGTATTACAAATACAATACAACACAATTATTATTTATTGTTCACCGAAAACACACACATACACTATTTTCGTGAAACTCTTGGTAACTTAGGGACTCCAAAGTGTTCATACGATATCGTCTAATTTGATTATGAATGTACCAAAAAATAGAAACTGTTTATAAAGATTATTTTCACGAATTATAAACCTTTTTAAACAACTCTCCACGCGATCTTAATATTATACTTATACAAATTAGAAACCCTAGCGCAACAAACAGAATCAGATACACGTGTTAAGCTTATAACACCCCTCGTTTGTGACGGGGTACAAACGTAATTTAGTAAAACCCTTTAACCAAACTTCTATTTATTGTCAACCCAATTTTTTTGACTCTTCAACCGAAAAACAAACAGTCGGACCCAAAAGCCACTCAATGTAAACACGGCATTACCCAGCATCCCTCGCACACTGCCCCACACCCCACTCACACACTCACAAACCCGCATCCTTCCTTGATTTGTTACATTTGCTAGTGTGTGACAAGTGCCTGTGTACTGACGTCGGCGTTTATTTGTATTAGTTCCCCTGAAAATGGCTGCCGCTGCTGAAACGCATGCGCGAAACCTCAAAAGTGTAGTACACCCTGTGTTCCTAAGACTCTTGGGTTTGTGTCTTTACATATCATTCTTAAGGTTTAAATTCGTTTGGTGGGGTAGATGTGGTTGTTGTTCAAGATGCGGCGCGCTTTTGAAGTTGCGCTTGAGGAAGGTAAAGGACTCTTGGCACCGCGGATCAGAACAGCCGCTATTGATAATGCCAGTAATGGCTCAGCGTGTATGCCCTTTTTGAAGTAAAATAATCCAAGGTAACTTCAACCCCAGCTAATCTAAGACATACTAGCTTGATCAAAAATAGAAAAGTTTATACGAGTCGAGTGTACCTAGCCTAGTAGTAATAGAGTTTATAATGTAATATTTCTTACAAACATGCATAGGCACATTAATTATAATGTTTTTATTTACCTTCAGAGCGTGTATTCTGAAACATCTGAAGAAAAATGTCTTTAACTCATAGGTATTGGTTAGTGAGGGCAATCAGGTTATGTTTAAAACGGAGGACCCGATTGCAAAAATGGGACATAATCAGTTAAGGCGAGGCCAGTTCATGAATCGACGAAAATATTAATGTTTGAGGTTAGAGTGTGAAGAAATAATGTAGAATTAGACTACACGAAAATTACTATAGATTGAAAAACAAAATATTGAAAAATGCTGTGGTAACTCTGTAATTATTTCAATAATATTTAAAATAGCTTCATGTAAATAGCATTATTGCTGATTTACTTACAACAATAGAGGTTTTGTAGATTTTTTTTCGGGATTGAGCGCGGGAAAATGTCGAAACTGTATGAAAGTCCAGCATTTCCCGAAAGGGACCTTAACACGTATTTAATTTAATTTGGTTAGTATAGGCTGGTTATATCGTACATATAAAAACGCTGAAATTGCAATAATTGCGGTAAACTTGCATTTTTGGTATGTTGTTTGGGTCCACTTAGATAGTATTTACCCAGATTTGCAGCAGTTCAAAATGAACGCGCGCTGAGTTATTCCCGAAAAACGAAAAAGTGGGGAATTTTCGACCAAAATATGATCAATAATGAGGTATCTACGGCGAAATTAATGGGAGATAAAGTTGCAGCAAACTTAATTATATTCATTCAAGACCATAAACCAAAAAAATATTCTTTCAAAAATTTGATTTTTGGTACAAACTTTTATTGCCGACTGTACTTCTTTTTAATAGTCATCAACTACTCGTGGTGACGGTTCTAATGAGACTAAACACGATGGGTTTATCTTGTGTAGTTTAGTAGTTCCTGTAGCCAACTTCTGTCTCCATCATCAGATCAGCTCGATGGTACCATAATGTTGCACTGTCACCAAAGTTACATAAATAAGCCAAATTTCAGCTCAATCGAATGCCGGACATTGGTTGAAAATTATGGTTGTTGTGGTTGTGGTCTACCCACACATTTCAACCACAACAACCACAAATAATCATGAAATAAATGAATCTAATCTAATCTAATCTAGTATATTGACATATGATGTGTTCGATTTGACAATTATTAGTCGTTATCTTATCAACCAGCAAAATTGTATTGGCTGGGTGTGAAGTGGTTATAATATTTCCACATTGCTAAGTTCGAAGGTAAGGGTGTGGCATTGTAAATTACTTACCCCCAATTATATCACACTTTAATTTCTAACTAAGATACCCTTGAGAGTGATCTATAGCTTTGTTGGAGAGGAACACAGGTGGCGTAATGTATCAACACGTTGCGGCTGGGCAATTAGTGGTAGTGCGGTTTCTACAACTTGTAGGCTGTTGTTGTTGAGTTGCAATATAAATATAGGTATGGAATATACATGATATCCTTTAAAAGGGGTCAGAAAAACTTTTAAAAAAATACAGTAAGACGGTGGCAAACATACATAATCACAAGCGTGTCGATGGATATTAGTTTTTGTAGTTGACAGCTAAAGATAAATGCAGGTCCCTCACTTTCAAGGCAGCGCATACTTGGGTGCTTTGGCGCTCTTATTTACCAACAAAATAGCATTTTGTAAACAAGGCAATAACTGCTCGTTAGTCAGTTTTGCTACAAAATATTACGTTACTAGGAAATTCGCTTAACCTTGGCAGTGAATGAATTTGCAAGAATTCAATCGGCTATTAGATAGGTAGTGTTACTGACAGCCACATAATATACGTGCCTACGTGCCCAATAATTGATAAATTAGTGATTAAGTACGCAACTTCATCATCATCATCATCATATCAGTCGAAAGACGTCCACTGCTGGACATAGGCCTCCCCCAAAGAGTGCCACAATGACCGGTCCTGCGCCACCCGCATCCAGCGGACTCCCGCGACCTTTACCAGGTCATCAGTCCACCTTGTGGGGGGTCTACCCACGCTGCGCCTTCCGGTCCGTACGCTAAAGTACGCAACTTAGTTTTAGTAAATCTAATAGTTGATTAACGCCTTAAAATATTGTAAATATTGTTGATTAACGTCTAGAAATGTAAATAGTTGATATCTGTGCATCAAAAACGAGAATATTTTAGGTCGATCATACATGGTTTTAGTGCGAAACAACAAAAAAGGATTTTCTCAAAAATAGTATGTAATGTTCTCATAACATCTGTGAAGATAGTATCCGAAAGTGGGTCATCCTGGACAGTTGCCAGAAGTGTCCAGGAAGTAACACCTACTGTCCAGGAAGTAAGTATGTAGTAGTACATTACTGCAGAGACCAGTAAGTAAGCCATCCTGGACGAGTATGAGTTAGCCGGCCGAGCCGAAGGCGAGGTCCGGCTATAATACGAGGCCAGGATGGCACTTATGGTAGAGGCATGTATAGTGCTTTTCTCAAAAATAAAACAAGTTGTATAAATAGCGGTAAAAATCATATTTTTCGCCAATTCCACCTCGTTTGTTCTAAAACCGTGAGGTCGGACTAGCTTTGGTTTGTGCGGGCGCGGGCGGGCGGTTTGTGCGGGCGCATTTTTGAGAAAAGCACTATACATGCCTCGACCATAAGTGCCATCCTGGCCTCGTATTATAGCCGGACCTCGCCTTCGGCTCGGCCGGCTAACTCATACTCCGCAGTAATGTACTATTTCGGTAAAACTCGGCATAGGAATTTATTTCGTTAGCTAGGTTTCTGTAGAGTACAGCACTAACATTGATAGGTCCTTTCTTTCTGAGTAGGTGCCAATAAAAGCCTATGAGTGAATTTCAAAAAAAATGTACATTACAAAAAATGGACTTAAAGTAAAAAATAAGTATTAGAGTAGAATGTTTTCCAGATATGTTTTCACGTCGTCTGACTAATTGTTGTAAAGTATTCGTAAAGCTTTAAACTTTGTAACTGATAGATTTCTAAAAAACCTCATTTTCGGAAAAATCGTATTTTTGCTCCCATACAAATTGCGTACATGTCCTGTGTCTAACAGAGGTTTAAAAAATCATAACTTTGTTTAATATAATAATCATAACAGCTCGGGCCAAAACATTTTTATTAGGGTCTATTAAAGTACATAATGAAATATCTAGAAAATGGTTTGTTAAGTTTTTAAAACTAACATTATATCAAAATATTTTTGCAAAGTTCAGGGAAAGACTTCGTTCCTTTGTGTTACGTTAGCTGTGTAACGCTGAATTTTGTGTTTATCATAGATAATGTAATGTATCCATAACAGTTTTATGTCGGGTTACAAGTAGTCTACTACCAACACAACGAATGTGTCGATAGCTCTATTAGTTTTAGCGTAGTAGTACGATAAAGAGTGACAGACCGTTTTTTCCCACTTTTAATTCCACTTTGTGTTATGCCTAAAATAGGTAATTTAATCATTTTTTACTGCTGTTTTTACATAATTGGATGGTGGAGTTAGTGGGTAAACTGCTTTGCATATACGAATGCTAGAATTTCGTAACGTTTTTTTTATTCAAATTTCCAACCCAGATTTGCATCCTTTGTGTGACATTTTTGCGACTTTTGTGTGACGTTTTGACGTTACACAAAAACTTTTCCCATACAAATTAATTCCTTTGTATGACATTTGTATAACATTTTTGTGAATATTCCGTTGTGTTACGTACATTTTTTTTTAAATCCACCCGTATAATATTTGAAACTCGCATCCTTGGTACACATACTTGAAAGATTAGTTCACTCATGAATATCTATGTGGCCGACGTTTTGATACGGGTTGCACAAGACATATTCGCGGCTGAACTATCGCCTCAGAAAGTTGTTAACGGAGATCACATCACCACATTTATCTAACCCACAACTTTTTTCATAGGTAGAAATGAACCCGAAAAAAGTTTCTACTGTGTGGCGTACGGTTATATTTTCAAATACTGAAGTATAAGTTTGAACAGTGATTATAAATCTTATGTTTGACTTCGTTTATAACCAGAGCTAAAGTACACCAATAAATAAGACCTAACTATCCGCTATAATCGTCCTCTCGTTGCGAGTAATGGTTTTCACTTTGCGACAATTTGTTCCGAAGTCGCGAGTTCTGACGGAAGTTTTAGTATAAGTTCATTGCTAGTTGGAAACACGCCAGTAGACGTTTACTTCGATGTTTATTGGGCCGTTAATAGTGAACTTTCAAGTTATAAAGGATAAATATATTGGTATTCCACATGCTTGACTGCCTTAGGTAATTACGATACTTATACGTGCCGTCAATAGATTTTGGAAATTATGTAAACAAATATGTCTGAATGACAATTCATTTGTCGTCTATGGATTTGTTGTAAAATAGTGATGACAAAAGTCTATAACAATAATTAAGCAATCCACTTGACACTCGAGAAATTATTTTATTGAATATTCATTGCGAGTATTTGTGGCTCTTAACTTCATGGCAGCAAATAAAAATAAATGAGCAATGAAAATTCATAACAAAGTAAATGGAAAATGATGAGAAGTGAGGTTATTTGTAATTGAATCTATAATGTCATTAAACTTTTTCGATATACTGGATATTCCCATCACTTACACGAACTTTTTTTTCAATGACAATATAGATTCCTAGCATTTTCACGAGTAAAAAAAATTGACAAGCTATTGTCACATAACTAATCATTGTAAACGAAAATTGTTTTTATTGAAATATGAATAATTAAAAGATATTATAGCTTAAAATGAATGCAAATACAAGGATTATGTCTATAAAATGTTGGTAAGACTGTGTTCGTTCTTTAAAAGTTCGTGATTACGAAGTAATGAAGGTAAATTGGTCTGTTTACATAATTTCCAAAATCTATTGACGGCACGTATAAGTATATCTTGATTTCCAAGCATTTAAGCAAGTAGCAATACCAACAATTATTCAGGGCGACTCTAAATACTTGAATTAAAAATCATAATTATGGTTAAAGCAAACAATTAAAAATCTAAATTTCAGATTGGGTCACTTATCTTTTCTTTAATCGCAGTATCTAAATATAAACGTAAATAAATTCAATCATTCAGAATATAGGACATTAAAAGTATAACGCACCGATATTTATTTATAATTATTTGCTGGCTCTATCATGAAACTATTTGGCTCAGCATTTTGGATTAAATGTTTGACAACTACTAAATTAACTGTAACGGATTGAATAAAAGTAATAAGTGTAAGTTGAAGTAATAAAACAACTCTGTTAATCAACTTCATAATTTATTGATTGCCATGTCTTTTGTATTTCCTTATTCCTATATGTACAGGCATAAACTAACCTCCAGGCAGTGAATGTTACAAGATATTTATTAGCAATTCTCTGACGCAAACTATTATCAGTCAACTTTTAGGTATTTTAATGAATTACATTTCCAAAGCTTCATTCTTAGCGATGTACTAGAAATAAATGTTTTATTTTCGGTACTTACTGCTACAAAGCCACATAATATTTGTTTATCTGCCCCAAATACATTAAAATTCCCTTTTTTTAAATTTTAAGGTGAACTTTTCGTATCACAACTTTCTGTTTCATAAGATTTGAATGTGAGACTCCGGCTGGGTTATCTACCTTTGTTATCGTGTGTAGTCTATTTAATCCGTAACGACATTTCAACATAAACTACCTATTAATTTGTAATACCTACGCTAACAGACGCCTGACGTTCAAAGCTGTAGCATGGAATTAAACAACAAAATGTAAAAATCTCGCTAAAAATGATGCTAAGAAATATAATAATTACTATGTTAGCAGTCAGAGGTGGATCAAATACGACTTAGTAGGTACTGATGAGTTGGCACTGGGGAAATTAACAAGTATACATCATAATATTTAAATGGCAGTATTTGATTGTTATTGCTATTTCTTAATGTCAAAAATCATATTTTAAGATGTTGATGTATCAGAAGGATATGTATATAGAGCTATACTACAAAATTTGGTTCTAGAAATTGCTTCATAATATGTCCTTACAAGCCCTTTGAAAACGCATAGGTACACATTTATCAAAATAATTATAACGTAAAGACAAAACGTTAACGTTAGACAAAAATATAAACGTAAAAATCAATAATCAATCCATATGTACCAAATTCTGAGATGGCTACGATTTTGAATGGGGAATGGGGATTGAGCTCGAGCCAAAATTGAGACTACGATCTTTTTCCATTCGGTTATATTAACCCTTCAACTTTATCGTACGATACAGATCACCAGGGATAAATTCATACTATAGTAAGTTAGTTACCGGAGGACAAAAGCGGCGATAAATTGTGCAACATCCGAATATTATATTAACATTTACTTCTAGGGCACCGTCGGATTATAAATGTAGTCGTAAGTTTGACTGCTCACACAATTACAATACATAATTAGTATACTTTTGGCAAGATTACCCTTGATTACTTTGGGCCTCATCTTTACAATAACTCTGGGCCACCCTGACACAGTGTCATACTTGTCGCCGCTGTTATCCTGTAACTGTAACAGATTTATTCAGGCAAGTGTCAAGATTGTATTAGAGTTAACTCCTATTCACAAATTATTCCTATGCATACATCGTCGTTTCAAATATTTAACAACTAAGTAACAAAACGATTTGTCTAACAATTTTGTCTTTTTCCATTATCGATGATACTTTGAGTCCCGACTTATTTTTTTAAATCCAAATAGGCCTTTTGATTTTTTTAATAAAATTTACAAAACTCATAGAAATATTTACAGTCCTTATTGAGACTTATTTTATAACTATCTAGTTAACATTCTATATTGTTTTGTTAAATTTGCTTACAGCAGTCTTTATTGTCTTCTGTCTTTATTTACTTATACATGTATCGTAAAATCTCTCCTTTCTTGCTCTTGGCGCTGTTGATACCTGAAAACAAAAGAATCATTATTTGAGGCAAACGCCACCTAACATTTCACGGTTGAACTACTGGGGTTGGTTGCTACGGGAGAGTTTCCCAAACAAAATAACGGGACGCAGAGTTGGCGTTGCGTAATGTCAGAACTGGGCGCTAGATGTCGCAGATAATATTATTCTGCTGAAAAAATATATTATCATAGAAATTCTTAGATATCCACTGACATTTGTTGTCTTGTCAAGTCGATTCAAAGTTTTTATATATTTTTTTAAAAACCCTGCCAAGTTACTTCGTTTTAAATGGCAACAGCTGTTTGAAACCAAATATTGCAGAGCTTAATTACAATGTTTAACTTATTATATATTAATAACGTATTGATAACAAAGGCTCGCTCAACTAGCCTTGGCTGAGAAGAGACGGAACAAGCCGCGGAAGACCGTGACAACTGGAAAACACTTCTGCGAGCCCTATTTCCCTACTGCAATTACAAACTTATCGTCAACACACATACCTGGAGGCTTGCGGGTGATGGCGACGCAATTTGTTGTGTATACGCGTCGCCCGTTGACGCTGACTCCGCTCCCCGTCACAAAGCGATAACCTCCATTGTTGTAATACAAATGTATTGTACACACCTGGATGCTTGCGGGTGATGGCGGCGCGGGCGGCGACGCGCTTTGTCGTGCGCGCGCGCTGACAGCGAGCGCGCGTCGCCCGTCGACGCTGACTCCGCTGACGAGTCCGTCACAGCGCGGAACACCTCCTCCGCTGCAATACAAACGTTCTACTTTTGTGAACGAAAGTTTTTATTTTAGGTACCTATAGCTAAGTAGAATTGCACTTCGCTGTTATCAGGGGTTTGCAAGGAGACGATTATCCATTAATAATTATTATGAAAATGAATAAATCGGGATTTTAACAAGTGGAAGTTCTTTATCCTCGTCATCGTCTATGAGGAAATGTATATATATAACCCTCTTTAACTATGCATATGATATGATTGTAATCAAAAACGTCAGAGACGAGATGTTTCTTGATTGATAAGTTAGAAGGGTCGAATAAGTATAATTGTTACTTTTCGATTCAATAATGAATATTGCTATTGACATCTTCCGTTGGAAAAATAGGAGTCTGAACATGATTATGGACTTGTATAATATACCAAATTCTTGTGTAACCTCGAAAAATCGCAGCCATAATCACACCACTACCTAACTCTTTAGGTATTGTGGTGTTGTTTGGTGATGAGTAAGATCGCCAGAGTTCCTGAGGATGCGCTGTGTTGAGAGTGGGGGACATACAGGGTACTACTGCCTTGCTGTCAACATAACGAATGCTCATGTCAGTAAAGGGGCCACAATGCGCTTATGATTCTTCCATTGGTGTCTACTTACCTGATGGTAGCCTTGGCAGGCCTTAAGCTTATTTGCTACGGTCGTTGTATACAAATAAAAATATGTAAAAGCGACTCAATCTACGCCAACGACGACTACTAACGAGTCTCCTGTACATTAAAGTCCGTAGTATAAGGGCAATTACTGTCAGGATACCTTTCGGCGTAGTCTGTGGTATACGGTACGAGCCAGACGTACACTCGGCGCAAGGCGAACCGCTCGAGTCCGAGTCTGACTCCGATCGCCGCACCAGCAACGTCATGGCTCGAGACAGCGTGTATTCGTCTAAAATCCGACAAAAGAGTTTAGTCAAAGAATATATATACTAACGTAACAAGAAGCGACACCGAAGCATGTGTGCTGTAAACCCGTCTCGCGGCTATGTGTGCGTGTCCGGACGGGAGCGGGGGCGCGCGAGGGGCGCGCGGTGTGTGGAAAACAGACCTCGGACGGGCAAGTCGCAGGGGTTCAATCTGGCACAACTCGCATCTATATCTATGCCTTGTATTGTTTTGGCATTAGAAAGAATGACACATGATATTTAAACGAGTTTTTTTATCAGGCACGTTTTGCGGTAAAAGCTTCAAATAACGTCAATAAATATTAAAACCGTTATTTCGTGCTTTCTTTATATACTGTTAATTAAAAATAAGAAAATATTACTTAAATTACATTTACTTATATAGACTTTTAAATGAGAAAGCTACGATATTTTCTATTTACGTTTCGTTTCATTCATCTAAAATTTGATCAATAAAAAACCCAACGAGACAGACAACGTCAGAAGTCGGTTTTGGTTTTAAAAAAGTAATTTGTCATAGTTACTATTAAACTGTCACTTATTCTGATCTTTCGTGCTAATAAGTATTATTATTATAAAAGAGAAATGGCAGCCTCGAGGGTCTTTGCCAATGTCAGTGAAGGGATAAATTAACTACGAAATATTGAACGGCGACGAGAACCATCTGCTGATAAGTAAGTAATGTAAAATTGTATCACGCGTAACCCTACGCAATAGACTGACGTTTCAAGGTCACCGGCGGACGGCTCACACCGATAGACCGGTGTCGCGCCTTTGGTTTAGTCCAGCCTAAGTACAAAGTACCTACGTGAGTCATATTTGACATCATTTTATTATATGATGGAAATGTACTAAATAAATAAAATAGACAATATAAAATTTTCCCATTCCATCATAAAGCGTGTAGGCCATACGGCCGCGGGATCACTCATTCTGAAGAAGACCTCCCAAAGGGTACGAAACATGTCATCCATAGGGACAAATTATACCTACGCGAGTGAATTCCTATGGACTTCAAAACATGTTTAATATTTTCTTAGTGTTTATGTCTGAGTACCCGATACTTTTGTCACTTTGGTGTCTATGATTGAATATCCGAAATGTGTCAGAGAGTCGGCTTGTGATGTGTGATTCTGACACTATTTTTGATACTGTCCAACTATGTACAGTACCTCTAGTCTCTCGTATTTTTTTTTTCGAAACAAAACACAAGCGAACGCGTTTGCGTTGTGTCTCATATTGTAAAGCAACGCGAGCAGCGCCTCTGTTGGCCTTCGATGGTAACTATTTTGTGCCATACAAATTAAGACTAAATGCAAACGTGTTCGTTTGTGTTTTGTTTCGAATAAACTCATACTAGAGGTCCTGATTTTTATTCTAAGTTTAATACCTGCGTTAGTAAGCGAGCGCTGTTTGCTCGGCGGCGGCGCGGCGGTAAGCGGCGCGGGCTCGGCGCGGCCAAACGTCCGCAACGTCGCGCCCGTTGCTGCACGCGCCGCACCCGTCGCGCCACCGGACATGCTGAATGTCGCGTATGGGCTTATCTCGTACATTTCTGAAAGCATGTGCAAGCTGACGTTAGTCAATTTTGTCCGATTATTATAGTCTATTATAGTTCGTGACTAAAACGCATCATCTTCGCTAGCTTGGCCACCTTGAGAGGATGGGAGAACAACAACAACAACAACAAATACTCTTTATTGCACACCTGAATTAAAGGACACAGTACAATACAAAAAGACACAATAAGTAGAGGCAAACAACAGGCGGTCTTATCGCTAAAGAGCGATTTCTTCCAGACAACCTTAGGGTTACGGAAATGAAAAATGAATGAAGATCGACAGGTAAACAAAGGTAATGTGGTGGAAGCGGAGCCGGTGCAAGTAGGCGGGAAATTGCGCAGGACCGAGTCAACGAGCAAAGTGGCATGCTCTTCTGTCGGAGGCCAAGACTCATTTTGAGTCGTCGTCGTGCCAGCCTAGTTAGTTATAGTTCGTGACAGTGAGCGACGGATAAGGTGAGGAAACGTGCTTGCAAGGCCTGAAGGCAATTTACACGTGCTGTTAGATTGCCTTCATGTCTGCATTAAGAATCTGGCTGTGTGGATTTAATATGGTGATATTACGTACCCTGCTGCTCTTTCGAAGGTGGAGGCTGCTTGCTAGGTGAAGAGGTGTACACCTGCTGGCAGTTGCGGCGGTTGTCACGTGGTTCAACCGCTTTGTCTTCTGCCTCGCCCGGCTCGTAGCCTTTACGTAAGCACGACGCCGGCTCGCTGTAATCGAGAATCGTAATTCAATTTCATATATCCAGTTACACCAACGTTTGAGTATCGTTATTACCGAACATTGCAATTCTAAGTTGTAATAAATAAATACTAAAAATACAAATACAAATGCGTTTATTTTTCACTAACTTACACAAATCAACATAGTCCCAAACTAAGGAAAGCTTAAGTACTATGGGTATCTACTAGGCGACTATATACATACTTATATAGATAAATAGATACTTAAATACATAGAAAACACCCAAGACACAGGAACGGATATTCGTGCTCATCATACAAAATAACAACTGCCCTGATCGGGATTCGAACCCGGGACCTCTAGCTTGGTAGGCAGGGTCACTACCTACAAGACTAAAGCTAAGCAATGTTATTATTGTTTGGCATGACCTTCTAGTCACCTGCCTTGTCACCCGTCCCTCTACCCATACTTTACTTTTCCACAGTCTTGGATGAGTGTACTACTGTATTGTGCATCTTTGCTGTCAGGCGATCAAATAACTGCTCTGAACCTTTAATAAGCCAAAGTAAATAATATGTGACGTAGTAACAATAACAAGACTGCGCCTGTGGCTGGAGAATAGCAAGAGCGGGGACGTCAAAGGGTAGCGGATGGGTCGCAGGCGGCGGGTCCCTGCCTTTCTCTACCCTTCCGCGCGGTCTCAGTTAGCCAGTCGACCTATACATATTTTTTGGTTCAGTAACTCTTGAATAATTGGATTGATTGATCAATGGATTACCTTCTCCTCCACGCAAGCACAGCTAACAACAGCAGTGCAGTGAACAGTGCACAGCCTGTACCCGCCATCACCAGCGTAGTGTGCTCACCACCGCCGCTGCCTGGCGGAAAATGTGCCGGTGCTGGAATACGCTCTGTAATTCATATTTAAAAAGTGAAGTGGCTGGTAGAGTTTAGTCACTGGCAGAGACTGGGGCTCTATGATGGTAGCGTGATAGCGTGATAGACGACAAGATAAAGCATCTGTCGCTTTCTGATACCACTCGATAGAAAGAGACAGATGTGCTATATCTTGTCATTTATCACGCTATCACACGACTCCAATACGAGGCCGGGACTCCGAAGCAGCAAGGTAAGTGAAGATGCTATCGGGATTAATGCTAGGGTAAGAATTTCTGGGACATACAGTAGATGAAAGCAAATGTACCTATATGTTATGTCACTTTTCCTCAGTATTCAATGCAGCGCAGGTTCGCAAGTAACATGCCTTTACTTTGCGAATGACAGCCATCAACCTATACTGTGTGAAGATACAGTACGTTAATGGTAGGGATACCTACTCGTATAGCTTGGATTTTGGTTAGATTCCCGTTTGAAAATTGAGTTTAATAAATCATTGTGTTAGGAACAACTTCAAAGTTATTACAGTCAGCTCTCACCTCCCTCGTCAGTCAACGTGGAGAAGTAATAAGTCCCAATAGTTGTTCCAGCAGAACTTGTAGCGACCACTTTGAGATGGTACCACGATCCGGGTGTAAGGTCACACCACACCAGAGGCTCAGCTGGGGCCGCAGCGCCCGACCGCCACGCTGACTCGTCGAACCCACGTATTGATACTTGGAGTTGGGTTAGCGGACATCCGTTGCTGTCCCATGTGAGCAGGTTCAGTCTGACGCAAGTGCTGTTAGTAGTAATCAAGTCCTTTTCTGCTGCCGCTTTTGAAGCTAGAAAAAGTTAAATAAATTGATTAATAGAAGAATCAATTTTATTAGTGTTAAAGTTGAAGACATATTAGGTTACCTAAAATATGCACAATATTTGTGTTGTGTTGTTGTATTTGACACCTTATACATGCTCTTACAGCTTACTAAGCACATTCTCTTCTTTTTCTCATTTAGTCCATAGCTTAGCACATTTTCTTCTTTTAAGACATTGGTAAGCAGAAATGTGTTATATACTTGTTTTGAAGAAAATGTCTGATTCCAGCAGAAGAGCTGTCTCATTCCAGCAGTTTGCGAAAAATAAGAGTGCGTAGGTGCACTCTGTAGATGATGCTACATGCCATTCGCTCCAGTGTGTAATATGTACCTCTTTAATTCCCAAAAATATTTTAGTGTTTGGGTGTTCGAGTAGTTCAGTCCATTAACTATGACAAATACTCACGTCCTCCTTTAGTGGAAACACTAAGCTCGTCACTAGGTTCGCTGGGCCCAGCGGAATTATGAGCGCGCAGGCGCACTCTGTAGATGGTTCCACACGCCAACCGCTCTAACGTGTGAGCGCGGAGTTCGCCTGGCAAGCGAGTCATGGACCACGCGCTAGGCTCTTTCGCTCTTGTCCATTCAAGGATATAGCCTGTTCGAAGAACAACTTTGTAAGTATTATAATTTATGACCAAGTTTACATCTATCATAATTTTGTATTGCGATCCTGCATGATATTATACATACTATTATTTTACTACTATAGCTTGTGCACATGGATTAGAACAATTGAGTGCTTTTAAACATATGAAAAGTGTGCTGCGCAGATGGAGTCCTTATGATATGATTTATTATGAAATAAATTAAAATAAATATTTGTGGACAATCATACACAAATCAACCTAGTCCCAAACGAAGCAACGCTTACATTAATAACATACCATCATACTTATTTATTATGGTCATAACCTATCGTAAGCACTGGTCTGTTGCTTATCTAGGAAAAGCATAAATCAGAAATAAAAGTAGGTAACTCAAAGGTGCAAGTAGGATACGATCCGAAAAGCGGCAGTTTTTCCTACAACAGGGCTGGGGAGGTCGAAAAGAGTGAGGTATCAGTTCTGGGCAACCCAAATGTCATCAAAATGCGACCCATATAATGCTGCGTCGGCAAGAAAAATAACATGGGAGATGAGATTTTGTTCTTCGTTGTATCAGTCTACTCACTATGCACGGGAGCTGATGGCGCGTCCCAAGCCAAAGTCAAACGGGCTGGTGCCGCAGCCGTCAGGCGTAGCGTCGGACGCGGCACGGGGCTCAGAGCTCGCACTTCCCATGTGACTCGCTCCTCGCCCCACGGGTTGCTCACTGTGCATGTGTAGTTGTCGGCAAGACTGCGATCTAATTCTATAATGATATATTAGTTGGCTGAATGAAAAGCAGCACGTTGATAAATCAAAGGACCAACAAAGGCGGCTGACATATTGGCAAAACTAATATTTTGGAACCCGAAGAGATCTTTCATAGCTAGTTATCTGTTTTTGTTGACCTCACATTCACGCGGGTAAACCACCCATTTCAGCCTCGAACTATTGGCGTTCTCACTTCGTCCGAGGGCCAGAATATCTCGTCTTAAATGGGTGGCTTTCAACCCTTGGTTAACAATCTACTATTGTCTTTAGGAGAATATTGTAACGGGTAGCATTTAACGAACCACCAAATTAGTTGCCGAATGATGCTCTAAAAAATTACATTGATTACCAAAAATACTAGATTCGCACCAAATTTTCAACTCCCTTTAAATATAAAGTGCAACTCAAAGAAGTAACATGTCGATAACCTATTAAATTAAATTGTTACCAAATAAATTAGTCACTACCCAAAAATACTTAATGATCACCTAATTTCAAACACCAAATTTCATATAATTTACATCCAAATATTACAGGGCTCGTAATCCTATTAAAATTATTTACACCCAAATAATTCTTTCGATACCCAGAAATACTACATGATCACCAAATTTCACACGGCAATTGTTTTTTAATGTCCGACGCGCAAAGCAGTTCCAATCTAGTCTAACCTCATTGCTAGCACACTGATGCGGTTTTCCATACGGTCCGTCTCGCTCGCACGTCGCACCGCGTGCGAGCAAGACAGCGCTAAATGATTTTAAGAAGTTGAAGTTTGAAATAAAAATAGCTATTTTTATTTCAAACTAGTGGACATTGGAACAGTATTGACGGATCTCCGCTGGCGCGGAGCTCCTATTTTGAGTTGTTTTGGCCCTTCGGGCCGATGCAAAACTAACGTAACCTAAACCTACCTATACCTATTTCTACCTATTAATTTCCTTTAATTTTTCCATGAAAGTCTATCTATATTAATAAAGTAAACTCATTTGAGGACCTTTATCCATTTTCATAACAAACTTACAATTTAATAAATCAACAAAACTCATTTTCAAATAAAAGGTTTCAATCAAACGCGCTCACGTCAACGCATTAAAAAAAAAAAAAACTTCTTGTAGTTTGTAAACCATCAGCAATAGGTAGTTAGAATGAAACAGCAATAGGTACACTCTAACAACATATCAATAGGTTTTATGCTTCAGACAATTCTTTGTATTTGATTGAGTGAGATAGCAGTATACGTGTTATTATTTCACACAGCCACATTGCGCGTTGCTTTTTAAATTAATTTAGAATTTTACTTTCTAATTTATAACATTTTGGAAATGACTGAAATATTTATAGTGCTAAAAACAATTAATTTGTAACTGTTTACTAAAATGTAGCATGCGATGTGTATAATATTTGGATGTAATTCTAATGAAAAAAGGTGCATGAGATTAGGTGGTAGTTTAGTGTTTTTGGTGGTACTTGACAATTTTTTTGATGCGATTATAAATTTATAGGAACGCAATAAGTAAAATAGGTGCAAGTGCTGCAAAAATAGGTAGAAGTTTTTTGGTGACTCGGAATTGCTGATCGATATTTTTTTTTGAGTATTCAACCTTATTTTAGGGTTCGAAAATTTGATGATATCAAAAGTTATTTAGGTGATCATTTTATTTGTTCCCTATTGTAACTACCAGTCACACATTTTCCAACAACAACCTGTGCATAGAAATTCAAAGTAATTTTTTTCAACTTACTTTGTATAATGATGACTTGATCTTTGACGAGAATCCTAGGGTCAATAACAAGGGGCGGCGCGGGACGTGCACGCGACCAAACTCGGAGCGGCGTCGGCGCGCCCGCCGCTGCACAGCGCAGTCGCAGTCGCGATCCCTCTGCTGATATGATGCTACGACCGAATGAGAGGATTTTAGCTGGAGCTGAAACATAAAAAAACCATCAGTGAAACAGAGGATGAGGTTAAGCAAATGAATCCGTTTCTTTAATAAGACTAGATTCAAGAATTTCAGAAGATACTAAAAATTAAGAGACATACAAGTCACATACAACATACTGTACAAGTTGTTTAGACCTGACCACAAAACGGCGAAGGTTTTATAATTTAAGTATTAGGATACCTAATGACATGGTTTCTATAAGCATCGCAAAAGATAATTTAAATAGTCTCTAAACAAAGAAGAGGTCAGGAGGACTTTATGAAGTTTTTTTTATCGGATTAGAACAGCACCACTAATTACTTTCTTATTGTAACCCGAGATCTTCCAAGGATTCATTTGCTTATCTTGTAAATTAATAGACTTGTAAGATCACTAACCTCTCCCATTTGGTTTCCGGGCCACGATGGCACTCATTTCACCTTCCCCGGATGATGTCGCGGCAGTCACCCAGAACTCGTATAGCGTATGCTCTTGCAGCCCGCGCAATTCAGCGAAGAACTCATCTTCCTCATCTTTGTGAACCACCATGAGCTGCGTATGCGGACCAGTTCTAGAATTAAACCAACCTGATATTCAAAACCATGATCTACGAGTATTTCACATTCTCGAATTATCTACAATGCAGGCAGTTAAGAGAACATAAATAGAATGTAATGTTGTAAATATCAAGCTGAATTTATTACCGCACTTTTCTTGCTAAACCTTGAAGTTTGAAATTTATGGTTAGTCCTTATTTTTGATAAATAGCAAAGAAAAATATGAAAAGTGGTTCTTTATTTTAAATTTGTACATTTTTTTTAATTTTTGCTACATTGTACTTAATTTTAAATGAATTAATTTTCATTTTACAATTTGTCATTTTTATTTCGATGTCTTTAATTTCATATGATGATTACTTTTTGTGTGTGATGATTGTATTTTAATATGGCTACTGCCCAGCAATGTTGATATATTTTTCCCTTACACCTACCGCTGTGGTCTGCTGTAGACGGTGTAATGCTTAATCCTGCCGTTTCTTTGAGCCGGCGGTAGCCAGCTGACGACTATCGAGCTCTCAGAGTTCGCCAACGCCTTAATGTCTGCTGGCGCCCCTGGAACTGATATACAATGCTTTGAATAAAAGAAGACCTTATTCATTCAGGATCCATCTTTTAAACCAAACCGACACAATAGACGTTTTCTGCTTCTTGGGTTGTGTCAACAATAATGATCAATAGTTTTATATGAGCTGAATAAGCTGGCCACTGACCAACTTATTCTTTTTAAAATGTTCCCTGTACGGGTGAGTCTATGCATCGACTGTGGAGTCGCATCCCACACGCACCCTATACTGAATGCACATTCCAATGCCAGTTGGACTTTTGTACGGGGACAGTCATCATCATCATCATCATCATCATCAGCCCACTGCAGTCCACTGCTGAACATAGGCCTCCCCCAAGGCACGCCACAAAGCCCGGTTCTCTGCTTTCCGCATCCAGTCGACTCCCGCCCTCTTAGATATGTCGTCCCGCCACCTGGCCGGCGGACGACCCACACTTCGCTTGCCGAGACGCACGGGGACACGGGGACAGTGAACGTATTAAATAATAAATTAGTACCTAGCGTAAAAGACATCTCTTTCCAGCTTTTCATCATCGGTAAGGGTACCATAAAGATATATACTACGACAACCTTATGAAGATTCAAAGACGATTAGTTTAAACCTCTAGGTATCATAATTTTATTATAATGTCATGCGTATCATCGGCATCTTCTTCTTTTCTTTATCATAGTTATGTCTTACTGTCTTCATGCGTGGTACAAGTCACAGGCGATGAGGGTGGACCGGGCCCAGCGGCAGTGCGGGCTCGCAACACGATTGAGTAGTTAGCGGCCCGACGCAGCGACTGCAACACTGCCTCCGTACCTCCTGCACGCCGCGTCTCAACTTGACCTGACGGGTCGTCTACTGTCTGTAAAAATTCATTAGAACACATCACTTCAGATCGCTATAAATACCTTGATACGGGCACCTATACTACACCTTACGTTACAGGCAACCCAAAAACAATTGAGATTAAAGGACTTAGTGCCAGTTGCACCAACGTACGAACGCAGACCGGTCATCGTCAAATATGGCGCCGGCAGCTGTCATCCCATAGAAACGTGTCAAACTTTCCATACAATCAGATTTGACAAACAGCACTTACTATTGCAGACGGTTTGGTGCAACCCAGCCTTAGTCTTTATCTTTAGCCTAGACTTTTCTTAACGTGATATTAACAACAGTTACAAATTGAGCTATAGCGCATACATACTGACCTCATATAGCACTTCGTAGCCCAACAACACCCCTCCCCGCAGTGCGGGCGGCGGAGGTTCCCACCACACACGCAATGACTGGGCGGATAGCGCCTCGCAGCGTACACGCAACGGCGCCGCTTCGGGCACTGTTGACAATTCACCATACGACACATTTAGTGCCAGTTGCACCAACGTACGAACACAGACCGGTCATCGTCAAATATGGCGCCGGATGGGCGCCGGCTATTGTCATCCCATAGAAACTTGTCAAACTTTCCATACAATCGGATTTGACGAACACCGGTTACGATTACAGACGGTTTGGTGCAACCCAGCCTTAATCTCGCCTAAATTCGCCCTGTACGAGTATATTCACGGCGCTGGAAACTATGGGCCTGCGGTAATGGTATTTATTTACCTCCTTCCAGTGTAGTGGCAGTAAGCGGCGCGCTAGCTGGTCCAGCACCTACAGCGTTAAACGCTCTCACGCGCACGTCGTAATGCGCATGCGTCCGCAGCGGAGCCAATGTGGCGCTCGTAGCGCCCCAGCCAGAGGCAGTTAGCGCCTGTGTAGCGTTTTCGCTGGCGCCTGCCTCACGCCACGTGACTACGTAACCTAAGAGTTGCCCGTTCCATGAGTCTTGAGGTGGCGCCTAAAAAAATATTAAACTTTTTTGCAAAAACTGATTGAGCGGGTCGTTGATAATATTTTAATAATACGTATTGTTAGTAAATTACTGCGTGTATTGTTATAATAGCTAGACGTACCTCCCATTTGATTAGTAGCTCCCCTGGAGCTGTAGCTTGAACGTTGACATTGTGAGGTGGTTCTGATGGAGCTGAAACAAAATAGGACTTTAGAATCAGATGTCATAACAACAAATTCTAAATGTGTACTTAGGCTGGTCATGCTCACATGTGTCACGTTTCAGTGCTGGATTTCCAGACGTGTTTTTAAGACAGAATAAACTGAAGTCCTGAAGCAGAAGTAAACTGAGGCACACTGCGGCCCTGACCTCTAAATAAAGTTAAAGTGTCAACGCGACCGCTTAACACGTTAGGCTTGATTTCCTGCTATGTCAACGTCGGTCGCTGACATCTGTCGCGTGCACGTATACAATTAAATAATATCTTCTTTGTGAGAACGCACGGCGATGCAGCAGATTTATTGCAGCGGTGCTGTGCGGTCTCCCATAGCGACGTCAGCGTAGCAGGAAATCAAGCCTTATATGGTTGATTAGGATACTAATAAAAGTTAATTGACATACTTTGTAATCTCACCTTCTTCTTTGGTCTGCACTATGACGGATTCCGAGTAGTCGCTGTCACCAATAGCATTAACCGCAGCGAGACGCAGCGCGTACGCAGTTGCAGGCCGGAGACCCTCTACGCGGTATTCCAATATGGTTTCTGCGCTAGGATCTGAAGACTCCTGTCTAGAATAACAAATATTTCATTTTGCACAATATTTTAATTATTAGGTATATAATTATTATTGTATTTTTATTTCTTTATTGTTAAATGTATATTCAATAAAAACTTTAAATAGTAGATATAGTTGGTCCGATGATAAGGCTGGAAACAGTGGTCGACCGACCCGAAAGCATAATTATATGGATTGATATTAATACAAGAAACGCTTTATTATTAGGACTAAATTGCTAAATTGGTAAAATATCTATCATTGGTAAAGTACTTACGTATATCAATCAATCTAAAGTCAATGAAACAATAATAGAAGGACAATCGAATAGAAGTGTACCTAGTTAATGAAAACACTTACTTCTCGTAAACCCTGTCAGCAGGAACTTCTCTAGTCGGTGCGTCAGTCCAGTCGTTGCTATCTGGTCTGTGGCGGTCGCCAACGACTCTGTATTGTAGACGGTACACTCGGACTCTTGCATTGCCATCGTACCCCCGCCGCCACGCGATGGTGGCACCGCGTGTGTCGCCACGCGCCACGAATAAACCTCGAGGGGCTTCAGGAAACTCTGTAAGCGAAAGTTACACATACAGCAACCATTAAAAAAAGTCGAAACTATATTTTATTTTTTATTTCTAAAATGGTTCAATTATTTGGGTATTCTCCAGTAACTTGACTATGTGATAAAGGTGAGTCTCTCCATACTAGGTAGTTACAGCGAAAATATAACGGAAACTGAGAAATAAACTAATGTTTTAGTGAATAACTATATCTATTTGAATTACAAAACAAAACAAATATAGGTACTCTTCAGTTACATACAGATTGAAAACAAGAACATGTAGGTAGAGGTATATAATCGTAATAGACCATAAATAGATAATTATTCATCTGATTAAGAAAGGGAAGAAAAAGAAAATATGGGAAATCAATTGGACATGATTCGTCAGAAAAACTGACCTTGAACGGCAAGATAGATGAGCAGTTCGTCTCTTCCGTAAGCGTTTTCAGCGCGACAACGATATACGCCCGAGTCATGCCGTTCAGCGTGCGCGATATTCAACTGAGAGCTGACGCCGCTTTCTGACCGCTTCTCGGAGACTGACACTCTAGAAAATTTATTAAGTTTGTTTTTAGTCTTATAGTGAAAATATTTATGAAATGCATTTTTAAACAATAGTGGTTAACAATGTGATAGTTGGTACCTACACAGTTCAAAAAGCCTTTCCTCTGGTCTTTCGTGCGGTCAATAGTTAACAGCTAATTTTCATGCACATACTGATTACTGGATACTAAGTTTAGATAGGTACAAAGAAAAGAAGTGGAATTAAATCGTTTTTTTTTGGCAATACAAAAAAAAGCGCTTACTTATAGTTCCGAAAACAAGACGTAAAGCTAAGTGTGCTACGTATATTTTGCTACGTTTAATTATTCTATTACCTGTAGGTAGTCAAATCAACACGTTTCATGTTGTGCGTCCACTGTAACGCAAGCGGAGGGTCGCCGCGCGCTTCGCACACGAGCGTCGCCTGAGCAGTGCGTTTTACTGTCATATTTCTGGAGGAAAACTCGAAGTGCGCAGGCTCTGTAGTTATACAACAAAAAACTATATCACAAGCCATCTTAACACAAATTCAGATTAAACAGATTTTTTTTAAACGGCTTTCAAGAAAAAAGAAATCGGTAGTCACCAGTGGCGGAGCGTCCATACAACTCGATTCCCCCCGGCTTGCCTAATTTCCAGCCAGTCCAGTTCTTTTACTACGGCTCATGAAGAATAGGAAAAGCCAAGTATTTCCGGCTTCCCTAAGAATATTTTTGACGCGCTGTCACTGGTAGTCACCAGCCAGTATTGACTTAATAAGCAAAATCAAATCAAAATAATAGAGTTCAATAAAAAAAGTAGTGAACAGGTATTTAAAGGATGTGCAAACCTATTGAAACTCCCTGGGTCTGATTTTATCAGCATCTGGTACCACCTGTCTCAGACGGGCTAGTTTGTTGTGGGTTTTTTTTTGCTTAGACATGTGTAGTTCACGAATGAATGATTCAATTGAAGTACCTCACTTGGTGTCCTTCATTCATTCACTAGTTCAGTTCGGATCTATATACTTCAATAGTTCACTTAGTTCAGTACTTCAGTTCATGTGTCATCGTTTCAATCATCTATCTCATGACGGTTTTTACAAAAAAAAGTATTTTCTTAAGATTCAAAATAAATGTAAAATTTGAAATCCTTATCCCCGAATTAGTCGAAATCGAGTATAATGACACATTTTTCGTAAAAACAATATTTTTACTAAAATTATTCAAAATATATATAAAATTTGATAACATTATCCCCGAGTTAGCCTTAGAATGAGAGAAACGCGACGCGACGAATGACTGATCAATATGATTAGTTGAATCGGTTGAGCTACTGAACTAGTGAACTAAACTGAACTAGTGAACTAAATGAGTGATATACTTCACAGTGAAGGATTGAAGTATATCACTCTTTTCTTTTTAGTGACACATTTTGCGCATGTCTATTTTTGCTACTATGTGGTACAATAATAACCATAACAAGGGTCACATGTAAATATTTGGATTGTCTTTGAATGTGCACTTACCATTGACAGAGACAGTGATAATCTTGGACAGCCCCCTACCGATGCCGTTTTCGGCACGGCACATATACTGTCCCTCATGATGATGCGCAGCTGGTGAAATGGACAGCGACCCGTTTGGGAGGATTGAGAACTGCAGGTCCAAGTTCGACACTTGTCTGAAGTCATTTACTCCGGAACCTGATAAAAAAACTTAATCTGAAATACGCATAACCATTTTTTATGCAATGATAATCAATGTAGCTCGGATAGGTGGCCTTTAACTAAGCACGAGGTGGTTATTATTATTAACTGAGCGCTCTCGTGCTTTGAAAGGCACGTTAAGCCGATGCAACGGTAATGGAATAACGCTTGGAGTATGATGAGGATGATGATGATAATCAATGTAGCAAGGGTCCGGCTTCAGCAAATGATATAAAACTTCTTACCATGGCCTTTGAGCCATGTGATTCTTGGTTCTGGGTAGCCCTTTGTGGCGCAGTGCGCCAAGATTTGAGTTCCAAGAAGAGCAGAAACATCCTGAGGCTCGAATACCCATGATGGTGCCACTGGAATCAGAAGAAAGCTTATGTTACAAATGAAAACAGTACAATATCTTGAATAAGCTATTAACTTTCGTAGAAATTTAATGTCCACTGAATATCTCATGACATCTTGGTAAGCGATCCTGCTACACAAAAGGTAAATCGTAACGTATGAAAAAAAAAACATTATTTTACCTTTAAATGTAATCGATAAACGCGACCGTAGATTTTAAATCTCTATGAAACAATTGGTCAGCTAACGTTTAACCCTTTATAAGGCCTCAGTTATACAGATATGCTACGTGAAAGTTAAATACACTACCATGTTTGTAATGCACTGGGGAACACATCTACGGCAAAAAAAAACGAAATCATTAAGAAAAAACACGTGGTCAATATATGCACTCAGCCTGTTAGTGCACTTGACTTTTCAGATGATCTGTTTCCAATACACCTATTCATTGACATTGACACTACAAACAACGTAGTACAGTTATTGCAATTCACGATGGAGAGTGGATTTATCAAAATTAGACCTTGTCATCATACCAATAAGAGTCTCGCCACTCGCCATCGTGAATTGCAAGAGCTATAATTCAAATTATTAGATACAGCGACGTGTATATTTTTTATAGTATAATGGAAACAATGACAATAGCTTGCTTCCCTTGACAGGCGTAGTGCATAAATTGACCTTATACCTACTATAGATTAATTAATTACACTAAAATTAAATACTGACCGAAAAAGTATGAATGAGGAAAGAAAGCCTGATATATTTGCTTTATAATACCATTAAAATGAAATAAAAAAGAGGATGTTCTTCTCCGTAAATGTTTATTAACTAAGTGGTTTCCAAATCGTCTCTGCCTTATAAAGGGTTAAAACGCGACAAATTTGATACCTTTGACAGCAAGTGTTGCAGTATGGTTGACTGCAGCAGCTGAGTTGGTGGCAACACATGTGTACTCGCCACTATGTTTGGACGTAACGTGTGAAAAGATTAGAAAGCTGAACTCATCAAGTGACTTTTCCTGCACCTGTAACATTGGCATGGAATTTTAATTGACGTCCTAAATATAGCACTTATTGTTTGTAAAATATTTTTCCGTATTAACGTTAATTAAAATACTTTTTTCTGACCTGGAGATTGGATGGTATATGCTGTCCGTCTTTCAACCAAGAGAAGTAAACGGGTTTATCACCAGACGTGATGCCACACAGAACTTGAATGGAACTACCTTCCACGAGGTCAGGGGGAAACGTAAATCCTGATATCTTGGGGGGATCTGAAATGATTTTATTTTTATTTTTAGTGATATAATCTCAATTCAGGGGACCTTTTTTAAATTAGTTATAATATTATTTTAGTTCCTATGTTGATATATTTTGTGTATAGTAAAATAATGTTCAATTATTATGATTATGATAAGTACCTCTAACGTTTTTAACTAAAGGAATTCAGTATTAATGCAGCTTTTTCACAGGCTGAATAGTTGGTATGGTAACATTATATATTCAATCGCAGGACCGACGCTAAAAGTCACGCATACGTACGTTTCTCACAGTAAGCTGCCCGCCGCTGGTGCAATTTAGTATGAGAAGCGTCCGGGCACGTGTTTTAATGAGACATCAAATCTATTAATTATACATGTAGGTACAACTTTTTGGTAGTTGATAATCGGCTTACTTCTAACAAAGATCTGTATATCTTTCTGCGCGTACTGTCCCGAAGGCGCTGTAACCCGGCAAGAGTAGACCCCCGCGTCTGCTGGTTCTGCAGGCCACAGCAGCAGTTCTCCTCCCATTCCTGAGAGCGCGCGTCCACCGCTGGGACTTAGGTCCATGCCGCCTCTCTGCCAGACTATCTCACTGGAATAACGAAGTTAGTCAGAATGGTTATTTCAGGAGTTAGCACTGTTTGTTGGTTGGGGTTTGATTTTAATGACGGTGATTAGGCACGTTTTCTTCAGCTACCTACTAAAATGAATTAATTCGAATGTATCGGTATATAATCTATGACAAGATTTTTTGTCACACAAACTTGTTTAAGCGTGATGCCCGCAGAGGTCGATTTTGTTGTATTCAGGTTTGAGTTTAGAAGACAAGAAATGGATAAATTCATGCTTCATGTTACGGAAGGAACGGAAAAAGTCGCAAGATGAGTAAGTAAGTAAGTATGCAATTAATGAGACTAATTTTTATTGTTTACATTTTAAACATGCGACAAGTTCCGGTACTATTGGACAATAAACGGAAAGGCTTAGGAACTTGAAAAATTAATACTACACCAACACTTCCTCAAAGTTAACATATTATAAGGGGTAACGCAATAACAAACGACGAAATAGGTAAAAGGAAATAAAATGAAACTTATAAGTTTACTAAGCAAATGCACCTCCATCAACCTGATTGGAAATCCAGAGTAAGGGCAGTAGACTGTAGTGTTTACCCCGGCTACCACGCGCACCGGTCCAATACTGCGGATAGACGGGTGACCTGGAAACCGATTGAAATTCAAGTAATTAGCATTGATTATAAATGTGAAAATAGTGGTACGGAAAATTCCATTGTGTCAACATTACGTATCAAAGAGAGAAACTTATATAATTAGGTCGGTGGAAAATAATAAAACCCGCGAGATCTCTAAGGGTGATCAACATGCAGCATGTTAAAATAGCGTCTGCTTTTCTTTATTTTCCCCTACAAAATCTAGTGATTTTAATAAACCCTTTAGTCTGTTCAGAGAAATGAGATAATCACCCGAAAAATCAACTCGGTGTGTTATTTCAACTGACAAAACCCTTAAACCACATCAGTGAGATGACGAAATCAGCTTGTTAGGTACTTAAACCGAATTGAGGATTTGATCAAACCACTGGATTTTTTAACGAATTGTAAAATGGAATGGGTAGCCAATAACTGTATAATTTTGGCCTCTTCGTATGCGTAGATACTGTTGCTGCTGACTGTAGAGACATATTTAAACTTGGTGTCTTTATTGTACCTACTAATGTTGTTATGTCCTTACATAATGTTGCGACGGAGGGGTATAAACAGTTCGGTTGTCATGGAGATAAAAAGTCATCAAGGGATTCGAATATTCGCCGACTCTACTAACAGTCCCCGTGGCCCAGTGGTATAGCGCATTGGGTACAGAGTCATTGTGACCCGGTTCGAATCCCGTCGGCGATGCACTTTTTGTAAGTTATTTCCAAATGTTAAGTGATAATTTTCATTAGGCTGAGTAGCATGGAAGGTTCTAGAAGAAGTGGCTGAATAGAAAATTCCATGCTATAGAAAATTAAACGACAAATGTATGGGGTTGGAACATTCGAGAATCGACGTTAAGGCACAAGTTTCGGGAATAGTGAACGCTACTCGAAACAGATGAATAACGAAAAGCCAACCGTAATGACTATCGAAATGAAGATCGAAATTATCGTCTAGAATATTCGATAGGGGTATATAATGGGAACAAGCTCCCGGCGCAGGGCAGTATTAAAGTGAGTGAATACCGGAGCGGAACGGAGAGAGAAATAGTGGTTCAGTGGAAAAGTGAAGTGATAGTAGTGAGTACAGTGAAGTGTTAGTAGTGCAAGTGCCAGTGAAGTATACTGTGTCAGTACTAGCAGGCGCGGACTCAGTGGACTTTGTGCGTAAGTCGAGTCAGTGTACTAGTACGTGTAGACTCAGTGAACTTATCCGGCGTTTCTAAGTCGCTCAATAAAACCATAGTTGCGCCTAACAGGTGTTTAACTCTATCCCGTACCCCACGCTCGTAACATTTGGTGTCAGAAGTGGGATAGAGAATCAACATGGTTATAGAACGTGACGACAAAAAAGGAGTCACGACGCGCAGTCAAGCGGGTGCTTCGACGTCTAGCCAAGGTGCCGTCGAAGAAGAAGTGACTCAACAAGCCGGCACAGCATCTGGGCAAACTGACGTTGCGGCGATGTTTGCGTCATTGCAGTTGATGATAGCGCAACAGGCCCAAGAGCAAGCAGAGACTCGTCGCTCTTTGGAACTACAGCTAGAGCAACAAGCGGAACGGCTAGCGCAACAGGAAGCGAACCGGGCCCAGGAACAAGCAGAGATTCGCCGCTCTTTGGAACTACAGCTAGAGCAACAAGCAGCGAAATGGGCCCAGGATCAAGCGGAGATTCACCGCATTTATGAAAAACAATTGGGACGGCAAGCGGAATGGACCCATGAGTATTATAAGTCATTACGTAAAAATGTGACTGCAGCCATAGAGCAAGAGTTTGCTCTGTTTAATGAAGGCATCCAGCCAAATACAATAGATCGCGTGGCAGAAGACGACGGCGTTGTTGGCAGGAAAAATGGCGATGTTAGAGAGATGGAGGACATTGCTGGAAATGTGGTCGATGTTGTTGGTGAGAAGGACGTTATTGTCGCTGAGGTAGATGATGTTATCGGAGAAGCGGATGACGTTGTCGGTGAGGAGGACAACGTAGTGGTAGTAACAGTAGCGGACCAGTTAAAGGAGGAAATAATCGACTCGGAGTCCAGTGATGGTGCCAGTGTACCAACCATCTCGGCGTCAGAAGAAAAGCCCGAAGTGCCACAGTGCGACAGTTGTTCATCCTGGGCTGGAGAAGAGCAACAAGATCACGCTCAGTCGAAAGGGCGTGGGCAGAAAGGCGATGGGATCCGGCGGCATTTAGCAATTAAAGCTGCGATGCTGGTTCGAAGGGCATACCAGACTCAGACCGATAGTGGCATGTTGAAAGCGAAAATTGGACATCTTCGAATCAGATGTCTGAAGCCGAACCAGCCACGAAAGGGTCTTCGGGAGAACTTTGGAAGAAGGTTGATGGCTCGGTACTACCGCTACGGAAGAAGGCTCGGAGAAGGAACAATGGCCTGGCTTTATCACCCAGTTCGACGTAGACGGACGCTTCAACTTTTCTCGGGGGATCATATACGACGGTTGGCACGGTATGCGGATTTTTGGATTGAATCATGCTCGGGACGAGCATGACTTAGCGGAGGGCAATGTTGCGACGGAGGGGTATAAACAGTTCGGTTGTCATGGAGATAAAAAGTCATCAAGGGATTCGAATATTCGCCGACTCTACTAACAGTCCCCGTGGCCCAGTGGTATAGCGCATTGGGTACAGAGTCATTGTGACCCGGTTCGAATCCCGTCGGCGATGCACTTTTTGTAAGTTATTTCCAAATGTTAAGTGATAATTTTCATTAGGCTGAGTAGCATGGAAGGTTCTAGAAGAAGTGGCTGAATAGAAAATTCCATGCTATAGAAAATTAAACGACAAATGTATGGGGTTGGAACATTCGAGAATCGACGTTAAGGCACAAGTTTCGGGAATAGTGAACGCTACTCGAAACAGATGAATAACGAAAAGCCAACCGTAATGACTATCGAAATGAAGATCGAAATTATCGTCTAGAATATTCGATAGGGGTATATAATGGGAACAAGCTCCCGGCGCAGGGCAGTATTAAAGTGAGTGAATACCGGAGCGGAACGGAGAGAGAAATAGTGGTTCAGTGGAAAAGTGAAGTGATAGTAGTGAGTACAGTGAAGTGTTAGTAGTGCAAGTGCCAGTGAAGTATACTGTGTCAGTACTAGCAGGCGCGGACTCAGTGGACTTTGTGCGTAAGTCGAGTCAGTGTACTAGTACGTGTAGACTCAGTGAACTTATCCGGCGTTTCTAAGTCGCTCAATAAAACCATAGTTGCGCCTAACAGGTGTTTAACTCTATCCCGTACCCCACGCTCGTAACAATAACAACATAAGTAGGTACAATAAAGACACCATGTTCAAATATGACGTCTCAATGATGATCCTTAATCATGCCATTGTAAATGGCCGCGAATCTTATAGTCTACCTTTCTTCAGATAGCTTTAACAGAAAAAGGCAAAGAAGCTCACCGTAAACGTTGAGTCGCGTGGAATGCTCAGCAGCACCTCGCGAATTGTGCGCGCGGCACGTGTACCGTCCGCCGTCTTCCGGACGTACGGATGAGATGTTCAGATAGCTGACTACGTCACCGTTTGCACTCATGAACTGACTGATCGTCCTGTAATGTAAAACCAGGGTGATAAGATTTGTGCTTTAGGAAAGAGTTTATCCCCAAAACACCAGATTATCAAAATACTACAGTGAAATTAAAATAAGATTCCTGATCTACCAGAATTTTACAACATCGGATGTAACTACGATGAGGCATACGAGTACCTACCTACTTCGGGAATGAAAATACTTTGTATATTTTATCTTTAAAAATATAATGCGGAAATCAGTCTTGTTGGTAAACATTATGTATGTTGTTCAAACATTTCTTTAATTAATTTGTTTGTTTACTCTCTGTCGATGTCTCAAAACACCTTCGATGGTGTTCATTGCACTTACTTACTCTATCTTTTACTCCTTATGCTACTTTTAATTTGTAGATTTTATAACAAAGGTATCAAGTAGAAGAGCTGACACCTTTTTGTCATAATTTCGGTTTTCACATGAACAAGCAAAGCGCCAGAAATGAGTACAGAAACGATATTGAGATACGATAATTATTTTAAATAGATATTTGTTCCTACTTAGTGAGTTTTGGTTGTCAACCGAGGAAATAAGTGTGGAAGAGGTGGTAGTTTCTCAAGTAACCAGGATTTCTTGCTGGCCACACTAACTTTGATTTTTCCAATGAAAAAAATTACCTCTGCGGCGTATTGAGCTCCTCTATCGGCTGCATGTCCAGCAACCAAGTAAACCGCGGCGGCGGTGAGCCCGACGCCGCGCAGTGCATTGCTAGCGCTGGCCCTGGGTGCAACGCTTGCTCGATGAATGTGTAGTGTAGCTCTGGTGCTGTGTCTGGAAACAAAAATAGCCGTAGACCCTAAAACACACGTATGAGGCTCGGATGCGAGTTAAACTACATTGCGCGGTTTTATAGAGCGATTGGACTCTTTATACCTACGTGACCCGCAGTGTAATCAAACTCTACTAATGTCTACGACTAATGTCCTGGAATAGAGGAGGTTCTCTGTCGCCCTAACCACCGCCCCGGTAGCTTAGGACTCGCCTCGCTGCCGGCGGCACACTATAGTTTCAGTTTTTATAATGTTTTTAAATTCTGTAAGTCTATTTTTACATTTAACTTTTTCTAAAGATATTATAATGACCTAGCCAAGACGTAAAATACTTAAGAGATAATAAATAATCATCATCATTTACTGCACCATGGTAAAATAAAAGTAGGTAGGTATGTACTTTTATTCGTACGTTTACTTACACAGGTATAAATTTGCATTCCCTAAACAAATCGTTTGTTACCGAAGAATCAGTGCGCAGCATTTGCTGATCTGATACGATTCAACATCTATCTATCATTATTCATTACATCCACATAACCCCAATAGCGCATAAATAAATATTATCCCTGCTCATCCCCCTAATGACTCGAGATAGACGCAAACATTAAGCCAGCAATCAACGGGAAGCCACCCGTAAATGACCGGGAAAAGGCAAAGAAAACAATAAGACTGATGTTAGGCACGCTAACATACTCGTACAGTCAAGGGCACCAATATGTATACAGTTTTTCACCTTATTCCATTGAAACAAGGTCCAAAAGTGTATACATATTGGTACCCTTGACTGTACGACGATAATGTTTACTGCTGATTCCGTAAGGAAGACAAAATACAGAAGCCACGTTTTGAATAATCCGCAGATTTATATGGTGTTGAGTAATCAACCTATTTATTATGACAAACGATACATATTTTTTATCGCCGACGGGGACGTCCACCGCGTGATCGCGACAACACAGACACATACCTAAAGTCCCTATATGTCCCGGTACCGCCGCATACCGGGTAGAGTCAGTCCGACCCAAGTCGGTCCTAGCTGAGTTTCTTACTGGACTCTTCGCAGCTAGACTGTAGGTTTAGTCTACCAGCAACAAACCTCCTAGTAGCTCGATTCCACTGACCCCTCCAATTCGGTTGAAGCCGCTCAATCAATCTCATTGGAGTGCAAACTATTAGAGTATTCCAGTGTTTTAACCGCCCGCGTGGTCGTGTCGGAGATTTCCCCTGGATTTTTCCAGGCCACTCTCCAACCACGCATTCTTATCGCTTTATCGGGATCGATAAATATAATATATGCGAAGGTATGATATAAACTCAGTTACGTTGGCCTACCTGCATATTTCCTCTGTGACAACAATCATATCATGGCAGTATGATTTCGTACAACGGATTGTTAGATAAATCAACACACGCCAAACACATTCCAATCAGCGCGAACAAACATCACTAGTGTTTTTGATGCCAGTTACGAGTCTACTAAAATATTTTTACCTTGTCTATCTACACGTTATTTTTCAGAATTTCAAGTTATTGGCCTTCCCCATACAAACTTTGTGCACGTTTTATTCGTCGGTTTTGGCACTTACAAATATAATTTTTTTTTTGGTTGTAAATATTAGATATGCGAAGATCGTGATGTGAAAATCATCAAATATTTCAAAAAAGTTCAAAAAAAATAAAATAATAATAAAAATTACATCACGAAATAGCTATCAGAAAAATAAGCATACTGACCAAAAATCATAACTTTAATGCAAACACAAACGAAGTAAATTCTGCACAAAGTTTGTATGGAGAGAGCTTGCCCTACCGCTCCTCTTAATTAGGAGCCACGATACTATTGAACCTTTTACAATAAAAAAATTGTAGTTAATGTTACAAATATCTGGGCGGCCGAGCTTTGCTCGGCGTTTTCCCGGGCATGAGACCTAGCTAGATCGATTGCTCGTCCCCGAAAACCCCTACATATCAAATTTCATCAAAATCGTTAGAGCCGTTTCCGAGATCCCGGAAATATAGATATATAGAAATATATATAGATATAAACAAGAATTGCTCGTTTAAAGATACAAGATTTAATATTCTTTTCCAGTGCGTCACGTCGTGAAAAATATAAAAACGTGACGATCTGGAACGGAGTATTTGGGACACATGTTAGTTAGGTAGTATTAACTATTATGTATTATACCTAGAACAACGAAAAAAAATGGGGTTCTGTTTTTTCTTGTAGTTACAGTTTCTTTGAAAAACGATCGGTGTCATAATACTCACAAAATTCACTTTATCATAAGCGTTACACGGATATACGTGGTGCGTGGAAAACGTTCTCACTATTAACTAATTTTTCAGTCTACTGCGTCTGATCTGCTTTTAATGAACGATATTCTGGTAGTTACCAATGCTATATTATGAACCCATCATTATAACATGTTATTATGTTATAAATTGGCTTTTTCTAGTAATGAATGATCGAATACAATAAATCAGATGTGTTTGAATAGAAAATCAAATCAAAATTGTGTGATAATATTTCGAAACAACAATGGTAAAACTTTGTAACGTGACACAATATGGTCCTTCCTACCATATTGTTTTACGTAATTATAAAGAACTAGCGGTTGCCCGCAACTTCGTCTGCGTAGAGCTCGGTTTTTAGTTAAAACATCTTAATATCCAGGAAACGGTATAATAATTGTGGTACTTTTACCCGGCGAGACCAAATTATTAACATGTTGTACAGATATAAATCGGTCAACCCAAATTCTCAACCCCTCTAAAAATCCCTTTAGGTACCTACTTATCGGTTAAAAACTCTCATTTACTAAGGCTATTTTTTGTGTGAGTTGACACGTATCTTGTCGTTTTCTCTTCGTTACTGTACGTATTTAATTATGGACCTGTAGAAATTTCGTTTCAAACATCTATCCAAATCCACAAATCCTGAAATCATTTAAACAGTCTTTTTGTGAAATGAAAGTCTCTCAATTAAAATAATGTTGCTCCCCATACAAACTTTGAACCCCTTTTAACCCATTAAGGGTATGAATTAAAAAAAACGCCGAAATTTGTTTTGTTGTATTTAAACAGATTCTGTAAAAAAATTGAAGTCTCTCTATTAAAAAAATGTTGCTCCCCATACAAACTTTGAACCCCTTTTTAACCCCTTGAGGGGATGAATCAAAAAAACGCTGAAATTAGTTTTGTAGTATTTAATTCCTTCACTCAAAAAATTTTTGCTTCCAATATAAACTTTGAATCCCTTTTTAACCCTTTTAGGGGTTGAATTTCAAAAAACGCAGAAATTAGTTTTGTTTTATTTAAACAGAGAGTCTCTGTAAGAAATTTTAAGTACCTCACTTAAAAAAAAATTTGCTCCCCATACAAACTTTGAACCCCTTTTTAAACCCTTTAGGGGATGAATTTCGAAAAACGCTGAAATTACTTTTTTTGTATTATTATAAGGAACTTTCATACAAAGTTTGAAGACTCTCACTTTAAAAAAAAATTGCTCCCCATACAATATTTCACCCCTATTTTCAACCCCTTAGGAGACGAAAATTTTGAAAACGCAGATATCACTTTCATTGTCTTATTTTAGGGAGTCTTTGTACAAAGTTTCAAGTCTATACCTTTAAAAAAATATTGCCCCCCATACAAACTTTGCACCCCTGTTTTACCCCCTTAGGGAGGGAATTTCCAAAAATCCCGTCTTATCCCTTGCCTCCGTTATATAACCTAATAATAGTGTAAATTTCAAATTTCTAGAACCGACAGTTTCGGCGGGGCGGTGATTAATCAGTCACCCATCAACTTTATATATATAGATTAGGCCTAAATATATGCAAAACCTCTGGTTTGGAATGACTGTATTTGAGACTTAACGACATGATCTATTTTCTAATGTAATTTCTAGATATCCAGCCGAATATTACCTACAATATTCCGTTTGTCTTATAGGACCACACACTGCAACAATTAGATGCAGACACGCAAGTTATGGGGTCCTAAATTGCGCGCGGGCAGCGGTCGTGAGGTCTTTATTACGAGGCCTGACGCTGGACGCTGCGACAGGCGATACTTTAGAGCGTGGCGGAAGGCACAAGCGAAAGCGGTGAGAGCGATAATCGATGCATGTTATAAATCGAAATTAATTCCTTTTGTGGGTGACATTGAGTCACCACCCAAAGGTACATTTTACAAATCACGTTATTCATCTAAAATCAAGATATAAATATTATTAGTCCACGTATGTATATAATAATGGAAACCTGTACTCGTATTTTAATAGGTAAGTACAAAAACGTATATAAAATACGGACCTAAAATCCGCACATTTTAAGTCTTAAACTTGCTATTTACTGAAATAAAACTTATATGTACCTACCTTAAAAATGAAGTTCACAAGTAGCAATATAACGCTCTCGGTATCAACACTTTAAGCATGAGTGAGAAAAATTAAAAAACAAGCCTTGTATTATAAAACTTCTGTCACGTTTTTCTCACGTGCTATGTACTGTGTAAGTGTGTGCTGGTCAGTCAGTGTGCTGGTGTTATCCGTGTAGAATATTTGTTGTATCTTGTTACTTGGACCATTTGTGACTATTTGGCACAACGCCATTCCCGGTGCATTGTTAGCTTTATATTAATACCAAAATATTCCACCCCGATGGACTAATTGCGTAATTGTTGACTACACCCATTTTCGCTGTAATGGTTCCTTTATTTGATTTTCTTGCTTGCCTTGCCTGTTTATTTTCTCGTTGCAAGCGTTGTTTGCAAGATTAAGAAGGTGATTTTGAAAGCGAACTGTGGAAGTATACAATTTCATTGTAATGGGAATCACAATTATTGGAATGCGAGATGTGTTTAATGTGACTGAACAAGTAAATACCTTTATGTATTATCCCGTTCCGCTCATCACACAAATATTTATTTTGTTCCTGGGTCTTGGATGTTTTCTATGTTTTTAAGTATCTATTTATCTATATAAGTATTAAGTATGTACAGGGTGCTTGTGAGGAAGCCGCACAACTTTACCAGAGTATTCCTGATCATGTTTGGAAAAGGAATACGCTGGTAAAGTTATGCGGATTCCTCACAAGCACCCTGTATATCGTCGCTTAGTACCCATAGTATAATCCTTGCTTAGTTTGGGACTAGGTTGATAATGTTCGTAATGCGATTATAACTCTGGTCATACTGTTGCCGGTGTTAGATACAAGTACCATCCATTGACGTCACCTGGAGATAACAAATGTCGAATCATTTAGAAATACGCTGCCAAATAAAGGGTAAAAATAAGGAGACTAAAAGTAAGTTACACAAAACATGTTTGATTGAAAAAATTTACAAGTTCCTATATGATGACAGCTGCAGGCCCCATTTTTAACGTTAGTGTGTAATCGTAAGTTGGTGCAACCGGATTTAATTGAAGTAACTATTTGTTATCATCACAACATATACATATTTGTCATTGTTGTGTGATTGTTATTTGTTATGTGTTGTGTGTCGCTTTTTCTCATGACATGCACCCCTCAACACTTGTCACGGCGACGTGACGCATGGCCCGTCCGGTTATTACCGCTGCGTTAATCAATAACCAGCCCCACCCGGCTCGCGAGCCGGTCAATCGGGACGGGTAATTAATGCCCGGCTTATTTCGCAATGGTTATGCCAAATGCAAGCCTTTGTGTGAGTCGCTTAATGGAAAATTGAGGGAACAAAGCGAATCCTTGTGTTGACAGATGCAAATATTATTGCTAAAGTATTTGTTACTTACGGATATTCGTTATGAGGCCCGAGCCTTCGAACGTTATTTCCAAGTAACTTATTCTATCTCGTCGAAAGCTACGCATATGGCTCGAACTGCGAGGTGCGACACCCACAGAAACCCAATAATAATAAACGATTTGTTGCATGTAAACTACTGAATACCATACAAAAGTTTATAATTATAATGATGGATGGATGGATTCGAGGGATATAAATTTCTTCAGAATATTTCCGATACCGAATAATTCCAAGCGAAGATCCTTCCGAGTAGTAATAAAGTATTATAAAAAAGAGGTTTGGCTCGTAGAAGCGATCAAAAGTAAATACATTTTAAGAACCACTAGCTCGGTATGGTCGGGACTTATCGGGTGAAATAGCAAGTTCGAGATATACCTGACAGATTTTATTGAAATTCGTATTTGAAAACAAACTTGCTGCATAGTAATTACATAGCAAAGCGTGACAGGAGACCCAAAAGTTATTTTTCTCATTATCACGCTCGCAGAAACAAAATATTTGTTCCGTACCAATAATTACTCACGACCTAATCAGCCAGATGTTTTACGACAAAATCGGTAATAAAACAAGCTCTCACTAATAAGTACTCGAAAAACAACATAAACCCGAACAATTAGCACGTCCCCGATAAATCTCCGGAGCGTAGGCAAAGCAATAAAAGTGGCGGCAAAAGAAAACGATTCGATACTAACAGGATATTTCTATTTGTCGCTTTGACCCCGGTTTTTGTCGAGTAACGATTTTATATACGTTCAGACGTGATTGATGAACGTGGAAACGTGCCTCATAGGAAATTTGTTTTCAGTGATGTGTCAAGATTGCACAAGGGCCCGTTTGATTTACTTACACAAATGAGGAGTTTGGAAACTACTCAGTTTCAAAGGGGTCAATGACTTATACAAATTTTAATTGTTTTCGAGATTTGTTTTGCTTACTAATTTGAATTGATATTAGCGCTTGCCTTTTATACATCAAAATTCTAATCTTAGTTGCCAGTATGCTGTTGCCAGCCTAATGGTTTATTATTCCGCTCTTAATTGTAAGCTCAGATGACATTCTCTTCATAATTTTTACACTAGCGAACAGTTACTTATATCAGATTGGTCTTGGGGTTATATTGGGATGTACCTGCGGGGTAATCACGTAACGATATGTACTACCGTTGGTACGTATTTAATGTCAGTTTTAGTATGGGATTTGACATTTAAATCTATCGTACTAACGGTCGAAAACGTTACGTGATTACCGCGCGGGTCTATAATTAGATGGTAAAATCCTTATGATAAATTCAACGAATGTAACCAACAGCTATGTTTCTATAAATTACATACAAATTGTCCTCATTGTGTCTAAACTTGCAAACAAAATCGCATTAAACAAGTCAAAAATCCAAAATCTAAAGGCAGTAAAAGGTAATGTGTCCATAAAATCAAATGAAGCTCGGCTCAACGTTAAGCTTCCAAGTAAAGAAAATCAATTAAAGGGAACTAGACTACGGGGGCACTTTACAGTGATGGCGTTACGTTTAATCCCGCCTTTTTATGCCTTCCCAAAGGACTGATTATTTTAATTCGTAATGAAACCTCTAGTTTGTTTCCGGCTTCGCCAAAAAAGTTTCAGATTAGATTTTCTAACCCGTCCTAATTTATTAATTTTGATTCCTAGATTTATTTTCTGTTTAAGGTTTGGAACTATAATAATTATATAAGAGAAACGTCCCTGTGCTCGACGCTAACCCAATATATATGGCACTTTCAATCTTATGTCATGATGACAGCGGTGGTTAATAGGTACATGTAATCTATTGGGCACTAAGGTATAGAGCACTGGGACGACTACCTTAATTTAACATTAAATTTGAGTCGTATTTTCAATCTTATGCTTTGAGGTTCATATATACTGGCTGTCAGAGCCCGCATCCCGCATGCGGTGAACTCATACTATCCTTGTTTACCTTAAACTGACACGATGACCCTGAGTCAGAAGTAACAGCAGTTCAAAGGGTTTTTCACGCCTTGTTATAATTATGATAGTTGAAAGTACGAGTATTACGCTCAAAATTGTTTATGGATATGACTTTAAAGCTCAAGTCACACTTCAGGTATCCGGAACAGTTTATTGTAATGTCTGAGTACTGTAATGTCTACGATTTTTGAACCACTCAAATTAGATAATCAAAAATATGACGATGTTACGAGAGGAGAGAGACAAACAACATCATCATTTTAACATGTTTTAACTAGGTACTAAAAATGAGATAATGAAGTCGAATGAAAATCAGGTAGGTAGGTAGTTCAAAAAGCGTTTTGACCGTCAAAACGAAAACATTCAAATTGGATTGGTTCATCTTTTGATTCGTACGCGCAACCCCGTGCACGCGCAGCGCATCCCCCGATCCACCGGCACACCATGGTGCAACCATCGCACCCCCACCTCGCTCTCTACAGATCAATTGAAGATCACTGAACATTCTCACCTCCGAGTCTCAGCTCCGCCGCCGCCTGCGCACTGTCCATGTCCCGCTCCGCCACGCATTGGTACATTACATCCCTCGATGCCCGCGCAACCCCGTGAACGTGCAGCGTCCGCAACCGGCACACCATCGTACAACCATCGTACCCACACCTCACCCTCTACAGAACAATTGAAGATCAATGAACATTCTCACCTCCGAGTCTCAGCTCCGCCGCCGCCTGCGCACTGTCCATGTCCCGCTCCGCCACGCATTGGTACATTACATCCCTCGATGCCCGCGCAACCCCGTGAACGTGCAGCGTCCGCAACCGGCACACCATCGTACAACCATCGTACCCACACCTCACCCTCTACAGAACAATTGAAGATCAATGAACATTCTCACCTCCGAGTCTCAGCTCCGCCGCCGCCTGCGCACTGTCCATGTCCCGTTCGGCCACGCATTGGTACATCCCTCTATGTGCCCGCGCAACGCCGTGGACACGGAGCGTCCGCTCCCCCCCTCCCACCGGCACACCATCGTGCAGCCATCGGACTCGCGCCTCTCCCTCCACGGAACAGTTGAACGTCACTGTACTCCCCGAGTTAGCGACCTGGAAGTAATAAGTCCGCATTGAGGCTAAATTTCTTTGTGAACGAGTACTTACTGGAATCGAGTACCTACCTATTTATGCAAGAATGCTTTGTAAACACAGTTTATTTCTATGAGATATTAGAGAGCAAGAAATGAGAACTGTCGTTAATATATAGTTTCTGAATAAAAGTTTCCAGGAAACTGAAACAATTATTTGCTTAATGTTTATAAGCATAATGTTATATTGGACTTATGTTTTGAATAAATTAACTTTGTCCCGACTTAACCTCCCAGCCCGTAATGGGAAAATGAATATCCATCAGCAACTGCTTCTATTCTAGGGATGCACATCACACAGTCCCAGCATCTCTTCTATTTTCATTACGTTATATTGATATCTTTTACGGTTGAGCGTTCAATATCACGCTTATGAAACTACTCCATAAACCTTTTATGGATTTGGGACCCACACAAAGGATTTCTCGCAAATTTCATAGAAATTTTATGACAGTGAATCCGTTTCCAATAGCTTTTGTTTGAAATAGTTACTGAGGGCACAGAATATATTTTATGTGCCTTCAGAAGAATAGTTTAACAGCTAAAAACACTTATTTTGTGGAAGTTCATATGAGTGAGCGATAATTGATCATGAGCCTAAAACAATCGCGGGCGAGAACTAGTTTCTGTCATAAATATAGTTACTATGTTACTCTATTAGGTACTGCACCTTTAATGGACACTGTAAATGTTAAACATTTTATTGCTTTCCATTCAGACATTCGGAAACGCCCTCCGGGGACAACAACTCTCACGGGCGTGATAAATTGTCACAAGTTACAGTCGTATTATCGACTATAAATGTAACAGGGATATGCAATAAAATATTTAAAATAAAAATATCATTATTATACGTAAAGTTAAATATTAATGAACAAGGTAGGAAGGTTTTGATTATTTACTTATTCAATTAATGTATACGAGTAAGACCTAAAGGCATGCTCTTCCAGGAACAGTTCATTAAGTTTCTGAAAGAGCAACTGTATTCAAACCGCAACTTAAAATAGATTGTCTATTGAGTATTGTAACTGTATGCTTTATATGAGGAACCACCAATCCTCGTATAAAGCATACAGTTACAATACTTGTCTGCGTTTATGTAAGTCCACAGCAGTGGCTCACTTACTAAAAGCTGATACACCACTAACCACGACCGATTTGGAAGTGAAAATCGCGTTATAATGTTTCATGAAATGCGAAAAAATGAGTTGTACATGTCGTTAGATTTAGATTTATTTATTGATACATATAAGCTTAATAACCAAGACGCTCACATGGACAGTACATGGGACATGGTTAGGACTCATATCGGAAACCAGAAAGGGAAGGAAGACAAATTATCTATAGTTAACTAAGTACAGTAACATTATCTGCCGGAGAGAACTTAATAGTATTACAAATACAATCAATCAAGAAGAAATCAAATCTCATTAGAGACGGCCAAACCGGGGCAAATCACTGGGCCATCCACAAACAAAGGCGGGGGTTTGACAGGCGATCGCCGCCTGCGACATGCATTATTCAGTTGCGCGACGTGACGTACTGGACTAGGGTTGGCGCAAAGCGTGAACATTCTTTATACGTATGATGATAAAATAGTGTCACTAAATAATTAGGCACTTAAGGTTTCTATTCAAATTATTTCTTCTGACGGTGTAAGATAACAATCATTACGATCAATATACGAACAATCATTATATGAATAGCTGATTATTGAGGCGATACTTAGGCATTATTCGTTATAATCGTATCCTATATTCTAGAGGAGCGCGGTGTCCGCTTAGACATCTAATCAATGTTCATATTATATTCCAAAAGGACATATGC
Source organism: Cenopis cana (assembly GCA_951800055.1). NCBI lineage: Eukaryota > Metazoa > Arthropoda > Insecta > Lepidoptera > Tortricidae > Cenopis > Cenopis cana. Next base: position 13,651,492 of record OX637476.1, on the reverse strand, counting down.
GCTGAGCGAAAAAACTACAAAGTTTTTTGTGAATCGGGGGCCAACAAAATTATATACTAACGGTTACAAACCGTTTTTAATATAATACAAATGAGTTTATAATAACAAGGACAATTTTTTTGGGTATTAGTAAATAAGTACTATTATTACAAACTGGTTTGTGAACGTTAGTATATAATTTACTTGTCCTCGGATTCACAAAAACTTAGTATTTTTTTTCGCTCACTGTGGATATGCCCCTTTAAGGTGGGACGCTTTCCATCCAAAACGTATTTCGACATTCGCAGGCTAACGGCGTGTTATTATTTTAAGAAACTTGTAACAAACTTTCATAAATTGGCTTTCCATTTGCGCGAAATGCCCCCTTTCCTAGAATAAACTTGTACAAACTAAAATACAAATGAATATAAGTGCAATTTAACTAAAACAGTGACGTGATATAACGTAAAAAAGGGTTGAAGTTACTCTTTTTACAACTTGGTAGGATACTCGTGAAAAGTAGGTACAGTATAGTGATAGAAATAATATTAAACGATGTACTTACAGTGTTAGGGGTGTTAGGTTAGGCTCATATATGAAGGTGGCATATATATTTATTTTATGTTATTTTCATTACAAAGGTAATGAAATTTAAATTGTGCTTTGTGAAATTAAACCTACCAATAAAGTTTAGGAAATTTGCTATAAACAAATTGACTCTTATGTATATAATTAATATAAAGTAATTAGAAGTTCGTTTGATTCGACAGTTACGCAACTTTTAACGAACTTTGACCTTACAACAAGATTCAGTTTCAAGTCGAACTTCCGGAGTCTTGTTGATATTTTGTTAAAAACAAAGTAATTTCTAACAGGTTTTAACAAATTATGAAGTTTGTTTTAAATTTCAGTGTTCGAAGAATATTTAAATACCTGATACACTTTTTAGCGCTTTTGGTTTTCATTTTCTTCAAGTACCTACAAGTTTAAGATCTTAAATTTTACTGAAGAAGCTTATAAACCATACAATTCCGATACTATCTATTAAAACTCATAAACTAAATTCAGACATAAAAACTATTGACATATTACTTAAAAACTATACTATTCAACTCCGTTTAAAACCCTTCTGAACTGTATTATGATATGACTTTCTTAACCATTACCTACATATTTTTACTGTTGCATTAATTGATAATATTTGCAATTACAATAGACTTGAAGCAATTTTAGGTTAGGTAAAGCAATACATAAGCCAAACAAATGTCTGTAAAAGTAAGTAAGTGAAGAAAAAATAATCATATAGACACTTCAGGCCTTTCATTCATCGCTTATGCCGCTTCACAATTCTCCCTGACATTATTCCAGACCTTACTTCGCGGTGTTACAGTTCACTTCCCCTCATCACGCATTCTAGTCCCACTCGTCAGGTGTCACTCTAGAGGTACATTACACACCCACCCGTCTTTGGTACTGAGCGAAAATACGCTCTATGTCAACGTAATAAGAACCCTGCTATTACACAGATGAATTGCTGGATATTCCGTCGACGAACATATGACATCGGTCGGATGTGTCTTTCGGCTAAGAATGCGTACTGAATATTTATTTTTCAATTTTCCCGAGACGATGGGGGTTGTGATCTGAATTTAGTGTGTTCGAACATTTTGCATTTTTCTCACGAGTTGTGTAAAATCCTACCGTGTGGGTATGTGTTTTGTAGTGAGCATGAATGTAATGAGATTTGCAAATTGCTGGTATGCTAAAGTATTTTTTAAAGAACTTTAGGTAATACTATATTACATGCGGGAAGTGGATGAAGATCCCTTTTGCAAAAAATGCAAGGACTAAAAGATAGCCTATGTCTACGTGCGATGTGCTTTCTACTGAATACACCTACTGGTAATTTTTTATTCGGCAGTTTCGGATATTGCCGCAAGTTGCCCACTCACTTGACAAGCCTAATCCCAGTAATGTCTAGTTTCCCCTCGGGTTGAAGTTCAAATTGCAGTCGCTTCCGTAAAAACTAGTGCCTACGCCAAATCTTGGGATTAGGTAGTGGACCCCAGGCATCCTTCGGTATGCAATTGTACTGAGATAACGCTGGAGGAGGATGATGATGGTACTGAGTTTCGGAATCACCACCTACATATATACAATATTACTACTACTATACAGTATACTTACAATATTACCGAATATCAAAAATTATCCCTCCTTATAGTAAGACTAGTAATTATACAACTCCCCGATAAAAAAAAGGAACAACACAGTCATATGACATGAACAATTGTCATCTAATTATCAAACATTCTGCTTGACTTGTGGCCAGCCAGAATGGTTCAACGGCCGAACCCTTCAGGTTAACCGAGCCATGGTAACTCGCATTTTGCCGAGCGGCTGAGCCCTGAAGCGTACATACCTTGTTAAATAGCGTTGCTTACGAGTATGTTGATTTGTTTAAGGGCTTCAACACTGAGGAATTTGATATCTCGTGATACGTGGTTGAAATTAGCGATACGTGAAATATGAAGCCGGATTCATATTTGTCTGACATCTTGTTGCGCGACATAAAATATCGATTTCATGTATATTCGAAATATCTACTCATTACACCAGTATAATTCATGTAAGTAAACAAATCACATTTGAGTACTTTAGGCGACTTACTGACTTGGCGGGGCGGGATCGATATGTGTAATTTTCTTCTTTGACGAACCTAAATTTACTGACGCCGCAAAGATTCTCACTAGACAGAACACTGTCAGTATTACATAAATTTGCGCAGTAGTAATATTATGCGCAGAAGCGGACCAGTACTGCCATCGCATCGTCCCGCTTCCGCGCATCCCGCGCCAGTCAGGAAGCACTCATTTAAATGTAGGGGCGCAGTAAAAAGTAGTACTGAGTTGACTGGCAGTTGACACTGACATTTGACATTTTTCTCATGTCGTACCGCCTCCGCACCGACAAATCAGGAAGTCGCCTTAGAGGGACAACTTCAAGTTAATAAAATAAAAATAAATCTTCCCTAATGTTTTAAATTACTAACACTCGTTTGACAGTAAATGTCCGTATGTAATGTAGGTACATAATATGTATACATTACTTTTATGGCATTATGTTTCCCTATTCCCGGATTACAATAGGGTATAATTAATGAAGTATAGTACGTTATGTGACGGCTCATACTGTGTTAGGTGTCAGGGCGCGTCAGAGTGTCGCGTTAGATAGTTATGAATAGGTTTAGGTATCCATCCGGCTTTACAATATACCGTTGTGTATGCATGTTTATTTAATTTTCAAAAGTTAATCCCTCCACAGGCTCATATATATGTATAGCGTTGATATATAATATATTCTTGATTCTATATTCCTATTGGTTAGAACTCCCGAAGAGTTCGAAATATGTCGCCCGGAGCGACAATCAATGCGTGAGTTTTAATTTAACTCTTTCATAAAATATAGTTTTTACATTACTCACGAAAGTTAAAATTCTGATATGTTTTCGTCTAAATTATGTTTAACAATCCATTGAGTAATATAAAATGTTCAATTACTAAACTCTCGATAACTTAAACTTTCGATAATTTTATCGGAGCAGCGCTTTTTGCTTAAAACTTAAAGTTACCTACTCCTAAAACGACTAACTTTTACCTCACCTCACGAAAGGTAACAAAATAACTAAGTTTCCCAAGAAAGGTATTTATTCGACCTTGACTAACGCAAAGTTAACTAGGTACGTCTAGAATGTACAAGCCTTTAACTTACTTTATTAACTTAGATTAGCTTGTTATTGACAAAGTAAATGAGACGGACCTAGACATAAAAACTACGTAGGGTTATTTTCTTACCTTTTTCAGTTCAATAGTTTTTTTTATAAACAATAGGGAAAAAATATGTTTAAACTATGAATGCACACATGCATGCATGTAACTTGATGAAAGGACGAAAATGCATTTGGTGCCCTAAGCACTCTAACCAGCACCAATCGATTTCTTCAACTCCTAAATCTCAATATAAGTTCGCTCTCGCTTCTTCTTTCGCTTTTTCTTTTTTGATCTTGAGATCATTTAAATATTACATCCTGCATACAACAAGCTCATACTAGTTTTTTTTTAAATCCATGGTATCATCAAGCATTTACCTTCTGGTACTCGGGTTCTATCGACATATAGAAACGTGTCTTCCTAGTACTATTTCATTTGCCGCTGACCCGGTTCCAATTAAATGTTTCAGAAAACGGCTAAATCAGGCTTAACATTTTAATCAAAATTGTGTCCAAATACCGAATAGTCCAGCCATGTGTCACTCGTACCTATATCCCGAGATTACCGTCCACGTGGTATTGTTATGTTACTGTCTGTTTACAGTAAACGATGGGTTCGAGAGTTGATTATGATAAGCTAGAGTAGAAACTCCTTACCTGTAGCTGAGGATGGACAGTAGCCACCAGTCTCGCTCGGACCGTCAGCCGGGCATCACGTCTCTGTTCCCCGTACTGGTTGTGGGCACGACAAGTCCACACTCCCGCGTCCGAAGGCTGCGCCCGGCGGATGATCAGTACTTGATCGGACACGGATATGCGGATGCTGTTAGACACAGGGCTGAGGCGGCCGTTGGTGTGGCGGAACCAGCTAAAAAAGACAGATAATTCGATACAAAACTAACTTTTATAAGACTGGTTGCTACTGCCTCCGCCAACTCGAGCCAAGGAATAAACTTTTCTCAAAGCCATTCATTACTTTACTGAATGTGATCCTGAATCTGCTGTCAAGATGACGTTAACATTAAAGTTAATTTTAATCAACGTGTGTCCACGTGTGTTAACTTTTATTATAACACGTTTCTTTTTTGCGTGTCCACAAAATATTACGAGAACATTATTATTGTGCTCGATGTTTCCTGTGAAATTACATTTAATAAAATTCTGTCCTAAACAGTAATTGTTGGACAACATACAACTGATAATGAATTATATTGACAAGCTGGCAATACAATTGAAACTGTCGAATAATTGTCAACGTGGGACGAATTAATTAAGTGGCCTTGCAAAGAGATGAAGGTGCTTAATTAAATTCGTCTTCTCAAGGTAATCAATTTATTTCCGAACCACATAAATACGTCAAGTCTTAAATTGAATTTGATTTAATTATGATTTCAATTTAAATAGAATTGGTTAGAGAAGTCTTCAACCATTTAATTCAGAGAAGTCTGCAGTCACTAAAACAAAGCTTCTCCAACTTCAACATTAATAATGCATTATGATAATGTTAAAATATTAACTGATTATTATAATGGCAAATATAAAAGCTCCAATAAACGTCTTAGTCTTTTTGTTCTTTGAAAGAAGGAATCTGCATCAATACTTATTAGCAGGGGATTATCATTCATTACAATAACAGAGGTTGCCCCGCAAGGGTCAACTTTAGGTAAGTTAAGCAAATACCCAGAGTGAACATTAAATATGAACCCCAAACTTGTGAAGTTAATATGAATAAAATTGTTACCTGTATGTAGGAGGCGGGCTCCCAACAGCGCAGCACACAAGCCTAATGTCTCCTCCTTGTACCACGGTTTCATCCTCAGATATCATCAGCATCCGAGGCGCCATGCTTCCAGACGGATCTGTTTACGAACATAACGACGACCGCTTTAGCTTAGTTGGTACTTGGTAGTGACAAAGCTGGAGGTCCCGGGTTCGAATCCCGGTCAGGGCATTTATTTGTGTGATGAGAACGAAAATTTGTTTCTGGATCTTGGATGTTTTCTATGTATTTAAGTATCTATTTATCTATATCAGTATGTATATCGTCGCTTAGTACCCATAGTACCAGCTTTGCTTAGTTTGGGGACTAGGTTGATTTGTGTTGATTGTCGACAAATATTTATTTATTTTATTTATAAGTTGGATACAGAAAAATAGCCTACATGCTATATTTGTAGAGTGTGCGTGCTTTAAGAAGACTATAGAACTTTCAAAATATTCACCTGCTTCCAACAACCATCAAAAATATTGCAGCAAGCGAGCAAAGTATAAACTTAAAGTGTTCTCCAATTTACTTTGCCGCCGATAAAATGTAAAATTGGTCCCCGACGAGCCCGCAAAGCGCACTGGATAAAGAAATCGAGCAACAGGTTTGTATTGCGAGTGAATATTGGACGGAAAATATTGGGATTTGTAAGGAGAAAACCTCGAAATTGGAGTGAAGCATGAAATCTTTTTACTCTTGGAAACCCAGGTTTACACGTCGGCGCGAGAGTTATGTGTTAACTTTAGGGCCGATATCGGATAGCCCTTTTAAGAAACGCATAAAACTGTAAATTTGCATATGATTGTAAATATCTATTAATTTATATTCATCACACTTGCTTGTAAAGTGTGTTATTGCACGCGTGCGTATAAAGCAGTTATAGCCGATTTACCTCCCGCGGGAGTTATGGAATTTTATAACTCCCGTGGGAGTTATGAGTTTGTGTGTGATCTGATTGGTTTAAAAAAATCTAGTTGGCCGCACGCCGCAAGAATACTGCTCTGTGATTGGTTGAAAAAAAACTAGATGGCCGCGCGCCGCAAGAATATTGATCTGTGATTGGTTGCGCGGTGCGCTCCTCTCGCAGTGATACTGGAGGTGAAGTTGTCAAGTTCGTCAATTTTTGATTGGTGTGGTTGTATGAAACATGGATTTTTCTGCCTTTTGTAGTTATTTATTTCCTCGCAAATGTGATGAAAAACATTATGTGTCACGGGAGGTAAGGATTATTACAAACTCAAGTCAATAAAAACCCTCCGCCTTAGGCGTCGGGCTTCCATGATTTTCGTTAGTAATAACATGCTTACCTCCCCAAATGCACAATGTACTATTATTTAGGTAACAAAACATTATGTAGGTACATTTATGTTCTACAGAAAATATAGGTCCTAGATCTGCTATATTACAAATTATGCCACTATTTCTTTTGACCCGAACGTGAAAGTCGGTATGCTCTTTAGCTACTACTTAATCAGACCACTTTTAAGCTTTTCGTAAGCAGATAATTTTGTTTTCGAGATTAGAAGTTAACTATTTGGAAACTCACGTGAAACAGCTAATAAGGCAGGAGCACTGCGTCTCTTCTCTCCAGTTAACGTGTGTTGAGCCTCGCAGGAGTATGAGCTGGTGTCTTCAGGCCTCGCGTCACGGACCACGAGGATGTCGCCTTTGCTACCCGCAACGATGTAGCGGCCACCTACAGGACAAAATACATGTGTAGCAAATTCATGTGTGTGTGTTTAACATAATCTTGAACTCAATTCTACCTAAGCAAGGGACGCAGTTAAGAGGAGAGGTAGGGCAAGCTCTCTCCATACAAACTTTGTGCAGGATTTACTTCGTTTGTGTTTGCATTAAAGTTATGATTTTTGGTCAGTATGCTTATTTTTCTGATAGCTATTTTGTGATGTATTTTTTTTTTTAATTTTTTAATTTCGAATATTTTTGAAATATTGAAAAATTTTCACATCACGATCTTCGCATATCTAATATTTACAACCAAAAAAAATATTATATTTGTTGGTGCCAAAACCGACGAATAAAACGTGCACAAAGTTTGTATGGGGAAGGCCTTGCCCTACCTTGCGCCTTAAGGAAGCCGCGGCCACTTTCGGTTATTATTATTTCACTAAAGTTTTTTGTGTGTCTGTGTAGAAACTTGAATACCTACAATCTAGAAGTAAGTTGTATATATTTACACATTAATTGCCAACGAGTGCTACCCGCTACGCTCTTAGCCGATAACATGGTTAAGGTTACGTACCCAAAGGGTAAAACGGGACCCTATTACTAAGACTCCGCTGTCCGTCCGTCTGTCCGTCTGTCCGTCTGTCACCAGGCTATATCTCATGAACCTTGATAGTTAAACAGTTGAAATTTTCGCCGATGATGTATTTCTGTTGCCGCTATACAAATACAAAAAAACAGTATAAAATAAATATTTAAGGGGGCTCCCATAAAACACACATGATTTTTTGCAGTTTTTATAGATAATGGTATGGAACCCTTCTTGTGCGAGTCAGGCTAACACTTGGCCTTTATTTTTTTGCCTTGTAACGAAAACTATATATAGGCACAAACGGAGATTGAAAAAGAAACAAAGTAACAAAATATTGAAAAATGCCTTGCAAACTCCGTCAAAAAATCCTTAATAAACTTCCATGCTGATTATTTCGTTATTGTCAACGACAGTGACATGTTTTTTTTGTACAAAAAGGATAGCTTAAAATCAAGAAGAGTTCGAAACATGTCGCCCGAAGTGACAATTAATAGGTGAGTTTTAACCGTTTAGTAAAATAAAGCTTAAAATCAGTTAAAATGTACTAAATATTTAAGAAAACTACGCGCAGAATTCCGTAGAGAGTGAGATGGTAAATTGTAAATTCCCGCGTGTGAGAGCACGACATTATTTGCAATGGCACTGCCTCGCCTTAAGTGTTACACTTTAGCTAAGCTGTAGAAAGAATGTTCAAGCCACGAATAGAATGCGAAGTGCTCATGACTTGGAGATTCGGTTGCCGATTAGACGACTCGCCGAGTCTTTAAAGGAAACGTAACTTAAGTCTAGTTTTTACGAGCTATTTAATGTGTTCATATAGCTACTGACGATCAAATTTGAATGTCTCATAAAATAATAATAATAATAGTAGCCAGGATCATTCACCAGCAACTTGCTCTTCTATACGGTCTTGTGGACGTCGAAGTGCCGTACTATAAGTACACACCTGCGCCAGTTCTCGAAAATGGTCGTGCCACGCTCTATTGGGATCGATCTGTCATCACGGACAGGACTATTGTAGCCAATAAGCCTGATATTGTGCTGACAGACCGATCGAAACGCCAGGCAGTGCTCGTTGACATCACCATCCCCCATGACGAGAACCTCGTGAAGGCCGAGAAGGACAAACTCAGCAAGTACCTAGACTTGGCCCACGAGGTAACCGCCATGTGGGATGTTGATTCAACGACCATTGTCCCGATAGTCGTTTCTGCGAACGGTCTAATAGCGAAGAGTCTCGACCAACACCTCAAGAGACTCTCGCTAGATGGCTGGGTCAAGGGTCAGATACAGAAAGCGGTACTCCTGGACACGGCGCGGATAGTCAGGAGGTTCCTGTCTCTGTCGCCCTAACCACCGGTAGCCTAGGCCCTGCCTCGCTGCCGGCGGCACTCTAGGTTAGGTTTTTATAATGTTTTTATGTTTTGTAAATGTATTTTTTATTTTACTTTTTATAGAAATATTATAAAATCTAACCTGAGAAAGAAAATGAATAAAGAGATAATAATAATAATAATAAAGACATTTATTCAACTAAGTTGCATTAATAATGCAAGATGTAATTAATATATGTGGCTGGGATGTGCTAATTACAGAAACAAGTGCCAACATAGCGAAATCCGAACTATGGGGTGGGTTGCACTGAACTCTCTGTGATTCGTAAGCCGTGATCGTTCGAAAATCTTTAAATGACAAGTTGCTATGGGATGACCGCTGCTGGCACCGTATTTAACGTTGATCGGTTTGTACTCCTAAGTTGGTGCTATCCACCCATAGAGTTGGGGATCAAGTTTTTTTTTACACGACTTCCTAAAACTAGAAGTGGATTATATGTTCTATGTTAAACTCCATAAGATTTCTTTAAGACATTCGTGTGATGTGTGAAATTTATTCCACTTTTTTATTATAACAAGGCGGTAATGTGAAGGTACCTACAGTCTTCGGTAGATAATAAGTAAATTTTGACACCTGTCATTTTGATGCATTCAAAAAATATATGGAAATGAATTCTATCTGCCGCGGAATGTATACAATATAAGAGAAATGTAACTATCATAAAAGCACTTGTAACTCGATCAGTTTGAAGCTATAGCATCGATAACCTTTAAGACAAGTAAATCGTTCTAATATTAAGAGAGTAGAAATAAGAAAAGTAAAAACAAAATACCTCCCAATTCCAGCGGAATCCTCATTAAGGCGACTTCCTGATTTGTCGGTGCGGAGGCGGTACGATATGAAAAAACTGTAAAATGTCAGTGTCAACCGTCAGTCAACTCTGTACTACTTTTTACTGCGACCCTACATTTAAATGAGTGCTTCCTGACTGGCGCGGGATGCGCGGAAGCGGGACGATACGAAGGCAGTACTGCTCCGCTTCTGCGCATATTACTACTGCGCAAATATAATACTGACAGTATTCTGTCAAGTGGGAATCTTTGCCACGTCAGTAAGTTTACGTCAAAGAAGAAAATATCACATATCGATCCCGCCCCGCCAAGTCAGGAAGTCGCCTTAGGCATTCAATGTTATTCGTCAATTTCATAACCTCAAAACGTTGTTATGAATGATACCCCTTCAAACTGGCAATCGATAAAACAAATAAATAAAATGAAATATTGATGATCGTTTTTATACTCAATAAAACATTCTACTTAATACTTGGCCGTAAAGTCGATCCCGGGCGCCCATCGCGTCGGGCCGTTTGCTGTTTGCTTTTCTACCCCCAGTTTACGATCAGATAACTTTCACTCGCGAGTTTTTCAATGAATTCTAAATGTACTACGACATCTTGCGTCTCACTTCGTTTAGGGGTCCATTTTGTTACTGAGAAATAAACGAAAAAGTTTTGGCTCAGAACAGGCCAATTTTGCAAATGTAATGAGAGGCATTTTATTTACGAGTAAGCGTTCAGTATCTTGATAAAAATACCCTGTGTTATTTTTAATTTTCAATACTATGTAGCAAAACCCACGGTTTGTGCATGCTTGCATCGGCTTAATAACGTTCTAAAATATATTAACCAATTTCGCCTGGCAACTTCACCCTACAGTATCGCATTTTATGAGTTTTGTATTTTGCGTCTGGGGTATAAGCCGAGAAGTAAAGTGATTTTCAAAAAATGAGTTACTCAATGGATTTGTTTTAAGTGCTTTTATGATTTAGTTTTAAATAAAATTTCTGATGATACTAGAAGCGAGTGCGAGAAAATCAATGTTGTTACATTATGGCCGATAATAGATATCAACATTCTTAAACATATCGCATCCTCAGGAGATCTGATGACTCAGAAATAATGATTTTCGAAATATATATGGCTGCAACAGAATATAACAATACGTCTGACGAAAAATGACGAGGTGAGCCGACCCCAAATGAAATGAGAAACAGCAAAGAAGAAAATATGTCTGCAACAGCGTGGCTGGTAAGATCAGCCAGCATTTTGGGTCACAAAAACGCAGTAACATGTTTAAAATTGGCCTGAAACATTTCCACACATATTCAGTCTGAAAAATTTCCAAGCTCTATTGTTGTCTCGCTTCGAACTTCGCATAAATAGGTTTAATGCCGACTTCCCCTTGGAAACTCAAACCTTGGACTCAAAGGAAAGCTAAATCTGGTTTAATGTAATAATTTACGAATGTAAATTCTACATATAATATACAGCCCATCTGCTGTCTAATAAGCCTCTTTACTTCACCACTAGGAGCACAACAATAAATACCTACATAACATAAAATTATATTTTTTGGCCGCCGTTTTCTGTAATATTTAAATAAGTAGACAAATACTTTTCGAGTTGAATGGTCTCACATACGAGCGAGATGACATTCCACTGTGCGCTATTTCTTTTCTGTTGCCTTTAGGTACGAGTGACATACTTAATCGATGATTATAATGTGAAGGGTTCAATTTAATTATATCGAACCCTTCCCACTAAAACTTCTCACGCCTGTCAGCAACTGGCCGGTGGGACGATAATGTCCACTTTGTCATACGTCGCTTCACCGGCATAATAGAAGGATAGAAGCGTCGCTTTCTATACGTAAGTACAGGTGGAGTGATAAGCTGACGTTCAAGGGTCTTCCGAGATACGCGGTGTGACTGTCTGAGTCATCAATAAATAGGTATGCGAGAAAAATATGTCAGTTATTTTCAATGTGGTGGTGTGGGTGGTTTCCATTTGAAAAATTGGCTTTACTAATTTTGAATTTATTAATTTTGATAAATTCTCCGCTTAAACTATAATAAAACTGTGCTGTGTATAAAAAATACTACACTAAGTATGTTATTAGCAAATTGGCTTCCATATCCCGACGTTCATACGGAGTCTCCACTGCTATTATTGCAACTGCATTATTAAAACGGACATAATTATCAAGTTTTATTTCAACTTTTAATTTTGCATTTTTTTGCGCCTTTACACTTACGTACATAATTCAAGATATTTTCCGTTAAACCTTCCGTTATGCGGTATTCACCTAATATGTGGCTATTTCAAACCACCAGCCACCACTTAAAGAAATCCTAGTCAACGCATTGCTTACATTTTACTTGAAACATAGTAACTTAGAATATACTATAGGTATCTGTGCCTTGCATTAAAAATAGTATATTTTGCTGTTGGCAAATTAGCTCATCCGCGTCCACAGTGCCCCGGCGCTATTCTCGGCAACTGCATCAAGACGGACATTAAACTTGCATTAACGCTTCGAGTTTTATTGAAACTTTTAATTCTGCATTCATTCTGGAGCCGCGTGAAGTTTGCCGCACGATTTAAGATTTTTATTCGAATCCTACGCCTCCTTTTATAGAATATGTTAGTGTTATCAAGTTTTCCAATAGTTTTTCATATAGTAAAATTGTGCTTCGCCTTTAGTATCGGCATTTGTGAAAATATTTTTGCTGATAATTTGAGAAAACGTCAGCGCTACGTACCTACGTAAATGGAACAAAATTGTTTTTTCCCGTAATAATTATATTTTCTTTAAATCACAGCTGTGTTCACCTTTAACAGGCCCCGCTGTCATTTTAACGATTTTTATGTTAATTAGTTTAGGTCGTAACTTTTAAAAATTCCCCCTTCCGATTGTGATATTGCCATTAATGTAACCAAGTCACAACATAGTCATTGACACAATATCACAGCGACCGTTATCACACACGAAACTAACATTTTTGGAAAAAAACTTGTTCGTTTTAGGTGATGGTGTATTCATACGAAGTGACATTATGTCATCTTTTAAAGACAAAATTATGCCATAAATTCAAAAAATAATAATATTTTTTTGCCGAAACTGAAGGAGGTTGATATTACTTTTTGTAGTCCTTATAACCTCAGAACAACATGGTTAAAATCTGTCGGGTTACTCGGGCCCACCGTGTATAACTTTTTAATTCTGAAGTTTATTGAATATTCTGCCCTGAACGTTATACTAGCAGACTTCTAGAATAATCAAGTCTGTACGCAATGCCGAAAGTTATAAATGAATACAACAACAGACAATTACGACAAACATTTGTCTTGGAAACAACGTTATTTGCTCAACCCTACATAACTCATCTGAGCAGGGACTATTCAGTCCAATGATTTTCATACAGGCCCAAATTGAGACAACCCTCATCAACGCTATCGCAATTATGAATTCAACCTACTTTAGTTGTAAAGCGTTAAGATATAGCATTATTTCAAACAATTTACAAGTGGCTTCTGCGTCTTTTTTTATTCGAAAGATGGTAGCAAACTAATTTACGACCTGCCTAATGTCAAACAGATACTTACTCCAGAATTTTTATTGACTTGAGGGTTCATTGTATTAACAGCTAGAGACTTACTCGGCTGTTACTCTCAATACAACGCTTCCTCGGATATGCGATGAAGTGTTTCCATATACTTAATTGGCACTACCTGTCAAGCTTGCACGTCACACGCATTAGGTGGATGAATTAAAAATTAATTCCTACTTAAAGGAAACTTGCATTGCACGAAACAGTATTGGTTTTCATTTGTAACAACTGAAATTACTTACTTAAAAGGTTTGTTTTAACGGGTTTAACGTGATATTTATGTATTTACCGTTTTTTACCGACGTTTCGACACCGGTTGCACCGGTCATGGTCATGGTCTCGGAATCACTGTCACTGGCGGAATGACGGGTGCAACCCATGTCGAAACGTCGGTAAAAAAGGTAAATACATAAATATCGCGTTAGACCCGTTAAAACAAACCTTTTACGTACGTTTACAAAGCGCGAGAGTTTAATAGTAGATTATACACCAAGGGGATAAAACACTGTTTTATGTCACGGGTGCGATATTGAATCCCGAACGTAACGGAGGACTCTAAATTTTACTCCCGAGCGGAGCGAGGGAGTAATGACTTAATTCCTGAGCGAAGCGAGGGAATTAAGACTGAGTCCTGAGTGTAGTGAGGGATTTAAGCGCTCCCAAGACAAAAACAGCTTTATCCCCGAGGAGTATACTCTACTTTTCTCACCTCTTGCGAGGCAATAAAAAAACCAAGGCTACTAAAAACAGAATTAAATCAGTCAATCGCAGCAAATTTTAGTATCTATTTTAATAGAATCTGTTTTACTCCGTATAATTAAGCGTCTTGTAATTCACGCGGATCTTGTTTTTGGTATTTAATACCTAGACATCCACGACTGCTTGCATTCATTTGTGTGGTGAGCACAAGTATTTTGTTCCTGAATCTTAGATGTTTTCTGTTGTGGGTAGTTAAGAAATGCATGTAGTACCCGCACTGGTCTTGAATAAAACAGTTGTTGTTTCCTATCTGCGTGTTTCACTACATGGTGGCAGCGGTGCAAAGTTTTTATCATATTTAGTTGGAAAATAAGTAATAATTACAGAAGTAAATACGCGTACACAACCAAATTAAAAGAATAAGCGTGAAAAAATAGGTGTGGTGTAAAAGAATAAGTGTGATGGAACACGCTAGACCACCGCCGGAGTTAAACATGGAGGGCGGTCCCGTTACTCGGACCGAGGCGTGGAAGCGGTGGAAACAACAATTCCTGCTGTTTGTGAAGGCGTCCGGTGTGAGCACGGAGTCAGCAGCAGTACAGGCTAGCCTGCTCGTTAACCTCATCGGCCCAGAGGGGTTCGATATATATCAAACGTTTTCCTTTGATGCTGAGACCGAAAGAGACGATGTAAAAGTCATTATAAAAAAGTTCGATGCATATTTCGGCGCCAAAGTGAATACGACATTAGTGAGATACAAATTCTTTATGCGTAATCAAGAGGAAGACGAGTCGGTCCAGGATTACGTAACAGCGCTGAGGCTGTTAAGTAAAAATTGCAATTTTGGTAATTTGGGCGATGACTTAATTAAAGATCGCATAGTATGTGGCGTTCGGAACGTCACAGTACGGGATAGGTTGCTAAGGTGCGACGACCTCGACCTGGACAAGGCAATTAAGTTGTGCCAAGCCGAAGAAGCGTCAAGGGAAAGTGGTAAACAATTGGGTATCGCGGGTGAGTGTTCGAGTAGTGGTGTACAGGTGCACGCGGTGGAGCGCCGCGCGCGAGGCGGCGCCCGCTCAGCTCCCGGTCCCGGCCGTGAGGGCCCGGCGCAGCAGCAGTGCGGCGGCTGCGGCGGCAGCGGCATGCGCTGCGCCAACCGGGATTGTCCGGCACAGTACATAACATGTTTTTCTTGTGGAAATCGAGGACATTTTGCTAGAATGTGTCAAGCTCGGTTTGTTACTAATGATAATGAGGTGAAAAGAGTGTACGAAATAGGAAAAAATTGCTCATTTAATAGTGATTCCGATGAAAACGAACAATTCTACATGGACATGATTTCTTGTTCGAGTAACAGAGGACAGTGGACGGAAACCTTGTTTTATGAGCGGGGTGCAGAACAATTTAAGCTTGATACGGGAGCAGATATTAATGCTATATCTTATGAAAGATTCTTGCAATTCGGGTTTGACGTAAAGTTGTTAAAAATGTCAAACATAACACTCGAGTCATACACGGGTGATATCATTCCTGTAAAAGGCGTTTGTAATTTATTATGGAAGTATAAAGACAAATTTTACGACCTGTACTTTGCGATAGCTGATATTAAATGTCAAAGCGTGTTGGGAAGGCAGTCATGTGAAGATATAGGTTTAATAAAGAGAATTAATATGGTAAAATTAGAAAAGTACTCAGAGTTGTTCAGGGGCTCAGGATGTCTTCCAGGTAAATACGATATCGTTGTAAATAAATCGGTGCCCCCTGTCATCGGTGCGAAATCAGTCCCACTGCACCGTCAGCATCCTCAGGCTCACGCGTCAGCTGATGCGGACGATGAGTTCAAGGACGCGTGCGACGAAGTAGGTCAGGCTAAAGAATGTAAAATGGAACCTAATGCCTCTAACAATAGGGTTGTTAATAGCTTGATCCCACAATCGTTAAATCTTAACTCGCAGTCGAGCTTAATTGCTCAGTGAAAAGATAAACAGCAAACAAAACGAATAAAAAACAAACCAATAACATTAACTAGTAAAGGATGCTAAAAACAATTTAAAAAAAAAGTATAATTTTTTTCACTACAATACGTACTACTTATTCGTTTTGTTTAACTCAAGTTTACCTAGATGTCACTGGGCACGTGTTTCTAGTATGTAAGTCTTAAAATGAAACTAAATAGATTTTTTATTCAAAAACTATATAACATATTAACTGCATCTACATATGTATTCACTATAAAATAACATAAAAACATTTATTATAAGATTTTAAGTTCACATGGTCATTTCAATTGAAATTCTAATAAAAACATGTACCCATTTAAAATGTAGTCTTATAAGTAATAGTAAACATGTATTCATTATTATCTAGGATTCCTTCAGGTTAAGCGTCTGTGAATCTTATTGCATTATAATAAGGTTTATACATGATTCGCTTACCATTATCTTTCCTTTGCATTCATAATGATCATTCAGAATGGCGATGTAAGTGATCATTTTTCTTTTAAAGGGAAAGAATAGGATTGGAGTACATTGTCAATGATAACAATACCTATGTAATCTATACAACACCTATGTATCTGAACGAGTTTATTATTGTTATTGCAAAGCCTTACACTTGTTGTTTATGTATAGCTAAAACGCCTTATATGTATTTGTTATATGATAGTATTTACAAAAAAAAATATATAAGAGTATTGCATGTTATTCTTATTATTTCCTTTTGGGGGAGATGTTGTGGGTAGTTAAGAAATGCATGTAGTACCCGCACTGGTCTTGAATAAAACAGTTGTTGTTTCCTATCTGCGTGTTTCACTACATTTTCTATGTATTTTAAGTATATATTTATCTTTATAGAAAGAAAGAAAAGAAAAGAAAAGAAACATTTATTCGTGACAATCAAAACACTTACAAATAGGACATTACAAAACAGAATATTGCCACGAAATGGTCACAACTCAGCGTTATGCTGGCAGAGCCAGCGCTGGTCTTCCGTTGTGACCATTTGGTGAAACCACGGCACAGTGTTGTTTCGTCACTCACACACAAAACAACAAGAAATAAAACAGAAATACACGATTAATACAAAAAAAAACATTAATAAAACTTCAAAAAAAAACAGTAAAATATAGGTATATGTACATCGTCGTCTAGTACCCATAGTACAAGCTTTGATTAGTTTGGGACTAGGTAGATTTGTGTAAGACTGTCCACAAATATGTAAGTATGTATTTATTTACATTGCTGCAACTGCTGCGAAGGGAGGAAGGCCAGCCCTAGCTACGTCCGAGGCACGGATATTACATAGTGATCTTATTTAAAAATTTAATAAAATATGAGAATAATGTATAAGAAAACTCCAAAATGTAATTCTACAAATATTCAGTACTAAAACCACGCGCTTGACGCGCTACAGGCGGCGGCCGACGACGCAGTCTTTTGTTTCGAACACGACGTTCCAAACAAAACACGGAGCTGGTGTGCCGCCTCCTCGCCGCTTAGTGGACTTCACGACATTAGACTTTAATGACAGAACTATAAGAACTATGAAAAGTGAAATCACATTATTACCCGGCGGGTTATAATGAGGTTCAGTACGATATTACTACCCGGCTTAAGCCAAGGGTTATAATGATTTGCTTTCGGTAAGGTTTGCATGATATATAATTTGGCATTGACGAGCAGGTGGTGTGAAAAGTATTATATTGAAATTACTTAAATATTGATAAGCAGAATTTGACCAAGCAGCTTCAGTAATATTTTAAATATACAAAAAGTACATATGAAAATTAAATTAAATCTTTATTATTATACGACACGTTGCGCAATACGTCTGTTCTTACTGTATACACGAAAGCTGCGTTTTGTCTTGGTTTTGTACTATTCTGCTCGAGCATATCCGAATATTACCTTAATAATGCAATTGTGCAAAAATTAAAGATAAAAAATCAATTATGTTTGATTGAATAAATTGATGTAGATTGGTTAGAAGGTACATATACAACAACCCAACACTAACATTCGTACTTTATTACATCATTACATGATTTTCAGTTTAAAAAAAAAAAAAATATGTTTGTAAACAAATAATAATGACGCATTTTATTCCCACCGTGATTCTGTTGGGGCGAGACATCATAATAAGTCCCTCTATTAATTAAGACGCTGGGTACATACCCAATTGATAAGATAAGCCATGTATCCGATTATGCCATACACAATACACCTGAGTACGTCGTGTGCTGATAATTATTCAAACTGGATTATAGGCAAACAATGATATTAATTATGTACAGGGATTTAAGTTCTAGACGCTGTTATTTAGACAAGGGACGAGCTGTGAGCTAATATCTGATCATTAACAAGTATGTTTGTATTGATTGCAAACGAAATCATGACTGGAGAAAAACTTTTTTCATTAAGGTGGGACGCTCTCCATACAAAACGTTTTTTATAAAATAAATAAAATAAATAAATATTTGTGGACAATCTTACACGAATCAACCTAGTCCCAAACTAAGCAAAACTTGTACTATGGGTACTAAGCGACGATATATATACTTATATAGATAAATAAATACTTAAATACATAGAAAACATCCAAGACCCAAGAACAAATATTCGTGCTCATCACACAAATAAATGCCCCGGCCGGGATTCGAACCCGGGACCTCCAGCTTCGTAGGCAGGATCACTACCAACTAAGCTAAAGCGGGCGTCAAACACACACATTCGCAGGCTAACGGTGTTATATTTTAAGAAACTTATGTAGGTACCTAACAAACATTCATAAATCCTTTCCTAGAATAAACTTGTATAAACTAAAATAATTTGAAAAAAAATGATTTCTCAAATTATTCTAGTTTATTCTACAACAAGTTACAAGTTAATTCTAGGAAAGGGGACATTTCTCGCAAATGGAAAGCCAATTTATGAATGTTTGTAACATAAGTTTCTTAAAATATCACGCCGTTAGCCTGCGAATGTCAAAATACGTTTTGTATGGAAAGCGTCCCACCTTAAAGAGATACTATAAAGATAGGGCAGATAGCAGTCGCGTTCGATAGACGAGTGCCCGCGCCATATCGTTTGATAAGGTGACGATCGAAGCTGTCGAAGAGTATGGTAAGTACTTGGGAGAAACGGTCCAGTTGGTCAAGTACAACTTCGAGAAGGTCAGTCGTCGTATTCGTCTTGAATGGGAGGCGTTTGGAAGACTACGGACGATCTATATTCTCGTCCAATATCCCGCAATGTCTCAAAAGGAAACTCTTGGATCATTTGCCAGTGATGACTACGGGATCTGAAACGTGGTTGCTCATTATCGTTATCCTAAGGAGGCTCGAAGTCATTCAATGAGCAATGAAGAGAGTAATAGGAGAGAGAAAGAGCTTTAGATACTCGGAGTTACTCAACGAGATGAAGATCCATTATCGACATAGCTCGAAGAAGTGCCAACGAGTAAGTGACTCTGGGCGGTCAATATTGCATGAAGAACCGATAGCCGGTGGGACCAGCGAGTTCGCGAGTGGCGACTACGTACCAGTCCACGCAACGAGGTGGGCTGATGACCAGGTTATGAGAGTCCGCTGGATGTGGGCAGCCCATGAACGATCCAGCAGTGGGCGTCTTTCTGCTGATAATGATGATGATGAGCCAAAGCGAAGCCCGGTCTAATTTAGGATACAACGGGAAAACGCTAAAGAGATGTACATATCCGCATTCAACATCACTCATCATCTCTGTTTAAAAGCTTATTTTATAGTCGTCTACGTCTAGCAATCCCATAACAGAGGTTACAAAAAAAAGTGAGATGTGGGTACTGGGTGTACTCAGTAAAAGTGGAGTATAATTTTCCATCTTTAAATTAGGTCTTTCGTATTAAAATAAATTAATCAAAATTATCCTTATCTTTCCGGGATCAATGGCGTGCACTCGTATTGGAGGCCAAGACACACTTTGGGTCGCTGAGCCAGCGGAGTAAGTAAGTAGTAAGTATCCTTATCTTTATTTTTTGATACAACGATAGTTTTAGCAGGGTTATTCGATACCGTAACTCGTAAGCCTATGGACAATTGCGATTCCGAAAGAACAAAAAGTGCGGCCAAGATATCATACGTGCTGTTTTGTTTTGTAACGATTACGATGTTTTTGGAAAAATAACGTTAAAATCGTATTGACGAAATAAACGATTGAAATGAGAGCAGGTGGCCACTCAAAACAGCTCAAGCTTTGTATCTTCAAAATAAAAGCAATCTTCAAAGCGTGTAAATAAAACTCGGTCAGTTCCCCGCCAACAGAGGAGCCAAATTGAAATAGAACATTTCTAATTACTCATTTAAGTGTCCGGTAATCGAAAAAGAAAGGAAACGTCTCCGAAATGAAACGTTAATCGAATTTCTGAAGAGAATTAGAACTCATAAAGAAATCGCTTGTTTCTGCCCGGGACAGCTTTGTCGTCGTCGTAAAAATCCTCTATTTTCGACGCTTCACCCTTGCTCGCCGACAATAATTCGCGTCTTGGCTGGGATTTAATCCCGGGTACTTTGGGAAATCGTGCAATCAGCTTTACACATTTTTCTAGAGAAACAGATCACGTACTTGTGTTGCTTTAGAGCTCTGGAATTTTAGTTGTTAGTATAATTATTTGATTTATTAAAAGTACAGCAATTAAGTCCCTAAAAGAAAAATCCCTATAAAAAGTCTTATATAAGTGGGTATTCTCAGTTGCATGGTTCACGAATCTATGTCTACCCTGTTTTTGATATTACTTACTTACTTACTTACTTACTTTAGCGGCGCAGCGACCCAAAGAGGATCTTGGCCTCCGAAACGAGAGCACGCCACCTTTCCCGATCCTGCGCAGCCTCCTGCCAGTCTTCGACCTGAAGCTGCCGCAGATCCGCCTCCACACTGTCTTCCCAGCGATACCTGGGTCGACCAACCGGGCGGCGCCCACTTGGTCGCCCCAAGTATGCTTTCTTGACGGCTCGATCCTCTCCCAATCTCAGTAGGTGGCCGAACCAGCGAAGTCTGTGTGCCTTTGTTTCGCCGATGATATTCGGTTCGGCCACCAATTCTTCGATCTCGGCATTTCTCCTGATCCTCCAAGAGCCGTCATCGTTCTTGACAGGTCCCAGGATCTTCCGCAGAACTTTTCTTTCTGTTACCAGGAGTTGATTTTCTTCTTTTTGGGTTAGTGTCCAGGCTTCACAGCCGTACATGAGGATAGGCCTTATGACGGTTTTGTATATCCTCATCTTCGTACCTCTGCTAAGAAGCCTGGACACCAAGACTTTGTGTAGGGCTGCACTGCATCGTAGGGTGTTCTGGATGCGGATACGTAAGTAAGAATACATGAAGTCTGTGCTAACACCCCCGTCACCGTTTAAATACGAAGAAAACATCACCAACATGGCGTCAGGAAGTTTGTGTGAGTCTTGGGAGAAGTGGAAAAAAGGGTTCAAGATATACTCCAAGGCTCTGTGGTGGAAGGTTATAGCAGTAACATAATTTTATGACGATTTCCTATTTGATAACGTAAAATTTGGAACATCATACAAAATGGAAATTCAAATATGTATATATTCTGATAAAAAAAATTAAACAATGGACTAACAAAAAATAAAAAGGTATTTTAACCCCGTTCACAAAGTTAGCAGGAACTGGCAAGATTCCAAAATAACTGTGGAAGGAAGAGTTTTACGGCGGTCCGATCAACTTGACACCGAATCTAAATCAATTTGCGCGGCGCTTAGATGTAATCATTTCTTATTTTATTCTAGCCTAGGAATTGGCAAAGAGAAGAATTGTAAGATGTAGGAAAAGCATTGCAGAATTAGGTACCGAAGACCGCATTGGAGGCCGCTTCAATGTTTGGTACCTTACCTCATAGTTCAAACCTATTGTTTGCCTTTATTGTTTTGAATTAAGATTTAAAGTGCTGGACCAGTGTCAAGCACTGGGACATTTACCTTACTTTCTTATAAAACCCGTTAGAACAAAATAAAAATTAGGTTAGGTTAGGTTAATCAAGAATTTACACAATCAATCTTACTTAAAATTTAGTAATGGCGTCTTAAACTTTGCACTTTACTAGTCCTTTATAGGAATTGACGAAGCCAATTCATTAATTAAATATAATATTAATGTTTTCCACTGTAGCGGATATTGAATTTAATTACGTCAATTATTTATAATAGGTCTGAAACAAGAACTCCAATATTAATGACGTTAAAATAAATAAAATATCACAATGTTTGTGTAAACATTGAATTGGAAAGGCTCGACGACGATTCAATTTAGATTTGTTATCGAATTATTTGAAGAAGTTTGTCGTTCCAAACTCCTTCATTTTCAATCTGTTTTGAGGAAAGGATGTAGTATCATTGTAGAAATTAAATGTTTCGTTGTACATGAAATATCACGTTTCAAAGCATAGTGCTCTATTTCGCCCTAAACTGTCGAAGTAGTTTGCCTGCAATGTAATATTCCCCTGATAGTTCTGATTGACTAACTGACCAACTACTATGTTCGGAGTCTGAAACTCGTGCAGTGACTTAACTTTAATAGTTAAATGACATGATGGAAAACCCGGGAATCACTAGGATGCCCCGCAATGCGTTTCACCAACGAGGAGTATGCGGAGCATGGTTGCAGATAATGCTGATGCTGGACTTTGCTTGACATATCGCGCGACTGAGAAACTATGAATTCTTGTGTCAGTGGCAGTTTCGGAGCAACTACTTGCCACCGGGTTACAAGTAACCATGACCAACTTGGAGGGTGCTTAACAGGCTTAGATCGCAAGTTGGCCGTGGGGACTGCACCGGGGCCACATAACCTAATGTGTCTGCGATACAGCATCGCAAACCATTGCGCACCTGATTGCGTGCCCCGCATGCCCACACTCTTGCTCAGAATACGAATACTGCTGTCTCCATCGCTGCTCATTGGGCATACCTTGTTTGAGGATCCTCGACACGAAAGAAGGAGATTGATACGGAGCGCCACTATTAGAGGCTTTGTTAATTTGTCATTACCTAATTAGTTTCATTACTACAACGTAGTTCACTCACCAGCTTCTGCCA
Organism: Cenopis cana; assembly: GCA_951800055.1. NCBI lineage: Eukaryota > Metazoa > Arthropoda > Insecta > Lepidoptera > Tortricidae > Cenopis > Cenopis cana. The sequence continues at coordinate 13,628,130 of OX637476.1, read as the reverse complement.
CGTGAGTGATCGGCACCCCACCATCGTCGCGGAACCAGCGCGTCACAGTCACGTGTGCACGCACTGGCGCGGATGCTGCACACGTCAATACAGCTGCACCGCCGGCGACGCCGTGCGTCGTTTGCACGCGCACCTCCCATGGGACATCCATCACTGCAAGAAATGGAAACATTGAAGATGTTTTATTCCGATTCCAACCAGTCTATGTCTGATATGAGAAAACTGATATGAGAAAGCATTCGACACAGTATGTCACAAACTCCTTCTGGACAAAGTAGATAAATACGGGATACGTGGACCAGCCTACTCCTGGATTGAGAGCTACCTGCATAACAGAGAACAAACTACACAAATCGATAGGATCATAAATAACAGACTTTCCAGGTACAAATCGAGCTATAAAGTAAATAAATACGGAGTACCGCAAGGCAGCATCCTAGGGCCCCTTTTATTTCTACTATACATAAACGACTTGCCCAGCTCAACGAAACACGAATGCATCCTATTCGCTGACGATACGACAATAATAGTTAAAGGTAGAGATATAGATAACTTTCAGGATGATATTAACAAAGCATTGAGAGATGTTATTAACTGGCTTGAATTTAATAATCTTCGAATAAATCTAGATAAAACAAAATTTATGCTATTCAAATCGTATAAGTCTAAGATTATCCAAGTTAAGATTAGTCATGAAACCAATAATATTAAAGAAGTGAATAGCATTGTCTTTCTCGGTGTAACCTTTGATACCTTTTGTAATTGGAAGGAACATGTAGACACTGTTTGTAGTAAAATAAATAAATTTATTTTTGCATTGTGGCGTATTAAGCAAACGGTATCATTCAATACCGCCCTAGTAACATACCATGGTTATATTATGTCTATACTTAGGTACGGTATAATCATGTGGGGAAATTCTGTTGATGCTGACCGTGCATTTATCGTTCAAAAGAAATGCATTAGAATCCTTTGTGGAATTAATAGAAGAGAATCGTGTAAGCCCTTCTTCATAAAACTAAAGCTACTAACTCTGCCATGCCTTTACCTTTATGAAATAGCAATGTTTGTAAAACTTTTAATGCCGAACTTTTTTCTTCTGTGGATAAAGAAACCACTAGGCCGCAGAGACGATACCGCCTAGCTTTGCCTTCTGCAAAGTTGGTAATCAGAAGGAAAAGTGCGTATAACATGTGCATAAAAATCTTTAACAAACTACCAGCAACACTCAAGTCATTACCGAACAGTGAATTTAAATCGAATCTGAACAAACTGCTGATAGAAAAATGTTTTTATAGCATAGATGAATTTTTGATGTATACATTTTGAATTTTATTAAGATGATATTCTATGAATTGATTTCCTGAATTGATTGATTGACATTGTTATATAGGTACAAAAAAGGAATTATTGGAATATATATGTGGACATTTTATTTTAATTTGAATATTGTATAATTTAATTGTAATGTACTCTTTTAGTTTTAATTTTGACTTTATTATTCAGACAATGACATTTTAAATTACGACTAATCGAACGCATTACATTCAGTTTTCTATTTAAATATCTAGTCTCACTATTTCGATCGTAATTTGATATGTTGTAGTTATTTATTTCATTAATTTATTTTGACATTTTAGTTCCTGTATAATTAACTTAGGTAATTAAATTTTCACATGCCTATCTTGGCTCAACATATTAGGGAAACTTATGAAATGACCTCAACACCCTGTCACCTAATTGTAACCATATGTTTTATGTGAATAAACGCATTCATTCATTCATTCATTCATTCATTCATTCATTCAACTGTCCGCTGTCAGTGCCAATTAAAGTAGTGAGAGTACTGGGGCTATACGAGGGAATTATGGCTTCGCTTCTGCGCTTGATACTACTACTGCGCAAACATAATATTGACACGGGATACTGTCAAAAAAATTAGGGTATCTCTGCGACATCAGTAAGCTCAAAGAAAAAATACATACAGTCAGCAGCAGAAGTTGCTTCGCGTTCGAAACCTCGCCCGCGTAGCTACCTTTGCTACTATGTACGTTTTTCGCCAGCCGCTATTTTATGACGTCACGTCGTGATCAAAGTGTACAAAGGTCTAAGATGCGACACTTTTCTGAACTCGGATTCAGAAATAGGCGTAGTGTGATTTAAAACAACAAGTGGATATATTGACCTCAAACATACCTACCGAAATCGTCTGTATTGAAATAAAGACACAAGTCCTCAAGACTGACAGAATATAGAATACATATTATGAAATTGTCCCATCTACAAACATATTTTTAACAATATTTGTTATTTTACTGGTGAAAAATGATTCTGTGCACTTATTATATTTTTGGAGTGGCGGGTGCAATAGTGAAGTGCAAAATAAGGCATTTTAGTTAAAGTCATCACCATCAGTGCCCTCCATAGACAAAACAAAGATTATGCGACGGGGTATAGTGCGCGCCATCCACGACGACGCGCCCCTCCACAGCGAATCTCATACTAATCTTTGCGCAGTTGTACGGCTTGGGCAGTGGAGGGGCGCGCCTTCGTGGATGGCGCGCACTATACATGTTGAGATGCGCAAACTTGTGCTAGAGGATGTCAGCTCTATACATAACTATAACCTAATGTTAGTAGTTGTGGCGGAGGTTATGGGTATCTCATGAATATTCATATTCAAACATTACAATACACTTCCGAAAACTACAGCATCTGGGTATTCCCAATCGATCCTCATTGCATCAGCGACGCAACATCGTTAGCGTGTCACTGTCGCGCGGTACATGTCACGTGACGAGTGACCTAATTAATTACAGAGAACTGGGTTAGAGTGTACAGCCCAGTTTATATGGATAAAGACTACTAATAGGAGATAATCCTTTTATGAAAACCGATAGGTGGGATCAAGTTTGCAATTTATACGAGCTGGGCAATCGAGAGATACTAGGAACAAAAATTGCTCGGTAGAACAAAATAACTAGGTGACTGTACACGATCTTTTTAGGGTTCCGTACCCAAAGGGTAAAACGTTGGAAGGGACGCCTCACCCGGGGTGGAGATCCGAAAGCGAGTCGCACCGAACGGACGTTGCTTCTATCTTTAATACTTATTTTTGCTAATTTGTTATAGTGTACTCTGTAGATTATAAATATAATTATATCATCATCATCATCATCATCAGCCTATATACGTCCCACTGCTGGGCACAGGCCTCCTCTCATAGATGAGAGGGATTGGGCAGTAGTCCCCACGCTGGCCCAGAGCGGGTTGGGGACTTCACATACAACTTTGATTTTCTTCGCGGATGTATGCAGGTTTCCTCACGATGTTTTCCTTCACCGAAAAGCTAACGGTAAATATCAAATGATATTCCGTACATAAGTTCCGAAAAACTCATTGGTACGAGCTGGGATTCGAACCCACGACCGCCGCTTGACAGCCGCATGCTTGAACCACTGGGCTACCGTAGCTTATATATATCATTAAAAGTATATATTACATATTTGTGATCATTTTTTTTTTTATTGGGCTAAAAAACGCCAGAACTTCTACATTATGATACGATTACAAACAGTAAACGTTAAATATGGCGCTGGCAGTTTCCATCCCATAAAGACTTGTAAAAACTTCCATATAACTAGATTTTAACGAGCACCGTCTAGGATTTACATGCGGTTTGGTGCAACCCACAAAACTGTCAGTATGAAGTTTTCATATTTGAGAGCAAATTGTATTAAAATAGGTATTGCATTGCATTGAGTTTGACGTCTTTGAAGTATATTAAACTAGACGTAACTTTTATTGCAACATGTATTTTAGTTAAGGGTCCTTATGAGGTAAAAAATGCTCATCTATTTAGCCCATTTTCAGTTTAACTGATAAGTTTCTTGACATTCTATCAATGTTACTATCTAGAACAGGACTATTGTGACCTGGCATAACTTTTAACTGTATTTCTTGCATTTTTCATTAAGGTATTTTGTTTCAAACATCACTCCAAATCTACCATTTTCGAGCTAAAAACTGCTTTATCGCACTTAAATTCTAATACACACAACTAAATCAGAAAAGGGCAATGTACTATCTAAAACTTTAATATAATAATCGTATCTTATAATCATTTTATTGGTATTAACAATAATTTTGTCAAAAAATGAAATCATAAAATTTTTAAACTTGTAAGGCCTCTTAACAGTCAGTGTCACCATCACTTGTTTGGCTAGGTTAATTAAAAATACTCTTATAAAACATGCCCATGTAAATATTGATTTGCATGAACAATATAATTATTATATATTAAAACGAACACAAATATGTGGTAGGTATTTTGTTTCCGGAAACGCATAAAGCAATTTGACGATTATCGGAATATAAAAAATACAATGCAGTGTATATTATAAAATATTACAGCTATCGAGAAGTCTACTATTGTTTTTAAATATAATTACTTGTTGTAGTAGATCACTACGAACTACTAGGAAAATAATAGATCTAAGGTTATTTCGTTAAACATTATTAAAATAAATTGCATTGTATACTTATACGCTGCTCTAACGCAGTAGAATGAGCATATTGCCAAATGAATAACGAATGTTCTCGAAGATCTCACGGTTCTAAAATAAAAATGTCATACGATAAATAACGAATACTAAATCGAAATACGAAATGTAACAAAGTCTGAGCCCCTGGTAGGTTAATGATGGCTGCATTCCCTGGAGATAGGCGGAGCTCAAAACTTATTATGTGCAGATCCACAATATTCTACCATTGAGTGCAATTTTTCTTCCTCGAGACCCTCATAGCCCTTAGGGATCTGCCTTAGTCTATAAATTCCTACAATTTTAAACATTCGGAAACTTGCAAATGTTGCCAGCGGCGCACATCGACCGGCGAATAAAAAGTCAAACTTTAATAAGGTGATAAAGGTGACAGTGTGGCCATAATGAAATCTACCGCGCCATGAATAATAAGCGGTCGGACTCTGATTTCCCCTGATGCCGATGGCCGAAACGGATGGCGAAAATGCCGTAGAAGACAAGAGGTAGCGGAAAGCTCATCACCGCCAAATAAATTAAAACACCCCACCACCACCACTCTACACACTGGATACTAAATTATTCAAAATCAATTTACCGAAGATGCCAAAACTATAATTTAGAAAAAAGCGGTGGTGGCACGCGCTGTGGGGCTGGCACCGGCTCCAAAAAGAACTGATTGTACATTGTGAATTTGTATATAAGTATATAAATAATTACATTGCTCGTCCTGGAATGTTCTTTGATATGAAGTAACTAAAATTATAATTTAATGTATTGTCTGTATTTTTGAAGTGAAAACTTCTTTAGCGGCGCTGAGTACTTTTGTACTGGGGAAAAATGTATAAACTCGCGATAAATTCCAAGACCAGGTTAGTTGACCCCTCCTAGTATCGTGATTGCTATGTAACGAGGGGTCCCGAGCTGGTCTTCTTAAAAAGCCAAGGTTCTAACTGTTTTAAGACAATCCTAAGATTTTCCATAAAGATCATATTTCAAATAAATTCTCATGGAAAGTAGCTCTTATTGTCCCTAAAAAAGCGTTTCCAAAGTCCAATATCGGATAGCCAGACTGACCGATTTCCGTAAAGATCATATTTCAAATAAATTCTCATGGAAAGTAGTTCTTATTGTCCCTAAATACGGTGACAGTTCCCTTCAAAATACCTAGTGGCCAAGAGTGATGGGTGATGGATAAAATACCAAGGGCCTGACACGCTTTGTAAGAGAAAGATAGCCTTATTGCGATTCCTATGAGAGGAAGTAGAAAATAGTGCGATGTTTTGTCCTTATCACCGACCGAAAAATTATTCACGGTCGGGTAAAGGCAATCTTTCATGAAGTGTCAAGAAGATTGCAAAACAAGGCAATATTTGGTAGTGCATTTTATAAATGGAGAATTAATGATAAGTTTGGTTTAAATGAATAATAATTTACCAATTATCAGATCCGTAGTGTTTGGGTGTTCAGTGCAAACATGGTGGGGTGTTCAGTGTTGGGCTGTAAAAGCAAACTCGACCGAAAAAAGGCGGATGTTACATTCCATGCGTAATTTGCGTAAGTACATTTTCTTTGCATTTTGGACCCGTGTTTATTTCTAAAATCTCACCGGAATCAAGTTACTGAGCTAAATCATTAGTTATATCATGAGACACTTGATGAAATAGGAAAAATATGTAAATTAATTCAAAAATAACCTCCAAACATTTCACATATAAACCGGTCAAATCGCGTAGTATAAATCTACCATAGAAGCCAGCTTAGAATTGATGTCCCATCATTCAGTCGGTTTATAATTCGATTTCGGGATACCAACAAATAATAAAAAACCGGCCAAGTGCGTGTCGGGCCACGCGCAAGGTAGGGTTCCGTAGTCGTCCACCCGTTACATTATGTGGACTAAAAAGTACGCAAACTTATATTTACTATGTTTTTGACAGAATTAACAACATTATCTAAGGTATCAATGGAAATTGTTCGAAAGTTTGCTTTTGCAAAGTACATTTTTGAAGTTAGGCTATTACTCGTCAACTAGTAATGTCTACTTAGCTGTGATAGTTTTCCTTTTAAATTCATCATATATACTACTACCATGATTTTTTTCACATGCCTAGTAGTCACCGTTTAACTGGCAGGGGGGGGGGACACTTGACCATAACAAAAATTATCACTTCAAAGCTTAATACCACGCTAACCAATTCTTTAATCAAAAAATGCTTTTAGAAACCTTATAAAATTTTAAAAGAGCTATCCAACGATACCCCACACGATGGGGTTTGGCAGAAAAAACATTGCACTACCACTTTACATGTAGGGAAGGTACAGGTACCCTAAAAAAATTTTTTTTTAAAGATTTTTTTTCTGCCGTTTTGTCGGCGTCATTAATATGTATACTCATGCCAAATTACAGCTTTCTACTACTAACGGTTACTGAGAAAAACGGGGGTCGGACGGACGGACGGACGGACGGACGGACATAGCGAAACTATAAGGGTTCCTTGTTTACTACGGAACCCTAAAAATCCCCTGAAGATTACCCCACGTTTCGGGAAATTCAAGTAATTTGATTTTTTCAGTTTTTAGGGTTCCGTAGTAAACAAGGAACCCTTATAGTTTCGCCATGTACGTCCGTCCGTCCGTCCGTCCGTCCGTCCGACCCCCGTTTTTCTCGGTAACCGTTAGTAGTAGAAAGCTGTAATTTGGCATGAGTATACATATTAATGACGCCGACAAAACGGCAGAAAAAAAATCTTTAAAAAAAAATTTTTTTAGGGTACCTGTACCTTCCCTACATGTAAAGTGGTAGTGCAATGTTTTTTCTGCCAAACCCCATCGTGTGGGGTATCGTTGGATAGCTCTTTTAAAATTTTATAAGGTTTCTAAAAGCATTTTTTGATTAAAGAATTGGTTAGCGTGGTATTAAGCTTTGAAGTGATAATTTTTGTTATGGTCAAGTGTCCCCCCCCCTGCCAGTTAAACGGTGACTACTAGGCATGTGAAAAAAATCATGGTAGTAGTATATATGATGAATTTAAAAGGAAAACTATCACAGCTAAGTAGACATTACTAGTTGACGAGTAATAGCCTAACTTCAAAAATGTACTTTGCAAAAGCAAACTTTCGAACAATTTCCATTGATACCTTAGATAATGTTGTTAATTCTGTCAAAAACATAGTAAATATAAGTTTGCGTACTTTTTAGTCCACATAATGTAACGGGTGGACGACTACGGAACCCTACCCCTACCCTAATATTTTTTTTTAGGGTACCTCCCCATACATGTTAAGTGGTGGTGCAATTTTTTTTGTGCCAAACCCCATCGTGTGGGATATCGTTGGATAGCTCTTTTAAAAATATTATAAGGTTTCTAAAAGCATTTTTTGATTAAAGAATTGGTTAGCGTGGTATTAAGCTTTGAAGTGATAATTTTTGTTATGGTCAAGTGTCCCCCCCCGCTAGCTAAACAGTGGCTACTAGGCATGTGAAAAAAATCATGGTAGTAGTATATACGATTAATTTAAAAGGAAAACTATCACAGCTATGTAGACATTCCTAGTTAACGATTAATAGTGGAACTTCAGAAATGTACTTTGCAAAAGCAAACTTTCGTACACTTTCCATTGATACCTTAGATAATGTTGTTAATTCTGTCAAAAACATAGTCAATATAAGTTTGCGAACTTTTTAGTCCACAAGATATTCTGTTAGAATAGACAAAGAAAGTAAACGAGTCACATTAAATGAATAGATATTAATAATATAATATTTCCTAAAAAATAAAATTAATTTTCAAAATACACCAAATTTGGGTTCTTCCTTAGAGCAAACAGCTAAATTAAATTTTCTTAAATAAACGCCTAATTCTAACCAGTCATATATATTTTTTTAAATTGAAAATGAGGCCGACGGTTATGCGAGCTCACCCAGAAGATTCACTCGTACCTTAAAAAGGTCCAGGTTATTTGAACTCGGAAGTACCTACATACGCCATTCGAATACCAAACCAGTAAACATTATAAACAAAAGATGATTTTGACCAGGCCCCTATACCACAAAACTTTACAAGTCTACAATTTGACAAAATTGTACAATTTTCCATAGAAAAAGTTCACAAATTTGTCGAATTGTACGCTTGTAAAGTATTGTGGTACAGGCCCCAGGTAATGAAAGTAGCCAGTCGTACGTCGTCTGGATATCTGATGGAAGAAGGGGGAAGGCGGTATTGTTACGGTGATTTGAAAATGGAACCATAGTCGATGTCATAGAGTTATCTATGGCCGCTGGCAGTCGCACCGTAACGTTCACACGGGAAACCGGCGCTCTGTTTTGATATGTGTTTTTACATCTAGATATGTTTTAATATGTTTGTAGACAATATATTGTGTACAACTATCACGCAACGTGTTTAAATTCATCAGGTTATGCGCCTCGCACGTGGTAAAATGTGAAGTTGTGTGAATAAATTCGGTGAAAAATCAAAATTTACAAAACAGTGTCGCATCGCGCGCGGCCGATGTTCCGAAACAAAATTTTGACAGTTGTCACTATTGTGCAAAAATTGTGGAAAAATGTCTACAAATAATAATATGGCCCTGATCGAAAGACTGCAGGGAAGAGAAAACTTCGCGACATGGAAGTTTTCCGTAAAAACATATTTAGAACACGAAGAATTATGAGAGTGCTTCGTACGCCGGCTGACACCGAACCGAAGGCAAAGTCAAAATAGTGTGTACCAATGAACGCATTTGAGGACTCCGGCCTTACTCGTCGTGTCTGGTTGTTACGGTATTTAACAACAACACATGAGATTTTGTCAGTGCCTGCAAGGAACCTAGACAAAATTTTGACAAAGCGCACAAGCTCCGTTACACTGGTATCTGCGTCGATGACGAATATCTAAGCTGGTGTCGCTCTATCAGCCGATTTGTCGAAGACAATCTGATACAGGTCAAGATTTCCGAAGTCTACCGTGTTTCATGTGAACAAACTCTGTAATGTGAAGAAAAATGGAGATAGCATAATTGTTTACTGGTGCTGTGAAGATGTAATTGGAAAATTCAAGCTTCATTCAAGATAAAAACATATTATGGCTATCTAGAGCTTCTTCTCTCCGACAGACGGATTTCAATAACAAATGTGACATAAAGTGTTGACAACAATGGTGAAAAGAATATTTAACAAGAAAAGAAGGAAGTAGCAACCATAGCTGGTGTGGAGAATGGAAAAGCCACCGGTAGAAGCTTAATATTGCTCCCGTCCTAGTATATTTAAATGGAACTGTCACTGGTGACAGTTGATTCAGTGATCACTTAACTGTACACCTATCGCCCAAAAACTGAAGTTGGAAAAGAATAGTGAACATATTCAAGAAATGCTTAAATTTGACATGTGAAATGTCAACCGGATGAGCATTCGTAATGTCCCTCGTGCTTTAGAGAATTGTAGTGAAACTGGAAATGCAGTTACTATGTGGTACGTGTTCCTGAAGATCAAGGATGCCGCGCCGTGATTTGAAGTTCGCAATGGTATCCATCAATCGTCATTGTCAGCCTGATTAGGACGAGACGTCATTTACCATGAAGCAATATGTTACTGATGTACTTATTAAGCTGTATTTAAAGCTAGGAATGGAGTCCTAGTTGTTTTTAACAAAGTTATATAACATTTTGTAGTACAGTTATACTGAACTTTGTTATATTTTATAAGTACAGTTATATTGATTTTTAATAGGTATAGCTTTGAAACATTTTTATGTGTTATTGTTTGTGGAAGTGCTGTTATGCTGTTTATTATGTGGATAGGAGCTTATGCTGTTTAATGTGAACGTTATTTCTGTTTTCTCACTAAGGTTCAATTTTCGAGGGAGTGTTACGGTGATTTGAAAATGGAACCATAGTCGATGTCATAGAGTTATCTATGGCCGCTGGCAGTCGCACCGTAACGTTCACACGGGAAACCGGCGCTCTGTTTTGATATGTGTTTTTACATCTAGATATGTTTTAATATGTTTGTAGACAATATATTGTGTACAACTATCACGCAACGTGTTTAAATTCATCAGGTATGAGCTCATGGAGTTCCTGAGCACACTCAACGAATCTAAAGAAATAAAAATGGGAAATAGGTAGTATTGCTTACAATTTTTGAAGTGAAAACTTCTTTAGCGGCGCTGAGCACTTTTGTACTGGGGAAAATTTGTTGTACTCGCGACAGATTCTAAGACCAGGGGCCTGTACCACAAAACTTTACAAGCGTACAATTCGACAAATTTGTCAACTTTTTCGATGGAAAATTGTACAATTTTGTCGAATTGTAGACTTGTAAAGTTTTGTGGTACAGGGGCCAGCTAGTTGACCGCTCCTAGTAATCGTGATTGCGATGTTAGGAGGTGTCAACTCAGCTAAACTCAGCTGGCCCCTATACCACAAAACTTTACAAGTCTACAATTTGACAAAATTGTACAATTTTCCATGGAAAAAGTTCACAAATTTGTCGAATTGTACGCTTGTAAAGTATTGTGGTACAGGCCCCTGGTCTTAGATGCATAAGACACAATGATACTCGGCACGTATTATGTATATATGTAAATGGATTATGCGAATATGAATATGAACATGAGTATGAGTACGGATACGGATACCGATACGGATACCGATACCTATACCGATATGAATATCTTTGTTATTTGAGTCATTGTCAGTCGGAAAAACAATAGTTGTCCATTCGGTGGACAATAGTTAACGGCTTGTGTGCATGTAATTTACGTTTTTATTACATGGATTTATAGACACAGAATTACAGATTATGCGGGTTATCAGATCAATCGAAAATTAAGCTTTGTAGCCCTTAACTTTTGGCATGTCCTGTCCACCGAAAAGACGCGCACCTAAATCTGACAATGACCCATTTACTATCTTTATTGAGTTTTCACTTCTGCCGGCACTCCCGGAGTGCAACCCGTTGTTTTTTTTTCATTTTTTCTTCTGTACAAATAAGTATTTACATACATAATTCATACTAAAATATGTTTTTTCTAATTTTTAGTTAAAATTTGTACATTTAGGTGTAGTCTTGAAGTTGTTTTTTTTTTCTTATTTATTTTTATTTTTAGTGGAAAGTGTAGTTTATATTCTCATGACAATTTCAATTACCCCAAACACGCCTAATTTATATTGTTTTATTAAGGCTTAATTTATCAGATTCAGGTTTATGGTAACATTACATTATAGTACATTACTTAACAAGGGAGGTAAAACAAAGAATGTCTCAGACCGCAGGTATTTGACGCCCGAGCCGAAGGCAAGGGCGATAAATATGCGATCTGAGGCTTTTTTTTTTACCGCCCGTGTTAAGTACAAAATTTTATGTCACCCCCTGGCCAGGAAGTGGGATTTCCCGCGCGCGGAGCGTGCGGTAATCGCCACTTTATGGCCAGGTGTGGCATAAAGACCATTTATAAAATAGTTTGAACATCTCGCTTGGCACTTAACATTGTACCACAACGAAAGTGCATTTTTTATCGCCACAGCAGTTAAAATTAATGTTGTTCTTAGAGCCCCAGCAATGTCTAGACGGCCGCTTAATTATTTCATATACAGGGATATACAGGTGTTCCCGAATGCAGTCTTTATTAGTTTTAAAATTTGAAGTCAAGTGAATGTATTATTAATACTTAAAGTATTTCCCCTCCATATGGCATAGCCGTGGAACCCTTGACCAACAGTCAAGAGGGAAGATATGAGAATTGAATAGTGCCTTTGTACAACTCAGTAATTAATGTTTTATTTAGATTTCGTGCGTGTGCCAGTCTGTGCAACCTACTCAGCCTTGCTATCTGCTCATCCGTCTGTTTGTCAGCGGGCTCGTCATTGTCGTCTCATGAAACGTAATTAAATTAAACGAAATTTGTAGAAAATGACGGTATACTGTTCCCAATCTGAGAGTAAAACAATAAAAAGGGAGCCTCCATACAAGGAGCGTGATATTTTTGCACTCACTTTTAGATTTCATGTGGGTTTAATTTTAACGCTAGTCGCCTATGAACGACAACTCTACAAAACAGACACATGAAAATCAATTTATAATAAACTAGCTTTTGCCCGCGACTTCGTCTGCGAAGAACTCGCGTCATCGCGTTAGAATGTTATTTCATTCTTCTATTTCATGCGCTTACCTAGTTATCTCTCTTCCATTCTAACTTAAACCCCGTTAAAGGGATGATTTCCGGGATAAAAGTATTCTATGTCCTTCCCTAGGACTCAAACTATATCCATACCAAATTTCATCTAAATCGGTTGAGCATCTTAAGGGGAAACAGGCAGACAGAGTTACTTTCGCATTTATAACACACTGTACATAACTGTTTTTTTTTTCCTCATTTTATTCTTTGTTTTTGTGTTGCTTTATATAGATACTTAGATTTCTTGATCTTAAGTAGGTTAAGTATTATCATTGTAATAAGCATATTTTTGTGAGAAAATGGCTGACTGTCGAGTTTCTTTCGGCGTTTCTTCTCGGCAGTGGCCTCTGTGAAACGCTAGTAGGGTTTGACTTCTAAAAGTGTCAATGCGGCCTACTTACAGAATAAAGTTCATTTTATTCATTTTATTTTTAACCCGCCCCGGTTTCGCACGGGTAGATAGTCCAGTTTTAAATTTATTTATCTAAGCTTTTGCCCGCGACTTCATTCGCGTGAATATCCATTGTCCATATTAACTTCTACACCGTATTTCGCCGGGTTGTCTCGCCAAACATTGTGCACGCCGGCTCAATGCGCCCACATGAAACATGACAGAGGACTAAATATATTTTATTATAGACGTAGATGAAAACGCTCGCGAGCGAAGCGATCGCGAAATTTTTCGGATATTCTAATACGGGTGTGGAAAATACTTCATACACGCATCAAGTAGTGAAGATGAAAACGCGAGCGCAGCGAGCGCGAATTCTTTCAAACATTACGATGCAGGTGCGGAAAATACTTCATACGCATCAAGGAATGTAGATGAAAACGCGAGCACAGCGAGCGCGAAATATTGAACAAAAGAAATTTGTTGACCTATCAAGTGGCTTTGTAAAGAGGTAGTTGAATAGATATTTTTTTGTTCATAAATTATTGGAATACCTTTTTAAGTTCAAAGTGCTTTATTGTAAAACATAGGTATAACTGAATACCTACTTTGGTCTGTTCTTTCACTTTCGAAGATGGGGTAGAGGCCTAGGTTGATAGCGCACCCACCCTGGTTGCTTCTGAGAGGTATGTGATTTTCTGAGAGTTGTTTTTAAGGTTCCGAACCCGAAGGGTCCAAACGGAACCGTATTGGTGACGCCCAGATGTCCGTCCGTCGTCTGTCACACAGGTTTTACAGCCAAACTGTTGGAGCTACAGGTTTCAAATTTACACAGTATAAGCATCTTGTTGGCCCGAAGCCATACAAATAGTCACAAATTATTTTTAAATGTTTTTAAGGGGGGCTCCCATACAGCTAAAGGGGGGCGCGACAATTTTTTTTTTATCCTACCCTATCGAGTGGGGTATCGTTGTTTAGAGCTCATTGAGTAGATACTTACTATATTTTTTATTGAAAAAAATATTGGAAAACAAAGGAATGAGAAGCCACCAAAGTCAGCTTTTTTTACGAAATTTTGTTCCGATGAATTTTTTAACTTCCAATATACCTATAAACTTCAAATTTGGTAATAATGATTGTTATTACGTATGTTTTACCAACAAATACTAATATATTGATAAATAGCTTTTGCCCGCGACTTCGTCTGCGTAGAACTCGGTCATCGTATTAGAATGTTTTTGCTATTCTTTTATTTTAGGCGCTAAGCTAGTTATCTCTCTTCCACCCCCTTGCGGTGTCCCATGTCCTTCCCTATGTTTCGAACATTATGACGCAGGTGCGGAATATACTACAACCGCATGAAGTAATGTAGATGAAAACGCTAGCGCAGTGGGCGCGAAATATTTCAAACATTATGATGCAGGCGCGGAAAAAACTTCACACGTATCAAGCAATGTAGTTAAAAAGGCGAGCGAAGCGAGCGCGAAATATTTGGAACATTATGATACAGGTGAGGAAAATACTTCATACAAATTAAGTCATGTACATGAAAACGCGAGCGTAGCGAGCCCGAAAATTTTCGGACATAATGATGCAGGTGCGGAAAAGACTTTATATGCATCAAGTAATGTAGTTAAAAAGGCGAGCGAAGCGTGCGTGAAATGTTTGGAACATTATGATACAGGTGCGGAAAATATTCATACGCATTAAATCATGCAAATGAAAACGCGAGCGCAGCGAGCGTGAAATGTTTCGAACATTATACATGCAGGCGCGGAAAAGACTTCATACGCATCAAGTAATGTAGTAAAAAAGGCGAGCGAAGCGAGCGTGAATTATTTGGAACATTATGATACAGGTATGGAAAATACTTCATACGCATTAAGTCATGTAGATGAAAACGCGAGCGTAGCGAGCGCGAAAATTTTCAGACATAATAATGATACAGGTGCGGAAAATATTATAATAAAACGCGAGCGTAGCGAGCGCGAAATCTATCGAACATTACGATGTAGGTGCAGAAAATACTTTACACGTATCAAGTTATGTAACTGAAAACGCGAGCGAAGCGAGCGCGAATATTTTTGGACATAATGATGCAGGTGCAGAAAAGACTTCATACACATTAAGTAATGTATGAAAACGCGAGCGCAGCGAGCGTGAAATATTTCGAACATTATGATGCAGGCGCGGAAAAGACTTCATACGCATCAAGTAATGTAGTGAAAAAGGCGAGCGAAGCGAGCGCAAATTATTTGAAACATTATGATACAGGTGAGGATAATACTTCATACGCTTTAAGTCATGTAGATGAAAACGCGAGCGTAGCGAGCGCGAAATGATTCGAACATTATGATGCAGGTGCGGAAAAGACTTCACACGCATCAAGTTATATAGATGAAAACGCGAGCATAGCGAGCGCGAAATGTTTCAAACATTATGATGCAGGTGCGGAATATACTTCACACGCATCAAGTAATGTAGATGGAAACGCGAGTGCAGCGAGCGTGAAATGTTTCGAACATATCATACACGTGCGGAAAATACTTCATACGCATAAAGTCATTTAAATGTGAACGCGAGCGTAGCGAGCGCGAAATCTTTCAAACATTATGATACAGGTGTGGAAAATACTTCATACGCATCAAGTATTGTAGAGAGCGTAGCGCGCGCGAAAATTTTCGATCATTACGATGTAGGTAGGTGCGGAAAATACTTTACACGTATCAAGTTATGTTAATAAAAACGCAAAATTTTCGGACATAATGATGCAGGCGCGGAAAAGACTTCATACGCATTAAGTATAAGTAATGTAGATGAAAACGCGAGCGCAGCGAGCGTGAAATGTTTCGAAAATTATGATGCAGGAGCGGAAAAGACTTCATACGCATTAAGTAATGTTGTTAAAAAGGCGAGCGAAGCGAGCGCAAATTATTTGGAACATTATGATACAGGTGAGGAAAAAAAAAGAAAAAAAAGGTACGGAATATTTTTCACACGCATTAAGTAATGTAGGTAGGGAGCGTAGCGAGCGCGAAAATTTTCGAACATTATGATGCATGTGCGGAAAATACTCCATATTCATCGAGTAATGTAGATGAAAACGCGAGCGCAAATTTTTTCGAACATTGTAATGCATGTGTAGAAAAGACTTTATACGCATCAAGTCATGTAGATGAAAACTCGAGCGAAGCGAGCGTGAAACTTTTAGAACATTGTGATGCTGGGTGCGGAAAAGACTTCTTATGCTTTAAGGAATGTAGATGTAAACGCGAGCGCAGCGAGCGCAAAATTAAAAAAAAAATAGTTGTCGGTGGTTGAATACCTATTTTTTTGTTTAAAAATTATTGGAGAACCTTACTACATTTGTTTGTTCTTTCACATTCAAAGGTGGAGTAGAGGCCCAGGTTGATAGCGCACCCACCCTGGCTGTTCCTGGGAGATGTGTGATTTTCTGAGATTGAGTTTTGGTTTTCTATAGGCCTATGAATTTCGAATTTGGTCATACTTAATGTTTATTGTTACATACCTATATTTTGCTAACAAATACCTATATACCCTAAATGTGGAAAGTCTGACCCGGCCGGTCTTCGGTATGATGTATGGATCAGTTAGTTGATCCAAATTTGCAACTTTGACAAACTTTACTTCGATGCGAACTGCGATTTCGTTAATTTTCTGGCTTTAAGAACGGTCAGTGGACCCCCCCCCCCCCCTTCCCCACTCCTGATATCCCCGTACCCCGAAGAACCTCAAACATATCCCATAACGATTATTAAGAAACTAAATGTCCGCCATCTTGCATTTGAAAATGGATATCATTGTTGTAATCAGCACCCCAAAAAAAGATTTTATACAAAAATATTAATATTTAAATTTATACATTTTGAACCTTATTATTTGAACAGTAAAATGGCTTTTTTTAAACAAATAAAGTTGATGCAACTCGGCCAAAATATTTCAATCATGTGCATACATATACATGTCGCAAGTCTTACCATGCAACCGAGAGCCCGATGCTCTGCGTAGGTAGGTAGAGGTACCCTCCATCGAAAACAAAAAAAAAACACCGAGCTTGCATAGTAAGACTGGTATGTACCTAGGTTTGTGAATATTGATAGCGACCGACTGTCCAACATAATTAGATCTCTCATATCAAACAGTTAATATGGTTTGAGGGACTTTTGTTTTTTGTCTTTGGCCTCTCAAGTATATTTCATCCCCCGTTTTTTCAAATTCTGTCTGTTTATTGCACAATGTTTGAATGGGGTTCGTTTTACTTTGCTTCCAAGTAGATGCTTACCAATTTTCAAGCCTTTAAATCACGAATTGAAGGATTTCCCATACAAAGTTCAACCCCTGTTTTCACCCCTTTTAATCCCCAATCTGTATGATTTTTATAGCCTATAACCTCGCCGAAGATCCAATAAACATATTATTGAAGGCTGTATTAAAATCCATTCGCTAGTTTTCACGTGATAGTTAGACAAATAAACAGACAGACAAACAGACAAACAGACAAACAGACATGAATTCTACAAACCGTTGAAATGTGTTCTGTTATCGATTCTAAGACCCCTCAATCGATTTTTTTTCTTATATCTTCAATGTACAGATTTTTGACCCTCTTCTGCTTTATTATATGTATAGATTAAATTAAAAACTAAATACTGGGAGGAACAGTAACTAAGCTGCCAAGTTAAAGTACCTCTAGGACTGGCTGGGCTGGTCATGTCTGCCGCATGCCCTGTGAGCTATTGACCCAAGCCCACTACGGAGTGGAAGCCTCAGAACTCGAGAAGTCCTTTTTAAATAACTGGCCAGATGAAGCCAAGAACCAAAATACACGGAAAAAGAGGGGGGTGGCCTTTACCCAGCAGCGGGACACATTAGGCTCTAAGTAAAATAAAATAAAACATTAACTAGTTTCTTTTCAATTGTCCCTTTCATTAGTATCAACCGCAATACATGGTTGGATTATTACAAAGCTCGGCTCGCCTCCTATTCATATTTTAGTGAATGATGTTCAGTGAAACGTAGTTAATAGGTTCACCAAAGGACACTATTCAGTAATCGTCGAGAGTAATCAATAATTCCAAAGAACCGTTATTCAGAGAAACTGGAAATTAGTAGGAATTTACATTACTTATACGATACAAATAAATAACTAGTACTTAATAAGCAGAGATAACAAACGTGGAGTCAAAAATGTAATCTTATGTTAGTTATTTCTTATTTTCGAGTTCCTTCGTTCGTGAACTGGCGACTTGCAGAGCAAAAAAACTGTCTGCAAAAGAAATGGAATCAGAACGCCGAAAATTGTGTTCTTTATAAATTAGATTGTGAAATTTGTGAATTCATGGGTTAAGTAGCAACCGTAGTATAGTAGATCCCAGTGTGACAAGGACTGCCTATATCCTGCAGCAGTCTCTATATATGTCACCATAGTAGGTGACACCCATTAGCAATAAAACGGGTCAGCGGGCACGTCCACCGCGCGATCGCGACAGCACAGATACATATATAGTCCCTATTCGTCCCGGTACTGCCGCACCGGGTAGCGTCAGTAAAACCTAGGCACGGCTAGCTGAGTTTTCGCTCGATTTTCTTAGCTTGGCTAGATTAACCAGCGACAAAACTCTCAGTAGCTCCATTACACTCACACCTCAGATTTGGTTGAAGCCGCTCAACCAATCTCAGTGGAGCGGAAACTCTTAGACTATTCCAGTGTTTAGACCGCCCGCGTGGTTCGTGTTGGAAGTTTTCCCTGCATTTTCCCCAGGACATTCTGAAACTGCGCATTCCTATCGCTTTATTGGGCCTGACCTATAAAGCCATAGTCGGGTTCAAAAAAAGGTTCAGATATTTTAAATTTTTGAGGAAAATTCATACAAAGTGTATTCACTGACTATAGACCGATTCCCATGTAGTTTTTTGTTAATAGCATTAACATAAAAATAGCATTTCACAATCATGGATCTTCTTAGTCTAATTGGATAATAATATACTATGCTACATTCGAATCGTTACATTGTAATTTGTTCACGCATACACACATTCGTCTACCGCGTGCCTACTACGCGTATATGAGGAAGCCAGACCGTACCTACATCACTGAGTGTACTTCACTGTCGAGACAATGCCTCGTTTCAGTAATAAAAGTCTCGACACGTAATCAGATCATCAATGCATAAACCTTAACTAGTCATTTGCGGGAGGGCCCTCGATTCTTTTATAGGAACAGCGTCAAAGAGGCACTCGAGTGTTGTGACAAAGGGACATTGTTCTGAACTGTTATTCACAATTCACAACACTACCTCACCTCAAGCGAACCACTGTAAGTCAGGCCTTCGACCACACGCTGTTATTGCATTTAAAGCAAGTCTCAAGTTGCTTCTTTAGAAAAATATTTGCTCCTCAAATTAACTTTCAACGCCCTTTTTACCCCTTCAGAGGGCGAATTTTGAAAAATGCTGAAACATGTTTTTTGTAATTTAATGATAGATTTATAAACGAAGTTCCAAGTTTCCAGCTTAGGAAAAAAGTGTGACATGTACAAACTTTCAACCCCTTTTTCAGCCCTTTAAAGATTAAATTTTGATAAACGCTGCAAAAACGATGTTCAGTCGTTTTATTTTTATAATTCGCTGCGATATTTCAATAGGCTGTAACAATTATCTACCATAATTTTATTGCACGGGCGATTTGCTCAAGAGAAAATAAAACTGAACTAATTTAATACCGTCTTTTGCTTACCCGAGCTTCTGCTAAAAACGCAAAGGCAGTACTTAATTGGAAAATTCGAGAAACCTCTCATGGAATTGAAAATATAATTGAAAAAAGATTGCATTTCCCTTAATCGGAAATGGATCGCATTGATTTGTTCTTAACCTATTAAATATTACAAACTGAATTTTCCGGGTAACTTGGGCGAATCGGCACAGGCGGATTGTCGGGAGACTTTATTAATTCTATTTCAAAGATTTTGTTTGTCAGTTGTGTTGGTATTCAATTAAAAACGTGTTTCCGCCGTTGGCGCACAGATTAGGTTATTGGAATAAGTTTCGGCAATATTTTATAGGCACAAGCGGTTATGGCATTTCAAATAGGGTTGCATTTTGTTTGTCACTTGATAGTTTATGTTTATTTATGTAACACGGACATTATTGAATTGGATAAATTCAAATAAATGACAGAGTAGGTATGTAGAAGAATAAAACTCATAGTTTGGAGAAACTGGTCGTGATTGGAGAGCCAAGAGCTGTACAAACCTACTAATATTTAAGTATAAAGGTAAAATATAATAGGCAATCCCAATGCTTGGTATTGTTGCGATGGAGACTAAAAAGTTTCATTGTCATGGTGATGATACGTCATCAAGGGATTTGAATATTCACCGACTTCTACTAAGTGATAAGTGGCCCAGTGGTATAGCACAGTATGGCGTACAGAGTCAATGTGCCCGGGTTCGATTCCAGCGATGGCAATGCACTTTTTGTAAGATGTTTCAAAATCTTAGTGTTAATTTTCATTACGCTGAGTAGCATGGAAAGTTTTAGAATAAGTGACCGTGCACGACGACAGCGCCACGGACAGGTGGCCATTATGGACATTATGTCATAGCTGTCAAGCAAGAAGTAAGTAAATATTGTGAAAAAAAAATAATGAAATCTTGTGTTATTTTACTATATTAGACAATATTGGACGATGGTAGTCAGTAACATTATTGCCAATAACATTAAAATTGTTGTTTTCAGTTGTTGTTGTCAGGTTAGGTGACTTACTTTTTTTTCTTACGGCAATTATCCACTTATTTCTTTGGTCTCGTTTTCACCACGGTCTTGAAAATTGGTAAAATTTACAGTCGCTATTCTGTGGTGTTTTTACAATTCACAATAACACATTTTACTAGGACCATATTAAATTTATCTCAAAAACGATTAGAAAATGATTACTGCAATATGGATTTGACAGCTCAAGTCACCGACAAAATGTAAAGCCGTAGCTAGCGCTGTGATCGTTTAGGCTACCCCCTCCACCCGCTTTGCACCCTGCCATATTCGACAGGTGTATGGGATTGGAACATTCGAGAATCACTGTTAAGGCACAGGTTTCTGGCATAGTGAACGCTACTCGGAACAGATGAATAACGAAATGACTACCGAAATGAATATCGAAAATATCGTCTAGAAACTCTAGAATATTCGAATAAGGGAACCGAGCTCCTGGTGCAGGGCAGTATTAAAGTGATTATCGGAATGGATGGAAGTGGGAAATAGAAGAGAAATAAGTGGAATCAGTGAAGTGTTAGTGCAAGTATCAGTGAAGTATAACTTGTATCAGTACCTAGCATGCGCGGACTCTGACGACTTGTGTGAGTAAGTCGAGTCAGTGTACTAGTACGTGTAGACTCAGTAAGCTTTACCCGGCGGTTCTAAGTCGCATAATAAATCCATAGTTGCGCCTAACAGCCCACGCTCGTAGCAGAGTTTTATTTAGATATCCAAGCGTGTACTATCCATATTAATCGCTAAAGATTAAAATCTTACGCTTTCCAATTTTAGCATGTGAAGATAATTTATGTGGGCAGTTTTTTTGGCATTTATCCTTGAGGAAAAGTTAATTAGTCGGAACGGCAGCAGCTGGCGCTCATTGCCCCGGTCTCCCCATGCACTGCTTTACATAATGCCCGGCAGATTTTTAAAACGGGAAGTTTATTCGCGGCTCCACAATGCAGATAAAATTAATATGGTGCGCCATGGCATGAACGTTGATTGTTTGGAGTAGTTATAAAAATAAAGTTATGCTCGTACACTTATTAAATAATTAAAGCAAAACGACTATATTAAATTTAGGCTTTATTAAAGGGAGAGGTGTGTCGGATATGCAATGTATATATCCGTATTGTGTCGCTAATTTGTTTACTTATGTTTTTATTATTATTAGAAATGGGATTGCTCTTGGCCAGCATCTAGCCAGGGGAAAAGATGAGGCCGACGATGAAGCGAGCTCACCCAGAAAATGCCTATTCAGTCTTGCCTTAAAAAGGTCTAGGTTATATGAACTCGGAAGTACAAACGCCGGCTGAGAATTTCAAACCTTAAAAGTGCACATTATAAAAGATGATGCAAAGCGCTTGGTTCGAATATGAGGAATTTCGACCAGGTAAGAATGGTATCCAGCCATAGGTCTGGATATCCGATGGAAGAAGGGGAAGGCGTTATGAGCTCATGGAGCTCCTGAGCATACTCACCGAAGTACAATTTGTAGAAGACGCACAGATATGCTACTTTGCATCTATGTGCTAGGCTACGCTGCTTATTTCCTACTGCCTTCCTTATTTGAGTCGCTGACTTACAATTTATCTTTTTGTATCCCTAAGTATTTCATCTTATTTTTGAAGTGAAAACTTCTTTAGCGGCGCTGAGCACTTTTGTACTGGGGAAAAATGTATAAACTCGCGATAAATTCTATGACCAGGTTAGTTGACCCCTCCTAGTATCGTGATTGCTATGTTACGAGGGGTCCCCAGCTGGTCTTCTTAGAAAGCCAAGGTTCTAACTGTTCTAAAACAATCCTAAGATTTTCCATAAAGATCATATTTCAAATAAATTCTCATGGAAAGTAGCTCTTATTGTCCCTAAAAAAGCGTTTCCAAAGTCCAATATCGGATAGCCAGACTGACCGATTTCCGTAAAGATCATATTTCAAATAAATTCTCATGGAAAGTAGTTCTTATTGTCCCTAAATACGGTGACAGTTCCCATCAAAATACCTAATGGCCAAGAGTGATGGATAAAATACCAAGGGCCTGACACGCTTTGTAAGAGAAAGATAGCCTTATTGCGATTCCTATGAGAGGAAGTAGAAAATAGTGCGATGTTTTGTCCTTATCACCGACCGAATTATTTTTCACGGTCGGGTAAAGCCAATCTTTCATGAAGTGTCAAGAAGATTGCAAATCAAATTGGCAATATTTGGTAGTGCATTTTATAAATGGAGAATTAATGATAAGTTTGGTTTAAATGAATAATAATTTACCAATTATCAGATCCGTAGTGTTTGGGTGTTCAGTGCAAACATGGTGGGGTGTTCAGTGTTGGGCTGTAAAAGCAAACTCGACCGAAAAAAGGCGGATGTTACACTCCATGCGTAAGTACATTTTCTTTGCATTTTGGACCCGTGTTTATTTCTAAAATCTCACCGGAACCAAGTTACTGAGCTAAATCATTAGTTATATCATGAGACACTTGATGAAATAGGAAAAATATGTAAATTAATTCAAAAATAACCTCCAAACATTTCACATACAAACCGGTCAAAACGCGTAGTATAAATCTACTATAGAAGCCAGCTTAGAATTGATGTCCCATCATTCAGTCGGTTTATACATGGTTGTTCATCTTAGAAGAAAGCTGACGGAATTAATAATAGCGCCACCTATTTTCATGGTTATTAAACTTGCTCGAATAGTCAGCTAAAAAGTAAAAGTAGGTAGACTGCTAAATAGTAGTTTATGCAACTGGTACATAATGCCTAATTATGTACAGTTGCATACATTACTTTATCTACACACATATTATAACTACTATAAGATAGGTTCAGAAACCGTAGTAAATAAATACAATAATTGTGTTAATACAACCTTTTTTGCACGGTTGCGGAAATATCGAAATCAGAACTGGCAACCGATACCTGAATGTTATTTTAAAAAGTAAAGAGTCCC
This sequence comes from Cenopis cana, assembly GCA_951800055.1. Classification (NCBI taxonomy): domain Eukaryota; kingdom Metazoa; phylum Arthropoda; class Insecta; order Lepidoptera; family Tortricidae; genus Cenopis; species Cenopis cana. The sequence goes on along the minus strand of OX637476.1, from coordinate 13,604,295 downwards.
TATTCTGATGTGATCATGTCGTTCTAGCTCAAATTTCGTGCGATATATACTAAAAAAACATCGAGATGACATTTCGCATCGACTGAATTTGAATTTTCAGTGATACTAGAATAGGGACATGTCAACTTTGACATTTAAATTTTGATAGTTTTGTTTGACGTATAATATTTTAACATCATATATGAGATTAAAATAAAAAATTATATTACTGCTGTAGCCTTAGCCACAGATAAGAAAATTGCCATAAATTCATTGAATGTTGAAATGAGAGTCATTTTCTACGGTTTCCGAACGCATATTAGAGGATTTATGATATGTGTGTAGATAAAAGGTATTCATAAATTCGATGCGTACCAGTATCACACACGTGGCCCTGTGGTAAAGTATATTGTCTTTAGAGACAATGTACCCGGGTTCTATCCCCAGCGGCGGATGCACTTTTTGTATGTTTTTTCACGTGTATCTAAGATAATAATTACTAACTTTGGCACTTGGTAGCGCTTTAGTCGGGATCACAATATACGAGAAGTTGGCTATCTATTTCCAGTCATTACACTCTTATCTAGGGGTTTATAATTCGATTTCGGGATACCAACAAATAATAAAAAAGATTGAAGATTACCCCACGTTTCGGGAAATTCAAGTAATGCCACTTAAGTTTAGCGATTCGAAAGGCTATATCGGTTACTTTGGTTCTGCTACGGATGGCCTCATTTCTGATCCGATCACGCAGAGAAACTCCCAGCATAGCCCTCTCCATTGCCCTCTGAGTGACTTTGAGCCTTCTTATGAGGCCCATGGTGAGCGACCACGTTTCCGTACCATATGTCATCACTGGCAACACAAGGCTGGCAAGGTTCTCGAGTGGCGACCACGGACCGGAAGGCGCAGCGTGGGTAGACCCCCCACAAGGTGGACTGATGACCTGGTAAAGGTCGCGGGAGTCCGCTGGATGCGGGTGGCGCAAGACCGGTCATTGTGGCACTCTTTGGGGGAGGCCTATGTCCAGCAGTGGACGTCTTTCGGCTGATATGATGATGATGATGATGATGAACCACTACGAAATCTACGCACGCGAATGCCAAACGCAACGCATTTCATAAAGCCAAACAAGCCGGCGGAGTTTAGCATGCCTCCTAGTATCGTGATTGCGATGCTAGGAGGGGTCAACACAGCTGGTCTTCCCATTCTTCCCAATCGTAAGACTTTAAACACCAAACCTGAGGAATGAAGTTTCCTCTTACTGACTTTTCCACTAAGTCCAATATCGGATAGCTAGACTGAAAGTAGTTCTTATTGTCCCTAAATACGGTGACAGTTCACGTCAAAATAGTGGCCAAGCGTGATGGTCAAAGTACGAATAATTTTGAATCTACTTTGTAATCGATGCTTGGTTTCCGATTTCAATGAAAACTTTAACTGTGCAGAAAATTATAATTAAATCCAAAATATACGTGCATGTGAAATGATAATTTATCTTTGTGTTAATTTGATAAATTATAACGTTTTATGCACTCAAAAACAGCACATTAAGGCATTTTGACGGAGCTCTTCACACGACGGGAACGATTCTGAGACTGAAGTATAATCGATTAATGAAGTAGTTTTAAATGACGTGGCAGATTTTTCTCCTATGCTTTTGGCAGAGGGGTAAGTATATCAATGGCTCCCGTCTTAAATGCTTTAAGGTATATGTGTAGATGGATTATTCGAATATGAATATCAATATCTTTGTTATTTATTTTCTTTAAATCATGTCATTGAATTTTCACTTCTAACGGCACTCCCGGAGTGCAACCCGTTGTTTTTTTTGTATCCCTAAGTGTTTCGCCTACACGTGGCTATGTATTTTTTCGCTGTTTTCGCTAATATAAACACCCCCCTTAGCTAACCCTTTAGCTGTTTGTCACGTAAGATACGTGACCGGACTGCCGATTTTTAATCGTGACTGGCAAAGGAAGCCGATGAGTTTGTGTGGATAAGAACACTGGTGTATATATATGTTTCAGGGTTCCTTGGATTGAAAATAATGGTGACAGATTAAAAAAAAACGGGTTGCACTCCGGGAGTGCAGGCAGAAGTAAAAACTCAATAAAGAAAGTAAATAACAAAGATATTCATATCCGTCTCCGTATCGGTATCGGTATCTGTAAATCCGTATCCGTATTTATATTCATATTCATACTCATGTTCATATTCATATTCGCATAATCCATTCACATATATACATAATATGTCCCCGAGTATCATTGTGTCTTACGCATCGTAAATCGTAAGACCAGCTGAGTTTAGCTGAGTTGATCCCTCCTAACATCGCAATCATGATACTAGGAGGGGTCAACTAGCTGGTCTTACGAATCGTCGCGAGTTTAACAATTTTCCCCTATCACAAAAAGTGCTCAGCGCCGCTAAAGAAGTTTTTACTTCAAAAATGATGCACGAGATTAGGTGTAAGTTTAGTATTTTTGGTGGTATGTATGCAATGACAATTTTTTGATGCGATTATAAAATTTCTGGGAACGCAATGAGTAAATAAAATAGCTTTAACTGCTGGAATAATAGGTATGACTGTTTAGGTGACCCGAGATTGATGATCGATACATTTTTTTGAATGTTGAGCCTTATTTTAGGTTTCGAAAATTTGGTGATATCAAAAGTTATTTAGGTGATCATTTTATTTGTTCCCGTTATATAAAACCATTAAATATGTAATCAGTTCCTAACAGCTGCAAAATATGTAGGTATACAACATGTAAATCTCCGATAAGCTACTTTATGTTCTTGCTATATGAAACAAACTTGAATAAAATGAACTGACAATTCACGAAAACAGTGCAGACTTGTCAGTGTATAATATGTTTGTCTCACATTTTGCGATCTACACGTCATAATTGAAAGAAGAACGGTGGTTTGTGTCAAACTGTAAAGATATTTACGTAACAAGAGTTGTAAGCAAAACAATGTACGCTTGAACGTAAAGTTCCAAGTGCCATACCAAATTGCGTAGTACAAATTATGTATGAAAATTTGCAAGAATGAGAAAGACATAGCACCGGTCGCTCGTTGGCGCATCTATAACTAAAGAGTTTATATTATATATATGATCTGTATATTAACACTTGACACACGTCTTTGACATGTCAAACGTCAAATAATATCGTAACATTTACAAATGTCTAGACTCACCTCGCCAAACGTCCCAATTGTATCTTGAACCTGAGATTCGTGAATAGGTGTGAGCATGTTCGGAGGTCAGGCTTTCACTGGTTCTGCAGAGACGAATTTTCGTGGGCATTGTAAATACCTAACATGGATCCGGTTCATAGATTCAACTTCCAACCCCAAATTTATCAGTTTGAGGGATTATTTCCAGGATAAAAAGTATCCTATGTCCTTCCCCGGGTCTCAAACTATCTCCATACCAAATTTCATCTAAATCTGTTCAGCGGTTTAAGCGTGAAGAGGTAACAGACAGACAGACAGACACACTTTCGCATTTATAATATAAGTCGTTGTTGAAATAAAAGGATAAACTTTAAATTAGAACAAGTAATTTACTTAATATATTTATAACTTTATTTACAATAAATAAACAAATACCTACTTATAGATATTTTTTCCCCAATTCTCTTTTCCTGTTCCCTCAGTCCTCAAATACATTTTTTTCGGAATTCATCCTCTGTTGAAAAACTGAAAAAATCAAATTACTTGAATTTCCCGAAACGTGGGGTAATCTCCAGGGGATTTTTTTTATTATTTGTTGGTATCCCGAAATCGAATTATAAACCGACTGAATGATGGGACATCAATTCTAAGCTGGCTTCTATGGTAGATTTATACTACGCGATTTGACCGGTTTGTATGTGAAATTTTTGGAAGTTATTTTTGAATGAATTTACATATTTTTCCTATTTCATCAAGTGTCTCATGATATTACTAATGATTTAGCTCAGTAACTCGGTTCCGGTGAGATTTTAGAAATAAACACGGGTCCAAAATGCAAAGAAAATGTACTTACGCGTGGAATGTAACATCCGCCTTTTTTCGGTCGAGTTTGCTTTTACAGCCCAACACTGAACACCCCACCATGTTTGCACTGAACACCCAAACACTACGGATCTGATAATTGGTAAATTATTATTCATTTAAACCAAACTTATCATTAATTCTCCATTTATAAAATGCACTACCAAATATTGCCAATTTGTTTTGCAATCTTCTTAACACTTCATGAAAGATTGCCTTTACCCGACCGTGAAAAAAAATTCGATCGGTGATAAGGACAAAACATCGCACTATTTTCTACTTCCTCTCATAGGAATCGCAATAAGGCTATCTTTCTCTTACAAAGCGTGTCAGGCCCTTGGTATTTTATCCATCACTCGTATTTTGAAGGGAACTGTCACCGTATTTAGGGACAATAAGAACTACTTTCCATGAGAATTTATTTGAAATATGATCTTTACGGAAATCGGTCAGTCTAGCTATCCGATATTGGACTTTGGAAACGCTTTTTTAGGGACAATAAGAGCTACTTTCCATGAGAATTTATTTGAAATATGATCTTTATGGAAAATCTTAGGATTTTCTTAAAACAGTTAGAACCTTGGCTTTCTAAGAAGACCAGCTGGGGACCCCTCGTAACATAGCAATCACGATACTAGGAGGGGTCAACTAACCTGGTCATAGAATTTATCGCGAGTTTATACATTTTTCCCCAGTACAAAAGTGCTCAGCGCCGCTAAAGAAGTTTTCACTTCAAAAATACGCCACTTTGCCCTGTTCTGAACAATCAACCACGACTGCCCCGCCGACTGCCAAAATATCATCGCACCGACAAGCTAGTGGTCTTTGTATATAACATCATCAACATCTTTTATAATGCACACTGCTAAGGTTTGGGATTCCCTGCCGCATCTGTATTTCCGAGTTCATATAACCTGGACAGAGGTCCCTATGAAGAATGCCTATTCAGTCGTGCCTTAAAGAGTTAAGGCACGTTCAGTCGACTGAATAGGCATCTTGGTGAGCTCATTTCACCGACGGCCTCATGTTTGCCCCGCGGCTAGATGCTGGCCAATAGTAATAGGTAATCCTATTTATAATTAATAATAAAAAAACCGACCAAGTGCGAGTCGGACTTCGCACATTTGGGTTCTGAACCAACCTCAAAAATATAATTTATCAATATATATTATAATTTGTTGTTAAAATATACGTCATAATAAACATTGTCACCTCTCAAGTTCATAGGTCAATGGGAAGTCAAAACATTTTTCGGAACAAAGGAGAATGGGCAAATTAGTATGGGCGGTGTACCATTGGTGTATACAGTTGAGACATATATCATTTGAAAGCTCTTAGCGGTAGCTTTGATTTCTTGTATGACGCCGAAGACCGGTCGCGTGCAGGGAAGGTGGAATAGCTCATTTAATAACAGCACTGTGGCGATTACTGGAACTAAATAGTCGGCAAACGGACGGACGCCTGGGCGACACCAATAGGGTTCCGTTTTGACCCTTCGGGTACGGAACTCTAAAAAAAACGTCATTAGCAAACCAGCTAACGGCTTGCCTAACGGTCTGCATACACCATAGCCTATAGACGATTGTGTCTCCAGAAGAATGGCAAGCGCGTTCATAAATCATACTTTAAGAACATTAAAAAAACGTTTCAGAATGTGCAACTCAAGCTCTTTTAAACGATAACCCACTTGACCGAGTAATTTTTACGCCCCTCATATTGATCATTTTTTATAGAAACTAAAAATATATCGTGGAATTTTTCATTGCATATCTTTTCTATGTTTCTAAATTGGTAGCATACAAGATATTCATCAATCTGACAAATAGACAGACGGTAAGAGTTGCAGTATAGTGTTCCTCTTGTTATAAGTGTACCAGAATAGTAAGTACTTTATAGATCAAAAAACAGAGTATACAATCAAATATAGACCACAATTGTCCAATGACCACAAGAAAGTAGGATTACAAGCTCCCATGATCATTTACACTACAATTACACTGGAATTACTAAAACTTAAGACCACGTTATTCGAAAACATAGTATTTTTCATTCAATTTTAAACCATTAAATACTCACTTTATTGATGGGATATTTAGATATGTTATAGTTTAAGAGTCGGTCTAGTGTATTTTAAGGCTGAAAACACGATATTTGAAACTTCGCTCGATGATCTCACATCGCAAAAACAGGTAAATTTTGATCTTATTGTGAGTCGTATATAAAATATATCCAACTCAGACTCGAGTAAAATATATCAATAGATAGGAAACGATGTGAAGAAGTGTATTTTACGGCTAATTTTTTTAAAATGTTTTTATATTTAACAAAACTCAAAAATATCAGAAAAGCAAACTGCGCGCTTCATTTTAGTAGACAGATGGCCGTTGGGCCTCGAGCTGGACGGACGTCTGTCGCACTTTTTGCAGTTTGACATTTATAAAAATCGCATATTTAATACCAGTAACTAGATGATATTAACATTTTCAGGGTAAATTACTGGTGAGTCATATCGACGAATAAACATTTAAAATAGTTTTCCTGGTACTTTTACAATTCGAGATAGTGGAAAACATAAAATGTGGCTAAAAAAGCTTATCATTATATCATTTTTTTCCTTTTTAAACCCTCTCTTATTACAAAAGGTTTCATTGAGTATTTTTAGAATGTGGAATTTTTTTCCATTATACGGGTCACACTCCTTCGTATAGCATATTGTATATTTTATGTCTCTGTGTGAGTATATTCATAGCGCCTGACACATAGTTTGACATCTGACATTAGCAAATTAAATTCAAGCTTGGTATTTCAAATATAATATTTTAAATTATTAAATATATTGCGCTTCGTATTGTAACAAAATAAATATGCCCAAACGGACCGTAATCCTGCCAAAGTTTTGACGCTATTCGACTTCAATTTGCTCTGCAGTTCAATGTGTTTCAATGTGTATTACGATGAAAGTGATATTATTGCATTGTGTAATTATTCCAATATATCAACGTAAACGATAAACAAAGAATAATATAAATTTAAATGAAAAGATGCCTCGGATAATATCTGAAATAGAAAGGGCCCAAAGCTCTGAGGAATTCTGGCCGCTTACGGCTAGTATGTGTGGGAGAATATCTGGTGACGGCGTCGCGGTCTCAGATCTATGATCAGCGGCTTCGGTGAACTTCACTTCATACCCACATCATGCGCAAATGTTTACGTGAATTTACTGTACGAAGTGATGCTGCAAATTGTTCTACTGACTTTCCTGACTTTATTCAAGATAATTGCCCCATACAGCACGGGTCACTTGTGTTGTTTATAATAAATTATATACTAAATCTTGAATTTTATTTAAGATGGATTTATGAACCGTACCGTCTTCTCGAAGATCTCACGGTTCGAAATAAAGGCCATACGATAAATAAAGAATAATAAAGAACTAATAAATAAAGTTGTAAGCTTTTATTAGCAGGGCAAAATATTTATGTTGAATCTTTTTCTAAATAAATAAAAAAAAGTACAAAATATTTATTTACCAAAATAACGCTCAATAATTATTTATGCTCTAAAAATTACGGTTGTTTAAATAAAACACAAAAAAAACACTTGCTCTTGCCTGAGATTCGAACCTGTGACCTGTGCTTTAGAGAGCAAGCGATTACTAATTACACCACAATGTACTTGGCTTAGTGGTTGAAATTAAGCTACTTATTTATGGCTTGCAACTTTGACTTTTTGTGTCGAGTCGTGATAAAATTTAGCCCTTATTAGTTGATAAGTGAAATCTGTCAAAACTGCGCAACAGAGACAGATATGCAATGACAAGTCTACACTCTTTTGCGTGAATGTCATAACAATCTGTTCTAAATTTAAATGGTTGACAACCTAATTATCACGTGCGCCACTCTGGCTTATTCTGGTTAATTTGACAAAGAAGGTCTGTCACATATTCAAATTCTAAGTTACAGCAATCATTAAAAAAAACGAGGTCAGTGACCTGTCACAGTAAAGTGAGATAGTGTGTGTAAAATGTAATTGTGTTTGTTACTGGGGAGAATTACGATAATGTTGCGCCGCCTAGCGGATTTTTTGTGTCGCGTTTGTAGTTTCGCTGCAATAAGAAAGCCTTAACCCTTGATATATAAATTCACACTTGTAACAGTGCCGACATATCAGGAATTTATAAAAACAAAATATACGTGGGCAATATTTCGTTGCTAATAATAATTCTAGCAAGCGAAAGTCACAAGACAATTTAAATTAACTTCATGGCTCTAACATTAAATGTTGCTTAATTCCTATAATTAGCATAACACAGCCTCTGACTGACACATTGGAGCAACATTAAACAAATTACGAATCAAATATTCGCAACATTACGTCACTGGTTAGACAATTTCCAATCCTACAAATTGTTTTAAACAGGTGAAAAACCCGAATTCAATATACGTCGAAAACGATTTCAGCCCGGTAGCCTTACAAAGCATTACTTGACTTTAATGTGAAATGAAACGTACACAGTCCGTGTAAAGTACAGTTTCCTTTGACGCGGCTAACCCTTGACCCGGCGTATTGACATTTGGAAAGGCAAGTCTGGATCAATCTCGAGGCGAGAATGCAAATACGATTCTTTATTGGAGAAGGTCGGAGGGTCCAGATTGAGGTCCGGGCCTTTGTGGGTCCGTTAATGGAATAAACGCTTGACGGAGCCACGGGCCGAGTGTGTGGCGGAATCCGCATACAACCATGTATATTTTATGATTTTTTGATGCTGATGTTTTATGTATTTTTGTGAGAAAAAGTTGGTTTAGTTGACGGACGGGTTTATATTGTAACCCTTTCAAGTCGATATTAATGTTTGTCGTATTGATACTATTATGCTCTGAGGCGAATCCTTTAGTAGAGTGATAGTATTGCGAACGTCCCTAAGCTACGGTGTCTGTTTACCATGAGGCAAGCTGTAAGCTAACTTAGGTATCACCTTTGTAGGATAAACAAAAGTGCACAGTCTGTCGGTGTCACCCCAAAGGTTTCTTGAACAATTATGAATAAGGTCAACTGAAATCAAATCATAGAACACGTAAAACGTCATCTCAAATTGACCTCGTACGAGAACGAGAAACAAAAAGTCATAAAAAGTGAAACCACATGCTACGCCGACGACGTGCTACTCCGCCACGAGTCTACACGTCTACCGGCTACGAGCGCTCACGGCTCGTTAAAGCCCTTCTTGTCAGCAAAACGTTCCTACTGGGTCATTGACTTTGTAGTTTCTTGGCGTACGTTTTACCTTATTTCGTGCGTTTTTAGAGTTCCGTAGTAAGTTAAAAAAGGAGCCCTTATGGTTTTACTTTGACTGTCTCTCTGTCACATTGCTAATTATCTCAAGAACTACATTTTGTTATCGTATTGGAATTTGGAATTATAAACAAAGGTAACCCAGATGCATAGAACATTTTTTTTTTCAATATTTCATTTTATTTTTCATGAATGACAGATAAAAGTGGTTTCAAAATTCCAATGTCTAGTTAATTATGTCAAGTGATGTTTACCAAGAAAAAAATCACATAACTTTAATACGAATAAATATATATATATATATATACTCGTATTACAGAAAAAATATAACCATAGCTCTATCTAGCGTTTCCTTTTAACCATCAAAAAAACATTTCTATACTAAGTTTGTCTGTATATCACCTTCGCATGCATTATTACGTGAAATTGCCTAACCATATTGATTTGTATAATTATATTTATGTCACATCTGGCCATAAAGCGGCAATTACCGCACGCTCCGCGCGAGGAAAATCCCACTTCCTGGCCAGGGAGTGACATAAAATTTTGTATTTAACACGGGCGGTAATAAAGAAAGCCTCAGATCGCATATCCCTTGCCTTCGACTCGGGCGTCAAATACCTGTGATCTGAGACATTCTTTGTTTTACCGCCCTTGTTAAGTAATGTACTATAACGATATGTTATATAATATATTATAACGTGTAAATTGGCTTTAATTTACAGGTTATAAAATTTAAAAAATTACTTTTGACTTTTTGTTATGAAAATTCCTATGAACTTATGCTGAAAGTGCTTTCTTTCAATCAAAAACAGTTATTGAAATTATTTCATGTGATAAAGAAATATCCTTGAAAAAAAATTATAAGGTTGCTCAAATTACAAATAAAATACACCGATAGATGTACCCATGAGGATAAATTTTTTCGACATGCATTTATTTTTCCTGAATGAATGGGGTCGGGATATACGAACAACAGTGTACGGAACCCCTGGTGCGCATGTCGGGCTCGCACTTGACCGGGTTTTTGACAATAATTGTATTGAAAAATAAAAATCAATGCGCCGTTACTTACAAACAAAAAAAATAATAAAGCAAAACTAATTTTAAGTCATTTCTGTTTTCAATGTGTGAGTTTGTGTATTGCGCCTGTATGTACGTCAGATGAGAGAAATAATACATTAGAGGAGGAGAGGTGTACGGTGTACTCTTTAAGACCAGTTTGGCTCTACCTGGCTATTACTTATTTTATTGTTTCTAATAGATCGCTGCTAACTTTACGATACAAACTTGGACCAAGTTTTAAAAGACTGATTGTTTTCAAATATCGTCTCTCAATCATCTGAAAATCTTCGTTTTTCGAGCACTCCACAACTTTATATCTTCAGTCACAGCGGTCAAACCCTCATCCGGAAAAAAGTTTAGTAACTCGTGCTCTCGAGTGAAAAACCCGGAACACTCGAGCTGAAGGGCGCATTGTTCGAGCGATTAGGAGCAAAACGCCTCTAGAGCGCTTTAAATCGCGTCACAGCGCAAATTGCTTGATACTTCAGATGCGCAGGAATTGTTGTGGTGGAAATATAAGTATATCTACTCAGCTCTGCTACTTCGCATTGTCTGTTTTGCGATAAATAATTTATAACTACTGAATTCCAGTGTCAGTTTCTAACGGTAACATTATTTTAAGGGGATATATTGATTCGGTAAACCACGCCCCCCGTGAAATACGAGTAGACACGCTTGTGTCTTTTGCGCACGGCAAAACGGGAAAGAACACTCTTGGGGAATGACTTCGATACAATTTTTACACAAATTTCGATACAATATATCCGACTGTGTGCAGATTAATGAAATTTCCTCTTGACAGAGTTTAGATGTGGTAAAACGCCACCATATAATTTAACTTATTCGTGTCGTTTAATAATGCGTCGTTTTAGTAGGCTGAGTAAAAAAAGGAAAATAAAGACTCAACTTTGGATTTTTACTGCATGCTACGCGCGGAAAATCCCTCTTACTAGCCAGGGTAATAAAGAAAGCCTATAAAGCTGTTATATGAGACATTCTTTGTTTTCCCCCCTTGGTAAGTATTGCATATTGCATTACCCTTGCAGGTAAGCAACACGGTTACTGTTTACTTACCCGCCTCAACCCGCATGTCGCGCGACAGTATCGCCCCGACGCTGCTAGCAGCCCGGCAGCGATACGTCGCTGCGTGCACGTCGCTGCGATATTGCGCTGCGCTGAACGCACCCAACCATAGTGTGCCGTTTGGAAGCGCGCCTCTGTTGAACAAAAAACTTGGTCAATTATGTACGGGATACATTTAAATAAAGGTATTAAGCCCAAGGTTCGCTAGAGGCGACTAATACCCCAAGACATGGGAATGTGAGTTTATTCTTTTTTTTTCATAGTCCGGCCTCCTGCACAAAGTAGAGTTTAAAATTAAAATACATTTCATACGAGTAACTAGACCTTAAATTCGCGCAAACTATCATAAAATCAATTAACGTCAAGCAAACAATCTCTATCGCTATTGTGTTTCATTCAAAAAAACAGTCAGTTACAGACAGACAAACATGTTGTGTGTTCTCTGTATTTAAATTTGGTACTGAATGTAAATGTGTTAATTACATAAAATCAAAGCAGTAATACAAACAGTAAACTTACAAACTTGCAGTAAACTTGAAAAGGCATAGTTTTTAGAGTAAAATAGGTGTAATATTTTTCATTTTCTCTGCCTGCCATTGTACTTCATGAAGAACATAAAAAAAGCAGTAATTTAATAAAGATCTTCACGAGACCTGTGAAATATTGTACTACTAAAAACCCCGCAGTAACAACACATGAGTGCAACTGCTTTTAGTAGTTTATATAAGATCATCACATGGCAAGCAAAATTGACAACAACATTCTTCCACGAATCAAACTAAAAAAAAAAAATCAAAAAAAAAAACAAAAATCATTTATTTTTAAACGGTTTTACAGGTAGTGTGGAATCCTCCTTTTAAGTATAACACTTGTGTTAGGAGGCATTCGCTCTTTCATACACAGATGTAATGTGGTTAAAAATAAATTTAAACTAATATGTTATGACATAGAAATTATAATATAAACTAAAAACTAAGCAATCACAAACGTTGAGGGAAAAGAATAGAATATCCCATGATGATTAAACTAGTAATTAAACTAGCGAGCAAAACAAAATTGTCATAAATGGTAATCTTCGCGTCAACTTTTTCTTACTCCCCGTACAATACAAATAGTCCAGGTTTGCAAGATAATCTGGCACGTAATTAAACTTGGCCGCGCAAGTTCGGTGCCAACTCGCGAGTTCCGAGGAAAACTCATCTCCGCCGCATTATCATAGTCGCTTGAAACAAGTGGCTGGGATACCTTATTACATGTTTGTATCGTGCGACAACGATAAACATGAAACTATACCATGTATGCGCATGTCACTGTCACCGTAAAGTTGTGAACTTCGATAGTCTATAATCTAACGCGTATTATAAACTAAATTAACCTCACCAAATTGTCAGTGTAAATATACTTTTAACTGGAGTTTAAAACTGACTTGATACTAAATAAAGAAATGATTCGTTATTCTGAAATATGGCAGAGTCATTGTCACATCATGGCGCGGTTAAGAATAAAAATATAGCAAAATAGCAGTATCATTATCAGATATAGTCAAGTAAACAGAAAGGTCACTTAATACAACTGCGCGATGTGTCGAAAAAATAAAATCAATAAAAAAGTAAGTAATTAAAAAAAACAACTTGTACAAAGCCAACCCTTGAATAAAAGTAACCTCGGTTTACCAGTACATAACTAAACGTAAGTAATTTAACTATTTCGACTGGTATTTAAAGAGACGAGCCGGATCGAGGTGTGTTGTGTTGCCAATATAGTTTTTTTAACCGCTTTGATACGGTTTTTTGTTTCAAATGTCATCCATCATAAGTATTTAATAACCAGTAACAATACGGTATTAAACTCATAGTCAAATCAGCAACTTTTTATTAAATGTCAAAAACGATTTGTTAATATGAAGTTTGTAGGGAAATACTGTCTTAGTGACGTCACTAAGACAGTGTGAGTAGGTTTGTTCAAATCAGCGTCCTTTTTAAATCTAAATGCTTATAAAATCTTTAAATTAGCTAAAATAAATTAATAATTGATATTTTTCGAGTATTTTCGTTAGATCTTTTATTAGTCAAGTAAAAAATAATTTATTTTTACCTCAGTTTAATACCCTATTCGCCTGTAATCAATAACCATTATTTAATGTTTCATTATGATAAAGTTCACGTTATTGCATTGTTGAGTCATCCAGCAATTGATCGCCCAATATAGTTACATGCTCGATATAGGGAGTCCATTTGAGACACGTATACATCGAATCGCAATTTTGATTCAAAGTAAAATCGCATCAAATAATATGTCTGTAATCTTCAGGGCGCTGAAAATTATCTGAATTATGCACTCTGACGCATTGACAATACAGTCGTGTTTAGACATTTGTGAGAAACTTGTTCGCTCCGATATATAACTCCACGATTAACACAAGACAGAGCGTCGGCGTCGTAATCGTAAGAAATAATCGCGCGTGGTGGCGTACAAGAGATAATGGAACTGGATTAAAGTGTTCTGTGGGCGCTGATCTAGGAACATGTCATTGCAATATCATATTTTTTCCATCTTTTTAAACCTGAAATCGCTGAAACAGGCTCACACTTTAACTTCATGATTGTGCTCTTCCTACTCCATTTAGGGATTCAGGGTTAGTTTATATATGTATCTTTACGCTCGCAGAATAAACTAAACGTGTAAGAATTCATGTGTAGAACACATCGACACATAAGTTCAATGTCCTCTCATTTTCTCAAAGATCAGCTGGAAGAGATCCGTTAAAGCAGCGGTCGGCAACAGGCGGCCCGCGAGCCTCCCTGGCTTTATTGTTTGTATAGGCGTTAGACAGTATGAAGTATTTTCCACACCTACATCTCAATGTTCAAAAAATTTCGCGCTTGCTTCGCTCGCGTTTGTGTCTCTACATGACTTGATGCGTATGAAGTATTTTCCAGTCCTGCATCATAATATTCGAAAATTTCGCGCTCGCTACGCTCGCGTTTTCAACGAGATGTGTTATGACTTGATGCGTATGAAGTATTTGTCGCATTTGCATCATAGTGTTCGAAAAATTTCGGCCTTGTGTTTACATCTACATGACTTGATGCGTATGCGTATGAAGTATTTTCCGCACCTGCATCATAATGTTCGAAAAATTTCACGCTCGCTACGCTCGCGTTTTCATCTAGGTGTGTTATGACTTTATGACCCGTCTCCCCCCTTAAAGTTTCTATATCTGCATGCTTGCATTGATCGAATGAATCGCGAAATTACGATGCGGTTGAAATGCGAATTATCTGGTTTTGGTAAGGAAACTATATCTGGTTTGTCTGTGAAAAGTCGATTTTTTTCATCTTTCTCGTTATTAAAGTAAAAAGGGTACGAATTTGTACTACGTTACTGCCGCGCATGGCGTACCAATTTGTTTCGAGTTGATATCAACAGACAGTGATCATTATTATCATTTGCGGCCCGCGAAGAGTTTTTAGCTACTATGTGCCCGTGCTAAAAGGTTGCCGACCCCTGCCTTAAAGGGATAAGTAGTACAAATGTCTACTATTAAGTTTGTTTTTTTCTTGTATGTATACTTGATTTGTGCATTAAAGTGTTTACTACTACTACAAGTTTGAATGCGAAACATATGTATCAGATTGACCCCCAGAGCCAGTTGGCAAGTCATCACGTACCTCATACATAATTCAACCACATGATTGTTCAACTAAACTTGCTATTTTATTATCGGTGTGGAAACAAGGGTTATGTCGTAAAGTAGGGGTATTGTTGTTCGCTTTACCGGGTATTACTATAAAAAGTTTTGCAACGATGAAAAACAAATGTCATTAAGTTAAAGTGAATGTGATTTTATCCACTTTCTTTATGTTACGATAGGCAAGTGTAAGTATAATTTAAATTATAGGTAGGTATCTGTTTTTCCAAAGTTACGAAGCATTCGAATTAGTTGTTTTAACATTCATGTGTAAATTTACAAATACAATGTGCAACGGATCACCAAATAAATGCAATTTAACGTATTTTCATTTAATTTTTTTCCTATACAAGATGTCTATTTTATTAAATATTTATTTAACAATTGAACTACTATCATGAATTCTCTATCCCTCAATATTCCCTTGTTTAAAAGTTAATGAAACATATTTACTATCTTTTTCTATCAGATTTCAATGTTACAAATACACATCTTTAACTGATAAAAATAATAAACGAATTGACAAAACATATGTCAAAGAAAATTATTCCCATCTATTAAAGAAAATTATTGATGCTTCAGATTGATGATGATTGCCCCCTTTTTTTCAATCGCATTAAAACACTAACACGGAAGCCTTTCACTTAACCTGACACCATTAATCATTCTAAATAAAACAACCGAATGATACATGGAGTGCCAGGAACGCCATTCATTCCTTTCAACGATAAGAGTCCGAATAACTCACGTATATTTTTAGCATTTTCAATGAAAGAAAACCCGGAAATCAAATCTTGAGCTGGACAGAGTATTAATGGGCGCGTGCCTTCCACCCCGGGCCTCACCCGCTTCAAAGCCGCTTATTCTCAACCGCTCTAAACTGAAAATCAACCATTAATCTTTCTGGCGATTATATTAAAGCGATTTGGTATTCTAAAACTGGCCACGCGGAGGGTTCTGTTACTATTAGGTGACTCTGCTTTTTTGCTTTAGTGTGATTATTTAAAATTGTTGATGTTTTGTTATTGTTAACGTTCTTTTTTCTTTTTGGAAGGATTGTTTTATCCATATTCGTAATATTGATGATATGCCGCATATCCATGTCTGCGATCTCCAATGAGTGTTATCGCTAATAAGTCGTATCTACAACTTCACATTTGTTTGCATTCTTTTTCTTGGATACATACCTATTAAAAAATATGAGTATTTCGGATTGCCTAAGTGTGTTAAGAAGCGTCTTTGCACCTTTACGATTAGATTTTTGTGATTTGCGATCATATTTTGTATTTAGGATGTAATCCCAATAAGTCGGTAATATAATTTTATTATTGTCGCATGTTTTCTATACAAAAACGAAGTTATCGAACAGCGCAATGTCCATTTTAATAAAATGGACATTTTGACACGATACATACCTAATTTATTCAGTACATAATGTACAAATATGTCATATAATTTAAGCGGTTCAACTGTATATACAATAAGTTTTAAACAATTATTTATTTTTAATCAATTATTCACACCTCTTGGTTCTTACGAAAATTTTGGAAAGATATTTCAAAATGTTACTTAACGGGACCCGACAAAAACGATTCTGTAATTGAAAGAGGCTTTGATTAATTACCTCGAGTAGCGGGAAGTGACGGCCCGGAATTGTTAAGGTGATTGAAGAATTTCAATAATTTTATTCCGAACATCCCTCCCTCTCCGCCTATTCCTTTCAGACGTAGTAAATCAAGTAAAGTAGGATATCTCTCAGTATCTTCAGAATTTGAACAAGTGTTATAGAACGTTAGATCCATGAAGCGACTTACAATTTCTATACCTGTATTTTTTTACACATTAATTTAAAAAAACGGTGCACTTCTTCATAGATTGAACGAGCTATATTATCTGCCACACTGTCCTTTACCACAGGGCACAGAATCTTCTTCTTCTTATTCCTGGCTATTATTGTTCTCATCTTTATTTGGGGTCGGCCCTCCTTATACCATGCGCCACTTAATGCGGTCGGCTGTAATATCTTTATCGACATTTGCTCTGCTCTCATATCGCTGGTTATGGTGCTCATCCAAGTCGTTGGCGGGCGCCCCGTCTTCTTCTTCCTTTACCACAGAATAATTTTATTAATTGTTATTTACTTTTATGAACCTTCATCTTTAGATAGATAGATAGATAATGGAGAAGTGGCAGCCTCCAAGGAACCTTCATCTTTATTACGACGTGAGAAATTGGATCGGTGACATTACAATACGGACTAAATCGCTGACTATCAGAATCGTAGGGACTGATTCTGATTATGAAAAAAAAATACAAAAAGAAGGGTTAATTTTATTGTCAATGGCAATTTAAAACGAGTACTTTTGTTTGTACAAAACTGGCTTTTCGCCTTTCACTACGTCTTCATCGTAGTCAGCGATTTAGTCCGTATTGTAATGTCATCGATCCAAGTTGTCTTACGCCTAGTCGCCGACAAAGGCGATTTTCGAAAATTGCTTTGACAAGTTCCTATAACAACTAATTCTTGAAAGGAAATCAATCTTATCTTGTACAGAATAGAATAGAATTGAAATGGCTTCGATTTTATTTGATTATATGAGTTTGATAAATTAAGCATTGACGTTTAGAGAATTTCTTATTAGTATTAGAAAGGGCTGTTATTGATCTTTGACTGTAGAAATAGTTCATACGTATCAATTTAATTACATCAGTTTGGTAGATGGGATCTGCTTAAAGGTCGTTTTGAAACTTACATATCAACACATGTGGGAATGGTGACGCCAAATGCATTGAAATTATTTGAACTTAAAATATAAAGACCATCATCATTGACCTTGTTCATCTATGAAAAGATGATTTAAGCAGAGCGTTCGTATTAGAGGTGTGGCACTTACGTATACGTAAGTGGCTTGTAAGACCGATACGAGGGCGACAGCCGGGACCGTATAATTGGCAAATAAATAAATGTCCCACCCGAAAATGAAAGACCATCACCTTCCATAACCATAAATAATTACCAAGCCATTCATTCGTTAAAGTTAGTACAAACAAAATCTCTACTAAGATAAAACCTCGATGCTTTGTTTATAAAACAATCTGATACAAATATCTCATCAAACTAAAACAAATTTTACTTAAAAGTTAAAAAGTAATCATCATCATCTTCAGCCCGTAATCGCCCACTGCTGAGCATAGGCCTCTCTTCTTTTACGCCACCCGTCCCGGTCCTTTGCCAATCTCGTCCAGCCAATTTATTTGAAAAGTAATAATACAACTAAATACATCAAACTTCTTACGTGTTCAACTCCGAATTAAACGAAAGCAAAATTACATAAATTGCGCTAACCGTCCTTATAGGTGCGAATATTCTTGGCTAAAAGGTTAATCCTCGACATGGTCGGTCAGGGTACCCTTAATATAGGTATATATAGTGACAGTGAGAGAACATCCCATGCGTCAATGAAAAATATTTGTACTTACGCTCTTTTTCCTAAGCATGATAATTCTGATTACTTGAATAGTATCAAAAGGACATAAACGCTCTGAATTTACCTTGAATTTTTGTCATTTTATACAGGCGGTATTGGTTTTGTGTTCAAGATTACGCAGCTTAAGCGGGCTTTGGAACTTAATTACGTGACGGAGTTATGGAAGTTCCATTTACCGGTCGCCCTATAGTAAACTGAATTTGGGTCATGCATGTCATACGGTCTTCGTGGGTCGATAACAGCTTACTTATCTTGAGCTACTTAGGCTAAGAGGTATCAAATATGGGAGGTGTGACTTAAGGAAATGTTGTGTGAAGGTCTATAGGTATAAGGAATACAGGTTCCAGTCTTGCAAGATCGATATTTGTTTCAATATGAAGGAAGTTTAATGTTTAGGTAGGTACAACATTAAATTTGAGAATATGGCCTAATCGTGTTTTAAAGAGCAAAAGCAACACGCCGAAGGATTATATTAATTTGTATAATTAGACGTCCAGAAACACATCAGGCTTCAATTTAGATAATCTATTGAACTTGACACAAAGATGACCAAGAACCAAGGATGTTGTGACTTTGTGACAGATTTAAAACTACTACCACTATACTTCCATAAATGTTTTATAAATAAGCCTGTTGTACTTAAATACAATATATACATACATACATACACATATATGTAGTTAATACTCTGTTTGACTATAAACCCGCGCTTATGGGTATCCCTTGAGGAAGACTGGTATCGTAAATATTTGTATTTGTTCTGGGTTGTTTGTGCATTGCTTACAGATCGAATAGAGAAGCAATTCTATTTGAGTATATATAGTATTTATTTTACTTATTTATATTAACAATACTTATATTTAATTCTTTATGTAGGAAAATGTCGTAAATTTACGGATGTTAGCCCAGTCCAATTCACTTGTAGTAAAAGACCATTTCAGTTTATTTCTTTGGTCTGCCACAGCTAGCAATCTTACATTTGTACAATTATAAGCCTATTAGGTTTTATGTTTTCTTAATACTCATAGCACAGCTAAATTATAGATAAATGTTACGAGCATTAACTTAAAATTAGACAAGGTTTTGGTCTGCTAATATTTCAGGGCTTGGATTAAATTGACACGTAGTACTTTCTCGAGCTTCATTGAGCCACAAGTATTATGTTTATACTGGCCACAGAACCTAAACCTTGTTTTGCAAGTTTTATAGGTACCTTTAGAAAGAAACTGTGATGAGTTGTCATCAAAGTAAATGGTTCCAGTGTGGCCATCGACGCGCATGTCAATGTACGGCCGAACTACGTGCGGGCAATGAAAGCGGACGCTACGATCAGGGAGATGAACAGGCCAAGTGTATAGAAGAAGCGATTTATAAAGACAAGGTGTACATGATTCACATGTATAAATTGTATGAAAAGAACTTAAAGATTTCATGTTCGAGACAAGCTTTTAATTCCTGACTGTACTTCTTACACAACCAAGAAATTGCACATCAAGATATTTCCAGCGAGCTTTAAAACGATGGGTTTGTAGTATGTACTTCATTAGTTCAGGAGTTGTTTTCACCATTAATTTTCAGACTAGCTTGATAGTCATCACACACGTCACACAGTTTCACCTTCAAACTTATAGTTAATACCTGCATGAAGAAAATCAACAGTCAACACATCACAAAATTGATAACATTATGCTCTGTCACAGAAAGATCCCTTGAGGCCTACTTGCAGAAAAAGATTTAGAATTTTGATTTTGCTACTCAGCCACACAGAAGAACAAGACTTATTATATTCTATTCTTCTTATTATATTATATTCTTATATGAGGTCAGCACAACTGACGCATGGCATCGACCGCGAGATAAGAAAATTCTTCCTCTTTCTACTACTATTCTCTTTCAAATTCCACCTTACGAATAAAACAGAAACCCACTTTATTCACAACAACGTTGTCAGTCTATTTCTTGCGTTATACCCTCATGACTATAGATAGCCTTTACGAGCGAAGCAGGCAGGCATTGTTCGCCGGCCGTTAGGGCCAGTGACCAAATTGAATTGCTTAGCACCTTGCCTTACTAAGTTAATTGACACTGTATGGACGAAACACGTCTCCACATGTGCATGGTGGGATGAGTGTGGGATCTCCACGTGATTTGAAAATATACAGTGTGTAATATGACAGTGTGTAAAATAACCTAATTTGTCTGTACCAATTTTTTACCTTTTTGTTTTTTGTGTACAATAAAGTAATTACATACATACATACAAGCTGACACATGGGGTAAGTTTGTGTAAAAGACAATGAAATGGCACGTAAGGTACCTAGTAGTCTAGAATAGTCTAGACCAGGTTGGAATCAGTACAGCTGTCTACCTCATGTGGTACTCGAAATGTCGAAATATATTAAAACTCATTTTTCACCCATGCCTTTTTACATGATGCATATAATATATATTGGGTAAACTATTTGGGCAGAGAATTAGCGCAGATAAACCAGGATAACGTATAAGGAATTTAATAAGTGTTGTTTACAGTACTACTATTGATCGACTGACATTAAAACCAAAGTAAACAAACAAACCGTGGAACGGTTGCTATACCATATTCAAATATGACATAGGTTGTATGGTAGCCAGTACTAACAGGCTACCAGCGTATGTAGGTCGTACACATACACATATCACATTAATATATTCAATAATATATAAAGTATTTTTGACAAAAAATACGTATAAACTCAAAATGGAATTTATTGATTAAAACAATTACATACAAGATAAACCTTAATGAAATAAAAATAAACTTAAAATATATCTAATTAAAATTAAAGGTAACCTAGAAACTAAAATCTAATTATAAAAATAATAAAAATTAAAACTAAACTAAAATAAACTTAAACATATTAAAAAATTGGGTCCGCGGGGCATGGTCCCTAAGATGCTTAAAAACTTGGTTCTTGAGTTCAAGTAATATATAATTTCAATAATGTTGCACAAATTCTGTCTGCACGAGTGCGCTTGAAAGTCTAAGGAAATCAATTCATCATCATTATTCATCTTTATTATTTTATTATTAACAACAAATTATTTCTGTACAACAGCGGCCACCAAGTCTTATAAGTGCAGAACAGTTGAAAAGTTGTATGGTGTGTTAGCCCAACTGCACTGCCCCGTCTGCAATAACCGTAATCACGTCACCGATTACATTTCTTTCATATTTATCCACCTGGAAAGGCATTTCTTTGCAGGCGTATTCTGGTCTTGATGTTAACGTTTCGTGAATGAAACGTTGAGATTGTGACAGCAATGGCTTACATGTAAGCTATTGCCATTTAATACTTGTATTAAATGGCCAGCTAAAAATGGCTTAGGATAACTTTAGTATCAAAATGCGTTTTGATGATTTAGTTGGATCATAATAGATACGAGTAGTTGTTTAGATTCGAGAATAACGGTCTTTAAAAAGATTATTTTTAGTCACAATTCACGCTGCGGTCGCGTAATAAATTGTATGTTATTTTAGATATCACCGCCATTAATTGTTTACAATACACTTAACTACAAAAATAAATACTCCTGACAGATCAAGAGTGCGATAATGAAATATTTTTCACTTTTTTTATTATGATCTTTACCATAAATCTCGGGACCACGGTGTCCTTTGGCCTGGCGTTCGTGGGATCGAAGCGAACAGCCCGACTAATGAGTCTACAAGCAAGGGATATACATGGCATGATACATCCAGAGATAGTCCCCGCCAGATCCGAAGTGATCAGTGCTCTGCAAATTTAGTTCGCCACAAACTGCCCCCGTGGGCTTCATTATTAAATTATTAAGTAAAAACGAAATAACATAATATATGCAATCCATTACAAACACAAACAGCTATGACGAGCCTTCCACTAAATTTAACAGGTTAAGTGGTAACTTTGTACCAAAGTAAAACAAGCATATTGTTTACTTTGATTCAATCAATTCAATATTTGCTATATTGTGATTAAAAATAAGTTTCAATTTAACAAAATGAATACATTGCCTAAGGGTTCGTAAAAAAAACTATACCTAACCTCATTTCTTATGTAATAGAGCGATGATGTAATATGAGCCAAGATATTGTACCTAAGGAAGAATATCTGCGAGAGATATGCGAAGATTTGTTTCCATACATACTTTTTGGTAGTTTTGTACGATGCTGGCTGCTACATGATGAATAAGGAACGGTCGAACGTAGTTCGAATTGCTTTGGAATGGAGAATGAGTTGACGTATGATTTAGTGCGTGAGACGGCCTGAGTGAGAAAAGACGGAATATTAATAATAAGTTGTAAGTAAAAGGAGAGTTTCTTAAGAAGATTTGACAGCAAACTATCTATCAGGCTTATGAGGCGTTAAATATTTGAAAACATAACATCGCATAATTCTAGGGGATATTAATCATGAATCAGAATAGGGTTGTTACTGCTGACAAAAGCAGTGCGCAATTATTCTTGCGCACCGTTTGAAGGCAGTTGATTTACGGGACTACCCGGTTGACTTCTTGCAATCCTGTTCGGTGTGAATATTATAGTTTATTTTCGATTCATAAACTTCTATCTAACTTACCTAGGTACTATGTAAAATAGGCCGAATGAAATTCTAATAGATTAATGGAAAGCCACAACTTCTTCAAATTATATTTTGGGTGACGACAAAAATTAGTTAATCAGTAGTATTTTGTGCTACGCAGAATGTAACATGGTGTGTTCTCGCTATTGTCTTTATTACTCCAGTAACAGTCTGTTGCAATTGGATGTCAGCAGGCGGTTAGTTAACACCATCTTTAATTTAAGTTCCGCTCTCCCTAATTTGGGTGCGTCTTTTCACTGGCGCATGAAATGGTGGCCTGTTATTTACCTCGCTGACAACGACCGGCTTGCATTTTATTCGACTTTGCGGCATCAAGTTTAATTACTTACTGCTTTCTTCCTAAAGCGCAGATACTTTTTATGTTACCTATTTTTATTCATGTCTTTCAGTGAAAACTGATTTTTCTGAGCCGCAATCGCAAATAGTTTAATGTCCGTGATGTTGTACGTTTAAATCGTATGGTATTGCTTCGTTATTATCTCTATTTAAAATATAATTTTGAAATAAACCTGAAATAATAATGACTAATTGTTCTAAAAGAACTTTAAAATACACATTTGTTAGCCGTATTGTGCCTACCCACTCTTAGCAAAATACGAATATGTTGTATCATTAAGCCATCAAATTCATAAATAGGATGCATAATTTACATTTTTGTAACTATTTTGTAGCACATATGGCAAAAAAAAAAACTTGTAATGTCAATGGAATCACCTCTGCCCTTACAAAGTTTCGACAAACTTATTTCTATTACAAATATTTGACAGCTACGAGTTTACTCAAAACACAATTTTGTGTCAACCCAGTAAAGTTCAACTTAGATTCCGCTTGTTGATATTTGAAGGCAAGGAATTTCGTAATTAACTCTCGTTTAGAACAAACTCGTTTTATATTGTGTTTGCAATGCTTTATCCCTATTTACGCAGTAAATTTTTTATACATTGTAGATTAGTTTGCTTTGTGTTTCAACAAAACAAAAACAATCATCATCCCGTTAGTTGTTTTAGCATGGCCGGTATTATTACGTTGGTATTACGTATTTTTAATAAAACTTATCACTTGCCATTACTAATCTATTTCACCGTCTAACATTTAAAAAATCCAGAGCTTATCCACGTTTTAAAACACATTTAAAATAATTGTGCCCTTTATCCGCACATAATGGGAAATCCCGGCTCCCGGGAAAATTGGTGGTCGCACAATAGCCAGGTAGGCTGTGTTTCATGTTCCATTGAAGCGCGGTTGATCAAGAACACAGCGGTGCACATGACTTTCGATTTTTTTTTAAACGAAGTCGTATTTGAATCTTAAAATCTAAATCTATTTAAAATCTGATTAATTTTAATCGATACATTTCCGACAGTATATATCCAATAGTATTGGCCTAAAAATCTTCCACCGCCCGTATCTAAAAAAATTGTGTTTAATACCACTGCTAGCCAAAATTGCAACTGGTTTCATATTTATTTAATGTTTTCTTATAGTCCCAACCTTTGAAGACCATGAGTTATAGGATTGGAAAAAAATGTTTTAGGATTTTAATAGGATACCGGTAGCTCCCAAGTAGGAAACGTGCTGTTGTGCACGGTATTGTACTCTTATGAGGCATCGTTTAGCTATAGTTTCAAACTCCTAGCTTTTATTTAGGCATATGTTCAAATACTATTCTGCTACATCATTTAATTTTAATGTCACTTTTAGCAATTACAGGTTTAAGGACCTTTAGGTATTTAAAAAGTTTAGAACTAGAAATAACAACATTGAATCAAATTACAATAAAAGATCGACAGTTCGATATAAGTTCTATGTTTCGTTGAACTCAAATTGCTTTAACTAAGTTCTGATTTTGAACAGCAGGGCATGTTTTTTAAGGGTCTGTAAGAACCGTGGGACAAAGAGGGTGTATTACGGAGCTTGGTAATCAAGAAATGTGCTATTAAAAGTATAACCATGTGTATGAAGAAAAGAAATGGCTACGTCTTTGGAATGGAAATGATGCTAGCCGTCTTTAATATCAGGCTTTATGATTAAGGAATTTCGATGAAGATGTTACCGAGATATATTACTATTTTATACAGGTACATTTAGTTGGGAAGGGAACGACGGGAAAAGAGCTTGACTTGAACATGTCAGAACATGACGATGGGACATGATTCCATGTGACATCACTGATATGTCATGGCGATATCCACTATTAAGTTTCCCCGCCGATCTGATGAAATTGTTGTCATGTAACAATTATGTTGTTTAATTACACGACTCCCCAAAAAAAAGTGTGTAATGTTTTCAGGCTTCATGTATGTATATATTATTATGCTGTTTAATATCTTGAAAATATTAGGTACCCTTCTGTCAACAGAACTGTGTTACAAGGCATGCTGTAAGTAAACCTTTATATAATCAAAAACACCTTAACGTTTTACGTTAAAAAGCACCGCTAAGCCAAGCGTCAGATGTCGGAACGAAATGTAAATACCTATTCAATTTAGACGACGGCGGCTTGCGGAAATTAATATAGGTACGTCTAACTTAACTAATAAACAACAAACATCGCCGAAGTTTCTATAACCCACACGCATGAAGCGGCCAACAAAATTATACACTATAATGTTATAATACCGTTGAAATTCGAAACAATAACTTCAACGGAACTCTAAGACTAATATTACTTATAGCGTTTTTATTGCAATAGGTACCTTTGTATTAATAAGAATTAAGAAGAAGAATCGAGAGAGAGAGAAAAGGAGAAATAAGAATCTTTATTCTTTATTGTTAACCAAAATATTACACAAGAGGACACAAAATTAAAATGCGAAATGCTAACCATATATGGCGTATATTGCGATTAAAATTAGCAAAATGTCACGGTTATTTTTCCTAAACCAGGAACAAGTGCAATATTTGGCAATGGCATCACATCGATAGGAGTAAAAATCGTATGACGTTTAAAAATATTTTCACCTCCAAAATTCTATGAGAAAATCGTTATAATACCCAAGTTAAATAAAAATTAACTATTCTTCTCAAAATTACTTTCAGCTGCGTAATAAAACGTGGGGGCTATTATAGTAATTGTATGGAAGCTCGGGATACCTAAATCGGATCTGGGTGATTCTATACAGGGTGGATCTACTTAGATTGCAAAGGCAAAAGAGAGTTTTTATGTTACCCGGTGAACTATCAATTCCGAGGTGTTATTCAGATACTTTATGTGCTTTGTTACCATCCAACAAAGGCCCATACTTGTAATTTAGAATTCCTCTTCAACGCAGTCTCAAAGGGCAGCTCACTCCATTATAGCTCGGACATTGCTGAAAGTTGGTCCTGTTGACCAACTCTGACCCCTTTGTGACGCAACACGACAGTGGCAGGCACAATCGCCCCTTCAATTAATTACTAGTGGTCAATTTGAGATGTACGTATCGAGTTCCTAGTTTTTTGTATGTTGTATATATTCTGCGTGCTTATTTTTAACAAGTTAAAGTGTCAGAACGAGCACGCGAGACATTATAAATCAAATTGAAATACGTAATGCATGTTTCAAATCGACCCCTTGATTTTGTGCCACACGCAAAGGAATATTTAATTGTGTCGCGTACTCGTAGTTGTGCCAGCAGACAAGAGCCAATCAAAGGCTTCCACACTATGTAATTTTCAATTTCTATAACGAGTACCCACCCTACCTAGGTACGCAAAGTTTTGACTTATCGAGCATTAAGAGTAAAATTGTTACTCTCTTATTACTAAAACTTAAGAAAACTCTGAAAAATAAAGGGTTGTTTATCTAAATTTTACTTAAAAAGTTTTTTTCGCAGTAACTTGATGACCGATAGAATATAGGAAATTCTCATATGTACCATCAAAAGTGTTGAATATTATAATTATGTATATTACACTGATATCCAAAACACTGATATTTTCTGTAAAAGAGCTGTTTTATTATATTGATTCACGAGAGAATAATACTAGCAAATTAAACAAGATAACAAGCTAAATTAATACAAGATAAATTAATTTTTGTTAAGTTTTGGTGTACCTAGTTTGCAAAGTTAGCCATGATAGGCAATGTTGTAGCATTTTAAGTTACTTGAAAATATCAAACCAATTTTTCATCAAAGGGACTTTATTCAATTTAAGTGACCATTTGTAACATGGTGACACTACATGGCCTCTATCATGGTGGTATCACCGGCGATCTAAGTTACTTGAAAATATCAAACAAATTTTTCTTCAAAGAGACTTTATTCAAATTAAATGACCATTTGTGGCATGGTGGCACTACGTGGCCTCTATCATGGTGATATACAAAGAACAAGTACGGCATATGTAAATATCGCACGTTTTAGAACACAGTCGTATCGACACTATATGTCTCGAAATATTTTTCAATCAAAATAAGATTCCTTAATGGTATTTTTCATGGCAAAATTCCATTACTGTTTCGATACCGTAACAGAACTTCGCGAGCTGTATTTTTTCACTCGTTTGCCTCTGTCAAAAGGTCCAAGCAATAACTTACAAAAGGCTTCGCTTCCAATTTAAACGTCATCCAGTTCCTGTTGGTTTCCATCAATTACCGCTGGCATTAATACAATAATATATTATTGTTTGTGAGGGCTATGCGTCTCTGTCAGCCATGTTGTTTATAGCAGGGCGCGTTAATAAATGGACGCTGGATGACGCCTCTATCAGAAGGATTTTCTTATAACGTGTCCATGACAAAAGATTTATTTTTATTAGATACCTAGTTACCTAGATGTTATCGTACGAATATGGAATAGGTACTGACATACTTATTACACATATTGTGTAAGTACAAAATTCAACACTATTTCATATTATGCGCAGTGATCTGCCTCTGCTCATAATAACCTATCATACTCTCTGGACTAATAATTATAGCCAAAATAAATTTAAACAATACGTTTCTTTACGAATTCTAGTTGTTACACGTTAAATGGCGACACTTTAAGCCGAGAGCCGGAGATCGATGGCCGTCCACTGGCGCATGGCCGACAGAAGAATGGCGGCCATTCTCGTCCAGAGGGCGACAAATTGCCACAACTTCCAACTTCATGTGGTTTCTATTGAATTTTGTGAATAGTCTTCAATATCTTATATCCGCACGTTTTTTTATACAACGACGGTGGCAAACAAGCTTATAGTCCACCTGATGGTAAGCGGACACCGCGGCCTATAGACGCCACATGCGCTACGATAACGTGTAAAAGGAGCACATTAAATTCTTTGAAATAAAAGTGTGTGTGTGTAATCGCTTTCCCTTTGATAGGATACATTGGGCGAACCAGTATCGCCCAACTAAAATCATAAGTCTCTTTACAAAGCGGAGTTGTATAGTAATAGTAACACGATACATTTCTGGCGACAATTGGAGCCGTGGGAGCTGGAGATCAATGGCCATCTACTGACGCATGGCCGACTGAAGAATGGCAACCATTTCCCGACCAGCGGGTGTCCAAATTGCCAAAACTTACTGATTAAGTTCCATCCGGTTGGTATTAAAAAATATTTGAATAGGTGTATTTGGGTCAGAAACTGCCCCAAAAAACTAAACACTGTTGGAATTTCTTACAGCTCGTTAGTGTGGGGTAGACAAGCATTATATTAATTTGATTTCGCCCGTACAGTATAACGTTTTCAGCGCTAACTGGAATAAACAAAATAAACAAACCGACCGTTACAAAAAAAACACAGTGATTGTAACCTAACCGCCGTATGAACCTCACTCAACGCCACTAGATCTGCATCCACATACTTACTATAAGTACCTATTTTTTCGCTACCAACCAGGTAAGGATGGTAGCCATCTGGATGTCCAATGGAAGAACGGGGGAGGCAGTACGAGCTCATAGATGTCCTGTAGTACAGGCCTACAGGAGCTCCATGAGCTCATATCATACCGCTTTTGACATCAAAATTGCAAAGCATGATGAGTTCTGCATTTTTAATATGCTGCATAGATCAGTTAGGGTAACTTGCATCGAAATTTGCACCGGCCAAAAACTGGAGTTCCCGATTTTTCCCTGCCGGCTTCTGTATTCTTTCCGAGTTCATATAACCTAGACCTATTTAAGGCACAAGTGAATCGGCATCTTCTGAGTGACCTCGCTCTACCGTCGGCCTCACCTTTGCCCCCTGGCTAGATGCTGGCCAAGAGCAATCCCATTTTTAATAAAGAAAAAAAAAAAAAAAAGATACTGATAGCCCTGTCTGTCAGGTTGCCAACGCGGCGGTATTTGCGCGGCCGGATCGCTGCTATGCTACTGCATTATACAGCGAAAGCCGACAGCGTATGGGTTAAGTGTTAGACCGTCTTCACGAATCTTTTTGGAATAAATATTGTATCCCCTAACTTACATTTGTGAGCCAGAACTCTAGACTATTCAAAACTACTTTGAAAAGTAAAGAAATCTGTTAGGCCTTGTTCTCTTGCCGCTTCGGCTAAACTCGGCTGCCATACACCTTCGGGGAGATAATTTTACCTGAACGCGGGTCGCAATGAATGTGACGTTCACGGCAGGCGATGAACATGCATACATGATGACTCTGCTTCTTCTTCTTAATTTTTTTTTTTTTTTTTTTTTTTTTTGTCCCTAGCGTTATCCCGGCTCTTGCCAGGGTGCGCTTTTCGGCTCACTTTCCTCCACTTTGCACGATCCTGGGCGTCCTCTGTAGTGAGCCCGTTCTCGCTCATGTCGGCATTCACGACATCCAGCAATCGCTTCTTGGGTCTACCGCGGGGTCGAAGGCCGTCGAGGGCTAAGTCAAGGCATCTGTTTCCTACGTAGTCAGATGGCCTACGAGAGACGTGACCGAACCAGCGAAGGCGAAATTCGTGGAGCTTCTCCGCTACATCACGAACACCGAGGCTGCCACGGATGTACTATTCAAAACTGATGACATACAATTCATGATGACTTTAACGAGACATAAAGATGTATGCAATAAAATGAGATGCCATTATTTGGGTTTTTTCTAGCTGGTAAACCTTAGTTTTTTACGGAATGTACGGGAAACCACAGAGATTAAAAGTAAAAATGTGATAGGTTTGATTTATAATTTAATAGATTTTTTTTTTGGCCAAAATAATAACTGATACAAATTGGAAAACATTGTTTCACCAACGGAAACCTAGTGGGTTTATATGCCGGTGAATAGTTCGCTCTGGTATTTATATATGTATAAGATAAAGTGCCGTAGAACTTTATTAGTAATTTAATCGCCGCAATATGGCGTTGAATTGCGATGCAACAAAAAGGTCATGCTGGAACGGGAGTCTTGGCCTCCCTATAGATATAGGTATTTAGGCAAAATCGCTTTTTGCTTCTGACTTGAGTATTTTTAATTTTATGAGGATTTTTTAGGATTTACCTCTCTGAAAACAGTTTTTAGGGTTCCGTGCCTACCCAAAGAGTAAAACGGGACCCTATTACTAAGACTCCGTCTGTCTGTCTGTCTGTCCGTCTGTCACCAGGCTGTATCTCATGAACCGTGAAAGTTAGGCAGTTGAAATCACAGATGATATATTTCTGTTGCCGCTATAACAACAAATACTAAAAAAACAGAATAAAATTAATATTTAAGGAGGCTCCCAGACAACAAACGTGATTTTTTTGCCGTTTTTATAGATATTGGTACGGAACCCTTCGTGCGCGAGTCGGACTCGCACTTGGCCGGTTTTTTTAGGCCTGGGTTGATATGAAAATCGGTTTCAACCTCGACGTGGCGCTACCCTGTATTTTAATTGATAGGGGGATATTTTAATGCTGATATCAGCAGTTATGAATAATCTAGGGTGTGTGATAATAAATTACGAACGTTACTGTTTTGCTGGAACTAGGAATTTTACAGTTGTCTAAAATGTTTTTTTTTCATGTCGTAATGAATTGAATTATATATCTTAAAATTATACCGCAGACAGGTAAAAGGCTCTGTGAGCTACAGCTCTCGCGACCTCGCAAGTGTTGTATATATTTATTTTTTTAATTGTTTTGAATTTTTTGCATAATCCGTCGAGACAAAAAAACTTTAGGTACCTACTGTAGAGGAAAACAAACGAAAATCAGTACATACAAAAGCATTTCTGTCAAAGCCGAAGCAGAGACCTTCGTTTCACTCGGTCAATTATAGGAGTACTAGAACAATAAAGTTCCTAAAAAATAATCGCACTAATTTATAGGATCCGCCATTTTTTTTTTATTTTTGCATGCCAGTTGCTGGTAAAATGTGCAGTTTTCTTCTTTAACAATGTTGCCATCTATTGTACCACATTTTATACAGAATAAATATGTTTGTATTTGTATTTGTATTTGATCCATACTATACTACAATACAATAATCTCAAAATAATTCACTTTACAAAGGAAAAACTTTTAGGTATTAGAAATAAAACTGATTTTCGGTTATTCTCGGATCAGTATTATTTCGATAGCGCAAACTGCGTTAATTATAATGAAAGCTTTTGTAGGCCTAATTACCGTTTCTGAAACTCATTGTCAGTCATTGACAAAGATTTGGTGAAGGAAATGTGAAACTGTAATTTTGTACGGTAGGTAAATAGTTGATTTATAATTTTGTATGCAATGTAGGCTTAACCCAAATAAAACTAAATAAATATTGAAATGCACGCTCATCCAAAGTAAACATTTCCTTATTACAAGCGCCTTAAAATATGACATCGTTTCAATATGTAAAGTAGAATTTTAAATTCGACAAAATAAACTGACAGATGTCACTCTGAATATTAGTATAAATAAAAATACTTGTAACCGGTGATAAATAGGGGTACTTTAATACATACAAGTACTGTACTTTAACAATTAGGTACTGAATAACATCCACTGCAGAATTACGTTCGTAAAAGTCAGTTATTAGTCAGCATTTTATTTACCGTTGTTAAATACCGTATTATTTAGAACGTTTTACACAAAATCCAACACAAACGGCCAGCCTTATCGCAGCAAACTAGATCAATCATTCGGTGCATCCCCTGAGTACGAACCCGTTCTCAACTCGATAACGCAGCCTAACGAGCCTACACGGACGGATGAACCAATGGCTTATGTCAACTCAACTAACAAAATCCTCTCTCGTATCTCAATTTTGAAACGCTAAAAGCAACCTTATTTTCAAACAAATAGCTGAGGTTCAAGTATTAAGTATCATGACGTAGGCAAAAGAAGAAATAAAGCTGGTCTCATAGGAGACCAGTGTATTCAATACGATAACTAGAGTAATAAGTTTAATAACCTAGAAGTTAATAATAATCGTTAAATATAAAAGTAAAAAAAATACTGTTATCCAAAGCCAAATAAAATTGAAAGGTGTGCAAAATGCAGTCTCATAGTAATCTCACTAAATAATGCTGGGATAATTTTATACTTGTACAGACTGATGCATAAAAGAAGGTAATTGCGCCTAATGTGGCCCAGTTCCTAAGCTTTCTCACTTTCAAAAGTTCATACTTTTACACGTTTGGTTAGTACCATAAACAAAATGGCAAAAAATCGTGGGCCTTATTAGGCACAAGTACCTAACATCAAAATCACATGAAAAAATACTCGTGTTCATTCAAAGTATTTTCCTTTACGGGTTTGAACTCAAAACTATCAAATCAACTTTGCAAGCAGTCTACCTAAACCTGAAGCCAAATTTAAAAACACGAAGAAGAAATATTTTCTTACTGCTTTTTAATTAATTACATCCAAACATGGGTGTATTATCGAACACCAAGGTATTGTCTAACAAATAATGTCCAAGCATCATCAAAGGTTGCTAATGACCCTGATATTTAATACAGAGATTCAATAGACACATTAGCGTATGTGTGGACACAGCATTAACGCGAACAATGGGAATAGCTGGGATGACACCGGATATGAGTAATATATATATGATGTAGGGAGAAGACCGCATATTGATTGAACATTTTCTCTGGGTATTATTTGTGGTTCTAATATAACGCTTTTATAATGATAATGATAAACATACCATAAACAATACTTTTATTATATATTTAGTTTCAAAATTATTTAACATTTATATAGGAGTAAACCCAATTTTAGTCTACCTTATTGTTAAAACAAAATTATAATAAAGTCTGACCAGAAATATGTAATTTTCACACTATTTGCATAATGTGGACCTATAAATTTGTTCCAACTTCTTGATAGGTAGTTTTTAATATTAAAGAAATAAAAACCAGCCAGTTTGCACCTTCATTTCAGGCCAGATATTACCAATAGGTACTATAAGGAAAAGTGTATGCATAACTCATATTATGTGAATAAAATATTCTATTACATTTACATACTCAAATAGGTACCTAAATGTAAATAGTAGTAGTAGTAACTCTGTTTGCTGTACAAAAAACACAACAGGGGGCCGATTTTTGAGTGTCGAACGCTCGAATTTTCACTCGACATCTGTCAAAACATCATAGTTTTTTGACAGATCTCGAGTGAAAAATCGAGCGTTCGACACTCAAAAATCGGCCCCAGATGTGATTTAAACACAGATAAGTTATCCCTCTAAGAGATTTCTTCCAGTTAACCTTTGAATAGATGAGACACACTTGTTACAGGAAAACATAACCAATTTACACTTAAAAGGAGAAGAGAAAGCGTTACATTGTGAATGGTTACAGATATTACTTATAGTTTATTGATAAACTGTCCACGTCATTTTCAAATTTGAAGATTACAAAATAAATTATTTATTTCTATAAGTGTTGAGGACATAGTTAGTTGTACACATAGCGCTAAATACGGACAGGAAAGTCAATATCCACATTTCACGTCAGCAAAAGAAATATGATTTTCCAATGTGACATGGGTCAAACAGAAAACCCACTGAATTGATTATACGCATAGCATCAAATCGACGCTATCTATCCCCACAAATCATATCTTGTCACAACTCGCCTCCAATGTCCGTCCACACTACGGATCCGTATGTCGGGGCTCGGGGTTCCTACATCAATCAACGGAACCCTACAAGGGCCAGCGTTATCGGTTTGACATTTTTCCGCAAGAATGCGCTTGTTACGTCAGCACACGTAAGACTGGTATGGACAGATGAATCACAGTGTGGAAATTTTATTCGGAAAATATGCACATGGATATGTAGTGCTCTTTTGTACCTAGTTTAGAATTTAGCCCAAATCTAAAACGGTTTAGGTTCTGTAGATTCTAGACAATAAATTTTGTTTTATGGCAAACGTTATGACTGTGTGTTCAGTCAAAATAATTTTAATCTATTGACCATGTAACATAAATGATTTTTTGAAATAACTTCGGTAAATAAACGCCCAATGCTGACACATATTGATGCAAAACCGAACAAATAAGTCGCGAATCCATGCATTAATCTACGAAACTGTAATTTGAAACTGCTCAAGCTGAGCTGATTCGAGACAGTTGCCGCATTTTAATCGAAATCCGTCATCTCAAAGGTTATTTGGACTTTTAATACTATGCAATACAGCAGGGTCAAGACCTTATTGGTATTATACTTAATAGTGATAGTTATTATTGTTTTCTTTTTCATCCTTCATAAATCGCATGCGTACGTAATTGTGCGCGTATTACTTATCTCGAAGAAGCCTACCAAATTGATGTATTTAGGATATTAAATCAGCTTCACCCCTATGTCTGTGCTCGCCTGCCACAAGGCGATAGGTTTGTGTGAACATTTCATTCAACGTTTACTTGACTCATTTTCCGTTGTTACATTTCGCCGCTGCTTTCTTGGCGCTCGCCGATAGTTCTAGCCTCCATCCACGTAAAGTCATATCCGACGTGGGTTTATATGAAAATATGGCTTTTAGTTAAATAATAGCACAGCCATGTTATGTTTGTGTAGTGAAAAGTGGATTGTGAAAAGACTTAAACGGTTCAGAGCACGCTCGTTTCGATATCGTGTTGATTTTATTTGACAACGTTCAGTATATTCCAAAGTAATCCTAAGACATGCATCATGCCATGTTAATCTATATTGAAACAACAATACAGTAGTAGGTATTTCAATAATTATGCATAAACGTGTGCTAGTCTTGCTCATTTTCCACCAAACTAAGCTACGTCATCCTATCCTAATCCTATCCTTCCTAATAATATTATAAACGTGAAAGTTTGTGCGGATGTATGGATGTACGTTCCGTTTAATCACAAAAACTACTGAACGGATCTCTATGAAACTTTCCAGTGTTGTAGCTTAGACATCAGAATAGGACATAGGCTATAATTTATATCAAAATTCAATAAATTAGATAGCAAAACTAGACTATCCGTGCGAAGCCGGGGCGGGCTGCTACTTATACATAAAAGCAAAGCAAAAAAGCAAAGCTCGGTATGGAAAGTATCCTAACTCGGTCTTAATTATTGTCTGTACAAGCTTAGTATTATAGTGTAATATTTTGATGAGTTTTAAACAACCTTCTGTATCCAGATACAAAAACAACTAAATAAAACAAAAACTTATAAATGTAAGTATAAGAATTTCAAATTATGTTCACATATTTGGTACTGTTTCACTGATCATACGATCAAAACATACAAGGGAAAATATAAATAGTAAAACAAATATAAATCAAAGCGAGAAAAACTAGCCACTTAGGTACTGGCTTTTGGTAACAAGAGCTTCCAACATTGAACATGCTTAAAATAGCTTAGGCTGGAAACAGTGCTCGACCGATGGTCAGTGCGTACCGTCGGTCGGGCGTAGCTATCGCTGTACGAAAGCATACATTACGTGCGTTCAGAGCGATCCTCACCGTCAGCTACCGACCATACGCGCCGACCGTCGGTCGCGCTCTGTTTCCAGCCATAGACTTGCATAGATACAGCTACGCCGACCGACGGTACGCACTGACCGTCGGTCGAGCACTATTTCCAGCCTTATGGTAGCTATACAGGTTGTAGCTACCAAGTGGAGTACCTTTTTAGGTAGGACTCAACCGGACTGAAATATAGTTTACTTCGAAATTAGCCCATACCATACTAGGTAACGTTTAAGCTCAGATTAATCCTTATTCCTGTTTAGGCGACTTCCTGACTTGGCGGGGCGGGATCCCCTAAGGCGACTTACTGATTTGTCAATTCAATTCAATTCTTTAAAAAATGGCTTTCCATCAAATTTATGATGATTTCGCCAATGTCACGTGTTCAGTGACGTTGTTCGGTAACGACGCCATGACAGTAGGCAAGGTTTTGTGCGGTAAATGGATTCTGCTCGTCGTCGCCCCGGGCACGTGTGCTCACCAACGCGGCGACGACCAAAACTGATTTCTCGGTGCGGAGGCGGTACGATATGAAAAAAGTTTCAAATGTCAGTGTCAGCTGTCAGTCGACTCGGTACCATTTTTTACTGTGCCCCTACATTTAAATGAGTGCTTCTGCGTAGCGGGACGATGCGAAGGCGGTACTGCTCCGCTTCTGCGCATGATATTACTACTGCGCAAAAGTAATACTGATAGTATTCCGTCAAGTGAGAATCTTTGCGACGTCAGTAAATTTACGTCAAAGAAGAAAATGTCACATATCGATCCCGCCCCGCCAAGTCAGGAAGTCGCCTTAGTCCATCGAAGCCAGTAAGTCAATCGCTCATAAAATTTAATGGTCAAAGAATAACATAATTTATATCCCAGGAAAAAACGACAACTTACTATACAATCAAAATATGAAACTACACAAAATAATTTACTAGTGCGGAATGAATGAATTCTAAAAATTATTACCAACCTACAAAAAGATTTTTTTAAATGAAATAAATGAAATAAATGAACTTTATTCTGTAAGTAGGCCGCAATGGCACTTTTACAAGTCAAACCCTACTAGCGTTACACCTTTATCTAATCTAAACCAAAAATATTGCTAATTTATATCCAAAGAAATCTTTCCTCGGACCTGAACGAATTCCTTTAAATAATTTGTTATTTGGAGCGGGAATTGAACCCCATTACGCCTTTCCGTTTCCGCAAAACGATATCTAGGTACCGATTATGAATGCTGATATTGCTGATGTTGAAAAATCCACATAACCTACCTACGCCGTCTGTCATTGGAAAAAGAAACTTACAGCTTTACAAATATAATACAATTTACAGGAACACGGAGTGTTATGGATGTTGGGCACATTCCGATTTACGGCTTATGTTAATACGGGCGTATTGTGATGCGCATTATATTAAAAGGAAACGGAGAGATAAACTGGCGGTTCACCATAGTAACGATCCTCTTAATTATTATGGTAGGTCGGCTATATGGTAAGTTTTCTGATTGCTGGCAAGCCGAATAATCGAATGCAATGGCGACTATAGTATTACCATAACGCTTCGCTTGGGACAGTAATAGTATAGTAATATTGCCGTAAAGTATGGTCTGCTGATCTAAGATCCGATTGAATATGTGCGTAGTATTTGTGTATGTTGGGAAAAGTAGTCATCGTTTACTTTGTTTTCGTTGTGTAACCTTCCCACCAGTTGGTGTATTTTCTATAGCAAAAAGGATAATAATATGGATAGGCTGATGAAGATCATAAATTTTATAATGTTGAAACAGATTATTTATTTATTCCTTCCTATCTTTTGAATAAAGGAAACGATTTCTATTCATAGGACGAATTTGAATCCTGCAGCATTCTCTAACTAGTTTCGCGCGTTACATTTTGGGCGACAACTTCAAATATAAACACACAGTGCGAAGTAGTATTGAGTGCAATATAATAGTTTTATTTTGCTGGCCTAAAATACCTAGTCTATTTCGTCATTTGACTTTATTTCCATTGGGGTTATATTATATTTATTTACTATTTACAATATTACTTACGCTTTTAAGTCTAATAATATTAACAACTATAGTACTTAAAGTACTTTGCAAGTTTTATTTGTACGACAAGGGTGACAGAGAGGAAGATATTCGAACTTCGTTCGTACTTTGCAAGTTTTATTTGTACGACAAGGGCGACAGGGAGAGAGATATTCGAACTTCGTTCGTTTTTGGTTCGCGGGAGGCCCTTTAGCCCCGACGGTCCCGTTCGGTATCGGATTTTTAATAAGTCTGAGGTATGTATTGAAATTTCGTAATTATTGTTAAATAATTCGAGTTAAAATTATTTAAATAATTCGAAAGTATGGTCCGTTTTGTGTAATTAACTTAGGTACCTAATAATACATTTTTAGATTTTAACGGTTGTCGTACATTAATAAAATGTATTGCTTAAATTTTATTACTGATGTAGGTATATCATATAGTTGAGTACCAGAAGTAGGTATATATCTGATCCGATAAATTTCAGTGACTTTAAACTATAAATCCGAGTGCTACCCGTCTTTTTAAAGAAATGTGTAACCATTTGGTCAAAGCATAACTCACTGGTTCGAACCATTTTAAATTTCCGCTCCAAAGCGGTGAAATTTTTGAGTAACGTACGCTCAGTCGCTCAATGGTCAGTTTTTTTGTTTAAGCGCTAGTTGAAAAAAAAATGTTTTCGCGGGCAAAAGCTAGTTAGTCTAGTTATAGTTCGGACACAACTCTAAGGCTAAATTCTGTCAAACGAGCGCAAGCAAAATTAGACTTAGAGCTCTGACGCTTTTTGCTTGCGTTAATTTGACAGCACTTGGCCTTACAGTTTTGTACGAACTATACCTATATTGTACTCACCAACGCGGCGACGATCAAAATCCTGACGAACGAAAACCTGAACCTGAAAACGAACGGTGCAGAAACCCATCACTTTCCGCTCGTCATATTCAAAATTGTACTAATTAAGGATGGGATTTTGATCGTCGCCGCGTTGGTGAGCACACGTGCCCGGGGCGACGACGGGCAGAATCCATTTACCGTACAAAATCTTATCTACTGTCATGGCGTCGTTACCGAACAACGTCATTGAGCACGTGACATTGGCGAAATCATCATAAATTTGATGGAAGCCATTTTTTAAAGAATTGAATTGAATTACCTATATTGTAGCTCATTTGACCTATAGCAAAAATAATGTTAAGAAGCTTTTTGTGCCGGCTGTTTTGTTTACTGGTAAAAATTCAAGGTAGCTCTTATTACTGACTCATTATTAACTTCCCCGTGGGTATAAGAAGGATTTCTGCCTTCTTTACCTTGAATCATACAAATTTAATGCAATAATATACGTAATAACTGTACCGTGTACCCGAAACCCTATTATGTGCATAATCCGGCGAAAAAATGAATTTATCGAGCGTTCCCTTGATTTAGCATAATATGCGCCGCATGAACCAAAACCTCAATTTAACATGTGATATAGAACCTTATTGTGTTTGTAATAGAGTTGGTATGGAAAGTTTATGGTGCGAGACGAAGATTCATCATCCACAATTATCGCCGGAGCGAGGCGAGCGGTAACGAAGACAAACGAGCTCCGTACGTGGCTGGACTCTGCCACATTCGGAATGATATTAAATTTGTCTATGGCATGCAGGGGCTGGCAATGATCGCAATTTATCTGAGGGTTGAGCAATAATAGTGGCAAAGCCTGTGTGGAATTAACACGCTTCAGAATTTGAGATAATGCCACTGCTACTATGTAGTGTACTCGTAGTTCCCAATGAAAGAAACCGAGAAAATTAGAAATGAATTAACTAACTAGGACAAATCAAATAAATTCGAGAAGGTGTAGACTATGGAAATCAGCAGAGAGCACTGATTTGCACCTTACAACAAGTGAATAAGGTGCAAAACTGTTTGCTCTTGACGGTATAGTACACTACTGTGTCACTATGAAAGGCTATCCATGATTAGGCATAAGCTCAGCAAAATTGCCTTGCAGTATATCGATTTGGATCTTAAGGCGAATGAAAGTATTGGCCGTTAGGGCCGGTCAAAAATTTACAATTTCACATTATAATTCGTACGCTTCGACTTTGCCGTGGAAAATACATCGATATTATGTAAATGTTAAATGTGAGGGTCTGACGACCTGAAGAGAGTGGCGGGAAGCGGTTGGATGCGGAGAGCTGAGGACCGGGTGTGGTGGCGCGAATTGGGGAAGGCCTATGTCCAGCAGTGGACGACTACACGCTGAGGTTGATGATGATGATGAGTGTCTGATTGAGCTCTTGTCTTTTTTTGGTCAGAATCAAGACCTATATTAAGTTTGCGACTCCTATTAAATTGTCTTTCAGAACAAATTAAAAGCAAAAAACCCGTTACACAAAATTAAAATTGACTGGCGGCGAAAAGGCGCTAAGTGACCTTTCAAGTTTGTCGGAAATTCGTGATAAAGTGTTGTTCGTAGGTGCAAGTAATAAAGATGGACGGTTCCGGAATAATGTGGGGTCACGTTGGGGAGACGTTGGGTGACGCGGGGGAGGAATTGTTAGTAATGTACCTAGTCAAAGGCTTGTTAATATAATATCATATTTTGACAACATACTCGTACATACATTGAAGAACCAATACATAATTATTTGGGTATCTGTGTACCTACAGTTCGGAAGCCGAGGAGAGGCAATTATTTAATTTAAAATGCATAATCTGGCAGAGATGTGGGGAAGTCCAGAGGAGGCCTTTACCCAGCAGTGGGACACGTTATTAGGCTAACAAAAAAACGGGTATTTTTTGTTACTTACTAATTTATCGATGTTTATAGTATTTACGAGATTTTTTTGCCTCATGGAGCTATTTTGGTTAATTAGACTAATTTTATTTTAGTTTATTTATTTATTTTATTTGGAGAACCAACAGCTATGATAATATATTAAACATTAAGGTAGATACAGATAGGGTGATGGCACCAGTAACCGGCAGGCTCCAGTAATCGGCATTTTTTTTACAAGTTGGATTAAAATTAGGACTGCCAACAATTATTCCAATTAATCAACACTGGACCATAGACAGTGTATATTCTACTCTCATCCAAGACAATATCATAGACACAGGCGGTTTTGTTTAACGGTGATAACATGAAAATGATGAGAAAAACAGTGCTTTTGAAGAAAATGAATAATCCTTAAGGAAATAGTTAAGAGAGTGACTGTACATATTTGTCGATTATTTAATAACTATGAAAGATGTTTGAGTTTTTGTTTACGTTATGTATAGCTATAAATATCCTTCAAATAATTTTGTATTGGAAAAAAAATATGTTAGCTTATTATTGTTAAAAAATATAGTGCCGAACACTGGTCCCGTGAAAGTACACTTTCGCCAGTAATCGGCAGATGGTGATAATAATGATTCTTAATATGCCATTAATAAATTATTCGTAGATACATAGATTTTTCCCGACGCAATGACACAACACAATATATCAATACGAGGACAGATAGTGAGAGAAATGCATGATTTTCATTCTAACTGCAGTACTAATCTAATATTATCAATTAAAAAAATCAACGTCCTAATAAAACTATCGAACGTAGAAGCTTGTTTTTTTACAGTAGTCTTTCTAGCCTATCCTCTCCTATAACTTACTGTTTATCTACCTTTCCAAGCTAGCTCTCTCGGAACATTTCAACTTCTCACTGTCACTTTTCATTTTCATACATTTTATAACCTAAAAGTTTATTTTAGGTTATATTAAGAAACAGAACACCCTAAGCAACTTTCTACAGTTCGATTCTTTATTTATTCGTTTCATTCAACGATAACTTTTTATCCTGTTCCGTAAAATACATCAAAACAAAAGTACCTATTCGAAATACTTGCACTAAACTAGTGCCGATTACTGGGTGCCGAATACTGGAGACTGCCGATTACTGGGTGCCGAACACTGGAGACTGGCTGCCGATAACTGGAGATTGCCTATATTTTTGGTTATTAGAATGTTTTTATTTATCCGTGTCTCTTCAGTCAACAAAAAGCTAATATGTTGTTACTCAGAGATATATTTAACGTTTTTATTCAGTTATTTTTGTCCTAAGTACAACCATATTATTTTTATCATTGATGAAAGTACACAAACTCCTTAAAGTGCCGGTAACTGGTGCCATCACCCTAGCCAATTATAGGAACTCACAGGTAGTGCCATGTAACACACAATAATTAAAATTTGGTAGGAGAGTGTTAGGTACGAGTATCAGCCTCTATTCGCACCGATACGATCATATATTTGTCTATAGTGGGGCGCAATTATGTTTACATTGGAATAAACTACGATCTAATACTTTTATAGTGGCTTTAATATTATTCCGCGGAGCCGAAGTACCGAGGTACCGAAGTACCAACGAGTACTGCATAGCCAACACGTACCTACATGCCCTTTTGACAATTTAATGAAATGCAAGTGGTACAACAAGCGGATGCTATCCCTGGCCGTGTCATGGACACACGGAGAGGCAGCACCCGCCAGGGTTTACAGGGACTATTGCTGATTGATGGAGTTGAAATGTGGACTTATTTACGCTTGCCTCTTATTATTATGTTATTACGCTTCATAATTCACGTGATGAACTCGTCAATTCTATTCTACCCGTTGAATTTCATTTGCAAGACAATTCCGGCGTGCGCTATCCGCGAGATAAATGATTGATAAATTATGTATATGAAAGCTGGAAGCTTTCGCAGGGGACGAGACATAGCGGAGCTTACGGGAAGAAGCTTGTAATGCCCGCGGTAGAAGAACTAGCGGGTAACAATACCACGTGCAAATAAAGAACTTGTAGCACATTTGGATTGGATTCAGATGAAACACAAGCACACAATTTAAGCAAATACTCGTATTTATTTAAATGTAACTTTGAATAACAATTTTAATGCTCAAATACTAGAGCATATAATTAGACGTGAGTATTATGTTTCCAGCTAATATCTTATAATATATTATGATGATAATTATTGGCAAGAATTTAACCGTGCCATGAGAATGGCATTAACTATAAAGGATTTTAAAATGAGCTATATTTATAGTGACTAAAGGATGATTCACTGTAGACCGTTCCGTGTCCGGGCCGGCCCGTTTTCTAATACGACGTGCGACGGCCGTCGATTCCTGCCATTCCTGGTACCAGAAAACGGGCCGACCCCGGACACGGAACGGTCTAGCGTGAATCATCCTTTAGTCACTATAAATAAAGCTCATTTTAAAATTCCGTCTATGTAGTTGGTACTTTATATTTAAAGGTCAAAATGCAGAAAAGAAACTGTATTTTCGTGGGTCACATATATAATATGGTGCCCCAAACCAC
This sequence comes from Cenopis cana, assembly GCA_951800055.1. Taxonomy (NCBI): domain Eukaryota; kingdom Metazoa; phylum Arthropoda; class Insecta; order Lepidoptera; family Tortricidae; genus Cenopis; species Cenopis cana. Next base: position 13,560,849 of record OX637476.1, on the reverse strand, counting down.
TTTTATAATGCGCACTGCTAAGGTTTGGAATTGCCTGCCGGCATAATGTATTTCCTCGGAAATTCATAACCTAGACATCTTTAAGGCGCGAGTAAATAGGCATTTTCTGGATGAGCTCGCTTCACCAGCGCGCTACATACTGGACTGGACGAGAGCAATCCCATTTTTAATAAACAAAAAAACCTTATCCGAACCCGCTGCACCCAGCCACTTGGGCCTCAGAACATGCGGTTCATATTCGCGTGCCGTCCGCAGTTTGTCTTCGTTACCGTAATAACCTCCTGACGCAGCATTCGCCACGCTCCGTCAACGTCTAGCATGCACCTCGTTACGGGCAATGAGAAGAATGTGAAGGTGAGAGTAATTGGGTGATAGTAATTGCACTCAAGTTTTGTAACAATGGTAACATGTCTTCTTTTGGGGTTGCATTACGCCTATTTCAAATATATCAAACGTAAAAACACCCTTGCATTTGTGCACTAGGAAAATGGCCTTGAGAGACGAAATGGCAACGTATTGTAAAGCTTGCTACTAAAACGACATGACGACCACGACCACTCTGTCAAGAGTGAAGAAATTAAGAAAAAACCGGTCAAGTGCGAGTGTGACTCGCGCACCGAGGCTTCCCTACTCAGTTTGTGTATACGTATGCACCCGTCCCATTAATTCAGGAAAAATATTAAAAACATGCCACCTCCATCTATCAGCGCATTTTGTTACTAATTTGCGCGACTGAATAACTTTGTACTGTCACCAGCACCAATATCTGCCATAACAAAGGCAGCATTTAAACATCTGACACGTCGATCCGTATGGCCCTACAAAAAGAGTCGTGTCAAATATTTATGCCGCCTTTGTTTTGGCAGATATTAATTAATGCCGGTGACTGTACGTATGTTGGTTTTTCAAAGATACTTAATTCTTTATCACGTAAACCGGTTCTTTCAGCATAATTTGATACAAATTTGCAAACCACAAATGCATGCGAACTATGCACGACTACATTACAAACTTAATTAAAAAAAATTGTGATAAAAAAAGAAAAACTAGATAGAGCTATGGTTAAAGTTTTCCTGTAATATATACATTGATATTAACATTTTATAATAAGTTCATATTTTTTTTTAGATGAAACTTCGGAGATAATTTCGGAAATAAGACTGCTTCTTTTGAAATCAAAAATTTTCCGACGAAAAAAAAACAAATTAATATCTGTTTCAGAATATGCAAGTCAAGCCCTTTCATTTCATATGACACCCCACTTGACAAGACTGAAATATTGAACTCCCTTTTATTTGTAATTTTTCACAGAAAATAAAATAAAATATTTATAAAAATCATGTTCATGTATCTGGGTTACACCCTTATTTATAACTATTCCAAATTTCAAATCGATAGCATAAGTAGTTCTTGAGATATTTAGCGATGTGACAGACAGACAAACAGAGTAATAAAACGTACACGTATACCAAAGAGAATATAACCACTACGTTCTAAGAGACGGGACTTCGAAGAAGGTTTTTGATGACAGTGACATTGTCAATATTGTCATCACATGACATTGATGTACAGTTTGGCAGACATTTTGAACCACAATAAAAAAGAAAACGCGGAAGTACATCATGCCAACATAACAACGCAATAGGGATATCGATCCTATATATATCGATATCGATAAATAATGACTAGTGACGTCCACATAAATAATGGACGAATCTATTCAGTTTTTGAACATAGGTACTTACTAGCCAATAACACAATGAAATATAATTTTACTAACATTTATTTACGCTAGCCAAAGTATTAAATCCATCAGCACTCTTAAAGCTTTTAAAAAGTTTAAATATCACGCTTATTAGGCACGTGGTTAGTTGCGCTATCGTGCAATATTGCCGGCCCAATGGGCACTGGGCGTGGGCAGTGGGTACTGGGCAGTGGGCAGGGCATTATTCGGGGTCAATGGCGCGGAAGGGCCAACAAGATTAATGATAGGTTTAAACTTATTGGTTTTGTGTTGGTGCCAAGTTTTAATGGCCGATAATAGAGGCGTGTTTTGGTTCTGTGTAGTAACTAAAGGAGATACAGTTGGGTCATTTTCTATACTCGATTTTTTTTGTGTCCGAGCTGAAAATCGTATGGTAGCATGAGATAATACGTACCATTTTTTTTTTTTCATAATGAATACATGTTTCCACGTTGAGGTCCACTCAAATTCACGGACTAATTTGTTTTTAAAATACATTAAAAAATACCTAAACGCTCAAATTAAGACTCCGTGCCCTGTCCGGCATCGAGTTTTGAATCAATCAAAAATTCCTATCAAAAACTGTACATTAGAATCACTGATTTCGTGACAAAAAATTTAACTCGATTATATTTACTATCACTGAGCCCAGACACTATTCACTTCACTGTGGTGAATAACTTGTAATTGATGTTTAAAAATCGTCCGAGCGCGAGAGTTAAATTTTGTCGGCAAAATTCAAAGGTCCCTGGCAGCCATCGTTTACATTTGATCAGCTTCGCGTCCTGCTTCACATGTGCTCTCAAATGTCAGCTATCATATATAAAAAATCTATATATAGCAAACCGCATTAAGTTCGAGTAAACCACCTAAGTACTTCGGTTTCTGGGTGGGCGACAATTTTTTTGCTTTTGCTTGCAATTTCGGTGGCCCTTAGAAATTCAAATTTTACATAAGTAATCATTAACATATGTATGCATTATAAAGCACTTTGGTGTCTCTATATAAACGATAACTTAAAATATTATTAACATGCGATTTGAATTTTTTATGATTTTTTTATATAGATTTCCAATTCCCGTGTCCTAATTCCCATAGCTTGTTTACCCAAAACAGCTGATTTTGAGTCACGGGAATTGGGAAGGGTGACTTATTTTGTTAATAAACCTCATTTAATAATAATAATTATGGATGAAATGCATAAATAAATATAATTTGTACTAAGTATATCGATTAGAGTTATAGTTTATGCGTTTATTTAAAGAAAACAGGCCAAATGCTACAATTACACTTAGCTTCTTAAATATTTGAAAATAGTGACCCATGATTGGTAAAATTAGGCTAAATAACTTCGATACAACTGAACTTTATAATTCTTGATAAATTAGATGGTAAATAATAATTTTAATACAATTTTTTCTAAGAAAAGGCAATTCCCATGGACAGATAAATTCCCGTGCCCAGGTCAAATTTTCAAATTGTAATAACTTCCGTAATTTTATAAGTATAAGTACCCCGTAAGAAAATTTGTGTTTATTAATTTTTTTATCAAATTATCAGCATAGAATTTTCTAAGTATTATTGGTATTTCTAAATTCCATGGGAATTGGACAAAAATGCCCGTTTGGTGAAATTCACTCAGTTACGAGGTTTAAAGTTTTAAACATTGTACAGTTTTAAACAAATATAAGTTTTCTATGTATTTAAGTATCTATTTATCTATATAAGTATGTATATCGTCGCTTAGTACCCATAGTACAAGCTTTGCTTAGTTTGGGACTAGGTTGATTTGTGTAAGATTGTCCACAAATATTTATGATTATTTTCATTTATTTTTATTATTTTTACACGACTGCCCAAAAAAAGTAGTGTAATAATGTTTTCAGGTTTCATGTATGTATGTATGTGAATTTTTTTGTTCCCCCAGAACTTCTTAGTTCAGATCCTTGGTTGTCCCAAAATGCACATAGGTATATAGGTATTGTTTTGTCACCAGTGGAAAGATTAGGTTTCGGTTAATGTGGCCATAACGAAGTTGGTAGGTACGCGGGCTGTAAGGCGATTAGTGCCATTGTGGTTTTGAGGCTAAGCACCGCACAGAAAATGAGCAGACGGAAGAGATAAAGATGATTATGGATAAAATCGGGTAAGAGGGAGAATCATTCCTGCGAACGCTTATTTCAATTGAGTGGTTGCTTTTTGTCAGTAGGTATTTTTGTGTAGTTGTGAAAGACGTATTTGAATTGGATCTTGCACGCATATGAATATTGAGTAAGTACTGTCAAGGAAATAGAAACACGTAGGTACCACACAATGATAATAAGGGTTAAAAAGGTACGTTTTATTTCTTCTTCTGTGCATTAACTTGAAACTGACTTTAATTTAAATTGAATAAAGCAATTTGCTTATATAACTTAGATACCGACATTAGAAAAATATTTTATTTAGGCACTGTACTGTATTCAACGTATTTTCTTTAGTTTTTCACGCACATACTTTAAACGGGATATGGGTCACTGCATAATATATACTAACAAAATATTAGTCGGTAAGTAGATAGAGTTTAAACCAGCTTCTTAATATAATCGGTTTTCTATCGATATCAAACTTACTTTTGCAGCTGAGAGTATTATTTGTCAAATATTACTTGCCATACCGCATACGGCATTAAGTCCGCCTTTTGTACGATAAGGTTTACTTTCGTGCAATAAAGATTAAATAAATAAATAATAACGACCAGTGACATAACATTGTTATAATTCATTTCTCGCTATATTTCTGCTACCCAAAGGTTGTCTGGAAGAGATCGCTCTTTAGCGATAAGACCGCCTGTTGTTTACCTCTAGGTTTCAATATACATACTCTGTAATAGTTCTATTTATTGAGGTGTGCAATAAAGAGTATTTGTATTGTATTGTATTGTTTTAGGCTTCATTAATTTTTAATTTGACCTTTAAACATATATCTTTGACGTAAGTTTCGCTTTAGAGCCCCTTCAACACGCATGTCGGTCCGAGTCGACATGAACACGGCAATTAGTAGGGTCCCGCTAATTCTAAGCCTATAACGACGGTAACACTAACGACCAAACTCCGACCTTCTTACTTATAATTTCATATATGTTATAGGGTAGCTCATGGCACTTACGTCATTGTACACAAGAAGGAAACTGTCGACGTAGTAAACTTATAGTTAATACGAGTATAACTTATTAAAGAAGGGATCAGAAGCTGATTGCGTTGCTAACCCCAACAAACTACATTGGATTATGAGGTCGTTGTTCACACGTGTTTTGGAGAGGTACAACTATGTTGTAAATAATTACAAAATTTAGTTTTGCACCTCTTCACACTACCTGTTCGACAAACCTTACAGAAAGCAAATCATTATAGCCCTTGGCTTTTTAGCCGGACTAATGTACTATTGTTTACTAATTATCTTAAAGGACTGGAAAATAAATTATCACCTTAATGATAAATCACTTAATTGCGTATTAATTTTCTGGGCATTTTCACGTCCCACTTTTTTTTCGGATCTAAGAAAAAAAAATGTCCTTGATTGTATATACAAATTTTCTGTGTCAGTTTTGTAACGAGCCATATAAAGTGTATGAAAAAAGCGTCACAATACTGACTTTTTTGGGGGACACTTTTTTTTCACGTAAATTGATAATACTCGTGAAGTCAGAGAACCAAAATTACCTAGATCCCAAAAAAAAAGTAGAGGATACACTTTAAAGTAAAAATGCCCTTCTATCGCATTGTAAAAGCCATTATTAGAACAGCTATATCATCAGGGTAATTGCATAATTTATAGGAAGCACGTAAAAAATAAGAATTGACTTAATTATTGGGAAATGGGACATCGCGCTACAATTATAACTTTCACAACATCGTGTAAGATTAAACCAAGAAATGACTTTATTTGTAATAGATTCTGATTTAATGGGAAATTATTATTTTATTTTGGATTGCTAAGAAATTATTATTTTATTTTGGATTGCTATGGCTAAAAAAGCATTCAATAGTAGAAAGCACCTCCTTAAATCTCGTATATCAAAAATAGCCAAAAAACGCCTCATTAAAATCTACATCTGGAGCATTGCATTGTATGGGAGTGAGACATGGACGCTGACACAAAGAGACAGAGAAAGATTAGAGGCCTTCGAAATGTGGTGTTGGCGTAGGATGGAGAGGATCAGCTGGACGGAAAAAAAGACGAATGAAGAGGTTTTGAGTATGGTAGGAGAGAGAAGAAGTTTACTTAAGACAATTAGGAATAGAAGAGGCAGGATGATGGGACACTTAATACGGCACGACAGCTTCTTCTTAAATATCTTAGAGGGCAAAATTGAAGGCAGAAGAGGAAGAGGAAGACCTAGACTGACTTACTTTAATCAAGTGAAAGAGGAAGTTGCTGCCGGGTCGTATGGGGAAGTCAAGAAACTGGCAATGAATAGAGAAAAGTGGCGGTTACTCCACCGACAAGAGCGAAGCTCTTAAGTTTTGATGTTGATGAAGCCCATATACTTACCTAACGTTAGATGCGTTGCTACGATGAGTCGCTCAAATGATCCTTACCAAAGAGCCTTATTCTCTTCCCGTTCAGACAAAAATTAATAGCATCCCGTCGTCCAGCGAGCGATAAAAGCACATCATTCATTCAGAGCCGCAAATCCATCTCGCTGTGCTGGCTCACTCACTTTGATACAAGCTTTCATTATTACACTGGCCTGGTAACGAGTTTGTTTTTCTTTTTCAATTATTATTAGGGCAATTTTTCAGGCGACGGATAAGTAAAACGTTTCCCTATTTCTAATACATACATACATTACATACTAGGTTAGGTATATATCATTAATTCATTAAAAATCTATTGCCGCATGTGTTGAAAACTATAATAATGAAATATTATTAATGAATGAAGTGATGTATTATAATAAAGAAAATATCAATCATCAACGCTTAGGAACGACTAGACCGATTCAAATATAAGTAGTTAGTTTTTTGGCATGTTTGTATTTATTTGCAGGTTGTATGCACTCGCGCGACTCTAAAGTATAATTTCGAAGCTTAACGTAATGTTTAAGATACCTTTAAAATTATGTGGCAGAAAAGGCGACAAAGCCAGGAAAGTAATCTCGACGCGACGACGGAATTACCGACGGAGACTCGCGGTAGAAAGTGGCGAAAAATGTACCAGTTAATAAGGTTAAGCCGCTTTAATGAGGAAAACAGTAAGTAACACTCCGAAATTAGAGAAAAGATACCTGTGCAAGGTAAGTAGGTTTTGGTTAATATACTTCATTATTGAAGACGCAGGGAAGACAGAACAGGGACTAAATTAGATTTAATTTGATAGCGTGCGGGTGCGGGGTGTTATAAATGCCATGTGAAAATATGACAACTAACTTTATGCGAACTTGCGGGCAGCCGATCAGACTATGTAGGTACATTATACTTTTTTCAATTCGATATTAAAGTCATTAGGAAGCGCACTAGTTCAGTGGACATTATTATAGGAAATGTAATATTTCTAATCAGGCCAAAGATTAAATCAGACTTATATTCTTAATAAATAAATGGATGCATTTTTTTGTACCTAGTTTATTGTGTACCATTAATGCGCAAAGGTCTCTCCCCATGTTGTCCAGGCGTCTATATTCAGTGCTTTTACTTCCCAATTGGAAACAAATGCATCCAGATCGTTCCAACATCTCCGTCTAGGCCTGCCCCATCTGCGTCGCCCGACATGTGGCACCCACTTGGCAGCTACAATAGGGATGATGACTCAAAATTTATTATTACTCCATACGAAAGAATACATAAAACTAAGCCAAATAGTGAAAATCCTATTCAAATATGTCAAAAAATAACGAAACTACAACCGTTAGAATGTCTTAAGTTCGAGAGAGAAAGCGCTATACAGATCAGTGACGTCACTAACCTCGAGCGCCATAGTAGGTAAATGACGATCGTTCAATACAGAGGTGCGTTTTGCGGAACAGAGACAGAAAATGCCGCCTCCTAAAACTTTGAAGACTTATAATTATGTAATTATTTATTCTTTTGAATTACCTTTTTGATTGAGAATTTGATCCTTTTTCGAGAAAATTCGATTTAATTGATTTTCTTATTTGGTGTCAACATCCCTATATTAGTCCACATATCCGGATGCATGCCAATCCTGATGGATGAGTTTTTATAAGCTATTGAAATTAATTCAGGAGACTTAGCAATGTAACGAAACCCTTCCATACTACTACACAAATTAGCCAATTTTATGCTATAATTATGTTCAAATTTGCTACGAGTAGAAAATAAGAGAAAATTCTGACATAGAAAGTGAAAATACGTATCCTAAAAACTTTTTAAGTATATAATGTTCACCTCATCAATCTTATACAATTTCAAGAGTAAAAGCGTTCAGTGTATAAGGTGAGGAATAGTGTAAAGAAAATAAACTGGAAGGTTATCGGCGCGGGGTGAAGTTGTAGGATAAATCGCAGTTCCCAGGACGCCGTTCGTTCGCCCGGCGCTAAACGCTACGCTACTTGAACTTGCTTTCCACAGTGTATAAACTTTTAACAGTCTCACCAGTGCCTCCAAAAAACTGTCGCAGCGTCCATGACTTCAAAATGATACGGCGTTATTGACCGAGTGAAACGAAGGTCTCTGTTTTAGCTTCGACAAAAATGCTTTCGTATGTCCGGATTTCCGCCTCTACAGGTCGCATTTCTAAACCGATTCTCGTGAAATTTTGTGAGCAGGCTCAGAAAAAAAAAGAAACTTTTTTGTCGAGTCAGTTTTTGGAAATCTAAAAAAAAAAACAATTTTTTATCAATGATTTCATATATTATTTATTTATTTATTTATTTATATTCAAAAACAAACTTAGGTGGTAGGTATACAGTAAATTTCGCCAAACTGAGGGCAGTTTGTTGGCGAATAGTGCGCTCACATATTAAACAATGTTTTTGTTATACCTACTTATATTCTTATCTAATCTAAGTTACTAATCTTATTTATTTATTTGACTAGTGCAAATAAATACTATTTAGGGTGCAGCAAAAATGTATGTGTATCTACCCTCTTCTTCCCACGAAGGCAGTGACCCTGACCTATATTATTACGTTAGGTTTCACTGAGTGACTCACCTTCGTGAGTTGAAGTAGGTAGTCATGCGCACATACCAATACATTAAAACTAATACTAATAGGTATATATTATTATATTATGTATCTATATTATCCAAAAGTGTTTCTTTTAATCGTTTTTTGAAAATCTCTTTACTGCAACATTCTTCCATTGTTGGGCTAAGTTGGTTAAAAATCTTAGGTATCATATGTTTCAGAGTTCTTTGGCCATAGTAATTGTTAGTGTTATATTCTACATATTTTCTTTTTGTACTTAACCTAAAGTTACGTAACGATTTTCTACATGTTTTAAACCTGTCATGGCCATAGTTTTCTATGTATATTAAATATTTCACTTTGTCATGTACTGGTAAGATTTTTAACCTTCTATAAAGTACTTTATAGTTCTGTTTACAACTTATTTTAGTATTTTTATCCACTAATACATTTTTAATAATTCTAATCTGTATGTTATATATTTTATCAAGGTAAGTTTTAAAGGTAAGCCCGTATGCATTTAAGCCGTAACTAATTACTGACTCGGCTAGCGAGTGGTATAGGGTGTGCATTATTTTTCTGTTTACAATATTTTTTAAACTATATAATTTTACCATAATTGCCCGAAGTTTATTACATACTATATCTATGTGGTTGGCCCAGCTGAACTTGGTATCAATAGTCAAACCTATATATTCCCGCGTCCGTTTTTTCCTAGATAGGTCGCATTTCTCAACCGATTATCGTGAAATTTTGTGAGCAAGTTCTATGACTACAAAGAATTTATTTTTTGAGTAAATTTTTGTAAATTTGGTAAAAAATTTTTTTTCGCCGATGGCTGATCTCCTCTACTTGTCGCGTTTATCAACCGATTTTCGTGAAATTTTGTGAGCAGGTTCGGTAACTATATAGATTTTTTTATCGAGTCACTTTTTGGAAATTCAAAAAAACAAAAATTTTATCAATGATTTCGCATTTTTCTGCGGTCGTTTTTTCCCCTACAGGTATTCATAGAATCTGCTCACAAAATTTCACGATAATCGATTGAGAAATGCGACCTGTAGAGGCGGACAGGCGGAAATCCGGACATACGAAAGCAGTTTTGTCGAAGCTAAAACAGAGACCTTCGTTTGACTCGGTTAACGAGTATATGTAAATAATTGTCATCACAACATTGGTTGATATATTACGTATATAATAAAATTTTGGTAGTCTTTCATCTTATCAATTTTACTATAACAAAATACTATAAACTGTACGTATAGCGATGCAGGGCCACCCTACACATTTTTACATAATTAACACAGTTAACATAGGGATAAAAATTACCACCGCGGCATATCCTGCGTAACATTTGAGTGATTTCCAAGGATCGACCACGTGGCTCACAGCATGCGTGGCGTGGACCCCAGTAAATGACTTCTGATTTACTGTACTTAACTGATTACTGTCCCTAGCGCCGCTTATTTCTGTTCTCAACTCGTGTTTGTATTGCGAGTGGTAATAGCCCAGTGGGGGGTTATTCGCAGGCTGCCCCACTCTGAACTTCTGTGCATTTATCACTTTAGCCATTGGTTAAGGAATGAGTGTGAATTTTAAGATTTATTGTACAAATGAAAATGTATTGCAGTTCCATAATATATTGCAGCTCTCTTGCAGTTCTGTCGAATAATGTAGGATTTAAAAGTTTTTTTTATATTACATCCAATATCTTACCAAGAATTTTGTTAGTGTCTTCTGGATATGGACCAGGACCTCTTCCACTTTTTGAGTGCTCGAGGAAAATATAATTTTGCTTCTACATACCTAGTTAAAGTTATTATCTATCTTTTTTATCAAAAACGTTACAAAAATGGTATACGGTTGTCAAAATTTTGACATTTACCTTATATTTAGAATAGCAGCTTTCGTTTTTAACCGACTTCAAAAAAAGTAGAAGGTTCTCAATTCGGTTGTATGTTCTTTTCTTATGTCTGTTACCACAGAACTCCGTCGTTTTATGAATCGATTTGCATATGTTTTTCTTTGTTTGAAAGCATATTATTTTAAGCTTGGTCCTGTTGTTACCAGTCTTCATTTCTGATGACGGCCGGGATCCATGAAGAATTGAGGGAGCACCTCAAACTTTCAAGGGAAACATTTAGCGATTTTAGTATTTTCGGTAACAAATAAGGCATTTGCATTCAGAAAGTAGCATTTGGTGACCAAGATCTGATGAAGAGGACCATGGATTGTCATCCAAAACTTCTACTATTTCATACCAAGAGTTATGGATTACTGGCACTAAAATAGATCAAGATAATGAAGCGACTGTGACGAAGCCAATTTAAATTCTCGTGATATACCATAAACCTGATCGGGTAATTGAAGCCGGAAGGCAGGCAACGGAACTTCGTAATAAAACAGTGTAGCTTAGCTGTGTTTGGGCTCTCTCTGGTAATAATATACAAAAAAGTATGAAATAATTATTTTCTTTAATAAAAAATAAAAATCGACTTCAAAAAAGGAGTCGGTTTTATTTTTTATTAAAAAATGTATTAAGTAGGTACGAAAATACTTAATTGAGTTAGCTATTATTATTATGGATTGATCACATTGTACGTGAAATAATCTAAAGTACGTAATTTGAAGGCTACGAACTGCAGCTCTAGTATAAGTTTTTTCGAAACATTAACTAATTCGAACGCGTTTGCGTTTTGTCTCAAAATGTATGAAAGTGGTATGAAAACGTGAACAGCGCCTCTGGCGGTCACTAGTGGAAACTAAAACAGCGAGTATAACATTTGTTGCTAACCGATGAACGCGCGTATTTCAAACTCGGTGAGAGCGTTTTCATACATTTTGAGACAAAACGCAAACGCGTTCGAATTAGTTAATGTTTCGAAAAAACTTATACTAGAGCTACTGTATCTAAGTACACGTCTTATGGTCGAAAGGCCTCTAAGGGGTCTCGGGGATATTGGTGAGTGGCGTATTATCCACTCACAGCAGGAACTAGGACATAAGCAAACATATATAATTATATTTTTGGGGTAACTGTGACTAAACTCTTAGAGCCACTGTGCAGCCGAGCGGGAGCGACAGTAGCCTTGCGGTGAGGCACACAATTTTCAATCTGAAGGTAGCGGTTGGTAGCACTGTATTTCTGACAGCGGCTTTTCGGTGAAGTAAAACATCGTGAGGAAACCGGTCTAATTCCAACAATGCCTAGTTTTCCCTCTGGGTTGGACGATAAGATGGAAGTCGCTTTCGTAAAACTATTTCCTACGCCAAATCTTGGGATCAGATGCAAAACCGAACCCCGGGGTCCTCAGGGTATAACCGGGAAAAACACTAAGAGCAATGAGCAACATTGTCAGGGGGCGTCTGTGACTAACCTCAAGCCGGGAATGTCGGTAAGCGGCGACCCGTCTTCGCCAAGCCAGGACATCAGCGGCGCGGGCGAGCCGTGCGCAGCACAGGCAACGCGGGCTCCCGTACTATTAGAAAAGGCTAGGCGTGCTGGCGGCTCCATCAAGAACATCAGCTGACACCACGCGGGAGCGGCTGTGGAAGAAAAACGTCAGATTAGTTATAAATGTTATAAATTGGATGACCATTAAGGGGCTACTTGGCGAAATCAACCAATTTTAGTACATTTTGCATCGTTGATAACTAAAAATTGGGGACTAGAGTTTTCGTATTAAAAAAGGTTGTATAGTAACTATGAAACATTTTGGTATTACTGACAGTCATTATGTCACAAGAATAGACAACAAATTCACAATTTAAAAAATCTAGTCGCGGTAACTTTCTTCAAACGATTCAATGGCGTCAGGATCTTACCATTTGACGACAATATATCCAAATTATCAAGTCTAGACAATCTTATTCTACATTTAAATACATACATGCTGCTGCAATTTGAAAAAGTCTGAGAGACGGCAATTTTAATTGTGATTTACATAACGCTAGGTGTGAATCAACCTAAACAATTGGCTGTATAAATGTATTAAGTATATTAAAAACAGAGTTCCATATTGTCTGCGTTCAAAAAAGTTTAAGACTTTAATTCTAGTTAAATGTACATACTATAGGTATGTATCGTGGTTACGTGGAAGTCAGCCCCAACATCAAACACGGTACAAAGCGGATTCCATGTGAGACACCGGTGGAGACGAGTGCGGTAAACGGAATAGACTGAGTGCTGGCTATAAAACATTTAACTTCATCGTATTTTTTTTAATAACTGGTTGAGAGCTTAGGGGGCCAAGCATGGTTGCTCCGGTACCTCAGTCGGTTAGTGCGATTGGCCGCATAAATCCCAATGTAGCAGGTAAGTTAGAACGCGGTTCGAAGCGTAAAATTTTATTTTTTTCATTTTATTTAAAACCAAAATATTTACTTTATCATGTGAAATGTAGGAAGAGAGTACTAATTCTTTTTGATACTTCAGGTCATTTCAAGAAAAGGCGCTTACCTCCTATCGTCGATATAGACAGAACACGAACTAAGGAGTGGAGCGCAGCCTCGTAAAATGAACCATCTAATAAGACTAAGAAACATAATATCGAATCAGGCGCTTTGCGGAATTCCTTAATAAATTCTTTGAAGAATATAATGTGTTATTCTACTAGAGATCAAAATAGCAAAGGATTATTGAACTGGAAAGCGTACTTCAGCTCTGTCAAAAATAAAGAATACTTAACACTAACAGTCATTCATGCAAATTAAGTAAAGTAACAAATGGAATGCCGAAATATGAAATCGACAACGTTTATTTGTATAGAAAAAGGTTTGATTAGTTTTTCCTCGGTTTGCAAATTTTATAAACAAGCAACCCGCATTCTAATTCGCAGCTGTGGTAAAACGAGTTGTGTGAAATCGCGGCCATCACTCTGCCTCGCCGGGGACATGACGACAAACCGTCGGATCGCTGGAATTTCAATAAAGCCCGCAGTCGGCTAATTACGACAGTGCCGCGTCGGTTAGAGAACGTTAGCAAGTCGTGAGTGTCATGTCAAAAACGGTCGGTTTATACGTATCGGACGAATTAATGTTTTTACTTATATAAGTACTTGTGTAAGAATAAACATATACACCATAGATAAAATCGTATTGTATAAAAAATAAAAGACCGCATCATGTTTTGCCAAGATAAGGATGATTCACGATAGACCGTTCCGTGTCCGGGCCGGCCCGGAATCGGAACGGTCTAGCATGCGTCATCCTATTTATCCATAGATAATATTATTCAATAGTTTGGACCTTTAAGTAGATGTTTATTACGAAATCACGCGTAAATGGCTGAACGGATTAAAGTGAACTTGATTATAGATTAAAACATAAAACTTTTCTTAAAGATTAAGACGGTACGCGATGGTGACTGTTCTGGAGTCACTAGCTCCTAGACGGATACGGTGTCTGCTTAGTCAGGCTGGCATATATGCCAGTTCGCCTTCGTCGTGATATAGGTAAAAAAGTAAATAGAGAAAATCTGTATTACTGAGTTCATATAACCTGGACTTCTTTAAGTCACGAGTGAATATAGGCATTTACTGGATAAGCTCGCTTTACCGTCGGCCTCATCTTTGCCCCCTGGCTAAATGCTGGCCACGAGCAATCAGATTTTAAATAAAAATAAACTCTGCGTTTCCACGTGTAACGATCAGGTTGAACTCTCAAACCAAACGACAGTGACGCGGAACGTGTGTAATTTGTTTTGCATAATGAAAGGTGCTCTAATTGACTTTGAGTCGAATTGTTTCGTTCCTGCGTCAAATATACTTTGCGGGAACGGGAATGGAAAATAAACATTGAAAGTACATTTTACTGAGATAATTTATTGACTGTGATGCTCGTGTGACCTGATAGAAATTATTTATGATTTTAATTTTTCGCATATCACGTAAGAAGGTTTATTTTAATTAAAATAATATCAGAAAGTTTGAGAATTGTTATAGTTTTAACCATAATATTAATTTGTGTTATTACCAGCCAAAATGAACCAATTTATTGGTTCCCAATAAGGTGCGCCTGTAATAGGAAATCAATTATAAAAACGTCTCAACCGATGGTCTTTTTTTTAACTACCAAGGAAATAACAGCATTCGCAACTCAAAAGTAATGTTTTGTCTAATAACCAACTTTGTGTCTAAAATCAAGCTTAAAAAAGGCCCCCAAGTATCCCATTATGATACTATAAACAAAACTTTATGCGATTAACTTCTTTAACAAATGGCGCGTGCGTAAACTTGCTTACGACGTTAACTTAATGAAACGGAATTACACGACGCGCGCGCGATGGGCACTTAAATTTGGGCGCCGTCTCCTGGACTATAAAAAAGCATTCTGTTGCGTTAGGCGTGCGTAAAACAGACGAATATGGCAGGACTATACGTGTACGCTGCTGGTGTAAACAGGAAGTAATAAAGTTAGTGTCATCCTGACTACAAGGTATTTGGGATAAATCATTGTTACTTTGTGTTCATTCATATTTTTTTGGAGCAGAGAAACAAACTCAATTTTAAATATTTTTTATTGGGCTTGGTCTTTGTTCGCTTAAGCCAGCGGTCGGTAACAGGCGGCCCGCGGGCCGCATATGTGGCCCGCGAACCCCTCACTTGCGGCCCGCGAGCCTCCTTATTGACATCCGACAATGTACCCTTTGTCTGATAGAGTCACAAATTATTAACGCGTGCGATCCGCGACAATTTTGTTAGCTACTATGTGGCCTTTAGCTACCAAGAGGTTGCCGACTCCTGGCTTAAGCAGTTATAAGTTCTAACGGATCTTTAATAAATTCGAGCCTTAATGGAATATTAATAATAATAAATAATAAATATTCTTTATTATTCCATTAGATAGTGATTAACACAAATAGTCCTTAAAAACTAGTAGGTAATAACAGGCGGTCTTATCGCTATAGAGCGATCTCTTCCAGATATTTTACTAATTACATTCACAGTATGTTGTTGAATACGAACTTGCTTTTAGCAACTCCGTCAACTTTATTGAAAGGGAATAAATTTCAATTTAAAATCTTTTGCCAGGTTCCACTTTCCTGCTTGCCATTCCACTTTGCACAATCCTGGGCATCCTCTATAGTAAATCCGTTCTGCCTCACAAATCCTCTGTCATGCCTTCGCGACATCAAGCCGTCATCGCTTTTTAGAACTACCGCGGGGTCAACGGCCGTCCAGGATAAGAGTTCAATTCGAAATATGTAAATAAAATTAAAAGGAAGCAGTGTGCACCTCATCGTTTCCGACAGGTGCTCAATAAGGCTCCTTTATTTCATAATTCGTTGATACTTTACGGATAAGCGTTTCATTGAGGCATTACAGGTTTAATGGATTCCGCATTTACTCAAGACAGCGTAGAACAAATCCTCAAATCAAAAAAGGGTCGGAAATGCGCTTGTGGTTTTCCTATCGCAATCGTGCATTAAGGCGATATATCGATTGAAAGAGACACCCTTTGTTTTTCGCTCACGACAAAACGGGATGCAACCCTCTCCGAGAATGGCTTTTTAGACAAATCTCGTTAAATATCTGACTGTGTGCAGGTTTATTAAATTTCCTCTTGTCAGTACCTAGATGAGGTAAAATACCATCATATTAACTTAATCGTGTCTTTTAATAATGCGTTGTTTTAGTAGGCCGAGGAAAAAAAAGGAAAATATAGACTCGACTTTGGATTTATTTTCTATCGAGAAAATTTTCAGCAATCATGTTTTGCTATTGTCAGTACTACAATCATATAGTCAAGAATCATATAACTTGAAATCAGCCCCTACTGTTTGCTAATCTGGGCAGGACAGCGTTTCAAAGTCTCAAAATTTATCAGTGTAGCACCTTAAGCAGGACGTATGCTTATTTGCCACCGTCGTTGTATTAATAAATTGGTTTCCTCTCGTACCAACAGCATGCAGTACTTTGGAACGAGCGAGCACTTGAACCACTCAGGCTATGCTATAATGGAACAAAAATGACGACCACGTTGGCGTAGTTGGTAGTAGCACAAGCTTGGAAACTAAAACATGTAAGTACCCTACAATCCAACCGTGCTGATAACTGTCTAATTAAAATTGTCTTTATTTAGTTAATCAGCTTATTATATTTTTAATTCAATTTCGGTGGTACTGACCTGCCTACGAAGCCGGTGATCCTGAGTTCACATCCCGGTCAGGGCATTTATGAATAGGTACGTTAATTTAGCACCATGATTGAGCCCAAAAATATCCAGGAAGTCACATAAAATATTAACATTGATGCATTATATGTTTAATGGTGTCCGACTGTCCACATTCGCTCAAGACATCTGAATGGTTTCCATAACACATCCGTACGAGCACAATCGGAAACACAGTCCCACAATCGGAAACGTGCTGGCGCTGAAAGCATTTAAAGCTATGAAAGAATACAAAAAATAAACCAAACCTACAATTTCTCATCAAAACTTAATGACAACATCATCCTCCTCCAAGTGTTTTCTGCATTGTTTCCTAAATGAACCGGGGTCCATTTTTGCCCAGATCTGGCAAAGCCACTTGTTTTTTTTTCGAAAGCAATTCTGCGACCCACCCTTCCTGAAAGGAAGGCCAGGAAGGCTCATGGAAGACCAGAGGGAGGGAGAGAGAGGGAAAACTAGACCTTGTTGAGAATCGGTTAAGGCGTTGAGAAGTTCTGGGGGAACAAAATAATTCACACATACATACATACATGAAACCTGAAAACATTACACTCCTTTTTTTGGGCAGTGCCTACTGTCGATTTGATTTCGCTACTCAACTCACTCACTACTCACTCGCTACGCTATAGAATGGCTGGTTATCACAAACCTTCAGTCAAGTTACCATCAATAGTTGTGTAATTAAATCTGTCTCGCGCAAAACCCTTCTATTTCAATTTTGTATTCCTAAAAGCTGCTATCAACTATCTCATTTTCCATATACACATAAAGTTACTTAGCAATTTAAACAAACATTTTACTGAACTCAACTTTCAAACTACGTCGTCTCATAAGCTGGTGAGTTCAGCATAACTTGGTAAACTATAACTTGGTAAGTTTCTCAATTGAAGGGGTTTACTCAAACCATGCGGGAATAATAATAAGATGCGAATTGTTTATTAACATTTTTATGCAAATGGCATTCGGGTACATTTGGGTAATTTCGAAACATCTTAGTACAGCTAGGAAAGTAAATGAGTAGCATAAAAAATATGTATGCCCATTAATATATGTTAGCCGTGCCTGGCTTCGGCTACAGTAACACCTCGTTAGTATCACCAAGATAAAGCTAGTTCAAACGGGATTACTGACGTGACGCGAGCATAGTGCCGTCAATCAGGCTCCCAACCTAGCTTTAGTTAGTCCTTTACTTTGACACTATAAGTAAACCCAAATAAGAGCCGATGTTTCAATCCACAGATAAAATTATCCGTCGGTTAAAATTATGACTGTCTTTTCTGAAGTCAAATGAAAGAAAAAGAGATAGCTAATATTTATGTGACAGATACTTTTATCTGGAGATTAAAAATCAGGCCTATTTTTAGTCGCCTATCCGACCGCATCCGTACGGCTACAGGGCCGGAGAGTTTTTAGTTGGTGTAAGTCGGACATAACCTCTGCGCTGCCCCGCGGTGCGGGGGTATCCAACTATCCACAACGGATTTCCCCCCCGTATAAAAAAGGTTATATGCTTATTTGCAGTCAGTATAGGTAGTATATACATCATAGTACACACTACCGGTTGGCATGGATCCGTTTTTATCAGCAGCCGCCGGATAACTTCAAACACTATCCTAACTGTTAACCCTTCGGCCGTAAACGCACGCGTTACTGAACCCTTCCGAACAGGGCAGCAAGTTATAGGAGCATAATAAATTACACGCAAATAGAAAACTTATTTTGCGGGATCTTTTTCATTGCCAACGGGACCCTTTTTCACTAAGCATGCTACTATACTTTTCTGTCTGTCTAATATGGTCTAAAAAAATAATGTTTGTAGATTATTGGTTAATGATAAATACACGTTACTGATCTAGACGAAGAGACACATCGCCGAGTTTCTCGATGCAGTGGTTTATTTTCGGTGGTAGTTTATGAACATTCATAAAGTGGCCATTATCGCACGCTCCGCGCGCGAAAAAACCCACTTCCTGGCCAGGGGGTGACATAAAATTTTGTACTTACCACGGGCGATGATAAAGAAAGCCTCGGATCGCATACCTGATTTAAAATACCTGCGATCTGAGACATTCTTTGTTTTATCGCCGTTGGTAAGTAGGTAATGTACTATTAAATTTGTAAAGAATCCTGGAAGATTAAAAAAAGAAGATGGGTTGAGTATTTGATCGACTTTCTGAGTAACTCAATAAAAATAATAAAATATGAATTGAATTTGAAACATTAAGAGAAATGAGATTCATCAATTGACAGAAAATAAAAAAGTGATTAAGAAAGTGAAATTAAGTGAATAAGAAAGTGAAATTGCGGTATCTAAGTCTGAGTAAATGACCTATAGAGTTTTCTACATACTCGTAAGTATAACAAGAACAATTTTGACGATGATTAGTTACACCTAAGTTACACCTATAAAGGATATTAGAGACTCGACTTGATGGGACAGCTAAATGTAAAGCAGAACAGTTATTCAAATTAGTAGGTATATTGGAATGTTCACTAAATTCAAACCTTCTCATTAAATCCGTCGCAACCACCAACATAACTTCGCAAATGCCGAAATACCTTCGAATAACCGTCACGGCCATAACGTATTACGGGGCATATTAATATGCTCCTCCTTTAACTTGGCCCGCCCGAATAATGCCTTTGATGTGCCAATATGTATGCGCGACATGCTCACAAGAGACGTAAATTGAAATTTACCAAGGTTCACCTTACCCCAGCGGTCACCTTCATGAGAAGCTCGCATTGGATCACACTCACTACTTCCTAACAAGAGCACCTTTCCTTTAATCCCTTTCCCACCCAGTAATGTATATATGTACTTAAGATTATATGGGATTACTGGGTGTAAGTGGGGTGAAAGGATTTATTAGAAATTGTTATGGGTTCTACAATAGGTGTGTTAATATTCAAAGCGCGGCAAATGTTTAGTGGTATTGTTTTTATGAATTACATTTTGGAGTGTTAGCATTTTCAGAGCCCCTTTATAGCGCATGATTTCAGGAGCATGTTTAAATAAAGAACATTTATGAGTATGAGCCACATGCTGGAGTAACGAGGATGTTCAGGTTGACATGTTTAATATTACATAGCTTCAAAACAGCACATTCAAATTTTGTCCATACACAAACTACAAATGAAAAAAATGTCTCGAAAGTAATTTACCTGCACTCCGTTTTATGAAAAAAGGGAAGTACGAGTATTAAAGAAACGTCAATTTTTTTTAGTCTGCAATCCACTTTCTTTAAAAATATTGCAAGCATCTTCCCCAAAAACTCACTAAGTATAAACTAATAGACATTTCAAGGCACTCCAATCTGGGATAAACAGTTTTATCATAACAGCTTGTTCGGCGCGTCACTTTAAGTGACAGCGCCTAAGAGCTCTTGTCCATAATGACGGCTGAAACAAAAAGGGAACAAATAAAATGATCACCTAAATAACTTTTGACATCACCAAATTTTCGAACCCTATAATAAGGTTGAACACTCAGAAAAAAAATATCGATCAGCAAATTCCGGGCCACCAAAAAACTTAATGGTTGACGACATATAAGCTGCAACGATTCGCCATACAAGTTGTTCGAGGAATCGGTGCAGCTTATATTTCGTCAACTATACCTATTTTATATTGATTTAAACTTACACGATTTTCAAACATTATTATTGGGAAATGGGACTTAATCGCGTACAATTATAACTAATTTACCTTTTTAAGGTTTTGCCCGACGTTACACTCATAAGTCTGCTGTAGGTACGCTAACTGTAATGTGTAAATCAGTTTTTAACACGGAAACTACCGTCCATATATACTATAAAGTACCTATAAATCAGTTTTTAATCCGGAGACTGCCGTTCATACCTGAAACCGACAACGCTTAATAAAAACCCGATATATTAGAAAATATGTGCGAATGTATTTAACGACATAGGATGACAGACGTGACAGGAAAAAATCAAGTCACATTTGTAAAAACATATAAATTCTATGTGCCAGCGGCACTCTGAAAAGGCCGTCGTCTACACTCCCCACCCTAGTGCGAAACTAGCACTAAACAGCCAATGGTACAGGAGCAACGCGCGCCACGGACCTTCGCAGAACGCCAGTAGCGGTGGTTACTTCAACCACTCTGATGCGCCCGTCCTTGCCAGGCACCACACTCTTAACTATGCCCCGAGGCCATACGTTCCGAGGCAAGTCGGGATCGACGACGAGGACGAGGTCACCGACACTCAGTGGCTTCTGCTCTTGCTGCCACTTCTTTCTGGGCAACAGTTGTGGAAGGAACTCCTTTAGCCAACGTTGCCAGTACATGTCCGCCAATCGCTGCGCTATACGCCACTGCTTCCTCAAGGCTAAGTCCGAATCGTCAAAAACTCCATTCAGTGGCAATTTGGATGAAGAGCCCAATAGAAAGTGGTTGGGCGTAAGCGCTTCCGCAGAGCCTGGCTCTACTGAGACATGTGTCAATGGCCGTCCGTTCACAATTGCTTCTACCTCGGCCAGAAGGGTACTTAAGGTTTCGTCTCGGGGCGCTCGTTCCTTCAAAATGACATGGAGTGATCTCTTGACAGACCGAATTAAGCGCTCCCATGCCCCACCCCAATGGGGACTGACGGGGGGAATAAAGGTCCATTGAGCTTGATTATTAACGGCCTCAGCTCTTAAGGCTTCTTCGTCGAGCTGCTCTATGGATCTTCGTAGCTCTACGTCCGCGCCTCGAAGGTTGGTGCCGTTATCCGAGTAAATGTGCGCCGGCCAACCGCGTCGGGACGCCATCCTGCGCAGCGCCATGATCAAGGAATCGGTAGTAAGTGAGTGCGCGATTTCTATATGAACCGCGCGAACGGTGAGGCAAGTAAACAAGACGCCATAACGCTTCTCCCGGTGCCTGCCTACCGTAACTTCTATGGGTCCGAATAGATCAATCCCGCAGAAGCTGAAGACGCGCTGATGATGCGCCATGCGTGCCTGAGGCAAGTCACCCATTCGAGGCACCTGTGGAGTAGCCTTTCTCAACCTGCAGAACATGCAACGTGATGCAACAGTCTTGACAGTAGGACGCAACTGGATTATCCAATATAGCTGTTTCAAGTCGTTCACTACCGCTTCTTGGTGTCCGTGCGCAGCCTTTATGTGATAATGCTTAACCAAGAGTCGGGTAGTTGGATGCCGTCCGTCAAGGATTATGGGTCTTTTTCCTTCCTGAGGTACGTCGCAAACAGCATCTATACGGCCACTCATGCGGAGAACACCATTCTCGTCTAAGTAAGGGGAGAGATTTATCAATCTGCTTTCGCGGGACAAGCCTTTTCCCATCTTTATTGTTTGCAACTCGCACGCAAACGAATCTTCTTGAGCTTGTCGCAGAACCAATCTCGTTGCTTGCTCCATCAGTAGGTAGTCGTCGAGTGGAGTAAGACCTCTACATTTATTTGTAAATCTCAGAACCGCAGCAGCAGATCGAACAAGCCGTAGCCAGGAAGGGAAGCGCTCAGGGTCGGGAACGGGTAAGCGTACGGGTGAATTTTGTACAACTGTCACGCAAGCTTCGAAAGTGTCCCTGTTCTCAGGTTCTATGACGTTCACTGGCCATTTACTCTCGTGTTCGTATAGAAACGTAGGCCCCTTAAACCATTCGTTAAGAAAATTGTCATAGTTGAATGTTTCTCTAGTGGCAATGTCTGCTACGTTCAGTGCCGTGGGCACATATCTCCACTCGGACGCTTTCGTGAGGTCGTCTATCTCACCTAACCTATTAGCTTCAAAAGTCTTGTACTGTCGCGTGTTGTTATAAATCCAGTGAAGCACCGTGCTGGAATCACACCAAAAGTATCGCCGGGTGACGTGTAAGCGATGCGCCTTTGCTAGAGAATCGGCGAGCCGCGCTGCTAGCAGTGCAGCCTGAAGTTCCAAGCGTGGCACAGTTTGCGGTTTCACGGACGACACTCGGGACTTGCTGGCAACAAATGCGACAAATATCTGATCGTTACTCTTCCAGCGCCAGTATGCGACCGCGGACATTGCTTTGAGAGACGCATCGCTAAATAAATGCAGTTCCAAATCGGCATAGCTTTGCATGGTCACAACACTAGCAGAAGGGCTACGTGCGCTAGAGGCCAAACTATCTTCTGACTCTCTACATTTGGTAGCGCATGATTGGTACCATCTCGGCAGGCGAATATCACCAATAACTTTCAGTAGTCCTAGCCAACTACACCATTTTTTATACAATTCATCTGGAATAATATCGTCCCAATTGATGAGCAGACGCCAAGTGTCCTGAAGCATGATTTTGCCTTGCGTAGTGAAAGGTGTCAAGAACCCGAACACGTCAAAAATAGACATTATGACACGTAACATAATTCTTTTCGTGGGTCTTTGCTCGCCTTTCATCACGCTTTCAGGAATACGCTTAAATGATACATCGAAGCCTAGTTCGTCTTTAGCGGGATACCAAATCAATCCAAGCGTGCGCTCACCTTCGTCGTGTTCGTCCAGTCCAAACGTCACAGCAGTAGTACCTAAAATATCCTTAGGTATAGTGTCGAGCACTGTAGCGCTATTACACGTCCAGTTGCGGATCTCTAAACCTCCCGCGCTGTGAATATCACGAATATTCTTAACCATATCGATGGCGGTAGGCTCATCCGGCAGACTATCAATATAGTCATCCATATAGTGCTGGTGGTGTATAGCGGCGACGGCAGCCGGTAGCGTCGACTCGAACCTGCTTGCATTCTTGTTCTTGATGTACTGCGCTGTGAAGGGCGAACAGTTAGCACCAAATATCAGTGACGTCATCGCGTACGTCTTCACTGGGCCTGTGGGGTTGCTGCCTCTCCACAGGAACCTGAGGGCATTCTGATCTACAGAATTAATTTTGATTCTCAAAAACATATCTTTAATGTCGCCGGTTACTGCTATCCTGTCCTCTCGAAAACGAACCATAATGCCGAACAAGGAAGCGAGTAAATCCGGCCCTGTCAGTAGAAAATCATTTAACGACTTGCCTTGACTTTTAGCAGCACAGTCATAAACTAAACGAAGTCGTTTCTTGTTCGGATTGTCAACTCCAAAGTGACTTAAGTACCATGTATTTGGCGTGAGTGACGTGTCGGCCATTTCTCGGGCGAAATCATTTTCAAACAAATGGTTGACACGTTCCTCGTACCTGTGTGCGTAAGCTTTATCGGCGCGCATCTTTTTCTCTACACCCTGTAGCCTTTTAAATGCGCTAGGAAAACTATCGGGCAAGCTACAGTGCGGATCTTTCCAAGGCAGACCCACAGTCCACCTGCCGTTAGCAAGCATGGCAGACTTATCCAGCATCTCTTGTGCCTGCACGTCATCAGCATTTTGTCTAGGCTTACCTGAAACACCCATAGCGTCGATAGCAAAGGAGCGGCGCACCTCTTCGTGTAGCTCGCGCAAGGCGTGCGTGACGGCGTCTTCCTCGGGCACCACGCAGAGATTGAGCGTGGCGTGCGCCGAGCGCGCGGCCCGCGACGTGCGCTCCACCTGTACCGCCCCGTGAACACACCAACCTAAGGGAGTTCGTGTAGCTGACGGCTCATTGTTTCGACCTATGCATATTTCTAAAGGCAATAACAAGTTATAGTTGTCCTGACCTATAAGCAACTCGGGTTTACAATATGAGTTAGAATGCAGCACTGGTTTAAGCGCTCTTAAATGATCATACTTATCGCAATCTACTAATGCTACATTTTGTACGGGTAAGTCTAACTGTTTAACACTGCGTACAGTCAGAGTGTGCATAGTACTGTCAGCAACGCTAGAAATACTTAGAGTCATTAGAGTAGATTCACACACAAGCACATTATTGTTCCACGCGCCGCTCACGCGCATGGTCTCGCTACGACCCTGCAGGCCGGCGCGCGCCGCTAGCCCGGCGCTCAGGAGGGACACTGACGAACCATCGTCCAAGAGTGCAGTCGTACTAAACACGCCGTTCGGGCCGTGCACGTTAATAGGAACCACCTTCAGCAGTACGCGCTTGTCGTTGTCTATGAAACACGTTGCTCCCGTCGCGCTCGGTGTCTGTGCTGACGAACTGGATGGTGTAGGCTCCGTGACTGGTGATGTCGTAGGCTCCGGCAGCAGTAGGGCGCTGGCGCTCACGTCGTTCGACCGGCGAGCGCTGCCGTCGACCTCGTAGTGCAGCAGCTTGTGGTGCGCACCACCGCATCCTTCTTTGTCACACGCAGGCGCAGTACATGTCTCACGGTCGTGACGGTGCAGTAGACATTTAAAGCAAAGTCCGTGCCTTTTCACGTGGCGCCATCTATCTTTGCGCAAAGCACGTTTAAACTTCTTGCAATCCGGTAGATCGTGGCTTTGCTGTGTGCGGCAAAAGAGGCACTTATCACGCTTATCACTGTCGTTGCGTTGCTCAGTTTGCAGCAGCACAGGTTGCGGGCGAGTAGAGCTATCGTGATACTTATATTTACTCGGTTCAGTACGATAACTTTGCAGGTAAACGTTAGCAGTGGTGGCTATCTTCACAGCTTCCGCGTTGAGAAAGTCCGACATAATACTGAGACGGGACTTTGTTCCAGCTTTGATGAGCGGATAGCTATAGTCCGACCACTTAGAAATGAGTACTGTCGGCAGCTTAGATATGAGTAAAAGGACAATACTTAAACCTTGCACGTACTCCTCGCGTCCCACCGCCTTAACAGATTCCACGAAGTTTTGTACTTTGACAGAAAAGTTGACAATGTCTCTTTGGTACTCGTTTGACATTGGTGGAAGTTTTTTCACATCCTGTATAAGCCTGCTTACTATGAACTCAGGGTCACCGTGACGTAGTTCCAACGTAGCCATAATGCGGTCAGGTGATGCGGCACTCATAAGCAAGGCTGCGACGGTTTCCTTAGCCTGTCCGCGCAGGGACTTTCGTAACCTCCATAAATTCTCTTTAGGGCTAAATTTGCACAAGTCGGTCGATTCTTCATACGCCTGTTTAAACGGTAGCCACTCTAGTGGATCGCCGTGGTATTCTGGCAGATCTCTAGGCGTACAAATACGACTAAATAGGTTTGCGTCATATTTACTGTGGGTGGAGGCAACAGTTAAGTTTTTCACTGCAGCAGCGAGCATCTGGATAGTTTCATCGGAGGAGCCGACGACGGGTGCCGTCGACTGATGCACCTCGCCTTTATTCATATCTTCCTCGGGGGCGGGCTGCGACTTTCCCAGTTCGTGCTCACTGTGTTGCATCCAAACATCGATGTTGTGACGTGTGCGGTTACTAGCATTACTGATGTGTGAACTGTATTTTTCTTCGAGGTCAACTATATCGGTCTCCAGTTGTATGTCGATCAACTGAAGTTCAATCAGCGCCTTTTGTTTTTTGGCCTCTAACTCCAGCTTTTTTCGTCGGGCCGACACGGATGTGCATGCTGACGGTACCTTGTAGTGCGGTGACAGCGGATGCGGCACACCGTCGTCCCTCAACGACGGCGGCTTTATTACCATACGGCTGCTGCCAGCCACGAAAGTTGTGTCTGCGGCACGGCGTGTCAGTGATGCTGGGGAAGAGCCTGGTGCTCTTGCAGGCGTCGACACATTTGCCTTCTCCTCGCGTTCAGCGCGAGTCACGCTACGGGTCTTTATTCCACTTGGCGTGCGAAACATTTCGCGGCGTACGTGCGGTGCGGTTCAATTTAACCTCTGAAACGGCTCGAAGACCACTTTGAAACCGACAACGCTTAATAAAAACTCGAAGAGTTAGAAAATATGTGCGAATGTATTTAACGACATAGGATGACAGACGTGACAGGAAAAAATCAAGTCACATTTGTAAAAACATATAAATTCTATGTGCCAGCGGCACTCTGAAAAGGCCGTCGTCTACAATACCTATATATCATCATCCTCCTAGCGTTATCCCAGTACAGTTGCACCCTGAAGGATGCCTGGGGTCCGCTACCTAATCCCAAGATTTGGCGTAGGAACTAGTTTTTACGAAAGCGATTGCCATCTGACCTTCCAACCCCGAGGGGAAACTAGAACTGATTGGGATTAGGCATTGTCAAGTGAATGGGCAATTTGACTGTTACAAGTTCTCAAGCCGCCCGAAGGCCTCCAAGTTGGCTTAACGACTGCTGCCATAGACAGCAACTGGGATCAACGGCTTAACGTGCCTTCCAAAGCACGGAAGCGCTCAGTTAATAACCACTCAAAGCGGTCACCCATCCATGTCCTGACCGCTGCCCACGTTGCTTAACTTTAGATACCGCAAGCGGTACACAGGCGCCGCTGGGCCACGAGCGCTCCATCACCATTTCTAAATAAGCCTTACTTAAATAATACCTAATTGAGTTGCATTTTATTATACCTATATTTATAGTATAATTAAATACGTATACCTATACTTTAAACCCGGAAACTACCGTTCATATTGCGGTATATGACTCTCGTCTTCACGTTGTATGAAACGAACTGTATGGTTATTGCACTATGAGAAATTGTCAGTAGTGAGGGTAGTTGCGAAATTGCGTTTAATTACCGCGCCGCCCGCCAGCGGCGCTTCCGGTGTGTGCCGGAAACCGCGCACTCTACTTTTACTATACATATTATTATATATTATGTGGTTTTAAAGTGCAGTGCTCTCGTTCAGAATATTTTCAAAGAAGCGGAAGCTTAAGTACCACTATACTTCATACAGATCAATAAAAAATATTTTACGTTCGGAAAGTTTAGGGCATTTAATAACCCTATAATATGCTGAAGATAATGATATTATGATCTTACTTTTAATATTGAGGAGAATTGACAGTTGCCAAACCTCTCATGGTAGAAAAATACCCACCTCGGTATACCGAGCAAAAACATAACATTACGTCGCCTAAATAAGTTTAATTCTCTGATGGTTGAGCCGGGAGGGAAATAGGGAAGGTTACGAGAGTACTGTTTGCGGCTTGAACTTTCAGCGACTTTAATAGTTACGAGTATGAGCAGTAGTTAGATGAGCTAGCCGCAAACTCCAAAGCCAAAGCCAAGAAAATGGTTTACCACTTTTCAACTCCTATTATTATTGTGTCGAGGTCCAAATGCGGTTGATCACTTTCTTGGCTAACTATAAAATACGCAGGGCTATTATTCAGAAAATTTTGAAGACTAACAGAAAATTAACAAATAGTACATTGAAAATGCCTTGAATGAAACGTTAATTAAATTACAAGCGTTTCAACTACTTAAATTCAGATTTTTATCAACAAAAAACAGGGAAAAAATACAAACACGAAATGCTTATAAATATATATTAATATAATTAATTGACGAGAAAATATTAAAAATAGCTTTAAAGCTAACTTAAGGCTGGCCAATATTTCGTGCAAAGAATAAGTATTACCATTCAGTGTGGTAATGCGGCCAGCCTTCTGGGCACCCTACCCGCTGACGGCGACTTGGGTCAAATTTTTTATCTTTAATTTTTATTATATACCCCTAGTTTAAGTTTTTATTTGATTGTTTGTTTATCTATTTATAAGACGTTGTACATATTGAATAAATACTTCCAAAACGACATTAAAATAAGCTTTAACCTACTGTTTCCAATTATATTTGTAACTTAAATCTAAAACGGGCCCTTGTGGCATTGTACCGAGGATGCTGGTGGCATTTCCTCGCTGTCTCGCAATGCTGATACCTACCAGATACACCAGTAACGTTAACGAGACGCTTTGCGATTTCTAGGGTTTCGACGCCAAAAGGTACAAAATTGTACTCTCTGCCGAGGCCCTTAAATTTATTACGCTTGACTATGTCGGCAATTAATGGGTAGTACACACACCCTCTGTAAATAAATCGTTTTCTTGACTTGTAAGAGTCAAAATCTTTCATTATCCGTGGTTAATTTTTTATTAACCAAATGATTTTAATAATTTGACGGTAGTGACCCTGCCTACGAAGCTGGAGGTCACGGGTTCGAATCCCGGCCGGGGCATTTATTTGTGTGATGAGCACGAATATCTGTTCTTGGGTCTTGGATGTCTTCTATGTATTTAAGTATTTATTTATCTATATAAGTATGTATATCGTCGCTTAGTACCCATAGTACAAGCTTCGCTTAGTTTGGGACTAGGTTGATTTGTGTAAGATTGTCCACAAATATTAATTATTATTGAATAAAGGCATAAGTGCGCGCTTCGATGTGAAAAGGGTCAAAAGTACAGTGCACAGGGTTGAGGCCACTAACTGGAGGTCATATTTAAACTAGATTAGTCAAAATAATTATGACCTTCGGTCAGTGACCATTGATTAGGCATAAGTACTTATAGGTACTTATTTGTTACGAAGCTCTCTAAGAATGAATAGTTAAATCGAGGCCGAGTTAAGGATTGAAACTCAAAGGCCGAGATAAGGCTTTAAATATCAGAGAGTATATAACCGATTACATACAATATGTACAATACAATACAAATAGTCTTTCTTGCACGCCTCACACAAATGAATCGATTACATACAGAAAACAATAACATATTAACACTGCGTATAAAAATTAATTAATTTTAATATTCTTAGCAATAATTATGTTAAAACTTGTCCACAGATATTACTCTCACCATATTATCTTTTGTACAACTCATTTTAATTGTTAACCTAACAGATACCATAACTTAATAATACTCAGATTAGATTAATATAAATTGCTATAGGTACCCTAGCAAGGTCCATGATTATACCTACTCAATATTTAGAAATAAGACCATGTAAACCATGGTTACAATTATTGAATACATGAAATTGAAATATTTCTCTGCACAGGTTTTAGTAGGAACTAATTGTTATTATTTATAGCACACAACAGTATAAACCTAACGTACAACATAATCGATGCGATGTGGGCAGGACATTGGCATTACATTTGTTACTCTCGCTCGCTCATATGCCCATAGCAACCGTCCTAAGACTCCTAAGTTCATTTAACAAATGCCATTTCATACGAATATCATTATCTAAGCGCCGAAATATTGGAGTCAAACGCTAATTGCTAAATAGTAAAAGAATATTAGTGGACACACATATCGCCGTCCAATTTCCAACACAGCACAAAAATATAATAATTCTGAGCACAGAGTTGAACAAAAAAAATAAGTGCTACCCTGTACATCGGCCCCCGCGCAGCGGCGACATATTAATTACCGACTTCCGGACGCCGTTATTCACCGGTGTGCTTCCTCCGGCGCGGGGTTATGTGCGTTTACATGCCGAAATATCTATGGTAAAGGAGTGTTTGACCTCATTGGACGAATAGCTCTGTTGTTGTATTGTTAATATCAGAAAAAACACACGAACAACGCTCTCGGTCAAAGAAATAGGCGATAGGTCCGAAAACGTTCCGAGATGCTGATGATGATGATGCCATTGAGGACAATAGGGCTTTTAAATTTTCTTTACTTTTTGAAATTACCGGTGAAATCATAATTATACAGTCATGTAATATGCAATTTTAAATTGATAACCCTGGTATGGGTCGAAAAAAGCGCGAGTCACAAATCATATACCAATATCAAATCCAATTTTAGGAGGTTTTCCTGAAAAAATAATAGGACTGCTGCGTCAAGTAGCTAAATACGTAAGATCGATTCTACGAATCGAATACGTTTCCTCGGGGCCTAGCGACAAATAATTGTACTTCTTTGGTGATTCTCTGGAAAAACTAACGAATTCCTTTTGACCACAGTTGAGTGCTTACATAGGATCAATTTTATTTCTACGAATCGGAACCTTATTCATATCTGCCCTCAGTACGAGGTGCAACAAATAATTTAGCTGGGTTCCATTGTAATGTGATTTTATTAGCGGTAAAATTTTGTTTTTAGTTGTGCCTCTAAAACACTGCAATATAATGCAATAAATTTTACATATGACTATGACTAAATATCAAATGTTTATTGCATATCACAATTATACATCAGGTGGAATTACAAAATAATTATAGGCACATGTGACGCCCTGCAAAGGCACAGCAATTTGAGAGGGCTATAGTCTTAAATGTACATATATCTACGTGTGGCATATCATAATGATTGTGATAATATTATGTTAGTTCTAATTTGAGTTGCAATTACCCAGCCACCGGAGCTTATGCATCTAATTTTACTTGCTAATAGGAAACACAGGTAACAGTGGACTAGCTACGTTGTTCCAGGGAATGGCATTGGCACAGAGATAGGCTTTGTTAAATCGAAGTATCCAATACCATTTGGTGCTTGTCAATCATCGGTTTCTTGGTAGCATGGTAGTGCCTCGACGCAAAATAGGTATAATGGCTATGGCTTCGAAGAAAATTAAAGACATTGCAAAGGGATGTGTCTTCATATTTTTTTTAGTTATATTTAATGACAAATAAGATGATCATTTATTATTCTAACGTAAACGTCTCTGCGCTTGACATTGACCCAATACATGGCACTTTCAATCTTATTTTCATAGTGGCGGTCACGGTGATTGGGACGTTTACCTTATATGTTTTTAAGCACATTATTATTGTTTTTTTTTTACCAGCAAAGCAAGTTAATGGGAAAACTAAATTCGAAATAAACATTCCGAAAATCAATCGGTTGTACAAAACGTGCACAATCATTAAATCGATACCGAATTCGAAGGATTCAAAGCGAGGTATAAATGCGCCATTGATATCCTTTAAATCCAATTATAGCGAGTGTAAATGAGCGAGACAATAGATTTAGTTCGCCTATTTCCAATCCGTTAATTATGCCATGCCCGCCATGCCGTACGTAATTCTCTGAATTATGCGTCAGGCAATCAGGAGGTAATTGATCGCAGTGACGTCACGATAGTTTCGGAGCTCGAAGATTGAGCTCCAGGGGCACATTAACTGTTAGGAATTAACCGGGAGCATGCTCGTTGGTGGTGAGGATCAGCTTGAAGGCCCCTGTGGCTTGAGATGGAAATGGATGTTCCAAGTACTTGAACGTTCTTCATTACTTTCCTATTGCTGGTACAGGATATTGCTATATCAGGTGTTTGCCGTTTCATTGCCGATATTTTTTTTTTCTTTTTGTATGTAAGCTTCAATGCTCTCTCGCCAACTCGCCATATCTATAAAATTTTATTTTGTTTGGATCGAATTCAATATATATATAAGTCAATACCTCTATATCAATTTTATTAAACACTATGTCCGTTAACCCACGACCACCCTTTCACGACCGTCGTCTAGGGAACATTTCTCATATGTCAGCCACATGCCTATAGCTATTTCGCGGCTACTCGCACCAAGGTGGCTTAGTTTATCGGAAACTACAAGACATATGTAAAACTATGAAATATGTCGGCTGAACTGTGGTTGTTGGTATTTTTTATTGGTTATATTTGTTAGATAAGGCAATTTTATTTGGCTTGTGGAAAACCTGTATATCATGCTCATGACCTTACAAGTTCGCATTTACGTAATAATTAGGTAAACTATTAAACACACATTCCAAATTCCACTTTAACCATATTGAAAGCGCATTTCAGCAGCTCACAACTATCGTAATAATTTCGCCATCTCGTACCAACTGATAAGTCTACTTAAGCCCCGACTTACTCTGGCGCCGATTAAGAGCGAGTTATGAAACTGCGCTAACTGTAGTTTGATGGAAGCACGTGCGCCCGAATAACGAGCTCGCAGCAGAATCCATTCGGTTAATCGTTTTGAATTAAATTCGCTATTTGTTTGCACGACTTCCTTTCATCAAGTCGAGTAAATATATTTTTTTAAACGACAGACAGTTCATGAATATCAATTTGGTTTATTTTCTGGCTTATTTACGCGCACCAAGATCAATGAGTACAAAAGCGCGCAATACGTCGATATTATATTGATATGAACAATGTCAAATCAAATAAATCTCACGGATATACAGTTACAGATATACAACTGACTGCCACTCAGGTCAGAATCTAACCAGCGTCTCTTTTCGCCCCAACGTGATGACCCTACATCAGATACACTTGTTTGACCACAACCAATATCTCAAAGTGCTTGCGGCATGCCACTGGCACTGGTACCACACGGCACCTATGTATATAATACCTAAGAATAAACTACGTATACACACAAGTTTCTTCCAATCTTGATGACACGGGTTTACTATATAAGTGGGCTCTTATAAATGTTAAAATATAAATAAAGCACTATGAATCACTTCAAAATCGTCATCACTTCAAAAAAGTCCGGGCCTGGTAAAGAAAAATGTAAAATTTCAGGATGAGAATCATCCTCCTATCAGCCATAAATCATTTGTAATAGAACTTATTGATTAAAACTTTTAGTGTAATGTTCCACAATCTTTTTAGATTAATCATTCAAACAACTTTTCTAGTAAGACGAGTTAAATAAGAGTCGTAAACGTCGTACTGGATGGTATTTATGATTATTAATATGAACTATTAAGCCACTGATCAATAAAATTTCATAATATAAAACTATGTCAGAAATTGAGTTTGAATTTGTTCTTAGTCTCAAGATAAGTAAGTTTCCAAGTATTCAGACTCCGAGATACTGGTTTTTGTAATATTTTGAGTGAAATTGCACGTCTTTTTGAGTTCTAGTTGTTGAACGTTGAGCATTTCAGGTATAAGCGTCGGAACTTTGTTGATTTTATAGGTATTTTGATCAGTAGTGACTATGGAATAATGCCACTGTAAAGTTATCTGACACAAAATACTTTCAACTGAATTTTTTGCTACTGTAGCATAGAAATTTTGTAGAATTGTGATACTGTAATTAATTGTATTGGTATGTGACTCCTTTGGAGTTGCGAGCGTCTAAATATAATCTGCGGTGTCCACTTACCATCAGGTAGACCCTACGCTTGTTTGCCACCGTCGTTTTATGGAAGAAAAAACTGGGCATGCAGCTTGATTTTCAGTCTGACGTTGATTTGATTAGCAATTACTATGGATTGTGACACTAATAGCGTATCGCGATACAAGTCTAATTCAGGTACAGTTTTGTGCTCGGCTGTAGATCCTAATAAACCTCAATCGTTGAGTCGTCGTAAGGTTGACTGATAGAGAATTCTTTTCACTAAAAGTTTTGTTTTTGTGCAATTAAGAATAATAAAAAAATCGAATAAATTGAAGAAATGCGCATTGGAATTTAGAAGATTTCAGAATAAAGTCTTAAACTATGGATAAAATTATAACAGATACTAGTAGGCAACCTGAAGCACAAAATGAACCTTATACAATTATTTTCATCCATTTTGTCCCTTGACTGTCATTATTTCAGCTTGCTAGACAGCTCGCTTGCAACAAAGTCTTGTTTAACTTACACCCTGGTCGTAAACTGCCGAAATTAACCTGTCGCAGTTCCGCAACTTAGTCCGCTTTAGCTGGATTGTACTTAATTGTGTTAGTTTTTAATAGCTTTTTATGTCATCTGTCTGCTACACGAGTGAGTAGTGGACTAAGATGAAAAGACTACAATGTATCTAAGATGTGCCTTTAGCATATTTTGGTAACGGGCTACCGCCACTAGGTATTGAATAATTAAATACATCATCGGATTCCCGTAATTTTCATAATGATGATTATTTAATTACGTCAAATATTGTACCTATTTTTAATTCTCTATAGAATTTACTTTGCGACACAGTACTGTAAAACTTGATAATCTAACTGTAACCTGGATTCTAATCTTAAACATTCTTTCAGACGAACCATGGGACTAAAACAAACCACATATTTCGTGGTTAAAGTCTAAAATCGCAGTGCGTCAGGCAAATTTCGCCCCAATGCACGCTTAAGCTAGGCTTTGTGCGTTCTTTACTCTTTAACGTCGCACTCTAGGCCCCACCATCCACTCGAGGGCTCTTTAGCCACGACAACGCTAGTAACAGCCCATTTTTAGCCAATCAACCAACACTGCAATTTTAGTTTTTTTAATCATCATTGGCTGCGGTACGTTGTTATACTTAGTTTACTTAGTTGTTACATGATGAAAGTTATATTTTATTGAACAAAACTACTTTAGAACGTTTTTAATAGTAAATAATGCTTGTGAAATGAAAGTCAGTCTCTTACTCATAACTTCGAAGAAGTATTTCAAAGACTTCCAAACAGTAGTTGCTGTAGAAATGTATAGTGCATTGAAGCTAGCGATAACAAAGGAAGGTATTTGAAATGGTTGTGAAATTTGTTTGTATCTGAATAAACACCACCGCTTCATATTCTAGTCTATTATATAGTCATATATACCAATATCTGCGTTGTACTTGGTAATTCGATTCTTAAATCAAAAGTCCGGTCTTAGGAGGTTAAGGAAAAACAGATTTTACTGAATACATTTGCGAAGTCATTCGGTTTTTTAATATCGTGTATTTCTAAAAATAACAAGATTTCATGGAAAAAATAAATAGTCACAATGATAATTAAGGATATAATCAAAGTCATTTATTTGTCAACGCTACGGTGGATCATAGAATATTCAGAGCGAAACAAAAAACTCACAATTGTCTAAAGAGACACAGGCTAAATTAATTTCGTCCAACACACAGACACGTAACGAACCCATCCTTTCACACATCGAGTTCATTAGGGGCTGTGACGACACTCTCATTAGAAGGATGCGCTTGTATGCACTGCTTCCATGTCATATCAACCAACCTAATAACAACCTTGAAAACATACGTTTAAGATTAGTTTTCGAATACAACATAAATTGAGTTATGTCGTTTTGAAACTGTAAGTTGGTATTTAGGTTGCCTCGGGTATGGAGTTTTTCAAATTTGGCTTCATTTAATTAGACACATTTCAAAAGGGAAATGTGGGATTTTTCTGAAGGAAAAGTAGAATAATACAGTAAGTCCTTGATAATTAAGAATCTTCCTTGAATTATTAATTCATGATCGATGGTTAAGATAAATACGCTTTTAAAATAAAAAAGGTGGTATTGTATTTTTGCATAATTTTCTTAAAACATGCAGTTAGAACAGAAGTTGTAGGGTTTAAATAATATAGTTGGCGGCACCGATAACTTGTAATATTTAACATATCTACGGTATTTTTTAAGAAGGTACGAACAATTACGAACCAAAGTAACCGATATAGACTTTCGAATCGCTAAACTTAAGTGGCAGTGGGCGGGGCACATTGCACGTAGAACCGATGGCGGTTGGGGCCGAAAGGTTCTCGAGTGGCGACCACGGACCGGAAGGCGCAGCGTGGGTAGACCCCCCACAAGGTGGACTGATGACCTGGTAAAGGTCGCGGGAGTCCGCTGGATGCGGGTGGCGCAAGACCGGTCATTGTGGCACTCTTTGGGGGAGGCCTATGTCCAGCAGTGGACGTCTTTCGGCTGATATGATGATGATGATGATGATGAACAATTACGAGCTAGTTCACTAGTGCCACTCGTGAATAATTGTGTTTATTTAAATTTAACGATACATATTTAAACAAGTGCGAGTCGAACTCGCGCACGAAGGGTTCCGTCCCATTATCCTTAAAAACTGCAAAAAAAATCACGTTTGTTGTATGGGAGCCCCCTTAAATTGATTTTATTCTGTTTATTATTATTTGTTGTTATAGCGGCAACAGAAATACATCATCTGTGAAAATTTCAATTGTCTAACTACCACGGTTCATGAGATACAGCCAGGCGGACGGATGGACAATGGAGTCTTAGTAAATTTTAAATAGGGTCCCGTTTTAGCGGGTATTACACTGTCCTGAATTAGGCGTCCTAACTAGTGGAGGGGATTTGAAGCATCTCGCTCTAACGTATAGGTCGGAACCCTTCTAAGTGTCCTGAATCCAGGACAGTGTAATACCCGCTTTTACGCTTTGGTTACGTAACTCTAAAAACAGCCGTGTACCGGTACTCGGGAGGTCATGCAATAAGTCTAATGTAATTAGTCATATATATGTAGGTAGGTTATTTAGAATGGATAGCCTACTCTATTTGTTACGAAGGCCACCTTATACATTCACGCACAAGCGTAACGCTGCGAATGTAGTATACGTAGTATGAAACTGATACTACTCGCTGTATGCTGAGAAGGTAATTTAGACCTAGATATGTTTGTGAGCGAAGGTCTGACGTATTAAGCCGATTGCGCACGATATTGCCAATTTCATTTGACGCGTCATCTAACTACAAAGGACGTGAAATATTGCAGTTGGCAGAACGTTGTTTGCGTTGTTTATTTGGCTTCTCGGAATATGGCAGTCGACACATGTCGACTTGTGCGTGAATATGAAGTTATAAAATAAGCGAGCTTCAAATGGATAGTGAAACAAGAAAACCAATGTGCGATAAATAAAAAACCGGCCAAGTGCGTGTCGGGCCACGCGCAAGGTAGGGTTCCGTAGTCTTCCACCTGTTACATTATGTGGACTAAAAAGTCCGCAAACTTATACTTACTATGTTTTTGACAGAATTAAAAACATTATCTAAGGTTAACTAAGGTATCAATGGAAATTGTCCGAAAGTTTGCTTTTGCAAAGTACATTTCTGAAGTTCGACTATTACTCGTTAACTAGTAATGTCTGCTTAGCTGTGATAGTTTTTCTTTTAAATTCATCGTATATACTACTACCATCATTTTTTTGACATGCCTAGTAGCCACCGTTTAACTGGCAGGGGGGGGGACACTTGACCATAACAAAAATTATCACTTCAAAGCTTAATATCACGCCAACGAATTCTTTAATCAAAAAATGGTTTTAGAAACCTTATAATATTTTTAAAAGAGCTATCCAACGATACCCCAAACGATGGGGTTAGGCAGAAAAAAAAATTGCACCACCACTTTACATGTAGGGGAGGTACCCTAAAAATTTTTTTTTTTAAACGGACGGACCCGTTCTCCTAAAAACCACAACGGTGGCAAGTTTTGTTTATTATTTAGTTATGGGTTACAGAGGCAAGCACCTGCAAGCATACCAGTACCCTTACCATGAGTTTGCAATGTTTGCATTACGCTGGACAACTGTACAGCGCCTCTGGCAGTTACGCAATAGAATTAAGAATCGTCATACTAAATCGTTTACGCAGTCGCTAGCGAGTACGGTAAGGTAATGCAAACATTGCCAACTCATGGTAAAGGTACTGGGCATTTATCAGAGCATTTCAATGGGTTTGATTTCGGTGATCGATTTATTGGAGACATCACTGCAGAGCGAAAACCATATCAGGCTATTATCGTTTTCAAAATGGACCTAAGGACATCGTAAAATAATACGACCTCTGAAGACACGGCCATTGAAGCGATCTGCAAAATGCCCATATTGCCCATCTATATTTATTTATTTCGGGGATGCCGAAAACAACTCTAACGATTCTGATGAATTTGGTATGTAGCGGTTTCCGGGAATGAACTTGATCAATCGATCGAGCATGTCTTATTCCTGGGAAAACACCGAGCTAAGCTCGGTTCCCCAGGCTTGTATGTGTTCATCGTTTCATACAAGTGGAGAACCCTTACTCTCAACAGAGTAAATCCTCCGCAGCCCAGGAGTTAACAGGGACAAAAGGATATGATTTAAGGTTTGTTCAGAGAAAATACAGATTTTGTTAAAAAACATGTTTTTCACTAACGGTATTGCATTTGTTCAGTAATTTAGCGGTTTT
Source organism: Cenopis cana (assembly GCA_951800055.1). Lineage (NCBI taxonomy): Eukaryota > Metazoa > Arthropoda > Insecta > Lepidoptera > Tortricidae > Cenopis > Cenopis cana. The sequence continues at coordinate 13,522,182 of OX637476.1, read as the reverse complement.
TTCTCCTTTTATCGGCTCTATCATCAGACTACCTTGTTGGTTCCATAATGATGATGATGATGATATTCTTATACCCAGTTTCGGCCACAGCGACTGTGTGATCTGGTTCAGGTTGACCCGCTCTCTGGTGCGCTCTCAAGTGACTCACGTACCTTATCTTTTCCATAATATCAACTTGCCAATGAAGTCACGTTACCTATCTACTCATACGAATTTGACACATCATCATCATCATCATTTTCAGCCTGTAATCGCCCACTGCTGAGCATAGGCCTCTCTTCGAGTACGCCACTCGTCCCGGTCTTGAGCCAGTCTTATCCAAGAGTGACCCGCGATCTTCCTAATATCAATGTTATATGTTGAATGACAAATTCCAGTTAAAATCGGATATTAGCAAGTGTGATGATAAAGGGGATTGAAAATTTTGTTCTGCAATATATGCAAAATAAAAATTGTTATTACTAAAGGATTAAAGGAGCTACGGTAGCCCAGTGGTTCAAGCATGCGGCTGTCAAGCGGCGGTCGTGGGTTCGAATCCCAGCTCGTAACAATGAGTTTTTCGAAACTTATGTACGGAATATCATTTGATATTTACCGTTAGCTTTTCGGTGAAGGAAAACATCGTGAGGAAACCTGCATACATCCGCGAAGAAATTCAAAGTTGTATGTGAAGTCCCCAACCCGCTCTGGGCCAGCGTGGGGACTACTGCCCAATCCCTCTCATCTATGAGAGGAGGCCTGTGCCCAGCAGTGGGACGTATATAGGCTGATGATGATGATGATGATGATGATGAAAGGATTAAAAATATAAGAAAGTCTTTAGGAGTAAACCTTCTTAAAATTAGCACAAAGTTCTTTAATTATGTTATGGCATCTATAATACAATGCATTCTTCATTTTGAAAAACCTTATCTGTTATTAACATACCAGTAACATAACATTATACAATTGAACATCCAGCAGCTGAACAATAAGACACATGATATTGAACACGTCAAGACGGGTGCAACGCCGGCGACAAAGCGGGTGGATATCACGATATCATTTTCACAAAGTGTGAACACAAAGTGCCGTCTACTCCGGAAGTCTTCTGCAGGATGTCACAACTCACAAGTCATGAGACGTAGCGTGATATATTGTCGCAATTTAGGCATATATGTATATTAAATACCTATTAAATATAGTTCAGTTGGGTTCCAATTTCCAATCCAATCGAAATCCAAACAAAAAACTTTTTAATGGCAGATCTACAAGATTTGCTTTGTCTGAAGCCTTTGACTGACTTTTGGGGGATATTAACAGAATGTAGTCAGTTCGTAATCCTGCGGACAGGAATAATAAAGTTCAAGATCTGAATAAGTTGAATCTCTAACTGAAAGGAAATTGACACACATTTGTAATTTTGAATTCCAACTATATTATAAGTGGCAAGCTCACAGACGACCACAAAACAGGCACAGTACGAGTAATTTTATCTCACGAGCTCGGGTTAGACATAGTTGTAGTTGTGAAACATACGATCACATAGATAATGTGAACACATAGCTCCTAAGCACGCATAGATAATTTGCATGTATAGCCTCAACACATGGCTCACCCGGGCTCGTGAGATAATAGTACTACACGCAACATACAATGCCACGTGCGCGCGCAGTTGTACCCGCAATATCCTGGGAGGTGAAACGTAAGATTGGCTCGTTGATTGCACGACCCATGTGCCATGTGACGTTGTGAGGTTCAACTGGTATCACGAATTACCAATCGACCTACGGAGAAAACGATTCGAATGACCTGAAGCGGCTTGGAGCTATGACAAAGGCATGTGAGCAAAAATTACAATTGCATAAGATATGAAACTTGGAACACTTGACAGTTTTAAGGTTAGCAGTGCTTACAATTATTTTTTCGAATTCTCCTATATTAGGAATCATTGTTTGAATTTTTTTTTCCAAATGTCCCGAATGGCAATACAAACCCGCTCCTGTACACAATCGGAATTGGCAGATTAATAAGCGAACGGTACGGATCAAATACAATTATGTATGCACACAGCGAGATCCGAACCCGGCTCGTGTTATCAATATTTAACGCTGGCCCAATTATTCGTTATCCCAGTCTCATCAAATACAATTGCTAGCACTATTTTGTTTTCATAATTTATTCTTTATTGCACAAAATAACAATGAATAGTGCCGCTATATAGTTAAAATTATCACACATCACGCGGTACGCTCGTAGCAGGTCACATGGTTTTCACGTGTAGCGAAAACTGTCTACGAACGGAGGTTAACACATTCAGCGCCGTGGACACAATCAAAAGTCGGGCTATTGTGTCCACGGCGCTGAATGTGTTAACACGAAGGTAATATACCCCTTAATACACTTTAAAAGTCAATGAATAGGTGTATTATACATATTATTCAATAAAGCGGGAAGTATTACGGTTACAGAAACGTTACTCAGAAAACGTTCCCTGTACCACTTTACTTAAATAATAAATAATAATAATGTAGACAATCTTACACAAATCAACCTAGTCCCAAACTAAGCTAAGTCATGCGTACTAAGCGACGTAGGTACATACTTATATAGAAAAATAAATACTTAAATACATAGAAAACATCCAAAACCCAGGAAAAAATATTCGTGCTCATCACACAAATAAATGCCCTGACCGGGATTCGAACCCGGGACTTCCAGCTTCGTAGGCAGGACTTTAATAATTTTATGTATTCGGATGGATAAGAAAAAAATTCAACAGCTCATAAATGGGAATTTGATGTGTTATAAGGGGGAATGCAGCTCTATTGCCGTCAATCCATCACCTTCACACGGGTACTTCATCTGGGTACTTACATATTTGCAATTAGACAGTGTTTGTAATTTTATATCGCTACCGTCTAAGTACATCATGGGATTTTGTTCTACGTTTGTCATTCTAGGTTTACTAATGCCAAACTTTAGTTCCATTCCGAATATTTGAAAAAAATCCCTGCTTTTTTACACTGCTATGTAACAGTAAATGTACGAGTCTCTTTTATATAAGCAAGCGATAACGATTATCTCCCGGCATTGGCTGTCGTACAATCCGATATGCAAGCGATCAGCCGGTCCGATCGGACAACCGCTCGCGGATGCAAACATGTTCGTAACAGCTTGGAATAATATTATGCGTATTACCTGGTTGGTGTGTGGTATTTTGAAACTACAAAGAATGCATTACGAGTCAAAACTGCTCGGCAAGAACAACACATTTCATAACTCAAGCTGAATTATGAATTGTTAAATTGGATAACCACGTCTTGTCTACGTTTATAACTTTAAACTAACGTGAGACATAGTTAGTTACACTTAATAAGAGAATAACAGTTGAGACCGACTTGGAAAAGTTACCGTAGTAACTTAGGTTCGTATCCTGGTCACGGCAGCAGCAAAGAGTGTCTACTTTCATTTTGGCCATAAATGCAAAATTAACGGTACCTAATATTTTTACCACCACGTGGCAGGTCCCCCATGAGGTGGACTGACCAAATTAAGTCTGCACTAAACTGCCCGCTGTACGAAAGCGCCAGGCGTGCAGACGTGAGGGAGGAATGGCGCCGGGTGGTAAAGCTCGCCACCCACAGCATGACGGCCACGACCACTCTGACAAGAGTGTAACGACGAAGAAGAAGAAGAATATTTTTACAACAAATATACGTAATAGGTAAAGCCGCAGTTTTATTGGTGTTTAGTTTTTGAACCAGGTCTTGCCACAAAATAGTAACCGCAATTTAAATTAGGATAATTAATATCAGCGCAATACGTACCTCTAGATTACGCTTGTTTTACTATGTTCATTACAAAACAAAACAAATATTCTTTATTGTTTACCAAATATACAAAAGAAAGCAAGTTTAAAATGAAATATGTTAATGGTAGACAACAGGCATTACATGTATGTGTTTATGCAAATCAGTAGCTCTAGTATAAGTTTTTTCGAAACATTAACTAATTAGAACGCGTTTGCGTTTTGTCTCAAAATGTATGAAAACGCTCTCACCGAGTTTGAAATACGCGCGTTCATCGGTAAGCAACAAATGTTATACTCGCTGTTTTAGTTTCCACTAGTGACCACCAGAGGCGCTGTTCACGTTTTCATACCACTGTCATACATTTTGAGACAAAACGCAAACGCGTTCGAATTAGTTTATGTTTCGAAAAAACTTATACTAGAGCTACTGTACTGTTTTTGTGTAGTGTGTAGTTCTGAGTTATCGAGGAGATACTTTTCACTGCGTTTATTTCAATGCATATTTTATCCCTTGGTTAGCTTTGAGAACACTTGAGTTTGAGCAATTTATACATAATACCGTTTCGCTAGTAGGTAAATATCTGACACAAGAATTTGATTGGATCGAATTCCTCTCGTTGAGTCGTACAATTAATCGGCAGATTTGTCAAGCGATTGATTGGGTTTCCGAGCTTTCGTCAAACGAAACTGACGCGTATTTGTGAATGAATGAATGAATGAATAACATATGGAAACATACAGACTACAAAAATAAAATAATTTAAATATGAAATATACCAATATGGATGCCGCTCAGCATTCAGTCATGACAATCATGACGCTGATTTTCAGGGCAACCAGGAAACCACAATTTATACAATAGTGCACAGTTACAACTAGAGAGAGGCTAAGTTCTCTCTCTAGTTGTAACTGTAAATATATTATGTAATATATTATGTATAGTGACAGACAATGTGGGAGACGTACTTATACAGAATAAATTCCTTGCGTTAAAAGCGCATACTTACAAGTTACAAGTAAATAATAGCTTGGATATAATACTAAATGTACATGAAAAAAAAAGAAATTGTGTAACCAAATACCTAAATACTTTAGAACATAAACATATACATTGTGAAGGTACAAATTGGTTTAATACTATCGAATGGAATTAAGTCGTATTTTTTACCATCGTTTCACGTTAGAGTGAATATAAATTACATAGATTGTCAATAGCTTATTCATCTAAAATTCTTTGAACGCATGGGCCTCTATTAAATTACCCATTTTCAGATTTCAATCATATTCTAGTTAAGTATTCTGTATCTTGTAGTATCGGTTTAGACTAAATCTCATTTCGTTTTTGTGGGTGTCGTAAAAGTAAACTACAGGAATCGGGTTGAAGTGTATATTGCGCGCCATCCACGACAACGCGCCCCTCCACAGCGAATCTCATACTAATCTGTACGCAGTTGTACGGCTTGGGCTCTGTGGAGGGGCGCGAAGCACCAACAGGTACTTTATACCGAGAACACTTATGTTGTGGAATGAGCGTTCTCAATGTGCTACAGCAATGATGATTGAAATAAAAAATGGGACTTTTCAAAAAGGCGTGAAAAGATTTTTTACGGGCATTGCAAGCGTCTATAGGCGACGTTGACGACTTATTTAAGTACCATAACGTGAGCTGCCACCTTGTTTGCCACCGACGTGGTATAAAAATATATACGAGTATAAGTATATTGTATTTACTCTATCTTTGAATCCGCTATTAGCACTATATGTGACACTTTTCGGGTCTTAATTGCAAGAGCTCATCAAGGTACGCTCGGTCAAAGATATATTTACATTTTGCACCCTTTTTCATTTATAATAAGGCGCAAAATATGTTTCAATTACCCATGTCAATGTCAAAGGCCATTGACGTCATTCATTACATTATGGATGTATGTAGGTCGGTGGTAATTACACTTAGCAGATCACAGAGTCTGATGTTATACTGCCTCGTAGTATATTCCGAGGTAATTAAATATAAACTAATAATCATTCATTAACGTGTTAATGATTAATTTATTTGATCACATAATGTCAAGGGGAATTATTAAGGAGTGATTTTTATCTTACGACGATACTGTCTTTTGATTATTGTTTAATGTACGACTTTGATTCCCGGTTTGTACCAATGTGCTTTTCAAACTTGTTGTTGTTGATTAGATCCTAAGGCACCCAGGAGGTGCAAGGGCCTACATCAAATCGCGCCAGGCCTTTCTGTCTTCAGCTCAGTCCGACGGCTTTCAGCTCACTCTACGGTCTTCCGCCATGTAGATATGCACCGGACGTCCGCAGTTTCGCCTACCGCCCGGCGGCTGCCACTCGAAAGCAATGCTGGCGTTGTTTACTCCCCCTCTTCGAACAGTGTGGCCAATCCATTTTTCCACCTGCGCATCGCGATCCCTACCCTAATAGGGGATCGATGGCTTATGCTCCAAAGGTCTTCGTTTCGTGTCGTTCTTGGCCAGAATACGTGGAGGATCGAACTCAGAGACTTATTGACGGAAAACCTGTAATTTGTTCGTCAGGCCTTTTGTCACTTTCCACGTTTCACAATCAAAAAGCTGCACTACTGACTACATGATCGATTTGAAGAGGAATGTCTCGACGCGTCGTGTGTTCTCAAACTTTTGTACGAAATAACATTTGATAAAAATCTGCATGCACCTGCGAAGGAATTCAAAGGTGTTTTGAAGGTGCGGAATTAGGAAATATAAGCTTATTTATATGAAGTCCCCAACCCGCACTGGACCCGTTTTGGGACTACTGGCCGTTCCCTCTCATCTATCTACAGTGCGTTACCGGCAAGCAGCATTGATTGAAACTGATATTAATACGTTCCATTAGCAATTATTTTCATTTATTAGCAAATCATAATTATGTGAATTAACTGTAAAATTAAATTTCCTAATTCCGCACCTTCTATGTACTACGTGCACTGCTTAAGATAACGTCATAGTAAACAGAACAGTAAGGGCTGTCATTTGTACTGAGTTGTCAATTTACTTTGCAGTACATTGCTGGCAATTAATTTTTTGTTAGAAATTAAATGAAGTTGAAATTTTGGTGTAATAATAAAATTAAGTATATCGTTACATTAAATACATTAATAAGACTTATAATATATATTCATAAGTATAGGTACCCAAAGATTAAGTTGGGTTAATAAACTACGTTTTAATACCAAATTTAAAGAAAAGCCCGTTTGCGGTACCACACGGTATAATAGAACACAATTTTGCGTAAACGGACCGACCCACACGGTGTTAAATTGGAAATTGGAACCTTTTTGCTAAAACAAAAGTCATGCATGGTGATCTCTTATGGGTTGGATCTTTTGTGCATACAAGTAACTACATCCGAGGCCTGTGCCCAGCACAGTGAGACGTACACATTTGGGCGGATGATGGAGATGAAGTGATTATTTATAACAGTGTGTGTCTCTCACTTATTTAAACATCCACGCTTGTATAATAGCATTCACGCTTATGACCAAATACAATAGTCAAGTCTTGAAATTTCATTAAAGCGGGGAGGTAAGTAGCCGACACATTAGCAATTCCGATGCGCAACTGTTTACCGACTCCTCAAGCGTACTCGGCGTACTCGCTGCAATGTTGAAGAGATAAAGTTACAACAAGGGCAATAAAATATTATGATGTTGTGGCTGCCCATATCGATCGAAGAATGTACATACAAAATACGTACTGCAAATAAACGTTAATAAGCGGATAGTAAATTAGTCCTTATAAAGATTACTCATTTGTTCAAACGGTAAGTTAATTAAATTTAGTTTTATTAAAATGAGACTGGTATTGGATATAAAAGTGCAATCAATATTTAATGTGTGTGAGCGAGTGACGTATAACACAGCCCACTAGTATATTGACATATAAAAGCCAGGCTTCAAAAAACTAAATCCTTATTTCACGTCAAATTTTAGTTACTAAGTAGGTACGTTTTTTGTCAAAATTAACTTACCAACATAATGTCTAATGGGTCTTTTATTAAACCAAGCTTAAGACATTGTAATTTAACAGCATGTGCATTATAAAATACCTCAGTTTTACACGAAAACAGAACGTTAAACAACTGACCCTTCATTGTATTCGTACTTATTTGCACAAAACAGTGCAAGCTTGAACACTCGTGGATGTGACAGACGAAGCTCACTCCCATTAGCAATTCTGATGCCCTGTTTACCGCGTCGAGTGCCGTCTGGCCCGTCTGAGACGGATACTTACCACACGGCTGACGCGCAAATTGTTACCAACAATAACAGTGCAAGTGGCATTGTTAATAGTACATTACTTAACAAGGGCGGTGAAACAAACAATGTCTCAGATCGCAGGTATTTGACGCCCGAGCCGAAGGCAAGGGTGATAAATATGCGATCTGAGGCTTTCTTTATTACCGCCCGTGTTAAGTACAAAATTTTATGTCACCCCCTGGCCAGGAAGTGGGATTTCCCGCGCGCGGATCGTGCGATTAAATAAATAAGTAAACTGATTGAAGCTAAAACTCTTCGGTTGGATGTATGGCTTGGACCAAAAGTAAATCAACAGTAAATAAAAAAAAAAAGTGAGTAGTAAAAAGCACTAGGGCGAGAAATCTAACTTTGCGTACGATATACAGCTACCTACATAAAGTACCTCTTTAATGAGCAACTGTATTAAAAATAAACTTCGACATTCTTGTCTCCATCCCACAGTTTGGATGTATGTAGTTATCTAATTTGGAAATTGTACCACGATGTTATGATATTTCAAAAATTGTAACATTTAGTTTGAGCAAGATGTTACTTTGTATATTATCACAATGACAATGGGACACAAACTGCTCCTTCTTTTAATTTCTGGACCGACGTCTAGTAAAAAATGCTTCAAAACCCAGTTTCAAGTCATAAATCATGCAACTATGCGTGTAAGTACTTTGTGCTACTGAAAATGAGTAAAACCTAAATATATTATGCTATTAAGATGCTTAAAACTCAGTTTGAAACTTTTAACAACTTGCATTATAATTTTAGAGTCAGAGGAAATAAAATACTCAAGTTCGTATACGAGGTATAATATAAAGACAGTAGACTTTGTACTGTCTTATTACACGTAACTGGTGTAAATATGAGAGAGTACATTTTAGCTGGTAATTAATTCTGTTTCAGCATAATATAGATATTTAAATTTCTATTGTAGGTAAAAGCTTTGTTTTCCGTTTTTATGGACATTACCAGGCACGTCACAAAGGCTTTAAAAACGATGAATCAATATAGCCTATATTGAATCATCGTTTTTGCTGCAGTTTCAGTTTGTATGAATTGTGCAGTCATTATTTTGAGGATGAATTTTTCAGTTCAACCTTCAGCTTTATTCGCAAGAGTCATTTGTATTTTACTTACTGTAGCTTCACCCTCACTTTATTTCCTTAGTTTTTAAATTTTTGTGGATTGTAATAATAAAGTGCCACATCGTGAACCAATAGAGAACTGAGCATATTTAAAAATTCGTCAAAATAAACCGTTGCGCACCGAATCACGAATACAAAGACAAAGCCGTGTATCGTGAAAATCAGTGTCTGTAATATCAGCGTTGTCAATGTAAAAACGGAACTATTATGGAAATATGGCGAATGTAAACGAAACACGATATAAAATTTGCCTTTCTTGACTTGATTGACACTTCATCACAGGTAGTAGAAAGCGCCAGTCGTCAAACTTGAGGGACTGACGGTATAGAAAAAAAAGAAGTATGAAAGGAAAAAATAATACGATGATATTGTAATGTAATGATAAATAAAACGGTACTGGGTATAATCTTATTTGTTTGCCTATTCACAAATTAATTTTAAAATCCTCCTAATAAAGTATGTAAAATTATCAAAAAGTTCTCCAAATACACACAACATCCGTTAAAATACATGCTGCGTATCGTGTTATCCTTACCATCTGTACAGCAACCGTACAGCCGTTTGTGCATCAATACAAACACAAAGGCCGTGTACGATGCAAATGTGCCGCGGAACAAACAGGAAAATTTACATTGTTCAATGAGAAAGATTGTGTAAATGTGGTGAATATGGGGACTATGATAACTGAGAATTAGTCTAGGCTTGACAAGTTGCAATTCTAATACTCTCACCATATCATTGCATAGAGCATACGCATCTTTTAAATATAAGTTTTTGTTTAAACTAGGCGAGATAATAACATGGTTAGGTTATTTATTTATTTATTTTATTAGTTTGTCTATCTCATTTTCCCACTTTCCACTCAATCCCTCAAAGGTTAGCTGGAAGAAATCCCGCATACGGATAAGTTCGCCTTTGTACTTTAATCTTATGTGACATGTATACTGTTTTAACCTGTTTTTGTGAACAATAAAGTGCTTAGGTGCATACATTCATACGTATAAATACTCTAGGATTGAACAATCTAAAACTAAAGGTGGTTGGAATTTAATCGTTGCCTAAAACTGTCTTCACCCGCCAGACCTAAAAACTACTCTACGGCAGCACCTTCAATGTGAATACATACACCACAATTCTATTCACAATGTCACAACAATGCAAAATAGTAAGCAGTTTTTTATTGCATCGTATTTCAAATGAGAGGGTAGGTAACGAGCGCTATATACGGCTCGCTGCTCGCTTATGTACTCGTAGCGTATAGTAAAAAGCCCACTGCCAATGTGCTCGGGATGCAACATAATCTGTGTTTCATTAGGTATTAGGGATAATCTCTGAAGAATTATAATATAATTATGTTATTGTTACCTACGTACCTCTGTAATCTTTGATTATTAGTATTTTATTCATGTCATGTGCAAAAATGCCGGTATTATACACAATTTTTGTTAACAGTGGGGTTATGGGCCATATAGAGTTTTCACTGAATTATTATCGGTTATACATATGAGTTAGCGACTATGTAAAAGTAAATTTTTGATAATAGGAGTAGAAAAATGGTTATAAATAAAAATATAAAGATATGAAATATAAAAAGCAGGGCTCGATTCTTATTTTTGTATGCTGCTAACATGCTTACGCCCTTTCTTAAAGCACTTGTACTAAATTTTATGGTTAAATCTTGAAAGTACTCAGTAGGTACCTCCTCTTGATGACACTTTAGTATTCTAGTCTCTCACAGAACTAGCATAAATACTACAATTCCGGCACATTTCGTCGACCACAAAGCCTATTGTGTCAACTAGGCCAGGGATCGTCCACTCTAGGCACAGAGGGAATTGTGGCCGGCGTTCTTGCAAAATTGATGAACCACTGTGCCACCGGTCCGCGACCCCTGCATCATTGATGTTAGCGGGATTGCCATGTTTTCTATCTGTTTAGAGCGTTTTGTATTAACAAAGAAAGTCTGCAGAGGTCTTTACTCGTATTTGGCAGTGTCTTCACTGAATTAATAGAAAGAGCAAAGGTTGATAGTAAATAACCTCAATTAAAAAATGTGATGATGTTATGCCAACGCTAACCATATTTGTTGTAATTTGTAGTGAAATATAATTCAAAGCAAAGTTTGCCTTATGTACTTAATAACTCGTTGAAACATTACATTTCCAGATAAAAATCCTGTCCAGCGCGTCTCGTACATACAACCGTGTAAAATTTGGAGGACGACGAGTCTTTCACTTGATCGGTCCATAGTGTTGGTGAACGACCGCGCGATCTTTTGCCTTCAGTGTTCCCAACCACAATCAGTTTTTCCAAATTTTCGCCGCCTCTGCGCACTAGACTGGAGAAATATTTTTATTTTCTCATTAAAAGGCACGGCACAAAATTATCAAAAGCCTTGCAACATTACATTTTTAATAAAGTACTTAGTAAATATTTAATTTCAAATTAGTCTACACTTAAAATTACCATTCCACTTGTCAAAAAAGTAGCAATTCGGTTTATTCGTAGTATGATTTGCAATCGCATCAATTATTTAACGGCATTAATAGGTATATGTAAATGAAATGAGACATTTGTTTTCGAGGCGTTTGAAATGTGTGTAGGTGGAATTATCACACTGAAGCGTGATTTAGACAAGCAAGAACTAGCGTGCAATTTTTAGTGAATTATTATTACATTGCAAGGTTTGATTGTATTCATCGTACCCCCCCCCCCCTCCCCCAAGGACTAGAGACACTGAACGTGTCACGAAGATTTTTCAACCACAATTGTCATAGATCTGCGTGTATCATTCACTAAACTCATTCTACGATTAAAACTCACGTATTAATTGTCACTTCGGGCGACATGTTTCGAACTCTTCGGGAGTTCTTCCTCAGGATGAGTGCGTCTGCGACCCGCGCTGATTGTCCCGCCCGAAGTGACAATTAATACGTGAGTTTTAACCGTTTAGTAAAATAAAGTTATAACATGTCTCACGAAAGTTTAAATTCAAGTACTTAATTCACATTTCGTATTGGGACCTTGCATAATGTGATACTGGATTTGTCTCTTAATAGTGTTACTGTTGACTATTCATCTCTAACTACCTACTTGTTCATTAGCTAATGAATTCATTAAATTATGACCTCATACATATTTCTAGGGTCATATATTACGAGGAAAATGTAACAAGATAATACCAGTGAGGCTAGCTGGCAGCGCGAAGCAATTAAGGATACGCACGTATAGGTACTCGTAATGTGTGATACTGATGCAACACTACTGACGCAAATACTAAGACCTACGCTTACAATCATAGTTTCGCACAATTTATAATCGCCTCAGTGTTTAGTATTATAGTATTTGTACCTGTTACTCAAGGTGCATAGCAATATATGGCTAACACTCTTTGGATAATAAGAAATATTATGCATCGGGGAAAAAATAATTGCGTATTTAACCCGGCCTTTTTTAAAAGCTACCAAAGATTTTTGATTGACTAACACTATATACCAATATGGAACCAACTCGAGTCTAATGAATGCTCTAAAATTGCGGAGACTCGTATTACCCTTAACTGCAGGTATGACTACAGGAAAGACGCGAACCTAAATCAGTGTTACATGGTACTTAAAAAACTAAGGACCATTATATTGAAAAAGTGTTTATCTACACCCATATAGTAAATCCTCTTTTATAAGTTCAAATACCGTAGATAAGACCCCGCTTTATAATATACTGTGCGGCTGTTGCGTGCGTCCCCTATTAGATCACGAAATATAACACTATAATACCGTGGAAAATGGGAAGGGTGCTGGTGTGGGATGCAACCTGTGTGGACACCCTAGCTCCGTCTCATCTCCACGGTACAATCCAAAGGGCCGGCGCAGCGGCCCAGGCGGCCGAAGCCAACAAAATACGGAAATACAGGGGTCTTGACGCCGGATACAACTTCGTTGCTTTCGGCGTCGAGACCCTCGGTCCGTGGGGCCCTGGGGCAATAGAGCTCTTTCGTCAACTGGCTAAGAGACTAGTCGACGTCACTGGGGACAAGAGGGCTGGCAGTTTCCTGGCACAACGCCTTAGTATCGCCATACAGCGAGGAAACGCTGCCAGCGTTCTTGGCACCATGCCACGGGGGCCTTTTTTAGATTTTTAAGTTTTATTTTTTCTTTTAATAGTTTAAGTTAGTTTTATAATAAGATTTTAGTTTGTAGGTTAATTTTAATTAGATATATTTTATGTTTTTATTTTATTATGTCATTATTTACGAATTATATATTAAATTATAACGAACGTTTTTACGACCTTGGTCCAGTCAAAACTTTAACGAGATCACGTACAAAATTAAGACACAGCTGCGGGCTGGCGGCGGAGGCGCGGGCCGGCCTGTCGACGCAAACATGGCGCACGCCGGCGAGAAGTGCCCACACGAAACACATGAAAGAGGATTTAATATATGGATGTAGATAAAGTAGTGTATGCAACTGTACATAATTAGGCATTAAAACACTCGTGTGACCTTATTATGAAACTCGCCTTCGGCTCGTTTCATAAAACACACTCGTGTTTTAATGCCCCTCATTATGTACCAGTTGCATAAACAACTAATAAATGGCTAGTAAAAAAACCTTGAAAGAATTTTAATACATGTCTCTACATGTCTTTAACTCTAGACAAACTTACTCGTTTCTAGCAGTATCTTACGAGTCCACTTTTGGCCCCAAGCCGGCCCCCTACTCTTGTAGTTTAATTACCCTGTTTATGTGCTCAAATACCGCTTGGAAGCAATCGTGTGAAACGCTTAGCAAAGGCTGAGGTTTTCAACTTTTTCAATTGAAAATGCTGGCGTTTTACTACGGTGTTAGTTGTGGCTGCTTTTATAGCTTTCACGAGATTTCACTGTGTTGTTTAATTAGTTGGTTTATTGGTTCGTAACTTTTGATTACTATTTGTAGAAATAATCATTTAAAAAATCTAAATAGATTTTTAAACGTACGCTACTCGATTTTTATTTTGCGTGTAGGGTATAATTTCGTAACTAGTTTCGTATAAGAACTAAATAGTTTTCGTTCGCAACCGGTTTCGAACAAGACCAAAAAAGTTGTCGTTCGCAACTGGTTACGAAACTCCGGTTACGTACGCGGCCGAAGGGGCATATTTATTGCAAAATTTATTCATGAAGGAACTATAAATGAAAGTTAAGCAAGAAATTCACTAGGAGAAAAATGTTTGAACCTGACTGTGGCTTTATAGGCCGGGCCCATTAAAGCGATAGCAGGATAAGCGCGGTTGGAGGGTGGCCTGGGAAAAATCCAGGGTAAACCTCCGACACGACCAAGCGGGCGGCTTAATCACTGGAAAATACTCTACGAGTTCGTGCTTCAGTTAGATTGGTTGAGCGGCTTCGACCAAATCTGAGATGTCAGTGGAATCGAGCAGTAGCTCGCTTCCCAGTAGGGAAGAGAAAATGTTCCAAGACACTTGTCATAGGCGACTTTTGGCTATGTAACCCAACATTCATCGTCGCGCGATACGTGGAACTATGATGTGACGTATTTAATACTTTCGTCGAAGACATCAATATCTATAGTATCTAAAGCTGTCGCCACACATGAAAATGAAATCGTAAATTACATGAATTGAGCACGAAATTTAATATGTTACTTATAGGTATCAGAAATTAAAGAAACACAATAAGCATATATACTGTCGCCATATTCCTAGAACACTCAATATTCCGCAATAAAGGCTCGTAAGTTCATAAAGCGCAATAAGGCCGGCGGCTGCGGGCCGCAATTAGAGGCACTCAGACGTGTAATAGCACGTGCTTGGACACATCGACGCCGCTATTGAGAGTGCTCAGAAAATTGCTGAGCTTTTTGAAAAATAAAGAATGTGGTATAGTCGGGACGCAACTCTAAGGCTAAATTCTGTCAAACGACCGCAAGCAAAACTAGACTTAGAGCTCTAACTGTAAGGTAGATTTTTACTTGCGTTAATTTGACAGCACTTGGCCTTACAGTTTTGTACGAACTATACCTTTCATCATTTTTGCTAGGGGTTTATAAACCAATGTGACAAGGTTTTTTTCTGTGGGCCTTCTTTGCAACTACGAGTAGAGATTTATTTCTTATTTTTGGAAGGCGGCTTATGTTTCGAACTGAAGAACTAGTTATGATTTAGACCCAGGATTGTTTTTGTGCTATTTAGGTATAACCATTTGGTTGAGCAAGCGAAACAAAGGTATCCGCTTCGGCTTCGACAAACGGCTTTCGTACTTATGTCCGAGCGGTGGATTTACGGTTGTTCTCCTCTACATGTTGCATTTCTCAATCGATTACCTATCGTGGAATTTGGTGAGCAGGGGCCCGATTTTTGAGTGTCGAACGCTCGACTTTTCACTCGAGATCTGTCAAAAAACTATGAAGTTTTGACAGATGTCGAATGAAAATTCGAGCGGTCGACACTCAAAAATCGGTCCCCAGTTTTGATATTATTATAGATTTATTTAAGAGTCAGTTTTTGATGACTTAATAATGTTTATAATTTTACGGGTGCTCTTCGGTTTGTTCTCCTCTAAAGGTGACATTTCTCAACCAATACTCGTGAAATTTTGTGAACAGAATTTTTAGTTATGTATTTTTTTTGTCTTATCATATTTTGGAAATTAAAAATAAGACTCGCGATGTCTACGCCGCTTACAGTTGAGTAGTTAGTGCGCTATGAGTTGGTTTGAAATATTCAAAATAATGCAAAGATTACGTAACGCCCAAAAAGCTACTCCAATTTGATTTTACTTAGGTGGACAAATTGTATTGTTCAAAGTTACTGCACTGAAGCTGGCGAGATAGCTTTTTAATATGATTCCAACTTTATGAAAGTAAAGCAACCTGCCAAGGTCCGGAGCTTGATAAAATTGTGACGAACAAAATACTTGTTTAGATTTGGGAAATACCTGTTTAAGTGGGAACATTATTTTTTTGTTCTTTTGTGTAGCTTTAACTTCAACTGACTTGGTACTGTAGGTTGTGTACCCAGCTTACGAAACTGGCGGTCACAAGTACGAATTCCGATTAGGGCTATTTGGGCGATGTTTTCTGTGTATCAAAATAATTTATATCTAAATATTTATAACCTTTAAGATATTGAAGCTCAAGGAAATATGTCGACATAATTTTCACCAGTATATGGCTAGCACAAGACTGCGAATAAAATATTATCCATTTAGAAGCTAAGCTAAGCTAAATACTGAGAACGAGACAGATAGTTTGTCTACGGCAGCGACAAAATCTTATATGTAATACTTGCTCAAGCTTAGAAGTGCAAGTAAAACATGCTGCAGTATAAAATAAAACGCATATTTTATGTCCTGTTTCTATATGAACATTTAAATTCTCGATTCTGTAACATGAAAAATTCCGCCTATGTACCTGTTGGTATAAATATGTAGATAACTTAAACAAAACGCACCAAGTTTCCATTACATCATACATATATATTTATCTACCTACGTATGTAAGACAATAGTATTCAATATGCATTTTGCGGCCCACATGCCGACGTCATGCGCCTGCAACGGAAATGCATCGCTGCCAAAATGCATTACCGACTTGTATATGCAGAAATATTAATATTATAAAAGGTTGCTGTAAGTTTTTATTATAAAAAGGCAGGAAGGTAAAGCATGTTTTGGTTCGTGTAGGTATTGAGATTATATTGAGTAATTGAAGAGGTAACAAAAGTGACGATTTGAAGTCGTTAATTTTGTGGTCAATTAAAGTGTTTTTTATACATACATACACAATGGATAATTGATACATTTTCATAGTGATTTCAGTTGATACATTTTTAATTTGTTAATAATAGACATCGCTTACTTATTGTGTTCGGAGTTTCGTTCGTACATATTGTACAATTAATAGACTTTAAAATGGAAATAATGTTCCTTAACGAGGTCATCAAGCTCATTTTCGTTACAATTAAAATTGAATTTTTGTATTTTTACCAAAATAAACTTTCTTCATCTCTGATTATAATAAGAACCTGATAAGTGTACATCCTAACGTTCGAAATAAAACAGACCAGAACAAAATGTGTGTTTTATTTCTATAACATTTTTCTTTCACCTCAAATAATGACCCTGCTCTTCCTAGAGCAATGGCGTTCCTAATCTAATAGTCTAAAAAAACATCAAATTTATGCAAATTCGTTCTAATTATATTTATGTATAACATATAACTGTAACTGATTTTAAACAACATAAATAAATACATTATTATGACCTCCTTCGATCTTTAAGGATGATTCACGCTAGACCGTTCCGTGTCCGGGCCAGCCCGTCTTCTAATACACGACGCGCGACGGCCGTCGATTTCTTTTTACGATATTTCAGAAACCTATTTTGATATCGAAAAGGAAGGCTGTCATAGTGATGGCCGTACGGAAAACGATATTGTCTCGAAATTGCATTACTGAGCGTCGTGTTTATCTTGCACGAACATGTGCAGTGGACAAGGTACATGCCTGAAATGGAGGCTGAGTGAGACATGGGAAAGCAACCTCACACAGGTTTCACAGAACGGTTAAATGGAAACTTAAATCATTTTATGTAACGGGTTTTTGATACTGGTGAGGTGATTTGTAATTTGTAGTTGTTTATTTACAAAGCGAATAGCTATTGAAGTGTATACAATACTTTTTATAAGTTCCAAAAAGGACGCAACATTTAAATTTGTCGCCATTTTTGCATTTTAGTGCTGGTAGCCCTAAAAAAACTATTTGACAGCTGATAGTTTAGGGTTTTTAAAAATGTAGCACACTACACGAAAGAATAACTCATTTTTTTCTTAAACAAAAAATAATGAAAATCTCGCATTTCGTGTACTGATTCGTTTCGGTAGCAGATTTGGTCCCCTATGTTATGTGATTTAACACCATTAGATTTCTTTCTGTGGGGTTATTTGAAGTCAAAGGACTATGCCAAAACTCCTAACGCATTAAAGGTGGAGATTCAATTTTGTATTCACGAAATTCAGCCACATTTGTGCGAAATGGTCAAGGAAAATTGCAACAAAAAAATTCGTATGTGCCAGCAAAGTCGTGGTGGTTATTTGCCTGATGTACTTTTTATATCTCGTTTATTTGTACTTAACCGTTTTCATGCAATTAAGTGCCATTACATACATACTTTGATTAACGTTACGTACATTCGTGAAATAGTCCTAAAATGTGTTATTAAGTGTTTTCATTGTTAATGAAACTTTTAAAAAGCTTCTCTCTTAAAATACCAAACGCAGTCCCGACGTACTGGCTGCATAATTCAGAAAGTTATGTTATTAAAAAAAGCCCTCAGGCTTTTGATTAAGAGCAACCGTAATTATTTCAAGTGGAGACGTTCAAAGTGATTTATAATGAAAGTCGCCGCTGATCTGCATAACGTCGTCGGCTACAACGCTGTAGGGCTGTTATTCACGACGCTTTACCTCACAGCTGTAGGCATCCAGTTTAAGTCCGACCCCAGATTGTACGTTGTTATTAAGAATCACAGCAACAAGAGATACTAGGGGCGAGCGGTGAGATGAGATGAAACCAGTTGTGAATAGCGTAGCAGAGATAGGATGTTGTGAAGGAAGTTTCAAGACTTGAAAAGTTTGTGGAAGTAAGCCCGAATGTTCGTATACTTGTGATAAAAATAAAAATGCTTAGAACTTTTTGTAATATATATATACATATATATTACATATATATGGCACTATGCATAGCTCAATACATAACCATGGCTCACCCGCGATCGTGAGATAAAAGAGTAACCACCTCGTAAGTCCCAAACACATTTTTGTGATTTTGAATTTGGAACCTTCATTAATTTTGTTATAGTTTGAAACTCGATTTGAATTTGTACATTAGAGTGTACATTGGGCCTTACGAGGTTAACAAGATTTTTTCCGTCTATAGATTTCTAAATTTCCTAATAGGTTGTAAGTACAACCAGTACAGTACATATAGTACTGTCAGCCAAGGAAGTGGTCTATATCTTTTCGCCCCTATTTGGCATTTGACATTACCAAGAATATCCTAGTCAATCTAGTCATGTATAAAAATCTAGATAAATTTCTTATTTCCCTCAGTTTATTTTTTATTTTCTATTTATATTTGATATTTTCTAATAATAACACCTACTAAGAGACGATTTTTTTGTTATACCATTTTATTTTTTTAAGTAAGATTTTTTTTATTTTATACAAGAAATAAATGGGTGGGGTGGAGTTGATCTATCTTAATATTATTTGTTTTAGTATACATACCATGAATAGGTACTTAAACTCGTAGCCAAGCCGACAAAAACTCCGAATATTCTACGAGTATACTTACCAACCAGTTACCAACTCTTTCCACTAACGTTCTTTAGAGCAAGTAGTAATTTGAAACCGTACCTGAAAAAAACATGATTGTTAGATTAGTCATTATAAAATATCAAAAATATCAATACCGCAGGCAAAACCTTGAAGGCGCTACACTGAGATATTCGGTTCATAGAATTTGGAGACTTTGAAACGCTGTCCTGCCGAGACTAGCAAACAGTAGGGGCTGATTTTCAGATATATGATTTTTGACTATATGATTGTGGTACTGCCAATAGCGAAACATGATTGCTTAAAATTTTATCGATAGAAAATAAATCCAAAGTCGAGTCTATATTTTCCTTTTTTTCCTCAGCCTACTAAAACAACGCATTATTAAAAGACACGATTAAGTTAATATGATGGTATTTTACTTCATCTAGGTGCTGACAAGAGGAAATTTAATAAACCTGCACACAGTCAGATATTTAACGAGATTTGTCTAAAACGCCATTCTCGGAGAGGATTGCATCCTGTTTTGTCGTGAGCGAAAAACAAAGGGTGTCTCTTTCAATCGATATATCGCCTTAAACTAATTTATTTTATTTTATTTTTAACTATCTTATATGATTGCTCGAAAACACTCGGCTATGCGCCAAGGATAAAAAACAGCATCATAAACTAAAACGTAGTAAATTGGTCAATAATGTCCCCATGCATGCATGCATGCTAGTGCCTAGCACAATCTATCCTTCTTTTTACACGACTGCCCAAAAAAGGTGTGTAATGTTTTCAGGTTTCATGTATTCATGTTTCTTTGTTCCCCCAGAACTTCTCAACTCCTTAACCAGCCTTAACCGATTTAGATGTGTGAGGTATCGTTGGAATCCTTACGTCATCCTGAGTGACATAGTAACATAGGTAATGTTGCAATAAAAACAATATGGTGGACTGTGGACTCCATTTTGTGTGCTCCGAAGAAACAAGATTTATTCGATCTTAGCAAGTGGGATATCAAAGCATTTGAAGAGACGATTTAAAAAACATATTGTTATAATGTAAGTAATTCAAACAAAAAAATATTTCACCATTTGAAGAGACGATTTCAAAAACATATTATTACAATGTAAGTATTTCTAACAAAAAAATATTTCACATTAAAATAATTATAAAATTACAAACACAACTGCTCTAAAAATATAAAGACAAGTTTAATATAAAGAACTCGAGGAAATTTATTTTGTTTGCAGTCGGGGGACCTGCTTAATACATACAATACCAAAATGTTAGATGCCCCGACTTTGAACAAAATAGATTTCCTTGAGTTCTTTACTATGGAACTTGTTTTATCTTTTTATTTATATTAGTATACGTATAGAAACAAACGGATAGTTTATTTCGCGGCGAGGTAGCTCGCGCGCCATCTTGTGCTTACCCTGCAGAATGAGACTTTTATGTGTATTACGTTGTATGTGTAAAATGGAACAGTCTAATTTTCGTAGTCAGAATGACGATTAGACTCTTTGGGTTTCGCATTCCAATTACATGTAAATGTATTTAGCGCGATGAACATTCGAGACGAGTTCGAGTTTGTATGGGGCGGGAGAGGATACTTGGAGAAGATTGACTCTATATAATCTGCTAGCTGCTCTGCTAGGCTACAAGACGTTCGTCGTTTGCGTTGAACCGATGGTGCGGGTGTATATATATACATCCGTCGTTAGCGTCAAAAAGGTAAAGGATTTTGTTAATTTACAATGCAGGTTTATAAATGTGACACTGGCCTCAAGCTGCAATATGGACAGTACCTACTGTAAAGATATTGTCCAGTTATCCAGATCCCAACTCGGACATATATGAGAATGTACACGTTGTGTAACGCACTATTACCCTATAACAGTTTGCTAGAATATCTAATAACTGGCAAGACTCTTTGTAGTCCAAGCTACGAGCTAAACTCTAAAGCGTTATAACAATGCTTTGGTTCCATAAGGGCTCTTTAGGTAACAACAAAACCTTGCCTTAATTTTACTTGAAATTTTCAAGGTTATGAAAATGTCCCTATATTTATGAATATTCTGCAGCTTCGTCCCCAACCATGTTTTTGTATTGTGCTTTCAATTTGACAAATGAATGGATATACGAAAATATCATCATCATCATTGGCCTGTGACATCTATAAAAGATGATTTAAGCAGCGTCCATTAAATTGCGGCACTTGCGTACATGGCTAGTAAGGCTAATACGAGAGCGGCATGTACGTCCGCATATGGCAGGGAAATATCAAGCTCGTCGCTGTAACAGGTGCAGCAGCGCGCTAGTGTCTCAGCTCTCGTTAATGGGACAAGAGATCGAACCATGCGCTATCATGTAGCACCACGCCTTCACCCAGTGCCTTCCTCCAAATCTCACGGTCTGCAGCATACTTCTCCCAGTTTGTCGGGTTGACCTTGAAGGACAGTATGTCACGTTTTGCGCAGTCCTTAAAACGTAACGAAAATAAACCTCCAGCTTTATTCACCATTGAATTCCTTATGCCTTAGCACGCCGCTGGCATAGCGGCGGTGATAAGATTTAAGCGCATCCGTAATTGCCGTAATCGACTCGTTGGACCTCCGTGTAATTACTGCTGCACACACATACGGCGACCTCGGTAATTAGGTTTGTACATAATAATCTTGCAGCCAGTGCTGCGTGTGCAGTGATATAATTAGTATGTACTCGTATTGGAGAATTTATGTTTGGGAAGCATGTGCGTGATCAAATTTCGACACAAAGGTCGGATGTTTGCGTCGTTACACTTAAACAGAACACATGCCTGGCAAGTACCGACGTTAAATTTGTTCAGATTTATGGTAGAAACCGTGAAGAACGTTCGTCTTTATTAATTTGCTAAGTATGCATTTTGAAAGTAAATATTTATCGGAGCTCGTAGGTTCTTGCTATTAAGTAGTTAGTAGATACTCTCACCAGTATTTCTTCTAAATAAATCTTTGGAGCACTTTTCCAACAGGCGTTTAAATTTATAATGCAACTGTCAAAAACCAATTAGGAAACAATCAAAGTTGGCAACCCTCAATAATTCAGGCGAACAATCACAAGAACAAAATTACATAATTACAGAAAGGGTAGCAAGTTCACAAGCCAAACAGCCAGCAAGGGGGGTACTCCTCATTGTTTCCACAGCACAGCTCTCTAAGGCAATAGAGTTCAAAATTGTACCAAATTGTCATACACTTGGAAATAACCCGCCGAGGAACCCGGAACTAATTAAAATTATAAACACTCGCTAATCTGAGGCCATCAAATTTGATTACGTCAAATCTGACGTCGGTCAAAGAGCAAGGGCAACTGAGAAGACAGTTTCTCTGCGGGGTTAACAATTTAACCCTGTAAGTCATTTTCAATGGTTTGGGGATATGTTGATATTTAGTTTTTTAGAGCACGATCGTTTTGTCACGTATTGGAATTTTCTTGAAATTTTAATCCTGAACAGTGCCCTCACCATGAGTTTGCAATGTTTGCATTTCCGTACTCGCTAGCGACTGCGTAAACGACAGACTTTCGACCCTCTTCAGCTTTATTATATGTATAGATGGTACGGAACCCTTCGTGCCCGAGTCCGACTCGTACTTGGCCGGTTTATTTACGTATGTCAAGCAAGATTAAGCAACCTGTAAAGCAGTGTCTTTAGCATAGTTTTCCTTAAAATTTTGTCTATTTAATGTCAATACGTTTAATAAAGAAAATTGTATGACATTGCTACCAGAAAAAAACTTTATTTACCTTCAGCTTATTGTTATTTTTATTTCTTAAAGTAAATAGTTATTTGCACAAAATGACACGACGGAATATATAGTAATATTCAAATTAAATGAATAGTATTACCTAAACTAAATATTAATGTTAAATATTCTCCAACATATCTATTCTATTAAAAAAAACTCTAGTAGACCGTAAAACATATCCATATCTAAATTAAATTAAAAATTATGCTGCGGAGTTGAATCGAGATAATAACATAGTTTATGCCAAAGGATATATGCTGTTATGGAGTTTCAGGACTTTATTTTCCATTTATAAAACTGAATTAGTATCACGTTTTAATCTCCGCGAACTAATCGGAATGCACTCTTCTTGTCTGAAATCTTTGAAATACAACACAGGGTTGATTTTTACTTCTGTTTGCTTGCCAGAATTTTGTGTTTGAATTTTGCTGACAATAGTGATAATATATTTAAAATAATGAAGTATCTGCGATAGGTATGCGGTTAGTCTTCGGTCGTTTTGGCGTAAATTTCAGTACGAGAGGAGTAGCGTTTGCTGTGTTTGTTCAAATTAAATAGCAAAGTATATTGAAGCGAGTATTTGTATTGTATATTCGCGTTCAAGTGTGTTGGGTTTCTGGAATTTGTTTTGAAATGTTATTTTTTGTTTAGTACCTAGATAACTGAAAATATCTGAATAAAATTAATGCCACAAAACTAAGCACAGTCGTACTACTATTACGCATTTTTGATTGCCCGCATTCTTTTTTCTTATCCATTACCTAAATCATGATACCCTGCCAAAAAGGTACCCTTTAACCCTTACCCTTTAACCATAGCCCTTATTCTGTAAAATCTTAATTTGTACAAAATAGCTACTAGAGGTTTAAAAAACTCGTGAACTTATTTTAATTCCTAAATTAGTAGGTACATTCAGCACCCTATTAGATACCAGCGCTGTACTTCCGCAAATCGAAGACGAAGACATTTGGCGATAAGTTGTAAATAGTCCGCACGATTTTTTGACCGGTTTCGAAACAAATATAATCAATATATATATATACAGAATTTCCCTAAAACCAACGCCAAAATAAACATAGGTAATCCGGGTATCGAACATCATCAGTTTTATAAAAATACCGATATCTCGAAAACTAATATGACATTTTTTAAAAGGTCAAATTTGTTTAAATTGCTAGCTTATAAACTGTTATATTACCTCTCTTCATTTTGGCGTTGGTTATGTATGCATATTATGCTTCACTGCTCAATTCTCACGATTAATGTTTACATTGTAGTACTGCTTCCAATTCACGGCCATAATCACGAATTATTTAAAGAATATTTAAGCTAAACTCTGCAAAAAATAAGATTAGTAGAACCTACTTTGACTACCAAACTCTTCGGCCAACAATTGGCACTGTCACCCGTCCGTCATATTTACCTCATTAGCTGTTTCGTGATTTGCGGCTGTCACGCGTAAAATAATTTTAAATATTAAAATTTTGGTTTTGAGTAAGTATATTATAGTATCCCGGTATAAAAATATGGGAATAAAAAAGAGAAGAGAATTGGAAGAGATTTTGAAAAAATTACGTCGTTTGGAAAAAGAAGTTTTAAAGAATCGTCGCCGAGTCATGGTTCAGTCGGTTCTGAATCAAGATCAGGTGAGTGTTTTGTACCTATTCTTTCATGAAAATTTCAGCTATTTCAGTTGAAACTAAAGGATGTAAAATAGTCGTGACGGGCCGGTCAGCAAATTCACCTAATGGGAAGCGGACACCGCAGCCTATAGACGCTCGCAACTCCAAAGGAGCCACGTGCGCGTTGCCGACCCTTTATAGAATTTGAGGATTCACTGTGTTAACAGCAGAAGGGTTTTTTTTTTTCATTCAGGTACCCAAATGTAACATAAAAACTTAGCACACTCATTGTCTGAATACCTACGATATGAAATCCGCAACGCGCCGATGAAGGTTTCATCGCAATCGAAGCTCATAACCCGGTGTATGCCGACAGACTCAACCAGTAATCTGGCGCGATTAAAAATGTAACAATGGGTCTTATCGGACAAAAAGCGAACGGCGGGAATGTTATGTAGCGACGATTCAAATTTGAAATTGGAATTACGAGTAAAAGATAAGATTAGAGTGATTGTGAATGCTTAATGATGATTCGGATCTTCAAAGTTCTTCTTATTCGGATATTAAAAGTTCGTTGTAATGCGGTGATACTTTTGATATGATTTTGGCACAATTTTCTTTCGCCGGTTTTTATTGCGCTAATGGAATGATGTAAATATCTCAGAAAAACTAAATAAAGCAAGAAACCGCTGAATATGAATAAACAGTGTTATTTAGGATTGTTGACACAGATGAGGAAAATCAATCAATTCGAACTTTCTCGAAAAAGTATGAAAATTAGAATCAAATGGTGGAATAGTGATTATTTTGATGTACACATATACAAAGGTATATTTAACACGGAAAACTTATAAATTTTGACGTTAAAATATCTAGAATGAACCCATTAAATACATTTTTAAAGCGGAAAAGTGTCAGCATGTGCTGAGCATGTGCGCACAGCGTTATAAAAAAAAAGCACAGGCTACGCATGGAATATATAATTATAGTCTCCGGGCTTGAAACTATAGTGCAAACACTGTATATTATATTCGTAAAGTCTGCTTTCGATTAAAAAATGATATTTTGTGTTCGACCATGCATGGGATCAGCCGCATTTGCATTTCCCGGATTATCCGGCCGCTACACGAATGTGTCCGTTGTGGGTATAAAAACACGGTTATTATGCAATGTGCGATTGAAACTGTTTACCGCTATTAAGGCCTCAATTACCATTCTGAAAATATTCTCTTTTTATCAAGCTGTTAGTAAAGGGTTTTATAAATTTATATTTTTAAAACGGTTTTATAAAAGTTTTTATCTACACACATATTATAAATCCTCTAAAATGCGTTCAGAAACAGTAGGCAATGATCAGCATTACAACATTCAATGCATTTATGAAAATGTTCTTATCTGTGGTAGAAGGTTACAGCAGTAACATCATATTATTATGATTTTCTGTTTAATAACAAAGATTTTCAAATTTGGAACATCATATAAAACCAAAAAATTCAAATGGGCTCCTATTCTAGCATCACTGAAATTTCAAATTCAGTCGATACGAAACGTCAGCTCGGTACCTATGTTATTTTAGTAATATCGCACGAAATTTGAGTACGAACGACATGAGTGAGAATAGGGACTATTGGTCTATACTTTTTTTAATCATTCAGGTTTGTTCGGCTGCCAGTTCTGATTTGATTTCTTATTTCAATTTGTATATTAGATTAGCACCTCTAAATGTTACCGAATACTGGTAGCAATGCAGGTCATTTGCCTTCCGCTTCTGAACCCTTCTTAGAGTACTTATAATATGTGTACATACTGTACACTAATGTATGTAACTGTACATAATTCAATGCCACTCATTATGTGCCAGTTGCATAAACTACTATCAAAACAGTTTGAAGCAATGTCGGGAAATTATTTTTCAGTTTATTTTTAATTTTGCCTGGACCGGATTAAGGAGTAGAGTAAAAATCCGATATCGGATAAAATTTTGTATGTATACAAGCACTATTAGCTATAGCAAACGTATACGTTCGACAGACTTGACAAAAAATTACAGTGTGTCTCCCAAATTTCAATAATAAATAATGCTCGTATTTCGTATTCAAACGCGGCTGTGGAATTCCAATTATACGTGGACCGTTGTCATACTGTCGAGGGAGGCTTCTTTCGATTGTTTAAGTTCTGACTAGTTGTGGCAGTTCTGCGATCGCACTGAATTGTTAACAAGCTCGGCTGGCTGAATATTCGAGCGTGTACCGTCGTCAGTCCCAATAACTTACAAACAGAATTAACAAAAAATAAAAAAATGAGATAAAACAAAAATACTTATTTGAATTTTAAAACTATAGACTTTCAAAAACACCGGATACGCTTTTTGATGTAACGATAAGTGTAGGTAGTTTAAAAGACTACGTATGTAAAAAATTAACAAAATTGAGTTAACACGACCCAAAATCTCTTCACTTATTGAAAATATATACCTAACTTAATATTCACACAGTGCAGAGTGACAAGGAGTCGATATAATAAACAATACTTCTTAGGCGACTTCCTGACTTGGCGGGGCGGGATCGATATGTGACATTTTCTTCTTTGACGTAAACTTACTGACGTCGCAAAGATTCTCACTTGACATAATACTGTCAGTATTACGTTTGCGCAGTAGTAATATCATGCGCAGAAGCGGAGCAGTAACCGCCTTCGCATCGTCCCGCTACCGCGCATCCCGCACCAGTCAGGAAGCACTCATTTAAATGCAGGGGCGCAGTAAAAAATGGTATCGCGTCGACTGACAGCTGACACTGACATTTGACACTTTTCTCATATCGTACTGCCTCCGCACCGACAAATCAGGAAGTCGCCTTAAACATAAATATTATTATAGTTATGGAGCATCAAGTATTTCATTTTCCATTTCTAAGAATTAATACGTTTAAAAACTCCGCGAACGAATGGGAAATGAACTGAGAATACGAGCATCAAAATCAAAGCTGTGTACAAACTATACGAAATATTTTAACACTTTTATTCAATTCTGAACTCTGTTTAATATATAACAAAGGATTGCTTTTTAATTGTATTTGCTTGACGGAATTGGGTGTTTGAATTTTGCTGATAATATCTAAAATAATGAAGCATCCTGCGATATGCGGTTATTTTTCGATTGTGTTGGAGTAGATTTTAATCCGATTTGCGTCCGAGATGAAACGTCATACACGTTTGCTTTGTTTGTTCGGGTTAAATTAGAAAATTAAACAGCGGAGTCTATTGACGTTTGTCATGTTGTGGAATTATTACGAAACTGTTATGGTATTAAATGGTATTTTTATTTGCTGGAAATAACTTTTTGAAAATATTAGAATTACACTAACGCCATCAACCTTTTAGTATGCATATCGAGCACAGTTATGACGCATTTTGTCTGCACGGATTTACTTTTTCTATTACCTAATCTAATTCATGATACACTATCAAGAACGTTAAATGAATATACCCAGACCTTGTTAACTAAAATCTCAACTTGTACAAAATACCTACAAGAGGTGTTGGTACCTAAATAATAAACTCGTGAACTTATTTAAGGCGATATATCGATTGAAAGAGACACATTTTGTTTTCCGCTCACGACAAAACGGGATGCAACCCTCTCCGAGAATAGCTTTTTAGACAAATCTCGTTAAATATCTGACTGTGTGCAGGTTTATTAAATTTCCTCTTGTCAGTACCTAGATGAGGTAAAATACCATCATATTAAATTAATTGTGTCTTTTAATAATGCGTTGTTGTAGTAGGCTGGGAAAAAAGGAAAATATAGACTCGACTTTGGATTTATTTTCTATCGAGAAAATTTTAAGCAATCATGTTTCGCTATTGTCAGTACCACAATCATATAGTCAAGAATCATATATCTGGAAATCAGCCCCTACTGTTTGCTAGTCTGGGCAGGACAGCGTTTCAAAGTCTCCAAATTTCTCAGTGTAGCGCCTTAAGTCGAATTGATTATATACTGTATTATCAGCACCGTATATATACTGTATTTTTAATAGTATCATTTATAGTATATTTAGCCATCTATTACGGGAAAACACCACTATACTGACGTAAAATGAACAATAGATTGACATGTTTTTGATTTGTCCATAAGTTCTTATCAATATGTTCGATTGTATGTAGTATATAAACGACCCCTATGTCCCATGAGAACTAGTTTAGAATACTCAGAATCCCAAGTCCAACACCGGAATAACATAAATTAGTCTGACAATTGTAACCGCAATGGTTACAGTACTTGATTATTGTCTGATATAGTTATTTATGTTATTTAATACATATGCCTAAAAAATGTTCCCACGACAAGCTCTCTTTAAAATATAATCAACGAAACACCGTGGCAATAAATTGCATAATTTATGTTTGGTCTGAAGTGGTTAGGCTGAAGGATTTGATAATAGTTTCTCACATTGCTGAGCTCGGCGGCGTGCCCACTTGACAAAAATAGGGTTTTAAACACAAAAAGAGCCTATGTTAACCGTTGATAATATAACACTTACGCTCATTAGTTAAAATTATTAATAATTTGGAAGCCAGAATGACGTATTTTAATATGAAATATAAGGTTATTACTACATTTGAATATGCATGTAAATTCACGTAAGTTATTGTTTTAAAAATTCATGGCAGTCGAGTTACGGGTGGCCTAGCGGGAGGTTAAAAATCAGTCCGATAGAATCTCCTTTAAGATTAATTAAATAATTGATATTTATTTAAAATTATGTGTGCGCGTTCGCGGTTTTAATTATAAATTAGTGGTCTATTAATTCAGTTTTTATGTGTTATTTATACAAAGACATTCTGACTTTTGTAGTGAACAATTAAGTAGTTTTATTGTAGGGAAATACGTAGTTATAGTGAAAATTGACAATGAACGATATGTGTAATGACTCTAAGTGTTTAATTATTAAGTGTAAATTATAATTGTTAATAGAGTCAGTGTAACAGGTAGTACAATAAAATTGTTATGTATTTCAAATGATAGGTATTAAGGTTGTTCCTTCATATTTTTAGGTCATCTCGACGGGCATTTCACTGGTTCTAGAGTTCTGCAAGCAGTTAAAAAATCGTTGTTGTTTTTCATGGCAACATTATTGGCTATGTTAGATCGTTTCTGCATATCAATTGAGCTGACGGAGCGTTCCAGAGAAGATTTATTAGGGACCACTAGGGTCAACATTAAATTCTATATACATAATATATCTTTATTACGTCATGGAATGAAAGTGCAATTTAAAATAGTAGTTTATATTTTCATGAACATTATTTTAAATTAAAATTGCATGAATTAAGTGTTGACATTGCGAAGTACTTGATTTTTTAGGAGAGAGTTATTGCTACACACATCTAATATTTTTATTAACTCTTTCCAACGTTTTGAGGGCGTTGCAGTGTCAAACATTTGATTGCTTTTGATCCTATTATTTGTGACAAGATAGTGAACTTACAACAAAAAACTATTACACACAACCATTGTATTCCATGGCATAGCCTGGCTATAATGAGCACACTCTCTCGTACACACCACACACACACTAACACACACTAGCTGACACACCACATGATTAGTCAATTTGCATACACACATTTAGGTACACTCGGCAGAAGGTATCTTGGCTGATATTAGATCCTGGGATTACTGGAGCTGAATCAGGCTCTTACCTAAAGAATCTGACGGGTCAGTTCTTTAGAAGTTAGGAGCCGTTACACTACACGTTAGGTACTCAAGCAAGGCCTGAGTCGTTCATATGACTGTAACATAATCTCTGCATTCTCTGGGGCGTAATCTCTCGACATAAGCTAACCCCTGGTATCGGAGCCGTGTGTGAAGGCAGAGAGCTCTGCGTCGCATTTTAAGGAGTTTGCAGTACAGAGTGTGTTGTAGCATATAAATGATATTCAGATTACCTTGTACATAATCGACAACAATCACTAACTTTGTCACAAATACCGCGGCTGCATGACGGATTAGGGAAGCGTAAATTCAGCAGCGCGTAAAGCTTAGCGTAACTTTAAATAAAATAAATAAAACTAGTTATTTGGCATTCTGCGTAAAATAATTTCTATAAAAAAAAAATAGTACGAGAGATTGATGAGGAATGAATAAATAGGAGGGATGGTTTGAACTGTGTAGTTAAGGGATAGATAGGTTGTTCATGACGGATTTGCTGGATGGTAGGGGGTGTAGGGTGTAGGGAGCCCCCTCAATGTCAAAGATATAACATAGGATTAGGTCCCCTTTTAAGACCTAAAGGTCTGAATTCCTAAGGTCCCCTTGTAGTCTGGTTTTTACAGGTCGTCGTTGTTATGCATCGTGTTGGAGCATATATTATCATAGTATAATTTTAGTTAGTTTTAAGTGAAACATGTTTGTATTTTTATTTTTATTAATAATAATTCACATATTGTAATTAATTAATTGAATCAATTATCTTTGTTCGAGCTGTTGCTGAATCGGGTGAGTCGCATGTTCACTTATGTAGTTAGATTATTATTGCGTTGATGAATGCAGATTATTCTGATTTAATTCTTCATTATTGTTTTATTGCGGATTGAATTAATCATTGCGGATTACTATGATTTTTATCACTTGATAAAAATTGCGGGCGATAAAACTTATCTTCAGTCATTATTTTGAAATTTTGATTTATTAAGTATCGACATTTATTTCAGACTTGTTTTATGAACGGCTTTTTATTAATTGCGTTAATTGTGTTTTATTGTAACACAATTTAAGAGTTATTATTTTAACGGTTTATTTTCATTATGATTTTAACACAACGTAAAGGGTCCTATTCGTATTGTTTGAACTAGACGATCACAAAATTTATTGATGGCCAATGTTTTCGATAACGTATTAAATTATATTTAATTTAGGTAGGGTCAGTTAAGTCTTTCTACAGTGGTGCCGTGACCAGGATTCAAGTCATTAAAAATTAAATCAATTTTATTGACTTAATTACTTGATTACGAATCTGAGTTACCGCATACTTCATATGTTTTCATACTGGAGTTTGATATGAAAAAAATTATGAATGAGATTAGTAGTCTTTCTAAGATTAACAACAACTGTTAATATTAATTAGGATTATGTTTTCGTTTTGAGTAAAATGATAAATAAATTGCATCATTGCGTAGTATAATATCGATGCGAGGGCGTAACTACAGTCACTTCATATTTCATTGCTTAACGGGAAAATCAAGATTAATAATGAAATTTATCAATGTTATTATCAGTCTTAGAAAAGTGAGGGCGCAGGTAATTGCTTAGTGCATATGCTAACAGAAATTTAGTTGATTCTTCTATTTAGATAGCCTCACAATTTTAGAATCGAAGATTATAAAATTGTATCGTCTATCTGAGGGCGCTCTGTAACCGCAATGGTTACAGTACTTGATTATTGTCTGATATAGTTATTTATGTTATTTAATACATATGCCTAAAAAATGTTCCCACGACAAGCTCTCTTTAAAATATAATCAACGAAACACCGTGGCAATAAATTGCATAATTTATGTTTGGTCTGAAGTGGTTAGGCTGAAGGATTTGATAATAGTTTCTCACATTGCTGAGCTCGGCGGCGTGCCCACTTGACAAAAATAGGGTTTTAAACACAAAAAGAGCCTATGTTAACCGTTGATAATATAACACTTACGCTCATTAGTTAAAATTATTAATAATTTGGAAGCCAGAATGACGTATTTTAATATGAAATATAAGGTTATTACTACATTTGAATATGCATGTAAATTCACGTAAGTTATTGTTTTAAAAATTCATGGCAGTCGAGTTACGGGTGGCCTAGCGGGAGGTTAAAAATCAGTCCGATAGAATCTCCTTTAAGATTAATTAAATAATTGATATTTATTTAAAATTATGTGTGCGCGTTCGCGGTTTTAATTATAAATTAGTGGTCCATTAATTCAGTTTTTATGTGTTATTTATACAAAGACATTCTGACTTTTGTAGTGAACAATTAAGTAGTTTTATTGTAGGGAAATACGTAGTTATAGTGAAAATTGACAATGAACGATATGTGTAATGACTCTAAGTGTTTAATTATTAAGTGTAAATTATAATTGTTAATAGAGTCAGTGTAACAGGTAGTACAATAAAATTGTTATGTATTTCAAATGATAGGTATTAAGGTTGTTCCTTCATATTTTTAGGTCATCTCGACGGGCATTTCACTGGTTCTAGAGTTCTGCAAGCAGTTAAAAAATCGTTGTTGTTTTTCATGGCAACATTATTGGCTATGTTAGATCGTTTCTGCATATCAATTGAGCTGACGGAGCGTTCCAGAGAAGATTTATTAGGGACCACTAGGGTCAACATTAAATTCTATATACATAATATATCTTTATTACGTCATGGAATGAAAGTGCAATTTAAAATAGTAGTTTATATTTTCATGAACATTATTTTAAATTAAAATTGCATGAATTAAGTGTTGACATTGCGAAGTACTTGATTTTTTAGGAGAGAGTTATTGCTACACACATCTAATATTTTTATTAACTCTTTCCAACGTTTTGAGGGCGTTGCAGTGTCAAACATTTGATTGCTTTTGATCCTATTATTTGTGACAAGATAGTGAACTTACAACAAAAAACTATTACACACAACCATTGTATTCCATGGCATAGCCTGGCTATAATGAGCACACTCTCTCGTACACACCACACACACACTAACACACACTAGCTGACACACCACATGATTAGTCAATTTGCATACACACATTTAGGTACACTCGGCAGAAGGTATCTTGGCTGATATTAGATCCTGGGATTACTGGAGCTGAATCAGGCTCTTACCTAAAGAATCTGACGGGTCAGTTCTTTAGAAGTTAGGAGCCGTTACACTACACGTTAGGTACTCAAGCAAGGCCTGAGTCGTTCATATGACTGTAACATAATCTCTGCATTCTCTGGGGCGTAATCTCTCGACATAAGCTAACCCCTGGTATCGGAGCCGTGTGTGAAGGCAGAGAGCTCTGCGTCGCATTTTAAGGAGTTTGCAGTACAGAGTGTGTTGTAGCATATAAATGATATTCAGATTACCTTGTACATAATCGACAACAATCACTAACTTTGTCACAAATACCGCGGCTGCATGACGGATTAGGGAAGCGTAAATTCAGCAGCGCGTAAAGCTTAGCGTAACTTTAAATAAAATAAATAAAACTAGTTATTTGGCATTCTGCGTAAAATAATTTCTATAAAAAAAAAATAGTACGAGAGATTGATGAGGAATGAATAAATAGGAGGGATGGTTTGAACTGTGTAGTTAAGGGATAGATAGGTTGTTCATGACGGATTTGCTGGATGGTAGGGGGTGTAGGGTGTAGGGAGCCCCCTCAATGTCAAAGATATAACATAGGATTAGGTCCCCTTTTAAGACCTAAAGGTCTGAATTCCTAAGGTCCCCTTGTAGTCTGGTTTTTACAGGTCGTCGTTGTTATGCATCGTGTTGGAGCATATATTATCATAGTATAATTTTAGTTAGTTTTAAGTGAAACATGTTTGTATTTTTATTTTTATTAATAATAATTCACATATTGTAATTAATTAATTGAATCAATTATCTTTGTTCGAGCTGTTGCTGAATCGGGTGAGTCGCATGTTCACTTATGTAGTTAGATTATTATTGCGTTCATGAATGCAGATTATTCTGATTTAATTCTTCATTATTGTTTTATTGCGGATTGAATTAATCATTGCGGATTACTATGATTTTTATCACTTGATAAAAATTGCGGGCGATAAAACTTATCTTCAGTCATTATTTTGAAATTTTGATTTATTAAGTATTGACATTTATTTCAGACTTGTTTTATGAACGGCTTTTTATTAATTGCGTTAATTGTGTTTTATTGTAACACAATTTAAGAGTTATTATTTTAACGGTTTATTTTCATTATGATTTTAACACAACGTAAAGGGTCCTATTCGTATTGTTTGAACTAGACGATCACAAAATTTATTGATGGCCAATGTTTTCGATAACGTATTAAATTATATTTAATTTAGGTAGGGTCAGTTAAGTCTTTCTACACAATACTATCTAGGGAGCGGAATTTGCACGAATACTTCCAAGATTCTCAAGCATTATATTACCAGTGTAGTACCTACATGTCCGAAACTGCTGGAATTCCGCACCCATTCCGCGCTTATCCTACCTAAATACCGCCCTTAGGCCACGGGACAACAATTCTAAAGTTTAAGTTATGTATATTCAAATATTAAGGCCGGTATTCCATCCGCGCTATTTGACAATGGGGAACATTATATTCCCACTGATATCTCTGTCGTCCTGACTCTGATAGACAGACATTGAAGTGGGGATTTCCCTTCTATTAAATATCGCAGATGAAATACGCCACTCCAACATGATGCAGTATTAAGAGTGAGGGGTTTCATCTCTCTAACTTTCGTTGTAACGACTTATCAAACCGGCAACTAGTTTGCGACTTCTCTCGATAGCCATAGCGCTGACCCTGCCAGGATAACGCTGAATAGGGATGATGACACTATAAAAGAAAATCAATTAAATCCAATTTTTCTACATAAAGGCTCAAATTTTCAATCAAATGGCGAAAAAAGTAATAAAAAAAATACTTACGTAATTATAAGTCTTCGAAATTTTAAGAGTGGGTATTTTCTGTCGCTTTTCCGCACCTTTGTATTGAACGATCGTCATTTACTATGGCGCTACTCAACAGTGACGTCACTGTTGAGTAGCACTTTCTCTCTCTAACTACATTCTAACCGTTGTAGCTTCGTTATTTTTTGAGATATTTGAATAGAATTTTCACTATTTGGCATAGTTTTATGTCTTCTTTCTATTGAAGTAATAATTTTTTTTGAGTCAACATCCCTATTGCGACCATTTCGTGGCAAAATTCGGTTTTGGGATGTCCCGTTAGAATTGTGTTGTGTTTGTCACGAATAAATGTTTCTTTGCTTTCTTTTCCATAAACATCCATAGGCTACCGTTAGGTAGGTCGCATGCGTGTTTGCCACCGCCAAAAACAAAACCTAGTTGTTTTAAAAAAAATCAATTACCGTCTCAAAATTCGAGGTATGAGTGGCATAAAACACAATATTACATGTTCTTGCGGCGACAAAGAAATTCTGCTTCGTAGCGTATTACTTGATATTTTATTTTTCGTAGACCGCAGGCTTACTATTAGCTTGGAAGGAATGTTAAGCCCGCATGTAAGCGGTTTCTGTAACTTAGACAGTTCAAAGCAGAGAAGTTAGCGGAACTAGATTCCTCGAGATGCTGTAGTGATGAATATATTTGTATATTTATCTAATATCAATGTCAAGATTGTCAAGGTTCTACATGCTAATGAAATTTAATAGTTGTCACAAAAGTAAGGCCTTAGCAGGTATGAATAAAGGGTATTTTAGTATGTTAGTTAAATTGATGAAATATCAGGAGTTGAAATCATTGTTTGATTCCCTCGAAGAAAATGTTTAAAAATATTATGCGGAGAAACATATTTTGTGTTTTGTGAAATAAAGTTACATTACCAAATATCTATTTTAAATTCTTAAACAGGTATTTTCCTCAAATATTTATATACTGCGTCAATTGCATTTATCCGCTAAGCGGCCTTCACTTACACCGCAGCGAACATCGCGCACTTGGCCATACGGCAGTCACTCGTACCCGCGAGTGACGCGTCTCGCGACAAAGCGCTGCGTGAGAAGCATGCACGATGCGGGTTGTATAAAAAATGCAGCCACATTGTTGAGCTTTTAGATTTTTACGCGGCGAGTTTTAAGCGTCTGTGAGTGCTACGGAATTACATTTCTTTGTTTGCAAATGGAATGCGGAATAGCTGTCCGGATGCGAGTGAAACTGTATAGAATTTATATAGAAACTACATTTATATTCTCTACAATAGAACGTAGAGTTGGAATTCGTAATTAAGAAAAAATGAGCAGACATGAAATTGAATCAATATCACTTTCTTAAATGGTGCTATTTTTCATTACTGCTGTGGCATCATATCGATGGCATGTTTCGTAGCCTAAGCTACGCTAGTTATTATAAATTTCGAGGTACCTATATATTATCTTAATTATAAGAATTTACAATCTGAAAGCTATTTTTTACACTACCACAGTGGCTAAAGAGCATACGTTTACCTGATGGTAAGCAGATACTACGGCCTATGAGCGCTTGCAATACAATCAAAAGCGCACTACCGACCCTTTTTTGATTAGACGATTCGCTGAATTTACTACTAGAGACAAATTAAGGTCCCTCACTCTCAACCCAGTACAGCCTCGGAAGCTCTCGCATACTCAGCACCTGAAATTTATATTTGTCCCCCCATACATACACACTCCCACATACACAGCAAGTAGTGGTGTATGAGCGAGATGATATTCCGGTGTGTCTCTCTAACCTCTGAAATGTATCAAAATTCACGCTAAATTTCGTCATTGACTTCAATTACATAATAATTATTATGCACTAATCACATAACCACTAAATTAAATAACTTTAATTAAAATGTATGTGGTAAACATTGTAAATTTTATTCAAAGTTGACATGTGGACCTTGATTCTTCAACAATAAATTGTACAAATTCCTTAATCCTTCCAAGCCGCCAGTTCACCCGCGACAACCCGAGGCAGTAAATTGAATGAGAGCCGCCATTGCCGTCGAAACCGGACCCTCATAAGGAGATTAGAGGTCGTTCACGGTAATGCGATGCGACGGTGTGATCAAAGGACAATGTCTTTAATGTCATTTGGGAACATAGGATTATCAGAAAAATCAGATTTCGTTTGTCTCGTAGTCATGCAAAGTTATTTTTCACTTCTCATGCTCGAAAAGTGTGTCATATTAGACTTGTGAAGCGGGGTAAAGTAGTACATTTAAGCCCTAGGGAAAATATGTATACATATTTATGATTTACAAAACATTTTAATTTGACCAATCAAAATACTTCACCGATTAAATCCACCAATCACAGAAAAGTAATTTGACAGATTAAAACATATTTGGTAAAAAATATCAACCAACCAGAACACAGCTGTACTAAAATCGACCAATCAGGAAAGACGTTTTTCAGTTCTTTAAAGATTAAGCGGTGTCTATGGTCAAAGCAATTACTCCTCTTAAAAGAAAAAAAAAGCGCATGATGCATCTCTTTCTTTGATATAGCAAAAGAAAGGGAGGCGAATACGCCAAGCAAACACGCATAGCGAGGCATGTGGTGCTGGCCTTAGAAAAAAACAACGGGTTGCACTCCGGGAGTGCAGGCAGAAGTGAAAACTCTATAAAGAAAGTAAATAACAAAGATATTCATATCCGTCTCCGTATCGGTATCGGTATCTGTAAATCCGTATCCGTATTTATATTCATATTCATACTCATGTTCATATTCATATTCGCATAATCCATTCACATATACATAATATGTCCCCGAGTATCATTGTGTCTTACGCATCGTAAATCGTAAGACCAGCTGAGTTTAGCTGAGTTGACCCCTCCTAACATCGCAATCATGATACTAGGAGGGGTCAACTAGCTGGTCTTACGAATCGTCGCGAGTTTAACAATTTTCCCCCATCACAAAAAGTGCTCAGCGCCGCTAAAGAAGTTTTCACTTCAAAAATGATGCACGACATTAGGTGTAAGTTTAGTTTTTTTGGTGGTATGTATACAATGACAATTTTTTGATGCGATTATAAAAATTCTGGGAACGCAATAAGTAAATAAAATAGCTTTAACTGCTGGAATAATAGGTATGACTGTTTAGGTGACCCGAGATTGATGATCGATAATTTTTTTTGAATGTTGAGCCTTATTTTAGGTTTCGAAAATTTGGTGATATCAAAAGTTATTTAGGTGATCATTTTATTTGTTCCCGTTATATAAAACCATTAAATATGTAATCAGTTCCTAACAGCTGCAAAATATGTAGGTATACAACATGTAAATCTCCAATAAGCTACTTCATGTTCTTGCTATATGAAACAAACTTGAATAAAATGAACTGACAATTCACGAAAACAGTGCAGACTTGTCAGTGTATATATGTTTGTCTCACATTTTGCGATCTACACGTCATAATTGAAAGAAGAACGGTGGTTTGTGTCAAACTGTAATAGTACATTACTTACCAAGGGCGATAAAACAAAGAATGTCTCAGATCGCAGGTATTTTACGCCCGAGCCGAAGGCAAGGGCGATAAATATGCGATCTGAGGCTTTCTTTATTATCGCCCGTGGTTAGTACAAAATTTAATGTCACCCCCTGGCCAGGAAGGGGGTTTTTTCGCGCGCGGAGCGTGCGATAATGACCACTTTATGGCCAGGTGTGACATAAAGATATTTACGTAACAAGAGTTGTAAGCAAAACAATGTACGCTTGAACGTAAAGTTCCAAGTGCCATACTGAATGTAAACCTATTTATGGCACATTGACAGTGAATCTTATTCTGTAACATGCAATGTAAACCTATTATGTCACAATGTGTGTGAATGATTTTATGGAAGAAAAAATGTAAACAGAACTTTGGTGCATTAAGTGAAAAGATGAAACTGCCATATACGTTGTAAGCATGTTTTTGTCATGTAGTGTGTAAACTTATTTAAATGTAAAGATATTTTTGTCACACTCAATTGTAAAGATATTTTTGACCTCGACTGTACATGAACAGTATTTTATTGTTTACTTTTATCTATAAACAATCTTTCTCGGATTGGCGTGTTAACTCCTCCAATTTGAGTACAAATTATAATCACATACTGAAAGGGTTAAGTGATTTGTACACAAATAATTATTCCAGTCAGGAGACTAATAAAATTAAGTTGTATATAATATATAATATCATTTATTTAAACGAGTTGGTGAAGGACAATCGTCTACAAAAAGATGTATCCATTTTTTTCACCTTGAAATGGATGCACGCTGTATCTTCCTGATTTGATGATTTCATGTATTGTAAATGTTGTTTTCTCCAACAATTGACATCCATGTTGAAAATACCTCTGTCCTGACTTTTTCTCAGCATGAGGACGTGGC
This sequence comes from Cenopis cana, assembly GCA_951800055.1. Lineage (NCBI taxonomy): Eukaryota > Metazoa > Arthropoda > Insecta > Lepidoptera > Tortricidae > Cenopis > Cenopis cana. The sequence continues at coordinate 13,482,117 of OX637476.1, read as the reverse complement.
ATGATTGTATGCACTATGCACCTGCAAAACATAACATTAAATAATGAGATGAGAGCGTAGGAGGTATGCGTGTATTTTTGAAATTATGTCTCTAATTATCTACTATACCTATTTCAAAGACAACACGAAGAAGAAAGTGGGCTTCATATTCGTTTATCGTATAGCTCACGTAGTTCAATACTCAAACGTTAATATTGCTAAGTAATCAACTGTTTTCGTTGATATTCATTTATGTATGAGCTGCATAACCACCCGGCAAAACAGACTACCTACCTAAATAAATCAATTGATTGGAATATAAATATAACATCGCATCGGTGTGAACAGGGATAGTAAATAATGAATTAAAAAATACTTACTTAACTCGGCGTATCCGATAACTGCTTTTCACAAGAATAATGCAGAAAATCTTATAATTAATTACGATTGTTTTATTTTCAATATGTTGACACGTTATTGACACACGTGTTATTTCAATATTTAAAAATAACCATGGCAACCATACGACCATAGAGTATTATAAAATCTGTGACCATAGAATTGAAAAATATTTTTTTACGATAAATGGTAATGTTCTTTTTCACTTTCAGCTTTGATTAATTGTATTGAGAAAGATGAAATGAAAACGAAACCTGCTTGAGACGGATTACACAAAATATGTCGACATCAAATATAATAGGAAGCAGCACTTTCTACGCCAAATTCACGCGAAATTGGTCTTTTCTTTAAGTTTCCTCCCCCTGGTCAGGCCCTTGGTATTTTATCCATCACTCTTGGCCATTAGGTATTTTGAAGTTAAATGTCACCGTATTTAGGGACAATAAGAACTACTTTCCATGAGAATTTATTTGAAATATGATCTTTACGGAAATCGGTCAGTCTGGCTATCCGATATTGGACTTTGGAAACGCTTTTTTAGGGACAATAAGAGCTACTTTCCATGAGAATTTATTTGAAATATGATCTTTATGGAAAATCTTAGGATTGTCTCAGAACAGTTAGAACCTTGGCTTTCTAAGAAGACCAGCTGGGGACCCCTCGTAACATAGCAATCACGATACTAGGAGGGGTCAACTAACCTGGTCATAGAATTTATCGCGAGTTTATATATTTTTCCCCAGTACAAAAGTGCTCAGCGCCGCTAAAGAAGTTTTCACTTCAAAAAACATGCTGTCAAATTAGACATACAACCGCCAAGAGTTAAATTATTCATTTAAGATGGATAATTTGTATTTATGTGTTTTCTCGCAATCGAAGTGAAAAGTAGAATGTATAACTCGGGCCTAAAAGCCATATTACCACTTGAACAATTTTCCCTCACTTACGTTCGGGAAAATAACCATCTCGTGGTAATATGGCTTACTTTAGACCCTTGTCAAACAATCTACTATTAAACCACCCATGAGCGCCTTATTAATACCGTTTTTTCTGTAGCTGTGGTGATAGTAAGTACACAGTTATTTGTGAATTGCTAACCGACATAAATAAACCAGAAATTAGATTGTTGTAAACCTACAAAAATATTTACAGCAATAAAAAATCCACAATTTTTGAAACCAGTATTAGTCTATTCATTCTAAATCTCTGTCTTTACCAGACACTCGTAAACTTCTTATCGGGTGCCAGGCGACCACCACTTCGCCGCCTGCCGAGACTTACGACATTCGAGCTATCTTTTGAAGTTATTATATTAAGAGTAAAACTATTCCATGTGATAATTTTTAGCCTTGGCTCTTTATATTACAGGTACAAAAGCATTAGCAAGCAAATAGATCATATTAACATTATTATTAATATTCAAGCGTAGTTATTTGACAAATTTAATTAAATAATGTATGTTTGCCAATATGATTATGATTTGGATTAAGTACTTTGTGAATAATCTGCAAAATGAGTGTACGTATGTATATACGTACTTCATCCAAATCATAATCATAATGATAAACACATTATACACGTGACACGTATATGAGCAAAATTTTTGTTTATCCAAAACGCTGACGTATATGAATATATAGATATTAGGTGCAAAAATTCGAAAATGAACTGATACTATGAGATTTGTTTGTGCGACAAACATAACGTTTTTGAAACCTCTCTCACTGAACTGGGCAGAGTTCCGCAAACAGCTGCATATGATAAAATCGTATTGAGTGATGTCCGATCCGATTGCATTTTGGAGATCAAAGGCCTAGCAGATATCTATATTTCAGTTGTAATAGGTATATTCGTCTGTATAGCTCTGAGTACAGCTACCATACGAACCGCTATACCTATGTTAAAGTTTGCGACATTGCTATATGGCTGGTTAAGAAATCTCGAATTAAAATAACATCCATAATAATATATATAAAATCTGGTGGAAGATTCTGGGACCAACCAGGAGTTAGGACGGGAACTGGAGGCGGAGGAAGAATAGGGAACTTGAAGAGCTGATGGCCATACCGAACATAATTGGCGAAGTCAAGGCGACGCGACTGCGCTGGCTTGGCTACCTGGAGAGGATGGGGGACGATCGTGCAGTGAAGAAGGCGTATGTGGGGCGGCCCAGTGAAAAAGGTCCGGTTGGTCGTCCCAGATACCGCTGGAATGACGAAGCCCTCAAAGACCTAGCTAACCTCGGTATACCCAACTGGCGTGAGGTGGCGCACAACAGGGAAGAGTAGCGTTCTCTTGTGTCAGAGGCCAAGATCCTCTTTGGGTCGTTTAGCCAGCATAGTAAGTAAGTACATATATACATACAAATTTGCAGAGCAGTTGCTAACAAAAAAAAAAATTTGTTTATTTCTATTATTCTTTTTCTATTTATTTCGCTTATTTATTTTTTGTCATAGCAACAGAAAAACTCAATCCAAATACCTTCTACTAGACGGTCCGCGTTACACACACAAGTGTTTTATTTTATTTCGAATATAATATTCCGTTTAACATTTTGTGAACGAGTATCAACAAAGAAACTGTAAAATGTTTTAGTTCAGCAGTTTGCGCTCAAATGACTGTGACAACGAATGGCGCCATTCATGTGTCTTAAATAATTTGATTCCAATTGACAGTTTATTCATGAATATTTCAATTCGAAACATTCAATATAAAACTCGAAAATGTGACGCCGAAATGCGAAACAAAATGAGAAATTCCCACGATATTTCTTCGACCACGTGCGAGCGAGACAATCGTCGCTGTTCGCTTTGGAGTAGTGCCAAATCGCCCATTGGCCCAGATAGCCTAGGTACTAACGGTGGGTCACTAATTGCTTTTATAGCGTGCTGTGACACCCGGAGTACACTTAGATTAATATATTGTGCACGTACATTGCGTTGATAATTGTACCGAATATTCTCTTTTGTTTCCGTCCATATTTTGTTATGAATTTTCCTTCAATTTTAATTTGCAATAGGTAATTCCAACATTTTTATGAGCATCACGTCGTCAATTTATCTTTCGTTGTTCAAATGCAAACACTTAAAAAGGTTCTCAAACATTACCAGCATTTATTAGGCTCCACAGGAAGATTTTATTTGGAGGAAACCTCCCAAAAATCCTAGCTACAGCAAGGATGCGAGGCAAATCACTCCCGATTGGGCTATTAGATACTGAATAAATAAAATTCACAATAAATCGACAAAAAATATTTCTCGCGGAAGTGTAATCAACGCGGAGACGTGGGGCGAATAGCAATGGGTGCACGCGCTAGTTCTCATTAGGGGGCGCTCGTATTTTTCAAAACATAACGGCCGAATTTATCACCGGCACCGCTGCGATTCGGCCCTTATTGCTTTAATTAAATCTGTGAATTAATAACGTTCGAAAAGGCCGTTAACGAAACGGGATTTTCTCGGAGGTACGGTTACTGAAAATCTTTTCTTTTTTTATGTTTTGCAAAGTTATTTAAAATTATTATACAATCATAAAAAAAAATATCGGTCGCTAAGGCGCGCGATCACAATTAAATGTTCAGTTTTCGGAAAAATGTGCATAGTGTATTTATTATTATTTTTTTACTTCATATCGTAATTATTGACGTACCTATCATTTTATTCAAACTAATGTAATTAATTTTGATAAACCAGTAACTTGACATTTGTATTGTAATAACTATATCTTAAGACCGACATAAACAATTTTTATTAAGTGCATGTCCTTACTGATTGACTGCATGTAAAATTTCGTATGCCTGCGGGTACGACATAGTGAAACTTTACCAATTTTACCACCTTTTGCAATATTATGTTGTGTACACCTATGTTCGACGAATAAAGCATTTGTATTTTGTATTTGATTATCTGGTTGAAATTGCTATAAGTGAGATGCAGACACGACGCAGACAATACATAAATTTTCGCATTCATTTAATTCGTTTGCAATTATTATTTATCTTCATCGTAATCGTCAGTAACAATATAAATCAGATTGCAATATGAAATAACTAGATCATATTGGCTCATAGCCATTAAGCCATTTCTAAAATAAATTTTTAGCTATATACTTATCTGAACCATTTTAGAATATCCTCGAAACTGAAATTTTTCGAGAAACATAACTTCATAACCCACGGCTCTTAAATTTTATTTCTACCGTAAAACACTCAAGCCCCCGACCGCACCGCATTGTATAATATTTAAACACGATTAGTATGTAATCCTCCGCTTCCTACATCTTGCAGAACAAATTAAAACCCTTCCTACAAAGCAGATGAGTTTACACTGAACGCCATGCGGGTCCTTTGATGCTTTATTACGTTTACAAAGGCTTGATAAGTCGACCTGTCGACTGAATTGGTTGATGACTTCAGACTTTCAAAAAGATACATTCGTTGTTGTAATTATACATATGTAAGTTATAGGTATTTGTGAATATATTTATTACAATATATACCGTTATTTATTTATAATAATTATATACCGTTTGTTTTATAATATACCGTTATTTTTTTTATATATACCTACGGTTAACTTATGGCAACACCAATTTTTTTTTGTTTTTGGCCGGCTGTAAAAGCCAAAATACTGTAATGGTTATGTGATAATTAAAAAAAAAATATTATTATTTAATAATCTAAAATGGAACCCATGGCATTCTTTGTAACTTTCATGCATTATTGGATTTTTTTTTAGATTTTTGGAATTAGGACCCACACCTTCCCACACACCAAATTTCAGCTCTCTACGCTCTCTTTTAATTTTTTTCCAAAAGAAAATCGTTTAAAAGTAAACCTATTACTCATTAAAAAAAGATTATTATTAAATCTCAAATCGAAGCCATGGTTCCTAAGAACAGATGTCGCTATCTCTTATAGTTTCTGACTTCCCCCTACTGACCCATTTGGATTGATCACCCTGTATACACTCGCGGTCAAAAATTTCGGGTCACCCTAGTTTAAACAGCCTCAATATGTTTTGTTAAATATTCTACACTCGTTTTATTTACATTATACTATTCTTCGTATTTCCCAACAGTATTAGCAATTTTCGGGATCCTATCATAGATTTACATTTCTTTAATTTCATAATATAAATTACAATAGATTAACTTAAGCTAATTTACATTATGATCGTCAAATAGTGAATATAATAATAATTAGGTATGTCAGGTATCGATAAAAACCAATGTCCAAATATGAGGATTTTCGCGATATCTCGCTTCGTTAACGTTGTTTTTTTCATGGGTTTTTATATGTTAAGTATTCACAACATTGTCGAACATACTACTCAAAATGTACCTATATTGAATATACTTAACATTGTCCATTATATAGGATTTGAACTAAATATAAAAATAATAGGTTAGGTTAGGTTAGCTCCTTTCTTTTCTTCGTTTTCTATGCCTTGCAAATTCCCGTCTATCTTTACAAAACGAGTAGATGTCTCCTGGTTAGTTATAGCCATTCAAAAGTTGTATGTAGTGTCAATACCTAGTATCTTACGCCAGATGGCGTTACTGTCCCTCCGTTTGTAAGCTGAACAGAAATAAATTTCCCACGTTTCGCTAGTTACACATTTATCAAGTGACAACCCCTAGCACGGTGCACTAAGGAAATGCAGATTTATGGATGAAATTGAAAAAATATTCGGCAGCTCCGCATTCGGATGGATGCAAAAACTGCGGTTTCAGCTGACCGTTTGACCAAATGTTCATTTTGATTTATATAAAATCGATTTTATAATACAATTATTTAATACTGTATCAAAGGATTTAACTATTTGTGAAGCGTACCTTAGCATCCATTGTGGTTGCCAAAATTAGTTATTTTTGCGATACACATTTGAGAGCCACATTATTGTACTCAATCCCTTACAAAGTTCATATTAATCAAATACAACTTTAACATCCTTCATTGTTGCGAAGTTTCGATCAAAGCTACCCGAGCAATTAAAATCGTCACAGTTGTCGGTAGCGTAAAATAAATTCAGCAAATTAAATCTTTTATTAATGCCGCTTCTGTGAATGGCGGATAAAGTAATTAGACGTCGATTGGCCAAAAAAGGGTCTAGGTCTAGGTCAAGGGCTGGACTAATTTTTGAGTACACTAATTGAGACCTTACGATCGGCCTTGGAAAACATTTGAGAAAACAGCGATTGAACATTGTCACGACCTGGCCACTACTTAATAAATCACTAGAAATAAGCGCAAATTTGACACAGAGTTGTGGAAACCCTTACTTGAGGGATTCAGTTGCGCACCTGTCAGAAGGGGCATATTCTCACTATCATTAATCTGCATTTCGAAATTAATGATGAGGAAGTTCGAGGTGGAATAAGTCTCCTACTGTCAAATTTATAAAGCAGACACAAAACTTGAACACGCTAACAATATTTGTCCAAACTGCATGTATTGTGGGGGTCTATTATTGCATGTGTTATTGCGCGCTGTTTGCGCTGGCAGTACGCCCGCGGCTGATGGAACGATATCAGACGGTCTAATAATGCTACCTGTGGCTCTGGCGGCCATACTATTTCTGAAATTGAAGTGGAAAGGCCGTGTAATTGTGCATAATTGATTGCTCACTGCCTTTAATATGATTTTGTGTGATTAGTCTTTTAATAAAATAAAAACCTACGGCTTGTTTTGATTTTAATGTAAGGGTACGGGTTTGGCACGTACCACTTATTAGTCTTAAGTTATTATCCACTAAGTACTAAAGAGCTATATTAAGTACGAGCGTAGCGAGCGCGAAATGTTTCGAACATTATGATGCAGGTGCGGAAAAGACTTCACACGCATCAAGTTATATAGATGAAAACGCGAGCATAGCGAGCGCGAAATGTTTCAAACATTATGATGCAGGTGCGGAATATACTTCACACGCATCAAGTAATGTAGATGGAAACGCGAGTGCAGCGAGCGTGAAATGTTTCGAACATATCATACACGTGCGGAAAATACTTCATACGCATAAAGTCATTTAAATGTGAACGCGAGCGTAGCGAGCGCGAACTCTTTCGAACATTATGATACAGGTGTGGAAAATACTTCATACGCATCAAGTATTGTAGAGAGCGTAGCGCGCGCGAAAATTTTCGATCATTACGATGTAGGTAGGTGCGGAAAATACTTTACACGTATCAAGTTATGTTAATGAAAACGCGAACGAAGCGAGCGCAAAATTTTCGGACATAATGATGCAGGCGCGGAAAAGACTTCATACGCATTAAGTATAAGTAATGTAGATGAAAACGCGAGCGCAGCGAGCGTGAAATGTTTCGAAAATTATGATGTAGGAGCGGAAAAGACTTCATACGCATCAAGTAATGTAGTTAAAAAGGCGAGCGAAGCGAGCGCAAATTATTTGGAACATTATGATACAGGTGAGGAAAAAAAAAAGAAAAAAAAAGGTACGGAATATTTTTCACACGCATTAAGGAATGTAGGTAGGGAGCGTAGCGAGCGCGAAAATTTTCGAACATTATGATGCATGTGCGGAAAATACTCCATATTCATTGAGTAATGTAGATGAAAACGCGAGCGCAAATTTTTTCGAACATTGTAATGCATGTGTGGAAAAGACTTTATACGCATCAAGTCATGTAGATGAAAACTCGAGCGAAGCGAGCGTGAAACTTTTAGAACATTGTGATGCTGGGTGCGGAAAAGACTTCTTACGCATTAAGGAATGTAGATGTAAACGCGAGCGCAGCGAGCGCAAAATTTTAAAGAAAAAAATAATAGTTGTCGGTGGTTGAATACCTATTTTTTGTTTAAAAATATTGGAGAACCTTACTACCTTTGTTTGTTCTTTCACATTCAAAGGTGGAGTAGAGGCCCAGGTTGATATCGCACCCACCCTGGCTGTTCCTGGGAGATGTGTGATTTTCTGAGATTGAGTTTTGGTTTTCTATCGGCCTATGAATTTCGAATTTGGTCATACTTAATGTTTAATGTTACATACCTATATTTTGCTAACAAATACCTATATACCCTAAATGTGGAAAGTCTGACCCGGCCGGTCTTCGGTATGTTGTATGGATCAGTTAGTTGATCCAAATTTGCAACATTGACAAACTTTACTTCGATGCGAACTGCGATTTCGTTAATTTTCTGGCTTTGAGAACGGTCAGTGGACCCCCCCCCCCCCTTCCCCACTCCTGATATCCCCGTACCCCGAAGAACCTCAAACATATCCCATAACGATTATTAAGAAAATAAATGTCCGCCATCTTGCATTTGAAAATGGCTATCATTGTTGTAATCAGCACCCTAAAAAGAGATTTTATACAAAAATATTAATATTTAAATTTATACATATTGAACCTTATTATTTGAACAGTAAAATGGCTTTTTAAACAAATAAAGTTGATGCAACTCGGCCAACTCAAATTATTTCAATCATGTGCATACATATACATGCCGCAAGTCTTACCATGCAACCGAGAGCCCGATGCTCTGCGTAGGTAGGTAGAGGTACCCTCCATGGAAAACAAAAAAAAAACACCGAGCTTGCATAGTAAGACTGGTATGTACCTAGGATTGTGAATATTGATAGCGACCGACTGTCCAACATAATTAGATCTCTCATATCAAACAGTTAATATGGTTTGAGGGACTTTTGTTTTTTGTATTTGACCTCTCAAGTATATTTCATCCCCCGTTTTTTCAAATTCTATCTGTTTATTGCACAATGTTTGAATGGGGTTCTTTTTCCTTCGCTTCCAAGTAGATGCTTACCAATTTTCAAGCCTTTAAATCACGAATTGAAGGACTTCCCATACAAAGTTCAACCCCTGTTTTCACCCCTTTTAATCCCCAATCTGTATGATTTTTATAGCCTATAACCTCGCCGAAGATCCAATAAACATATTATTGAAGGCTGTATTAAAATCCATTCGCTAGTTTTCACATGATAGTTAGACAAATAAACAGACAGACAAACAGACAAACAGACAAACAGACATGAATTCTAAAAACCGTTGAAATATGTTCTGTTATCGATTCTAAGACCCCTCAATCGGTTTTTTTTCTTATATCTTCAATGTACAGATTTTTGACCCTCTTCTGCTTTATTATATGTATAGATTATACATATTTGTAAGCTGTATGACCCACTACAATTGTCCAGTAGGTACACACTTAATAATGTATAACCTAATGCATTTACATAAATAATATAAAACGATAATAAATATTTGTGGACATTCTTACACAAATCGACCTAGTCCCAAACTAAGTAAAGCTTGTACTATGGGTACTAAGCGACGATATATACATACTTCAATACATACTTATATAGATACTTAAATACATAGAAAACATCCATGACTCATGAACATTCGTGTTCAACACTCAAATAAATGCCCTGATAAGGATTCGAACCCGGGACATCCAGCTTCGTAGGCAAGGTCACCACCGACTAGGCTAAAGTGGTCGTCAATTATCCCAGGTGTCCACGGTTTTCCACTAAAACCTGTTATTATACCTGCCATTCTTAACCCATAATCACCGAAATACAGACAAATTACTAGTGTATACTTATCATTCCGTTTAGGTACAAACCATAGCCATTATGTTGTGTTTTTTACTGAAAAGTTTCACCGTAGTCCTTTCAGCAGATTGTGAGTACGTACATAAGTACACACTTAAGTATTGCGGGTATATGTAATTATGTATATTATCTAAGACATAAAGGTCGGTACGAGTAATATCCCAAAATCCAAGCCTCTAAATTTCAGTGGAAGCCAGGATTTAAAAATAGACTTGTCGCCGCAGAGGGATGAACGCGAGCGACAAACGATAGCATTATGTGGTCCATTACCGGCCTTATCGCTCCCCAGATCTGTGGCCTCATAGAGGTCTATTACTGTTCCTTATTCCAATCTCCACCACATTTCAATCTGTTGCGTGCTCGCTTTCTCGCATGACGCGCCAACTGTTAATGCCTACATCAAAATCAGATGAGGACATGAACAAGAAGAACTGAAATGCCCTGACGGTGAGGTTAAGGTTGAGAGATCGGCATGTAGTTGTTAGACAAGTACATTTTGGTAGGATTCGAGCAGCCTATTGTGTGTCGTAGAATAGAATGACACATTTGTACTCCAGTCACACTGAGCGAAAAAAATACTAATTATTAGTAAGTTTTAGTGAATCCCAAGACAAGGAGATTATATACTAACGGTTACAAAACAGTTTAGTAGTAATTAGTAGTTACAAGGACAAATTTTTTGGTATTAGTAATAACTATTATTATTAAAAACTGTTTTGTAACCGTTAGTATAATAATCTCCTTGTCCTGGGATTCACTAAAACTTACTAATAATTAGTTTTTTATTTGCTCAGTGCATGTGAAAACTGTCATACTAAATTTCCAATGGGTGAACACGGCAAAGGCCGACTGCACAAGGCCAACGCAAACGGCATAAATGGAAAGACATCGCTAAAAGCATATGAAAATAAGTCACAATACCCATTCAACTTAACATTGCATTACATAAGCATCTATTATAGAATTCTATCGGACATACCTGGTAAGGACTTGGTTAGGACTACACCGAAACGAACCGGATATCTCGAAAACTAGAAAAACCCGAAATACAAAGCAACCTACAAACCATTCCATTTAAACTCGATGGCTATAGCTCCTTGATTTGAGTTGGATATGCCACGAGAACCCCTGTGAGAAGAATAATGAAATTATTCTTTTATTTTCAATAGTGGAATATTTCATGCCTCCAAATTTCCAAAATAATCCATGTATTATAAATACGTACGAGAATTTCAAGAAAAAAAAATGTATTTGCAGTTTTAATTCCTATGTAAAAAGAATATGTCAGGTTTTTGGTAACTCGTAATACGAATTCATGTTCAACCATAATATAAACTTAATCACTGTGAGTTATTTTTAAATAATGATTCAAATACATACTTAGTTTGCCGAATATCCTAGCGGACTGCGCCAATGGTACCGGGCGAGTGTGCATCGACATGACGTACCTATACTATCGATGTAATGGATTTATTTGCAATGCGGTCAATCTGGCAATCTCAATGCGTAAATGGATAGAACAAAGAGATGAGTAAACATGGATTCACAATCGAAATCTCATTTTCTGTGTTGACATAAAATTCCCATGCTCCCATTAAGGCTTGGTCACACCGCTTGCGCGACGCTAGCGGGACGCTGCGCTGCGCGCCAAAATGTATGAAACCTGTATTCTGTCTGTGTCTGTGTCTTTCAAAGGCCCCTGTATTTTTCAATAAAATACAGTATCTTTCCTTGTGAATCTTCGATTGAATCTTTCGCAAGTACTTATAGGTTTTTTACGTGTAAAATACATTGTATTTGTCGCATTAATATAGTATATTATGAATAGTGACTCGGAATGTATTGGCTCTCATATAAACAGGTGACTTTTCATTCCGCTCAGACTATATCTCGATATCAGATCAGTTAACTAAATAGGTTGAAATTATCAATTATGACGAAATACTTATAAATTGGAATCGTTAATCTGCGCTCTATGTGACGTGAAGTCAATTTTGCGTCAAAGGCATGACAATTAAATAAACATATAAAATACACAGTATAAAACAGGTATTATACGTGTATGATCGTATTTGTCAGACAAACGTCAGTTTTGTTTTTATTCAAAAGTGACATGTATTTTATAGGAAAGATACAAAGTTTCGAAAGAAACAACATGAATCTTTCGCCATTTTCATCGCTAATGAAACACGCTCCTGAGTCCCGCTCGCGTCGGCGCAGCGGTCGCGTCGCGCGGACGTGGCGCAACGCAGTGTGACCAATACCGAGACCAAGCCTTAAATTAAACTTGAAAAAATAAAAGAAAAATAGGTAGTTTATCCATAGGTAAATAAGCTTTCACCACACACACACAACTGTTCTATGTGTGTGTGGTCTGTGTGTGTTCTGTTCTGTGTGTTTCCACAGAACTGTTTCGAAAAATTAGGTACCTACAAACGTGCTGAATTTCATTAGAATTTTAGAGAAAAATAAAGATCCAAGCAATGTAAGCTCGTCGAGTAGCCTCAAAACTACGGTTCAGTACCGTACGACATGACCATTTGAGTATTCTTTTTCAAAGCTCTCTCTCTCTATTTGCACTGTGTTTTCTGTAATCATTGTTATTTCAAGTATATTTTAGTGTTTCGGGTCAATTCGATTCATAATTTTGTATAACGGTACGGTATTATTATTGTTTTGAAGTATTAAGCTGCATTTTCTGATTATGCGATTCACACACGCGATTAAAATGTAACCTAATTGATAACCTAATGAAACGTGTAACCTGACATTGAACAATAGTGATGAAAATGAGGAAAGATTCTAGGCTTTGCCGCCACCGCCACCTCAGTCGCTGAGCATTGAGAAGGGGAACGGCAGCGTAGTATTAAGCTTCATTGTTGGTTTATATTCTGTTGTATGTACGTATTATTAATATTTATTAATCTACAACTGAGTCGAATTGTATATTCAATATCATTCTCTACAGCTGTAGTTTTTAGACTAGGTTTGAAACCAAACCCCAAATTCGTTTAGCCCGAAAAATCGAACGCAAGCGACAAATGTAAATTTGATATTAAACCAACCTTCCGCTAGATAGACCACCACGCAATATCCCAGCTATCCATTGTACACGTCAGATGCATTGTGTAGTTGCAGTTACATATAACCATGTAGCTACAACACATAGTTACAAATGGGGCGGCGGCTAAGAGGCCGAGATGATCGTGCGCGAACAAAGGTAGGTTTGGTCGGTATACGACACCGCGCGTGTCCATGGCACGACAACGTTTAATCCTTCAGCGAAAATGGATGTACTTTTATTCATTAGTGGATGGTCCCAATTACAGTTTGTGGCTATTCGTACATTTCTGCGGCTTCCTTACAGCTAAAAATAAAAACAAAATTGTATAATAACGATAAATCGTTGTTGCTATAAAACTATAGATAGGTTGTTGTTACAGGAATAGTGAGTAATTGGTATTTCTTAATGGTATTAGCTTTATTTAAACATCCAATGTGACTATTATTAAATTACTATTGAACTAACCTAACTAATTTATTTAATGTACGAACTGTGCCAGCGGCATTCGTAAATACATGTATAACATAATAACTCATTCAATGGTTACATAGGAAACTGAATACCAACTATCTGAACTACGTATACCCCAATACTGACAGCTCAGAGTGTAAATAGGGATGTTGACACCAAATAAGAAAATCAATGAATCCGAATTTTCTCGAAAAAGGATCAAATTCTCAATCAAATAGCGAAAAAAGCACTTCAAAAGAATAAATAATTACATAATTATAAGTCTTCAAAGTTTTAGGAGGGGGCATTTTCTGTCCCTGTTCCGCAAAACGCACCTCTGTATTGAATGAATGAAATTTATTCCAGAACAAGTCCATACTGTATTGAACGATCGTCATTTACTATGGCGCTCGAGGTCAGTGACGTCACTGATCTGTAGCGCTTTCTCTCTCGAACTAAAGACATTCTAACGGTTGTAGTTTCGTTATTTTTTGACATATTTCAATAGGATTTTCACTATTTGGCATAGTTTTATGTATTCTTTCGTATGAAGTAATAATAAATTTTGAGTCAACATCCCTATTGCGGGTGATTTAGCTCTGAAGGTTGGTTCAAACTATATGCTTAACTTGTTACGAGCGCAAGAGGTGGGAGGAAGCGGGAAGTGGATGGATAAATTGAGCAATTACTCGTAGTCAGTTCCTCGATGGTGGCAAGAGAATACTGTTTCCCTTTGAATACTTTTATCTTAGCAAATATTACTTGAACGATTATGATCTAAGATTGTACCTAATAAATGCTGTTCAATAGTATATGTGCTTTGGAAAAGTTATGTGATGTCTGCCAAACACCCTTATTTACTCTGTTTTGTAACTAGGACTCCTAAAAACATACTAACAGTTATTACAAAGGAAACGTAAGAGCCCGGACACGTCCACGGTACGGCGCCGCGCCGTACGCGGCTACGTACAAAGAACAAAGGCCGTAGACGGTGCCCGGTGCCGTACCGTGGACATGTGCCCGGGCCCTAAGTCATCAGTTACTATACAAATATTATTATAATAGGTAATTTTATAGATAGTTTCATTGGAGTACGTAGTAGTAAAGGCCTCATAAATACTTACCTGCCATGTTTAGTCTCTTTAGCTAGCAGCATATTATGTAGTACTTGTAGGAATGGGCAAAGGAGGAAATATAAAAGTAAATATTCTCGATAAGCACACGCATAAATACCTAAACCTTAACGATTATCGGGGCCTCACAAAGCGAACCCAACATAGCCTGCTCCACGCCATACCTACTCAATCGGCCTTCAGGGACACATCGCTGCTACACATCCGAATAATTATCATCCTGAGTACATCAGTCTATCGACCCGAAGCCGTACAACAAACCAACATACACCCAAAATATTTAAGGTCGTAACACCCAGATAAACAGTATATTATTGCTTAATTCGCATCCCAAATAACTTGGTTTGTTCTATCTCCCGGAGGCCGTGAGCCGTCAGGATCAAGTGTTTGAATATTATTTGGAAGCCGGTTTTGCATATGGATATTTTGTTTGGGTTCTGTGTAACTAATAGTTCGCCATTCTATAACTGGGTTTACATTAATTATTATTACTATTGACCTTCAGTGGAATTTGTTACCAACCAAGCAGTTTTCCGGCCAAATCTGTGTATTTATTTTCAAAAACCAGCTAGGTATTAAAAAAACAACGGTTCCGACTCATGTAGGTATGCTTGAAACTCCGACATTTACATAATCTTAATCACACTTGGCCGGTTTCTTTTATAGGGTATACCTTTATCAAACAATGATAGCCCACTCTACTGGAGGCGCTAAACTCCAAGGCGCTAAGAACCCTTCAGTGACACAAGGGCTTAACGAACTATGAAGATTCTATCGAGATGAACCATTGTGTTACTAAAAACAAGAACTCCAAGTTGTAATCGGAGGAGTAAGCCGGCGCAAGCAAAGCCCCGCATTAGCAGCCGCGTCACGGTCGAATTTATAATTAATCCACGCGTACGACAAGCGTAGCTTGTGATTCTATTATAGACTACATCAGAATGTTAACGTTTATACGTTGTAAATATGACTCTTGATAATTTGGTACTGTAGAGGTTGCACGCTAACCTCTTCAATGCGGGCTAAACAGCATTGGCTGAGCTGCACCCACCACATCACAGTAGGTAGGTACTAGTAGAGTGGTGTTAATTGAATGATGACACTAAATGTAATTTACGAAAAACTTATAGACAGGTAATTATATTTTGTAAGTACTTCCCTATTAATATAATACTACATTTGCCCGCGACTTCGTCCGCGTAAAATTCCACTCCCTGATTCATCCCTTTGAAGGATGATTTTCGGGATAAAAAGTATCCTATATTTTAATCCAGGCAATAAACTCGTTGGTATACCAAGTTTCATCATAATCCGTAAAAACCGTTTTTGCGTGACTGAGTTAAAAACATCTAAACTTTCGCATTTTTGTAATAATGGCAGGATTGCATAAAAAAACATAATATAATAATGTCTTTCCCGTTCACGGGACAATGGTGTCCCGGACCTTTGGGAGGCGTGCGCGGAGCCGAAGTACCGAGGCACCGAAGTGCCAACGAGTACCACATAGCCAACACGTAGAGGCCCTTTTGACAATTTAATGAAATGCAAGGGATACACCGAGTGGATGCTGTCCCTGCCCGTGTCATGGGACGCACACAGAGACAGCACCCGCCAGGGTGTATAGGAACTATTGCTGATTGATGGAGTCTAAATGAACTGGGCTATTGGGTGAATCTGATGGACTAATGGCTAGGCTATTGGGTGAGACAACGGACGCCTGCCTAATAAAACTGTCTCAGATTTTTATTTCCGGCAAACGGTGACTCGCTCTCTGCTAGATGGGCCCCCATGAAATAATTAGATATTATATAATAATTATTATTATTAATGTAAATATAACTTCTTGTAAATATAATGTAAATATTTTATCGATATATTATACCTACACGTATTCAATAATGAAATTCACATGTTTACAAGGTAGTTAATAGGTATTTACATTGTATAATAACTAGCCACAATACAATATATGCTACAATAATTTTAATGCAATTTTTTTTGTGTACAAATTTTTATATTTCACAGATATTATAAAATGAATAAAATGAACTTTAATATGTTTGTTAAGCGGATGCGTCCGCTAGCGAAAATCTTAATTTTTTTTTTTGGTCGTGGGTTCAAATCCCCCCTGTGGTGTTGAATTTTAAATTATCACTTTGATAAAAAAAAAAATGAAAATGAACTTTATTCTGTAAGTAGGCCGCAATGGCACTTTTACAAGTCAAACCCTACTAGCTATATAATACAGCATTAGTTTTAAAGAGCGCAGGCTAAACTCATGGACGAAGTTTTAATAGCATGTTGTAACATAGTAAGTTAAGATTTAGTTCCGATCATAACTTGCATGTTGTTCCTTGCTAGTGGCTACAACGTGTGTTCCCCGTACTATCAAGACGTGAAGCCACGAGATGAAGGTAAGCCTACAAGTAGTTTATAAGGAAAAAAAAAACTTGTGTAAGTTAACACTTCTAGCATCAAAAGTCCCGCCAGTAGCTCTAGTATAAGTTTTTTCGAAACATTAACTAATTCGAACGCGTTTGCGTTTTTTCTCAAAATCTATGGAAACTCGGTGAGAGGAGTTTGAAATACGCGCGTTGATCGGTTAGCAACAAATATTATACTCGCTGTTTTAGTTTCCACTAGTGGCCACCAGAGGTGCTGTTCACGTTTTCATACCACTTTCATAGATTTTGAGACAAAACGCGAACGCGTTCGAATTAGTTAATGTTTCGAAAAAACTTATACTAGAGCTATAGATCGGAGCTGCCCGCGGCAGGCGACTTAAGCTCGATGTAGCGCAGTTCATAAGATTACATTGAAAAAAAAAAACATTCGTATCAATTGGTGAGATCAAACAAACGAGCGAGTATTCTTGCCACACTCCTTTACTAAATAACGTGTTTATTTGCTTTTTTACCACACACTGTATGTTTATAGGAAACAATAAAGAGTAAAAAAAATAGGTTACATCAAAATCAGTGCACATCACTGACCAATTCCAATACGTCTACGTCAATGAGTCCATACTATCCACGCTAACTCACAGGATTTATAGAAAACACTGCACCGGAACACTATTGCCATCAATTAGCCCTAAATGTTAACAGTAACATAATAATGAGCGTGGAACAAACAGAATGCTCGATCAATAAGCTGGCAGCTGGCGGAGTGTCAGTGTCACGCGGCGGGGTGATTTATTGGCGATTGTATGTGTGTGTTAATGTTTACTGTGCTGGCCGAGTGGTATATTTTAGTTCTTCGCTTCCAATTGCAAACACGTCGTTATATTCCGCGTGCTCACTTCTACGGCTTAGAATATAATAATATCAGGGCTCGCATACAAAATAAGAAATTAATTGGGATGTGAATGGAGGGAGAATCCCTGTTACAAAGCAGAGCTTTTGCAGTCAAACCATCCAGGGTCTGTAATCCAGTTTGATTTAACCGGAATAATTGGTCCTTCTTTTCTGTGCGAGTTATTTGAGTAGATAGCCGAATTAGCTGACAACTGCATGGTGCATAATACTGTGCTGTGTCATATGTCCTAGTCAAGTACAGGTACTTACAACCTACTTCTCCAGTTGAACATTCTGCTGTGCCATTTCATACCAATCCAACTTCAATATCAGTGTCTCTCGCTTATATGTAACCGAGGCTCCTTCAAAAACGTAGGTGTTCTGAGACGGGGCCCCTAATCACTGCATCGTCGGTAAACACCGTAATATTTCCTAAAACACTGCGAGGTTGTAAGTTTTTTTACAAATGTCATTATCTTTGTTTAATTTTACGTCTATACTGCAAAAGTAACAGCCAGAAAAGTAATGTTTCCAGGTTTAAATCGGACACGTAAAAACCCATGAAAAAAACAACGTTAACGGAGCGAGATATCGCGAAAATCGTCATTTTTGGACATTGATATTTTTTATGAAAGGATCCCGGAAATTGCTAATACAGTTGGGCATTACGAAGAATAGTATATTATGTAAATTAAACGAATATGTAGAATATGTAACAAATCCTATTGAGGCTATTTAAACTAGGGTGACCAGGGGTGTGGGGTGACTAGGGTGATTTTTGAGCACGAGTGTAGATTACACTACATTTACGAAAGAAAGTCGAAGCTGCATCAGTCTGTAAGCGTAAATTGGCCCCGTAGTATGATAATCGCGTGATAGCGTGATAAACGACATGATAAAGCATCTGTCACTCTCTATCGAGTGGTATCAAAAAGTGACGTGAAAGCGCACTGCTGTAAACTATTGGTACCTACTTATATGTGTTAACTCCATAAACGTGTGCGTGTGCGATCACCGCCGACCAAATATTTACAGGAGTGACTGTACTCGTTAGCTTTAGAGCTCGTTCTCTGATAATAAATACACTCTCTCACTCTTTGAGAGTACTACATTTTCATACATATAATCTGATAATCAAATCACACTATTTTTTGCATGGGTTCGGGATATATTATGCCTCGGTAGCCTAAAACGCCAGTGCAACCGTGAGGGCGCTGGTAGTTGCATTCAGATACTTCGCACGTTTTCATTTGTTAACTACGCAAACTATCTTCTACGATACTTTAAGTTATATACTAAATGTAAATTTATCTGCAAAGTGCATGTTATTAAATGTTGGAAGAGCGGGGCATCCTAACACAGGCTATAAGGTTAAAGGGAGGCCCCAGAAACTGTAAATCTATAACTTTGTTTATTGTAATAAAGATATTTGATATTTGATATTTGATCTTCAAGTTCAGAGGAACCTCAAAATATGTTTCACAAGAATGTCAAAGACGAATATTTATGTAGACGTTACGGGCTAACCGCAATTTACGCTACTACAAAAGAAAATGACATATCTTTATTATGTCATATGTAGGTTTAAGGCATACGGCAGGTTATTCAAATACATAACAAAGAAATGGTTAAAACATAAAACAAACAAATCATTCCTACCACTTTTTGTTTATATTCAGTCCCTAAACAATTGGAGCATAGTAAGCAAATAATATCGGTTCCAAATAAACTAAACTTTAAATTAACGCTTATCTTGCTGCGCCTCTCATCGAGCATAAATCCATCCAGTCCCCTGTAAATAAGGATGAAATTAGATTAACGAGTGTTATTCGGCCAATACGCAAATATTTGCCGGACGTGTGGCAGCCATGATGGGTCAACTGAAGCGTTTAATACGGGTGCGAACGGGTGTGGGATAAGTGGGAGTGGGGGTGGGTGGGCAGTGGGTAAGTGGAGGCCTTCACAAAGCTTGACGGACACTGATACGACTAAGTTTTCTTCTCAAGTTTAACGAAGCGGTTGTTAATATAGAAATGTTTGCGTGCCCTGTTTAAAGAATATTCAAGTGTGACGCTGGCTCTATTATTAATAGAGTGGAGGTCCTTTTTCAGATTTCAAATTCATCAGTTATATAAAGGAGTCCATATAATTTCTCTATAGAGGTACGAAATAGTTTTATTTAAATACCTTAATAATACAAAAATCCTGCCATAGCGGGATAGAATCTGTATTCTTTTTTTATATTTTACTGAATGCTTACTGACGCTGTCCAGATTTCCTGACTTGTCAGTGTTACATTTGCGCAGTTGAGTGTAGTAATTATATGTAACGGGCGGACGCGGCGCGATTATGAAGACGTAAAAAGTACTGCATTAGTACTGCTCCGCTTCTGCACATTCCGCGACAATCGGGAACTGTTCATAAATGTAGGCGCGCAATAAATAATAGAGATGAGTAGTTCACGATTGAATGATTCAAATGAAGTACTTCACCTCGAGTAACTCTTTCATTCACTAGTTCAGTTCGGATTCATTTACTTCAATACTTCAGGTTCGTTCAGTTCATGATTCATAATATATCTTTTACCTACCGAGAGTGACATAGACGACATGATTGAATGAATGACTGATATGTTTACCCAATCTATATCGTAGATGGATCTGTTGAGCTACTGAACGAAACTGAACTAGTGAACTAAAAATGAGTGATATACTTCACAGTGAAGGAATTAAGTATATCACTCTTTTCTTTTTAGTGACACATTTTGCGCATGTCTAGTAAATAATCTGTACTGACTGACTGACAGTTGATGCTGACAGCTAACTTCTTATTGATATCGTACCGACTCCGCGCCACCATATTCAGAAATGACCTTAAAAAATTAAATATTATTCAATAAGTCATTGAATCTACCTATAAACTTTTAAAAAATTAATTTATGTTTTCAAGTTTGTATGGTTAATTTCTTAATTAATGTTATTGTTTAATGTAATTTCCCAATGCTTCGGTTCAATGGTTTGGTTTCTTGTAATTCTGGACAACTTAACTATTAAATTTATTTGTACTTAAATCAAACAAAACTAAAGGAAGATTTGTTCATAAAATGGCGGAATATTCATTGTGAAAAATGTCTGCAACGAGTAATATATTATATACGTAAAGTAATTAAAATATGCGCCGTATTACTGCAATGTTACTCATAAAATGAAGTTATTATATATAATTTCCGTGTAGAAGGTGGAAAATTTTAATAATATAAACTTTCTATGTTAACCCTTTACCGCATACGGAGCCAGATATGGCTTCAAGATTTCTAGATTTTTTTCACTCCAAAGTGATACAAACGTAAAATTTCAACACATAGAAATGGGTAGCCAATGTATTAAAATATATGAGGGAATTTTTAAAATGCCGCTCGCATTGAGGCATATTAAACAAAATGCCACTCTAATGAAGCGTTCGGCGAGTGTAACTGTTTTCAGATGTATAGTATTTTCGTGGACGTAATTAAAGGTAAAGAAGTTAAGTAACCATACACTAAAAAAATATTATATGCAGTTTGAAGAGTCAGTCTACGTATGATAATGTTATATTGAGAATTATATTATCTCTTATACTTGTTTGGATCGGTTTTTCTTCGACGTCATTAATGGCTTCATATGCATTCGGTGTATTCAAGTTCTAATTCATAAATGGCTTTGTATGCATTTAATGTATGTACTTATAATACAATACAAATATACTGTTCACCAAAAATTACATATACAACTACAAATTACTTATTTACGTATTGTGTTATTATTGCAGATGGGCAAGCTGTTCTAAGGAAGTAAATTCTATTCCTGGAGATGGGTCTGGGGGCCGATTTTTGAGTATCAAGCGCTTGACTTTTCATTCGAGATCTGTCAAAAAAGTATGATGTTTTGACAGATATCGAGTGAAAAGTCGAGCGTTAGACACTCAAAAATTGACCCCCTGTTAGTAATGACTATTTGGTGTCCGATTATGACGACGACAATGTGCCACTTTCAACTTTTCAATCATCAAAACACCGTAGTGATTTCCAAGCACGTAGATATATGTAGAAACTCTAAAGGCGGGGGACGGATCCTAGAATCATAAACATAACACAACCAGATGACAAATAAAATAATAAAACCGACTCATAAAAACACTAAAAAGTTAAAAATATAGTCTTTATGCTTTGAAAAATGTAGCCATATTGTAATTTTAGAAGTCGGTACCATTCAAAGAAATTGACGAAAGTTGATGAAATGGTACCGACAACTACGAAAATTACCTTACTTCCACATACATGTTTCAATAAGAAGCGTAGAGTCCCATATTGAGCTATTAGAAGTAACGCAATTATTTTTAACTTTTTAGGGTTTTTATGAGGTCGGTTTTATTTTTTATTCATTTATTTTACACTTTTTAGTGAATTATTACCAGAGTGCATCTTTGAACGATTCCAATGAGCTTACTCACGGCTAACCTGCAATGTTTTATTACAGAGTTCCGTTGCCTACCTTCCGGCTTCAATCACCAGACTAGGTTGAACTATGAAAGTGAAATAATCTTTGAAATTGGATAAACAGTTTAGGATATATACACGCTCACTCTGATACACTAATATAACGGCATGCATAAGAAGCCATAAATGGCATTTATGTATCGTCGTGCGAATGCATACAAAGCCATTTATGACCATTAAGTATAAATTTCTTAAAAAGGTTAATATATATTTTTTGGTTATTCCTACACGTTAAGGATGGCAAATAAATCATAATTATCAAATAAATATATTTTTTCTTCACATCTTTACTAATTCATGCAGTAGAGGGTTAATTTGACTTTGTATGCTGTGGGTGCTTTCTTTGATACACTGAGAAAACAGTTCATCAATAATTTAGGTGAGTCACATAAAGAGGGGATCAAAGTGACAAATCACCAAAAAGTATGATGAAAATTTTAAATTTCATGGTGAAGCTAATCACATAATTGCATTACTCCATGATTATGTGATTAGCTTCACCATAATATAAAAAAAAAATCATCATACTTTTTGGTAATTTGTTACTTTGATCCCCTCTTTATTAGAATCACCTAAATTATTGATGAACTGTTTTCTCAGTGTATGAAGCCCGGACTTTTAATTAACTATATATATTTCAAAATGGTGATATAGATTGCGTCGCGTTTGACTTCAAAACTGATACTACACCTAATACTTGGCGGGGCGGGATCGATATGTGACATTTTCTTCTTTGACGTAAGCTTACTGACGTCGCAAAGATTCTCACTTGACATAATACTGTCAGTATTACGTTTGTGCAGTAGTAATATCATGTGCAGAAGCGGAGCAATACCGCCTTCGCATCGTCCCGCTACCGCGCATCCCGCGCCAGTCAGGAAGCACTCATTTAAATGTAGGGGCGTAGTAAAAAATGTTATCGCGTCGACTGACAGCTGACACTGACATTTGACACTTTTCTCATATCGTACTGCCTCCGCACCGACAAATCAGGAAGTCGCCTTAGGCGGAATACTCCGAATATATAGCTACCTCCGACTAAATGTAAACGCGTATTCGCCCCATAATTCCGGCAGCAAATAATTTCCAATAACTTCAGAGCTCTTCAGCGTAAATCATCATATCATACCGCTGCAATATCAAAGCCTCGCGGTTGCCTCCCACCCATCCCTATCCATCTGCCAACCAGTATCACAAGAGCTCCCATCTCCGCAAACGACCCAACTAAATCTACTCTGCATCGGTCCAAGTTATGTTGGCTTATCATATGTAACGTAGTCCACTTTTTAATTACATGCATAATACCGCCTGAGAGCAGTTTTCAAAAAGGATTTCGAGGTTTGAGTTTTAAATGTGGCTTTTTCTTTGTTTTGGTTTGGAATTAAAAAGTTTTCAGTACCGCGATCTTTATGACAGTTAACTTATAATATTGAGGGTACTTTTTTGTGCACTCAATCCGATGATACCCACCTTTTGTGCAATCCGATTTTTACTTATATTCATCATCCTCCTAGCGTTATCCCAGTACAGTTGCATCCTGAAGGATGCCTGGGGTCCGCTACCTAATCCCAAGATTTGGCGTAGGCACTAGTTTTTACGGAAGTGACTGCCATCTGACCTTCCAACCCCGAGGGGAAACTAGACCTTATTGGGATAAGGCTTTGTCAAGTGAGTAGGCAACTTGACTGTTAGAAGTTCTCAAACCGGCCGAAGGCCTCCAACTTGGCTTAACGACTGCTGCCATAGACAGCAACCGGGATCAACGGCTTAACGTGCCTTCCAAAGCACGGGAGCGCTCAGTTATTAACCACTCAAAGCGGTCACCCATCCTAGTCCTGACCGCTGCCCACGTTGCTTAACCTTAGATACCGCAAGCGGTACCCAGCGCCGCTGGGCTACGAGCGCTTTTTACTTATATTCGTGTGGTAAGAATTCCACCCCGCTTCTGTCTATAACTTGCACTCCAAATAATGTCGCCCCGCGGTCACGTCCGATCTGCATTATGCATCGAAACACTAGCTTTTTACTAGTAATGGAATTTTTGATACCACATCGGTCTCTGCTCCATCGTTAATGCGGACTGGAGAGAAGTCTCCTTTGTAGGTTGTGTATTTTTTAACGTCTCGGAAGTAGCTTATTAAATATAAAAGTGGAAATTTCATCTAATGTTTATTTTTGTATTGGTACATGTTATGTACTGTCAATTTGACTATGTTTATGTGACTGTTTGTATTCTAAATAATAATAAAAAATATTGGATTTAACTTAATGAACTTATCCATTCTATACATAAATCTAGCCTAAGTTAACATATATAAATAAATACTTGTTTTGATTATGAGTTGCATGAGACGATAAACAGAGCAGCCACCAACCCATATGCAATTGCTAATTGCTTTCATATGGGTATTCGTGATAGTTAAATAAAAACTTGCTTACATTTAGTCTGATCTAGTTAAATTTTAATTGAATCTCTGTACAAATGAATGGTGAACTGAAATTAAATCACGTGATTTAAACACGCAGTTTTCTTGTTTGCATTATATATTATGTACAATCAAAAGTTATAAGGACCGGCAGGTATTGTGTGTAATATTATATGTTATCGTATCGTAATTTAAAAAAATGTGTGATTACACCGGTTAAAACTGAATTAACCATAATGTTTCAAATCAATTCAATGATAAGTGTTTAGATTTTAACGTCAGGTCTTGATATGTAGATTTTTGTGTTTCTATTTTACACAACCTTGCAGTATTTTGGGAAATATTTCGGTATTTTACCGACCCGTATTCTTTTTCTGCGAGTATAAAGCAGGACATTACACTGTCCTGAATTCAGAACACTTAGAAGAGTTCCGACCTATACGTTAGAGCGAGATGCTTGAACTCCCCTCCACCAGTTAGGACGCCAGATTCAGGACAGTGTAATATCCGCTTAAACGAGGAAAGGGCAAGTAAATTGACGATACCTGATATTGCGAGTAGCACTGTGAAGAACGCCGCGCGCATCGTGGCCGCCAGCGTCTCCGCCTGTTAAAAACACAGCAAACTTTCACTGTACAGATAGAAGGTAAACTAGCCAGTGACACTGACCCATACTTGACACTCTATTCAGGTCAGTTTCTGAGTAGGTCAGATTCGTATCAATAGAAAACGACTTCCACTTCATAAGTCGTATCGTGAAACTGATCAGAATAGTACTAAAACAGATTATGACCGCTCAACTTGCTCAATTTCAATCTGGCTGGCGCGTCTAAACCCTATTTAGATAGTACAAATCATCAAAGTTTCACAATTTATTCCTAGATGTGAGAATTCAAGGGCTCGATAAAATGTTTTATTTTCATGGTCTGAGAGTAAATTAAAATTCTCAAGCTCGCACTTCGTCGGTTTTTTTTGTGTTTGTGTAGAAATAGGGGAATAAAGTTTGGTGTACTCGTAGACGAGGGCATAAACAAAGAATAAACCGGCCAAGTGCGTGTCGGACCACGCACAATGAAGGGGAACCCAGTACCAACTAGTGATCCACATTCTATATGCTGCATAACCCTAAAAATTTACCTAATCTTCTTAAGTAATTATTTCTCCAGATAATTCTGGACTGGACTTCTTTATACTTATTAATAATATAAATCATTAAAAACTGTGTGTATACTTTGAATATATAGAAGAGTACAGATGTGCAAGTTGCGGAAATTCCAAAAAGTTAGAAAAGTTCTCGGAAATTTCTTGAGAATTTCATTGAAATATAAGAAATTTCCATTTTACATTTCGGAAAGTTTCAAACCCCATACAAAAATGTGAGAAATTTCAGAAACTTACCCATGTGGAAAAATTCGCAATTTTGGAATGTTTCCGACGGCACATCAATAGAAGAGAGTATATATAATGTAAATATAATATACTGCAAAGAGAAAAAAAACTTACTTACAGCATATGTGGCCAGCTGTTTTAATAAAAAAATTGTTCCCTTTTACAGTTGGTTACAAAAATGCGAGAAAGAGCACCGTTATCAACATGAAATTGAATTTTATTTTCTGAATGCTATAAAAGCTGCCGGAATCTTGTTTTCAACATTAATTTTAAACTCTCCGCATTTCGTTCGTGTCCATAAAGGTTTCACTAATCAATGTAAAAGTGTGTATACGCCTTGAATTTAAATGAAATTAAAATGTTTGGTTTATAGAAACGTTATTACCTCTAATGATCAAATTGTTTAGTAAGTGGTCACTGAGTTAGTTGCTGGTTGTTGAATGAATAAATAAACAAAATTCGACTGTTAGAAAGATAAAAATAAAAAAATTACATTTTGTCTGACTGAGCACACATGTGTGGATATTAATCATAGTATAATGCGTAGGCATTGCATAGGTAAGGTTAGGTAAGGTTACCTATAGGTAGGTAGGTAGAAATTATTTTCATTCACTTTTTTTTGTCGTCAAAAATGTGACAAAGGGGAGATTTTTGTTTTGTTGATGTTTCGTTTATCAATTTTTATAACGGTAACGCGCGCTCAGCCATACTGACGTATCATAATTTAGTGTGAATCACCTACTACCAGCATGGGATAAATATACCGTATCAGAAATTCACTTTTAGTTTCACCTATATTTATCTTTCTGTTGCATAATTCAGCATTCATAATTCTAATGTCCGAATCTAAAACGCGATTTAACTCATTTGAGCCCAAGAAGTCACATATGTGTCATGTTATACGACCAATTTCGGCGGCTAAACTGAAAAAATAATTAGCTACTTAAAAGTAAATGTCAGAATTTATGCATTAAAATTTATTTTCAGATCCAACTTTTACCAACTTCCTCAAACTATAAAATAAACGTGTTAAAATACATCTAAAACTCACTTGTGCACAAACTCGAGCTTCAAACAGTAAACACCAACATTTCACTCACAACAATCCACAAAGTTTTCCGATCGTAGCATCGGCTACGGCGTAACTCGTAGCAGCTCGTAGACTGCTCGCGTAGACGGTCGCGGCGCGAATGCCGGCGATTATAGCCCGTTCCACAGATTAAATTAAAACAAAAGTTTTACTCCTCAAACGACAGTACGAAAATTGGGCCGTTAGAATTTTTGTACAAAGTTTTATTAGCTGTTGTTTCAGGGTCTCTCGGTAATTAAATGTGAGCGCAGGCGGAGATTACGCCCCTTTGTGTCGTCTGTTGTGGTATAATTAATAATTAAATTACGGCCGGATTCGATTGTTTCAAGTTTTATTGACGAATGTTGGGTTATTTGTGTTTGAACATCGAAATTGCGTTAGAACTGAACTAAATCCATAAATTTCCTCATAATTTAACTGTCGTAATTCGATTTGTGTTTCGTTGAATATTTAATACCTTATTGACGTTTAGTATTTAGCTTGCTCCAAGTTACACTAACACTGATTTCTACAATGTATTAGAAAACTCACTTTACGCTAAATGACATAGTCATCATCATCATCTATCTACGTCCCACTGCTGGGCACAGGCCTCCTCTCATAGATGTGAGGGATTGGGCAGTAGTCTCCACGCTGGCCCAGAGCGGGTTGGGGACTTCACATACAACTTTGAATTTCTTCGCGGATGTATGCAGGTTTCCTCACGATGTTTTCCTTCACCGAAAAGCTAACGGTAAATATCAAATGATATTCCGTACATAAGTTCCGAAAAACTCATTGGTACGAGCTGGGATTCGAACCCACGACCGCCGCATACATAAATGACATAGTATTCATCCATAACTATTCTGTTTAAATCTAGTTTTTGCAACTTTTTTTTACTAGTCTATGGATTGATAAATGTGGCTTCGTATTGATCATTATGGCCATAAATATTACTTTGCATCACGTTTAATCACTTCAAGCAAACGATGGCATTGTGACATCGTGTACATAATTATCATGTTCGATGTTTCCGCAAAATGAAGATGGTTTTTATAAGAAAAATAAAGACATTTCAAAGAAAAAAACTGATTTATCAACATATTAGTATTTGTTGGTAAAGTATAAGTAATTAAAAACATTTTCACCAAATTTAAAGTTCATAAGTCAAGGGAAAGTTTGAAAACTCCTCTTAAAACAAATACAGTACTTAGCTACTAAACGATACCCCATTCGATGAGCTAGGTCAAACATTTTTTTCGTTCGACCCATGTTCGACCCACTTGTCTCGACCAAGAGTTGCAAGAGCCACCGTAAATAAATATATTTGTTTCCATTGTTCTGAGGGTGGTACGGACTCTGTCTATCCCGCGCAATTTGGTCAGCGATGAAAAACGCTCACTGTGAAATTGGCGGCCTTGATAGTCGCCGGATACCGAAAACGTGCAATCCGTGCTGTATGAATAATTCTGGTTACAGTTTCAGCTGTTAAATCCTGAAGGTATAGTCTCAAGCCAATCTGTCATTCTCTCAGGCCAATCTGTCAATTATCGTAAGTAGATAAAGGTGTCCACCCGTTGCAATACTTAGAGGCCCGATAATATCGGCGTAAATTTGCTGGAAATTAACAGTGGGAGTACCTAAATGTACCGACGCCGACGGCGCTCGAGGTATAGCGCTATACTTTCGATTGCTGACATCGAATGCAAGTTTTAGCCCAAGAACCAACGGCCGTATACTATAGGTACTACTATTATTATACTACTTACTACTATACTATTCTACTAAAGTTTAGATGATTTTGATGTTTAAATGCTTCGATTTTTAGATGTTTGTTACTCAATCACTCAAAAACGGCTGAATGGATTACCATGGCCATTGGGAGGGCTAAATAGTCCTCTGTTTTTAATTGTATTAATGTTTTTGTTTTTATTTTATTCTAACTAACATAGTTTGTAAGATATTTATAAGTTAACTAACCACAATATGGATCAAAACGGTCTGAAATAAATGATTTTTATTTATTTTATTTATTTATTTTTATTACCATGAAACTTTGTAAAATACGAGTTTAAAGCCTGGTTTTAGCGTAAAAATACTTTTTTATCCCGAAAATCATCCTTCGAAATGTTGAAATAAGGAGTGGAAGTTTACGCGTACGCAGTCGCTGGCAAAAGGTAGTTTAGTAATTAAAATACTACTAGTTCTAAACCTGAACGTGATAAACACAGCAAAAGTACCTAGCAAAGTTAGCCAAAAACAAACAAAGTCGTCGAAGTCTCGCGTGGGGAAACTACCCGCAAACAGTTTAGCGAGTGAAAATATACCTAAGTAGCCACGTGCCGCCAGCAGCGACAAAGAATCAGACGAGACATGCAGTTGCGGACAGAGAATTGCGTAAATAAATAAACTTTTTCTTATACCTATACAATGAGCTCGGAAACGGTCATCATCATCATCCTCCTAGCGTTAGCCCTGTACAGTTGCATCCTGAAGGATGCCTGGGGTCCGCTACCTAATCCCAAGATGTGGCGTAGGCACTAGTTTTTACGGAAGCGACTGCCATCTGACCTTCCAACCCCGAGGGGAAACTAGACCTTATTGGGATTAGGCTTTGTCAAGTGAGTGGGCAACTTGACTGTTAGAAGTTCTCAAACCGCCCGAAGGCCTCCAACTTGGCTTAACGACTGCTGCCATAGACAGCAACCGGGATCAACGGCTTAACGTGCCTTCCAAAGCACGGGAGCGCTCAGTTAGTAACCACTCAAAGCGGTCACCCATCCAAGTCCTGACCGCTGCCCACGTTGCTTAACCTTAGATACCGCAAGCGTACCCGGCGCCGCTGGGCCACGAGCGCTCCAACATATACAATCACATTCCGTAGATTATAAATTTGTTTGTGTACGTTTCAACGGTGACACAAAGCTCGTAGCAGAAAGGCAGCCATGCCACTACCATTCAATGGCAGAGTATGATCATTACATCTGACTCTCAAAACAGCACACCCTTTCTGAGATCTGGCCCTTTACTCCGAACATCGAAATTCGAACTTCGCATAGTGCCGTTCCTTTCACTCTTATAGTAACACGAGAGTGAAGGGGACGGCACGATACGAAGTTCGAATTTCGATGTTCGGAGTAGGCCCTCTGATAATGCATTACATACATATAAACTTAAGTACATTTCCCAAAAAAGGTAGCCCGAAAAAATACTACCTATGCAATTAAATATGCTACCTAATTATATGTAATGTTGAATAAAATATTTCTATGTCTATGTCTATGTCAGAGCAAAACTTTACTTCGAGTGTAATTTCTAGCAAATTGTAGGATTAAAGATAAAGAAAATGTGATATGATACACTTCAACCCGATTCCCATAGTCGACTCTTATGACACAGATGGAAAGAAAGAAGGTAGTGCTATTTCTTACCTTATTGTATGTCAAACTGAGTTGGCTGACATGAGCGTCATCTAATTTCAAATAGGAAGCTAATTTCTGTAGTAGGTAATTAAGTGTATTAAGAAACCAAATCTTAAGCTGAACACCTCCCAGTGCTCACATCTGATGCATATAGCAGAAACTGTCTTCTACATATTCTCGTAGTGGATTGTTTCAATGTGTGTGTTTTGTCCCTAGTTTGCCCCTGGCCATTCAATTTAAAACTGGTTATGTGTTAATATGATTGTGAATCGTTCAGTCTGCTCTCATTCACATCTTTGCCGCAGTCGACGCGCGCTTGATAGCGCCTGCTGGCTTCAGATACCGCGAGAAGCCGTGACTTATTCTTTTACCGGCTTTAACTGACTTTGAACTGACAGGAGTTCTATTTTCATCTCTTGCTTCCATTTAAATCGCATTTAATGTATTTCGAGCGATAAGGTAATGTATCAGAACGAGCGCACGAGACAATTTAGGGCATGTTTACAAAAACAACATAAAGCTGCTTACACTGGTTGACACTCTGTCAAAAACAATAGAAATGACGGCAGATGTGGTCCAGTCTAGTCAGTTATGTTGTTCTTGTAAACATCTCTTCAATTTGCTAAAATTTTATTGATTTCGGAAAGAAATTAAGCGAATTGAGACCCACGGCAGCCGTTTATTTGCTCCAAGTATTTTTTTTAAACATATATAGACATAGACATTATTTACTGGTAACTAAAATTGGTTACTAAATTTTACAATGAGAGTTACTTCAGTGACTATTTTAGTTACAGATATATTTATATTGAAAACAAAATTCGTCAAAACTTATGGAAGTAACATAGCGTTGACCTCACTGTTTGATTTTTAGGGTTCCGTAGCCAGAATGGCAAAAACGGAACCCTTATAGTTTCGTCATGTCTGTCTGTCTGTCTGTCTGTCCGTCCGTATGTCACAGCCGGTTTACTCGGATACTATAAGTACTACAATTATAAAATTTGGTAGGAAGATGTATTCTAATGAACCGCTATAGGCGAATTCCTGATTTGTCGATGCGGGGGCGATACGATATGAGCATGCTGTCAAATGTCAGTGTCAACTATCAGGAGAGGCAGTACCGCTTTTTACTGCGCCCTTATATTTAAATGAGTGCTTCTTGACTAACGCGGGATGCGGGGTAGCGGGGTGATGCGATGGCAGTACTGGTTCGCTTCTGCGCATGATATTACTACTGCGCAAATGTAATACTGACAGTATTCCGCCAAGTGAAAATCTTTGCGACGTCAGTAAGTTTACGTCAAAGAAGAAAATGTCACCATATCGATCCCGTCCCGCCAAGTCAGGAAGTCGCCTTAATGTGATGTGCAATAAGGAAAAAAAAATTTGGGGTGCACCCCATACATGTAACCGGGGGACGAAAATTTTTTTTACAATGCAATCAAGGAATTAAATAGTGTTTTGATATGTGGACTAGTAGGTGTCGGTACGGAACCCTCGTTGTGCGTGATCCGACACGCACTTGGCCGGTTTTTGTTTTTTCTGTGCACGCATTGTATTCCTACTCGTACGCTCGGCCATTTTACATCGCAGCACTAAAATTCTGGCACCCTGGGTTTCATATTAATTCTTTTGTGATGCAAATGTTCACTCACAGGTTTGCTTCCTGTTTATTACAATAACACAATAGAATTTCGGCATTATCTTCTGTACTGTTATGTAACTAGGTACATTGTATTATATAGTAACAAACGTAAATAAGTTAGGTAAACATCCGGGGACCATAAGGTTGGCTCGTTTATCGCCCAGTGGATAGGCATATTAGACAACCAAAGGGGAAACGCAGCCAGTCTTATGGGAACCCTTGCACAGGGATCCGACCTGGAGGACCTTTATTATAATTTTATTCCGTTTTAGCCATTCTGGCTACGGAATCCTAAAAACTACCACGGGTTCATAAAAATAAACCTCTGCTCGAAAAGAACCGGTGTCAGAAACAAGGCGAGTTATAACTTTTTTTCAAAACAATATACATGTGCAAAGTATATAAAAACACATTTAAAAAAAAGATAGTTTACAAAACCTGATATATTTCATTTAAAACCAGGACAGGACATGGCCTCATATTATCTCCATTAGATGACCGACTTCGATATAAGGAAATAAGTTTACAATTCGTTTTCATATTATCCTTGAGGAATCGATGGAACTACTCAAATACTACCCGCCCATTTACAGCGAAATGGCAATTACTAAAGCAAACAACGAATTTGGTCTCGAAAAGAAATTTTTGTAGTTAAGTGATAAGAAAATGTAAAAATGTAACCGGGTATAGCGATATTTTACAGTACTGAACTCGGTTTTTTGGGAAACAAATATTTTTATGATTTTCTCAATCAAGATTTTATCCAAAGCAGTAAACCATGACGAGTACCTCGTGAAGCTGAGGCCATGAAGAATAAAGTCAGCAAGTATCTATGAAGATGCATGAAGCCTACCCCCATTCACTGGCTGCCTGCCTTAAGTAACATCCCGAAATCCACCGGCGCTGTTGGCCCACCAACCCAGCCACCAGCGAACTCTGAACGAGGCTAAGTGCCAGTTGCACCAACGTACGAACACAGACCGGTCATCGTCAAATATGGCGCCGGCAGCTGTCATCCCATAGAAACTTGTCAAACTTTCCATACAATCCGATTTGCCGAACACCGCTTACGATTACAGACGGTTTGGTGCAACCCAGCCTTAGTCTGATGAATGGCTTGCTGCAGACATCTCTTCAGATCTTTTCAAGTTTACCCCGGGCAACCATCCGCCTGGTTTCAGCGAACCCCGCCGAGTCTGGTGCATGCTGAATCGCCTGAGAACAGGCGTTGGTCACTGCGCCTATCTCCGAAGAAAATGGGGTAGGAGCGAACAGGAACACTGCGAATGTGGATGCCCTAAACAAACTGTCCAGCATATCGTCCTGGAGTGCCCACTTACAAAATATGACGGACCAGCAGAAGACCTTAAAAACCTAACGAGTGCAGCTGCTAAGTACCTGGAAGAATGTAAATTTAGATTATATCGTCCTATTACTGCAAATACCGGTTAAGTCTAAAAAACGCGTTTTGAGATAAAGCCATTTGAATGTTTGGTTGTTCTTTTCTATATAAAATAATAAACAAAATTACACTGCATTGGTATATTCCTAAGTGTAATTTTATCTAATTTACGACATTGTCATGCAAAGGATCCAGGCTGTATGTTATTGACGTTAAAAATACAATTCAAACGAAAGAGCCGCGTACTTAATCGGTTTTTCCTGTACAAACACACTTTTGTATAAATCCTTCAGAAAAGCATTTGATGGCTATACATCTATCTATTTAGCTTTAACTTACATATAATTGACTTAAAAACCACAAACTAACAGTAAATACCTCTTAGATTTCGAGTTTTTTCGACTTTACTAAAATTTGATCCAAGTATAAGCGGTTTTACATGTACAAAATATTGGAAATTCTCACTTAAGTCTAAATATTTTCACTAAATATTACTGATTACCGTGTGATGACTAAAAAAGTAGTTTTTAGAAGTAAAGGATTCATGTAATAGCCTGCAATTAATAATTTGTTCGTGTTTGAAATTAATAAACTAAAATTTAATCACTTTATTTATAGTTATTCATTCATTAAAAAGGTTGCAAAAGAGGTGAAAAATCAAAGACAAACTTACGAATACTCATTGACAGCAAATCAGTGCTTCAGGCTCTGAGCAGCGACAACTTCACGTCAGGCCTAACCTAATATACGAATGTCACCAAACACTCGCAGAGGTATGCGGAGACAAGAACAAGGTAAAAAGTTACCTCAGGTTAGGTTATTGTAAAGACAATGGGTAAAGGGACACAGCGGCTCGAGAGGAAACGATGCAGCGGATGAACTAGCCAGGAAAGGCTCAGAAACACCGGCATACGGGCCAGAGCCAATTGTGCCCCTGCCACAAAAATACATACAGAATGAACTAAATCGATACATAAAACACCTGCATCAAAGGCATTGGAAAGACCTAGACACATGCAGGCAGACAAAAGAAATAATATTAAAACAAAATCCCAAACTCACAACCAGACTACTGAGAACACACAGAAACCAACCCAACTACGTAAAGTAGTAGGCATCATAACAGGACACAACACACTAAACAAACATCTCTACAACTTGGGAATCACCGACAGTCCCTTGTGCAGAACAGGCATGGGGGCAGAAGAGACTGCTAGACACATTCTACTAGACTGTAAGCAGGTAGAAGTATACAGGAAGAAACACATAGGAAATCCGAACACACTGCAAGAAGCAGTAAACAATATAAAGACACTAATAGGTTTCATACAGGAACTAGGGTGGTTAGTGTAGTGCTACCCCTTTTTCACGCAAAATAGGCACGTTGGATGTCGACTTGCCGTAGAACCAATGAAGAAAAACCGATGCCCGTTGGGGCCGAAAGGTTCTCGAGTGGCGACCACGAAGGCGCAGCGTGGGTAGACCGTAGACCCCCCACAAGGTGGACTGATGACCTCCTCTAAACCTACCTAAAGGTCGCGGGAGTCCGCTGGATGCGGGTGGCGCAAGACCGGTCATTGTGGCACTCTTTGGGGGAGGCCTATGTCCAGCAGTGGACGTCTTTCGGCTGATATGATGATGATGATGATGACTCAGACACTGTAAACTAACTTACACTTTCAACCGGCCGGCATGGAGCTAGAGCTTGTTTACTACGGCACGGGGCGTTCGCGTTATTACCTTTTGACCTTGTATTAATCTATCTACTCAATTACCCGAAATAAAAGTATCTACTCTCTATGCAGAACTGTTCTAGCATATTTTTTATTAAAATCTCTAGTTAGGTAAGTACTTACATTTTGAACCGGCCGGCATGGAGCGATCGCGTTATGACCTTTTGACCTTATATTAATCTACCTACTCAAATACCCGAAATAAATGTATCTACTCCCTTTGCAGAGAGCTATTCAAGTACATTCTTTATTAAAATCTGTAGTACTTACTGCATCCTTCCCCGTGGCCATTCTAGCCAGTCTTCTGCTCCTAGCACTCATTTTAGAACACACATTAGCATTAATTTGAGCTGGTAAACAATTAATCAAATACCAAATTGCAAAACTCAACCGTTGTATTCGCGCGTCAGTCGCAACTGAGTGAAGTTAGCTACAGTGTGAAGCAGATAAGCGCACTTAGCTGGTTTTGCCTGTACAGATACACGGTAAGACTGGAATAAAGTTTCATGCAAAAACCTCTGGTAAACGCACTTTGATGGTTCTACCTGTACAGCTACTCGTTAAAACTGGAATATAGTTTCATACAAAACCTAGTAAGTCTATATATAGGTTTTTGGCTGTACAATATTGCAGTTTGACGAATAAGACGATTTTCAGGAAAAACACTATAAACATGTTTAATATATTTAGCTTGACTTAAAGTAAATAATTTTACTAGATAATCTTCTACGCAAATACCAAATAAGTATACTTAGTACTTACTTTCAGAACAAAAAAATACTATAATTTCATTAAATAAGTATGCAAAAATACATTAACACGCGATAGCAGTTTTTACTTGGAGGAGAAATTATAAATCTTTGTGTTATCATAGACATATGTCATTCTTCCAGTACATAATGCTAAAAAATCATCATTAAGCCGGTTTATGCTATAAGCTATCTTCGGAACGAAGGGTCGTATCAAAAAATGGGTTTTACCAGTTTGTAGAGCTTGAAAAATTAATTCTAATGGTCTAAAAAACTAATTTTCGACTTAAACTCACTTAACCGGTATTTGCAGTAATAGGACGATATAACAGTGTTATGTAACTGCCATACAATAAATAAATAAGCAAGTATCTAGACCTGGCGCACGACGTAACTGTCATGTGGAATGTTGATTCGACGATAATTGTCCCGAAAGTCGTTTCTTCAAACGGTCGTATAGCGATGAGTCAGCACGCTAAGAGACTCTAGATGGCTGGATCAAGGGTCCGATACAGAAGGCGGTACTCCTGGATACGCCGCGAATAGGCAGGAGGTTCCTCTCTCTATCACCCTAACCACCGGCACCGGCGGCATACTATAATGATTTTTTGATTTGTAATTATTGTTTTGTATTTTTAACAGACTTCAATAATGGCGATTCTCAGTTTTACCAGTTGTCCGCGATTATCTCACGTTTGGCTTTTTTAACATTCTGAAGTAAGTTTTGGTATATACATTGTATTGTTAATACACTAACCTAAGTCTTAAGATAAATAAAATAATGACAGGACATAATCTTACACATATTGAACTAGTAAACTCAGCGAGGAACCTCATGAAAGGAGACCTACCACTTTCACTCAAACGTAGTCTCATGGACATGTGCATACTTCCAGTTCTCACCTACGGTGCACAGACTTGGTCGTTGACAGCATCTCAGAAGTCCAAACTCGGGATTTGCCAGCGGGCCATGGAGCGCAGCATATTGGGGGTGAATTTAATGGCTGCTGCTGCCAATTAGGGGTGAATTTAATGGATCGTATCCGGAACACCACGCTGCGTTCAAAGCGGCTAAGTTAAAATGGGAGTGGGCTGGTCATGTCTGCCACATGCCCAGTGAGCTGTGGGCCAAGGTCGCCACTGACTGGCAGCCCGACAGCTCCAAACGGGGACGAGGCACACTCCGCCGGCGATGGTGGGACGAGCTAGACACTTTTTCAAAGGAGTGGTCAGAAGAGGCGCAGGATCGTCAACAATGGAAAAGGAGGGGGGAGGCCTTTGCCCAGCAGTGGGACAATACAGGCTCACAATAATATTAAAATAATACACAGCGTGTGTTTTCACGGTAACTATTTACTAGGCTAAACGGGGTTATCTGAACAATATACACATGCAAGCAACTATTTCCCAAATATATGCAACAGACAACTTAACTATCCAAATATCGGAGCCACTTCTAGGTACTAAAGCTTTATACAAACTACTATCCAACTTAGAGTAGCCATACGCTTGCACCGAAGCCTCACAGTAATAGTTAGAAGTTTGTCTGAACGAGTAATCCGGGTAGTCGCGATTCAATCAAAGCGCCCGGATTACCGGCCGGGCGGATTACAACCAGCTATGATCGGTCATAACCGGGTAACCGGGTATTGTTTGTAGTTAGGTACCGTAAATTGTAATAGCTCGTATCAAAAACTATTAAAGGGGAAAGTTACAAACTGACAATCAAGATTTTCATGACATTATTTTCGATTTTTTTGATGGGTAAGGCCGTAAAATTTGAACTTACGGTAGGCATATTTTAATGTCATTTTAGTATGGGATTTGACATTAAGATCGACGGTACCGTACGTTCGAAAACTTACGTGACTACCCCGCTGAACATGACATGACAGGATAAGGATATATATGTAATAGAATAGACATCTAAATAATTCATCATCATCATCATCATCATATCAGCCGAAAGACGTCCACTGCTGGACATAGGCCTCCCCTAAAGAGTGCCACAATGGCCGGTCTTGCGCCACCCGCATCCAGCGGACTCCCGCGACCTTTACCAGGTCATCAGTCCACCTTGTGGGGGGTCTACCCACGCTGCGCCTTCCGGTCCGTGGTCGCCACTCGAGAACCTTTCGGCCCCAACGGCCATCGGTTCTACGTGCAATGTGCCCCGCCCACTGCCACTTAAGTTTAGCGATTCGAAAGGCTATATCGGTTACTTTGGTTCTGCTACGGATGGCCTCATTTCTGATGCGATCACGCAGAGAAACTCCCAGCATAGCCCTCTCCATTGCCCTCTGAGTGACTTTGAGCCTTCTTATGAGGCCCATGGTGAGCGACCACGTTTCCGTACCATATGTCATCACTGGCAACACACACTGGTCAAAGGCTCTCGTCTTGAGACACTGCGGAATATTGGACGAAAAGATATGCCGTAGCTTCCCGAACGCTGCCCAGCCGAGTCGGATTCGACGATTGACCTCTTTCTCAAAGTTGGACCTACCTAACTGGACAGTCTGTCCTAGGTATACATAATCGTCTACAACTTCGAGCGTAAAGCGTCCGATAAATAATTATTTAAAGTGAATAATAAAACATAATATTAAATGTCGATCGTTAAATTTGCAGCTTATATGTACTTTTCCAATAATTTAACTTCTGTTTAGGGATTAAATGAATGCAGAGATTTCCTTTTTAGTTGGAAAACACAATAACTACCTACAATAACCTTAAATCAAGAGAACAAAGTTTAATTTGCACTTCGCTGAATGAAATAATAACTTTGCTGAATCAAGTGTAGGTTATTTATGAGGACCAATTATATCGATGGCCGTTGATAAACACAACGCCCTATTCTGCCACGCTGGAATGGAAAAGGTCAGAAAATGGTGTGAATGGAGCAGCGCTGGAAGGGAATGCATTGGGCAGCTCCAAGCGTGTAATCGATATCCTCTGTTTGGATTAAACGTGTAGGCACTATATTTTGTATATAATATTTAATATTCCGCAACTTTGCAATTTGTATGGAGATAGTTTGAGTCCCGGGGAAGGACGTAGGATACTTTTTATCCCGGAAATCACCCCTTCAACGGGTGGAATTTTCTGTGAAATAACGATAACTAGGCAAGCGCCTGAAATTGAAGAATAGCAGTTAAATCCTTGTCCGCTGGATGCGGGTGGTGCAGGACCGGTCAGTGTGGCACTCTTTGGGGGAGGTTAGCAGTGGACGTCTTGCGGCTGATATGATGATGATGAGTTAACTTTGTTTTACTAAACGGTTAAAACTCACGTATTAATTGTCACTTCGGGCGACATGTTTCGAACTCTTCGGGAGTTCTTCCTCAGGATGAGTGCGTCTGCGACCCGCGCAATCGGCGTTTAATAAAATAAAGTT
Organism: Cenopis cana; assembly: GCA_951800055.1. NCBI lineage: Eukaryota > Metazoa > Arthropoda > Insecta > Lepidoptera > Tortricidae > Cenopis > Cenopis cana. The sequence continues at coordinate 13,442,428 of OX637476.1, read as the reverse complement.
ATATAACATGTCTCACGAAAGTTTAAATTCAAATGATGAGTTAAATCCTTACGCATTTTACACATACAAAGTCGCGGGCAAAAGCGGTACTGTATATATCCGCCAATTCGATCCCTTAATTACGATTATAAATGCGAAAGTAAATACGTCTGTCTGTTACCTACCTTGTCAAGCTTAACCGATTTAGATGAAATTTGCTATAAAAAAATTAACAAGGGAAGTAGAAATTTCTATGGGACTGCGATAATTGATGCTCCAGCCAAAATTCTAATAACAGATTAGAGCTCGGACAGGTCATCGCAAAACAATCGCAGCACGGTAATAGAACAAAATTAATATAGTTGTATTCATTAGTAGGTACAGTATAAAGAAGAAATCCTCCTGATCGATTTCGATGACGGCCACCCTGACAAACTATTGCCCTTTTTTGAGCTCTAATATGGCTGGCTAGGCCAAAAATTAGTCTTGCATGCGTGACAGTAGAGTTGGCCAAACGTGTTATACATGTAAACCTGTATGGGTTATACATGTAAACCTGGGTTTAGGCCTCTCCTTTCTTAATTGGCATTTTCGATCTAAGGTTATTAGGCGATTCTCTTCAAACGACTAGACTCCGTGAAAGATGTAGACGGCCAAGATGGTCTGTTTGCGGGTAACGCCTCCCAGCGCTCCGGATTAATAGCGGTTAAAAGGATTAAAAGGAGAAATAAGTCTTAAGTACTGTATTGAAAGTGAAAAAAGTCATGTTAGCTTATTTTGTCACAAAATATATTATCGAGTTGACTGTACGCACCCTCAAGTTTCAGTAACAGCCCGCTGTCGCTATAATTTCACGCCACAATTCCTGTATACATAAACGGCCGACCGCAATTAAATAGTTCTCAAATTTCCCTGGAGCGCAGAAGGCCGCTTTTTGCTCGCATTGTTTTACCGGAGCACCCGAATAGTTGTATTGACATTCGCTAGGGCTTGTTTGAGTTCAGTAAACTGTTCGTGGAAGCGTTGATGGATTTTGACATTTAATTATCGCATATATGGTGAACTCACTGATATGATTCACTCTTATTAATGAGAGCCTGTAATGTATAAGTATGGCCGACCAAATATTTATTCATTGCTGGTGACGATGAATATAAAAATGCATATTTATGCAGGGGTTTTGACACTTAATCAGTTAAATCATTATCGATTTGCCGACGTTTGAGGGAATTATTGTAAGACAAATCATTTCTGGAAACAATGGCGTACAGTAACAAAAAACTCTTTCGAAACTGGAACATCCAGATGGCTGTCAGATGGCCGACAACGGCGCAGTACCTAACTAAAGCCGGTGATTCACTAAGGGCCAAATGTCCTGCGACACATGTCGCTAGCGACATCGGATGAAGTAGCGCGACGTTGCCGGATTTCACTCGACATGTCAGGCAACATCGCCCGACACGTGTCGCCAGCGACGTCGGGTGAAGTAGCGCGATATTGCCGGACTTCGCTCAACATGTCTGGCCACATCGCACGACATGAACTCACTACCGAAATAAGTCGCGCGATGTCGCCATATATGTCAGGCGAAGTTTCGCGAAGTCGCACGACTTCGCCTGACGTCGCTACGGACGTAAGTCGCCAGATATGTCAGGCGAAATCGGCCGGCTTCGCTTGACTTGTCGCCGATACAAACATGTCGTGGGACATTTGTCCCCTAGTGAATTACCGGCTTTATTGACTCAGTGACTCAAACCAATGGCTCGTAAATGGACTCGTTTGCTTTTAATTTTAAGTTGAATTCCTTGTAATAAGGGTGACACCTGATAAGAAACCAAGAGCACACTAAGAGTTATCAAAACCAATTAAGTAGATTAAATTATCGTACTATAAAAATAATACGTTAGAACCTGTAAAAATCAGTTACCTTTGATCACATTCTAATAATATACATGAAATTAGCTGTAAATAATTGCAAATAGCCCAAGAGAAATTTGATTGTACTGAAATATAGTTACAAGAAAGCAAAATACTGAAATTCGAATAAAACGTTACTAATGGTTACCATTTTGATTAAATTCCACGCTCTAATGACACATTAACAATGTCTCACGGCCACGTTATCGCTTCAAAGATCAATTTTACTTAAATAAATTCCTCTTTTTAAGGTGTTTATTTGGCTTTGAGCTCTAGTTTTTCCTCTGAAGTCAAACAAATTCTCCGGTCCCAATCAAAGTTCTGTTAAACGTTTTCATGCTTATATGTTTTCTAAGGCATATGAAAGGTACTATTCTAGTAAGAAAATCGTGTCACTTACGTCTGTTTTAAGGAATATAAAATACGGTGAAGCGGTCTCGTCGTGTTTCAATTTGTCGTGCTGGTCAACCGAGGCTGATCTGGGATCTATTTCTCACTAGATTTTCGCATTTAATTTTTTTCCAATGTGTAGCAGAGTGTGCACTCGTCTTGAAACGGCGCGCTTAGTAGCGAGGGCTCGAAACAAATTGGTATGTGGTCGAAATATGAAACTTAAGTGTTGGATTAACCTTTTTTTCTGAAAGAGGCCAGCTCACAATGCTCTAGGGTTGAAGAGTGAAATCTCTCTATGAAATCAATGACAAAGAAGAATAATTGAATTTTGGACGTTGAGGTATATTTTGGTAGCAGGATTTACTAGGGTTATCGAAAGAAACATGTTGCGCAATCACCATACTAGCCGGAATTTATTTAAAACTAAGTACGTATCTGGATTAGTAAATCCATCAATATTCCTTTGCTATTCCGCTGAAATAACTTATATAGGTCTATCGTGTGGTCCCTCGGCGGACGTGGCGCAAGCAACATCTCCTGCCAGCATCTCCTGATGATGCCTCGGAGAGGCACACGTCGTGTCGAGGTTGTTGTCAATATTGGTGGTGGTTTGTTGAATTTACTTGCATGTTTGCGTGTATGGTGGGTGAATTAACCGCATGCAAAAATAAGGAATTGGGTGCATGTGATTATCACTGATAGACCTACACGGTCTTTCAGCGGAATAGCAAAGAAAAATTGTTAGATTTATCATGGAATTACGCAAAATAAAACGCCTGATTCAACCAATTATCTGGATTAGTACTCCAATTATCTAATTTGTTCATCATTTAGCTTCTTGCATTACCGCAATCAAAGTTTCAAGTTTTTGTTATGTTTTATTTTTACAATGACGGCAGAAAACAAGATAACAAGATGTTTCTGTTTAGCCCAATTGGTTGACTGGTAGAGAATGCCTTATGGCATTAAGTTCGCCATTTACAGTACATATTTACAAATACAAATACAAATACAAATGCGTTTATTTTTCCTTTAAATTAGAACACACATACATACACATATACATATTTACATATTTCTTGCTGTGTAATAAAGTTTAAATAAATAACGGCCTGCTTGATGGTAAGCACTAAGCAGACACTGCACACTGTAGTCTGTGGATTAACTTAACGATTTTTTTTGACAACCTGGAGATACAGTAGATCCCTCACTCTCAACACACCAAATCCTCGACAGCTCTGGCGATCTTAGGCTGCCTTTCCACTAGAGCTATGCTATACAGCTGCAGTACTGGGAGGATGTGATAGCTTTCCGTTTCCACTGGTGCTATGCTATGTGAACCATTGAATATGATTGGTGGAAATCAACGCATCCCTAGCAACGTAACATAGCACAGCTCTGATGGAAAGGCACCCATACTCAACACCAAAATCATAATCCCATATAACTTAAGAACATGCAGTGGTGTTATTATGGCTGCGGTTTGTAACGTGAATGTATTTTTCCAGATGGGCTGCTCCAAATATGAGCGAGATGACGTATCGATGTGCCCAACGCATCTCTATCTCTATTGGGTTTTGTCTAGTCTCAATGGTTACTAAAGTTTATACTTACCGACTGAGAGGTGTTTTTCTGAGTAGTGTCATTTTATGCCTGTCATTACAGTACCATTTTCAAGTATCTTTTTGCTATTATATTTTATTCAATCCTATTTCATGTAGATTCATATTAGTCTGAGGTTATCATTGGCAGCCCTGGATAACACAATAACCGGCTAGAAAGGATTGAAAGACCCGTTTCCGTTGTCTTTTTGTGACGTGTGTCGATGCAATCCCCGATTCAAATGAAAATGCCCTTTAAGTCCTTGTTTCACCAAAATGGCTCTGAGCTGTTACCTATTTTACTTCGTATTTTTTTAAACGATAATTTATTAATTGATATAAATTACGAACATTAATGTAGGTATTAGTCCAAAACTCACAAGCAAATCTTCCATTTTTCTTGGAAACCTCGTATGAGACGATGCTGAGATTCGAGATTTATAAATTTTGCTAATTATTGAATTTTGATTGTCAATTTGATACTGCTCTTGCGTCCGTGACTCTGCCTGTAGTTACAGGGAATGTTCGATTTAACAAAATTAATGAAATAGGTATATTATTTACAGTGCGTATATTATATACAAACAAATGAAATCACGAACTTGTCCTCTTTATAGTATTATAATACTAACTTTTTCTCGCGTCTCTGCCCACACGTCATACTCGGTTTTGTCTTAAAGAAAAGTAATTTCTATCAATATATTATTTTATTAAATTTATCGCGTTCCATCCTTCTAGGTACCCGTTTTCACCATATGAGGAGATGATATTCGGGATAAAACTATTATACTCGTATGTCCTTTCCAGGGTCTCCATTTATTTCATTTAAATTCGTTCAACAGTTTATGAGTGAAGAGGTAACACATTGACATACAGATTTATTTTTGCATATTTCTAATATTGGAATGAATATACACAAATTTTATAACTACGTTTAAGTATATATGAATGCTTCTTCGAATAAAGCAAGGCAATATTCAGAATTTTAAATCGTCTCGTAACGAAGTGCGGCATACGATAAATTCGTCAAAGGCCATAATTGCCTGTATCGAATGTGCAGTCTTCTGTTAAACTAACGCGTGAAGTACATAGGGAAATAGACTTTACAAACATGAATCTCGATTATTGTCGATCTGTGCAGTTGATTACTGATATTCGACGTAAACGATTGATACGTGTAGCCATTCCGGTAGCTGAATTTTAATTTACGCCCGGTTGCCTGATAATGGATCGATATCCATACCTCGATAGGTAGCACAGAACAACCTTCTTGTTCTTCGTCTTGGTCGCATCCTGATGACTGAGTCGTGACTACATGAGGCCGTCACTTTGCGCACTATTGTTCTCCACGTCGCTCGGTTCTCGGCCATCCGGATAAACGTCTGCAAGTTCCCTTTGTAGATTTCTTTCACAGCATCAGTCCAACGGGTTGACGATCTTCCTTGAGAGCAACCTTAGCTACGAACAATAAACTGCCTTACAAAGGAGGAGTATATACGAGTAGAAGTATAACTGCGATTATTTTATTAAGGTAAAAGTTAGTTTTAAATGTGCTAATTTTGTAGTAAGTACATCGATCGATCATCGTCGATCTATGTTTTACGAAAAATAAATGAATGAATGAATGATGCGGTTAAAGGAAAAGGACTCTGATGTAAATTGCCAGTATGTCAACGGCTAGATGCGAGCGATTACTTAAACGAGTAGTTAAAATAGCTCCTAGTACCGCTGTCTAGCAATTATATCATATCCCACATGCGACGTAACCGAGTTACAAAGTGGACCCTTTACTAGGAGACCTCGATCGACAAGTCGGTAATCGAGTCGGGTCTCTTTGAGGCTCGCTCGTTAGTGATTAATATGGTTACTGAGGCCTGGATGTCACAGCATGTCGTACGTCTTGAGCTAAAAGGCGTATTCTAATATGGATTAAATGTCAGTTAAGAACTTTGGATTGGTAGGGTCTCCAATAAGCTATCAGATGTATGCGGTGAGAAACTTGCAATTTACTAAGACCTAATTAATGAATGTGCTAAATAGACAAGTAATTAAAAAACGAAAGTCTTTATAAATGTCATTTTAATAAATAATGAATTTTCCTTGGTCAAATTCATACGTAACTGTGAAATTTGTTGCAAAAATCTTGTGAACGCAAAAGAGCGATATAAAAAAGTAACAAAACTATAAATTAAACGGCGTAATTAATATCGCAAGTACCTATCGTGAATTTCACTAGCTGTAGAGTTTAATTTTATGACCTGTCTTTGTACACTTCCCCGAAATACCTCGCGGACGTTGAATTTAGCAAATTAATTTCTTCCGGCGTGGTAGTAACTGCGGTAGAGAACTTATAATTTATTAAGGTGAATTCACGTAAAGTTTCCTTCAGACGTGGCTCGGAGTCACATCTTTCGGCAAACTTAATGACACCGTGATCTGATCTATTAAAAATTTTGTATGAAAAGTGTACTGTCAGCAGTTAATTTGTAAGGTTCCGTACCCGAAGGGTCCAAACGGAACCATTGCTGTCACTCACGCGTCCGTCCGTCCGTCCGTCGTCTGTCACACAGGTTTTACAGCCAAACGGTTGGCTACACAAACTTGCGGCTATTATTTAATTCAATTCAATTTTAGGTATTACGGTTGATCTACATAAACTTAATTTATTTTATCGACAACGAAACGAATTGAAGTAAATTATATATCATCCATGCCAGGACCCGCGTAGCTGTACTTAATAAATCAGTTGGAACATCGTGTAACAAGAATTCGAAGTATTTAAATGTGGGTTTCAATAGTTCGAGTATTTTAGTCACAAATTAGTTACACGTCCCAGTCCTGTCACTATAACTTTAACTTGACACCTTGAATCATGATATTATGGAGGTAGGGTGTAGTACGATTACTGAAACTCTGACACTTACCTGAAGGTGAAGTTATTGATATTATATCTTACAAGCATACGATTTTTACGCAGTGTGTAATGTAATAGAAACTCTATTACACTAGTGCCAATAGAATATTGTTAGATTCACATTTCAGTCTTTCTAATTCAGAATAACATTTACTACAATATTCAATGGAACAAGAGCGTATACTATAACTACGATTATATCAGTGTCAAAATTATAGTAAATTATCTGTAACAGACACGAGGACACGACAAACACGACACGACACGAGACACGAGGTCGCGGGGATCCGTTGGATGCGGGCAGCCCATGACCGATCGTTGTGGCGCTGATGATGATGATGTAGCAGAATGTTAATTATTGGAGTTAACTAATTAGTTAGCCACATAATTCTACATATTTCAAACCATACTTCCTCAGTTTTTTTTCATCCCCCATAAATATAAAACCATCCTTTGACAAGTTACCGACGTTGTACGTAAACATCTTTTGTTTTCAACGTCCTCAATATTATGTTCCGAGCGAGAATTCGCGTAGAATCTAATTTGCTTCCGTTTGTTCAAAGGCAAGATATGATATATGATATTAAACGATGTGATGTGATGCAGTTGTGTGCGCGAGTACGGCAGCCATATTGATCCGCTGCAATTATTCGTGTATGTTGTTATAAAGGGCGGAGTGGCCATAAAGGCAATGGCTGCATAAATACTTAATATTTAAAGGAAAATGGGTTCCAGTGGATTGTAATGGATTCTTTGTACTGTATTCAATTGAGATAAATTTCATTTACACCAATTACCTATTCAAATGGCAAAAAATCAAAACTTTTATAGATTTTAAATAATATACTAAAACAACATATAGGTAGGTACCTAATAAGAAAGTTCTTTTGTGATATATTCTGTTTTTTGTACGCTCACTGTATTTAGAAGCAAAAGTTATAATTGGTACCAGAGCCAAAACTTAACTTCGTTCTCATAAGTGTAAGTAACGGATGACACAGCGTTGTAGTGGTGAAATATAATAATTATACTCAAGAGCAAAATAATGTTTGGGATTTCCATAGAACGTATTATGTAGGTAAGTACATTTACGCTAAAGCACATGTACGGTAATAACACGCAGACGGCATGGTCCTCAATGATAATAATAGGGATGTTGACACCAAATAAGAAAATTAATGAATCCGAATTTTCTCGAAAAAGGATCACATTCTCAATCAAATAGTGAAAAAAGTAATCCAAAAGAATAAATAATTACATAATTATAAGTCTTCAAAGTTTTAGGAGGGGGCATTTTCTGTCCCTTTTCCGCAAAACGCCCCGTTGTATTGAACGATCGTCATTTACTATGGCGCTCGAGGTCAGTGACGTCACTGACCTGTAGCGTTTTCTCTCTCTAACTAAAAACATTCTAACGGTTGTAGTTTCGTTATTTTTTGAGATATTTGAATAGGATTTTCACTTTTTGGCATAGTTTTATGTATTCTTTCGTATGGAGTAATAATAAATGTTGAGTCAACATCCCTATTGTTAAAATTTGCTTGTTCGGACTTCGGACTAAATGTTTGAGCATCAATGTGGTTACCACACTCATATATGCATGAGCAATTTATACGGAAATGTTGCTTTAATATTATTACCCACCACAGTAATGAGATCGAGGTCATCGAGGCCGCATTGACCCGGGGCTAGTTTTGTATTTAATATCCTATAATGGCCCTGGAATATCATATTAAACCAAATAGGACACATTAAATTAACTCATTTATTTCGACTAGTATCTAGTGTAGGATGTTACCCCTAATTTATATTCTACCATAAAAAGTATCACATCATAAATAAAAATCTAATAAATATTGTATCTGTGGACAATCTTACACAAATCAACCTAGTCCCAAACTTAGCAAAGCTTGTACTATGGTTACTAAGCGACTGTAGTGACCAGTGATTAAACGGGTTAGCAACTGGAGCACGGACGCCCGGGTGGGGAGTGCCACTCGGCATCTGTCACTAGGCCCGGGCGGACGTTACTCCCGTTGGCTATGTCAAAATGCTATATTGTGTTTCTATTGAACTCCTTAGACTTACCCCAAGTGACCTAGACGTCACAAGTGGCGACGAGTTTATGGGTAAGTCGTCAATCGATTTGAAAAAGGAGGGGAAAGAATAGGAACCAGTTCCATGATAACGGAAATGCCGATTGTTACGTGCTACCAACACACAGTGCAGTTAAAAATATTCTTGCATTTTACTTACATTAATATTTTGGATATTTCATCAGTAGAATAGATGGAATTTATCAGAAGTTTAAAAATAAATGGCCTTTAATATAGTATAAACGTTGTCATGTCGGATTATAAATTTTATTCCCATGCGTGCTCTATTACAAATGACAACAATAAACCATAATCAATTAAGATCCCCACAATCAAACTGAAAAACTAGTTTTGTGGAGCGATGTATTGTGATATGTCTTTGTTTTGCCAGTGTTAATTAAAATATAATAATACCAATTTGGTTCAATTGTGGCCTATTTCTATTTTGTTATTATGATTCCGTAAGTAAAATGGTTGATTAAATGGAGACGAAATTCTTTCCATTACAAAAATGTATTATTTTACTGTGCGGGTAGACACGTGAACTATGCATTAAATAATATTGGTAAGCACTCCTAAGTCCTAACGGATCGAGTAGTAAGTCTGAGTGGGCTGGTACTAAAATAAAGGAACAGCATACACCAAGTGATATGTTATACAATATAGACGTATCTGTCGGAAGAACTCCTTGTGAATTTGAGTAGTAGGTCTGTCTGCATAGACTGGTACTAACAATGGGCAGTAAGTAGGTCTAATATAGACCGGTAATAACAATGAGTGGTAAGTTTGTAAAGACTGGTACCAACAAGAAGCGACAAAACGCTGACATGCTGTATACCTTGTTTTTATCATTAGAAAGAGTGGCACAAAAACTATTTACGATATTTCATCAGGCACATTTTGCGATAAAATAGTGTACCTAGGTTGGTACTACTATTAAAACGGTTTAATTCATGCCGAAATAAATTATTTATTGTTATTCATGAAAATCATGAATAAGAGAAAGCTGTTTGGATTACATAATTTACTTAATAGACTTTTAGTTGATAACGTATAAATTAACTTTGTTATGCCGCTTCAGATTATTCATCTAAAAGTTGTATATTGTACAACAGAAAACAAAAGAAGCATAGATTGTGAGATGGCTATTTGTTTTAAAATGTTATGTGTAATATTCAACAACTGCTACTTATCTGGATCAATATCTTACGGATTTGGATCCTTCGTGTGCCAATTCAGTGTGTGTGTTTACCGCCACTATTGTTGTTTGCCTAAATTCTAATTTTAAAATAAACAAGGTATAAGCTTTCACAGAAATTACAACGGTATAATTAAGTGAAAAAGAAAAGAACAGACAAATGCCTGCTGAAAATCACAGGTGGTCTACTTATGCCACACATCTGTCGAGAGAAGTACAGAACTACCGGGTTCATTACATCACCCGGGGTGATTCTCATTGTTAAAGTAATTGATGTCCACACCGTTCCAAACGCTAAGTGCAAGTTAAGGAAATCAGAGTGCAATGCAAACTTATTGCTGTCTTCAGGTTATTCTATAGTATAGTATATAGAATAGAGTCTGTACCCTAACTATTATATAGTTATAATCAAAAATATCATCACTCAAAAGTCGTTAGCAATCCGGGCCCGGTGGGGACAAATTAAGAAAATATTAAATTCTGGAATGAGAATCATCCACCTACAATCGTATGGAACAGCAGGACTTCCTGTCACAGCTAGTTGATACCTAGGTACCAGGAAGTCTGCGTGACACCTACCTGTGTCCGGAATAAAGATTAAATAAATAAAATAAATATGCTGCACTTGGTATTTTCTAATTTAATTTTAGATTTCTTTGTCATTATACGAATATATATTATAAAAACAGAAATTTTTAAATACGAATTTACAATGTCTGTGTATGTCTGGCACTAGTTATGTGAGATAATTCAATAAAAAGTCAATCTAATAATTATCGCCAAAATAAAAACGATAAATCTAAATCTTCAATGTTAATTCTAAAGCCCGTCATTTGACATTGTATTGTTGTTCTATTACTTATTCTGAGTTGTTGTGCAATACAATGTTGTATTGTTGTAAAATGAATAATGTCAATTATATTATATTTCCATACATCGACACAAGGAATACTTATAATTGTTTTTCAGCGGGTAGGCTTACGTTAGGTCAGCTACCCGTGGAATTTTGCTGGAAGTACCGAACCATGCGGTCGATCTAAGAGTTCCAGTGAATTTGCTTTTCCCTGTAACTCAAAGTAAATAAGGGAGAGCGTACCTATAAAATGAATTTGTACCTAAGGTGCCGGGTACCTACTTACGATACAAATACAAGTATGTATGTAGGTATGTAAGCACTATATTGTACACAACATAGGTTAAAACAATATATGTACATGTCACATAAGACTAAGGTACAAAGGCGAACTTATCCCGGAGGGATCTCTTCCAGCATATTTCAATATTAAATTGGCAGATCAGCTGGTGCCGGAAAAGTGGTAAAATAAATTAGTAGACTGAGGGTCGGTCGGTACTAACAAAAATGAAGTAAGTTGTATGTTTAACTGGTACTTACAAACAATATATATATATATATATATTAGTAAACTTATGCGCTGAGCGTTGGTTGGTACTAATACTAACAATAAAATTGTTTTGGCTGCTCAGTCCAATAATTAATAAATTGCCTTTTAAGGAATTTGAATTGAAAAAAAAAATTATATTAGTAAACTTATGCGCTGAGCGTCGGTTGGTACTAGCAATAAAATTGTATTGGCTGCTCAGTCCAATAATTAATAACTAGCTTTTCAGGGAATTTGAATTGCAAAAAATCTTAGAAGAGGAACTTGATGAAAATTAACAAAGACGTGTCTGAAACTGGATATGTTAGTCAAAGGCATAAACGTATGTAAGATCCCGAAGTCACAAAAATATTTGAACGTTCTTACGATCTTCATAAAAAATCATGCTCACATGTTTTGTCACTGTATTGCGCATAATATAGCATAGTCCCAGCTAGGGTTGAGCACCAAAGTGCAGGTGCGTATTATTTATGCTACTGATGATTTATATGGGCCAGGAACTGGAACAATAAAGTATATCTAACTCTAATATTTATACCAGGGGAATATTAACAACAATAAAAATAAAACAAATTTCATTCCTGTTCAGTTTATTGCATATTTAATATGAAATACAAGAAAAACCGATGTGCCTAAGCTAAAGCACATGCAAACAATTAAAATATGAACTGAAAATATAAAGCATGTGAGTTAATACAGTGTACAAGTACATGCCGCGCAGTGTGCAAGTGCGTGGACGTGTAATAATGGTTATTTTCCTGGAGTGTTCCGGTTGTGTCTTAACCTGAGCCTGGGGTCAGTATCATTTAGTTCCTGAATCCGAGATCTGGCGTCAGGCAATGTGGTAATAAGGATTATTGCTTACAAAAATGGATCAGGAATAAATGTTAAAAACTATAACCAAAGAATAATTGGTAATCGTAGTACCTGGAGAGTCATGATGTAGAGTCATGATGTAGAGTCATGATGTAGAGTCATGATGTAGAGTCATGATGTAGAGTCATGATGTTGAGTCATGATGTAGAGTCATGATGTAGAGTCAAGATGTAGAGTCAAGATGTAGAGTCAAGGTGTAGAGCGGGTTTGGTATAGTAATTAGTAGACGCAAGGTGTTTCCTGCCTAGCAAAACCAATGTTGACAACTAGAACACTGCAATCATAGTCTGCCGTTAGAGCGTTATATCTCAGCTGTTTACGAGTCGTCAAGTTGCGGCTTGCCTGTTACTTATCATCGTAGTCACGATGAGTGTCACTAACAATTATTACTAGAGTCACTAAAAATTCCGGATGACCTTTTATGTGCGCGAAAGCCGGGTCAGTCGAAATGCCAAGAATGACAGGAAATTAGCATTTTATGTAGGTACTCGGAAATTTCATCATGTTCCTGGTTTAGTGAGGTGTCTCTTTAGGGTTGGTTGAGAACCAAATAGCGATACCTATGTTGGTTATTTTGGAACCGTAAATGCAACTCAAGGGCGTTGTAACTCGGAAAGGAATGATGTCGATACCGAGATATGGACGCCTAAATTAAGATCAAAATCCTTAAAACAAAGCCCCTGAACGGGTTGGTAATTTGAAGGGTTGTATTGTTAACAATGTATTGGAGGCAGTACATTATGGTAGAGCATTATAATTATATCCTAGAAAATCTTGAGTTCTGATGCTACCTACCTACTAACATTAGGCAGGAGTAGTAATTGGGAAGATACGCACAGGAATCCTAACTTGGGTTGCAGAGCCATAAAATCTATGTAGAATTACAAAATATGGTACAGTTTAGTTATTTGCCGTGTTTCCTGGTAACTGTACTCGATGGATGAGTTATGGCTCATCACATTTAGATGGGTGTTTAGTCATTACCACTCATGATGCGTGTACTGGGTTAGTATAGCAAACGGCAACCGTACTGTCTTCTCGAAGACCTCACGGTTCGAAATAAATGCCATACGATAAATAAATGTAGAATGCGTCTTGGAATATTACTTTAATAAAAACCGGAATTGTTTCCAATATTAAGTGGTATCTATCTTTTAAAAATAAAGTTTTCCACTCATTTGGAAATACAATAAACCATTACCTGCCAAATGATAACACAAGTAGGTATGTCAAAAGACACTTTAGATATCTATTCAAATGTGAATAAAACTAAAAAGATATAACAAAAAGTAAATTAAAAACAAACAGTCTAATTATATTCTTATAAAAATAAGTCATAACAAACAAAGGGCAAAATTAATGTATAATATAATGCGCAAATAAATTGTATTGCGCGAGTATCAGATAAAATCTTTTCAATGGGGTCAATCTAAAAGTAAATACAATAATACTTATATTGAGACCATTAATTAATAACTACCTGGAGAGTTTCTTGCGGCGTTTCTTCTCTTCAGACGCCTGATTTTCCGAAGCGCTGGTAGATTCAATCTAGTCAAAATATAGTTGAGACAAATATTAGAGCAAATATGATAAGAAATATAACTGATGCAAACCCAAAAAGTTACTTTAGTACTAAACGCGATAAACTTAAACTAATTTAATTGGTTATTAATAGCCATAAATTAGCTCAATATTCAGACCAAAAAAAAAAAACAAAAAAAAAGATAATGGGACTGGAAACAAGGATAAGAAGTTTCCGGGGTATAATGTTGATAACGCTGCTGGCTACTTTTATACACAGAGTCTATACGTTCTGTATTCTGAACCAAGAAGTGTCTGTCAGTGCAGTCTCGGTTAATAAGTACATATTGTACAGTAATGAATTTTAGTCATGCAATATTTACAATATTCAGCCCACTGAGGCGGTGATATTAACTTCTTAAAATGATAAATTAAAGGTGAAATGTGAATTAACCTGGTATTATGTAAGTATATAAATAAAATCGATACTTTTGTAAATTAACATGATGTCGATTGTGATAATCTGCGCACGATGATACGAACGATAGTTAACGGATTTTAAAGAAAGTTACGAATAATATGGTCGTCTTTATATTTTGTCTGGAAAGAAATGTGATTTATAATTATACAATTTGTGTGGATAATACTTATGGGTCATATTTAAAAGTTGGTAACATGTAACTTTAATCATATATTGTAATATATTCATGAGCTTGGTTACGTGCATCGATCTGTGACATCTATGTAATGACATATTAAATTAATATTAAACTTGTCGAAAAGGAAGAGATGTAGTGACCAGTGATTAAACGGGTTAGCAACTGGAGCACGGACGCCCGGGTGGGGAGTGCCACTCGGCATCTGTCACTAGGCCCGGGCGGACGTTACTCCCGTTGGCTATGTCAAAATGCTATATTGTGTTTCTATTGAACTCCTTAGACTTACCCCAAGTGACCTAGACGTCACAGCGACGATATACATATTTATATAGAAGATTTCTCATTCCACATACGATATTCAAGCAAGCAACATCTACCTTTCTCGCTCAAGCTGCCAGCTTCGCCATCAAGCCTTTTCTTTCATCGTGTGTTTCACTCTTCAACCTGGAATCCACTACCGTGTGAGAGAGACGGAAGAGCTCGCCGTCACTCTCGCACCCCTCTCCACTGCGACGGAGGTGCCCGTACGGCAGGCCGCGCGCTAAGCGGCTGCGCACTTTCGTCGTTCGGCTGTGAGCCTACATTGGTTGCCGGCTCCAAGCCGAAGCTACCCGTACAAGGCGATTCAGGACACCCATATTCTACAGCCAGTCCTGAACAATGGCAACACATAGAAAACATCCAAGACCCAAGAACAAAATATTCGTCCTCATCACACAAATAAATGCCCTGACCGAGATTCGAACCCAGGACCTCCAGCTTCTTAGGCAGGGCCACTACCAACTAAGCTAAAGCGGTCGTCAATCTTTGTATTACTTAATTTTTCTTCCGATGTCAAAAGACGCAATGGTGTGACATACTCGTAGGCAGAAGGGTCCGTGCTTCTCATGGGACGCTACATACGGCAGTACGTTTGCCCCCGTCCCATCAGATCCTGCTGGGTAGTTGTCATAAACAGATTTAGGTTCGCGTCTTTCCTGTGGACAGATGCATAAACTTACAACTAATGTCGTTACTCACACGAAAATTATAATAACCTACTATTAATAAAGGGATATATATTATATGTACCTATGTTTGTTTTCGTGAGTTGAGTGGGGGTTACAAAATTGACTGAAGCTGTGGAAATTCTTAGATAAGTCAGACTAAGCGCACCATCTCATGCCGAAACGTATAAAAACAACGAACCTCGGAAGGCTGCAATCGCTTAACCTTTGAAGGCAGGAGCAAATGATTGGACTGTGTTGGACAACCCTCAGCTCCTCTCGATAGAACGCCACTATTTACCTAGGATGGTCAAGGCAGCCATTGAATTCCAAAAGCACAAGAATTTCAACCGGGAAGATGAGCTTCAAGTATCGAGTGTCTGGCGTCCAGTGATCTGACTGTTTCTGGACGGTTTCTGCGCGTGTTGCTGTTGATACTGTATATGTGATGTGTCGAAATTTTGATCGAGTTTCAAGTCAGAATGCGGACGGTGGTAGTGACGGTGACACTGTGCGAAAAAAGAGAACAGGAAGACGGTAGATCGCTATGTTATGTAGAACTAAAACTCGTTTAATCCTTGTTAATAGCGATTGCGCTTGTGCTTTAGTTGTACGACACAGCACATAATATAACAGTGTCGATATATTCCCTTAAATATTAATATTATTTCTAGAGTAAATTACCCTGTTAGCTTGAAGTGGTTAATCACAACTAGGTCGTTTTTATCATAAGTTATCTCAACTCAATCTAAACTTTGCGCTCCAGCTTAGATTTAACCCCGTCTCTTCTTTGTCTCTGAATTATTTTTCATTCGAGAGTAAATCGTCCCTAGAACTCCAAACTAAACGCCCAATGTACACGGAACCTATTTAAATATGCCCCTATTTGGAATTCCTGGGTCTTGAGTCCTGGTTCTTAGCTCTTCAGAAGTTTAGCACTTGAAGACAATACTCAGTTAATGCTGAGGGAAAGCCTATTGTCTCGAATAATGAAGGGGCGATGGACTTAGTTGTTGATCCTAGCTTTCCAATTAATTCTTGGATTGGGAGTATTCTTTACCAAAGTATAAATAAACGGCAAAGTATAAATAAACGGCAAATGAGAGTGAACACACACACAATTTGAACACCTTTAATTAGGTATCTGAAACTGGTTTGCATATCATAAAATATGAATTCTGTATTGGGTGGTTGCAAATATTAGCAATTAGCTTAACAGTGCAGTGCTTTCATTCATAAATGAAAACTTTATGCGCAAAAAAATAATTACATCGTTTTAGTCTAACAGGAATCTAAATACCCATACAGTGCATTACCGGCAAGTGAACATTTATTGGCACTGAGGATAATATTTTCCATTAGCAAATATTTCCATATATTAGCAAATCATAATTTTGTGAATTAACTGCAAAATTATTTTGTAACTCCGAACTTTCAATGTACCTACTACATACGTGCACTGCTTAAGACAACGTCGTACAAAGCATAGAGCTGTCATTTGTGCTGAGTTGTCAATTTACTTTGACCTACATTGCTGGCAATTTAAATTATGTTAAAAATTAAGTGAACTCAATTTTTTTATCTTATAATGAAATTAAGCGGATGGTAATGTTAAGAAACTACGTTTAATTAAATACCCTACTTATGAATAGCCCGCATGCCGCTGCCGGTGACACACGGTATAAATGGATATAATTTAGTGTCCACGTAACAGTGATTTGGAATTGTGTCTGTATTTCGAAACGTCTGTTAATGCGACGTGTACCTATAAATTTTGCGTAAATTGTAATTCAATTATACTCACAGTCTAAACGCCTTACCTACTCGACTTTAATAGAGCTATCATTATGTTACGATTCTTTAAAATACAATTCACAGTTTTTAATTTGATGTAGGAAGCTCAAAAACTGCTAATTAACTAATTAGGTATTCAATTTAGTCAAAGAGAAAAGTAAATTGCGGATTGCACGCAGGTCTAGCACAACACCATTTATTTCTAGGTATTGTTTCGTTGCAAATAAGTAGATATTAAAAACAAAGATATCAAAACACATATTATTTATTTGACGATCATAATGTAAATTCTTGTAAATTAGCTTAAGTTAATCTATAATGTAATTTATATTATGAAATAAATAAATCTAAATCTAAATCATACACTATCGGTATCGGTACTCAGGAGATCGCAGAGCGAGGAGGCTCATTGGCGGCAGTACAGTAGAAGAAACTAAACTGCAGAGCCTAGCACATAGACGCAAAGTACTCGTAGCTTGTCATGTGCGTCTTCTACAAATTGTACTTCGGAAAACAGTATGCTCAGGAGCTCCATGAGCTCAATTAAATACCGCTTTCCCCCTCCTTCCATTGAATATCCAAACTTACCAGACTGATAACTATGTAATATATTATCATTTCCAATAATTCTGTCAATTGTAAGCATACAATTTATTCTAAGATTTTGGACACGAAACATAGAACACTTATTGGATTCACGTCGCTTAAATCGGTAGGCCCAAACGTTTTTGGAATACCTAAGTTTAACCATCGTGGATTTCCAGTCGTCGGGGTAAATACTGCAGCAGATTGTTTGGTTAATGATTGTCATAATAATGTACAGACAAAGTTCTAGGTCTGCATTGCTTGAAAAATATTTAATGACCTTTAAAACAGCGCCTTCGTCGACTGGTTTCAATTCAAACTTTATAAAAGCATGATTATTCAGATCGGGTATGTTTAGTTTTAAAGTAGCTTCTTTCTTAGAGGCTAATTACTTATAATAACTTCAGGTGGCTATTGTTATCCCTCGCCCATGCTATTTTCGAACCCTTCCATAATGATATGATTTCCAGGATTTAAAGTACCCGAAGTTTATTCTAGGCTCTAAATATCCTTACCCTGATGTTTCATCATGGCCGACAGATCACAAAATATTCATTATTATGTACTAAAATATAAACAGCTTTCTGGCATTAGTGTTAATACCAGGAAACTATAACGTTAATGTATACGTAGTGCAGTTGCTTTTACAACATCCCAGTTACTTTAGACATCTGCTTGGGAGTATATTGGACTGATAAAATATTATTTGAATCCATTTGATATTTAGATTTTTTGTCGCGTACGTTCGTTAAGTACATCACTTTTGCGTGAGACCCTTATTTGATTGTTATTGTCTGCTATTTCTGACTCATTAAATTAGGTTACACACGGAATATCTAGAGGTGGGTAAGGTCGCCAGACCTCCCGAGAATCCGTTGTGTCGAGAGTAAGGGACCAGCATATATGTCTCTAGCTATTAACACAACGAGCCCTCAAGTCACTTAAGAGGAGGGGTAGGGCAAGCTCTCTCCATACAAACTTTGTGCAGGATTTACTTCGTTTGTGTTTGCATTAAAGTTATGATTTTTGGTCAGTATGCTTATTTTTCTGATAGCTATTTCGTGATGTAATTTTTTTTTTTAACTTATTTTTAATTTTTTTGAAATATTTGAAAATTTTCACATCACGATCTTCGCATATCTAATATTTACAACCAAAAAAAATATTATATTTGTTAGTGCCAAAACCGACGAATAAAACGTGCACAAAGTTTGTATGGGGAAGGCCTTGCCCTACCCTGCGCCTTAAGGGTCAGCAACGCGCTTATGGTTATTGGGAACGCAAGTATCCATAGCCAACGGTGAATGCTTACCACTAGGCAGGTCATAAGTTAGTTGCCACCGACGTGTGTATAAAAAGAAACAAATCAACTTCAATTCAAGGTCAAGCAAAATATACTCCCAGTTCTGTCCCCAAGCACTAACTGGCTTAACCGTTTAGGCAAACACTTGTTCGCATCCACCTAATTAACTACCTCCACAAGCGCTTAAAGACCATAAGTGCTGTTTTATTTTGCGTTCACGCCATCTACGTAATTGCCGGGTTGCACATTTGCATAATTAATTTGTTTAAACGTGAGTTTAATAGCAGGTAATATACATAAACGATAATAATGGAATGTGGTCTCTTACCAACGAGTTCCACATACATTTTCAATTTTAAACAATAAGAGTATTATTAACTATACACGATGACCTTGCAGTACGTCGTAAGTGTCATCCGTATTTTTTCGTGTATCCGTTTTTGTACCTGATGATCTCAGGACTTGGCGTAGGCACTCATCATAATCATCATCATCATATCAGCCGAAAGACGTCCACTGCTGGACATAGGCCTCCCCCAAAGAGTGCCGCAATGACCGGTCTTGCGCCACCCGCATCCAGCGGACTCCCGCGACCTTTACCAGGTCATCAGTCCACCTTGTGGGGGGTCTACCCACGCTGCGCCTTCCGGTCCGTGGTCGCCACTCGAGAACCTTTCGGCCCCAACGGCCATCGGTTCTACGTGCAATGTGCCGCGCCCACTGCCACTTAAGTTGCACTTAAGGTGCGTAGGCACTAGTTTTACGAAAATTACTTCCACCTGGCCTTACAACCTAGAGGGAAAACAATCTAGACCTCATTGAGATTAGATTGCTATTGCTAAAATCAAATTATACTTCTATACACAAGTTTTTTTGAAAAACCCTGGTACTAGTCGAAGTTTGAACCCACGACCTCTAGGTTGAAAGTTGCGTGCTTTACCGCTCAGCTAACTATAGCTGAAGAGAAGCTACTAAGCTTCATGCAGTACCCTATAAGTATTATAAAATATAAATGACATTGTGATGCCTTCGTAACGATGCGTCATAATTTGTATAGGGATGACGACACTATAAAAGAAAATCAATAAATCCGAGATCCAAATTTTCTACATAAAGGCTCAAATTCTCAATCAAATGGCGAAAAAAGTAATACAAAAAAATAAATAATTACATAAGTAATTATAAGTCTTCAAAGTTTTAAGAGAGGGTATGTTCTGTCCCTTTCCGCAAAACGCACCTTTGTATTGAACGATCGTCATTTACTATGGCGCTACTTAACAGTGACGTCACGGTTAGGTAGCACTTTCTCTCTCTAACTACGAACATTCTAACCGTTGTAGCTTCGTTTTTTTTTTGGGATATTTGAATAGGATTTTCACTATTTGGCATAGTTTTATGTCTTTTTTCTATTGAAGTAATAAATTTTTTTGAGTCGACATCCCTATTGAAGCATCATCAGTGCCAGCCACTCCCTAATGCCCCTTTTCTCTGAGCAATAGACAATAATGTTAGTGCTAGTTAGTGCTATTTATTGCCGGGACCTACCACACTTCGCTATCCGCTACCTATTCGCTATTCGGCTTAATGCGCCTGTAGTCGCCGAAGTTTAGAGAGTTTATTCGTCTATATATACCTATAAGTTTGCTTTATTCGCACGCATTTAACTTGTCGGTTTTCAAACGGTTAAGGAAAAGCTCCTTTAAATAATGAATAGCAATAATGATTATTGCATTAAATGTATAATGAATGTTAACAATTGTATTATGTCAATTTGAGTTGTAAAATGTATTTATACTTTTACCAATACAATTATCTGAATCTGAAGATTATAAATGTTAATAATAATATAAAAGTACATTATTATTGGGAAACGGGACTTAATCGCGTACAATTATAACAAGTTTACCTTTTTTAAGGTTTTGCCCGACGTTCAAAATCGTTCGTTTTGTCAGGACCAAAGCCAAACCACTGGATTGAGCTCGATAAACCAAAAGTCCTCTCTACAGATCGTCATTTCTACAGTAGAAAAGTACGTGAAGCCGTTGAAATTAAAAAACATCGCAATTTCAACTGTAATAATGTGTGAAAATTGTGTAAGTTTAAAAAAATATAATATAAAAATAGCCTTCCCCGTGTATCGCAAACTCATAATGGCCAGTAGTGGCACTCAAACATAGTTCAGAGAGAGATACGTACGACTCAAAGAGCAGAGAAAATTGTATCAGCATCCACATCGTTGCATCTGACAGTAGCGAGCATTGATTGGTATTATGAGCAGTAATGTAGGTACAGGAACACACTTATACCCGGTAAAGTGCACTCTAGAGGGACACTCATAGAGTAGAAAGTACGGATTATTATAACATAATAGTTCTTGTCCGCCACTTCATCCGCTTGGAACTCTTTCACGATAGAATTGAATGGCTATTTTTTTATATCAGGTGCTTATCTAGGTTTCGCTCTTCCATACAATTTCCGGGATAAAAAGTATTATTATGTCCTTCCTTGGGACTCAAATTAGCTCCATTATACCATTAGAAAACATAACTACATTGCATCATTTTCAGCCATTAATCCTACCTACATGGTTTTACCAACTCTTTATAATCACAGATCTGGGCACACATTTAAATGTGCTCCCGCAACCCGCTCATTGCTTTCACACTGGACTCTGCAGAGCAAATACTGCAACAATGAGATCCAAGCTGCGCAAACAACGAAGAGATAACGAAACCGTCAAGACTGGGGACTTGGCGAACTCGAAGGAGCATGACAACCACGTTGATTCAATATACAATGAAACTTCTTTGAATTGGAATATTCTCTTAAACTTGCATACAACGAGTGGTTAAAAATTTAACAACGAGGAGCTTCATTTAATAAATTTTAGAAGAAGAAGAAAAACATTTATTTGCGACGAAACAAAAATAAAACGTTACAAAAAACAACACACACACGTTACATTACTTTGCATTTTTTCATCACGTGACACTTAAAATATAAAATGTCAAATATTCCTGAATAAGAACTACCGGAGAGTTCAAAAGATGTCGTCTGTAGTGAAAACTAACCTAAGAGCGTACTCCCATTTGGAAGGCCGGCAACGCACTTGTGACTCCTTTGGTGTTGCAGGTGTCTATGGGCCACGGTAATCGCTTACCATCAGGCGATCCGTATGCTCGTTTGCCCCCTATAACATTATAAAAAATCGTGAATTTAACCGCAAAATAACCGTAATATTAAAAAGAAAAGTTTCAATAGGATTATCACTTGTATCTCAACTCAGGTGCAATATTTTATTGGAATCGGAAAATATGGTATATTTGTAGAATCTTCAATATTAGATAGCCGTGTGGCTCAGTCAAATTTTCTTTTTTAATACTTATTGAAGTATATAATATGAAAAACTCAATTTGAATTAGTACTTTCATATCAATTACCATATTACTATGTTGCACTAGAACAGATATTTCGAAAACAAGACATTGTACTTGATGACGGAGGGGCATGCGCGATGTGCGCGGGGTGTCCTTTTTCTTGTAGAAGGGGGAGTAGGAACATTGGTTAATTTATTTATGTAAGTGGGCATAATGAAAAGCATTTAGAACAGGAGTTTGGTTTTAATAATAAGATCCCACGATTTTTTAAGGCTGTACGAACAATTACGAGCGAGAGTTGAAAAAATTGAAAAATTGATGTGATACTCACGTGACAAACTAATTTCTCAAATTATTCTAGTTTATACAAGCTTATTCTAGAAAAGGGGGCATTTCGCGCAAATGGAAAGCCAATTTATGAATGTTTGTTACATAAGCTTCTTAAAATATCACGCCGTTAGCCTGCGAATGTCAAAATACGTGATAATAAATATAATATATTATGTGTCTATGTGTCTTTAGTACTTTAAGCACTAAGGATTTGTAAGAGGATTTATTTTGATTTCTTGCTTACATTAAAAAATAATACTTAACCAAATAAGTAACCATTTTTTCCTAACTTAATTACACTGCGCATAGTAACGGTCAAAGAACTTGGTTTCCAGCTTGCCTTTTACTTCAAAATGCACTGTGCAATGCAATGTAGGATAACCTTATGTAGGTACCAATGTAAGATAGGCCTTAAAGAAAAATTTGGTAACACATATTTCACGCCACACCACTGATAGGGTTACTGTCTTTTTTCTGACAAACCAACGAGAAAAACAATTAATTCCAAATACTTACGACGACTGAAGCATTCAAGGCTTGACAACATCAGAACAATTAAACTAAAGCCGTCAGAAGACACAAAGGCTTTAGGGTCGCCATTTTAGCGCATCGTAAAACGGTCGTCCACGAAGACCGCAGCGTCCTCTGTCGAAATGCCTATCATTGTTCGACCCTTTCCCCAAAACTTACAATGTAGGATGCGGGAAACCCTTACTTGCCCGAATTTCAGTTGCCCGAATTTTGACTGCCATACTATTCAACTGCCATAATATTGTTTCTTATAATTTCGTATGCCATACTCATTATTTACCATATTAATCAAATGCCAGAATCTTTATTTCCCATAATATCAATTCCAATAATATCTTTTTCCATAATCATTGTAATCCATAATTATCACATGCTATACTTTTATTTGCCATCCATCTCTACTGTTCGAATCGAATAGCTGAGAATGAAAATCCATAATTTTAATGAAATTTAAAAGAGCAGAAAAACTTGTTTGAAAAGCTACTTTACTACTTAATCCGACTCGGATCACGGATAGGTTAGAAGAGGATAGCGGGAGCTTTGCTCCCGCTATCCTCTTCGAGGTTATTTTTTTATAAAAGAGCAGAATAACTTGCATGCTTGCATGCTTGCTTGCTTGGTTGCTTGCTTGCCTGCTTGCTTGCTTGCTTGCTTGCTTGCTTGCATGCATCATGCATGCATACTTGCCTGTTTGCATGCATGCATGATGCAATTATTTTCGAGCGCCTACAGAAATTTAATAAGCAAATTCATAGTTAGGATTATTTCGGAAAGAAACTGTATTTAGTATGGCTTTTAAATATTCTGTTAAATAATATTATTGCACTTAATAATATGGATAACAATACGTATAGCATTCGTATCATTCTGTCATGTAATATTCGGGAATACAAGAGTATGTCAAACGATTTTTCTAGTAAATGAACCATTCGGGCAAATAAAAATCGGGCAAATGTTTATCGAGCAACTGAAATTATTCCATATGAATTTCGGGCAAACAATAGACACCCTGTAGGATGCATGTACTTACCTATTTGTTATTTTACTAGAGTATATTTGACTGAACACAGTAGATGATGAAACAATTCCAAGTATTCGTCAAACTACGTTCTTCATTTCACGTAGTTTGCACAAAATAACGCTTTGAGCTTCAGAGCTTCGGTGCTAAGGGGCATAATTAATTCAGTTTAACCTACGTTCTGTACTTTAAACTATAACAGTCTAATTACATGAATCTATTCCAATAAATAAGCACTGCTACTGTTATAATTAATAGACGGTAGAGAATAAGAACAAATTATGGAATCGAGCAAAAAATGTGCTACAAACATTTCTTTTCTTACCAACAGGCTGGCTTTGCAAAGCAGGGGTTTTTATTATTAGTAGTTACATCTAATCTAGTCGCCAATTTAAGAGCTTTCAAAGCAGATTTTAATGTAAGGATTTTCCTATTTTAAACAAAAACGACAATTAGAGCGGTTTTAGAGCGCTCCGTTAAAAACGAGCGCGTATTGAAGGCACATTAATATTCCACCAGCAATTTGCGCGTAATTGAGTATTGTCGCACGTCCGGTCGTTTGTCAGCGTTGACAGCCAGCTATACGAACCTTCTTCACAAGGCAGTTGTCAGCGCGGTTGGCTATTGTCTTAGTTTCCTAGCTTGATCAATTTGTGCATAATTGGTTATTGCTCGCTGCTCGTTTGTCAGCATTGACAGCCAGTTAGAAGAGCCTTTTTCAGTTGATATTTGTTAGCGCGAATGGCGCTTTTGTTATATTCCTAGCTTTATCAATTTGTGCATAACTGAATAACACCTATCTTGTCGCGAGTCCGGTCGGTTGTCAGCGTTCACAGCCAACATTTTGCAAGCAGAGTTAGTAGATCTGCCAAATTATAATTATAACATCCTATATAAGTTTATAAATATCTATCACTTACTTTTTTATGAATGCAAACAATATTTAACTTACTACAAAATATTTTTCAAACTGACACATCCACACAGGCATCCATAAGGCTATTTTGTAAATTTCATTTAAAATTTAAACGTTAGTTTAGGTACGTTAATTTACTATTTTTGCTATCTCTTAATAATGTTCCTTTATTTCATTTATTTTAATTTTCACTACTGTTTAAACTTGTACAGTCAACCGATTTGATTTCTGGGCCACTTCGTACTTTTTCACAGTGACATTAATATAATTATGAGATCTCTAGCGGCTTACACTGTGTGGCAATATAAGCCCAGTAATCAAATCGGTTGACCGCCGTACTTACATTTACCAACTAAGGTACAGCGGTGCCCCTTAGCACAGTTATTTTTATACTTTAAACGACATAAAATAAAAAATAAAATAATAAAAATAAATATTTGTGGACAATCTTACATAAATCAACCTAGTCCCAAACTAAGCAAAGCTTGTACTATCGGTACTAAGCGACGATATACATACTTATATAGATAAATAAATACTTAAATACATAGAAAACATCCAAGACCCAAGAACAAATATTCGCGCTCATCACACAAATAATTGCCCCGGCCGGGATTCGAACCCGGGACCTCCAGCGTCGTAGGCAGGGTCACTACCAACTAAGCTAAAGCGGTCGTCAAAATAAGTTGTAAACCATATTTGTGAGTGAATAAATGATTATTTCTCTTTCTTTAACGACCACATCTATCCTCGAGCAACAGCTCTTGCGACTCCACGCTGGATGGCCGGTTAAGGCAAGCCAGAGGCAGAGGGCCTGTCCAACCAACCGATCAGTACATCCTGACCCCAGATTCATCCCCAGGTGCACTCAGGTACGTAGGGTCGCTACTCACTAACAGACCCTAATATTTTGGTTTTACTTGTATGTAGTAGGTGCACGACTGCAAACAAAATATATTTCCTTGAGTTCTTTATTAGGAAACATGTTTTTATCTTTTTAATGCAGTCGTGTTTTTAATTTTTATAATTATTATTTATTTCGAACTTTTTTTGCTTGAAACATATACATTATATATATTTTTGGAATCGTCTCTTCAAATGCTTCATTTTGATACCTCACTTGCCAGGATAGAAAAATGTATGTATGATGATGTAAAATGTATGATGTAAAATTTGAAATCCTTATCCCCGAATTAGTCGAAATCGAGTATAATGACGATTATTCGTACATTTTTTTTTACTTATAATTAAAAACAAAAACCGGCCAAGTGCGTGTCGGGCCACGCGCAAGGTAGGGTTCCGTAGTCCTCCACCCGTTACATTATATGGACTAAAAAGTTCGAAAACTTATATTTACTATGTTTTTGAAAGAATTAACAACATTATCTAAGGTATCAATGGAAACTGTACGAAAGTTTGCTATTGCAAAGTACATTTCTGAAGTTCGACTATCACTCGTTAACTAGTAATGTCTACTTAGCTGTGATAGTTTTCCTTTTAAATTCATCGTATATACTACTACCATGATTTTTTTCACATGCCTAGTAGCCACCGTTTAGCTGGCAGGGGGGGGGGGACACTTGACCATAGCAAAAATTATCACTTCAAAGCTTAATATCACGCTAACCAATTCTTTAATCAAAAAATGCTTTTAGAAACCTTATAATATTTTTAAAAGAGCTATCCAACGATACCCCACACGATGGGGTTTGGCAGAAAAAAAAATTGAACCACCACTTTACATGTAGGGGAGGTACCCTAAAAAAAAAATTTTTTAAAGATTTTATTCTACCGTTTTGTCGGCGTCATTGATATGTATACTCATGCCAAATTACAGCTTTCTAGCACTAACGGTTACTGAGAAAAACGGGGGTCGGACGGACGGACGGACGGACGGACGGACGGACGGACGGACGGACGGACGGACGGACGGACGGACGGACATGGCGAAACTATAAGGGTTCCTTGTTTACTACGGAACCCTAAAAAAGAAGCTGACGTTTCGTATCGACTGTATTTGAATTTTCAGTGATACTAGAACTTTGTTGGATTTGTATGATGCTTCAAATTTGAATTTTTTCATTATATATTATTAAATATTTTATACTGGCAACACAGGGTCCTTGAACAGAAAAGTGCCACTTTGATCCCTCCTAGCAGGGAAGAAAAAGCCCTTATCCGAATAGGTGATGTGAAAAGGTACATTGCTTCACTACACAGTCTTTAAATGTGTGTTTAGCTATTGATTCGTTGCCAGTGACCCTTGTTTCCTACCTTGATCAACGAAATCGTGCGTAATTTATACGTAATATCGACGTGCGTCTGTTGTGCGTAATTTTATATGGATGTGCGTCCTTTGTAGGAACCGACTGCCAGATATATGGGTTTTTTTCGCTAAATAACTGACGTCACGGTTGGCTATTGTGTATTTTTTTCTTAGCTTGATCCTATTGTTGACTGTGCCGTAGAAAGGCTTCCGTCCGGCACAGGTTTCGCCAATATTCATCTCCTAATCCAATGTTTTTTTATTTATCTTATTTATTATATACGAGTGGCGTACTCGAAGAGAGGCCTATGCTCAGCAGTGGGCGATTACTGGCTGAAAATGATGATGATGATGTCATAACTAAAAACTGATCGTTTGAATAATCCAGAAGGGGCTGTGCTCCCCGCACTGTGACAGCAGCATGAGAACGGAAGTTTTAATTAAATTTATCCATCGATCCATCCGCATCCCAGCACCCATACGTGGACATAATATATCACCTAGGTCAATCAAGTCAGTATCAATATACACTTAATAAAAAAAAAAACTGAATTCCACTGTATAGCCTTTAACGTTACTTGAAAAAACTCACGAAGACAGAATAAGTGAAATGCAGGACAAATTCAAACCGAAATAGTTCATTCCAAAGAAATTCCTTAGGATGTAACTTTTTATTAGCAAAATCTTTATAGGATAAAAAACAAAAGCTATACGGCCGAAAGGTTAAGGTAGATAACTACTCTTGATTCTTCTTTGTTCTAATATGCTTTAGGAATTTCTTTTGACTTCCATAATTTAGTACATAATATCTGGGCGACCGATAATATCTGGCCTAATATCTGGCGGGCATAATATCTGGGCGTGGGCGTTTTCCCGGGCATGAGACCTAGCTAGATCGATTGCTCGTCCCCGAAAACCCCTACATACCAAATTTCATCAAAATAATTAGAGCCGTTTCCGAGATCCCCGAAATAAATAAATAAATATAAAATAAATATACATATATATAAATAAATTTATATACACGAATTGCTCGTTTAAAGATATAAGATATACGTCCTGAAATGGTAAAAAATGTATTATGTATCAGAGGATAGATCTAAATTAGATAAACATGTTGTTCTTCCATTTGTGCTGTGAATTACTATTGATAGTAGGTAATTTGGAGGATCAAAAACTGTAAATAAAAGTTTTGTAAAAAAAAACTTAAGCTCAAAAGGACTTTGTTACATAGAGCATAGTAGGTAGTCGTTTTTGATAGATTTTACTCTTAGACATATTGAAATGTAATAAACGGGTCACTCACGTCTTTAAGGCGATATATCAATTGAATGAGACACCCTTTGTTTTTCGCTCACGACAAAACGGGATGCAACCCTCTCCGAGAATGGCTTTTTAGACAAATCTCGTTAAATATCTGACTGTGTGCAGGTTTATTAAATTTCCTCTTGTCAGTACCTAGATGAGGTAAAATACCATCATATTAACTTAAGCGTGTCTTTTAATAATGCGTTGTTTTAGTAGGCTGAGGAAAAAAAGGAAAATATAGACTCAACTTTGGATTTATTTTCTATCGAGAAAATTTTAAGCAATCATGTTTCGCTATTGTCAGTACCACAATCATATAGTCGAGAATCATATATATGAAAATCAGCTCCTACTGTTTGCTAGTCTGGGCAGGACAGCGTTACAAAGTCTCCAAATTTCTCAGTGTAGCGCCTTAACGTAGAATATCGCTCGACATGTTTCGACGTTAAAGACGTAAGTGACCCCCGTTTATTATATTTGTCTGATACTCACGGGAGTTTTCTATTGAAATTTTACTCTTAGAGTTTATTTTCTATGAAATAATAAAATGATAAATAAGGAATCGCAATCAACCACTTTTAAACTTGTTCCTTAATAAGGGACAAGTTTAAAAGTGACTGACTGACTTATATGTATAAGTTATTTTAAACTAAATCTCAACTGTTTATTGCCAACTCGCCTTGGGACAGAATGACTAAAATGCAACACAAATCTAAGACCGTTGTAGTACATGTACCTAGTCACAGTCAGATTGTAGTGGTAGTACGAGAAGGACTTTTATATGCAACGGTGTATACGTTAATTTAAGTCAAGTATTTCAGTTTTATAATATAGAAACTAAAATTTCGAGTGCTAAAGAATGCTCCATTGACGTTTGATACGTACGTATTTGAATTTTTATATTTCACCAAAAGGCTGGAAGACTGCACTTTAACAATAATTTCTCTCAGTTGTTTAATGCAACGGTTCGCAACGGTCGACCTGCTACTTATTGGCTACCGAAAACCTATACCTGATAGGGTCACCAATTGACAATATTTCATAATTTCCAAAAGTCTTAATTCGAAAACCAATTCGGTAAAAACGTGTGAAGTACACAAAAAACATTTTTTTCTCCGTTAATTATGGAAAAAATCGCAAATTACTGTAATCCGAAAGTTGACGTCATCTTCCTCGCTGTATTCAGGGAGACCTTAGTAGAGAGTACAGACGCAATTTATATCGCTGCTCTGGCTCTGGATTCTCGTTGGGAAGATGACGTCATATTTTACTTACGCCCTTTTGGAATGACCTACTTTTCAACGTGTTTTTTTTTGTATGAAATATTGAGTTAAATTGAAAAAGAAAAAATACGGGTGGCTTAAATTTTTACCTATTTTCTAACTAGTTCATAAAATGAAGTAGTTAAAAATATGAAATGTTGTCAATTATTATAATTAGATTTTCATAACAAACCGTTCTTGACCGCTGTCATTTCAGTGCAAATTATGTCATCATACGTCAATAATGACAGACAAGTTAAGTAAATATAGTGATAACACGTGCGGCCCGCGACTTTTTTTAACTACTACTTATGTGGCCCCTGGCTGCTAAAAAGTTGCTGACTCCTGGTTTAGTTTTAATGGAACTGGAAAATATCTCTTATAAAAAAAATCGACTAATTCTAATTCCGTAAAGTGGCATAAGTAGAAATAAAAATTGCCTGCCATGCCTTTTATTAGGCTGCAAATAAATTCAACAAAATAAAATCGACACTAAAAACTACGAACTGAATCTATTTGCTGTAACTTCTTTATACTGCTACGTATTACCTTTTACATCGGCCTATATCTGGTTTTTTTCCCCAATAATAAAGAAAATAAAATAAAACGAATATGGTTAGCCGCTCACATACTTTTTTTAGGCAACCAAAATTGCCAACTTTGCACGCCCCAATATCAATTGTGGCTACTGTTAGTTGTTGCCTAGCAGAGTATAGATACATACATATAAGCCGTTATTTATTTTTGTAAAACAACTAAGGCTACCATTTTTTAAATCCGAAATACTTAATCAATATTTAATTTTTTCAAGGCAACAAATGCTGTGTTGAATTGAACCCTAATCTTTTCTCTATAATTTCCGGATAAGTTAAGTTGTTCAGTCGCGTGCTGTAAATATCCCGACTGCGGGCCATCCTCTGCTCTATTTACTAACCGGTAAAATTCAATTACTGTCCCGAACTAACCTGACCCTCTCACCGAGCGCATAGTAAATTCCGCTGCAGACGATCTGTCTCCTGGCTGGTATTCACAAGGCTTTTTCGCTTCAGCCGAGCTAGTAGAATGAATCCAAAAGCTTACGACGACTCTTAAGCTGACTGTATCCGTCAATATTTATGCCTCGCTCGCTCGTTAAGTAATGTTGGCTTAAATATACTGTGCTCAACGCAACGCTCGCGAGCGGATACCTAGTTGCAAAAATCAGCATAAAAATAAGTTTTTTTGTTCAAACTGATCATTATTACTTATAGAAGACCTAACAATGGAGTTTTATATGCATTGCATACTGTACACGGAGAATAAAGTCACACATGGGCTGTTACTAGCTTTGTCGTGGCTAAAGAGCCCTCGAGTGGATGGTGGGGCCTAGAGTGCGACGTTAAAGAGTTAGACACAAAAAAAAAACATTGGAACTGTTATAGGATTGTCATAATTGTGCTATTTGTATAATGACAGACGATTTGTATAATGACAGATGAATGACAGTGAGCGCTATGTATTTCGAATGCTATATCAGTAGCGTCCATATGATGCGTTTTTATAGGACGTTATTATTATGACTAAGTAAGATAAGATTCCTATATGAGGTAGGTTAAGACATTTCAGAAATCAAATAAAATAATATCGCGTGTAGGTACGAGTCGTATGTGGCAAAGCGCATATCAGATTAACATTAATATACGTAGGTAGGTAGGTATTATGCTTTTTTATTACAGCAGCAAGTATTTTAATACTGCCTAGCAGTTAGGCTGATCTCGTTTATCTCGGACATTATCTTAGCATTAATCGCTTACTAGCAAATATTTAAGTGCAAGAGGGACGAATACTATAACAAATGTCTGACTTAAAAGCTACCATTTTAGCTCAGTGGCATCAAAAACAAGCACTAATTAGTAATAAGCAAGAAATGGTTGACCTTTTGTTATTCTCGTTTGAGAAATAAAGTCACTAGAGTAGGTAACGTATATATGTATTTTGTCAAAACGCCATCTCTCCGAGGGTAGCGGATCTGAAAAAACTCAAACTTAGATAGGTCCGCTTTTTCCTATTAAAACTCAACGTCCTCCAGCTACAGCACATTTGCGATAGGTGGCGTTACCTCGATGCTTCTTCCGCTACTAATGTAAATCCGCTATTCGCAAACAGAGGGCGCTAGTAATCACAAACTACGAATATTGGTATTATTTAGTGGTTACTCAAACTCAAGTAAATAAAATAAATAATTATGTGAAAGGAATGTAAATAGGCTATAGAAAGCATTTATAATAAAATTGCAATTATAATAAAACTCTATTCAGTAAATGAAATGACTGGTCTAGAATTTCAATCGGTCTTAAATAACCGTTCCGTTATCTTTTCGTAATCTTAATATAAAAAAAAAAGATTAGTATATTTTTATGGGAACAAATAAAATGATCACCTAAATAACTTTTGATATCACCAAATTTTCGAACCCTAAAATAACGCTGAACACTCAAAAAATGTATCGACCATCAATTTCAGGTCACCTAAACACTCATACCTATTATTCCAGCACTTGCAGCTATTTTACTTATTGCGTTCCCTGAAATTTTATAATAGCATCAAAAAATTGTCAAGTACCACCAAAAATACTAAACTACCACCTAATCTCGTGCATCATTTGTTATTAGAATTACATCCAAATATTAAACACATTACAAGCTATATTGTAGTTAATACATACAAATTAATTGCGTAAAAAAAATGCGTTCAGAAACCGTAGAAAATGACTCTTATAATAACATTCAATGTTCTTACGTGTGGAGAAGGTTACAGCAGTAACATAATGATTATTATGAATTAAAATTTTTCATTATGTTATTAAATATAATAACATAATGTTTTTTTTTATTTTTTACGAAAAATCGTCATTATACTCGATTTCGACTAATTCGGGGTTAAAGATTTCAAATTTTACATTTATTTTGAATTTTGAGTAAAAAAAAATTTTTTTTCAAAAAATCGTCATTATACTCAATTTCGACTAATTCAGGGATAAGGATTTCAAATTTTACATTTATTTTGAATTTTAAGCAAAAAAAAATTTTTTTTACGTAAAATCGTCATTATACTCGATTTCGACTACTTTGGGGATAAGGATTTCAAATTTAACATTTATATTGAATTTTAAATAAAAAATTTTTTTTTACGTAAAATCGTCGTTATACTCGATTTCGACTAATTCGGGGATAAGGATTTCAAATTTTACATTTATTTTGAATTTTAAGTAAAAAAAATTTTTTTTACGTAAAATCGTCATTATACTCGTTTTCGACTAATTCGGGGATAACGATTTCAAATTTTACATTTATTTGAATTTTAAGCAAAAAAAATTTTTTTTACGTAAAATCGTCATTATACTCGATTTCGACTAATTCGGGGATAAGGATTTCAAATTTTACATTTATTTTGAATTTTAAGTAAAAAAAATTTTTTTTACGTAAAATCGTCATTATACTCGTTTTCGACTAATTCGGGGATAACGATTTCAAATTTTACATTTATTTGAATTTTAAGCAAAAAAAATTTTTTTTACGTAAAATCGTCATTATACTCGATTTCGACTAATTTGGGGATAAGGATTTCAAATTTAACATTTATTTTGAATTTTAAGTAAAAAAATTTTTTTTACGTAAAATCGTCATTATACTCGATTTCGACTAATTCGGGGATACGGATTTCAAATTTTACACTTATTTTGAATTTTAAGCAAAAAAAAAAAATTTTTTTTACGTAAAATCGTCATAATACTCGTTTTCGACTAATTCGGGGATAAGGATTTCAAATTTAACATTTATTTTGAATTTTAAGTAAAAAAAAAATTTTTTTTACGTAAAATCGTCATTATACTCGTTTTCGACTAATTCGGGGATAAGGATTTCAAATTTAACATTTATTTTGAATTTTAAGTAAAAAAATTTTTTTTACGTAAAATCGTCATTATACTCGATTTCGACTAATTCGGGGATACGGATTTCAAATTTTACACTTATTTTGAATTTTAAGCAAAAAAAAAAAATTTTTTTTACGTAAAATCGTCATTATACTCGTTTTCGACTAATTCGGGGATAAGGATTTCAAATTTTACACTTATTTTGAATTTTAAGTAAAAAAAAAATTTTTTTTACGTAAAATCGTCATTATACTCGTTTTCGACTAATTCGGGGATAAGGATTTCAAATTTGACATTTATTTTGAATTTTAAGTAAAAAAAAAATTTTTTTACGTAAAATCGTCATTATACTCGATTTCGACTAATTTGGGGATAAGGATTTCAAATTTTACATTTATTTTGAATTTTAAGTAAAAAAAAAAAAAATTCTTACGTAAAATCGTCATTATACTCGATTTCGACTAATTCGGGGATAAGGATTTCAAATTTTACATTTATTTTGAATTTTAAGTAAAAAAAAATTTTTTTACGTAAAATCGTCATTATGTCTCGATTTCGACTAATTCGGGGAAAAGGATTTCAAATTTTACAATTATTTTGAATTTTAACTAAAAAAAAAGTGTATACTGTACATAATTCGGCATCAAAACACTCGTGTTTTAATGCCCGAACATGTCGCGTGTTAGTCCGAAACATGTCGCATAACCCTAAAAAACACTCGTGTGACCCTATTATGAAACTCGCCTTCGGCTCGTTTCATAAAACTCACACTCGTGTTTTAATGCCCCTCATTATGTACCAGTTGCATAATCTACTATTAGCATTGAATTATAAGTTAAACTTCCAATTAAGGTAAACGTCGCAATGTTTGACACCTTATGTTGATATTGTTGATACCCAAGACTCAAAACGTTAGCGTATGTGTATATAATATACATATATATATATATATATATATATATACAACGCGCGAGCCGAGCGAGCGAAGCGAGCGTGCCGCGGCAGCGGCCGGCGAAGCGCCAGAACCAACACGTGTCGAGTCCGAAACATGTCGCTGGGTGAGTCCGAAACATGTCCCTGGATGCGTCCGAAACATGTCGCTTGATGAGCCCGAACATGTCGCGTGTTAGTCCGAAACATTGTAGCATAACTCTAAAAAACACTCGTGTGACCCTATTATGAAACTCGCCTTCGGCTCGTTTCATAAAACACACTCGTGTTTTAATGTCCCTCATTATGTATCAATTGCATAAACTACTATTAACATTGAATTATAAGTTAAACTACCAATTAAGGTAAACGTCGCAATGTTTGACACCTTAATGTTGATACCCAAGACTCATACGTTAGCGCATGTGTATATAATACAATAAATACAATACAATACAAATACTCTTTATTGCACACTTCAATTAAAGGATACAGTACAATACAAAATCACAGTAAGTAGAGGCAAACAACAGGCGGTCTTATCGCTAAAGAGCTTTATTAATATATATATTATATATATATATATACAACGCGCGAGCCGAGCGAGCGCAGCGAGCTTGCCGCGGCAGCGGCCGGCGAAGCGCCAGAACCACCACATGTTGAGTCCGAAACATGTCGCTCGGTAACTCCAACATGTCGCGTGTGAGTCCGAAACATGTCGCTCGAAGACCCCAACATGTCGCGTATGAGTCCGAAACATGTCGCTCGATTAGGCCGAACATGTCGCGTGTGGGTCCGACACATGTCGCTCGATCAATCCGAAACATGTCGCTTGCGTTCCTTACATTGCGCCATTAGGTATGTCCATTGCGTAGATTCGGCATTAGACTAGATATTAAATTGATGAAACAAATGACGCTTGAAATTAGGTGATCATGTAGTATTTTTGGGTATCGAAAGAATTATTTGGGTGTAATTAATTTTAATAGGATTACGAGCCCTGTAATATTTGGATGTATATTATATGAAATTTGGTGTTTGGAATTAGGTGATCATTAAGTATTTTTGGGTAGCGACTAATTTATTTGGTAACAATTTAATTTAATAGGTTATCGACATGTTACTTCTTTGAGTTGCACTTTATATTTAAAAGGTGTTGAAAATTTGGTGCGAATCTAGTATTTTTGGTTATCAATGTAATTTTTTAGAGCATCATTCGGCAACTAATTTGGTGGTTCGTTAAATGCTACCCTATTTTTATAGTAGAAGATCTCTAATCTGTAACTTAATTGTTACATTCCCTTCTTGTAGTTTTTTATTATAAATATGAGGTCCGAGGAAAGTCAAAAACTTTCTACTAAAAGCAGTCAGTGTTCGTTTAATTGTCTTTTCCCTACCGCATAATAAATGGTATTATGATTTTTATTAAAGTAAATAATTGAGTCATATTTGATTAGTATATTTATTACCATTAGGTGCCTCACAGTCAAAGCCTTTGCAGTTCTATACAGGTCTTCGGTAGGAGACAAAAACAATTGAGAAATTAAGAAATGCAAAATAGATCCATTCAGTAAGGAAATACCAGTTACATATATATGTCTCAGATATCGAAAAAATTATTCAATTTCCTAACTTTTCCTATTACACCTATTATATTATACCTATAAAATTTAGATTTTAATATAATATTGTAGTACCAACATCTATTTATTTATTTAATCTTTATTGCACAAAAGAAAATCTTATCGTACAGAAGGCGGACTTAATGCCGTATGGTATACTGTAGTCGAATAGGTAAGTTACCGATCTACCATCAGGTTGGGTGGTTTCTAGCTCAAATAAACTATTAAATATAAACTAGTCATTATTAACAAGCGATATTTGTTTGAAGCAAAGAAATTACAGCCACTCTTAATTTAACAAAAAAAATCACTCGTCTTTTTTTAACATCGTTATCATGTTACCAAACAGCATACAATATCTTCCCTCTCGTGTGTCCGGCGGACGTAATGAGGGCTTCGAGGGTCCTTGGTGCTCTCGGGCTCTCACGACCAGTCCGGAAAAATTCAAGCGACGGCTAGAGTGTGTACTAGTGTGTTTACCGTGTAAGTAAGGCGACTTCCTGATTTGTCGGTGTGGAGGCAGTACGATATGAGAAAAGTGTCAAATGTCAGTGTCAGCTGTCAGTCGACTCGGTACCATTTTTTACTGCGCCCCTACATTTAAATGAGTGCTTCCTGACTGGCGCGGGATGCGCGGTAGCGGGACGATGCGAAGGCGGTACTGCTCCGCTTCTGCGCATGATATTACTACTGCGCAAAAGTAATACTGACAGTATTATGTCAAGTGAGAATCTTTGCGACGTCAGTAAGTTTACGTCAAAGAAGAAAATGTCACATATCGATCCCGCCCCGCCAAGTCAGGAAATCGCCTAACATTAGCAGAAAGGTCATGCTATAATTTAAAATTACAAAATTCTATTCTATCAAATTAATCACGGCTGTCCTTTATGACCAGTGCTGCCGGTTTGACTAGTAGAATTCTGGCTATCCCGTTCCGCGAAGCCTAGGGGACATTTTAGACATTTTTAAACTCCCCCTAGCATTTTGGCACCTATCTCCAGATATGCTGTTGAGTAAATCCGCTTCCTCACGATGTTTTCCGTCAACAAAAGCTACTGTTTATCATCGAATTATCGGAATGTCATTTGATAATTAAAAGTATATTTTCCGTTGTGTTGTGTGGTAACTTTAATTCATAAAAAATACTGTACCTACTTTAATAAAGTAATGTCTGACGTGGGCCCGTAAATGTCAGTTTGACCTGTAATTCAAAATAGGAGTAGGTACAAGGTTGTGTGGGTCCTTGAGGCCCTCGGATTTTCTCGAGTAGTCCGAATAAATATAAAACGGCTATAGCCACGAGTGTGTACTGTGGATACCGAGTAACATTACTATTACCAACGATTATAAAAGTTAACGCATAATTTGTAACATAAATTGGTTACAAGACTACTAATTTTTACGCAAATATAGGTACCACGGATGAGTCTTAACTAGTCTAAAATGGTAACGATGAATTGTTTTGACCAATGAAGGGCCTTTTCGACCGGTGTAGTTTTATAAATTACATAAACATATCCAAAAACTAGTTATGTTAAACACTCCAGTATAACTCTTTACTATATTGTGATGTAGGTACCTAAAGACACTTTTCACAACATTCACCTTAAATTCAATCGCGTCTTCGTATCTAGAATCAAACGAAAACTTTTAACTTCGTCAAACCAAGAACTCTCTTCAGTGATTTCACTAAAAATATCTAAGTAATACTACGAGAAAATAAAAACTCCAGAAAATTTTACAAGGAGTTGAAAAATCTGTCCTAAAGAGTCCCTATATTTTTTTTACTAATGTTTTGGATTCTTTCTTTTCTTGGGATGTAAATTATATGCCTACGATTAGGTTTATTTTGCTAGGGTTATTGTTTATGGTTATGGCATAGATTGATTTTGGCATCCTCGTTCCACACGCGAGACCTTGCCTGTTCGATATCTGTCCAATACGTTTATCTCGGATATACAATCGAGTGATAAACGACAAGATTAAAGCATGCGTCAATTTCTATCGAGTGGTATCAGAAAGTGTCATGTCGAGCGATATTTGACGTTAAAGACGTGAATGTACCGCTGATGTACCGTTTCAATATGTGAAAGATGCTTTATCTTTTCGATTAACACGCTATTGCGCGAACAATTGAAAAAGGTATGCTTCGCTGGTTTGGGCATGTTGAGAGGATGTGTGAAAGCAGATTGACTAAGAAGATTTATGATCAGGAGATGGAAGGAGGGGTCGGAAGGGGGCGACCAAGGCGAGGGTATCTTGATCAGATTTCTGCGATACTGAAAAAAGGCCAGGTCAGAAGCTCCCGCAACCGACGAGCCTGTATGAGGAGATGTATGGATGTGATTAAAGCAAGAGATGTATGTAAGGACCGTAGTACTTGGCGTTCTTTGGTCTCTGCCTACCCCAATGGGATACGGGCGTGAGTATATGTATGTATGTATGTATGCGCGAACAAGACCCCCAGGCCCACGCGATCACCATAGACCCCTTGCATGATTTTTTTAAATTTTTAATAAAAAATAAGGTAAAGAAAAACGTGGTATTGCGTTCCTGTACGAAACGAAACAATATGCCGAAATTATCGGAAATGACAATACTTACGATGTAAAAATTATAAACTTAAACCTCATTGATTCACCCACTAGGTACTTAATTTGGAAAATAAACCCATAATACGATAATAATAATACCCACTTCGTAATACGTCAAAAACGAATGCCATAATTGCCAACTTAATTGTAACCAAAGTCGATCTCTTTAGGCTTTGTTTCGGATTATTTATTTCAAAAATCTCATCGCTCATTCCGAGACATTCGCTCAGCGCATGTGGAAATGAAGGTGATTGGGATCGGAAGCCAACGAACAAACATAGACCTCTATACTTTCACTTGACCGCTTTTTATAATGAAGTAGTCATCAATGTCTGGTTTTCAACGCGTCGCGACACTCGCGACAAAGTCCCAATCGGAAATATTGGAACTGAGAAATGAAAAAGTTCTCAAAATAAGGCACAGATAGGGTCTGGTGACGCCAGTTCGACGATACCCTTGTCACTTCCATCTTTTGACGCTACAACACAACAAACCAAATAATGCAACAACAAATTAAATTATATCCTAAATGTAATAGCTAAGGTCAAGATTGGCGTGGCATTGTTGGTCCGCTTAGTGCCTTTTAATTTTAAACTACTGGAGTGTACACTTTCGGACACGAATAGCGGTACAATGGGATTTAATGGACTCCTTAAGCTTGATGCGTAAAATTTAAGTGCTGCTCGTGATTCGGAAGTGCTTGTCCTTTATTTGTTTGGGGCTTTTTATTGTGTTCTTTACTTGCAGCTGGAGTTTATGTGTACTGCCAAGGACTCTTAAGAAGGTAAAAGTAAATAAGTGATTTTAACGAAGTATTTTTTTTGAGGTGGAAAGTAAATAAGTGTAGGTAATTAGTGATTTTTTTCGAACATCAACACACTTTTAATATGAATGAAATTTATCAACTGCGGGTTGTGCGAAGCCAAGTCTAGGTTAACGTATTCTTAGGGGTTTAAATGTAAGAAAGGTTTATCGCATTTTGTATTTTAAATACAAATAAAAAATGCAAATACTCGTACCGGCTATAGGTATATTTACTAGTGGCTATGTGAGCTGTAGACACTGGTGATTGTTTTTTTTTTTTTCAAAAATTATATTAGGTATCGAACCTGCTCGAAAAATTTCATCCGTAGAGGAGAACAAACCGGAATTCGGCCGCAGAAACACATAATCATTGATAAAAAACTCGTTTTTTTTAAACTTCCAAAAAGTGACTCGACAAAAAGAATCTACATTTTTGCCGAAACTGCTCACAAAAATTTCACGAGAATCGCTTAAGAAATGTGAGTAGTGTAGAGGAAAACAAACTAATGACCAAAAAAAAATTTTGAAAATTTACAGAAATTTACTCGACAGTAAAACCTGCTCACGAAATTTCACGAGAATCGGCTGACCGAAATCCGGCCGCAGAAACATACAAAATCATTTATAAAAAAAAGAATGTACTTATAAAAACTGATTCGACAAAAAACTTTCTTTAAATTTTCGAACCAGCTCACAAAATTTCACGATAATCGGTTGGAGAGTGCGACCTGTGGAGGAGAACAAACGGAATTACACATACGAAAGCATTTTTGTCGAACCTGAAGCAGAGACCTTCGTTTCACTCGGTCATTTAGTAGGAACCGCTTTAAAATTCTGAAAATAATTAAAAGAGATCAGAACAATCAGTGCCACAGTCCTACGCCACCCGCATCCAGCGGACTCCAGCTTCCTTTACCAGGTCATCAGTCCACCTTGTGGGAGCTTTACCCTCGCTGCGCCTTCCGGTACGTGGTCGCCAGTCAAGATTCTTAGATGGTAGATTCATTTTCTAATAAATAACAGTGACGTGTGTCATTCCTTTATTACCATTTATTTATATTTGTGTACCAAACTTGTTGAGTACCTTATCTAATTTCGTATCTTCCAACAATACTGGCAAGTTTATAATCATTGTATGCTAAATATACGAATAGCAACGAATGTTCTTTAACAGAACTCCGTCTCGCTCTCTCTCAGCTGAGGTTTCATCCTCAGTACACACGCATGTTTTGCGAGAACTGTGTAATACATGTTATACTAATTTTGATAAATCGCTTATAATATTAAGACGCTACAGGTGTTATTATTATTAACATGTGAATCGCCTAGGCGAAATCAAAATTTGCACTAAATGCGTACTCCATCAATACTGCCCCGTATTTGCTAAATATTACTCTAGATTCGTTCAGCATACTTACCTTTGGTATGTAACTATATATAACCCAAGTTGGTAGGTATCACATTCAATGAGAGTACTGCCTTTGATCTGTCAAATACAGACGCGGTACAAAGGACCTCCTACTAATTTCCGCCGTCTGGCAATCACGCCTGGAGGAAGTACTTTGGGGTTCGGGTTTGGATAACGTGTTACCTCAATAATCGCAATAACCCACATAGTGTGTATTCCAGAACTTATGAAATTATAAGTGCTTATGATCATAATTTTATTAAATGTATACTTTTCTATCATGCAATACAGCAAGCTATATATCAGTAACAAGTTAACAACTCATAATTGACAATATTTCATAATTTCCAAAAGTCTTAATTCGAAAACCATTTCGGTAAAAACGTGTGAAGTACACAAAAAACATTTTTTTAAATTTTTTTTCTCCGTTAATTTTGGAAAAAATCGCAAATTACTGTAAACCGAATGTTGACGTCATCTTCCTCGCTGTATTCAGGGAGACCTTAGTACAGAGTACAGACAATCGCTGGTCTGGAGTGGCTCTGGATTCTTGTTGGGAAGATGACGTCATATTTTACTTACACCCTTTTGGAATGACCTACTTTTCAACGTGTTTTTTTTGTATGAAATAATGAGTTAAATTGAAAAAGAAAAAATACGGGTGGCTTAAATTTTTACCTATTTTCTAACTAGTTCATAAAATAAAGTAGTTAAAAATATGAAATGTTGTCAATTGCTGCCATTTAATTGTGTCTTAGAAGTGTCAAACAAATGGTATACCTACGAATTGCATTACATCGGATTTTTCTTTGTTTAACTGAAAACGCTTATCTAAACTATCGCTAGTTCAAATACGAGTTCGTTTTTATTACACTTAATGTACATCTAAACTAATATGATGCAGAAGAAAAATCTATGCTTTGTAAGTTTGTATGTGGGAAGGTAAACTCCGGAACTAATTTGTACAATTTCAAAAAATCTTATAGGTACCACACCATTGCGGTAAGTACATATTAATTTTTTTAAAGACTTTAATTAGTGTTTTGTGATTGGTGAATTTAATATAGAGAAGTATTTTGGCCGGTCAAATTGAAATGTTTTCTAAAGCATAAATAATAATATGTATCCATTCATATTTTCCCTAGGGGCTTTATTAATTAATTACTTTAGTCCCGCTTGATAAGTATAATATGATATGATACACTCGCATGAGAAGCTCGAGCATGAGAAGTCAACTTTTTTTTTTAACAACACAAATGTGTATCCGAACAGTACGACAACTATAGAGGAGCTTCCTTAAGTTTTTCACCTAATATACTGTATTGGTATATATAACACTAGCTGTTGCCCGCAACTTCGTCTGCGTAGAGCTCGGTCATCGCGTTAGAATTTTATCGCTTTTCTTTTCAGGCGGTTACCTAGTTATCTCTGTTCCATACAAACTTCCACTTCCTTAAGGGATGGAATGAAAACTATCCTCGAACTCGAACTATATTCACACCTTTCATCTTCCAAATCCACAAATCCTGAAATCAGTTTAGTCGTAATTAAACAGACTGTCTCTTTGCGAAATGAAAGTCTCTCAATTTAAAATAAATTGTTCCCCATACAAACTTTGAACCCTTTTTTAAGACATTTAGGGATGAATATCGAAAAACGCTGAAATTTGTTTTGTTGTATGTAATAACAATAATAATCATCATTTATTTCAGGCCAGAAGCCCATAAGTTTTAAAATTAATTAACAAAAATTCACATTAAATAAATCAACTTACATAAAACTAAATCAAATTCATTTAATCAAATTAAATTTAAAAAAGTTTGTAAAAAAATTTAAGTCTCACTTTAAAAAATATTGCTCCCCATACAAACTTTGAACCCCTTTTTAACCCCTTGAGGGGAT
Source organism: Cenopis cana (assembly GCA_951800055.1). NCBI lineage: Eukaryota > Metazoa > Arthropoda > Insecta > Lepidoptera > Tortricidae > Cenopis > Cenopis cana. The sequence continues at coordinate 13,399,025 of OX637476.1, read as the reverse complement.
GAATTTAAAAAACGCTGAAATTAGGTTTGTTGTATTTAATTTAAACAGAGTTTCTGTAAGAAATTTTAAGTCTTTCACTCTAAAAAAATTTTCTTCCAATACAAACTTTGAACCCCTTTACGGGATGAATTTCAAAAAACGCTGAAACATGTTTTGTTTTATTTAAACAGATAGTCTCTGTAAGAAATTTGAAGTACCTCACTTAAAAAAAAATTTGCTCCCCATACTAACTTTGAACCCCTTTTTAACCCCTTTCGGGGATGAATTTCGAAAAACGCTGAAATCACTTTTTTTGTATTATTATAAGAAACTTTTATACAAAGTTTGAAGACTATCACTATTAAAAAAAATTGCTCCCCATACAAACTTTGAACCCCTTTTTAACCCCTTTAGGGGATGAATTTTAAAAAACGCTGAAATTACTTTTTTCCTATTATTATAAGAAACTTTTACACAAAGTTTGAAGACCCTCACTTTAAAAAAAATTGCTCCCCATACAATATTTCACCCCCATTTTCAACCCTTTCGGAGACGAAAATTTTGAAAACGCAGATATAACTTTCATTGTCATATTTTAAGGAGTCTTTGTACAAAGTTTCAAGTCTGGACCTTAAAAAAATTATTGCCCCCCATACAAACTTTGCACCCCTGTTTTACCCCCTTAGGGTGGAATTTCCAAAAATCCCGTCTTATCCCTTGCCTTCGTTATATAATCTAACTATACTGTAAATTTAAAATTTCTAGGACCGGTAGTTTCGGCGGGGCGGTGATTAATCAGTCACCCATCAACTTTATATATATAGATTATTACGTCAGATACGGCTATTGTATAGCAAGTAAAAGTAGAGGAAGAGAGAGGAAGCTTGATGATTCCGTCCTCGGATGTATAATATTCCGAAGGTCAATGCCGCTCACACCTTTTAATACCACGTCGGTGGCAAACAAGCGTGCGGCCCGCCTGATGGTAAGCGGTCACCGCAGCCTATGGACACCTGTTTAGATACATGGTGTTACCTACTGTTTTGGTGAAATACACGTGTTTTTAATTTATTTTTCAAGACTATTCGTTCTGTTAATTACATAGTTTAAAACTTTATTAAGTATATACCGATTACCTTCAACTTGAATTTTGGCATGCCAAATTTTAGCACGATTTTAAAGAAATAATATTCAAGAGGAAAATGACCTTAGCTTAGGTATGTTTATTATTTATCATTATCAATTTATCACCAAATATTTTTATCCTAGGTATGTAATAAAACTTTTATTCAAATTATCTTAAACGTGTACTAAAAGTAGCAGGCTTCTAATAATGTGTATTGTGTAAGTAATGAATGAGTTACCTAGTTCGGTTTCTGAAGTGTATATAAATATTTAATAAAAACTATCTTAGTATTCACTAGTCACATTAATAATGTGTATTGTGTAAGTAATGAGTTATTTTGGTTTCTGATGTATAGATATAAATATTTAACAAAAACTATCTGAGTATTCACTAGTCTAGACCACACCGGTTCTTAATCTAGGACTCAGGCCAGAGTGTTGTCACGAAGGCGTGCATAGACGCGGGCGCAGCCATGAAAGTGGTCCACTACTTTTCGACTCTATTATTAGTCCATTAAGGCATATTATGGTTCAAATGTCTTAGACCACTTCTTTGCCTGATTGTACTAAAATTTACATTATATTCTAATTTCTCATGGCAACTGATTAATCCAAATTTTTCTGCACTAGATGCCCAGACTTCATGTTGTTACATTCTAGCCTCTAGAATGGTCATGCGGCTATGAAACCGCCTCAAAAATTTCCGCTCCACTTTTTGACATCAGGTAAAAAAACATACATATTTTTTGTTCGCTTTCACGTGAACTTTATTACTGATTTTGGCGCTAATAATGTTTTTAGAAAGAAATTTCAACCATTAAGGTGTTTTTTTTTTAAGGAAAATCAACGCTTTTTAGATACTGTTCCATCAGACCGAGCTATACAGTTCTCCCTATCAAGACTCCACGATATCTAATACCAATGTCTACAAATATATTTATAAATTTGGCATTACTCCTAGCTGATTAAGGTTTAAAGAACTTTATGTCACACCTGGCCATAAAGTGGTCATTATCGCACGCACCGCGCGCGAAAAAACCCACTTCCTGGCCAGGGGGTGACATAAAAGTTTGTACTTACCACGGGCGATAATAAAGAAAGCCTTAGATCGCATATTTATCGCCCTTGCCTTCGGCTCGGGCGTAAAATACCTGCGATCTGAGACATTCTTTGTTTTATCGCCCTTGGTAAGTAATGTACTATTCAATGAGTTCTACACAGTATCACGCAAGATTTTGACACGTACCTAGTGAGAAGTTGAAAAACAAAAGATAAACTTCTAGAACAACCGTTGAACTGTTAATGTCAGTTGCGTATATTTTGACTATGCTGCGCGTCATCAATTCTTATTTCTACGTTACTACCTAACTAAAGTTTGTTTTCCTTAATGAATTTGAATTCCATATTCGTTTTTAGGGTTCCGTACCAAAAAGGTAAAAAAGGAACCCTATTGGTTTCACTTAGTCTGTCTGTCTGTCTGTCACATCGCTAAATATCTCAGGAACTACTTATCCTATCGATTTAAAATTTGGAATAGTTATAAACAAGGGTAACCCAGATACATAGAAGATGGTTTTTTAAATTATTTTATTTTATTTTCTGTGAATAATAGAATAGAATAGAATAGAATAGAATATTTATTTAAAATTCTTATAACTAACGACAGAACGACAGACGTATAATGACAGATTAAAGGGGGTTCAAAATTTTAAAGTCTGGCATCTATGTCAAGTGGGGTATCATATGAAAGGGCTTGACTTGTACATTCTGAAACATTTTTTATTAGTTTTTTTTTTCGTTGGGGAAATTTCGATTTACGAGGGAAAATGTAAAAAAAATACCATTCCCCCCTTATCTCCGAAGTTTACAAAGAAAAAAATTTGAAATTATTACACAACATTAATATGCATGTATATTTTACAGGAAAAATATAGCCATAGCCCTATCTAGTTTTTCTTTTTTTTAATCATCAAAAAACTCTTCTATACTAAGTTTGTAATTTAATCACCTTTGTATATATTTTTGTTTTATATTGAAATTTACAAAATTACGTTGAAAATACCTTCTTTTAAATAAACAAACAATTATTGAAATCGGTTGATGTGATAAAGAATTATCCTTGAAAATCCAACATACGTACTAAGTTATTCAGTCGCGCAAATTAGTAACACAATGCGCCGATAGATGGTACTGTCATGTTTTTTTAAGATTGTTCCTGAACTAATGGGGTCGGGACGGGTACACAACTACATATACAAGAACTGTGTACGGAACCCTCGGTGCGCGAGTCGGACTCGCACTTGACCGGTTTATTTAAATAACAACATACCTATTTGTTATTGCCGACTTCCATAAGGAAGGAGGTACTCAATCGATCGATCCGTGTATATATGTTTGTTCCACTGTAACTTTGTCAAATGTCGACCGATTTCGATGATTCTTTTTTTATTTGTCATTTCCTTTACCTTTCATTGTAAGAGCGAGCAAGGTTGACAGAGTTCCCGAGGATGCACTGTGTTGAGAGCGAATTTTATCCCTTCTGCTGTCAACACAGTGAATCCTCAAATTGTATAAAGGGTCGGCAATGCGCTCGTGACTCCTTTGGAGTTGCAAGCATCTATAGGCTGCAGTAGTTTTTCTAAAGTATGCAAACTAAAAGCTGCTGTCAAACTTACAATAAATAAATCTAATGGTTATTATTAGTATCGAGCAGAACATTTAGATATCTATCTTACGCACGCTCGAAAACTTTACGTAATCATCTCTTGGGCTATAAATGGTTTTACATTAGACGTTGGTTTCACTGGCATTGACAAGCGACAATTTATCGGTAATAGCATCACGGTACAGTATCCTGCTCGAGTGTCCCCCGCTTGAGACGACCAGACTCGAGTCACACTGGCTCGTATCTCCCGATCAATTCAATTCTTTATTCATTGACAATATAAATTGTGTCTGAAATTTATAAATAAGTAAGTAAAATAAGTAAGTAAGTGATCACCAGTATCGGCTATAATTTGATCGCGCTATTCGCGCTGAGACGTATAATGTTATTCAATTAAATTGTCTAGTCGACGGCCGACGCCGAATTGATAGCGAAACGCGTCGAAACGGTCTGATATATTACAGTTACAGTGCAGGCAAAGCCAACTTTATAGGGTTCCGTAGTCAGAATGGCTAGAACGGAACCCTTATAGTTTCGGTCTCTCTGTCTGTCTGTATGTCACAGCCGATTCACTCGGAGACTATAAGTGCTACAATTATGAAATTTTATTAATTAACAACATTTCATTTTACTTTCAATCAATCAATCAATCAAATATTTATTTGCATAGAACACAGTATTAAAAGGGATGTTACAATATTATGTATAGTGTCATGTATTCAAGTATTCAACCGGTGTAGGCGTGCAAATATTCATTATAATCTAATCATTAAATTCATATATTAATTACACATATTGCTGAAGTCAAATATGAAATATGTCAAATTTATGTCAAACATGTCAAATATAAATAATAATATAATCAAATAGTCAATACAATATTTAAGTCTATAACTAAACAATCTTATATTTCTCCAGAAAAGAACGAACACTATAAAAACATTCGTCTAACAACCAGCTATTTAATTTAGACTTAAATTTAGCGGCTTGAAGTAGAAATCCATTTAGAGATATGAGCATGCTGAGTATATATAAAAAAATATTGGATTTTTATATTTTTTCTCGAGAAAACTGGAAAGTACTTATAAAAAACCATTACTGGGCTGAATAAGAATATCCCGTGACATGACTTATGTATCCTATTAAAACAATAAAAACTGTCTGTGGATGCATGCGACATTGACAATTTTGACATCGACACATTCGACAGTTGTCAGATGTGGGGGCTATCTTGTCAAGTGAAGTAACTGGGTTAAAAATCTCCGTCTCTATCTCATTTGCTTCGAGCGATAGAGAAAGAAACATACGAATTTAGATTTTCGGGTGGTCAGGATAGACCCCTGAAATTTGTCACTGTCACTGTCGCAGGTGACACAGATACAGTATACTTTTTACTTATAATTCAATATTTGACCAGAGTGCTAATCTTATTCATCTCAAATACGTACATACGCCCTTTTAGAACGCGGCAGTTTTAGATTAATAAAATAAGGGGGTTTTAATGAAAATATACTGAAATGAAAAAATACGTATTTCCTAACATTTTGAGTACTATTAAATACCTAAATAAAATTAATTAAGAGGTTAGAAAAATGAAATGTTGTCAATATTTAATTGAAAATTGTTTTTATTCTATTTATGACTTTTTGCTGCATAATTTTAAAAATTCAAAATGACTTAATTATTATCATTAATTTATTAACAATGATGTATTTTAAGATTTAATTTTTATTGCTTATTAATTTGACATGTTATTTGTATGTATAATTTGACATGTTAGTATGAAAGAATATTATTAATCAAAAATTTGTACGCCAATAGGCAGGGTGTTGGCTGATTCTTAAAAAAGTTCCAGATCACTTGAAAAATAAAAAGATATTTTTTAAACTGTATTTTGATATGTATATTAAAAATACATACTATAAGCATATTTTTGGTGCATATGGACAAGCTTAATACCCTCAGGAAACGAAAAAATATATATGTACAAAAACACGGCTGTGACATACTGTCACAACCATGTGGTAAAAATGACAGTTGTCTTCTTTCGTGACTTTTACATAATAGAACAGCCAAAATTCAAATAAAAAATGTTGTTCAAATAAAATAGTAAAAGGTTATTTGTAAAAAACAATAAAAGAATTAAGTATGACAAGAAAAACCTCTAATTTATTGAAATGAAATAAAATTGTCATGTGGTCAAAAAGTCCATGGCGGTGACATTATTTTCATCACATGGTCATGATAATTAGAACCGTGTTTGATATAAACTAAAAACTAGCTTTGAAGTAGCGGATCTACAGTAATTACCTGAATCTAATATTGTATGAGGTACTAATTATTTTTTAAACAATAGCGTAACAATGGTACTTACGTTTAAAACATAAACACGGCGTTGACGTGTTAAGGTTGTCCCTGTTTTCAATTAAATAAAGAACTTTTTTTTGCGAAACTAGCAGTCCGTTCAGCCATATGCAAAACTGTCAATTATAAGACAGTGTTGCCGCTCTAAAAAATCTTTAACAGGGCTACCAGCATCAAAGATAGTTTTCTACCGAGTACTGCATCATTATAGTACATGGTCGTGACACAAAAATAGCGCACACATTTTATTTTGTCCTAACTCAAAGATAGTCATCATATATTTATATATATTTATGCAGTGTTTTTGAACAAAGATTACTTTTGCATATTTGGTGTAATATTTCACAAAATAACTTTTAGTTTGAGCAGAAAAAAATAATATATCACTAAATTAAGTAAATAAGTTAATTATTATTTAAGTTATCATGGATGAATTTTTTTCACTGCACCCACATTTGCAAGTTTCTGTTTGGCCCTACGGTTGACTGGTAGAGAATGGCTCATGGCATTAAGTCCACTCTTTGTACTAATTTATGTGCAATAAAGTTTAAAATTAATAATAAATAAATAATAAATCTGGCAATCGCACACTACACGGTCCGTGACATTTTGACCTTGCAAATTATTTTAGAAATATTTCTGGTAATTTTATGACTAATATTACATTTGGACAATATACTACAGGTCAAATGCTAACTAGACTGATATATAGTTGTCAGATTTTCTAAATTTTCATATGCGATTCTTACAAAGCACACAAAAAAACGTAAGAATAAGAATCACCCTGTTACATAAATTAATTGTTTACCACCACTGTAATCAGATTCACCTATACTCGCATGATACTCGCAAATAAAACACTTTGAACTTTGAACATCGACATGGGTATTGTTTCTTTGGTTTATCCGGTCGCTGATTACGAAAACAACAACGATTTTAAAATTCAACGTAGCAGACGTGAAATACCATATTGCCTGCTGGAGCGCATATCAATAATTATGTTCGTCGTTTTTATGGTTTTTTGGGACGTTAATTAGAAAAATGGATCGATTTAGATAGGTTACGCCAGTTTGAGTCCCAGGTCCCAGAAAAGGGCAATACTAATAACTAGGAAATCGTCCCTTAAGGGGCTGGAAGTTTGTATGGAAGAGCCAAGAGAGAGTGTTCTACGCGAACAAAGTCGCGGGCAAAAGCTAGTCGTTTTATATTTTTTTAGATTACTGAATTGAAACGGATAATATCAAGACCAGTGATGAAGCATAGTATCACAGTAATTTACTTCTCAATACATTCGTTCGTACCGGCAGTGCGGTTTCCATTATTTATCGTACGGCAATTATTTTGGAACCGTGAGATCTTCGAGAAGACAGTACGATTGCCAGTTTTTAGTTGCACTTTTAGCACCACCCAGGGGTTTCCATTGACTCAATTCTACCGGTCGGTTAAACAGGGTTTCCCATTATGTCATAATTATAATGAATGATTATCGTTTGGAACCTGTTACAATTAGAACCTGTCTGACCCCACGGGCCAATAGGTGCAGTAGGCCGAGAATGACGCACGGCAAATTGCTGTGGTAGAAACGGCAAAAGGCGTGGTGTCTATTTATTTATTGTTATCAACAACAGATCTAATTATTCATAGTGTAAATTTCCCAGTACTCAACACAAACCCAATCATTTGTCACTTTCGGTAAACATTGGTAAACATCAAGTATAATATTATACAGGGTGTCCCAAAAAGGACGCAATATTTGAATTTTATAGAAAACACATTTTTTATTTATATACTGTATTTTTTTTATTTAAAAATTAACTACATAGGATTGGGTTATGTATGAAATAGCACATCAGGCAAATACCCACCATGACTTAGAAATAGAAAATAGATTTTTTTTATTTTGCAACGACAATATACAACATTAATAATTGTTAGGTACACTTAAGTAGAGAACTTTGCTGGCACATACGAATTATTTTGATGAAATTTTCTTTGACCATTTTGCACAAATGTGGCTGAATTTCGCGAATGCAACATTAAACCTCCACCTTTAATGCGTTAGGACTTTTGGCATAGACCTTTGACTTCAAATAACTCCATAGAAAGAAACCTAATGGTGTTAAATCACAGTCATGACATAGGGGGCCAAATCTGCTACCGAAACGAATCAGTACACGAAATTTGTACGAAATTTGCGAGAATTCGTAGCCAAATTTTCATTATTTATTGTTTCAAAAATAAAAATGAGTTGTTCTCTAGTATAGTGTGCTACATTTTCAATTTCAATTAAATTCTTTAAAAAATGGCTTCCATCAAATTTATGATGATTTCGCCAATGTCACGTGTTCAATGACGTTCGGTAACGACGCCATGACAGTAGATAAGGTTTTGTACGGTAAATGGATTCTGCTCGTCGTCGCCCCGGACACGTGTGCTCACCAACGCGGCGACGATCAAAATCCATGTGCTACATTTTTAAAAACCTTAAACTATAAGCTACCAAACAGTTTTTTTTAAGGGTTACCAGCACTTAAATGCAAAAATGGCGGCAAATTTAAATGTTGCGTCCTTTTTGGGACAACCTTTATCTATCGTAATCCTACTGAAGGTATTTGTTTTTTTGTTACTTAGGACGGGTTGCACCAAACTTACGATTACCAGACAGATCAACGTTAAATAGGTATGGCGCTGGCAGCTGTCATCCCACAGAATCTTGTCAAACTTTCCATGTGATATCAGATTTTAACGAACACCGATTACGATTACAGACGGTATGGTACAAACCAACCTCAAGGCCGATTTACATGGTGCAAAAAACATGCATGCAATTTTGATTACATTGCGAGCTGCGGGCTACCGAGTTAAGACGAAGCCGATCAAAACCCCGCGATGTAATGAAAAGCGCTGTCATTTGGTTGTCTACCGACGATATTAATTGTTTAGCGTGAGGCGAGTTGGCCATTAGAATCGTGAATAACTCGTATCTTCATATTATGACGATCCCTTTGGGTGAAATTAGAAATTTTTTGTAATGTTTACATTGATATATTGTATTTTATTCTATTCAATGTATTTTAAACGATCACAATAGAGATTCTTTTAAATTGACATTAATGTAATTTATAATGAAGGCTTGATTGTGAAATAAATGAAATCTAAATCTAAATCTACGAGTATAATGATGTGGCACCTTTAATAAGTATAAAAGGTGTTTAATAATAATACAGTCGTATGATATAGGTGTCTAAAGCATATTTTTATAGCTCCCTCGTGCGTCAAAGCTAAGAAGATGACGTAGGAAAAGTGTGTGTACAAGTCTGTAGGTACGAAGTCACATTGACAAAAATACTAAAAATAGTCATAATAAGGTAAACGCACTTGTTAGGAAGACGAATATGCAGATATGTATATAAAAATGGCTGTAGTATGTGATGATCTTTGATCACTAATCATAATCATAGCTTTGTTTTTATATTTTACATTTGTATAATTTAAGGTTAACTATGAAATGTTTGATAAAATTTAATGTTTGATAAATTATTTTATTAATCCTATAACTCACTTGTTTAATCAGATCAACAATATGATACCCTCAATCAAGCATCATAAATATTTATGATGATTGATGATTACATTAGAAATTACGTTTCACACAGAAACCTTGCCTAGAAATTATTATTAATTTAAATTCTTACTAAGTTAATACTAACAAAAGAGAATTATGTTTAAATGTAATTATGCGTCAACGTAATATTTAAAACCAGTCATGTCTACCGGTTACGCGAATACAAGTCAAGTAAACAAAAACATTGTTTTGTTGTGTTTTTTTCGCCGTCAACCCACAGGTTGAGACTTTTTAAATCACCAAAAGGAATTACGACCGTGCCAATTTCAATGTTTTTTTGATGAATACGAATTTTGCAATCATGCAGCTAGAAGATTGGTCGGGTAACAATGTACCAAAATTCACATGTTGTATATTCGCTATTCACTATAATAACACAAGATGATCAATAAAAAGTGTTGTCATAAAACAAGAGTCACGCTAGAGGTCATTATCGAGTCCGTTTACAATGTTTAAGTAGGTGTGAATATCCATATAACGGGGGATCCGAGAGAGAGAGATCACGAGAGTTACAAGCAATGATAAAGTTTGGCCTTACGATGGAAACTTTTCTTTAAGAGGAGGGGTAGGGCAAGCTCTCTCCATACAAACTTTGTGCAGGATTTACTTCGTTTGTGTTTGCATTAAAGTTATGATTTTTGGTCAGTATGCTTATTTTTCTGATAGCTATTTCCTGATGTAAATTTTTTTTTATTAACTTTTTCTTTAAATTTTGTTTTTTTTTGAAATATTTGAAAATTTTCACATCACGATCTACGCATATCTAATATTTACAACCAAAAAAAATATTATATTTGTTAGTGCCAAAACCGAAGAATAAAACGTGCACAAAGTTTGTATGGGGAAGGCCTTGCCCTACCCTGCGCCTTGCGCTACAACGAGGCGAGGAAACAATAGGGACTGATTTTCAGATATATGATTCCTGACTATATGATAGTGTTTCTGACAATAGCCGAAACATGATTGCTTAAAATTTTCTCGATAGAAAAAAATCCAGACTTGAGTCTATAATTTATTTTCCTTTTTTTACTCAGCCTAAAACAACGCATTATTAAAAGACACGATTAAGTTAATATGTTGGTGTTTTACCTCATTTAAACTCTGTCAAGAGGAAATTTAATAAACCTGAACACAGTTAGATATTTATCGAGACGTCTAAAAAAACCATACTCGAAGAGTGTTGCATCCCGTTTTGTTGTGAGCGAAAAACATAAGGGCGTCTCTTTCAATCGATATATCGCCTTATATTAAGTTATTCATAACTTATATTGAGCGAGGCCAAACTATCGTCGCAAATAAATAAAAATGGCGGCTATTCTAGTGTTAAATTTTTTATTTTTTTTTGAATTCAGAAACTTTGTATAGGAAATATGAGATTATAGAAAGTTATAGATAATATGATTATATAATATTTATGCTGAACACAATGACTTGTTACTCACACTTAAGGATTCATACCTACTAATATCTAGTTTTCATGCATCACAGGATTATTACGCCTCTCATAATCTTCGTCACTTAAACAGAAATTCAGGTTTAGGTCAAGGAATAAGGAACAACAAATGTGAACAATTTATTTTTTATTGATATAAAACAAGTAAACTATTAATCACTATGAGTATCTTAATAAGTATTTAACTTTGATTATCATGTCATCAGAAAAATAAATGTACAATAACGGAGATATTTTTATATACATACATACATGTATTACATGTATAGTGTATTAGTTTCAATAAGTGAAGGTGATTGTAGCTAAAATTAAATGAATACCCATACATACATAAGTAAAGGTAAATTATTTTCGAGACGTTTTTGCATTTGTAGTAGTAGTATTCGTATATCTACAGGGATTATATATTGAAATTTACACACACTTAAAAAATAATTTACACACATTTAAATTTTGCCCATACACAACTACAAATGCAAAATGTTAATAGATCTAATGTCAGCTCTCAAAGTCTATTTTATTAACATTTAGGATATAACTTTTTAATAAATGATTTTATATAAAGTAATTTTATTAACATTTGAATACGAGTAGCTACAAGTTTTATAATCGTTAAACAAATGAGGATAAAAACAATCAAACATTTTTTTTTACAATACATATATTTTTTTCGTTTTAATATGTATTAAATTCGTTACCTATAATGAACTTTAACTTAACTATATGTACATTCTTAATTTATGATTACACAAAGTGGAAAGAAATTATGGGCTCTGGAGGGAAAGTACATTAAATCCTTGAGATAACTCAATTTACTCAAAGGAAACATTCTTTTATTAAAAAAAACAAAAACAAAACTGCATTCAAAAATTTACTAAGATATTTTAAATTATTTCAACTCAGTATTCGATTTTATAGATATCTTGCACGACATCGACAGACGAGTGTGAGACCCAATGTTTCTTGAAGAAATATTACTTATATTTCACATTGATCTCTCTTGGAGAAATATTATATTTCATATCGACCGAGTGGAATAAAAAGCGAATCTTATTTATTTTTATCTGGTTTCCCGGGTGAGACAGGTGAATTTTAGAAAATCCTTGAATACAGTTTTATTTCTTTTTAATAATAAAAGAATGTTTCCTTTAAATAAAACGTGGTAACTTTGGGCCCATACATTTTTCCACCCTGTCTATATCCACTAACTTAAATAACTATTTAATGATATTAAATTTTTACGTATCAATTTGGGTTAGTAAGATTTCATAAATTTGGATAATATCTTCTTCCTTTGCCTCATCATGTGTCCGAATAACATCGGGAACATCGGTATGTAAAGCAACATCCATCCGATGAGGAAGTAATGGTACACCATGCTAAAGATTATGTGATATTGGCTCGCTATTGTGATATAGTCTGTTAGTACAGGAACTGCCCAGAACTGGCGCGTGGCAATATCTTTCAAAGAGTCATAGATGCAAAGCAGTTCCCCAGTAACACCAAGTGGATACAGCAGAAAAAACGTTGAATACCGCATCAACATCAGCATTGGAGGCGGCTGGGTCAATGAGTTGATGACGTAGTAACTATATCGGATTATTTCTGTGACTGACCACGCCAATACGCACAGCACTATTCCGGGGCTCGCTGTTGCTGTATCCGATACCAGTAACACACCACATAAGAGGAACACTCTTGACGTTACCTGCGTGAGAGTCACGAATACACCAGTAGGCACTATCCCATATACTGCATGCAACACTTCTAACGCTGCAGCATTTTGGAAAATCACCAGGTTCCACTTAATCTCCTTCCAGAAGTTATCGAGAGTCCCACGATTCAGAAAGTAGCCCAACATATGCAGAAGCAGATAGGTCCAGCCAAGTATCTGTGCTCCATTGTAGGCCACCAGGTACGCTTTGTTAAGTTTAAAACTTTCTCTAGTTTTAGATGCTGTTTTTGCTGCCATGTCAGTGTTTCTACACAAATGCGATATATTTGAAACACGCTTCGATAATTTTGAATCCACTACGTGGCACTGATGGTTCACTCTTTATGGATAATAGCGATATTTAGGCCGCGCGCTGGCAAGCAACCAGTTATGCGGAGGTGAAATCGATTTTTACTACGCGAAGTTTTTAAAATGCTCAAGCGCACTTATTATGAACGCCGCGACGTGCGTCCCACACGGCGGCAGAGTAACTGACGAAATCTCCCGTCACAAGGTGAAATTAACGTTTAAAATTTTACTTTTAAACGACTGCCATTTTCGTCATAGTTGATGCTCGTGTCGCGAATAGAAGTATGGTAGGAGTTCTATAAAATTACAAATTGTTTATCATGTTCGAGAACAAACATCACGTAATTCACGTACGAGTTCGTCATTCGTCATCAGAATTAAACACTGGGCAGTAGACATAAGTAAACAATACATTGCAAATCACAATTAAGGTACAGTCAGCCCATGAAAATGTTGAGCATACTTAGAACCTTGTCACATCGAAATCTAAGAAATATTTAGACTGAAACGTCATAAAATTTGAAACCTCTTTAATTTGACAAAGTACTAAAGTGCTCAACATTTTCGTTGGCCCACTGTACGCCTGATTTTCTGGACTTAAGTTTGCAGCTTCGAGAAACCTGTATCTTATAAGTAATTTTTACCTAGTGGCGAACTACGGACACGAAATACCCCTTGCCCTTTTTAGCCGAAACATAAAAAACTGGTTTATAATTTATTCATCAAATTCTGTCAATTACTCACTTATTTTAAATATTCTAGCAATATAAAACAAGTAATTTACTGCATACTTACGTATTTAAGGTCACTTTCTTTACTCCTAATTGACAACATTTCATATTTTTAACTACTTTATTTTATGAACTAGTTAGAAAATAGGTAAAATTTTAAGCCACCCGTATTTTTTCTTTTTCAATTTAACTCATTATTTCATACAAAAAAAACACGTTGAAAAGTAGGTCATTCCAAAAGGGCGTAAGTAAAATATGACGTCATCTTCCCAACAATAATCCAGAGCCACTCCAGAGCAGCGATTGTCTGTACTCTGTACTAAGGTCTCCCTGAATACAGCGAGGAAGATGACGTCAACTTTCGGTTTATAGTAATTTGCGATTTTTTCCAAAATTAACGGAGAAAAAAATCTAAAAAAATGTTTTTTCTGTACTTCACACGTTTTTACCGAAATGATTTTCGAATTAAGACTTTTGGAAATTATCAAATATTGTCAATTGTGTAAAAACTCGTTGCACGCTTCCGAGTACGCACAATTATCATCGTACAAATAATCCAAGCTAAAGCAGGATGCATATACTAAATGTAACGCGAAGCTCTCTGATGTGCACTAACACCCGATACAGTATGGGCCGTCGCCGTCACTAGTAAATGAATGACACCGAAATCGCAATATCGCATCAAGACAACTCACGTCATATTTTAAAAATTGATACAAATACAAATAATTAAAAATTGGTGTCTAAATTGGGCAACTGTTATGTTTTTGTACCAATTTTTAATTATGTGAATGATCTTTATTCAAACGTGCATTCTTGTATTAGCGTATTTTTGAGTTTGCAATGTTGGCATTACCGTACTCGCTAGCGACTGCGTAAACGTAAACGATTTAGTATCGACAAAAGTACAGCGCCTCTGGCGGTTACGCAATAGAACTAAGAATCGCCATATTGAATCGTTTACGCAGTCGCTAGCGAGTACGGTAGTGCAAACATTGCAAACTCATGGTAAGGGTACTGATGTTAAGACATAATTGGTATCATACATAAAAAAATACTGCCAACATGCTGCTAACAAACAGTTTCCAGTAAAACAAGTTAGGATGGACTGTTTTTACTAACTATATAAGTTTCGTTAAATGTAAAAAAATATAATAAATAAAAAGTCCATAGGTAATCATCTTAGTATCTACGTCGCAACAGGAAATCAAGAATGAATATTAAATCGATCTATTTGTAATAGTAATGTGATGTTTCAACCGGCTTAAGAACAAGATTAACGTTCTTTAAGTCTTGGGTTTTTAGTTTTCCTGTAAAATAAAATGAATGTAAATACAATACTTACTGAGAAATTGAAATGAGTAGAATAAAATGCAGTTTTTAAAGTTTGGGCGCCGATTTGGCCGCCATCTTCTTTTCATCCACTTCCGGTACCCGGACCGTCTTTTGATTATTAAAATTGAGTTCAGCGACCTCCAAAACCCAGTCAAGGACATTTCAGTCGAGTTATATTCGAGGTACACCTACAGTTTTCAAGTTAAAGTACCATTTTGGCCGCCGTTGTTTGCATTCACTTCCGGTACCCGGACAGACTTCCAGTTATCAAAATCGAGTTCAGCGACCCCCCAAACCTATTCCAGAATACCTCACTCAACCAGGTTCGAGTTATATTTACGTTTATTTAGATTTAAACGCCATTTTAGCCGCTATCTTAAATATTGAGCATAGGAGCCAAAATTCGGCTTGGCAACATTCGGAATCGGATTTAGCAGGCTTTTTTACTTCAGTAAAGTTTTTTTAGAAATAATTACTAGTCTATTAGGTTTGTTAAGTTTTATGAATAAGGGGGTTAGTTTGATTCCTTTATTCAGATTGGTACTCGTAAAAATTATAATGACACCAAATCCGACCCATATTTTTTAAATCTGTAATCACTGTCACCAAACAGCCTAAATATATGGCTTCTATAAACCTGTAAGTCAATGTAATCCAACATATCGCACATCAATATGGTATCAACGTGTTTTACATGCACGTTAAGTGATGCGTTAGCTTGATGCGTGTGGAAGCGAGCGAACGCAGATGCGTAACTACGATAGGTTTCGATTAGGTAATGGGCTTATGCCGAACACCCGAACACCCATTAAACTCGAGAGCTATGCTCTTGTCGGTGGAGCAATTGCCAGTCTTCCCGGTTCTCTGACAGTCTTTTGACCTCCCGATACGACGAGGCACTAATTCTTCTCCTTCACTTGGTTGAAGTACGACAGTTTGCTCTCCAAATTTTCACAAAAGTTTTCTAGATAAAACGTTGAGTCAAATCCACCTCCTGGTCGCCAGAGGTCCCAATCTCGTTTTTCACCCTTTCTATGTTTCTTTCTATATTATTGTACTCGTAGGTGTCGCGGTCATATTACGGCCCAGATTCCGTACCCTAATAAAACGAAACAAAATGTAAACAGTAATTTCATCTGTGAGCCCTTAACATTCTGCGACCATAGGGTATTCAGGGTTTTATACAGACGAAGATAAAACCAGTTCAAATACCACTTTGTATGTAAATTATTTCATCTAAACATAAGGCCTGGTTCGTAACGTTCGTAAACCATGACAAGTTACTAAAGTCAACGTAGGTAACCATTTTTTTAACTCTTAAATATCATGTTAAAAGTATGATTTAAGTACCAGTTTATTGATCATTCTCCATAAATAGCAGCTCCAGTCATAATTTTTGTAGCATGCCCTCATACATTGCACGGTGCCTTTCGTCTTCTTCTTGATGCGAATCCCACCAACTCCACCAAGTAAGATATATTATCTTTTTCGATTGTTTTTGTATTGGGCACGCTTAAATCTCTCACTACACTCAGGACTCAGTCTTAATTAGGTATTAATAAATTCACGAACTGAATTAAAGTTATACTTAGGCAAATGCTATAATTAGCACTTAAAGTATCAAATTATTAATAGAGTACCGACCTACTATATTGTTTGCGACGTTTGCGACTTGTAAACATTGCAGTTTTTCGTTATACAACGCTTCACGTCGACTTCACACATAATCGTAATTATTTACGAACTTAAATAGGTAATCGTTTGCGGACTTCACTCAGTATAGACAAATAGTCATTATTAAGGCGCTCCAACGAGAAATTTAGAAACTTTGAAACGCTGTTCTGCCCAGACGAGGAAACAATAGGCACTGATTTTCAGATAAATGATTTTTGACTATATGGTTGTGGTACTGACAATAGCCGAAACATGATTCCTTAAAACTTTCTCGATAGAAAAGAAATCCAAAGTTGAGTCTATATTTTCCTTTCTTTACTCAGCCTACTAAAACAACGCATTATTAAAATACACGATTAAGTTAATATAATGGTATTTTACCTCATCTATACTCTGACAAGAGGAAATTTAATAAACCTGCACACAGTCAGATATTTATCGAGATTTGTCTAAAAAAGCCATTCCCGGAGAGTGTTGCATCCCGTTTTGTCGGGAACGTTTCAATCAATAAAATCTGGGCGGCCGAGCTTTACTCGGCGTTTTCCCGGGCATGAGACCTAGCTAGATCGATTGCTCGTCCCCGAAAACCCCCACATACCAAATTTCATCAAAATCGTTAGAGCCGTTTCCGAGATCCCCGAAATAAATATATAAATAAATATACAAGAATTGCTCGTTTAAAGATATAAGATATCGCCTTAATATTATTTAAAATACACCCTTATAATCCGCAAACAATTTGAATGAATGACTTTAATTGACACATTTAGTTTTTTTTTAAATCATAGACAAGATAAGATAAGATAAGATAATATTTATTGAATTAAAAACCTTATTGCTAGTGTTTATACAGTCCTTGCATATTAATACAAGTTCATACATTATTACAAGCGCCTGAACTAGGTTATCCTGTATCTCAGGCAAAGAGAAAAAGTAATATTTAGGCCAATTTGTGTACATGAAAGGTACTTAAGAATATTAAGTTGTCTAACATGTACCGTACATGTGTCTAACATGTAACTGTAATCGTATGTACATTTCAACACTTCATATAAATTATTGCAGCATAAAATGTTTATTTTAGGCATGCTTTACTACAGTGTCAGCATTTGCAATTGTAGCTGACTAGGTCAATCCTAAAAGTAAATTAAAATTACAGTCTAATTTTACGTATAAATAATTGCTTGCATTGCGGCCTTCGTTAGTAGGGCGGTGTAAAAATATAACAAGTTAGGAGGTTTATAAAGTAGGTGAAGTTAAATAAATGCAGATCATGGAATAATGAGTACAAATCTAGACTAATAAAATAAACCAGAACGAAATAAACGGAAACTAAAGTAAGTGATGCGGTTTTCTTAGGCTCCTTCGTAATCAATTGAGTTGATGTATCGCTGCTCGGCCATTTTTTAGCAGGACATTCAAGGTCACCCGTTTTATGGTCGTAGGGCTTTTTGAAAAATCTGCATGTTGCGCATTTGGGCGGATCTCCCTTCTTTGGGCACTCCTTGTCCGAATGCCCTGCATCACCGCAATGCCCACATGTGTGGTCAGATTGCTTGCATGTTTTGGCGGCGTGTCCAAATTGATGGCTTTTGAAGCATCTGGTAACAATTGTGAAGTCTCGGATCGGGCACGAGGACCAATTGACGAATACCCGGTTTTGAGTTATTAGAGCTTTCCGTATTAGGGCTGGCAACACAACAACAAGACAATTGGTTATACAACAAGGAAATATCTGTCAACAATATTTAACTAGCCAGACTCCGACAACAGTGGGGCTAGCATAACATGCATCTCGTCTCTACTCGCGCGCGATATAGGCTACCTGTCACTGTCTGATTAATGCTGTCAAAAAGTGACAGGTAGCTTATCTCGCGCGCGAGTAGATACGGAATGCATGTTGTGCTAGAGGGGCTGTTTGCTTCGTAAAAAATAATACAGCTTAATCTGTCATGTGTATGGTGAAACTGAAGATAGATTTAAGATTGAGACTGGCGGATTTATTTAGAGTCGCTCTAGGTTGTGACGCGGTAACCAGTTATTGTCAGTGAGTGTAATATTGCCTTTAATAAGTTTAGTATAATTCGGATGATTGGCGATACTGGCACTTTCTATAAACAACTATTTAGTTATTTGCTAACAAACCATATATTATCTACAATTTTAGTTTAGTGGGTAGTTACAACAACACATTTTAAGTAACTAAATTATATCACAGTATCAAATTAAATTGATCCCAACAACATCAAGGGACCAATTCGACCGAGCAGGATTAAAATATGTAAATAAAATTGCAAAAGTTTAGCCTTAGCAAACGAATAGAATACAAGGGAAGCGAAGGGACAGCACTGAGTGGCCCGGGGAGACACGACAACGCCGTAGCCTTCGTGGACTCTGTCTTAATCTTTATTAATTATGAGCCTGATCTTTCACCCCGACTTCATCAAGGGAGCACTATCTTCTGAAGTGTATCTTCTATGGTACGGTTACCCAATTTCATTCCTAGGCCACTATAATGGCAGTCAAGCGTACGTCATCCATAATGTTTGAGCAGACATCATAGGCTATGGATGACTGCGACACCAGGAGAATCACAAGTGCGTTGCGGAGCGTGTATTGATTTGAGGATTCGTCTTGTTGACAACTAGGGACAAAATTTAGGTCCCTCACTCTTAACACATCGTTGGGAGAACTGGCGACTTCACAATTTTGGCGACACTCACTAAGTATTTAAAACGTTTAGTCTCATTATAGGTGATATTGAAAAATGATTATAACCGAAATAAAATTGAGATAGCCCCTGTATGGACTAGGTATATATTTATGCGGTTTATTTTGTTTAGTATATTAAATATTAGAGTTAATGCTATTTAGTCTAACAAACTCCATAATGGAAGTATTGGAAGTGCGTATAGAGGATGTTACATTTAGAGGGCGTACAGGAAGTTGTTTATAGCGTAAATAATTTTCGGGGTATCTTTCAAATCAAAAATGTAGGTATTGAAGCATATTAGTTTTAACTTAAATGAGGAGCTAGCTACTAATCACAGCTTATAATTAATACGACCAATATTCCGGACTCGGTAGTGAGACTAGTCAATTAATCTCATTGTAAAAAAAAGATAAATGATAAAAGTGACACTGTAAATCAAGTTGAGGTCAGCATGAGGCCAATAAGAGATACATTTATGTATTTAGAATTGGGTGACTATCACAATGATGCGGTTTCCGCACGGTTTCCATAGTGCGAGCGAACATAGCTATGCAAGTCCATAGTGATGTCCCGCTCGCACTGCGGGAAACATGCGGAAACCACATCAATCAAGCGCCTTAAAATATTTTGTAGCCTTCGTTTGTTTGTAGATTCACCCCCTACGTTTGCCTACTGTTCATGCTACGTAATATCCCAATTAGTTTCCATAGTATTATTAACCTGTCTCGTACAGCATCTTCGTAGTAAATTAGACAACCGTTAATGACTTTGAGGGAAGCTAAAGCTATCGCACACAGATACAAGCTTTGTCGATTATAACAATGTGTCTCATATCATAAAAAATCAAAATTCAGCTATAATGCTAAAGCGGTAAAACCTATAATGTATGAAATAACTGTGATGCTATGCTACTTACTAACTTATTAATGTTGCAGTATACGAGACGCGAAATGCACCTAAGCGCCAGTCTTACCTAGATGCGATGCAAGTCTTACAAACTACTATACTTGTAAACATGGAACATAACGCTAACGGAATAAGGTTCAAATTAAAGAAGAAGAAGTACATGCGTTCATGTGGGGTTGACACTCTCGCGGGAGCAGTCGCGGTGAAATGTGGCGACAGCTAGAATCTTGTTCTCACTTAGAACTGGCACTTGTGAACAATTTGAATTGTATAGTGAAAGTTATGGTAGCATTGTGTAAAGTGTCTGCAAGGCGCATATGCGTTAAATGTAAAATAGTGTAATGTCACCGCTATTTTGGTTAGGGTTGTTTTATAATTTCGTTTCAATATTATAATTATTATTTTGACAAATGTACCTGATACTATGACATTGAATTTTGCTTTAATTTTACCGTTTGAATGTCAATTAACTAAGTGTTGTGTACAAATTAGGTTAGTATTATATTTTGTTGGGAACAATACCAACTACTTCTGTGTGTTATTATTATTTTTGAAATGTATTTGCACGCATTGTAATGTGTTAAAAGCAAATAAATGAACGATGATGATGATGATGAGGGTCTGCCGTCATGTATGGATTAATTATTATTTACTTCTAGTTTAGTGCGACATTTTAAGTAATTCGAGTGAATACAATACATAAATAACAGTCGCAGTGAGTCTTCTAAACCTAAAGCCTACTTTCCACACTTTTATCATAAATAACTATTACTTTTACTTCTCATTTACTTTCCTCATAGACTAAACGAAAAGGAGAATGTTTAACACGTTCGCCGGCGGTAACGGCAATAGCCGTAGTTGCCATTCAAGTTCGAACTTTACTATTTGGCAGTACGGCCATCGCCGCTGATACCGCCGGCGAAGGTGATAACTTGGTTGAAAGTACCCATTTCACCCTTGAGCTATTTCTTAATCTCGGGTAATATGGGTCGCTTTCACCCATTGGTTAACAATCTACTATCGATACTAACAGTAGCTTTTCGGCGAAGGAAAAAATCGTGAGCAAAGCAGTCGAACCACAACAAAGGTCTAGTATTCCCTCTGGGTTAGACTGAGTTTTCTCTTCAAAACTTGAGATTAGGTGCCAACGGACCCTGAATTTTTTAGGAGACAACATGCAAAACGCTAACTGGGTGGTTTTATTGAAAACCCATATTAATTAAAAATAAATTAAGTATGTAGATTTCGAACTCACGTTTAATTTTCCACTTCTAATTCTTTTACTAGGCGGGCGAGGATAGGAGGACAGCTATCAGGATTTTTTTTATGAATCTTGGAGAAAAAAACAAAAAGGTAAATTTTACATTGGTAAATCTTAATTGCATGCCAATCATCTTTTTACGTAAAAAACGTTAAGTAGATCTTTGAACCTAAAACATGATTGGCACGTGTACGTAAAGATGTATGTTAAATTATTTAACATTCTTGTTTTTTTTCCTTAAAATTTATGTATTATTCATAAACGTCTTTTTCTCAAACATGCTCGGAAATGTATGTGTTAATGGCACGAAATGAAGACATGAAGTTTCTTGTTTATGGCGCCCTACATTACTTCTTAGCCGAGGCCAAGAAGTAATGTATGATAACCCTAAGAAAAAACCGCCGCTGCTCTTACTTTTTAAATTTGCTTATATTATTAAACTGACAAAGGAAAAATTTCATACTGCTAACCACCCTCTTGCTGACTCTTTAACCATACTTGCAAATTAAAAAAAAAAACAAAATGGAGTATATTCTTGTGCGGCTACACATAGCCTGTTCAATGGCATGTTTTTTTTAAATCCTTAATATTTATACATATATAATAAAGAAAATTTGAAATCCTTATCCCTGAATTAGTCGAAATCGAGGATAATGACGATTTTTCCCAATAATCTTGACATATTACTGCATCGTCGTTTTTGTGCTGGTATTGTTATCATAAAAACCGGCCAAGTGCGAGTCCGAGTCACGCACAAATGGTTCCGTACCATTATTTATAAAAACGGCAAAAAAATCATGTCTGTTGCATGGGAGCCCCCTTAAATATTTATTCTATTCTGTTTTCTGTTTTTTTTTTGTTGTTATAGCGGCAACAGAAATACATCATCTGTGAAAATTTGAACTGTCTAACTAAACGGTTCTTGAGATACAGCCTGGTGGCAGACGGACAGACGGACATCGGAATCTTAGTAATAGGATCCCGTTTAACCCTTTGGGTACGGAACCCTAAAAATGATCAATTGCTTGTAGAGCCGGTAACTCTTAGCACTTCTAGGTATCTACTACCTCGACACATCTAAGTTATAATTATTAATCTAGGTATACTAATTTTATATTTCCATGAACCTGTCATAGTAAATTGAGTATTAGTTATCCTACTATGGAATCTCATTTGGCCACATTGTACAGATATAATATTCGGTCCAGTAATATTAAAATTGACATAATAGTTAACTATTGTACAGTCTAGATTGTATGAACCCTTGAGATGGTAAATTATTTTGACAGCCAGGTATTTATAGCAAGGGAAATGTTTGCCTAAGTGGTAATCTTGTTAAAGAAGGCTTCTCCGGTGATCAAAATAATCTAATTTTACTTAATGATGATCTGCCTGGGAGCGGTCGAGATGTCGTGTCATCGCGGAAAAAAGCTCCTCAGTGGAAAATAAAATGGAAGTCTCCAATTTCATTACAGCGTTTTATGGGCGGACAACTTGATTTGATTTAAAGGCGATTGTTGAGCAGTATGCCGCTTATAGCTCAGAGAAAGGTTAGCATCAAAGAGATGGCTTTTTTTTGGCTGTTATGTTTAAGATCTGTACAAACTATGGATGCAATAAATGATATGACAATGATATGACTATGGTTTTTGATATATGGTATTAATATATTATACAATCTTGATAATTTTTGGAATGTTGTGAGTTAAAGTGCGCGGACTGACTATTTAATATTTCTGGGTCATATTAAAACTAAGCCTATTTCATTTCAGTAGCGAGCTGCGATCTTTATTCCAGCTATAGAGATCAAGATAAGGAGATGAATAACCTAAAGATATATATTTATCTTGTTCGGGTCACTATTCACTATTCGAAGGTTTTTTTTATCCAAGACTACTGTACTGGAACCTTACACAGCATGAAATTTAATGTCCAGAAAAGGAAACTCATCGATAAAACATTATATAATCTGTGGTATTGCTACTACCATAAGGTACTTATGTTACAACGTACTATGAAATTACCAGATAAGATTCATGGTTTTTTTTAATATTCTGGATTAGATTATGGTTTAAGGTCCAGGTCAATGAAAATGGGAATTTATGTAAACAAATATGGCTGTCTGATAAATTCATTTGTCGTCTATGGATTTGTTGCAAAATAGTGATGAGAAAAGTCTATAACAATAATTAATCAATCCACTTGACACTTGAGAAATTATTTTAAATTTCTCTTAATTTCATGACAGCAAATAAAAATAAATGGGAAAAAAGAAATTAATAGCAAAGTAAATGGAAAATGATGAAAGGTGAGGTTATTTGTAATTGAATCTATAATGACATTAAACTTTTTCGATATACTGATATTCCCATCACTTAAACGATTTTTTTTTCAATGATAATATAGATTCCTAGCATTTTTATGAGTAAAAAATATTGACAAGCTATTGTCACATAACTAATCATTGTAAACGAAAATTGTTTTTATTGAAATATGAATAATTAAAAGATATTATAGCTTAAAATGAATGCAAATACAAGGATTATGTCTATAAATTGTTGGTAAGACTGTGTTCGTTCTTTAAAAGTGCGTGATTACGAAGTAATGAAGGTAAATTGGTTTGTTTACATAAATTCCCATTTCCATTGACCTGGACCTTAGGTATATTATTTTATTTGGAATCATTTAGATTTCATTTATTACACAGTACTAGACTTCATTAGTGTAAGGCCTGAGTGGACGCTCGCAGCGGAGCGTTCGGCGGGGCGTCCAGCGGGGCGGGCGAGCGTCCATACTATTTGTGCGGTGGCGACTCAGGACACCAGTATGAGTTCAAATTGTTTGACATGCACGCCCCGCTGGATGCCCCGCTGGACGCTCGACTCGAGCGTCGATTCAGGTTTTACACTTATACTTAAATATTAAAATACATTACTTTGTGATTTTGCTATATTCTCTTTTTTCCTCGTAATGGATCAAGAAATACGAGTATTTTGTATTCAGTTACTCGACAGTTAAGTGACGTTTGACACATTTGACGCATATTACGCACATATTATAGTTTAAATATATTTAAAAAGTTTAAATAAGTCTCAGTCTCAACTTTCATTTGCCAGCTTCTATCTCGCGTTCGAATCAGATTAACTAAAGGTCCAATAAATTGATTTAGCCCACGCAAAAGTTGTTCTTAAGGTCGGAGACGGGAATTCAATATAATACCTAGTTCTTTCTTAGTGACCGATACAAGCCTCACATTATTCATAATTCATAATCTTTATTGCAACCATGGTGTTTTACAGATCTTATAAGAACAAAATAGTCTCGCATGGGCCCTGGTAGGGCGTAGCATTTATAACAATAGGTTATGTCATCTATATATATATATAAAGTTGATAGGGTGACTGACTAATCACCGCCCGGCCGAAACTGCCGGTCCTAGAAATTTGAAATTTACACTATAGTTAGGTTATATAACGGAGGCAAGGGATAAGACGGGATTTATGGAAATTCCATCCCTAAGGGGGTAAAACAGGGGTGCAAAGTTTGTATGGGGGGCAATAATTTTTTTTAGATACAGTCTTGAAACTTTGTACAAAGACTCCTTAAAATAAGACAATGAAAGTTATATCTGCGTTTTCAAAATTTTTGTCTCCTAAAGGGTTGAAAATACAACAAAACTTATTTCAGCTTTTTTTGAAATTCATCCCCTAAAGGGGATAAAAAGGGGTTCAAAGTTTGTATTGGAAGCAAAATTTTTTTGAGTGAGACTTAATATTTATTACAGAAACTGTTTAAATGAAATACAACAAAACTAATTTCAGCGTTTTTTTTAATTCATCCCCTCAAGGGGTTAAAAAGGGGTTCAGAGTTTGTATGGGGCGCAACATTTTTTTAAGGTTACTTCAAATTTTTTAGTCTCTGTTTGAATACAACTAAACAAATTTCAGCGTTTTTCGAAATTCATCCCTAAATGTCTTAAAAAAGGGTTCAAAGTTTGTATGGGGAGCAATTTCTTTTAAATTGAGAGACTTTCATTTCGCAAAGAGACTGTCTGTTTAAATACAACTAAACTGATTTCAGGATTTGTGGATTGTTGTTAGAAATGCTATAGTACCTATGTCTGTCTGTCTGTCTGTCTGTAACCCCTTCACGCTTAAACTGCTGAACCGACTTAGATAAGATGGTGTGAATACAGTTCGAGTCCGAGGAAAGGACATAGGATAGTTTTCATCTCACTAGGTCTGTCTGCCTGTCTGTCTGTCTGTTACCTCTTTACACTTAAACCGCGGAACTGGTTTAGATGATTTTGAGTACGGAGATAGTTTAAAGAAATAAAAGAATAATAAATAAATTCTAACGCAATGGACGAGTTCTACGCGGACGAAGTCGCCGGAAAAAACACTACACATACATACATATACTATTATACATACTATAATATTATAAAATGTGAAAGAGTGCCTGTCTGTCTGTCTGTTCTCGACGGATTTGGATGAAATTTGGCATGGAGAAAGTTTGAGTCCCGGGGCAGGACATAGGATACTTTTTATCCCGGAAATCATCCCTTAAGGAAGATTGTATGGAAGAGCGATAACTAGGTAAGCGCCTGAATTAAAAGAATAGTAGGTAATTGAAACCTAACGCGATGGACGAGTTCTACGCGGACGAAATCGCGGGAAAAAACAAGTATACTGTATAAATGCTGGTGTACTTCACACACATTAATAGTGCATGCATGCTGGCAGACCCGCGCCTGCCGGTGTCTTGTTCTAATTGAATTCGCTGCATCTCTCATTCGTATATATACGACAATACTGCAGTGTCAAATGATAAGTGCACAGCGATTTTTTTTACGACATTGTGGGGAGTTTTTGATATTGCCACGCTTCAGAATTTATTATTTATTTATACAAAACAAAATAAGTACCAACGTCACTGTACCTACTACTTGGTTAAGGATGATTCACCTTCATTATGTAAAGTATAACCAAGGTCACTGCGTACAGTTCAAAATAGGTAAATAAGACGGAACATAAGAAAGAAACAATAGGTTATAAAAATAACATCATTTACAGACAGAAATATGATCCAGTAGATATGTCCTAACAAAGTGGGGGTAGCTGGAAAGTGCTCGGAACTTGATGGAATTTTATAGGGTTATTTGGGGGTACACTATGAAGACTATCCTAAGTTTTCCACCTTGTGCTAAGGGGGAGGGGGGAAATGTGTGTCATTTTTCGGATTTACGCTTATATCTTTTTAACTAAGGACATTTACGCTTTGAATTGTACCTATGACAAAGTTAAAGAGCATTAAATTCCCTAAAAGTTCGTGGTTGAACCATATTTCCAAGTTTACTATTAACGGAGATTCAGTCGATCAAACTTATAGCATGAAGGCTTTACAAAAAGTCGTTTTCTTCGCGATTTTCGTCGACACATCTTCTATACAATCAGAAACTAGTATCGACATGTTGCTCTTTGTCTCCAGAATACTAATTTATTGATTTTAAGAAATGGAGGGGGGAACACCCATATCTGTGACGTCATAAAGATGGCGTCATAAGGATATCGAAATCTCGGATGGTATGTTACCAATTGGTATGTCTGAAATGTCGTTTGAAAGCTTAATTAACGTGCTACAACTACATGAATACCACTTATACCAAGAGTACAGTATTTTTAAAATATTTGAATATTTTTTTGATGGCTATTTCTGTCAAACAGAAAATATAATTATATTTATATATTTAAAACACAAAATAGTGACGGGTAAAATTGATGTAAGTTAAGGATGTTTTTATAAGCTACTTCATTTAAGTTTAAAAAATATAAACATTTACAAAGTGGCATTTATTTCCTTTTTTTACTGTTGACAAAATACGTGGCAGTTGCGAATTTTTACCTTAATAATACCTTAAGGGGAAAAAAGGAAAGTAGGCTGAGACAAAGCACCTAATTAAGACGGTAACAAAAAGTAGGTACGACTTGTCGAACTCGATCAATTCATCAAATTTGATTGAACTGGATTAGAGAAAAAATGGACTGAGTATAGTCCGCATTTTGAATACATACCCGCATGTTTCAGCAACACAACCTTTCCTATGATCAAGTATCGATTAACGCCATCGAATATTAAGTTTATGATAGAAACGTAAAATTAAAATTCCTTTAGCACTGTCATGGACTCACCATGGTTATCATGTACCTACGAAAGGTTTAAGTAATACGTCAACTACAGCCTTGGCCAAAAGTGTTGAGCACTCACACGTTTTCCATTTAAAAGTTAAACTTTTAATCAAGCATTTCATATCCGTTTATTAAAGAAAATTAAATATCTTTCAAAAGCTAGCTACTTTCGTTGACGTTAAAGATAATTGCACGGATAAAAATGCAATTTGTCATTTTATTGCAAACCCGTCTATTTTTAGTCTTCAGTTAGCAATAGCTACTTCGAAATGATATTATCTAAAGTTCTCTAGATGTTCTTTAGTATATACCTTTTCATATTTTACGTCATGTGCAATTTTGTAATTAAAAAATAATAGTTTTTTTATAATTTACAAAGGAAAATAAGGGGTGCTCAACATTTTTGGCCCAGGCAGTATTTGCTAAACTATCCATTGTCGCATTGTCTTCGAATCCTGTGTATACGAATCATTTTAATTCCCGCCTGTAGCTCATCTCACGTTCCTACTCGAGAGTCTTTCCTACGCCACTAAATACCATGTATACATCCACTGCAACCCGCACTCTCAAGCACATCGGCCCTCCACACAATTCGCATCGTTCGTTTCTCCTCACATCAGACTAGAGTAACAAAGACAGCCTGTTGTCCGTACCGAATGTTTATCGGAGACTGTGCAAGAGGAAACACTTACTTTATTGGGGCGATGCGAACAATTTACTTTATTTGTATATTCTAGCAGTATTCAGGGTAACTGAAAGTTGAAACTGAATTAGGCTCTCCGGCAGTTTGGTACGGTACCTGCGCGGTCAGCCAACTCTGTAATTTAAACAATTTAAAATACAAAGATCAAAGCTCCGACGCTGACAGAATATTAATTATTTTGAATTTTATTCCCTACAGAAATATAATAGGGCCAAACTAGGATATAGAAGTGATGTAGAATGCAAATGCAGCATTACAGCATTATTGCTGCATTTACAGGGATAAGTTCGCCTTTGTACATGTATAATCTATTTTATGTCACACCTGGCCATAAAGTGGCCATTATCGCACGCTCCGCGCGCGAAAAAACCCACTTCCTGGCCAGGGGGTGACATAAAATTTTGTACTTACCACGGGCGATAATAAAGAAAGCCTCAGATCGCATATTTATCGCCCTTGCCTTCGGCTCGGGCGTAAAATACCTGCGATCTGAGACATTCTTTGTTTTATCGCCCTTGGTAAGTAATGTACTATTGTCTGTATTGTTTATTTTTCTTGTCTTGTGTACAATAAAGTATTTACATACATACACACATACAAAATAATAATTTACCTTAGATTTATTAAATTTATACCAACTAATCATCAGAAGCGCAATGAATCCCCAAATTTTATAACGCGTCGGCAACGACGACTCTTTGGAGTTGCGAGCGTCTATAGGCTGCGGTGTCCGCTTACCATCAGGTGGACCATACGCTGGTTTGTATTATAAAGTGACACAACGTTTGATCAGTTTAAAGTTTAAAGTCAACGGATTTTATTTGATAGCCATATACATAGAACAATAGACCGGATATACTATCGTACCAACTTTATAACAGTTTATTTGATGTTACCATGTAAAACCTACATTTTAACACCCCATCTACAGCAAATAAACAGAGCGCTCGTGGCCCAGCGGCGCCGGGTACCGCTTGCGGTATCTAAGGTTAAGCAACGTGGGCAAAGGTCAGGACTTGGATGGGTGACCGCTTTGAGTGGTTACTAACTGAGCGCTCCCGTGCTTTGGAAGGCACGTTAAGCAGTTGATCCCGGTTGCTGTCTATGGCAGCAGTCGTTAAGCCTAGTTGGAGGCCTTCGGGCGGTTTGAGAACTTCTAACAGTCAAGTTGCCCACTCACTTGACAAAGCCTAATCCCATATTTTTGGAATCAGCTCATGGAGCCCTTTCGTTTGGTACCCCACTCGATAGGTTTTTGAAGAAAAAATGTTTAAATTTCATACATAAAACTTATGACGTCATAAAAACTCACTCCATCACTTTAGAAAGCGACAACATGCTTTTTGATAATCAGTAGAGCATGCTGATTCCAACGATACCACTTGTCGGTATAAACCTTTTCAGTCCTACGAAAATCGTAAATAAGGCACTTTCGACGAATTGGCCTCTCTACTACTAACTTCTCTGTTTCTTCCTTGTTGTTGGAATAAACAAAGAAATCGTCCACATAAAATGCAATTATAATCTTTATCTACATCCATATCATAAATCCTCTATAATGTGTTGGTATGTAGGTATGTATGTAAATGACCACCGTTACAACACCAATACATAATTTTATCAAGCGATGTCATAATGAGAAAAGTAGTAAGATAATGTTATTTTTTTAACTTGTCCAAATTTTATATTTATTTTGAATTTTACAACTGTTGGCGAAAAATCGTCATTATACTCGATTTCGACTCATTCCCCGGGATTTAAAATTTTATATTTATTTTGAATTTTAAGTAGTAAAAATTATCATTTTTTTCGCTGTTTTTATATTGTTTTAGTCTAATTTTCTTAATAATTTTTATTTTTTTAAATTGGATTTACGATTTTAATTTGTTTTGCTTTAGTTTTATTCATTTATTGGTTTTTATTTTCCTTAATTTCATTTTTACTTATTTCTTTTGGTTTCGTTTTAGTATTTCCTCGCTTAAGTGAGGTGAAAGGATTTGTGTTACACACGGATGCAAAGTTAGTTTATGTCTTTTATTTTTGGACCACTCGCTTCGCTCAGGGCATAGCATTCGCTAGCTCGTAGTTCAACCCTAGAATCCATTCACGAGCTCGTGTTTCAATTCCACACTCGCGGTTAAAATACAACCTTTGCACCCTTGTATAACAAATAACTATTCTGTAGGTTTTAAATTGTCATTCTAAATTATAATATTAGGTACTCGTTAAATAAAACAAATTTTGCTATCTGGAACTCAACAACGCTCGCACTACATTGTAAGTTTGTAGACTAGTCGCATAATTGACAACATTTCATATTTTTAACTACTTTCTTTTATGAACTAGTTAGAAAATAGGTAAAATTTAAGCCACCCGTATTTTTTCTTTTTCAATTTAACTCATTATTTCATACAAAAAAACACGTTGAAAAGTAGGTCATTCCAAAAGGGCGTAAGTAAAATATGACGTCATCTTCCCAACAAGAATCCATAGCCACTTCAGAGCAGCGATTGTCTGTACTCTGTACTAAGGTCTCCCTGAATACAGCGAGGAAGATGACGTCAACTTTCGGTTTACAGTAATTTGCGATTTTTTCCAAAATTAACGGAGAAAAGAATCTAAAAAAATGTTTTTTGTGTACTTCACACGTTTTTACCAAAATGGTTTTCGAATTAAGACTTGGAAATTATGAAATATTGACAATTATGGCAGTTAGATAATTACCCGACAAAAAAAATTGTATTGTGTACTTTATTAGGTTACTACCATATTTTTATTTCAATCATTAAGTATTTAAGAGATCGCTCATCGATAACTATTTACTAGCATGATATGTGAAAGCATCTTTGTTTAATAATTCTCATATCCATACTAATATTATAAATGCGAAAGTGTGTCTGTCTGTCTGTCTGTCTGTCTGTCTGTCTGTCTGTTACCTCTTCACGCTTAAACCGCTGAACAGATTTAGATGAAATTTGGTATGGAGATAGTTTGAGACCCGGGGAAGGACATAGGATACTTTTTATCCTGGAAATAATCCCTTAAACTGATAAATTAGATTCAACTTCCAATCTATGAACCGGATCCATGTCAGGTATTTACAATGCCCACGAAAATTCGTCTCTGCAGAACCAGTGAAAGCCTGACCTCCGAACATGCTCACAGTTTTCACGAATCTCAGGTTCAAGATACAATTGGGACGTATGGTGAGGTGAGTCTAGACATTTGTAAATGTTACGATATTATTTGACGTTTGACATGTCAGAGACGTGTGTCAAGTGTCAATATACAGATCATAGATATAATATAAACTCTTTAGTTATAGATGCGCCAACGAGCGCCCGGTGCTATGTCTTTCTCATACTTGCTAATTTTCATACATAATTTGTACTACGCAATTTGGCCGGTTTGCATGTCCAATGTATTTGCTTAGGGAAGTTTGCGTTTTGCCTATAACCCGACCATGAAAAAATGTTCGGTCGGTGATAGGGACAAAACATGCCACTCTTTTCTATTCTCTCTTATAGGAATCGCAATAAGACTCTCTTTCTCTAGCAAAGCGTGTCAGCTCCTTGGTCAGTATACAGATGTCATTCGTTAAAGTTGAAGGAAGCTAATGTAGAACTACACTTGCACAATTTACTAATTTGAGTCTTAAAGTGGCAAGATAAAATAGGTATTTGCATGATTTAGATATGATTTATTTATTCTTTCCACCGTAGTTATAAACTGAGTAATTTCGCCACCACTTGATTATGATGAACTATTAAGATTGTCGACAAAGACAAGAAAAAGAGGTCGATAGGAGGACAGTAAACGCCTGGAAGAGCTATTGGTCTATGAATCACCCAATGAAAGGTGACCTACCTTTTTCACTTAAACGTAGGCTCATGGACATGAGCATTCTTCCAGTTCTCACCTACGGTGCACAAACTTGGTCTTTGACAGAAGCCCAGAAATCCATACTCGGGGTTTGCCAGCGAGCCATGGAGCGCAGCATATTAGGTGTAAAGTTGGTGGATCGAATCCGGAACACCACACTGCGCTCCAAAACTCAAGCAGTTGACGTAGCTCGGAAAACAACCCAATTAAAGTGGGACTGGGCTGGACACGTCTACCGGATGCCGAATGAGCTGTGGGCTAAAAAGACCACAGAGTAGATGCCCACGACTCAAAACGGAGACGCGGTAGACCACGCCGGCGGTGGCGTGATAATTTGGACTCTTTAAAAAGGAGACTGGGCAGATAAACAAGACCGCGAGGAATGGAAAAAGAGGGGGAGGCCTTTTCCCAGCAGTGGGACATTTTAGGCTCAATAAAATATAATAATTAAGGTTGTCGCACACATAAAAAGGCTCGACACCAGACCGTCGCCGCCCCAATTCTTTGTTAGAAACTTCATAATGCAACGCACAGTTAAGGTTTTGGCAAACCAGATGAGTGCGGATGCAGCGGTGTGCTCCAGCCATTATCCACTACGTAACGGCATCGCCCCTGCTCGGGACAGGACCACCAGCCATGGTGAACAGACGCAGGCGAAACGGCCTACTTCAAACGTAAAAAGCCCTCAACCAGTGGACAACTGGACACCTCGCGGCAAGCGCGGCACCGCCACGCGGCCACCTCGGCGCTGCTGAGGCACGATGCGGTTCCGTGCTTGCGTTGGATTTACGTGAGGTGAGGCCGCGCCGGTCTGGTGCCGAGCTTTAACTATGTGCGTGTCAACCTTAATTATGACAGATTTAGTTCGAATGTCTGTTACTCTTAGAGCAATTAATAGGTACTATAAATTGCGTATAAAATAAAATAAAATTGAAATACTTTGGCACTTAGAAATATTTATTTGCTAAGATAGCTTTCAAAGTTGTTACTTAAAAATACCAGATATATGGTACTACAGTCTATCTAACCTGTAAGCAGGCTTGCAAATGATTAAAAATTATTTACATTCGTGCTACATTAGGTACTTGATGGAATTTTCAGCACCTGCATCATAATGTTCGAAACATTTCACGCTCGCTATGCTCGCGTTTTCGTCTTTTTTTCATCTTTTACTTAATGCGTATGAAGTCTTTCCAGCACTTGCGTCATAACGTTCGAAATTATTTCATCTACGCTACTTAATACGTATCAAGTATTTTCCACACCTTCATCGTAATGTTCGAAATATTTCGTGCTCGCTACGCTCGCGTTTTCATCTACCTATTACACTTGAGGCGTATGAAGTCTCTTCCGCACGTGCATCATAATTTTCGAAACATTTCGCGCTCGCTACACTCGCGTTTTCGTTTCCATACTTGATGCGTATGAAGTTTTTTCCGCACCTGCATCATATTAATTTTCATCTTCGTTACTTGATCTACATCCATATATTAAATCCTCTGTCATGTGTTTCATGCGGGCGCGTTGAGCCGGCGTGCGCAATGTTTAGTGAGATTGCCCGGCCCGCAGTACCTGGTGACGGCGAAATACGGTATAGAAGTTGATATGGACCGAGTTCTACGCAGACGAAGTCACGGGCAAAAGCTAGTAAGTGAATATGTATTATTCTTATGAGAAATAAAGATCTTTGAACCTAACTCAGGGATGTCTATTAAATTACGTACGTGATAAAATCCGCTTATAAAATAATTTTACTCAACGTTTGTTGAATCATTTTAAATCAAAACCACTAAATCACCGATGCTGGCATGAATCCGGCGTGTCCGTACATCCGTGTATCCGTGCATCTTTAGGCTATGCACGTACTGTTTAGTAAACAATTTAGCGGATAAGTGCTCATTGCAGTACCTTACGCCCTGCTTCAAACTGCTGCCAAATACCTATACTGCAAGTAGGTTTTTTTTTGTTTAAAAATTTACATAAAACATTGAATAATAATTTCATACCCATCGTAGGCAAAACCATGAGGAGGTTTGTGTGCCGATGGGGTAAATTTTATTGAGATATCTACACTTCAGCGGAAAGAAAACGATGAGCAATATACTTATTATATTTAAGGCTTTGGTGTGAACAACCCTTTTGATATGTTGCTGGTTCCGACAAAACAGGTTTAAAATAAAAAAACCTTTCTCCCGGCGCAAAAATATACAATAACATTGTTTTATTACGTGCCCGGGAATCCCCGTCACCGGGAGAGTACGGCTTAAGTGTCTACTGTCGCTTCGTAGGACGATTGCAATGGCTGCAATGCAACGCGCGAGCGCGGACGCTGCCAAAACGTAATCTTTTAATATCGCGGTCGACCGCGCTCTGATCCCTAGCAACCGTAAGTACAGACACCACATATAGACACACATACAGACTCCTAAGTCTTGGAATTACTTTAATAAAATATTTAATATTGGATTTGGGAATTGTGTCACGTTTGCAATTTTTGGTCGACGTATGAGATATGTCCATAATATTTTGTGTATTTAAGGTAGTTCGCTTTCCATACAAAACGTCTTTTGACATTCGCAGGCTAGCGGCGTGATATTTCAAGAAACTTGTGTAACAAACCTTCATAGATTGGCTTTTCATTTGCGCCAAATTCCCCCTTTCCTAGAATAACCTTGTATAACCTAGAATAATTCGAAAAAATTTATGTCACGTGATACTCACGTGACAAACTAATTTCTCAAATTACTCTAGTTTATAAAAGTTTATACTAGGAAAGGTAGAATTTCGCGCACATGGAAAGCCAATTTATGAATGTTTGTTACTTAAGTTTCTTAAAATATCACTCCGCTAGCCTGCGAATGTCAAAAGACGTTTTGTATGGAAAGCGAACCACCTTCTATATACAAAAAGGAGCCATACAATTATACTATTATTTTTGTCTATACTTATAGACAAATATGCCTCTTAGGTACGAAACGTTACGGACATGGCAGTGATATCTTTATCTTTGACTGACTGTGTGTCACGTTATTGATTCTTTATTAGGTTAGGACTGTTAGGAGCGGGCAGCGGCGATCGCTTCCTTGATGAAAAGTAAACGCATTTTCGACATCGTGGTTACCTGTTAAGTAATGCGGTTTTTTTCTAATTTCCTGCTAGCCTGGGCATGGATTGAATTAAATATAAGGTTAATAAAATTACTTGTTTTTAGAAACCAATACTACAGGAAGTCAGACGGCACAACTGGTAACTTCGGCGTTAAAAACTGTACCATATTCCACATGTACCAATTGATTCAATAAAAAGCGAATAAAATAAAGCATTTGGGTGATTCCTATTGCAAAATTTAACATTTTCTTAATTTGTCCGTACATGGGGCCCAGTTGTTAACGACTCTTGAGTGATTACTTTTGACTTTAACTATTTTAACAGTTACGGACCCAAGTATAGAGTAAACTGAAGTCAACAATAAGTTTAAATTGCACTCTGATTTCCTTAACTTTCACTTGACGTTCGGGCCGGAGTGGACATCAATTAACTTTAACGATAAGAATCACCCATTTTTAACCCTAAATAAAAATACCACAGTTGCGAAGTGTAACTCAGGAATTACCAGGCGTACCATATATATATATCAAAGAAAGACAATTCTACGGCTCATAGAAAGGTATTTCTAGGGCTCATAGAAAGATATTTCTTGGGCTCATAGAAAGGTATTTCTAGGGCTCATTGAAAGATATTTCAAGGGCTCATTGAAAGGTATTTCTATGGCTCATAGAAAGATATTTCTAGGCCTCATAGAAATACATTTCTAGGGCTCAAAGAAAGACAATTCTACGGCTCATAGAAAGGTATTTCTAGGGCTCAAAGAAAGACAATTCTACGGCTCATAGAAAGGTATTTCTAGGGCTCATAGAAAGTTATTTCTGGCGCTCATAGAAAGGTTTTTCTAGCGCTCATAGAAAGGCATTTCTAGGGCTCATAGAAAGGTATTTCTAGGGCTCATAGAAAGACATTTCTAGGGCTCATAGAAAGGTATTTCTAGGGCTCATAGAAAGACATTTCTAAGTCTCATTGAAAGATATTCCTAGGCTTCATAGAAATTCATATCCAGGGCTCATAGAAATACATTTCTAGAGCTCATAGAAAGACATTTCTAGGGCTCATAGAAAGGCATTTCTAGGCCTCATAGAAAGGCATTTCTTGGGCTTATAGAAAGGTATTTCTAGGGCTCACAGAAATACATTTCTAGGGCTCATAGAAAGGTATTTCTATGGCTCATAGAAAGACATTTGTAGTGCTCATAGTAAGAAATTTCTATGGCTCATAGAAAGATATCTCCAGGCCTCATAGAAATACATTTCTAGGGCTCAAAGTAAGACAGAAAAGGCTCATAGAAAGGTATTTCTAGGGCTCATAGAAATATATTTCTAGGGCTCATAGAA
This sequence comes from Cenopis cana, assembly GCA_951800055.1. Lineage (NCBI taxonomy): Eukaryota > Metazoa > Arthropoda > Insecta > Lepidoptera > Tortricidae > Cenopis > Cenopis cana. The sequence goes on along the minus strand of OX637476.1, from coordinate 13,361,953 downwards.
AGGTATTTCTAAGGCCCATAGAAATACGTTTCTAGGGCTCAAAGACAATTCTAGGGCTCATAGAAAGGTATTTCTAAGCCTCATAGAAAGATATTTCTAGGGCTTATAGAAATACATTTCTAGGGCTCAAAGAAAGACAATTCTACGGCTCATAGAAAGGTATTTCTAAGGCTCATAGAAAGGTATTTCTAGGGCTCATAGAATGACATTTCTAGGGCTCATTGAAATATATATATATATATATATAGAGCCTTAAAACTTGATATTTTTTCCATATAGGTAATATGGAAAAATATCAAGTTTCAAGGCAACAACAATGTCATATTTTGAGCAACTTTGGAACTGACAGAGAATATAAATTACTTAAATATGTTTTTTTTTTTAAGTTTTAGTAATTAAGTTTTATGATACTTGGAATGAAACTTCATTAAAATAGTTTGTAAAAAAACATGAAAACATTCATTTAAACAGAGTGTGTTCGACAAAGTACCCAACATTTATTAAGGCAAATTTAGATTATGATGCTTATACTATAGGAGGTTACTAAATAAAGAGAATAATTTTCATAAGAATACAATTCAACACGCAGTGTATCAGCTGTACAGTACCTACTCTTAACAAGTTATCTACTTACTGCAATGAGAAATGTCAAGCAAATGATATATATAACAAGGTATATGTGTTGTATTTCATTGTTGGGAAAACTTAAAAATTGTGAATATTGTGATAAGGGTAAAAATAAAACTGCTAACCACCCGTTACCCCGACTACACAACTAACATTATATACCTAGAATATGAAATCATGGAAGAATACTCACTCTCTATTTTACAACAAGCAAGTTCCCGGTAGTCACGCCTGTGGCAGTATTTCTAGGGCTCATAGAAAGACATTTCTAGGCCTCATAGAAAGATATTTCTAGGGCTCATTGAAAGAGATTTCTAGGCCTCATAGAAATAAATTTCTAGGGCTCATAGAAAGGTTTTTCTAGCGCTCATAGAAAGGCATTTCTAGGGTTCATAGAAAGGTATTTCTAGGACTCATAGAAAGACATTTCTGGGGCTCATAGAAAGGTATTTCTAGGGCTTATAGAAAGATATTTCTAGGGCTCATAGAAATGTATTTCTAGGGCTCATAGAAAAACATTGCTAGGGCTCATAGAAGGACATTTCTAGGGCTCATAGAAAGGTATTTCTAGGGCTCATAGAAAGGTATTTCTAGGGCTCATAGAAAGGTATTTCTAAGGCTCATAGAAAGGTATTTCTAGGGCTCAGAAAGATATTTCTAAGGCTTATATTAAGACTATACTATGGCTCATAGAAAGATTTTTTTAAGCTTCATAGAAATACATTGGTATCACCTCTTGTGGAATAAAAATTGTTGTCATAATTTCGATTGTCATAACTCATTTCGCATAAAGTTGTTGCTCATAAAAGTCTTTTTTCATAAATGATCCTGCGCATAATACTTTCATTGTCATAACTGCACTTTGTCATATTTTTTTAAGCCATAATATTGAATGTCATAAAATTTTTAGTCATATCATTGCAGATCATAATTATCTGTAGTCATAATAATTGCAATGCATAAACTTGTCTGGAAAACAATCGAACGCTATAATTTTGGTTTTACATAGAAAATTGTTTAACCAGTGTTACACACACACAATAAATACATTTCTAGGGCTCATAGAAAGGTATTTCTAGGGCTCATAAAAAGACATTTCTAGGGCCCATAGAAAGACATTTCCAGGGCTCATAGATAGACATTTCTAGGGCTCAAAGAAAGACATTTCTAGGGCTCATTGAAAGATTTTTCTAGGCTTCATAGAAATTCATTTCTAGGGCTCATAGAAATACATTTCTAGGGCTCATAGAAAGACATTTCTAGGGCTCATAGAAAGACATTTCTAGGGCTCGTAGAAAGGTTTTTCTAGGGCTCATAGAAAGACATTTCTAGGCTCATAGAAATGAATTTCTAGGGCTCATACAAAGGTATTTCTAGGGCTCATAGAAATATATTTCTTGGGCTCATAGAAAGGTATTTCTAGGGCTCATAGAAAGACGTTTCTAGGGCTCATAGAAAGACATTTCTAGGCTTCATAGAAATTCATTTCTAGGGCTCATAGAAATACATTTCTAGGGCTCATAGAAAGACATTTCTAGGGCTCATAGAAAGACATTTCTAGGGCTCGTAGAAAGGTTTTTCTAGGGCTCATAGAAAGACATTTCTAGGCTCATAGAAATTAATTTCTAGGGCTCATACAAAGGTATTTCTAGGGCTCATAGAAATATATTTCTTGGGCTCATAGAAAGGTATTTTTAAGGCTCATAGAAAGACGTTTCTAGGGCTCATAGAAATACATTTCAAGGGCTCATAGAAATATATTTCTAGGGCTCATAGAAAGACATTTCTAGGGCTCATAGAAAGACATTTCTAGGGCTCATAGAAAGACATTTCTAGGGCACATAGAAATGTATTTCTAGGGCTCATAGAAAGACATTTCTAGGGCTCATAGAAAGACATTTCTAGGGCTCATAGAAATGTATTTCTAGGGCTCATAGAAAGGTATTTCTAGGGCTCATAGAAAGGTATTTCTAGGGCTCATAGAAAGGTATTTCTAGGGCTCATAGAAAGACATTTCTTGGGCTCATAGAAATGTCTTCCTATGAGCCCTAGAAATACATTTCAAGGGCTCATAAAAACACATTTCTAGGGCTCATAGAAAGACATTTCTAGGGCTCATAGAAAGACATTTCTAGGCCTCATAGAAATACATTTCTAGGCCTCATAGAAATACATTTCTAGGCCTCATAGAAATACATTTCTAGGGCTCAAAGTAAGACATTTCTAAGGCTCATAGAAAGGTATTTCTAGGGCTCATTGAGAGATATTTCTAGGCTCGTAGAAATACATTTCAAGGGCTCATAAAAATACATTTCTAGGGCTCATAGAAAGGTATTTCTAGGGCTCATTGAAAGATTTTTCTAGGCTTCATAGAAATTCATTTTTAGGGTTCATAGAAATACATTTGTAGGGCTCATAGAAAGACATTTCTAGGGCTCATAGAAATATATTTCTAGGGTTCATAGAAAGGTATTTCTAGGGCCCATTGAAATACATTTCTAGGGCTCATAGAACGGTATTTCTAGGGCTCATAGAAAAACATTTTTAGGCCTCATAGAAATACATTACTAGGGCTCAAAGTAAGACATTTCTAAGGCTCATAGAAAGGTATTTCTAGGGCCCATTGAAATGCATTTCTAGGCTCATAGAAAGACATTTCTAGGGCTCATAGAAAGGTATTCTTAGGGCTCATAGAAATGTATTTCTAGGGCTCATAGAAAGGTATTTCTAGGGCTCATAGAAATATATTTCTTGGGCTCATAGAAAGGTATTTCAAGGGCCCATTGAAATACATTTCTAGGGCTCATAGAACGGTATTTCTAGGGCTCAAAGAAAAACATTTCTAGGCTTCATAGAAATTCATTTTTAGGGTTCATAGAAATACATATGTAGGGCTCATAGAAAGACATTTCTAGGGCTCATAGAAATGTATTTCTAGGGCTCATAGAAATGTATTTCTACGGCTCATAGAAAGGTATTTCTAGGGCTCATAGAAATATATTTCTTGAGCTCATAGAAATATATTTCTTGGACTCATAGAAAGGTATTTCTAGGGCCCATTGAAGTACATTTCTAGGGCTCATAGAACGGTATTTCTAGGGCTCATAGAAAAACATTTCTAGGCCTCATAGAAATACATTTCTAGGGCTCAATGTAAGACAATTATAAGGCTCGTAGAAAGGTATTTCTAGGGCTCATTGAAAGATTTTACTAGGATCATAGAAAGACATTTATAGGGCTCATAGAAAGACATTTCTAGGGTTCATAGAAAGACATTTCAAGGGCTCATAAAAATACATTTCTAGGGCTCATAGAAAGGTATTTCTAGGGCACATAGAAAGGTATTTCTAGGGCTCATAGAAAGACATTTCTAGGGCTCATAGAAATGTATTTCTAGGGCTTATAGAAAGGTTTTTCTAGGGCCAATAGAAAGAAATTTCTAGGGCTTATACAAATGTATTTCTAGGGCTCATGCAAAGGTATTTCTAAGGCTCATAGAAATATATTTCTTGTGCTCATAGAAAGGTATTTCTAGGGCTCATAGAAATACATTTCAAGGGCTCATAAAATACATTTCTAGGGCTCATAGAACGGTATTTCTAGGGCTCATATAAAGACATTTCTAGGGCTCCTAGAAAGGTATTTCTAGGGCTCATAGAAAGGTATTTCTAGGGCTCATAGAAAAACATTTCAACGGCTCATAAAAATACATTTCCAGGGCTCATAGAAAGGAATTTCTAGGGCTCAAAGTAAGACATTTAGGTATTTCTAGGGCTCATAGAAAGAAATTTCTAGGGCTCATAGAAAGGTTTTTCTTGGGCTCATAGAAAGGTATTTCTAGGGCCCATTGAAATACATTTCTAGGGCTCATAGAACGATATTTCTAGGGCTCATAGAAAAACATTTCTAGGCCTCATAGAAATACATTTCTAGGGCTCAAAGTAAGACATTTATAACGCTCGTAGAAAGGTATTTCTAGGCTCATAGAAAGACATTTCTAGGACTCATAGAAAAGTATACTTAGGGCTCATAGAAAGGTATTTCTAGGGCTCATAGAAAGACATTGCTAGGGCTCATTGAAAGATTTTTCTAGGCTTCATAGAAATACATTTTTAGGGTTCATAGAAATACATTTGTAGGGCTCATAGAAAGACATTTCTAGGGCTCATAGAAAGGTATTTTTAGGGCTCATAGAAAGGTATTTCAAGGGCTCATAGAAATGTATTTCTAGGGCTCATAGAAAAACATTTCTAGGGCTCAAAGTAAGACATTTCTAAGGCTCATAGAAAGGTATTTCTAGGGCCCATTGAAATACATTTCTAGGCTCATAGAAAGACATTTCAAGGGCTCATAGAAAGGTATTTTTAGGACTCATAGAAAAGTATTTCTAGGGCTCATAGAAATGTATTTCTAGGGCTCATAGAAATGTATTTCTAGGGCTCATAGAAATGTATTTCTAGGGCTCGTAGAAATGCATTTCTAGGGCCCATTGAAATACATTTCTAGGGCTCATAGAACGGTATTTCTAGAGCTCATAGAAAAACATTTCTAGGCCTCATAGAAATACATTTCTAGGCCTCATAGAAATACATTTCTAGGCCTCATAGAAATACATTTCTAGGGCTCAAAGTAAGACATTTCTAAGGCTCATAGAAAGGTATTTCTAGGGCTCATTGAGAGATATTTCTAGGCTCGTAGAAATACATTTCAAGGGCTCATAAAAATACATTTCTAGGGCTCATAGAAAGACGTTTCTAGGGCTCATAGAAAGACATTTCTAGGCTTCATAGAAATTCATTTCTAGGGCTCATAGAAATACATTTCTAGGGCTCATAGAAAGACATTTCTAGGGCTCATAGAAAGACATGTCTAGGGCTCGTAGAAAGGTTTTTCTAGGGCTCATAGAAAGACATTTCTAGGCTCATAGAAATTAATTTCTAGGGCTCATACAAAGGTATTTCTAGGGCTCATAGAAATATATTTCTTGGGCTCATAGAAAGGTATTTTTAGGGCTCATAGAAAGACGTTTCTAGGGCTCATAGAAATACATTTCAAGGGCTCATAGAAATATATTTCTAGGGCTCATAGAAAGACATTTCTAGGGCTCATAGAAAGACATTTCTAGGGCTCATAGAAAGACATTTCTAGGGCACATAGAAATGTATTTCTAGGGCTCATAGAAAGACATTTCTAGGGCTCATAGAAAGACATTTCTAGGGCTCATAGAAAGGTATTTCTAGGGCTCATAGAAAGACATTTCTTGGGCTCATAGAAATGTCTTCCTATGAGCCCTAGAAATACATTTCAAGGGCTCATAAAAACACATTTCTAGGGCTCATAGAAAGACATTTCTAGGGCTCATAGAAAGACATTTCTAGTCCTCATAGAAATACATTTCTAGGCCTCATAGAAATACATTTCTAGGCCTCATAGAAATACATTTCTAGGGCTCAAAGTAAGACATTTCTAAGGCTCATAGAAAGGTATTTCTAGGGCTCATTGAGAGATATTTCTAGGCTCGTAGAAATACATTTCAAGGGCTCATAAAAATACATTTCTAGGGCTCATAGAAAGGTATTTCTAGGGCTCATTGAAAGATTTTTCTAGGCTTCATAGAAATTCATTTTTAGGGTTCATAGAAATACATTTGTAGGGCTCATAGAAAGACATTTCTAGGGCTCATAGAAATATATTTCTAGGGCTCAAAGTAAGACATTTATAACGCTCGTAGAAAGGTATTTCTAGGGCTCATAGAAAAACATTTCAACGGCTCATAAAAATACATTTCCAGGGCTCATAGAAAGGAATTTCTAGGGCTCAAAGTAAGACATTTAGGTATTTCTAGGGCTCATAGAAAGAAATTTCTAGGGCTCATAGAAAGGTTTTTCTTGGGCTCATAGAAAGGTATTTCTAGGGCCCATTGAAATACATTTCTAGGGCTCATAGAACGATATTTCTAGGGCTCATAGAAAAACATTTCTAGGCCTCATAGAAATACATTTCTAGGGCTCAAAGTAAGACATTTATAACGCTCGTAGAAAGGTATTTCTAGGCTCATAGAAAGACATTTCTAGGACTCATAGAAAAGTATACTTAGGGCTCATAGAAAGGTATTTCTAGGGCTCATAGAAAGACATTGCTAGGGCTCATTGAAAGATTTTTCTAGGCTTCATAGAAATACATTTTTAGGGTTCATAGAAATACATTTGTAGGGCTCATAGAAAGACATTTGTAGGGCTCATAGAAAGGTATTTTTAGGGCTCATAGAAAGGTATTTCAAGGGCTCATAGAAATGTATTTCTAGGGCTCATAGAAAAACATTTCTAGGGCTCAAAGTAAGACATTTCTAAGGCTCATAGAAAGGTATTTCTAGGGCCCATTGAAATACATTTCTAGGCTCATAGAAAGACATTTCAAGGGCTCATAGAAAGGTATTTTTAGGACTCATAGAAAAGTATTTCTAGGGCTCATAGAAAGGTATTTCTAGTGCTCATTGAAAGATATTTCTAGGCTCATAGAAATACATTTCTAGGGCTAATAGAAATATATTTCTAGGGCTCATAAAAATACATTTCTAGGGCTCATAGAAAGGTATTTCTAGGGCAAATAGAAAGACATTTCTGAGCTAAAAATAAATTTCTAGGGCTGATAGAAAGTTATTTGTAGGGCTCATAGAAAGACATTTCTAGGGCTCATAGAAAGGTATTTCTAGGGCTCATAGAAAGACATTTCTTGGGCTCATAGAAATGTCTTCCTATGAGCCCTAGAAATACATTTCAAGGGCTCATAAAAACACATTTCTAGGGCTCATAGAAAGACATTTCTAGGGCTCATAGAAAGACATTTCTAGGCCTCATAGAAATACATTTCTAGGCCTCATAGAAATACATTTCTAGGCCTCATAGAAATACATTTCTAGGGCTCAAAGTAAGACATTTCTAAGGCTCATAGAAAGGTATTTCTAGGGCTCATTGAGAGATATTTCTAGGCTCGTAGAAATACATTTCAAGGGCTCATAAAAATACATTTCTAGGGCTCATAGAAAGGTATTTCTAGGGCTCATAGAAAGACTTTGCTAGGGCTCATTGAAAGATTTTTCTAGGCTTCATAGAAATTCATTTTTAGGGTTCATAGAAATACATTTGTAGGGCTCATAGAAAGACATTTCTAGGGCTCATAGAGATATATTTCTAGGGTTCATAGAAAGGTATTTCTAGGGCCCATTGAAATACATTTCTAGGGCTCATAGAACGGTATTTCTAGGGCTCATAGAAAGGTATTTCTAGGGCACATAGATAAACATTTCAACGGCTCATAAAAATACATTTCCAGGGCTCATAGAAAGGAATTTCTAGGGCTCAAAGTAAGACATTTAGGTATTTCTAGGGCTCATAGAAAGACATTTCTAGGGCTCATAGAAAGGTTTTTCTTGGGCTCATAGAAAGGTATTTCTAGGGCCCATTGAAATACATTTCTAGGGCTCATAGAACGATATTTCTAGGGCTCATAGAAAAACATTTCTAGGCCTCATAGAAATACATTTCTAGGGCTCAAAGTAAGACATTTATAACGCTCGTAGAAAGGTATTTCTAGGCTCATAGAAATACATTTCTAGGACTCATAGAAAAGTATACTTAGGGCTCATAGAAAGGTATTTCTAGGGCTCATAGAAAGACATTGCTAGGGCTCATTGAAAGATTTTTCTAGGCTTCATAGAAATACATTTTTAGGGTTCATAGAAATACATTTGTAGGGCTCATAGAAAGACATTTCTAGGGCTCATAGAAAGGTATTTTTAGGGCTCATAGAAAGGTATTTCTAGGGCTCATAGAAATGTATTTCTAGGGCTCATAGAAAAACATTTCTAGGGCTCAAAGTAAGACATTTCTAAGGCTCATAGAAAGGTATTTCTAGGGCCCATTGAAATACATTTCTAGGCTCATAGAAAGACATTTCAAGGGCTCATAGAAAGGTATTTTTAGGACTCATAGAAAAGTATTTCTAGGGCTCATAGACATGTATTTCTAGGGCTCATAGAAATGTATTTCTAGGGCTCATAGAAATGTATTTCTAGGGCTCATAGAAATGCATTTCTAGGGCCCATTGAAATACATTTCTAGGGCTCATAGAACGGTATTTCTAGGGCTCATAGAAAAACATTTCTAAGCCTCATAGAAATACAAACATACATTTCCAAGGCTAATAGAAAGGTATTTCTAGTACTCATTGAAAGATATTTCTAGGCTCATAGAAATACATTTCTAGGGCTAATAGAAATATATTTCTAGGGCTCATAAAAATACATTTCTAGGGCTCATAGAAAGGTATTTCTAGGGCAAATAGAAAGACATTTCTGAGCTAAAAATAAATTTCTAGGGCTGATAGAAAGTTATTTGTAGGGCTCATAGAAAGACATTTCTAGGGCTCATTAAAAAATATTTCTAGGCTTCATAGAAACTTATTTCTAGGGCTCATAGAAATACATTTCTAGGGCTCATAGAAATATATTTCTAGGGCTCATAGAAAGACATTTCTAGGGCTCATAGAAATGTATTTCTAGGGCTCATAGAAATGTATTTCTAGGGCTCATAGAAAGGTATTTCTAGGGCTCATAGAAAGACATTTCGAGGGCTAATAGAAATACATTTCTAGGACTCATAGAAATACATTTCAAGGACTCATAGAAATACATTTCTAGGGGTAATAGAAATATATTTCTTGGGCTAATAGAAAAGTATTTCTAGGACTCATAGAAATACATTTCAAGGGCTCATAAAAATACATTTCTAGGGCTCATAGAAAGGTTTTTCTAGGGCCAATAGAAAGACATTTCTAGGGCTTATACAAATGTATTCCTAGGGCTCATGCAAAGGTATTTCTAGGGCTCATAGAATTATATTTCTAGGGCTCATAGAAAGACATTTCTAGGGCTCATTAAAAAATATTTCTAGGGCTTATTAAAAGATATTTCTAGGCTTCATAGAAATATATTTCTAGGGCTCATAGAAATACATTTCTAGAGCTCATAGAAAGACATTTCTAGGGCTCATAGAAAGACATTTCTAGGCCTCATAGAAATGTATTTCAAGGGGTCATAGAAAGGTATTTCTACTGCTCATAGAAATACATTGTAGGGCTAATAGAAATATATTTCTTGGGCTAATAGAAAGGTATTTCTAGGGCTCATAGAAATACATTTCAAGGGCTCATTAAAATACATCTCTAGGGCTCATAGAAAGTTATTTCTAGGGCTCATAGAAAGACATTTCTAGGGCTCATTAAAATATATTTCTAGGCTTCATAGAAATTTATTTCTAGAGCTCATAGAAATACATTTCTAGGGCTCATAGAAAGATATTTCTAGGGCTCATAGAAAGACATTTCTAGGGCTCATAGAAATGTATTTCTAGGGCTCATAGAAATGTATTTCTAGGGCTCATAGAAATGTATTTCTAGGGTTTATAAAAAGGTTTTTTTAGGGCCAATAGAAAGACATTTCTAGGGCTTATACAAATGTATTTCTAGGGCTCATGCAAAGGTATTTCTAGGGCTCATAGAAATACATTTCAAGGGCTCATAAAATATATTTCTAGGGCTCATAGAAAGGTATTTCTAGGGATAATATAAAGACATTTCTAGGCCTCATAGAAATACATTTCTGGGGCTCAAAGTAAGACATTTCTAGGGTTCATAGAAAGGTATTTCTAGGGCCCATTGAAATACATTTCTAGGGCTCATAGAAAGACATTTCTAGGGCTCATAGAAAGGTATTTCTAGGGCTCATAGAAATATATTTCTTGGGCTAATAGAAAGGTATATCTAGGGCCCATTGAAATTCATTTCTAGGGCTCATAGAACGGTATTTCTAGGGCTCATAGAAAAACGTTTCTAGACCTCATAGAAATACATTTCTAGGGCTCAAAGTAAGACATTTCTAAGGCTCATAGAAAGGTATTTCTAGGGTCCATTGAAATACATTTCTAGGCTCATAGAAAGACATTTCTAGGGCTCATAGAAAGGTATTCTAAGGGCTCATAGAAAGGTATTTCTAGGGCTCATAGAAAGACATTGCTAGGGCTCATTGAAAGATTTTTCTAGGCCTCATAGAAATACATTTCTAGGGCTCAAACTGCTCAACGTAAGACATTTATAATGCTCGTAGAAAGGTATTTCTAGGGCTCATTGAAAGATATTACTAGGATCATAGAAAGACATTTCTAGGGCTCATAGAAAGATTTTTCTAGGGCTCATAGAAAGATTTTTCTAGGGCTCATAGAAAGACAATTCTAGGGCTCATTAAAAGATATTTCTAGGCTTCATAGAAATTTATTTCTAGAGCTCATAGAAATACATTTCTAGGGCTCATAGAAAGATATTTCTAGGGCTCATAGAAATGTATTTCTAGGGTTCATAAAATGGTTTTTTTAGGGCCAATAGAAAGACATTTCTAGGGCTTATACAAATGTATTTCTAGGGCTCATGCAAAGGTATTTCTAGGGCTCATAGAAATACATTTCAAGGGCTCATAAAATATATTTCTAGGGCTCATAGAAAGGTATTTCTAGGGATAATATAAAGACATTTCTAGGCCTCATAGAAATACATTTCTAGGGCTCAAAGTAAGACATTTCTAAGGCTCATAGAAAGGTATTTCTAGGGCCCATTGAAATACATTTCTAGGGTTCATAGAAAGGTATTTCTAGGGCCCATTGAAATACATTTCTAGGGCTCATAGAAAGACATTTCTAGGGCTCATAGAAAGGTATTTCTAGGGCTCATAGAAATATATTTCTTGGGCTAATAGAAAGGTATATCTAGGGCCCATTGAAATTCATTTCTAGGGCTCATAGAACGGTATGTCTAGGGCTCATAGAAAAACGTTTCTAGGCCTCATAGAAATACATTTCTAGGGCTCAAAGTAAGACATTTCTAAGGCTCATAGAAAGGTATTTCTAGGGTCCATTGAAATACATTTCTAGGCTCATAGAAAGACATTTCTAGGGCTCATAGAAAGGTATTCTTAGGGCTCATAGAAAGGTATTTCTAGGGCTCATAGAAAGACATTGCTAGGGCTCATTGAAAGATTTTTCTAGGCCTCATAGAAATACATTTCTAGGGCTCAAACTGCTCAACGTAAGACATTTATAATGCTCGTAGAAAGGTATTTCTTGGGCTCATTGAAAGATATTACTAGGATCATAGAAAGACATTTCTAGGGCTCATAGAAAGATTTTTCTAGGGCTCATAGAAAGATTTTTCTAGGTTTCATAGAAATACATTTTGAGGGTTCATAGAAATACATTTGTAGGCACAGAAATATATCAAGATAGAAGGAAAGAGTTCGGCAATTTGTAGGGAGACCGAGCGTGTAACATTTTGCGTAGGTACTTTGACGTCACGAGCGTAATTTAGTGATGAGAAACATAAGCCGCGCGAAAACGATTCAAAAGGATCGATTAGAAGTATTAGAACTCGGCACCGATTCTATGCATCGATTTAAAATATCGATAAGAACCGACAGAGGAAATGATAATTATTTTCGACAGAAGAAATGTTTTGACAGAGGAAATGAGTAAGCTCAGAATTTAAATCGAAAAATATAAATGTAGGTAGGTACCTACCTAATAACCAATAAATTGCGTTACATTTTAGTAATTTGTACATATTAGCCGCTCCAGTTATTAACTAAGTACCTATAAACGTGTACCATTTTCAGGGTTCCGTACCCTAAGGGTAAAACGGGACCATATTACTAAGACTCCGCTGTCCGTCCGTTTGTCACCAGACTGTATCTCATGAAAAGTGATAGACAGTTGAAATTTTCACAGATGATGTTTTTCTGATGCCGCTATAACAACAAATGCTAATTAATTTAATATGCATAAGAATAAAATAAATATTTAAGGGGGCTCCCATACAAAAGATATAATTTTTATTGCCGTTTTTATAGATAATGGTACGGAACCCTTGGTGCGCGAGTCTGACCCGCTCTTGGCCGGTTTTTTATATATTCTTTGTTACAGACCATGGAAAAATCAAAGAAGTCCCGCGAAGAAATATTAGAAGCTAAGAGGAAAGCGATTAATAATATTGGTTTTGCACTACGTACATTATATAGCTGCATAATAATATAAGACCGTAATTATTATTTCGTTTGTTTTAAATTCATTTTTAATAATCGAGTAAGAAAATCGCAGTGCACAGCACTATTCTTTAGTTTTGACAGAAAAAATGACTATCGACCTTGAACGTGACTCGACAGTTTGAATAGCTTATTTTTACATTGCTGGTTTTGAACGCACGCCAAGTCTGGCTCGTCAAATTAAAGCCGCAATGGAAAGCAAGCGTTGACACACAATCGCCCGCTACCGTTATGATGAAAATAATAAAATATTTCGTTTTTTAATTATTAACAGATATTTAAGGACAAATTGTACTTACCAATGAAAGGAAATACCTCGATTAAAAGCTCCAACTTTCGTGGAAGTGTTTGAACAATTAATTATTGCGCAGCGAACCATTTTGTTTTTAAAACCTGGCGTCGCACGCATAACGCGATCGGGAGCACACTGAAGTTTGCGGCGAGCAGTTGTGTCTCCGGGACGTAATTTCGCCACGCGAGGTACATACACTCGTTCCTTCTATCTTGATATATTTCTCTGTTTGTAGGGCTCATAGAAAGACATTTCAAAGCTCATAGAAAGGTATTTCTAGTGCTCATAGTAATATATTTCTAGGGTTCATAGAAAGGTATTTCTAGGGCCCATTGAAATACATTTCTAGGGCTTATAGAACGGTATTTCTAGGGCTCATAGAAAAACATTTCTAGGCCTCATAGAAATACATTTCAAGGGCTCAAAGTATGACATTTCCAAGGCTCATAGAAAGGTATTTCTAGTGCTTATTGAAAGATATTTCTAGGCTCATAGAAATACATTTCTAGGGCTCATAGAGAGGTATTTCTAGGGCAAATAGAAAGACATTTCTAGGGCTCATAGAAATACATTTCTAGGGCTCAAAGTAAGACATTTCTAAGGCTCATAGAAAGGTATTTCTAGCGCTCATTGAAAGATATTTCTAGGCTCATAGAAAGACATTTCTAGGGCTCATAGAAAGGTATTCTTAGGGCTCATAGCAAGGTAATTCTAGGGCTCATAGAAAGACATTGCTAATGCTCATTGAAAGATTTTTCTAGGCTTCATAGAAATACATTTTTAGGGTTCATAGAAATACATTTGTAAGGCTCATAGAAAGACATTTCTAGGGCATATAGAATGATATTTCTAGGGTTCATATAAAGGTATTTCTAGGGCCCATTGAAATACATTTCTAGGGCTCATAGAACGGTATTTCTAGGGCTCATAGAAAAACATTTCTAGGCCTCATAGAAATACATTTCAAGGGCTCAAAGTAAGACATTTCCAAGGCTCATAGAAAGGTATTTCTATTGCTCATTGAAAGATATTTCTAGGGCTCATAAAAATACATTTCTAGGGTTAATGGAAAAGTATTTCTAGGGCAAATAGAAAGACATTTCTAGGGCTCATAGAAAGTTATTTGTAGGGCTCATAGAAAGACATTTCTGGGGTTCATTAAAATATATTTCTAGGCTTCATAGAAATTTATTTCTAGGGCTCATAGAAATACATTTCTAGGGCTCATAGAAAGACATTTCTAGGGCTCATAGAAAGACATTTCTAGGGCTCATAGAAATATTTTTCTAGGGCTCATAGAAATGTTTTTCTAGGGCTCATAGAAATGTTTTTCTAGGGCTCATAGAAATGTATTTCTAGGGCTCATAGAAAGGTATTTCTAGGGCTCATAGAAAGACATTGCTAATGCTCATTGAAAGATTTTTCAAGGCTTCATAGAAATACATTTTTAGGACTCATAGAAATACATTTCTAGGGGTAATAGAAATATATTTCTTGGGCTAATAGAAAGGTATTTCTAGGACTCATAGAAATACATTTCAAGGGCTCATAAAAATACATTTCTAGGGCTCATAGAAAGGTATTTCTAGGGCACATAGAAAGACATTTCTAAGGCTCATTGAAAGATATTTCTAGGCTTCATAGAAATATATTTCTAGGGCTCATAGAAATACATTTCTAGGGCTCATAGAAAGACATTTCTAGGGCTCATAGAAATGTATTTCTAGGGCTCATAGAAAGGTATTTCTAGGGCTCATAGAAATACATTCTAGGGCTAATAGAAATATATTTCGTGGGCTAATAGAAAGGTATTTCTAGGGCTCATAAAAATACATTTCTAGGGCTCATAGAAAGTTATTTCTAGGGCTCATAGAAAGACATTTCTAGGGCTCATTAAAAGATATTTCTAGGCTTCATAGAAATTTATTACTAGGGCTCATAGAAATACATTTCTAGGGCTCATAGAAAGACATTTCTAGGGCTCATAGAAATGTATTTCTAGGGCTCATAGAAATGTGTTTCTAGGGCTCATAGAAAGGTATTTCTAGGGCTCATAGAAATACATTTCAAGGGTTCATAAAAATACATTTCTAGGGCTCATAGAAAGGAATTTCTAGGGCTCAAAGTAAGACATTTACGTAATTCTAGGGCTCATAGAAAGACATTTCTAGGGCTCATAGAAAGGTTTTTCTTGGGCTCATAGAAAGGTATTTCTAGGGCCCATTGAAATACATTTCTAGGGCTCATAGAACGCCATTTCTAGGGCTCATAGAAAAACATTTCTAGGCCTCATAGAAATACATTTCTAGGGCTCAAAGTAAGACATTAATACCGCTCGTAGAAAGGTATTTATAGGGCTCATTGAAAGATATTTGTAGGGTCATAGAAAGACATTTCTAGGGCTCATAGAAAAGTATACTTAGGGCTCATAGAAAGGTATTTCTAGGGCTCATAGAAAGACATTGCTAGGACTTATTGAAAGATTTTTCTAGGCTTCATAGAAATTCATTTTTAGGGTTCATAGAAATACATTTGTAGGGCTCATAGAAAGACATTTCTAGGGCTTATAGAAAGGTATTTTTAGGGCTCATAGAAATACATTTCAAGGGCTCATAGAAAGGTATTTCTAGGGCTCATAGAAATACATTTCAAGGGCTCATAAAAATACATTTCTAGGGCTCATAGAAAGGAATTTCTAGGGCTCAAAGTAAGACATTTACGTAATTCTAGGGCTCATAGAAAGACATTTCTAGGGCTCATAGAAAGGTTTTTCTTGGGCTCATAGAAAGGTATTTCTAGGGCCCATTGAAATACATTTCTAGGGCCCATAGAACGATATTTCTAGGGCTCATAGAAATACATTTCTAGGGCTCATAGAAATACATTTCTAGGGCTCATAGAAATGTATTTTTAGGGCTCATAGAAATGTATTTCTGGGGCTCATAGAAAGGTATTTCTAGGGCTCATAGAAAGACATTTCTAGGGCTAATAGGAAGACATTTCTAGGACTCATAGAAATACATTTCAAGGGCTCATAGAAAGGTATTTCTAGGGCTCATAGAAATACATTTCAAGGGCTCATAAAAATACATTTCTAGGGCTCATAGAAAGGAATTTCTAGGGCTCAAAGTAAGACATTTACGTAATTCTAGGGCTCATAGAAAGACATTTCTAGGGCTCATAGAAAGGTTTTTCTTGGGCTCATAGAAAGGTATTTCTAGGGCCCATTGAAATACATTTCTAGGGCCCATAGAACGATATTTCTAGGGCTCATAGAAATACATTTCTAGGGCTCATAGAAATACATTTCTAGGGCTCATAGAAATGTATTTTTAGGGCTCATAGAAATGTATTTCTGGGGCTCATAGAAAGGTATTTCTAGGGCTCATAGAAAGACATTTCTAGGGCTAATAGGAAGACATTTCTAGGGCTCATAGAAATGTATTTCTAGGGCTCATAGAAAGGTTTTTCTAGGGCCAATAGAAAGACATTGCTAGGGCTTATACAAATGTATTTCTAGGGCTCATGCAAAGGTATTTCTAGGGCTCAAAGAATTATATTTCTAGGGCTCATAGAAAGACTTTTCTAGGGCTTATTAAAAGATATTTCTAGGGCTTATTAAAAGATATTTCTAGGCTTCATAGTAATATATTTCTAGAGCTCATAGAAAGACATTTCTAGGGCTCATAGAAAGACATTTCTAGGCCTCATACAAATGTATTTCTAGGGCTCATAGAAAGGTATTTCTACTGCTCATAGAAATACATTATAGGGCTAATAGAAATATTGTTCTTGGGCTAATAGAAAGGTATTTCTAGGGCTCATTAAATTACATTTCTAGGGCTCATAGAAAGTTATTTCTAGGGCTCATAGAAAGACATTTCTAGGGCTCATTAAAAGATATTTCTAGGCTTCATAGAAATTTCTTTTCTAGGGCTCATAGAAAGGTTTTTCTAGGGCCAATAGAAAGACATTGCTAGGGCTTATACAAATGTATTTCTAGGGCTCATGCAAAGGTATTTCTAGGGCTCATAGAATTATATTTCAAGGGCTCATAGAAAGACTTTTCTAGGGCTCATTAAAGGATATTTCTAGGGCTTATTAAAAGATATTTCTAGGCTTCATAGAAATATATTTCTAGAGCTCATAGAAAGACATTTCTAGGGCTCATAGAAAGACATTTCTAGGCCTCATACAAATGTATTTCTAGGGCTCATAGAAAAACGTTTCTAGGCCTCATAGAAATACATTTCAAGGGCTCAAAGTAAGACATTTCCAAGGCTCATAGAAAGGTATTTCTATTGCTCATTGAAAGATATTTCTAGGGCTCATAAAAATACATTTCTAGGGTTAATGGAAAAGTATTTCTAGGGCAAATAGAAAAACATTTCTAGGGCTCATAGAAAGTTATTCGTAGGGCTCATAGAAAGACATTTCTGGGGTTCATTAAAAGATATTTCTAGGCTTCATAGAAATTTATTTCTAGGGCTCATAGAAATACATTTCTAGGGCTCATAGAAAGACATTTCTAGGGCTCATAGAAAGACATTTCTAGGGCTCATAGAAATATTTTTCTAGGGCTCATAGAAATGTTTTTCTAGGGCTCATAGAAATGTTTTTCTAGGGCTCATAGAAATGTATTTCTAGGGCTCATAGAAAGACATTTCTAGGGCTCATAGAAAGGTTTTTCTTGGGCTCATAGAAAGGTATTTCTAGGGCCCATTGAAATACATTTCTAGGGCTCATAGAAAGATTTTTCTAGGGTTCATAGAAAGATGTTTCTAGGTTTCATAGAAATACATTTTAAGGGTTCATAGAAATACATTTGCAGGGCTCATAGAAAGACATTTCTAGTGCTCATAGAAAGGTATTTCTAGGGCTCATAGAAATATATTTCTTGGGCTAATAGAAAGATATATCTAGGGCCTATTGAAATTCATTTCTAGGGCTCATAGAACGGTATTTCTAGGGCTCATAGAAAAACGTTTCTAGGCCTCATAGAAATACATTTCTAGGGCTCAGAAAGGTATTCTTAGGGCTCATAGAAAGGTATTTCTAGGGCCCATTGAAATACATTTCTAGGCTCATAGAAAGACATTTCTAGGGCTCATAGAAAGGTATTCTTAGGGCTCATAGAAAGGTATTTCTAGGGCTCATAGAAAGACATTGCTAGGGCTCATTGAAAGATTTTTCTAGGCTTCATAGAATTACATTTGTAGGGCTCATAGAAAGACATTTCTAGGGCTCATAGAACGGTATTTCTAGGGCTCATATAAAAACATTTCTTGGCCTTATAGAAATACATTTCTAGGGCTCAAACTGCTCAACGTAAGACATTTAAAGGGCTCGTAGAAAGGTATTTCTAGGGCTCATTGAAAGATATTACTAGGATCATAGAATCACATTTCTAGGGCTCATAGAAAGATTTTTCTAGGGCTCATAGAAAGATTTTTCTAGGGCTCTTAGAAAGATTTTTCTAGGTTTCATAGAAATACATTTTGAGGGTTCATAGAAATACATTTTTAGGGCTCATAGAAAGACATTTCTAGGGCTCATAGAAAGTTATTTGTAGGGCTCATAGAAAGACATTTCTAGGGCTCATTAAAAGATATTTCTAGGCTCCATAGAAACTTATTTCTAGGGCTCATAGAAATACATTTCTAGGGGTAATAGAAATATATTTCTTGGGCTAATAGAAAGGTATTTCTAGGACTCATAGAAATACATTTTAAGGGCTCATAAAAATACATTTCTAGGGCTCATAGAAAGGTATTTCTAGGGCACATAGAAAGACATTTCTAAGGCTCATTGAAAGATATTTCTAGGGCTTATTAAAAGATATTTCTAGGCTTCATAGAAATATATATCTAGGGCTCATAGAAATGTATTTCTAGGGCTCATAGAAAGGTATTTCTAGGGCTCATAGAAATACATTCTAGGGCTAAAAGAAATATATTTCGTGGGCTAATAGAAAGGTATTTCTAGGGCTCATAAAAATACATTTCTTGGGCTCATAGAAAGTTATTTCTAGGGCTCATAGAAAGACATTTCTAGGGCTCATTAAAAGATATTTCTAGGCTTCATAGAAATTTATTTCTAGGGCTCATAGAAATACATTTCTAGGGCTCATAGAAAGACATTTCTAGGGCTCATAGAAATGTATTTCTAGGGCTCATAGAAATAAGTTTCTAGGGCTCATAGAAAGGTATTTCTAGGGCTCATAGAAATACATTTCAAGGGCTCATAAAAATACATTTCTAGGGCTCATAGAAAGGAATTTCTAGGGCTCAAAGTAAGACATTTCTAGGGCTCACAGAAAGGTTTTTCTTGGGCTCATAGAAAGGTATTTCTAGGGCCCATTGAAATACATTTCTAGGGCCCATAGAACGATATTTCTAGGGCTCATAGAAAAACATTTCTAGGCCTCATAGAAATACATTTCTAGGGCTCAAAGTAAGACATTTCTAAGGCTCATTGAAAGATATTTCTAGGGCTTATTAAAAGATATTTCTAGGCTCATAGAAAGACATTTCTAGGGCTCATAGAAAGGTATTATTAGGGCTCATAGCAAGGTAATTCTAGGGCTCATAGAAAGACATTGCTAATGCTCATTGAAAGATTTTTCTAGGCTTCATAGAAATACATTTTTAGTGTTCATAGAAATACATTTGTAGGGCTTATAGAAAGTTATTTGTAGGGCTCATAGAAAGACATTTCTAGGGCTCATTAAAAGATATTTCTAGGCTTCATAGAAACTTATTTCTAGGGCTCATAGAAATACATTTCTAGGGCTCATAGAAATGTATTTCTAGGGCTCATAGAAATGTATTTCTGGGGCTCATAGAAAGGTTTTTCTAGGGCTCATAGAAAGACATTTCTAGGGCTAATAGAAAGACATTTCTAGGACTCATAGAAATACATTTCTAGGGGTAATAGAAATATATTTCTTGGGCTATTAGAAAGGTATTTCTAGGACTCATAGAAATACATTTCAAGGGCTCATAGAAATACATTTCTAGGGCTCATAGAAATGTATTTCTAGGGCTCATAGAAATGTATTTCTAGGGCTCATAGAAAGGTTTTTCTAGGGCCAATAGAAAGACATTGCTAGGGCTTATACAAATGTATTTCTAGGGCTCATGCAAAGGTATTTCTAGGGCTCATAGAATTATATTTCTAGGGCTCATAGAAAGAGTTTTCTAGGGCTCATTAAAAGATATTTCTAGGGCTTATTAAAAGATATTTCTAGGCTTCATAGTAATATATTTCTAGAGCTCATAGAAAGACATTTCTAGGGCTCATAGAAAGACATTTCTAGGCCTCATACAAATGTATTTCTAGGGCTCATAGAAAGGTATTTCTACTGCTCATAGAAATACATTCTAGGGCTAATAGAAATATTGTTCTTGGGCTAATTGAAAGGTATTTCTAGGGCTCATTAAATTACATTTCTAGGGCTCATAGAAAGTTATTTCTAGGGCTCATAGAAAGACATTTCTAGGGCTCATTAAAAGATATTTCTAGGCTTCATAGAAATTTCTTTTCTAGGGCTCATAGAAATACATTTCTAGGGCTCATAGAAATGTATTTCTAGGGCTCATAGAAAGGTTTTTCTAGGGCCAATAGAAAGACATTGCTAGGGCTTATACAAATGTATTTCTAGGGCTCATGCAAAGGTATTTCTAGGGCTCATAGAATTATATTTCAAGGGCTCATAGAAAGACTTTTCTAGGGCTCATTAAAAGATATTTCTAGGGCTTATTAAAAGATATTTCTAGGCTTCATAGAAATATATTTCTAGAGCTCATAGAAAGACATTTCTAGGGCTCATAGAAAGACATTTCTAGACCTCATACAAATGTATTTCTAGGGCTCATAGAAAGGTATTTCTACTGCTCATAGAAATACATTCTAGGGCTAATAGAAATATTTTTCTTGGGCTAATAGAAAGGTATTTCTAGGGCTCATTAAAATACATTTCTAGGGCTCATAGAAAGTTATTTCTAGGGCTCATAGAAAGACATTTCTAGGGCTCATTAAAAGATATTTCTAGGCTTCATAGAAATTCATTTCTAGGGCTCATAGAAATGTATTTCAAGGGCTCATAGAAAGGTTTTTCTAGGGCCAATAGAAAGACATTTCTAGGGCTTATACAAATGTATTTCTAGAGCTTATGCAAAGGTATTTCTAGGGCTCATAGAAATACATTTCAAGGGCTCATAAAAAATATTTCAAGAGCTCATAGAAAGGTATTTCTAGGGCTCATATAAAGACATTTCTAGGCCTCATAGAAATACATTTCTAGGGCTCAAAGTAAGACATTTCTAAGGTTCATAGAAAGGTATTTCTAGGGCCCATTGAAATACATTTCTAGGGTTCATAGAAAGGTATTTCTAGGGCCCATTGAAATACATTTCTAGGGCTCATAGGAAGATTTTTCTAGGGCTCATAGAAAGATTTTTCTAGGTTTCAAAGAAATACATTTCAAGGGCTCATAAAAAATATTTCTAGGGCTCATAGAAAGGTATTTCTAGGGCTCATATAAAGACATTTCTAGGCCTCATAGAAATACATTTCTAGGGCTCAAAGTAAGACATTTCTAAGGTTCATAGAAAGGTATTTCTAGGGCCCATTGAAATACATTTCTAGGGTTCATAGAAAGGTATTTCTAGGGCCCATTGAAATACATTTCTAGGGTTCATAGAAAGGTATTTCTAGGGCCCATTGAAATACATTTCTAGGGCTCATAGGAAGATTTTTCTAGGGCTCATAGAAAGATTTTCTAGGTTTCATAGAAATACATTTTTAGGGTTCATAGAAATACATTTACAGGGCTCATATAAAGACATTTCTAGGGCTCATAGAAAGGTATTTCTAGGGCTCATAGAAATATATTTCTTGGGCTAATAGAAAGGTATTTCTAGGGCCCATTGAAATACATTTCTAGGGCTCATAGAACGGTATTTCTAGGGCTCATAGAAAAACATTTCTAGGCCTCATAGAAATACATTTCTAGGGCTCAAACTGCTCAAAGTAAGACATTTATAAGGCTCGTAGAAAGGTATTTCTAGGGCTCATTGAAAGATATTACTAGGATCATAGAAAGACATTTCTAGGGCTCATAGAAAGATTTTTCTAGGGTTCATAGAAAGATTTTTCTAGGTTTCATAGAAATACATTTTTAGGGTTCATAGAAATACATTTGTAGGGCTCATAGAAAGACATTTCTAGGGCTCATAGAAAGGTATTTCTAGGGCTCATAGAAAGAGATTTCTAGGGCTCATTGAAAGATATTTCGAGGGCTCATTGAAAGGTATTTCTAGGCCTCATAGTAATACATTTCTAGGGCTCATTGAAAGGTATTTCTAGGGCTCATATAAAGATATTTCTAGGGTTCATAGAAAGGTTTTTCTAGGGCCCAATAAAATACATTTCTAGGGCTCATAGAACGGTATTTCTAGGGCTCATAGAAAAACATTTCTAAGCCTCATAGAAATACATTTCAAGGGCTCAAAGTAAGACATTTCCAAGGCTCATAGAAAGGTATTTCTAGGGCAAATAGAAAGACATTTCTAGGGCTAAAAATAAATTTCTAGGGCTCATAGAAAGTTATTTGTAGGGCTGATAGAAAGACATTTCTAGGGCTCATTAAAAGATATTTCTAGGCTTCATAGAAACTTATTTCTAGGGCTCATAGAAATACATTTCTAGGGCTCATAGAAATGTATTTCTAGGGCTCATAGAAATGTATTTCTAGGGCTCATAGAAAGGTATCT
Organism: Cenopis cana; assembly: GCA_951800055.1. Lineage (NCBI taxonomy): Eukaryota > Metazoa > Arthropoda > Insecta > Lepidoptera > Tortricidae > Cenopis > Cenopis cana. The sequence continues at coordinate 13,339,116 of OX637476.1, read as the reverse complement.
CTAGGGCTCATAGAAAGACATTTCTAGGGCTAATAGAAAGACATTTCTAGGACTCATAGAAATACATTTATAGGGGTAATAGAAATATATTTCTTGGGCTAATAGAAAGGTATTTCTAGGACTCATAGAAATACATTTCAAGGGCTCATAAAAATACATTTCTAGGGCTCATAGAAAGGTATTTCTAGGGCACATAGAAAGACATTTCTAAGGCTCATTGAAAGATATTTCTAAGGCTCATAAAAAGGTATTTCTAGGGCTCATAGAAAGGTATTTCTACTGCTCATAGAAATACATTCTAGGGCTAATAGAAATATATTTCTTGGGCTAATAGAAAGGTATTTCTAGGGCTCATTAAAATACATTTCTATGGCTCATAGAAAGTTATTTCTAGGGCTCATAGAAAGACATTTCTAGGGCTCATTAAAAGATATTTCTAGGCTTCATAGAAATTCATTTCTAGGGCTCATAGAAATACATTTCTAGGGCTCATAGAAATGTATTTCTAGGGCTCATAGAAAGGTTTTTCTAGGGCACATAGAAAGACATTTCTAAGGCTCATTGAAAGATATTTCTAGGGCTCATAAAAAGGTATTTCTAGGGCTCATAGAAAGACATTTCTAGGGCTCATTGAAGGATATTTCTAGGCTTCATAGGAATCCATTTCTAGGGCTCATAGAAATACATTTCTAGGTCTCATAGAAATGTATTTCTAGGGCTCATAGAAAGGTTTTTCTAGGGCCAATAGAAAGACATTTCTAGGGCTTATACAAATGTATTTCTAGGGCTCATGCAAAGGTATTTCTAGGGCTCATAGAATTATATTTCTAGGGCTCATAGAAAGACATTTCTAGGGCTCATTAAAAGATATTTCTAGGGCTTATTAAAAGATATTTCTAGGCTTCATAGAAATATATTTCTAGGGCTCATAGAAAGACATTTCTAGGGCTCATAGAAATACATTTCTAGGCCTCATACAAATGTATTTCTAGGGCTCATAGAAAGGTATTTCTACTGCTCATAGAAATACATTCTAGGGCTAATAGAAATATATTTCGTGGGCTAATAGAAAGGTATTTCTAGGGCTCATTAAAATACATTTCTATGGCTCATAGAAAGTTATTTCTAGGGCTCATAGAAAGACATTTCTAGGGCTCATTAAAAGATATTTCTAGGCTTCATAGAAATTCATTTCTAGGGCTCATAGAAATACATTTCTAGGGCTCATAGAAATGTATTTCTAGGGCTCATAGAAAGGTTTTTCTAGGGCCAATAGAAAGACATTTCTAGGGCTTATACAAATGTATTTCTAGGGCTCATGCAAAGGTATTTCTAGGGCTCATAGAAATACATTTCAAGGGCTCATAAAATATATTTCTAGGGCTCATAGAAAGGTATTTCTAGGGCTCATATAAAGACATGTCTAGGCCTCATAGAAATACATTTCTAGGGCTCAAAGTAAGACATTTCTAAGGCTCATAGAAAGGTATTTCTAGGGCCCATTGAAATACATTTCTAGGGTTCATAGAAAGGTATTTCTAGCGCCCATTGAAATACATTTCTAGGGCTCATAGAAAGATTTTTCTAGGGCTCATAGAAAGATTTTTCTAGGTTTCATAGAAATACATTTTTAGGGTTCATAGAAATACATTTGCAGGGCTCATAGAAAGACATTTCTAGGGCTCATAGAAAGGTATTTCTAGGGCCCATTGAAATACATTTCTTGGGCTAATAGAAAGGTATTTCTAGGGCCCATTGAAATACAGTTCTAGGGCTCATAGAACGGTATTTCTAGGGCTCATAGAAAAACGTTTCTAGGCCTCATAGAAATACATTTCTAGGGCTCAAAGTAAGACATTTCTAAGGCTCATAGAAAGGTATTTCGAGGGCTCATTGAAATCCATTTCTAGGCTCATAGAAAGACATTTCTAGGGCGCATAGAAAGGTATTCTTAGGGCTCATAGAAAGGTATTTCTAGGGCTCATAGAAAGACATTGCTAGGGCTCATTGAAAGATTTTTCTAGGCTTCATAGAAATTCATTTTTAGGGTTTATAGAAATACATTTTGAGGGCTCATAGATAGACATTTCTAGGGCTCATAGAACGGTATTTCTAGGGCTCATAGAAAAACATTTCTAGGCCTCATAGAAATACATTTCTAGGGCTCAAACTGCTCAAAGTAAGACATTTATAAGGCTCGTAGAAAAGTATTTCTAGGGCTCATTGAAAGATATTACTAGGATCATAGAAAGACATTTCTAGGGCTCATAGAAAGATTTTTCTAGGGCTCATAGAAAGATTTTTCTAGGTTTCATAGAAATACATTTTTAGGGTTCATAGAAATACATTTGTAGGGCTCATAGAAAGACATTTCTAGGGCTCATAGAAAGGTATTTCTAGGGCTCATAGAAAGAGATTTCTAGGGCTCATTGAAAGATATTTCGAGGGCCCATTGAAAGGTATTACTAGGCCTCATAGTAATACATTTCTAGGGCTCATTGAAAGGTATTTCTAGGGCTCATATAAAGACATTTCTAGGGCTCATAAAAATACATTTCTAGTACTCATACAATGGTATTTCTATGGCTCATAGAAAGATATTTCTAGGGCCCATAGAAATACATTTCTAGGGCTCATTGAAAGGTATTTCTAGGGCTCATTGAAAGATATTTCTAGGGCTCATAGAAAGACATTGAAGAAAGATTACGAGTAATTGAGTTTATAAATACAGAAAATAACAATGGAGACAGCACGCCACCCTGCGGTACACCGGCCAGCGTGGTACGCCATGAAGAGCGGAGATCGTCCACCTTTATTTGCTGCCGACGACCATTTAAGTAACTATGAAACCTGTCAATTACCGCAGGAGATATGTTAAGAGAGCGGTCATTCATCCCCGCCCGGATATCGTCAGTAATTTTAACGAGAGCGGTAGCCATACTATGACCTGTGCGGAAGCCAGACTGGAACGGGTTTAGGAGATCAGATTTGTTAAAGTGAGATGTAAGCTGCTGGTGCACTAGGCGTTCAATGACTTTAGATAGGAAAGGAAGAATTGAAATGAGACGATATTCAGAAAACGAGGAGGGATTCGACTTTGTTATAGTGTTAGTATTAAGACTCACTGACCTTGTTATAGTAAATAAGACCTTGTAATCAAATCAAATTATTTTATATAAAAAATATATTTGCATGCCTACTTTATAAGGTACTGACATTATGTGGACATTATTAACCATTTACATGACCATCTTCATATGTACATAATGTTAAGCAAATAAACGTTATTCATTCATTCATATTCATTCATTCATTCATTCATTCAAAGGTATTTCTAGGGCTCATAGAAATATATTTCTTGGGCTCATAGTAAGGTATTTCTAGGGCTCATAGAAATACATTTCAAGGGCTCATAAATAGTACATTACTTACCAAGGGCGATAAAACAAAGAATGTCTCAGATCGCAGGTATTTTACGCCCGAGCCGAAGGCAAGGGCGATAAATATGCGATCTGAGGTTTTCTTTATTATCGCCCGTGGTAAGTACAAAATTTTATGTCACCCCCTGGCCAGGAAGTGGGTTTTTTCGCGCGCGGAGCGTGCGATAATGGTCACTTTATGGACAGGTGTGACATAAAATACATTTCTAGGGCTCATAGAAAGGTATTTCTCGGGCTCATAGAAAGACATTTCTAGGGCTCATTAAAAGATATTTCTAGGCTTCATAGAAATTTATTTCTAGGGCTCATAGAAATACATTTCTAGGGCTCATAGAAATGTATTTCTAGGGCTCATAGAAAGATATTTCTAGGCCTCATAAAAAATAAATTTCTAGGGCTCATAGAATTTTTTTTCTAGCGCTCATAGAAAGGCATTTCTAGGGCTAATAGAAAGGTATTTGTAGGGCTCACAGAAATACATTTCTAGGGCTCATAGAAAGACATTTCTAGGGCTCTTAGAAAGGTATTTCTAGGGCTCAAAGAAAGACATTTCTAAGGCTCATTGAAAGATATTTCTAGGCTTCATAGAAATTCATTTGTAGGGCTCATAGAAATACATTTCTAGGGCTCATAGAAAGACATTTCTAGGGCTCATAGAAAGGCATTTCTACGCCTCATTGAAAGGCATTTCTAGGGCTTATAGAAAGGTATTTCTAGGGCTCACAGAAATACATTTCTAGGGCTCATAGAAAGGTATTTCTATGGCCCATAGAAAGATATTTCTAGGCCTCATAGAAATACATTTCTAGGGCTCAAAGAAAGACAATTCTACGACTCGTAGAAAGGTATTTCTAGGGCTGATAGAAAGATATTTCTTGGGCTCATAGAAAGGTATTTCTAGGGCCCATAGAAAGAGATTTCTAGGGCTCATTGAAAGATATTTCGAGGGCTCATTGAAAGGTGTTTCTAGGCCTCATAGTAATACATTTCTAGGGCTCATTGAAAGGTATTTCTAGGGCTCATAGAAATACATTTCTAGGGCTCATAGAAAGGTATTTCTAGGGCTCATAGAAAGGTATTTCTAGGGCCCATCGAAATACATTTCTAGGCGTCATAGAAATACATTTCTAGGGCTCAAAGAAAGACAATTCTACGGCTCATAGAAAGGTATTTGTAGGGCTCATAGAAAGATATTTCTTGGTCTCATAGAAAGATATTTCTTGGGCTCATAGAAAGGTATTTCTAGGGCTCATTGAAAGGTATTTCTAGGGCTCATAGAAAGACATTTCTAGGGCTCATAGAATGACATTTCTAGGGCTCATAGAAAGACACTTCAAGGGCACATAGAAAGGTATTTCTAGGACTCATAGAAATGTATTTCTAGGGCTCATAGAAAGGTATTTCTAGGGCTCATAAGAAGGTAATTTTAGGCCTCATAGAAATACATTTCTAGGGCTCATAGAAAGGTATTTCTAAGGCTCAGAAAGATATTTCTAAGGCTTATATTTAGACTATTCTATGGCTAATAGAAAGATATTTCTAGGGCTCATAGAAAGACATTTCTAGGCCTCATAGAAAGATATTTCTAGGGCTCATTGAAAGATATTTCTAGGCCTCATAGAAATACATTTCTAGAGCTCATAGAAAGGTTTTTCTAGCACTCCCAGAAATACATTTCTAGGGCTCATTGAAAGACATTTCTAGGGCTCATAGAAAGACATTTCTAGGGCTCATGGAAAGGTATTTCTAAGGCTCATAGAAAGGCATTTCTAGGGCTCATTGAAAGATATTTGTAATCTTCATAGAAATACATTTCTAGGGCTCACAGAAAAACATTTATAGGGCTCATAGAAATACATTTCTAGGGCTCATAGAAATACATTTCTAGGGCTCATAGAAATACATTTCTAGGGCTCATAGAAAGACATTTCTAGGGCTCATAGAAAGGTATTTCTAAGGCTCATAGAAAGATATTTCTAGGGCTCATAAGAAGGTATTTCTAGGCCTCATAGAAGTACATTTCTAGGGCTCATAGAAAGGTATTTCTAAGGCTTAGAAAGATATTTCTAAGGCTTATATTAAGACTATTCTATGGCTCATAGAAATATATTTCTAGGGCTCATAGAAAGACATTTCTAGGCCTCATAGAAAGATATTTCTAGGGCTCATTGAAGGATATTTCTAGGCCTCATAGAAATACATTTCTAGGGCTCATAGAAAGGTTTTTCTAGCGCTCCCAGAAATACATTTCTAGGGCTCATTGAACTCATAGAAAGAGACACATTTCTAGGGCTCATAGAAAGACACTTCAAAGGCTCATAGAAAGGTATTTCTAGGGCTCATAGAAAGATATTTCTAGGGCTCATTGAAAGATATTTCTAGGCTTCATAGAAATTCATTTCTAGGGCTCATTGAAAGACATTTCTAGGGCTCATAGAAAGACATTTCTAGGGCTCATGGAAAGGTATTTCTAGGGCTCATAGAAAGATATTTCTATGACTCATTGAAAGAGGTCTTCGGTCACCTGTGGCATCCATAAGCCTCTTCGATAAGCCCTTGAAGAGGCTTTGGGCGCCAGGACCCCACGGACCGAGTGTCTCGACGCCGAAAGGGGTGAACAATTATTCGGCGCCGAAACCGCTGTATTAACCAATTATCTACACATGTAGCATCCCACACCAGCACCCGTCCCATACTTCACGGAATCAACGACATCCCGTCCGGTCTCTTGCCATCGTTTCTCGACATGCCCGCAGGTTCTAAAATGGCAGGCACGTTCGCCGACGCAAGAGACCGGCGGATGATATCATTGAGGGCAGCATGTCTGGAGAAGCGGCCGGCGCTTCTCTGGCAGGAAAGTCCGTGATGTCCTAGCTGGTCCACGTCGCTTCCGCAGGGGCATCGGTGTGGGGCGCAGACCGGGACCCCGAGGCGAAGGCAAACTGCAAAGCGGAGTGTGTTGGGATCTAAAAACGTTCCAGTACTAGACGATGGGTGGGCATGGAGCCAGTAACCCTTGTACCAGGTGCTAGCAGTCTGGCTCTTTCCACGGTACTAGACTGGCCGAGCAAAGAATTGACGGTCAATTTACAAGATATGTCGTCCCAGCATCTCTGAGATTTTGGATGTTCTGGAGAATTTTGACCAGGGCAAGCAATTAACCAAGCATTTTTCCCGTCCTCCAAGCCCGAAGTCTCATAGTGTGTAGGAAGGATTTTACGTAACGAGACTAGACGAGATATGGACGGACGACATTGAATATTTCATGAAAAGCTAGAGTACATGTAAGTTAAACGTACCAGTTCTTGACATTGGCCCAATCCCAATACTTGGTATTAAAGTGTCTATCATTATAGGACGCATAGGTAATATGCGTGCTCAAAATATGCGTTAGTAACTTACGTACAAAATATATACGTAGGCAAACTTACAGGTTACTGACGCATGTTTTTTTAGTATCGTAGATGATTATCAAACGACTAGTATGCATTTAAATACCTAAATACAGTTTAGGTTTTCTAACTACCGTAACGCTAAACGTTTTTATTTCTTTTTAAGTCCTAAAACTTAAGCTTATCGGTGGATCCAAAATTGCTTTGCCTTATAATTTAAATTAAAGTTTAAATATTTGTTCGCATTCGCTCCGATATCTCCCTCCGGCATCTCGCCATAATCGGCCAAAGTTTTAAATTGCGCTGCCTGACGCGGCGGCTGTTTCATCATAGAACGATGCTTTAGTAAAAACAGTGAACACTTTTCCTGGTCATTATATATAATTAACATCATTGTCGTTGTCATTATTACTTCCCATCAGATGATTAGTTGTAAAAAATATACAAGAGGTTTCGTTGCAAGGTTTGTAGGGGTCACGTGTAGACCCATGGGTGGTGCTAGAAGTGGAACAAAACTGACAACCGTACTGTCTGATGGAAGATTATCACGGTTCAAAATAATTGCCATACGATAATAGCTATTTATGATACAAGTGCGGAAAGTGAGTGATTTCCGTCGAGTGTCTTTCTTATACACGAGCGAGCGTAGCGAGCGAGTTTATAATTAGACACGAGTCGGAACCTTACCTTGCTGGATATGTTACTTATTATCAGCATCTTCATGTAACAACTTCTTGACATAGAGTGCTATTTATTTTCCACATAAAACCATCGTAAGATCATTTTATTAACACAAAAACTATTAAAAGTACACCGCAAAATTCATCACAAGTATAGGTTTTTAATTTGGATTTAGCGGCCAAGGAAACTTTGTTGGCATTTTTTGCTTCTTGAAAACTATTTTCTGGAGTTACATTTGGTCTGATTCGTCACTTTCACTCAATATTTTTATCAAAAACTAGGTAAACAAGAAATTTGTACGTGAAATGAAAAATGGCGGCATTTTTCTAAATACATGCGCGCTCAACATCTATACTACTGCGCATGTGCACATTTGTTTTTAAAATGCTAAGTAGCCAATGGCTTAATGCGCATTCTGCCACGCATTTACCTAAAGTGAACATTATCAATTTATTTATAAGTAATAAATAAAATCTAAAATGATAAATGATACGTTTAAGAAGTATTAATATTTATGTACCTGTTTATAAGAACGGTAATCTATAATTGATTAATTTGTGAAATGTTTTTAAATAATTAAAACTCTTTGCGTCGAGCTAAAGATAGAGTTAAAAATTAAAAAAATAATTGAAAAGTAAAAACCACTAGTGCGGAAAAGTAGCACTTTCCGCACAGTTTGACTGCTTAGAAAAGGCTCTTTTCAAGCACATGCATTGTAAATAAATAAATAGCATCCAAGCAAAGAAGCATCCAGATACTTACCTACATTATGTTCATCTGTGATATTATCATGTGTAATACTACCTTCTTTTGCTTATTTTGGAGTTAATCCAGGTTGCAACTTTAGGCACTGTATGAACACGTGGTTTCCTTTCCACAATTTCTTTGAAATTCTCTGTTGAGGGAACTTGACCTGCGAGTCGTCCCAAGCAACGTCAAGCCATATTTTCTTTTGGTTTCCTCGATTAGGTTTCCAGTATCAATACTTTTTCTCCCGGGCAGTTTTAAAACGTACGACTCGTATTACAGCGCCTTATGACTCTAATAGCAAACATCCCTTAGGTGATTAACGAGAGTGTAAGTGGACGAAGTCGCAGGCACAAACTGGTTCATAGCAATAATTATGCAAAAACAAAATCGTAAAATATCCTTTAACTCGAATAGATACCGTAGGAAAACTGAGAACCCTTGCGAGTTTTTTTAAAGTGCCTCGGTTGGTGTGAGTAGCGGACGGCAGCAGCGGCGCTGATAAGATCTCGGCGATAATGCTCTTTGTCTCAACTCCGGGCCTCCCCCTCCCCGCTTCACCCCTGTACCCGCGCCAAATGAACTGCGACTTTAATCTCACTTTAATAATGCCAGAGTCTTCGGAAATCGCAAAGTACATTAAAGTATCAAGATAGCAGTTTAGATGCTGTTGGAGCAACTCTATTTAGTAAGTAGTTGTTCATTCGGCAGCAGGTACTTAATTCAATTAGGGAGACAGGCGTAACAAATTTGGTGCTAATTTTGTATTAACCGTTGTTATGCCATTTCTGTTTGAAGACAGTCTTTAGAAACTATTCAATTATGTCTAAGACAGTGAACAATTTCATTGTAATTATAATTTCCATCATAGGCCCTTTTAGTGTCTTTCCAAATTTTGAAAACATATTAGTATGAATATTAACGATTAATAAAATTATTCCAATTTTTAATTTCGAGCGTGGCTCTATTTTATTTTATATAATTACGTGACTTAACTACGTGGAGTTCCTATAAAGATATTCCCGTTTTTATTAGGGTTCCGTAGTAAACAAGGATCCCTTATAGTTTTGCCATGTCCGTCCGTCCGTCCCCGGCTTAGATCAATAACCGTTAGTACTAGAAAGCTGTAGTTTGGTATAAGTATGATACATATCGATGACGCCGACAAAACGGAAGAATAAAATTCTGATAAATATTTTTAGGGTTCCGTAGTAAACAAGGAACCCTTATAGTTTCGCCATGTCCGTCCGTCCGTCCGTGTGTCTATCCCCCGTTTTTCTCAGTAACCGTTAGTACTAGAAAGCTGTAATTTGGCATGAGTATACATATCGATGACGCCGACAAAACGGTAGACTAAAATCTTTAAAAAAAAATGTTTTAAAGGGTACTCCCCTAGATGTAAAGTGGTGGTGCAATTTTTTTTTCTTCCAAACCCCATCGTGTGGGGTATTGTAGGATAGCTCTTTCAAAAATATTACAAGGTTTTTAAAAGCATTTTTTGATTAAAGAATTGGTTCGCGTGATTTTAAACTTTGAAGTGATAATTTTTGTTATGATCAAGTGTCCCCCCACCCTGCCAGCTAAACGGTGGCTACTAGGCATGTGAAAAAAATCATGGTAATAGTATATACGATGAATTTAAAAGGAAAACTTTCACAACTAAGTAGACATTACTAGTTATCGAGTAATAGTCGAACATAAGAAATGTACTTTGCGAAAGTAAACTTTCGTACAATTTCCACTAATACCTTAGATAATTATGTTAATTCTGTCAAAAACATAGTAAATATAAGTTTGCGAACTTTTTAGTCCACATGATGTAACGGGTGGACGACTACGAGCGGAACCCTACATTGCGCGTGGCCCGACACGCACTTGGCCGGTTTTTTTGTAAATCTTTTGTTTTCCTCACGAGCGCGGGTTGGCTATTGTTGTAATTATGAAACATACGCAAAAATAGACAACGTGAACTCATAGGTAGCTCCTACGCTGACGCACACATAGATACAATGTGTATGTGTGGCTCAACACACAATGATGGCTCACCCGCGCACGTGAGATAAAATCTAAAAGAAAGTTATAGATACAGTTACCATCATAGACATCTATACCTTCTATTATGTCCCTGTACCCATGCAGTTTGAAAAGTATAGTTGGTGGAATTAATACAAGTTCAATTTAAGTACCCACCGGTAAATTATGGCGAAACTCATGAATGGTAGAATAGGAGCCGGTCCCAAAAATGCCAAAAAGAATTTCCTAATAAACCCAAGGACATAAATAACGGGGAACGGTCCAGCAGAATCCAGCCCGCCCGATTAATAATTCATATAGTAATCAACGTGCCATAATTTCAGCTCTTATCTCAATCCATACCTAAATATGATACATAATTTTTCTGATAAATGTTATCACAAAAATAAAAGCGGTTAATTAGGCATTCATCTCGATTTATAAAGCGTCAAAAGGCGTAAAAATAGGAACTGTAATTGTTAAAATAAATCTACACAAGTATTCCATATTTATCGAAAATGTTCATAAAATTAGAGTTCAGAAAGACACAGGTATGAAAACATTTTTGGCCAATCTGAAACGAAAAAGCAGTATTAAAATAAAAACTGGAGTTTCGCACCGCAGTAGTCCCCTGCTTTCTCCAATCGACTTTTCATAAACATGTTATTAGATTATGAACCTTATTGCTTGAACAGTAAAATTGCTTCTTAAACAAAATAAGTCGATACAACTCGGCCAACTCAAATGATTTCAACATCTTTGTAGAATACCCGCATGTTAAGTTAAATAATACTTTTAATAAGGTTTTCATAGGCTCAAAAATGTTACTAACAAATATAGATGTTAAGTTTTAGATAAAGAGTGTTGTTTTCGCCAACAAACTGTGATGCAGTTTGGCGAAGTCAAAAGTACTGTGGATAGGTGTAATCTTTTGTTTGTAAGAAAAAAAAAAAAAAAAATATATTCAAACCTATGTTAATAAATTTTCAATCATAAATTGAGAGTGTTAAATGCCCCTACGTTTTGTTTTAATTCATAACTGGTTTTATAAATGAACTAAAGTCTTTAATAAAACTTAAACATCACCGACAGATGCTTAGTTTAGTAAAAAATAAAAAATCAGAACATAAACATATACCAAAACTCTTAATACATCTGTTTTAGAAAATGTATATAACTAAAGATTTGTCCGACAAATTATGGGACTATCCCGGGATAATCCCGACTTGAAGTTTTTGTATGGGCCGCGCGCCTGTCAGTATTAAAGTCAATCTTCTTCAGCAATGAATTTGCCTATTCGTAATGAAGCAAAAAGTTTATGCTAAACGTCGTGAAATCTTCGAGTAAGTAAAATAGACTATGGCTCAGCAGAATATGGGCCTGCGAGCGCAAACACAGTAATGTGTGCGCTCGACGCAATTACGTCGCAACACTTACCCGCAGCACACTTGCCACCCGCCCCTTGAGGCAATAACAGCTAACAGCTAACATTCTAGTATGGTGGGCTTGAAGTTAATTACCTATGCTCCGTGAAAAATATCTTCGCGAAATCTATGGAATTTTTAAATACGTATAGCGTGTGTTTTTAAATACGTATACGTAAAGCGCGTGTCACAATTGTCACAAAGCAGTATTGTTACATTTGCGTTCAAATATTGTGCATGGACCAAGTGAAAAGAATATGTGAACACGACTTTATTGTTCAGGAAATAACGTTCCTTTGACATTTATGAACCTTTGGGAACATTTATACATAAATAATTGCATTTACAAGACTTAAAATCTGTAATATACTTACCTGACAAAATTACAACTGTAATGTATGAATTGACATGTATTTTTTATATTGCAAATTATTATGATTATGATTATTAAAATATGATTATTCAATAGGTACCGATACGCGGTTCTGATCATGAGCGCACGCAATGCCGGCGCGGCGCGCATAGCGTATTTCATTATTCGTACTGTTTTGGTGTGGACTTTTCTGAACAGAATTTTCAATATTTAAATGTAGCCTAGTTATAATGATTGCATTGGTAGTTTTTTCATCTAAATTATCAAAGGCAAAGCATTTGCAATCTTAATAGTGTTTTTATGTACAAAACCTAGAACTTATTTTATTTAAACATTTTTACTGACCGAATCAAGCTTGTTCGGCGTGCCCCTTGCCAGCCATGATTGTAGAACGGTCAGTTTACCTACATGCTGCTCCACAACCCACAAGCAATTACAGGCTATAGCAAACTGTCTTGTGTGTAATCAACGCCTTGGTTATATCATGTGTAGCTGCGTCCTCTCGGGTCACTGCGTGAAATAACATCCTTATGATCGAAATAGAACAGTCTGTAGAGAAAAGGTCCTCCGGAAAATTAATTACATGCTGGTAATGCCAGCATTATTTGGGTGTAAAATACTTGAATAGTTGTTTCTGTAAGCTTATCATTATTGTATGATGATTAAATTAGATTAAGAAAAGAAAAGAAAAGAAACATTTATTCGTGACAAACAAAACACTTACAAAACAGGACATTACAAACCGAATTTTGTCACGAAATGGTCACAACTCAGCGTTATGCTGGCAGAGCCAGCGCTGGGGGCCGATTTTTGAGTTTCGAACGCTCGAATGTTCACTCGAGATCTGTCAAAAAACTATGACGTTTTGACAAATGCCGAGTGAAAATTCGAGCGTTCGACACTCAAAAATCGGTTCCCTGGTCTTCCGTTGTGACCATTTGGTGAAATCAAGGCACAGTTATTACTTCATATATTTTATGATTTGAGAATTCAGTGGCACTTTTTTCGAGATGATACTGTTTCTTACAGCTTCAAAACTTCTACAAGAATCCATCTTATTTCAATTGTCATACATGGTCATTTGAAAATAAGCTTTGGAACCATTACATACACAGACGTTTGTCTTTCTTCACACACGACACTACCTCTTTTATGTGGCAGGCAAACGACCGCAACTATGAAACTGGCTACTAATACACTCTGTTACAATGTTACTATTTCTCCAGAATTTCATTTGCCGGCGCTCGTAAGAATAGCGGTCAATCAATCCCGCACATAAACACAACGCGCCGTCCGTTTCGCCAATTGCCTCTTTCTGTCAGCAGTAATGCTACTTTTCCTTATTTTCATACCTGTAATAGGAATACTTCAAGTGATCTAGGGGGTTGGGAGGGCGGCGGCATTTCCCCGGGAATTGCGTCTACATTTAATGTTTCCTTTGTATTTGATGGGCTTCTTTGTGTCCTTAGCCGCAGCGATATGTGAATAAGAACTGCGCGTGATACGTGTTCTTATTGCGGCGCATCAAAGGAGCATGGATTGAAGGAATGAGGTTAGAGTGAAGTGCTTAGCGTTCATTGTTTTCAAGTTTTGAAAGTAATTGGTAGTAGTTACAAGTGTAACTAAGTGAATTTGAAGTATTTTTGTTTCTTTAACAGTACACTTTCCAATAGGTATGTACCTATCTACCTACATTTCATTACCCTGTTTGTTAGTATTCATTTACTAACATCAAAACTTTTGATTTATTAAGTAGATATTAAACTATAGGTATATAGTATCGACATAGTCAACCAAAGATATGAAATGAAGATGATCTTTTTATGTTTGGGAAGGCAATGAATTCAACGCAGCTGCGCATACGAATAAATTAGAATATTTTTTTGAAAAGTCTATGCACAAGTTTTCGTGTCATAGAAATATTCGTTGTCAAACTAACTTGTCCCATAATATATATATATATATATATATATATATAGTCCTCCTTATCGATTTCGATGACTGCGACCCTGACAAACAATGTACCTATTTGTCCTATTGTGAGCTCTGATAGATTAGATTAGATTAGATTTATTAATTTCTTATTGAAAATTAACATGCCATTTTATAAAATTAAAATAGCATGAATTCACAAAACGATCGTCAGAGTGTATATAAATAATAAACAATAATAAAAATTAAATACAAATGAATCATTAAAAAAAAAGAATATTATAATTTTAACACTGTCAATAGTACATTACTTACCAAGGGCGATAAAACAAAGAATGTCTCGGATCGCAGGTATTTTACGCCCGAGCCGAAGGCAAGGGCGATAAATATGCGATCTGAGGCTTTCTTTATTATCGCCTGTGGTAAGTACAAAATTTTATGTCACCCCCTGGCCAGGAAGTGGGTTTTTTCGCGCGCGGAGCGTGCGATAATGGCCACTTTATGGCCAGGTGTGACATAAAATTTCAAAATGCGTATTTGGCCAACTCTACTGTCACGCATGCAATAGAGGTAGAAATGCAATAACCATGTGATATGTGTGTGTGTGTGTGTGTGTGTGTGTGTGTGTGTGTGTGTGTGTGTGTGTGTGTGTGTGTGTGTGTGTGTGTGTGTGTGTGTGACGAGATGCAATAGAGTATCCTATAATAAGCTCAATAAGGCTCGTTTTATGGCTACAAATTAATGAAACATTAGATTTATACATCCAGTTATGAATGGTACCGAGGTTCAACTTCGATTGTTCTTTTATTTGCAAAATTTTGAGAGTTTATTCCATGATTAGACATAGACATTGAAATATTTTATTCAACATCACAAGGCACGAGTAAATAGTAACATAGTATTTCATAATTTTTCATGCATATTTGATTAGTCCATACAAATCTTTAAAAAATATAAGTCCTTTTGGGAGTTGAGTTAAATGGAGCCCTAACATATTATACTTCCAGCAGAATCAGTAGGTCATATAAACCGTAAACCGCGCATCAGTACGAGTTTTATAATAGAAACTTAACTATTGCAAGATATGTACCTATAGCGCTGTATGTTTCTAAATATCTACACCCTTTTCAATACTAGTTCCCCTGTCTTGCTATTGAACTCAACGCACTAGCGCCTCAATCACTGCCGTCACAATTCAATACACGTGTGAAAGCCAGCATTTCGTTTCCCT
Organism: Cenopis cana; assembly: GCA_951800055.1. Taxonomy (NCBI): domain Eukaryota; kingdom Metazoa; phylum Arthropoda; class Insecta; order Lepidoptera; family Tortricidae; genus Cenopis; species Cenopis cana. Next base: position 13,323,883 of record OX637476.1, on the reverse strand, counting down.
CGCTTTTCCCCTATTTGTACAACGCGACGCCGGTCATCTCACAAAGGCTGGTTCTGTGTACCACCAACCAAGATAATAGTCCAGCCCAATGGCTCCAGACGACTGTAGATGTCCCGTACGCTTTGTGGGGCTTGATATCTCGCCTGTGGGAATAGAGAATAAAATAAAAACTACCTAACTTCGTCCTCGAACGCTTGGTGGAAATGCGATTTTCCGCTGCGTACGAACTATGGCACTTTTTCTTGCTATGTAAAAAAGTTCTTTGGGACGTTATGAACACGCGGAAACTAACATTAAAATGAATCATTCTTTATTGCAACACGTTTGTTACACGAATTATAAATATACTACTTATTATCTGAATATACCTACTGAATTATACAGAAAAGTCCTTCTGTTTTTGAATGATTTACATATTGCAAGTCTTGTTAAAAGTAATTGCTATTTTTCGTAAAACACTCAAACATGTTATTTAAATAACACCTGTGAATAATTAACTATTACTTTCTTTTAGGTATTATCTAATAATACCATAATACGAGTTTATAAACAGGTGTTATTCAGGTATACCAGGGTCAGGGGGTCAGGTTTTATTGATAAAACTATGTATTGTAATGTAATGCTTATGCAAAACTTTTGACTAAGCAAGCCAAATCAATCTAAGCACCCACAATGAATAATATTAAAATGTGCCCAGGTATTTATCTGTTGATTGATGTTGCTTTGTATACATATTACTAAACTAAATGATATCATTATAATTGTACCCGTCGTCTACCAGTCCCTGGGATCCCAGGGCAGATAACAAAAGAATGGCATTGTATATTTTTTTCGCTGGGAGAGGACGGCTTAATATTTTTCACCTCACTAGCTCGGAAAGCCCTTTTTTATTCTTGAAAAACAGATAGCAAAACTGCATTTTATCCACATACTGTGTGCAAAGTAATTTTGAAATCCGAACGTGTTCCTAGTTACTTTTTTAACATAATAACATGTAAGGCCGTGTTCCCACTATCCGATACAATATCGGTGTAGGATTCATTACCGATAAAAATGTTTGGAAAACTGCTTAGTGCTCACACTATCCGATCCGATATCGGGCAGATTCGTATCGGATCCGATATCGGTTAGTGTGGGTGGACACAAAACAGCCAGGTCAATTTTCGCCCATCTGATTTTTTTTCAGGTGGTGTGAAAAAAATTCAGTCCTTGGATTTCAGATTTTATATTTATTTTGAATTAATTTTTTTTTTATAATTATTTTGAATTTTAAGAAAAAAATATTTTTTTTGGCAAAAAATCGTCATTATACTCCATTCCGACTAATTTAGGGATAGGGATTTCAAATTTTGCATTTATTTTGAGTTTTAAGTCGAAAAAAATATTTTTTTTGCAAAAATCGTCATTATACTCGATTTCGACTAATTCAAGGATAAGGATTTCAAATTTTATAATTATTTTGAATTTTAAGCAAAAAATTTTTTTTTTTGCAAAAAATCGTCATTATACTCGATTCCGACTAATTCAAGGATAAGGATTTCAAATTTTATAATTATTTTGAACTAGCTTTTGCCCGCGACTTCGTCTGCGTAGAACTCGGTCCATATGAACTTCTATACCGTATTTCGCCGTCGCCAGGTACTGCGGGCCGGGCAATCTCACTTAACATTGCGCACGCCGGCTCAACGCGCCCGCATGAAACACATGACAGAGGATTTAATATGTATATGGATGTAGATTAAGTAACGTAGATGAGAATTAATATGATGCAGATGCGGAAAAAACTTCATACGCATCAAGTATGAAAACGAAAACGCGAGTGTAGCGAGCGCGAAATGTTTCGAAAATTATGATGCAGATGCGGAAGAAACTTCATACGCCTCAAGTAATGTAGGTAGATGAAAACGCAACCGTAGCGAGCACGAAATATTTCGAACATTACGATCAAGGTGTGGAAAATACTTCATACGTATCAAGTAGCGTAGATGAAATAATTTCGAACGTTATGACGCAAGCGCGGAAAATACTTCATACGCATTAAGTAAAAGATGAAAAAAAGACGAAAAAGCGAGCATAGCGAGCGTGAAATGTTTCGAACATTATGATGCTGGTGCAGAAAATTCCATCAAGTAATGTAGCACGAAAGTAAATCATTTTTAATCATTTGCAAGCCTGCTTACAGGTTAGATAGACTGTAGTAACTACCATATCTAGGTATTTTTAAGTAGTAAATGTTTCTAAGTGCCCAAGTATTTCAATTTTATTTTATTTTATACGCAATTTATAGTAGCTACTAATTGCTCTAAGAGTAACAGACATCCGAACTAAATCTGTCATAATAAAGGTTGACACACACATAGTTAAAGCTCGGCACCAGACCGGCGTGGCCTCACCTCACGTAAATCCAACGCAAGCACGGAACCGCATCGTGCCTCAGCAGCGCCGAGGTGGCCGCGTGGCGGTGCCGCGCTTGCCGCGAGGTGTCCACTGGTTGAAGGCTTTTTACGTTTCAAGTAGGCCGTTTCGCCTGCGTCTGTTCACCATGTGTGATGGTCCTGTCCCGAGCTGGGGCGATGCCGTTACGTAGTGGATAATGGCTGGAGCACACCGCTACATCATCACTCATCTGGTTTGCCAAAACCTTAACTGTCCGTTGCAGTGTGAAGTTTCTAACAAAGAATTGGGGCGGCGCCGGTCTGGTGCCGAGCCTTTATGTGTGCGACAACCTTAATTATTATATTTTATTGAGCCTAAAATGTCCCACTGCTGGGCAAAGGCCTCCCCCCTCTTTTCCCATTCCACTCTGTCTTGTCTATCTGCCCAGTCTTTTAAAAAACCAGCCAAGTGCGAGTCGGACTTCGCACATTTAGGGTTCCGAACCGACCGCAAAGTTAAGTTGGTTTTTATAGGAAAAATAAGCAAATTTCAAAGAAAAAATCTAATTTATCTCTATATTAGTATTTGTTGGTAAAATATACGTAATAAAAAACATTATTAACAAATTTTAAGTTTATAGGTGTTTGGGAAGTTAAAAAATTCATCGGAATAAAATTTCTTAAAAAAAGCTGAATTTGGTGGCTTCTCATGCCTTTTTTTTTCAATATTTTTTAATTAAAAATATAGTAAGTATCTACTCAATGAGCTCTAAACAACGATACCCCACTCGATAGGGTAGGATAAAAAAAATTTTTCGCCCCCCCCCCTTAGCGGGAGCCCCCCTTAAAAACATTTAAAAATTAGTTTTGACTATTTGTATGGCTTCGGGCCATCAAGATGCTTATACTGTGTAAATTTGAAGCCTGTAGCTCTAACCGTTTGGCTGTAAAACCTGTGTGACAGACGACGGACGGACGTCTGCATTAGGCGTCACCAATAGGGTTCCGTTTTGACCCTTCGGGTACGGAACCCTAAAAAAGGAGTCCAAATTATCACGCCACCGCCGGCGTGGTCTACCGCGTCTCCGTTTTCAGTCGTGGGGCATCCACTCTGTGGTCTTTTTGGCCCACAGCTCATTCGGCATCCGGTAGACGTGTCCAGCCCAGTCCCACTTTAATTGGGTTGTTTTCCGAGCTACGTCAACTATTTGAGTTTTGGAGCGCAGTGTAGTGTTCCGGATTCGATCCACCAATTTTACACCTAATACTCGTATGCTGCGCTCCATGGCCCGCTGGCAAACCCCGAGTATGGACTTATGGGCTTCTGTCAAAGACCAAGTTTGTGCAGCGTAGGTGAGAACTGGAAGTATGCACATGTCCATGAGCCTACGTAAGTGAAAGAGGTAAGTCGCCTTTCATTGGGTGTTTCATGGACCAATAGCTCTTCCAGGCGTTTTCTGTCCTCCTATCGACCTCTTTTTCTTGTCATCATAATCAAAGTGGTGGCGAAATTACTCAGTTTATAACTACGGTGGAAAGAATAAATAAATCATATCTAAATCATGCAAATACCTACTTTGTCTTGCCACTTTAAGACTCAAATTAGTAAATTGTGCAAGTTTAGTTCTACATTAGCTTCCTTCAACTTTAACGAATGGCATCTGTATACTGACCAAGGGGCTGACACGCTTTGCTAGAGAAAGAGAGTCTTATTGCGATTCCTATAAGAGGAAATAGAAAAGAGTGGCATGTTTTGTCCCTATCACCGACCGAACATTTATTCATGGTCGGGTTATAGGCAAAATGCAAACTTCCATAAGCAATACATTGGACATGCAAACCGGCCAAATTGCGTAGTACAAATTTTGTATGCAAAATTAGCAAGTATGAGAAAGACATAGCCCCGGTCGCTCGTTGGCGCATCTATAACTAAAGAGTTTATATTATATCTATGATCTGTATATTGACACACGTCTGTGACATGTCAAACGTCAAATAATATCATAACATTTACAACTGTCTTGACTCACCTCACCATACGTCTCAATTGTATCTTGAACCTGAGATTAGTGTAAATTATGAGCATGTTCGGAGGTCAGGCTTTCACTGGTTCTGCAGAGACGAATTTTCGTGGGCATTGTAATTACCTAACATGGATCCGGTTCATAGATTCAATTTCTACTCCCCAATTTATCAGTTTGAGGGATCATTTCCAGGATAAAAAGTATCCTATGTCCTTCCCCGGGTCTCAAACTATCTCCATACCAAATTTCATCTAAATCTGTTCAGCGGTTTAAGCGTGAAGAGGTAACAGACAGACAGACAGAAAGACAGACAGACAGACAGACAGACACACTTTCGCATTTATAATATTAGTATGGATTTTAAGCAAAAAATTTTTTTTTTACAAAAAATCGTCATTATACTCGATTCCGACTAATTCAAGGATAAGGATTTCAAATTTTATAACTATTTTGAATTTTGAGCTAAAAAATTTTTTTTTTGCAAAAAACCGTCATTATACTCGATTTCGACTAATTCAAGGATAAGGATTTCAAATTTTATATTTATTTTGAATTTTAAGTGGGAATTTTTTTTTTGCAATAAGTCGTGATTATACTACTCGATTTCGACTAATAAAGATTTCAAATTATATTTTGCTTTATATATTTACTTTAGCATTTGTTTTTGAATTTTGCTTAATTTTTTTGCGTTTTTTTGTTCAAATTTAGTTTTTATTTTCTATTTTAATGAAATGAAAAATTGGAAGAAACCCAACTTTTTTTATTGTTTTACTTTTGTTTTTTCCTTTTTCTATTTCCTCGCTCTAGTGAGGTGAAAAGATTTGTGTTACACACGGCTGCAAAGTTATTTTACCTCGTGTGTTGCAACACTCGCTATGCTCAGGATTCTAATTTTGAACCACTCGCTTCGCTCAGGATTCTATTTTCGAACCACTCGCTTCGCTCGTGGTTCAACCATAGATTCCATTCGCTAGCTCGTGGTTCAACCCTAGAATCCATTCGCTAGCTCGTGTTCCAATTCCACACTCGCGGTTAAAATACAACTTTGCACCCTTGTATAACAAATAACTATTTATTATTCGTGACATTTAGATGAGCCCTTGAGGCCTACTTGCAGAGTAAATGTTTGAATTTTGAATTCGTTGTCTACCATCAACATGTTTAATTTTAATTTTGTTTTTCTTTTGTATTTTTTTGCTGAGCAATAAAGAATTGTATTGTAACCTAACGGTGCCACCGCGCCGTCAGCGAGGCGGGGTCTAAGCTACCGGGGGGTTAGGACGACAGAGAGAGGAGCCTCCTGACTATCCGCGCCGTCTCCAGGAGTACAGCCTTCTGTATCTGACCCTTGACCCCATCTAGCGAGTCTTGAGGTGTTGGTCGAGACTCACTACGCACTATCGGGACAATGATCGTCGAATCAACAACCCAAATGGCCAGGTACTTGCTGGCATTGTCTTTGTCGGCCTTCACGAGGTTCTCGTCGACGTTTCGTAGCGGCGCTGTACCATATCACTAAACAGGCGTCATATGATCATCATCACAAAATGCACTAATTGTAGACCAAACTAACTTAGGATCGTTGACTTATTTACAGTGGATTTATTAGTTAATTTAATTATTAAGTGTGTATCCTTATTTGGGTCTACCAATATGTGTGTATCAATGTAAATATTATCCGACTGGATAATATATGTACCTATGACCAAAGTTGAGACATCTGATAAGTAAAGTTGATATCTGAACTTTGGTAATTATCATTATCATTTAACCGTTACATAAAAGCGTTAATTAAACATACACTATGGCAATGTGCCTCGTTAAAAAAACTCGGCATTCATTTAATCAAATACTTTCCCTGGCCGTTGAGTGAAATGTACGATTTCTTTCCCGTATCAATTAGCAAGTTGGAGGCACGTGGATGGTATAAATCAACAAACAATCGTGGCAGGCCGGTTCGTGATCGTACTGGATATTCACAATGCATACCGTTACCGCCCGAGGCCGGCAAATTTACGTCTGAACTCCGATTACACGTAGCTGATACGAACCACAGCTTCAAGATATACTAGATAAACTGGCAAGATGAGTCCAGAAAGGTTTTGAATAGTACAGCTGGTCCGCTGGTCCCAGCCGCTCCGGCATGCCGCGCGCGTCTCGCCCGGTCTAATTACCGGCGTGATTGCGAGACGGGACGCATTGCCGGCGGTCTAATGCACGAGACAGGAAATATGTTCACCGAGCACAATAAATAGCAAATTAAACAAATTAATCAAAATCATAATAATACACAGCAATTTTTTGGTAAAATGTAAATTAAAAGTTGGAAAGAGGATCCTCTTATTTCAATTAAAAATAAATTCGTGTCTAACGCGATATTTATGTTTAACTTTTTTACCGACGTTTCGACACGGGTTTAAGTATGTTTACAAAGCGCGAGAGTTTAAAGTGTTAAAAATAAATTGTACGGCAAATATTTCCAACGCAATATTTCACAACCAAAACGGCAAATTACCTACTCGGCTTTCTGTACAACGGTAGTGCGTGGCTATAAAACTGTGACGTCACATTTAGCTGTCAATGAGTATGGAGCGTTTTCAGAGCTCGGTAGCTAATGCTGTACTTTGCCTCTCATTTTCGTCTTTTATGTTGCTCTAATTGTAGTTGGCCCCATACAAACATTTGATCGTCTCTAAAATCTGATTCGAATGGCATCTTAAAAATATTGGTCAAATATAGGGAATTGCAATAGAGTTGAATAAAGTAGCACGTCGTAGGAACTATGATCCACAGACTATTCTTGGATGATAATTATCTTAATTATCTTATATCTTTAAACGAGCAGTTCTTGTATATTTATTTATTTATTTATTTCGGGGAACTCGGAAACGGCTCTAACGAATCTGATGAAATTTGGTATGTGGGTGTTTTCGGGGATGAGCAATCGATGTAGCTAGGTCTTATGCCCGGGAAAACGCCCAGCGAAGCTCGGCCGCCCAGATATTTGTACATAAAATGTGCAAGTTCTCGCTCGTCATGAAATACAGCGACGTCGCCTATGTATAAAATAATATAGTCACACAATAATTTCAAACGCTCTCAGACCTTACTTACACCATGCTCCGCTTTTCTTTACAGCTCCAACCCTTCCTTGATCTTATAACAATACAAGAAAGTTTAAAATCCTCTGGCACGTAGCTGGAGCCATGAAGGGCTGCGCGAGCCTTTGTCAAGAGGCTGATGGATGAGGCGGATTTATTATTCGCCTGGAGTTGTCTCGCTTATGAAACACTCGCTACACCATACTTTGTGTACGGTAGCGAGGTGTTTGATTAAAATTACTAGACGGGGACACCGGAGCTTGGGCTTGGGGAAATTACAATCGAATATAGTGTTTGAAGGCGATTTTTTTTCAAACTGAGAAACTTGTATAATAATAAAAATAAATGTTCTTTATTGCAACACAATACAGAAATTATGACAAACTGTTAGGTAACAACACGTAATCGGTTGTATCTTCCTTTTCCTTTGTTCACTAAGTGTCCCCAGTTTTTATTTTTCAGTTTTAGTAAGTACGTTATTCATAAAACAGTTCTGCATATAAATAATACTACATGCCCTATTTTTAAGTTCTCAGAAATAAATGTGTAGCTTTAAAAAAGTTTTAACGACATGTTAAATTATAAGGCCGTAACGATATTTAACTATTTAAAGGTTCATTAGTTGTTTTATTTTATTTTAAACCGTATTGTTTTGGGGGTAAACACTTACATCCAATTTGACAATCTCACATGCATGATTAAGAATTTTACCTTTTCTCTTTACCAATATACAGTACTTATTGAAGTACTTACTTACCAAATTATATACTGAATCACTTAATGACTAAACTTACATTAAAAAATTGGAAATGGAGGCCGCATGTGCCCGGAAAACCGAGCTGAAAAAACCATTGTTTCGAATGCAAACGTGCGTTTCGCAAATTTTTTTACTAAAATAACTGCAAACTGATATGTGCGACAAGAGTTTACGTTAGCGGCGTTGCCGGTTTTAATATTTAATCATTTTTATTTGCACGACAGTCAGCGTCTATGCAACTTTATTTATACCTTTTCCCGTTGATAGCGTACCTATAAATGTAATGTTTTGGAACATTTGTACACAACCAACGCGATTAAATTATAGCGAGCTTTTGCTTCAGTATTTATCATGAATAGGTTTAGGTATAGAAAAACAACCCGAAAATGTAGATCATTATAATAAAATTACTGAAAGAAACAACGCGCAAAAAAACAATACATTTTAATATTAAAAATATACTATTTTCCACGCGAATCTTAGAAAAAATATTTTATAATGAATTCGAGTTCTACCCACCTCGTTAAAAGCACCGTTCTTCTGCTTATTTTCTGGCGTTAAGTTTATATAGGAAAGCTCGAAAATAGAGTCCTCCTACGCTAAGACACGCTACAAAAAACACCCTGCTACAACAAAAATAGTCGAAAGGAATAGAGCCGTCTACCCACTACACCGGATCATACCAGGACCGCCGTATTATTTGTGTTGAATTATGAGAAGTGCAGGTGGCAAAACGGTGACCATCAACTAGGGGCGTAAATATTTTCCAGTATTCTGCATCGAGTTCAGATCTGCGTGAACCCCGTAACGTCCAGATGGTCTGATCTTATTGTTTATCCCGTTCTTCCTTGTTCCTCCTCCAAAATAATGTCTATCATTGCCAATTCGCTCGTTGCCAATTTCTTGATAGCCGTCGTATAGGTATACCTATGGTGAAAAGTAATAATCACACTCTCTTGACTGACTTGTCTGCCTCACGGAAAATACATGTGAACTGAACTGCTACAAGTGTACATAAAGGGGATGGCGGCTTTGTCACGTGACTTAAAACCGCGGATCGCGACTTAAAAACGCGTATAATGCGTATATACGAGTATGCGACATTGGTGACACATTCTTCCCAAAGGGCGTTATAGCCCGTGCCTAATACGTTCAGAGGACGGTCATGGTATATCGATGTAGTGGATGGACGCCATACAAACGAAAAAAAAAAAAAAAACATTTGCATTTTAACCAAAATTACAAATCTCTTATTGAAATCTATCATTTGGGGTATATCCGGGCCTTCACGACTGCTGTCTTAGACAGCAGCCAGGATCAACGGCCTAACGCACCCTTAAAAGCGCAGGAGCGCTCAGTTAGTAACCACTCAAAGCGGTCACCAATCCAAGAGTTGACCTCGGCTGACGTTGCTTAACATGCCACACGCGGTACGCAGAAGACGCTGGGCCACGAACGCTCCCTGGCGGCTAACAGCTGGTGTAGCAAATAATGAGTTTAAAATTCCGGGAGCGTGTTTATATGTTATATATGTATAATATCTGGGCGGCCGAGCTTTGCTCGGAGTGTTCCCGGGCATGAGACCTAGCTAGATCGATTGCTCGTCCCCGAAAACCCCCACATACCAAATTTCATCGAAATCGTTAGAGCCGTTTCCGAGATCCTCGAAATAAATATATAAATAAATAAATATACAAGAATTGCTCGTTTAAAGATATAAGATATGTATTGTAATACCTATTATTACCGATAAATTATGTCTATGTCTATGTCTATGGCGACATTCACGCACCAAAGCCACAAATGACAATACTTAAAGAGTAAAAACTGAACAACAGTTATGTGCCACAAAATTATTTTTCTAGTAACATACCAAGAAATGACACGGGAAATGAGTACAGGGTCTTAATAAAAGCTTTTTTCCCTTATCAAGTTGAATTTTCCACTGCACTGCTCGCCACTCGTCTTTATTGAGTGCACGCTTCCGCTGCAGAATGCATCTACCAATAAGTAGTCGTGCCATCTTATTGACTTCTTCCCTTGTTGCCTTTTTCATGCAAGGGTTAAAGGCGACATTATAATAGTCTTTACTAAGTTATTCAAGCTTGCTGTAACTGTTATATAATGATGTTCCTTAGCGTTTAAATTATATGTTCCGTATACGTCTGTAACTCAAGTGAAATTGATTGGTCTTTGTGATCTACGTTGTTGACGTCGCTGTCATAAATGGCATAATATATTTCCGTTTCAGATTTGCTCTCCACCCTCATTATTGAAATTTGTTAATAGTTATAACTTACCTGTCCTAAATGAACTAAGCATAAATTATAAAGCGCCAATGCGAATAATCAGTGCATTCAAATTAGGATCATTTCGAATGGCATTTAGTTTAGCTAATTTTCCAAATGGCTAGCAGTTAATATTTAATCAAAGCACCGGTCAACTGTATCTATTAATGATCTGAATAGATCTTATTACAGGGACCTAAGGGTCAATTTTGATAGACAGATAAATTAAGTTGGTTTCACCGGGTGTGTGGGCTGGTGGCGGCTAGTGGTTGATTGCAGTTTCCGCAACGGCAAATGAGCGGGCGAGCACATCACGTCACGTCACAAGGTGCTGGTAGATAGATAAGCTACAAAGTGCATTTTACAACTACATAGGTATGATTTCATGTTATTAGTGAAACGTAGTGAGAGTTCTTGTATTGTGATTGAGTCAGTAGTTGATTAGGTTAAGACCTCTTGTCTCAATTGAGATTGAAGAGAGAGCACTAGAAAAAACTTAGTTTTATTTTCCCTATCATTGTGATTTTGAACTACAGACATTAAGTGGGGCTGTCACTATGACATGCTACGGACGGTTACCCTTAACAAAACCTTAACTTTACCCCAAACATTTAATCGAATATAACTTCAACTTAATTTCGTCGTAACCCCGGTTTTTTCTTGGTAAATGCGTCATTTAGTAGTTGTGATAAGTACTTTTCGGAATGTTACCTTTTTCGAGTGACGAGCGAGGGGCAAGAGGGGAGACGTTAAAAGGTAGCGGGCGGGTAGCAGGCGGAGGGGCCCTGCCTCCCGCTACCCTTACGCGCTCGGCTGTCTCAGTTAAGCGTTCGACCTACTTAAAGTATTTCTGTCACTTAAAATACTTGTGAAATGAATCATCGATCGAGTAGTATTCATTAATACCTAGTTTTTATATAAAGTAACAAAAATTTAAATGAAAGGTCGATGAAACAAAATAACGTCAAAACAAGTATGAAAAGCGATTACGAAGGCAAGGAGATTAGGTATGTGACTAACATTTTAAGTATAGGTATAATTGACAGAAAGGGGGATATCGATGTAAAGTTACTTATACCATATCCGTCATTAGAGGCGTTTGATACAATATCAAAGCTTCCTCAGCTTAATTTCTCATGTTGACTGCGTCTGTATAATCAATTAATCACATAGTAATTAGTGATTGACGCGTGTTCACTGATCAACATTAGGCTGATGTCGTCCAATGTTTGGGGGTGGGGCTAATTCAGAATCAATGTAGATAAGATTAGGTACTATGCGGCTCATAATTAGCCTTGAAAATTATTAATGTATCTATTATTAGACATACAGCTTACGTAATAATACTCATTGATAATAAATACACAATAACTGCGAATTTCAAATTTTTTGATCTTTTTATCATTATTAGTGGAAGAAGAACTAGTGTGAAGTAGGAAAATAGAGTATCTACAAATTATAAATAAATATACAATAGATATGAGACACATAAAGAAACGACAATAGAGAGATCTCTCAGGGACTGAAGTCCAATGAGAGTTAGTTGGAAGTTATATTTTATGCAACTGACTTTAGAAACAAGTCAGATTTGACAGTTGTCAGGAGCGACGCCACGAGTGAATAAGTAAAAAAGAATGGGTGACGATCATACACAACCAGCCACGCACTTAAATTTCCTACTAAGGCATGAATGATATAATTGTATGTCCGACATAACCGCGATCATGCTCGCCAGGCTGTTTCATACAATTATTTAACGAGAAATAATTTCCTATTAATTAATAACTATCCAACCTGACCACACCTTTTCGTGAAATACATACAATAAATACAATAATGGCAGTTACCGGTATGTCCGTCACGTTGATTGTACCGCAGGACGGACGTCGGTAATTATCATAAAGCGGCCGCAACATTCCGCGGTCGCGCGTTCTGACGCCGCCGCGCTGTATACGAGTACATATATGTACAGTCAGAGTAACGTACTTTTCAGCATAGTTATACGTGCTTTTTTGGAAACGGACGTTCTTTTTATATGCGCTCCCTAAAACGTGCTAAAATCGTGTTTTTTTAAGTGCTATGATGCTTTATGATTAAACTACTAAACAATAGTAAATAAAATTGGTTTTTTACTCACTAAAACAGTACATTTTTTTCTAACAACCATTATTTCAAACATTCTTTTCCTACGCTTTGATATTCTGAAGTTAAAAGTCATGTCTTACCTGTGGTTGCAGGAGAGGACTGTTCTGTCCTGCAACTGCAAACTCTATCGTTCGTGTCGTGCAATGAAAAGGCGATGTAAAGGCTCAATATTCTGAACGTATATAATTATAATATGCTTATAAAAAACGTGCTTATTTATTCCAAAAACGTGTTTTTTTGACACCCGAATGTACTTTTTGATGGGAGTACTCTGGGAAGATTAGTCAGGTATAAACATAAAATACGCTAAATTTAAATAAACAGTTAAAACTTACGTAGGTTTAAATTATCACCCCGGGCGACATAATTATTTCGAACGACGAGCGACGGGCCCGCGACGTACACCCGAAGTCAAAACATGTATAGAGTCTGGGTAATTAGCTGAGACTAAATACATAAACGGCAAATTAAAAAAGTCTACGTGTTTCAGCACTGTATATCTGTATATTGTGACAAAAAAAATGATGATACTTGGGCAGTTAAATAAACTTTTTGTGCTTCGTAGGTATATAATATATTATGCAAATCCATGTTTTTCTCCAGTAACTCAACAATTAAGTGACGTTTGACACATTTAACGTAGGCAATATAATTGATTTTTAAATGGTTTTAAATTAATCTAAGAGCAGTCTCAGCTTTCATTAGCCAGAGTCTGGCATATAGGTAGTTGAAGTACGTTATCTTAGAGGTATATGTTAATACGACTAAATATTTTAGGCAACGTTGTGGAACAAGCTGAGTGTACCGTGAACATAAACAAAAATCAATGATGTCGTGTATTTAATCCTCTAAGTCTCTAACTTATTTATTTAATCGTATGGCATATTTACAAGTCGCTTTACACAAATCAATTTATAAAACAATATCTAAATTCTTCACCCATTGGATAGCGTCTAGGAGAGAATAAATCTAGAGCATTTCCATCAAATTTCCGTAATGGGCAGTCGTGGAATATGTGGTGGAATTGGTGGATATAGACTGTATAGGCGCCCCACAGTTGCCTCTAATATCCCATTTCCGGGCTTCTGGATTCTGTCCATCGTAATAGTAGGCGATGGAAATAAACTCACCTTAGCTCCAACCTCCATCCTCTAAAATAGACACGTTCTGTCTAACTACGTACCTAGGAAACTATTTCCATTATCTTTTTTAATGGTGGATAATTGCCTAAACATTTTTGTAAATACCCAAACGACCCAAACAGACAGTAGGTTTGCCAGATATTCCGATATGTCCACTGAAAATATTTACCAGTGAGATGCAGGTTAAACATTATATTTTTTTTTTATGTATGTCAAGGCCTAAGATGTAACTCGCTAGTTCAGTAACAGCCTATTCACTCTTGACACAGATCACAGATTTAATTTATTCGGGCTAACGTGTAAATGTCAGCACGCATAACATAATATTGATGTAAAATAAAATTTAAAATGCTAACGTACGTCATCAATACAGCATCAGCTAAACAAAAAAATCACTAAGAAACATCACATCGCATTCGAGACTATCATTCATCGTGTATACAAACGAAGTTCGACTACATACAAGATTCAGCGAATATCCAATGCAATCTGATCGTTGAATGGAAAACGCCTGAAGGGATCTTTTATTACACACGCGTTCCCTGGCTCCTTACTGACTTTGCTGTTTCTGAATAGCTAAAGATAATTTGCACACTCGTCTCAGGTAAAACATTCAGCTACCTACAGCCTCTCTTGTATCTTATTTAGTTTCATAGCATTCTTAAAATATATTTCCATCATTAATGAATATCAAAATGAAATAGAATTTACTCTGCAAGTAGGCCCAAGGGCTCTTTTATATGTCTGAGTTTTACAAAATATGAATTTACAGAAGAAAATAATACAAATAATTTACAATGACACGGAGACAATACCTTTTGGAATCTTTGTTTGGATACTAACTATTTATAAACATTGAGATAATCTCAAGGCATCATGGACACTGACAATATGATTATTATACGGGAGATTATTATGGTTAGAAGGCATTTGTATTTGTATTTGTATAGTTTGATGCGACAAAAGGCCATTTGTCGCATGCCCATTCCGATCACCACCATCGCTGCTGGCTGGTTGTTGTTTTTCAAACTTTAAACATTTATTCTTGACAACACAAAATGTTACAAGTTATTTGCAAATAACAAAGAAATAAAAATTTGTTAATAAGTTCACAGTAAGTATACAACTTTAAAGCTATAATAATAACATTAAAGGTAAACAGGATAAAAAAAAACGTAGTATTAAAATGACGAAATATTCGACACGTTAATTCGTTCGCTTGGCTGATGTTTTATATTTAGGGAAGGATTTTTAATCTTTCCCTCTCTCAGTTCGTCTAATATAGGGTGGAAGTCCCTATTCAAATAACTAATTGAATAATCACTAAAACTACACTCAAGAGCAAAAATAACGGGTACACTTTCTATGGAAGTTCAATACAAAGTGTATGAATTATTTTTGGTCGTGTATACAATCATGTACATACCAACTATAGAGCACAAATAAACCCACATACACTTATTTTATACAGTGTGTGTATACAGGTAGATATAAATATTTTTATTTTTACCAAATGACGCTTATAAATTCATAATGCAATTACGGCAAACAACAAATTGGGAAAACCTCCTAATATGTAATAAATTTGACCGAACACCAATTTTCAGTTCTAAACGTTGATCAAGAGAAGTTTTCGGGGAACTTTATATAACTGCCTGGAGCAACCTCAATTTATTAGAAACGGAGTCGATTTAACTAAACCCCGCGTAGCAGCCATTCATTTCCTAAATCAATGATCACAAATGTTCCAAAAATGTAATATAACTCTCCGTAAAGTGAGAATTTCATTAAATTGCGATTGTCTGAAGCGTTTCCGACAATATTGCGTTATTAAAATTTTAACTCGTCCGAATCGTTTCTATACTTAAAAGGTTTGTTTTACGGGTCTAAAGCGATATTTATGTATTTACCTTTTTAACCGACGTTTCGACACGGGTTACACCGGTGATGGTTTCGGCAACACTATCGTCTCAGCAAGTTGTCAACGGATATATATGGGTACACAACATTAAGATAAGATAACGATAACAGATAACAAGATTATATAATACGATAACAGATTTATACGTTTTTTGTTTCAAAACTAAAATAAGGATGACATTGGTACTTTCACAGTTCGAAACAGATATTGCTGTAACTCACGTCCGTCCGTCCGTCCACCTCCGTATCCGAAGGGTCTAAACGGAACCCTATTGCTGTCATCACTCACGTATCCGTCCGTCCGTAGTGTGTCACACAAGTTTTACAGCCAGACGGTTGGAGCTTCAAATTTTCACAGAATAAGCATCTTGTGCAACCAAAGCCAGACAAATTGTCAAAAACCGGAAATCGGCTGCCGAGGTGGCGAAATTTGGTGATAATTTTGATTGTGACTTTATATTTTATCAACAAATACTAATAAATTGATAAATGATAAATGACACGTGATTTAATTGGATACATTTTATATATATTATTTGTATATATATGGATATATATATGGATATATATATGTATATGTATTATTATGTATTAAATATATATGATCATTATATGTATTGTATTATTTGGTAGTTTGTAGATGTATATATATATAGACTTTGTACACGTGTTTGTCTATCTTCTGGTTCCTGTCTCCAGTCAATTGCTCAAAGGTTAACTGGAAGAGATCCCTTTTAGGGATAAGTTCGCCTTTGTACCAAAATGTCCTTATTTGTTTGTATTTTTTGTGTTTTTTTTGTGTACAATAAAGTTATTACATACATTACATACATACATACATAAATAAGATTTTATCTTGGATATTTTCTTATTTTTCCTATTACATTCAACTTAATTTTGCGGTTGGTGTAGAACCCTAAATTGTGCGAAGCCCGACACGAACTTGGCCGGTTATTTTATTATTTGTTTATTAATGTCGTTTTATTCGTATTTATTGTTCTATATTTTCATTTATATGGGCGGGGAAGTAGTAAAGAGTGCTCTTTTAATTGAACAGCAGGGTATTATATGCGTAACTTTAGTAACGCTCGTTAGAACATATTATCAACTGTTATTATTTGTAGGGTATTTGTAGGTGAAAACGACAGTTCTTATTCCTAACTGTCGTTTAAAAAGTTAGCTATAAAATCAACCAGATGATCTGCTAATCTATGCCGCGAGTGATCGATAATCGTCTGGTCAGTTGGAGGTATGCGGCCGGCCTAAGGGCTGGCTGTAAATCTATGCCGGAGTGTAATTGCGTCGGGGATGTAATTACGGGGCCACAGGGCCATTATCTCGAGGTGCGATGCCCAGCCGCGTCGAGAGTGCGTGCCCACACAATGAAGATGGTTATATTATACTCACTATGTCAGACCCACTTCAGCATTTTTCTATGAAAGATGGACTTCCTGTTACACTCATTTAATTGCTTTTTATAGCCAAAGGTTTTGTGGGAAAAGTGCTTGAATGTTTACAGTACAATACAAATACTCTTTATTGTACACCTCACACAAATGGATCAGTGGAATGTTTGTTGTTTAACTACGATTTTATAAACAACAAAGATTGAAACTAAAAATGTTTGCCTATTTTTATCAGTAATGGGACATTTAAAATCTGTTGTTGATTAAAATGTGTAGGCAGGTATAACCGGTTATGTAATCTGACCTTGCCTAAATTTTTTTAGTAATATTATCCACGCTGTGCAACAGATATATAAAAGAAATTCCTATAATATGAGCATTAGTATTTTATAATAACTTACCAGCACAAATAAAGGTATTAGAGGGCAAAGAATTCAGGCGAACACTAAGAACCTGGCTTCTTGAACACTGTTTCTATAATGTGAACGATTTTGTGAACTACAAAGCATTGATTTGAACTAGTTGCTTATTACTACATACAAAAATGTACCACTGAGAATGTACAAAAGATTGTTTTGTAATTTGTAAATATGTATACGTCATATATAGAAAATGCTTAGTCGCAATTTAGCACTTTAAGAATATTTGCATGCTATTAAGAAATGGCTGAAGAAGGCTGAACAATTCTGTTAATCTAAGACCTGTACCTGTATACCCTTTTTCTACAAATAAATTATTATCTTATCTTACCTTATCTCGTTGCAGGCGTGGTTAACTTATTCAAAGTTAATAAACAGAAATCCGGGACCCGAAGTGTTTCAGGCACAGAACGTTTCAGGTCTAGTGCTACTTGAGCAGGCAGAGTGCTGCTTAGCATAGATTCCAACACGGTTGCAATAAGCGGCCCTTGGGGAAATAGCGAGCTGCCCGGCATACCTTCTGGAGGTTACTAGTTTGTTTACATTACGTGCAATTTATTTAAATCTATTTCGAATGGATTATAATAAAGAAATATAACATGCAAGTACTATATACATATAGTACTTGCATGTTATATTTCTGACGACACATATTTACTGTCAATTAGTTTTCTACCAATTATTTTTATGATTATCTTTTTACCGTATTATGTTGTCTTGTTATTTGATGCGGGTAAATGAAAGTAAATAAGGTTTGTAGGAGATAGAAGTGCTGTGTGAGGGAAACTACCTCAATGTATGAGTTCCCTAATAAAAGTAACCATAAAAGCTAGCGACCCAACCGGGACTTAATCGCTAGAGGACTAATCTACCAACCCAATTACCAAGATCCAGTGCTTCTCTTTTGTAACTTTTATGATCATTTTACAATGTTGGCCAAATGACGCTCTTTCGACCGATTGCGTAATAAAGTGAGTCCGGAATATAACCCGGGCGCATCAGTAAATTGGCCAGTTGGATCGGCCGCATCAGCGGTCGCTGGAGCCCGGCCAGAACTTTAATGGTGTTATTATATCCCGCGATAGCGCGTGCCGTCCATTATGGGGCGTGGGGCATCGAGCCCTCTGTCCCGTACCTGCATTTCACCTCGGGACGACTTATTAATACAATTGTTTAAACAATTTCGACTATTCCTTTGGTTTAGATAATCTCATTTTTAAATGTATTTGTACTCCGTCTACAAGTATATTTAAATGAGATTAAGGCTGGGTTGCACCAAACCGTCTGTAATCGTAAGCGGTTTTCGTCAAATCTGATTGTATGGAAAGTTTGACAAGTTTCTATGGGATGACAGCTGCCGGCGCCATATTTCACGATGACCGGTCTGTGTTCGTACGTTGGTGCAACTGGCACTAAGTCTTTATGTAGAGTCCACTACGATCGATGGATTCGGAAACGTGCGTTGTATACGAATTAATTTGATATTTGGCAAGTAAAGAATGGAAAAAGGTCGTGGCGTATGTGTACCCGACGCTGTCGACCCGCATCGCACCCAGTTTTAATCGACCACGTAACAGACCGATGTCCTAATCTAACCCTTCTCCGGCCGGCATCTCTCTAATGACACTGCCCACCGGTTCTTTTATGTATGGATCGTTTCCAACAAATTCCACATAATTGCATTCGCTTTTGAAAGTAAAATGAATAAAAAATGAATAAAATGAACTTTATTCTGTAAGTAGGCCGCAATGGCACTTTTACAAGTCAAACCCTACTAGCGTTTCACAGAGGCCACTGCCGAGAAGAAACGCCGAAAGAAACTCGACAGTCAGCCATTTTCTCACAAAAATATGCTTATTACAATGATAAATGATAATACTTAACCTACTTAAGATCAAGAAATCTAAGTATCTATATAAAGCAACACAAAAACAAAGAATAAAATGAGGAAAAAAACCAGTTATGTACAGTGTGTAATTCTGCAAGAAAACATTTCGAAACTGTATACCTTAGCATTATCAAATTCTATTTAGGAAAAAAAAAAAAAAAAAATTGAATCCTTTAGACTATAAATTTAGTTATAAATCTTTTGATATGTTTTCTTGCAAGAACTGCGTCAACTAGATAAAATTAAAAAATACACAATATATGAATCTTTACTCTATTTAAGTATCTGGTTTGGGCCATGCTTTTCTGTCTGTTAGATAGTCCTCAACCTTGTAATAAGCCTTCGACATCAATGATTTTTTCAAGTACTTTTTAAGAGCTGGAAAAGGTAAATTCAAAACTTCATCAGGTAACTTATTATAAAAACGGACACATTGACCTACAAAAGATTTGTATACTTTACGGACACGAAATTTTTTAGTGGCAATTTTATTTTTATTTCTAGTATTAAAATTATGTATATCAGAATTTTTACAGAAGGAGTCTATGTTCTTAAGGACATAAACAATATTCTCATAGATGTACTGGGACGCTACAGTTAAAATGTTGATTTCTTTAAAGAGTTCTCTTAAAGATTCACGTGAGCCTAGGTTATATATGGAGCGAATGGCTCTTTTTTGTAACACAAAAATTGTCTGTATGTCAGCTGCTTTACCCCAAACCAGGATACCATACGACATAACACTATGAAAATAGCTATGAGTAAAAGTTAGATAGTAAAATATTCTTTATGATATTTTGCATAACGAAGTCGCTTTCTGAGAAATTCACCTTTTGCTCTTTCAGTTCTCACAGACAATAATAATAGTTTTAAGAATACCGTTTTTATTTAGTCTTTGTTTTCTTTGTGGAGCGAGTATGGCGCAATGAACTATTTACTCGCCAATGAACTGAGAGGCTGGTGGGCTGGAATGGGCTTGATTTCGTTTAATGAATCTTTTGCCGGCTTGCCAGCAGGGGTGGGGTGGGGGAAGGGGGGTCAGGGTTGGGCCTTCTTTGATGTTATGTCACTGCTCAATGTTGCTAATTGCGTTGATACGAGCCGCGGACCCTAGTCTTTAGCGCAGGATGTTACTCGGAATAGCTTTGGTTCATGAATGACAGGAACATTATTGTTTTTGATGCAAGCAGCGGTTAGAGAGAGAGTTACTTATATAGTTTTCATTAGAATGTTAGATGTAAACTTAAGAGTAGCTAATGATAATGTTTTTGTCTTTGAATACTTATTTATTTCAAAATATGTGGCATGTGGTTTGTACGTGGAAATCAAAGTCATATTGAGTTAACCGTTGCTGGAACTAGAGATGGGCATTAATGGATAATTTTTTTAATCAACGAATTAGTTAATTAACGATTAAACAATCAATCGTCACAAGATTAGTCACGATGAATTAAATCGCGATTAAATTAATCGACAGGGTAATTCTACTTAATCGACTGAATATCAAGATTAAATCTCGATTAAAAGTTGGAAGACGCTCATTTTACGTTAACATTTTAGGTTTTTCGGCTTGGATGGAGCCAGGTAGAAATTTAGAAAAACAAACTTTGTCTGAAAGAGCGAGAAAGCCACTTTACTCATCCTTCTTATCAATTGCTTACTAGTTTTTTTTTTTTCGTTTTTTTAATGTGTAATGATTTCATTCCTATTTGTCTATGCATTCATTAGTCACTTCCCTTGCATTGAAAGTTACGGTCAAAACCTTTCGCGCCAAGGAACTTACGTATATATTGTTATAAATTAGTGCGACGAGACGATGATGATTCTAGTACAAGTAACTTGTTAAATTTCTCAGACGAGCTTAGTGTTTCAGTGGAAGTTGTAGCCGCGACCGGTTAATTGAAACTTACATTTCCAAAATAAATATCTTATATTTGTTCCTAATATTAATGCAGAGGAAATTAATCTAATTAATTAGTCGACTAAAAAGTTAACGGCTGGATATAACTTAATCGACGATTAAATTTTGATCGCTGGAATGTAAACTCGTACGACCAAGATTAATCGATCGTCATTTTTAATCGTTAGTCGCGATTAAGTTGGTTAATCTTAATCGTTTTTCGATTACGTTTTTCCCATCTCTGACTAGGACAGTTAATAATATTAACTAAACTTCGTGAATAAAATAGACACATTAATTTTATTTTATTTTGAATAGCAATGTAATATTTAAAGAGCCGATATAAATTATCGGTCGCGATTATTCACGTTGAGACTGTTCGGCAGCGTTCCGGAACGAAAAGGCAAGTCCGAAATCAGAACTAGAGGCGGGAGCGGGCAAAAGCCGGATATTAACATCCGGATACGCGGAGCCAGCGGGTATGATCGTAATAACTATTTTGGCAATATGCATGAGTTCTACATTTAAAGTTAAACAAACAGGACGTAGTGTTTAAATTGAAATAGGGCGAATAAAGTAACATATCCATCATATATTTTTTTTAAACAGGTGACTTAAATTGAGCGAATCAACTTTACTTATTCTGAAACGTTTTTTACTTGTTCTAGATTCTGTTGAATTTGTTAATTTCAATTACAAATTTGTCACTAATCTTGGAATCTTCGTATATCACGACTGAAAGTACGGAGAACTCGTGGCGCAGCGGCGCACGCGTGCCCGTGCGGTATACGAGGTTTAGGATGGGTGACCGCTTTGAGTGTCTGTCTATGGCAGCAGTCGTAAAACAAACTTCTAATAGTCAAGTGCCCGGTTTTTGATCGTCGCCGCGTTGGTGAGCACACGTGCCCCGGGGCGACGGCGAGCAGAATCCATTTACCGTACAAAACCTTATCTACTGTCATGGCGTCGTTACCGAACAACGTCATTGAACACGTGACATTGGCGAAATCATCATAAATTTGATGGAAGCCATTTTTTTAAAGAATTGAATTGAATTAGTCAAGTGCCCACTCATTAGACAAAGAGGGGTCGAAATTGCACCACGTCCATAGAGTGTACTCACCGCTACCCTAACACATGACTCCTGGCTGGTGCTCATCATCGGGCCTATTACATCTTAACAGATGATTTAAACAGCGTCTGCACGCGAGAGACAACTCCTCCCGTGACTATATAATCCAATACGGGATCGACAAATGCGTCCACATTTCCGGCACGTAAACTGAGGATCCGTATCACGGACACGGTATCACCAGCACCCTCTTCCCGGTTATGTCTTTTGGCGCGCTTCTGGGCCAGATCTTGGAACCAGGTGTTATCGTGGATTACACGGCCTTTTGCGATGGTGCACTGTACTGTCTTGTCGACGATCTCACGATTCGAAATAATCACCATACGATGAATAAAATAAGTACTGATGATACGTTACTGAGATTTTATGAGCTTATTTTTAAGTACTTATTACTTTTGTTCTCAACCTTCTATACATATATCGAAAGATTTTGCCCCAAGGGGGTCTTAGCTTTTGTAAAAGTATTGGCGGAGAGCACATATTTTTTTATGAATTCCTGATTTCGAATCAATACCGACTACCATCCGTTCATTTCATGTGACATCACTATCATCAGTCAAAATAAAATGTAACGTATCACAGATATTTACAACAAGCAAAGTGTCAAGTTTTGTGAATCGTCCTACAGATTTTGTGTTCATGCAAATCTCTGATTGCGCGGCCCATTGCGGTTTGCGTTTATCCGCCAATCAAGACAATCATTCAAACGGTCATATATCAGCCCAACTTGCCAATTTAACCATTCAAACTCACTGGGCCATTTCATATTAATTATCATGTATCATTGTCACTTAGGATATGTTAGTTGAAATGTATTCAGCCGTACACAAAATGCAAAAGATAATCTTGTAAATAAAAAGATCTTCGCAGTAATGACTGATTGTAAATGTACAATGCTCGTTTATTTTATTACTGAAATAAAAGGTCTTATTCATAAACATCCATCGAATCAATGTTAGCTAAAAAGCTGTTTAAATTCGTTTGTTTCTATATGCCACTTTGATATTTACGTTTGTGAGAAAGTAACAAACATATTTTAGTCTGCTAACTAGGTTTGTTAATTTTAATGAACAAGGGTAAATATTCACTAAACAATTGTTCGCAAATTTGACTTGCACGATATCGTACAGTCAGCGTCAGTAGTAGCCAAAGTGGCCAAATAGTTCAGTACACCAAATTTATATTTTGTATAATTAGTGACAATTAATAAGTTAGTTTTTGGCTCGTAAAAATACAGTTTTAAACATGAATCACGAATGTTAAAATTCAAGTATGGAAAGGGCTATAAAAAGTGAGCATGATAATTTTATCGGTTTGATTTATATGTTTTTTTTTTTAGCTTGGCACGTATGGAATAGCAATTATAAATGATAACGTTACCGTCGTCATACCTAGAACGTCAAGTCAAATAGACCTTTTGCAGTAATTTTCTTCAGTTACATTTCCATTTCTACTTTAATATGGAATGCGTTTATTCAAAACGAGAAACACTAATAAGCTTGTACTCGTAACACGAGCGAGCTCCGATACTTCCGTTGCAGCGGATACAAAAGTAATTTTAAACAAAAGCTGCTCGCGTGCTCTAATTCAGCAATTTCATTAGTCCCTACATTTCTACTGAAATTGAATTTCTTCGCGGCGTTTGCAATTTTTGCAACGACGTTCTGCATTTAAATAGAAACATCAAGGCAACCAATATCCTGAATTATGCTGGCACTTGCCACTAAAATTGAATTTTACGCGCAAAGGGGACAGAAGTAAGCTTGTACCTGCCCGCAACTGTAAATACAAATATTGACTCCTGAGCCTATCCCAGCGGTCCAGAGATTAAACTCCACAAATAAGTTGATTTATTATCCTACAGCCGTAAGCTCTCCAAAGACGATTCTCTTTCATTATTCATGAAACATGCCGCATCGCCTGCCGGTTCTTATTCTAGCTCTAGCCAACCAAAAGTATATCCTTCTATCTTTTACTCTTCAACGAAAAGATAGAGACAAAGTACTCGAATGCTCTGTGGATGTATTAGACTAGTCTCTCCGTTGAGGATTCGGATTAAGTTTCCGCACTAAATACTAATGAGAATCAGGGCAAATGACGCAGGCGCCGCGGTTAGTTCGTCTGTTGAGTCTAATTTCGGGCTGTATTAGAATGCTAATCATTCTTATTTTGTTTTATTTTCACCTAGTAGAGTGTAACCACAGTAAACAATGTTTCACGTTACGTTATGCCGCGATCGACTCGGTTACGCAAAATATAATGGCGCTTTGTGGCACTAACCATTTTATTCCTATTGATCTTCAATGGCGTGCAGACACTTGGCTTACTTACTTACGTGACAGATAGAAGAAAAACATTTATTTATGACGGAACAAACATAAAAAAGTTACAAAAAACGATCATTACAAGTAAACGTCACAAAAATGTCTCGCCTCAGCATAATAATGCCGACTCAGGGAGCCGGCGCTGATCTTCCGGCGAAACCTGTGTGGTTTAGTGACGGTGTATGGTGTATGTAGCACGCCCCGCCTAAAATTGAGCGCGACCTAGGACAATCTGACAGCGCTGTCTTGTGACGTCGAGCCGTCACACAAATGTCAAACTGTCAAAGGTGCGTCCAAAATGGCGCGGCCTATTACACACACTCACGAGTACATTTTTGGAAATATATATATATGCATTACAATTTTGAATTTATAATAAACAAGTATGACATGGAACATAGAAAAGGTTTGTTTATGGTAAATAATAAACTTTACAGTGAAAGTGAAATGACTTATTGTTTAATGTTCGTACATTAATTAGCACAAGCACAACTATGATTTTCCAGGCACATTTCTTAGCTTAAGTCTTAATATTGTGTATTTACATATATAAACTTGTATTTTAAAATAATCAAATTTAGGTTCGCGACTTTTCGGTGGACATATCAAAAGTTACGAGCTACAAAGTTTAATTGTGGGTTGGTCTAGTAATCCGCATTAAACTGTGTATCCGTTACTATAAATCCATGTAATAAATAACTTAACTTACATGCACATCGGTATTAGTTAACTATTAACCACCGAAGGGACAACTTTAGTTTTTTCAACTGACAATGACACAAATAATATAAAACAAATCCCCGTGTTCATGATCAGTAATTAATTTTTACAATTTTTTCGTGCATCAATGCAATGAACCACTCATAACATTTGTTTTGACATTTCTTGGATACAATCAAATATTGGTGATATATGGATTGTTCACTTGTTACCTTATAAGTTGCGCGCTGTATTAATTTACATGAAAAGGCAAACATTTTAAACTAAAGATTAAAAGTTATAGTATGTTCATGATGGCATATACTTTCAGCCTCCAAAGGCGGTCTTCATACTGATGCGTTTTCCGCATCAATGTGTGAAGACCGTCTCTATAAATATAAGTTCACATGGAAGACAGAAGTTATACAGGCTGTCCCACGGCTATGCCAAATGGGAGGAAAGTAATTTAAATATTAAAGGTATGCAAGTTTAAGCAATGTCAGGCGGGGTCAGTCCATGGATAGGTGACCGCTTTCTTATATGAGTGGTTACTAACAACTGAGCGCTCCCGTGCTTTGGAAGGCACGTCAAGCCGTTGATCCCGGCTGCTCTCTATGACAGCAGTCGTTAAGCCAAGTTGGAGGCCTTCGGGCGGCTTGAGAACTTCTACCAGTCAGGTTGCCCACTCACTTGACAAAGGGGGGTCGAAGTTGCACACACGTGACCCCTGGTGGTTCTAAAAGTGCAACAAAAACTGGAAATTGTCTTCTCGAAGATTTCCCGGTTCGAAATAAATGCCATACGATAAATACTATATGTGTTATACAACAGAGCTTTGCGGTATCCCAAGGACATCTCTCTTTTGAAATTAATAAAACGTGTGGAATTAACGCCGTCAATTTGTATGATAATTGTGCACTGGCACAGAATAAGTACCTAATAGGCACTGGGCGGAATGCGTTGCGTTGCTACTCAAATTCCACACGAAATGTTACAAGTATCGATCCTTAACATACTCTTAAGCGACTGTTGTTGTGGAAATATTATTTCTGAGAGAGTGCTCATACATGTACATATTTGCAATAAATTTCTTTGAAATATAATGACGTGCTTACAAGATTTCTCATCCTTGAATAAACATCATCATACTCCTAGCATTATCCCAGTACGTTGCATTCTGAAGGATGTCCGGGGTCCCCATTATTATTATTATCCCATTCAAGGCCCAAGACGACAGATATATGCTTCAAACCTCTACGTAATATTTCCGCTACATAGCGGAAAACCTCTGCTACGCGCTACGGCGTAGCACAAGTAGCTTTTGTGAGCCGCGAATGGGTTAATTTGCCGACGAGTGCTACGCACTACGCTCGTAGCCGGTTACATGGTTTTTCTACTTTGTAGCGAAAACTGTCTACGAAAGAAGAACCCCGTCCTCATCTTTGAATGTGTTAATCACCAGATTTTAGTTTTTTCGGAAGCAACTGCCACCTGACCTTATAACCCAAGGGAAAACGGCCTTATTAGGTTTAGGTTTTGTCAAGTGAGTCTCTAACTTGGCTTAACGACTGCTATCATAGACAGTAGCCGGGATCAATGACTCAACGTGTTTTCCAAAGCACGGGAGCGCTCTGTTATTAAAACTAAAAGCGGTCGCCCATCCAAGAACTGACCCCAGCCCACGTTGCCTAGCCTCGCATACCGCACGCATTACATGGGTGCCGCTGGGCCACGAGCGCTCCTCCTCAATTCTAATGGCTCGAAAGCAGCAACTAGCAACAACTCAATTTTGTATCGGCTAAATACTGTACAGATTTAAAGGCCTGACTTTTTCCGTTGCTGTAATTTATTATCCGTTAGACGAAATTGATCTGCATGCACTCAAGAACGTATTACCTACAATTAATTTCCGACAGCCCGTCCATCTAAATTATCTAAGAGGTAAATCCAGGCCATCACTTGTTTACCAATAATGCCTCTGTCCCCCCTGTGCTATTCACAACCACCTCACCGCTCGTTCTATAACGTAACTTGTAGCAACAATAAGTGATCTGAGGTTGTATTTGTACTGGTTCGTTTGAGGCGAGTTTGTTAGTACTTGTTGTAAATACCCTCGCACTGGAAGGGGAGAAGGGGGCAGCACTGACCCGGAAGCAATGCGGCGCGCCGGATATTAATTTCTCCAGTCGAACGCACCGCGAGGAG
Organism: Cenopis cana; assembly: GCA_951800055.1. Taxonomy (NCBI): domain Eukaryota; kingdom Metazoa; phylum Arthropoda; class Insecta; order Lepidoptera; family Tortricidae; genus Cenopis; species Cenopis cana. The sequence continues at coordinate 13,296,158 of OX637476.1, read as the reverse complement.
AACCAACACTATTAATTGAACTCATTCGTGAAAGAAGCAGTGTTGTAATAAGAACGTCGTTTGTATTAAACACTTATTTGAATAAAAAAGTAACTGCTTATTGATTTCCAAGAGCGGAAACACATCAGCACATCACTAATGAACTCTGATGGTTTATTTTTATTCACCTATCTTAATCCTACTCCAATGTGATGTACGCCACTCGCTGATGCGAAGTTCGAGTACCTACTGGATGATTTTATTTATATTTCCATTACAGTAATTTTAATAGTATTATTATTTTATTATCTAGTTATTTAAATTTAGGGTCTTTGACTTTATATTTGAACTTATTTTTCCTTATTATCTTAGGTACAATATACTTAACTAGAGCGGTAAAACAAAGAATGTCTCAGATCGCAGGTATTTGACGATAAATTTGCGATCTGAGGCTTTCTTTATTACCGCCCGTGTTAAGTACAAAGTTCTATGTCACCCCCTGGCCAGGAAGTGGGAGTTCCCGCGCGCGGAATGTGCGGTATTTCCCGTTTTATGGCTAGGTGTGACATAAAATTAATTATTTGGTGTCCACCAAAATATAACTTTGTCTTACGATACGGCACATACGTAGCGTCCTATAACTATTTACTCCTCCAATTAATCGATACCTCACATACTCCAGCGAGCAAAGTTCCGGTCAATAGCCCCGATGAAGAATATCTAGGTTGCAATCGGCATTAATTAAAATATGCGAACTACCTACAGAGTACAATTTCGTTGTCTACTACTACTACTTATAACCAATATACTACTCCAACAAAAAAATTGTTCATGCATTTTGTACAAATCACAAATTCTATTCAACACGTCTCCTAACGGGGGCAATTACTGGTCACGCCTTACTAAACAAGCACCTCTTCACTTTAGGTGTTACAGATAGCCCTGTCTGCAGAGCTTATATGGAGGGTGAAGAGACAGCCGCCCACGTCATCCTGACATGCCCTGGGGTGGCAGCATACCGGGCAAAACACTTCGGATCACCGAGGTGACGATCAGAAGTCGTCGGCAACGTCAAGGGTCTGCTAGGCTTTCTGGTAGAATTGGGTTGGCAAGAGTAACGTTGTCAACCCATCACGCAAAATATTCGACGTCGAGTTGCGGAAAACTATCCCGCGTAAACCTATAATATTTGTTTAGCAGTAAAAAACAAAATACAAATAATAATTAGTAGCTTGTTGCAGCTGTTGTAGGTACTTACCGTGTTAATCATTACTTTTTTTAAACAACGAGCTAAATAATGCTTGGCGCGCTGTATCATGTACAAAGTAAATCCGAGAGGAGACAAATATAATGCGCAGCAATATGAGCATCATTCAGTGTTGGCACAATTTGAATAGGAACATAACTCGTAGACACCGCAGGGCAATTTTCGGCATGGATAAGATCGATCTCTATCTTAATTATACAGAAACCGGTATGTTCTAAGTTAGTTCTACAATCGAGATTGATATCCAATAACTTGGTTGCCTATAACACGGCTTAATTTTCACGGTGTCATGAAAGCGTGAATTAGAATACAATAGAAAACTTTATTGTAAAACTGTGCAAAATGTTAAAAAAAGTTATTAGATTCAACGGTTTATTCATCACGGACGTAAAATAAATATGCGAATTTCACTTATAAAATGCATTATTAGTAGATCCTTAGAATGCATTTTATTAGAATAGATAGCGTAACTCATCATCGTCCTAGCGTTATCCCAGTACAGTTGCATCCTGAAAGATGCCTGGGGTCCGCTACCTAATCCCAAGATTTGGCGTAGGCACTAGTTTTTGCGGAAGCGACTGCCATCTGACCTTCCAACCCCGGGGAGAAACTAGACCTTATTGGGATTAGGCTTTGTCAAGTGAGTGGGCAACTTGACTGTTAGAAGTTCTCAAGCCGCCCGAAGGCCTTCAACTTGCCTTAACGACTGCTGCCATAGACAGCAACCGGGATCAACGGCTTAGCGTGCCTTCCAAAGCACGGGAGCGCTCAATTAGTAACCACTCAAAGCGGACACCCATCCAAGTCCTGACCGCTGCCCACGTTGCTTAACCTTAGATACCGCAAGCGGTACGCAGGCGCCGCTGGGACGCGAGCGCTCCAAAGATCCTAGCGTAACTAACATGTGAATTATAAATACGGGTTGGCGGAATGGAATAAAAGAATAAACATTAACTAACCTTGTTTACCGGCGGAGCTACTCTTATCGCGTTACCGAGGGAGGGCAGGACGCTGTTAAGCGGAGCACACACTGCACACATCATTAGTGTCAGGGTTGCCTCGTTACTGACCTGCGCAACCTGGTTATTGTTGAATACATTTAATCCCTGGCCACAAAGTAACTAGTGTCCGCAAAGACTGAAGACCAAATTGATAGCGATATCTCTTGCATAATTGAATGGTGTTACGGAGTGTATCTCGCATTTTTATAACCCTGGTCATCAGTTTTGTTTGCGGGCACTTAGGTGGTTCACCCTAAAATATGAACTCAAGATGTATTCGTGGGATCCTCCAGCGCCATCTGGCGCCACCAACTCATCATCATCCTCCTAGCGTTATCCCAGTACAGTTAGTTGTCCTGAAGGATGCCTGGGGTCCGCTACCTAATCCCAAGATTTGGCGTAGGCCCTAGTTTTTACGGAAGCCGCTTGTCCACGAGACTTCATAATCCCGTAAACGGTAAAAGGTATTTTGTTGAAATTTTGGATTTCGTAATTAGAAGGTTTCGGACTTACAAAACTCCTAAAATTGCAAGTGTGTAGTATATGTCAAATAGATTAATGTTGGGGGATCATAAGTGATTTTTGTACATAATATAACCTACGGCCGATGTTCCTACCTTTTTTGCGTTGCGAACTTGGCTCTCATAGGTACTGTCCTGTGTTGTGATCAACACTATAAGTACAACTAATTCTCAAGCATTTTCTTTTCGTTAATGATAGTATTTATAAATGTTTAAGTATTTTGCTTTTTTGCTTTACTAATACCCAAAAGTCGGATAAAATTAATAGCCAATTAATATTATGTATTTTATTACCAAGGCATTTTGTTTCTTTCGGGCTGTTACAGGCTATTAATAATTTTCACTAAAATACTTTCGTATAAATAAAGCAATTATGACCAAATGTTGCTCGGTTCCGTTACACAATTTATAAATGAAAAATATAGGTACCTACACTTAGAAATACAACTCACTGCGACAAAAGGAAACTGGAAAAAAAATAAAAAAATATAGGCAACTTGCTGAAATTCCCATCAATTTCTTTTTAATTATACAAAAAAATATTAAAAAACATTTTAATTTTTTTTGTATAGTTTAGTTGGTTAGTTTTCATAAAGTTAAAATAAACTCATAAATAAACTTAAAAATGAACTTAAAAATAGACTTATAAATAAAAAATGCTCCCTGGGTCGCTTTGATTGTTAAAGCCTAGTGATTTTTGCTGCTCTCATAAACGGCTCCCCTGAAATTGTGGAAACATTTAGCTTCAATTGAGATGCAGCCAACCCTGGTCCTTCTCGCTTCTGAACAAAGAGACAGCCCTGCAGTAAAGCGCGCTTGACACGAGGCGCCCGTAATTAGAATTAAGCGGGACAACACGCCTGCTCGCTGTTGGCTCTTACGTTAACTTACAAAAAGTCATATAGACTGTGGACTCATTTGGAAGATAAGACTTTTTAGAATTAGGATATTATTGTGCCTACAAGCACTGCCGCTGAAATTAAGACAACGATGTTATTTTCACTGTTAATTATAAATTGCATGTTATTGAAAGGGCCACGGTTAGCGCGCTAATAAATATAAATGTGACGACTGATTTCAATACAGTAGGTACTTCACTAGGCTTATCAACAGCGAATGGCTGTGATATGGAGTTAGTGAATACCCATTTAGTTGGTCCTCTAATTCATTAGCAACTATATTTTGATTGGTGGCCAGGCGTAGATAAATAATGCTACTCTATACGACAAAAGTGATAAAAAATTGCATTTTCCGTGAATTTGTAAAGTTGCATATATTTTCCCTATACCATCACCATGTAATGTGTGTGGTGTGCACACATACAAATCCCTCGAGCTTTATGCCCTTGTGAGGGTTTTCCGACTAACTCAGGGGTTCTACTAGGGATCAAGCGGGAAGCGAGAGTCAAACACAAGTTTACAACTACAACAAATATGGGTCTTTTACGCCCTTTATGATAACGAAACCTTAATCTATTAGAAAGCTACTCTACGGTCGGATTTACGCGAGTCTAGATTGTTACGGAAACGGCTACGTTAGTACGGACGGCGCTGTTAGTGGCGGTTAGGCGAATTAGTACGGAAGCCTGGGCTACGAGGATATCAACCCCGCCGCCTCGCGGCTATAGGAACCTAGAGCCCTGGGCGCGCGAGAGCGGCAGCCCTTACTACAGCCTCGGGAGGACTCTGGGGTGACTGGCCTAGTCTCGTGGCTAGCGAGGGGATGGAACCCCACTGCCTCCAAGGCTAGGTGTCTCGGGCGTCGAGGTGTAACGAGGTGTTATGCTGTTTGGATTGTAGCAATTAAGCATGTAATGGACTGTGTGCGTATTTACCTGTAACATTAATTGAAGGGTTATGGTTCATCCATACACGCAGGTGCCCACCTTCCTTGAAAACTTGCAATTTTTGCGCAAATTACACCGCGGTTGCATTTACGAGTAGCGTACTTAGTGACATTAATTTAACATTTTATCAATTTTTGAGGGAATTAATCAGACATTATAACACATCTCAATTTCCTATACTTAGCGTACTTTCTTCGAGTTGTATGTCAAAACCTCACTTCATGTCATTTGTTTCGCACCTCAATCGGATTTAGAATAATTTCGCGCAATAGCTTAGGTGGTTGTCTGTCTGTCTAATGCGTTTTTCCGCTGTGCAAGCAGAATATCGATATGCAAGTCTATACCGGTATGTCGCTCGCACTGCGGAAACCGTCCAAACAGTGTTACAACCGTCTTAGTGCACGTTGAAGCGATTGCGCAACAAAGATCGAAAAGCTATTGTAATGTAAAGCGACAAAAAATTCTTTCAGGACATTCATATCAAATTGTGATGCAAAATGTAAGTGTCAGATCGACCTCAAGTGATTGATATTGTTGGTTGACTAACGTCGGTCGTTGATTTATCGACGGGCCGCGGATCGCGACTGACGAGTGGCGGGCAACGCTCTAATGGGATTTACTGGCGTTACAATATTCATACGCTTTTAAATATGCTCAGGTTCATACAATTTTAGATGGCGTAAAACAAAGGTCCTGTAAAACGTCTCAAAACTCATGGGAAACAGGTATAGTTAATAATAAAAAGTGTATGTATACCACTAGTAGTTGAAAGTAGTAAAAAACCTTATAACAAAAACTATAAATGATATATATTTATATGAGGCATTCTGTGATTCAGATACCTGAAACAAAATGAGAAATAATATCTCGTAAAAACAAGTTAATACGACTTATGATAGACGTAAATTCCGTTATATTTAGCCTATTTTCAGGTCATTAAGCACAAAACCACTATGTTATTACGCGGCAAAGTTGGCTACACGGCGTGACGTGCGGTAGATGGGACGCGATGTGTGTTCATTATAATGGCTATGCTTGTTATGCACTTTCGTTACGGTAGTTGTGACAACTTAATTCTTATGCACTTCGTTTCTCTTCAGAGAATAAAATCCATTTTCCATTAAATTAATATTTATAAACGCAAAACGTGCACTCATTTTTTGCTCACCTTTGTGCTCTTGAAAAAAAAGTATGGTATTGAGATTAACGTATTTTCTTTTTTATAGCACGTAAAATCCTACTAATATTATAAATGCGAAAGTTTAGATATGCGAATGTTTAGATGTATGGATGTTTGTTTCTCAATCACGGAAAAACGGCTGAATGGAATATGACGAAACGTTATATAAAACGTAGTTATAGCTTGGAATAACATATATGACATTTTTTATCCCGAAAAACATGAAATAGGGCAAAAGCTATAACATAAATTGTATAACCAAATCTCTCGGTTTAAATATTACCTTTTTACGCTTAAGGCGTTAAAGCGATTTGGATTAAAATGTGATACTCAATTCAGTACATTATACAGAACTGAAGCTTACCATAAGCATACAAATGTTTAGTACATAAACATATTAATAAAGTACAAGTATAAATAACTCTTTTTCATTACCCCCTAGAGTTACGTGAACAAGATAAATATTTTTAAAATATCTCGGCAAGTCAACTTAACGCAATGCTGGGATCATACATTTAGGATATTTATGGTTTCCCTTATTTTTTTGTACTATTGACACTTCCTAGAATGTGTTGTTTGTGTGTGTTGTGTGTTCCCATTAAAAAAGCCTTATTTTTTGAAATTGTTTTAGATATTGATGCATGTTATTTAAAATATGCTAAGTACTATGACAATCTGCTACGGTTGCCATCACAAGCGACACCGCGCTTGAATGTGCCTTATTATTATTTCTAAAATTGTTTTAGATATTGACGCATGTTATTTAAAATTATGCTGAGTACTATGATAATCCAGTACGGTTGCCATCGATTCGGGAGTCAGTGGAAACCGCACAGCACTGGATTTTATGAGCAAAATCCTCTAGGTCTCAATAAACTTTAACCGCAACCAATTACATGAAAGTTAAGTACTCGACAGCTGAAGAGCGAACAAAGATTTAGGTCAGTTGATCACGATCGATAGCAGCGAATGAGCGACTTGCTTGTAACTTGTAACCAGCTTGTAACTTCGCGCTCGCAATCAGTACAGGGTCTTGTGTTCAATGTTGGGTGTTCAACAATAGGCGCCCAACATTGGGGCCAAGATATATTCGATAGAACCTGATGGTAATTAACAACTTAATGACCGAGTGAGTAAAGCGATCAAAGATCTCCGTTTCAGGTTGGACAAAATGCTTTCGTATGTTTCGGCTGTTCTCATCAAAAATGATCGAGAGGTCTACACTGAGCGAAAAAAATACTAATTATTAGTAAGTTTTAGTGAATCCCAGGACAAGGAGATTATATACTAACGGTTACAAAACAGTTTTTGATAATAGTAGTTATTTACTAATACCAAAAAATTTGTCCTTGTAACTACTAATTACTACTAAACTGTTTTGTAACCGTTAGTATATAATCTCCTTGTCCTGGGATTCACTAAAACTTACTAATAATTAGTTTTTTTCGCTCAGTGTACAGCTCACAGGGCCACTATAAAAAGAATGTGTGAAATGATTTTTGGTTTCCAAAAGATAGGTAACAAACCGAGTCACCATGGTCACTCGGTACTATAAAGAGTATTTAAATTGTGATCAGTATTTATGTTTGGCGATTTGTTTGTACCTATATTTTGCTCTTGAAAACTATATTCTCCCTTTATAACAGAAAAAACCTCGTTTGAAAATTTACATAGAGGATCAAAAAGGCTTGAATAGGTTTTAAGTCCTACCAAAATGGAACATTGGTCGTTCCATTGAATGGCAGCCAATAACCAATAAAGACCAACGAGTGGTGCCAATGTCCAGTGGGTAACAATTAAGTTGGTTAGCGGGACAAAGTTGGAAGCACGCGTGACGTGACTAGTTGCGACGCGCGTGAATGGATTCAAGCTGAAACGTGGTAGGGTTTGCAAAGTGTCGAAAACGTATTTAAAATTACTTTTTATGGAAGGGTTTGAAAAAGCTGTAAATTGAACATTAGAACCAGATTTTTTCTCTTATGTAATAATATAAATAATAAATAAAATGTAGGGGGAATCGGTATTTATATTACCGTTATTTAAGAGTTCAATAATTCAAAATTAAATTCAAAACTTAGTTCACGTATCAATATACATGAAAACTTAGGAGTCAAGCGTGGGTTCCCTATTTTTAGGGTTCCGTACCCGAAGGGTCAAAACGGAACCCTATTGGTGACGCCCAGACGTCCGTCCGTTGTCTGTCACACAGGTTTTACGGCCAAACAGTTGTAGGTACAGGCTTCAAATTTACACAGTATAAGCATCTTGTTGGCCCAAAGCCATACAAATAGTCAAAACTTATTTTTAAATGTTTTTAAAGGGGGCTCCCATACAGCTAAAGGGGAACGCGAAAAAAAATTTTATCCTACCCTATCGAGTGGGGTATAGTTGTATAGAGCTAGAATTAAAAAAAAATATTGGAAAACAAAGGAATGAGAAGCCACCAAAGTCAGCTTTTTTTACGAAATTTTGTTCCGAAGAATTTTTTAACTTCCCAAATACCTATAAACTTAAAATTTAGTAATAATGTTTGTTATTACGTATATTTTACCAATAAATACTAACATATTGATAAATTAGGGTTAGGGTTGTTTCGTAAATAAATATATATTTTTTTTATATTAGATTTTTTCTTTGAAATTTCCTTGTTTTTCCTATAAAAACCAACTTAACTTTGCGGTCGGTTCGGAACCCTAAATGTGCGAAGTCCGACTCGCACTTGGCCGGTTTTTTTGTTGGACAAAAGATAACCGATTCCACGAGAAACGACTACATTTTACCGATCTCAATTTAAGTTTTTTATCTCTCTTAGTAACTGTATTCAATCTAATACATTAGCATTTTAATATAATAAATAACTTGGTCCAAAACGAGTGTACGCAATACATTGATATTATATGCATCAGTGATTATATTGAGTCAAAATAACCTCCTGCAAAAAAGTTATGTCAACAAACCCTAGCCCGTTTCACTCCTACCAAAACCGTGTTGGAACGTGGGCTACGTTTCAACCCGCGCGGCCTTTGGATCACGTCCACTCGACCCGGCGCTGCGTTATTCCATTTTAACTTCGGTCTGTGGCTCTGGCAAATAAACTGCGAACTTGCACCCACAGCAGGGAGTTTGTACAGCGTCGAGCTAATAGTAATATCTCAGTGGTCTAAAATAATTTTCTATTTAGGAAATCGTGCCTTTCGTTGGAAGTAAAATTGAGAATTTTTAGTAACAGATTGAAACAATATCAAAGCAGAACGTCAAAAACTAAGCAGTGGAGAGCAAAGAATACGGTGTAGCCGTGGATGGAAATTAAAGGTATCATTTAAATATCCAGAATCTTATTACCTTACTCATCAAGTCCGGTCTGCTCATCAGTAGCTCTAGTATAAGTTTTTTCGAAACATTAAATAATTCGAACGCATTTGCGTTTTGTCTCAAAATGTATGAAAACGCTCTCACCGAGTTTGAAATACGCGCGTTCATCGGTTAGCAACAAATGTTATACTCGCTGTTTTAGTTTCCACTAGTGACCACCAGAGGCGCTGTTCACGTTTTCATACCACTTTCATACATTTTGAGACAAAACGCAAACGCGTTCGAATTAGTTAATGTTTCGAAAAAACTTATACTAGAGCTACAGAAGCATGATTGTGTGCTAATATGAACGTCATCGGCAGACGTTCATTTGCATCTGCTTGATTACAATGCTTGGTTTAATCAAATAATTGCAATACTGTGCTAATATTCTGCTACTCCTATGTGAATGTAGACAGGGCAATACTATTATACTATTCTGTGACAGGGCATCTATTTAAAGGTTGACATGTTTTTTATTTATTTTACTAAAACCTGTCTTTAAATGACAAAACCAAAATGTATTCAAAGATTAACTTTAATACACTCTCGAAGCAAAACATCATCAATCATTTTCTACTTTACTCCTAATCTACTTTACTCCTACCGTTTCTACTTTACTCCTTATCTTATTTATGAGTACGAAAGTTGTATAATATAATGTTTTGCTAGCTAGCTTTACTTGCCCTAATCTCCCGAGCCCGGAGATTTCCTGTACCCTTACCATGAGTTTGCAATGTTTGGATTACCGTACTCGCTAGCGACTGCGTAAACGATTTAGTATAGACAAAAGTACAGCCAGCGCCTCTGGCGGTTACGCAATAGAACTAAGAAAATCGTTTACGAAGTCGCTAGCGAGTACGGTAATGCAAACATTGCAAACTCATGATAAGGGTACTGACGACTTTAGTAAAGAAAAACGTTTAAGGAAGTCTGCTCATGAATAATGTGTTATCTCTTATTTTGTAGGTAGTAATTTCATTTCATCTCCTTTTTAATTCCAAGCTGTGAGTGAAATCACGCTTGCTGTAAAGTCTGATACCAAAATACTCCAATGCTTACTCATTTAGTTCCAATTAACACTGAGGTAGAGAAATAGTAATTATAATCGTGATGTAAGTGATTATCGAGGATCTCAACAACTGATTGATAGCGAATAATTGTGGAACCTCCGTGAAGTCGACTCGTAATCGACTCACGTATTACCTCTAAATCGAGTTGCGTACCAACTCGCAATCGACCTAAGACGAAGTTACGTTGGTTGCTCCAACGGCGATAATAATTCTATATCAGTTTGACTGGATCTTGGTTTGATTTGGGTGAGATAACACAATTACTTTCAGAATCCAATTTAATCTGTCATACTGAAATTGGCAGCACAAAGCGAGTCAAGTAGATATAGTGACGTAAGTACTTACCTTGAAGTTATTCATTGGCTTCGAAGCCTATTGCCAAGACAAGGCCTCTTTTTCATCTTCCACATGACTTATTATCAAACAGTTAAATCTAACACTACTCACGATTACTTGGACATTGTCACTAGAAATTTCTAGTTGCTTGCATGCCAACATCCTAAATCTGCTTTACTGCTAGCGAATTGATGCAAAGAATTAAAAAAAATGAAACAAATAATCGACGATATAGTATGAAACTTCAAACGCCCCACCTCGCCACTTGGAAAGAGTGATTGAAATGCTCTGGATCCCAAAGAAGCTAGGTATTTATTGTTCTAGCGTTCAAAGACACTGCATTGCGCTGAGAATGAAAACTTTTATTAACACCCCCATAATCCCCTCACCTGTGCAAGTGAGATAGCCACCTTTCACGAGATTAAGGTTTTCTAAACAACGAAGTAAGTACTGTACTGGATAAGCCAATAAAGATTTTTCCGATACCGAAGAGACGCGGGTATTACAAGTTTGCGAATCCTGCTTGGCTCAGTGGATTTGTAATCGGGTTATTATAACTTTTTGCGTCGTAAATCTTAATTTATATGGCGTTGTGACGATACTTTTAAGGCGATATATCGATTGAAAGAGACGCCTTATGTTTTTCGCTCACGACAAATGGGATGCAACACTCTCCGAGAATGGCTTTTTTAGACAAATCTCGTTAAATATCTGACTGTGTGCAGGTTTATTAAATTTCCTCTTGACAGAGTTTAGATGAAGTAAAATACCATCATATTAACTTAATCGCGTCTTTTATTAATGCGTTGTTTTAGTGGGCTGAGTAAAAAAAGGAAAATATAGACTCAACTTTGTTTTTTTTTTCTATCGAGTAAATTTTAAGCAATCATGTTTTGGCTATCGTCACTATCGTCAGTACCACAATCATATAGTCATATATCCGAAAATCAGCCCCTACTGTTTGCTAGTCTGGGCAGGACAGCGATTCAAAGTTTCGAAATTTCTCGTTGTAGCGCCGTAAGAGGAGGGGTAGGGCAAGCTCTCTCCATACAAACTTTGTGCAGGATTTACTTCGTTTGTGTTTGCATTAAAGTTATGATTTTTGGTCAGAATGCTTATTTTTCTGATAGCTATTTCGTGATGTAATTTTTTTTTTTAATTTTTTGATTTTGAATTTTTTTGAAATATTTGAAAATTTTCACATCACGATCTTCGCATATCTAATATTTACAACCAAAAAAAATATTATATTTGTTAGTGCCAACACCGACGAATAAAACGTGCACAAAGTTTGTATGGGGAAGGCCTTGCCCTACCCTGCGCCTTAAAGTGTGTGTTGTGTGTGCCTGGATGTGCCAAAGTGGTCTTATTCATACGCATCTCGCTAATGAAATGCATCTAGTCATTTCAAAAGGTAGTTGAAATTCATTTGGCTTCAATTCGGTTCGTATCTTTCATATATATATACTTTTCAAAATAAATTGTTTAATTACTGTTGTCTATAATTTCTGTATAATAAGCCAGAAAATGTGTAACTTACCGAACCTTCTTTATTAATAATAGTCCTTTCATTAATTGGTTTAATTTTGATTTCTTTAACTGGAATCCAAGCGTCATATCATAATAAAGTTACTTTTACATAGTTAGTCATTATGCTGTGTAGTGGGGTATTTATTTCATTTGGTGTAAATTGGGCGATTTTATAAAAAACAAAAAAAAAACCGTTTTATTATAGCAAATTTAACCTTAACTATAAGTTTGTGATAAAAGGATTATAAAAAAAATGAAGGCCCCCTCCTAGGCCCCAATTAGTAGCCCCAAAATTTTAAGCGACACGGTAATGACTTTGCATGCATGGTAATGACTATAGCACACGGTAATGACAAATGTTCTTATTTCCTGAACACACGGTAAGGACTATATGTAGAGTCCTTACCGTGGAATCACTGTCTTTACCGTGGATTCAAAAATCCTCGGTAAGCCATGGTAAGAACTACCTTGGTAAAGAAAAAATCTACAAATTTCCAGTTTAGCATGAGCTAAGTTCAATGTTCCAGAAAATTCTATTGATTACGTCACATTAAATCAGTTAAGTTATGAGGTAAGATAAGATTAATATAAACCAAGAGTGTACTTACCGAGATACGAGACCCACGAGAAAGACAATTTTATATGACAAAAGCCACGGTAATATGTTATTTCCGCGCACATACATGTTTATGTTCACGCGAGCGATGTTAGTTTGACTCTGACGTCTGTCTAGTGCTGGACGTGTGCGGGGACAGCGGCGGGGTATATGTAGAACTATTTAGTGAGGATTTACATGTAGGTTCATGTACTGCCACGGTGAGGACGATTTTAGTGGGGACAAAAAGTATAATGTTGCTGTTTAAGTTATATTAATACGATTTAATATGTGCATTCAATAATGTATGTCGTAACTATTAAACTTTATAAGTAAATAGTAACCTCAGCCGTAGACATGCATTTAATGGTTTTTTTTACAGAATGATTACCTAATATTGGAAAGTAGACACCCCTTGGTAAGGACATTTTGACGCTTCAGAGCAAAATAACTTCGGCTTTACTATTATATATGAAAATATGAATGAAGCCTCAGTTAGGGATTATTATGTATTACAAGTTACCTTAAGCCACGGTAAAGATCCTACTTCATTTAAAGGGTGATATTAGCGCGGACATGCGATTTACACCAAATGAAATAAATACCCAGTGTGTACTTATGAAATCAAAATTTAGGTTACCTTTTTTTTATTGACGCGCAGCCTTAAATTTTTTAATTATTTTTATTTTTACAGTTATGAATTATGTCCAGGTTTTGCTAATTTTATTGGTCTATTACTTTAGTTTTAATATTTAGTAGTATCTTAAAATAATTTCAGTTGAACGAATTGGTCCAACGCTATTCCTTCAAAAAGCTACTTTACCGTTCAAACAATAGGGTTCAAAATCCAATAACATTTTAATACAAAGACGTTCAACAAAAAGAATTTCAACCATACCTAATATATTTTTACCGTTTCATGTTATTTTAGTTTTGGTGCAATGAAATTAATGACTCAAAAATAATAATGGTGGCGTTATTAGTCAAGTCATGAAATATTAACAGACCAAACATCGTGATCCTCGTGTGGGACACTCGACCCCGGACGCGACAGGGTTAAAATAGCACCACCCCCTTTAATAGCACTTAAGCACTGACAGCGGTAGCGGGGCGGGGCGTCGCGGTGCGGAGGCGGTACCGGTTGTAATATTCGAACTAATATGAAATGGTCCGCACAGAAAACCGGCCGGGAAAAAAGCGTTCTGTGCGAACCCTTTCGTATTAGTTCGATTATTACAACCGGTACCGCCTCCGCACCGCGCCGCCACCGCTGTCAGTGCGTTTCGAGCTCAAGTAAACCACGGCATAGAGTTGAAGTGTGTGTGGGCGATAGACTAGCAAATTTTCAAGTACTGCAATATATAAATATCATCATCATCAGCATGTATTTACGTCACACTGCTAGGTACGAGCCTCCTCTCATACAGTGATGTACGTGGATGTACGAGTATGTAAAAAACAAATAGTAGTATTACAAGGCATCGTTGCGTGAGCGACCATTTAGGGTCATGTGTTAGACAGTGGCGCGGTCGGGAACAGTGGCGCAAGCATAATTTACGAGAACAGGATAGCTATATTTTGTCCGTTTCGCCACTGCACGAAAGCGCTTAGCCCACGAGCACGGACGAACCAGTCAGGTGGCGTCTGCGCCGCATGGTTGTTGTGGCAGGAGGGTTTTTTTGTTTGGGGGGCGCAAATTATTGGACTAAGGTAAGTTTTATTTGTTTTTTCGTAACTACACAGTTAACCATTCAAGCCTATTGTGTTTTTTTTCGCAATATATGATCAACTGGGGAGGCAGGTACATGAATTGCAATTGAAAATAGGCGTTATATTTCTCATAGCATGTGAGTGTATTCAAAATGGCGGTGTTAGTCCACAGTGGAGCAACTCACGAACGTATACAGTGGATAATGAACCATTGTGTACTGTACTTAATCTACTGTATTATAAAAGAAGGTGATTTATTACATAGGGCGGAGCGCTCGTGGCCCAGCGGCGCGTGCGAACCGCTTGCGCTTGCTAAGGTTAAGCAACGTGGGCAGCGGTCAGGACTTGGATGGGTGACCGCTTTGAGTGGTTACTAACTGAGCGCTCCCGTGCTTTGGAAGGCACGTTAAGCCGTTGATCCCGGTTGCTGTCTATGGCAGCAGTCGTTAAGCCGAGTTGGAGGCCTTCGGGCGGTTTGAGAACTTCTAACAGTCAAGTTGCCCACTCACTTGACAAAGCCTAATCCCAATAAGGTCTAGTTTCCCCTTGGGGTTGGAAGGTCAGATGGCAGTCGCTTTCGTAAAAACTAGTGCCTACGCCAAATCTTGGGATTAGGTAGCGGACCCCAGGCATCCTTCAGGATGCAACTGTACTGGGATAACGCTAGGAGGATGATGATGATGATGATGATTTATTACATAGGCAATTTTAGTTAAATCTTTTGTATAATTAATAATAATTATGACCTAAACAAGAAAGAAATGGTTTTAATTCTTTTTGTTTTTTTTTGTTATAAGGATTGATAAAGACTGCAGGCCCACGGAGATGGCGGGACGATCTGGATGCATTTGCACTGGCAAGCGATTCTTCTTCACAGTTACTGAACTGGGAAGAAGAAGCGCTCAATAGGGATACCTGGATGACATGGGGAGAGGCCTTTGCCCAGCAGTGGGACATCCTTCAGGCTATTAAATAAAAGAAGAAATGTTTCTTTTTTATTTGTACTGTGTGATCTCATATAATGCCATAATGACTAAAATAAGTTGTTAAGTTTTTGTTCCTTATAATTATAATAATAAATAAAAACTAAGACTCATTGTTTATGAATAAAATTGTATTATTTCTGTTCAGTAACCTAAGTGTATCCACTGTGTACCACCCCGAACCACTGTATAAATTAGGCTGAGCCAGTGTTGCGACCCCATCGTACACAGTTGCTCATTTCTAAGTTAAAAAAAAAACACATTTATTATTAAACCTGTAGCCTATACCTGTAGACAATACCCTATGATCATTTATTTCGGAGCTATGGCTCTTCGAAAAAAAGTGACCCACTGTATACCACATCACATGACCATATAAAAGAATACACAATAAAAGAAAAAATGTTATAGTGATAATGACATCAAATAATACACAACTAACGTGAGCAGGGAATTTCATTCCGTATCAGGATTGCGAAATTCTATGTCTGAGAGTTATTTCCGTTTTGGAAATACATACATATATCCAACGCTGTGCAAAGTGACAAGGCGGTACAAAGCTTTAGCGCGCAGATTAGAGAAAGAAAGGATTTATGTTTCTATGAAACTGTAACATTGTGTCTGCATTTTTCTTTTGCTTTAGCCAGCGCTGGCAAACTGCTCGTAGGAACACTGCAGGGGGCGCCCTTTATCGCTGGGGCAGTATTTGCCGCGGGCCTCGTGTCACTAAAACAGGTTGTAAGCAAACTCTCTGTTTTACATTTTTCAAGTATAAGTATTAAAACAAGAGATATGTATAAATTGTAACAACAGTTCCATATCTACATACGAGATCTAGGCAAACTGTGAACTAAAATAAAAGTTCTTATAGAGGTAGATGACGTCATGTCAATGTGTTAAGCGGAGGTTTAAATGCCAAATGAAATAAATGGTTTAGTAAGACTTTTGGCCTGTCCCTCTTCTCGTTTCGAGTCAATTTGGCTCTTAGACACCTTCAAGGTACAAATTCACCCGAACGTGGATGATGCCGCCGATCAGTGACATCATAGTTTAAGTAAGTAAGTAAGTAATCATTTATTTGTTCAACATAGGTATAAACATACAGGTCTTATGATTTCTATTCGTGTCACTATGCTGGGCCGTCAGGCATACAAATTGTTAAACAGATCAATAGAGTTCATGCATGTTGTGCTCCATTAATTACAGTCTGACATAAATTCACTTATGGTATAGTAAGCTTTTTTAACTAAAACATTAAATAACTCTCGTTTGAATTCGGTCATATTCTCTATATTTATAATATTTTCTGGAATTTAGTTCACAAAATAAATAGCCAAACGCCCGCCGTTGTTACACTGACAACACAAAACGTAACAACATTGCGAAAGAGCATGACTATACAATAGCGGTATGGCATGACTTGAGTTTTCTAGCTGTCAAATATCGGTCTTGTTTCTTCGGATCGGACTTTCTGAACGTAAGTAGGTACTTTTATTTACTTATTTATTCCGTGCTATTACGGTGACAACTCTTTAGTTAAATTAGCTTCAGCCGGCTTATAATTTTTAACATTCAAAGGAATGAGAATTTGCAGGCAGATATTGAGGCCATACACTGCATTGAGGCGCTTTTGCCAAAACAAAAGCGCCTCAATACCTAGCTCAACAATGAAAATCGTTAAGTGTCACAGAAAATATGCATAAAAGTTAACCGCCTGTGCCTTGGATGAGAGCCGTATGGCATGCACTGGACGCGTTTGACGCTAGAGCGCAGCTCATAACGTTTTATTACCCATTTCCAAGTCAACACTCGTTAACTACTCCGGTTGGTTCCTACCTTGCGTTACATTTAAGGTAAGCTGAACCACTTTTGTAGAATTTACTAACAAATGACACAAGTTCCCGCCGACTGAGTTTTGATTTAGGATATTGTTGTACATGATAATGAGAATTCGAGGCAATGGTGGAACGACTGTAAGTTAGTCGGAATTTAGATCTAGCTTCAGCTGCAGAGTTATACACTTGACTTATTCCTCTGTTTTGTCATAGTCAAGAATGGAATTTAAGTGCTCCTGCCTTGAATATTGGAATTGTATTGGTTAGTCCGCTTCCGCTTTCATATTTAGTGTAAGTAGGTAGGTGATCGGTATAGTGAAAAACATATTAGGTTAGGTTAGGCTAAGTAATAGAAATGTGAAATACGTTCCCAAAACGTAAACAGTGTCTAAAAAATTGCTATGAAATTTTAATTCTGTGAAACAATACATTCTATGAAACATTTTTCTGCAAAACGAGGGAATACATCTGCCAAGATGATGTAGCCAATGATGTCACACTTTGGGTTAAAATGCAGCAATCATCTGTCTTAGATTCTGTGGCCAACGCTATCATAATTAAAGATAAATACATTTTACAATTGTAAGGCCTATTATAATGCAATACCTACCTATATTCTTTATTGCTCACCAAAAATAGTACCTACACAAAAGAAATCATGACATGTAAAATGGCAGAAAAGAGACGGTCTAATCGCTACAAACCGATCTCTTCCAGATAAGCTTTTGGTGGTGGAGACAAAGCAGAATAATTTATCATTATGTAGGTTAAACAGAAAAAATAAGTATAAACAGCCGAACCATAAGAAAGTTGTAGTACACTTACATAAATACATAGAATTGTAAACCTACATACTCATACAAACACAATAACAAAATTTTCAAAGAATTAGTATCATCAACAGTCTAAACTCTAAACAGTGGCATGAACGTGTAATTTAGGGAAGACATACATAATTATATAGTAATATAAAATGTTATGAATTTAAAAACAAAATATTCATAACCCAAAATTTACCATCAATTTAGCGACAAACGCAATTAACTTGAAAATTCAATTAGTTTTCCCGTTATTATAAATCCGTTAAAAAGATGACTTTGCGCGTGATCGAGCGAAAACTGAATTTCAAAGTTCGTTTCAGCGAAAACACGTCTCATTGAACAAGAGTATATCCCATAGGTACTCCATTAGGGAATAGTCAGCGGCGCCGCGCGGGCGATGCGAATTTGATATCCTCGATTCACTACTTATTTCATCCCATCTCACTACTAACCTCTCTCATCTTGACGCTACGAGTAAGCCTTATTTGTATATTTTTAATTCAAATTTTATGAAGAAATATGCAATATTTACCTAGTCACTAAAATCATATTCATGTTTGTTTACTCACCCAGTATAACTTTACCAATATTATTGGTCTTCTGAATGGGTTCTACTGAAATTTAGAGTAGTGGTAAAAATTCGTAACCAGCTATCTGACTTTAAATTAGTTTGTCTAGGGCGAGGTGCGGTGAAGCATCGTGAATCAGACCAGGGCTGCTACCGCGAACCACAAACGAAGTTTTCCGTCTCTGTCGCTCTTACGTATAGACTTCCAAGTGCGACACAGAGAGAAAATTTCGTTTGTGGCTCGCGGAAGCACCCTGCACTAGTGCCAATCACAGTAACAGCCCCATGGTGCTTGCGGTTCAAGATTTAAAGGTATTTTTGACTTCACATATTGGTATAACATTGGTTTCACATTTTGTTTCCGCGTTCTGAGCCTTTAGGCGACTTCCTGACTTGGCGGGGCGGGATCGATATGT
Source organism: Cenopis cana (assembly GCA_951800055.1). Taxonomy (NCBI): domain Eukaryota; kingdom Metazoa; phylum Arthropoda; class Insecta; order Lepidoptera; family Tortricidae; genus Cenopis; species Cenopis cana. The sequence goes on along the minus strand of OX637476.1, from coordinate 13,277,146 downwards.
GACATTTTCTTCTTTGACGTAAACTTACTGACGTCGCAAAGATTCTCACTTGACATAATACTGTCAGTATTACGTTTGCGCAGTAGTAATATCATGCGCAGAAGCGGAGCAGTAACGCCTTCGCATCGTCCCGCTACCGCGCATCCCGCGCCAGTCAGGAAGCACTCATTTAAATGTAGGGGCGCAGTAAAAAATGGTATCGCGTCGACTTTTCTCATATCGTACTGCCTCCACACCGACAAATCAGGAAGTCACCTAAAACATCGGAAGGAATGCGTCATAAATGTCATATCAACACCCCGAGTCAAATAGATCCCTAGCAGTATGGTGTGCAGCCGCACGGAATGAGAGAGATAGCAGTAAAGTTGTCGTTTTATATGAACTAGACGGTACGTCTTTTTATTCAGAGGTAGTCATGTTTAGGCATCATTTTGTTTTGTGATATAAATTCAAGTAGCAAGTATTAGGAAAATAAATCCGTTTTTATAGTCAGGCTAAAGTGACCTGACGTATTTTAGCAGGGTAGGTAAGTATTAACAAACAATAGCGTAAATCGGAATTTGTCCAGTTTTTGGTCTAGTTTTTAATTATTTATCTAAAGAGACGAAAGAAGTTTGAGTGATGAGTTACTACTGCAAAAAGTCTATTTAGCCTCTCTATACCTCGTAATAAGGTATACATAGATGCTAAAACTTCCTTATTTTCATAAATCCCAATTAAAAACGTCGTATACATTGCATCTATTTTTACGGTTCATGAAGATGGTAGTACTGTAGTGCGCTACGTGACTACTATTATAGATATTGTAATGTAAATAATATTTTAAAAAACCTTCCTAGAGCAAACTTCCAAGCGTATATTTAATTTAATTTATTTATTATAGAGAACCAACAGCTAAATATACAAAGTGGCAGCTTGGAAATTGTATAAGCCTAAGCTAGTTCAGTTGTAGCCACGAGGTTCACATTTTATTTTATAAAAAAAGTATATCAGACTTTGTGATTCGGATTTATGTCAGTTGTTTTTGAGGAGAAAGTAACATTAAAGATGGTCAGCGTAATTTTAAAGGTCACCTAAAATAAAATTCAAACCACGCCCTCCGTGGCAAAGTAAGAAATAATGAATGTCAGCGTAGGCTTTCACTCCGTCAGTTCGCCGCGCCGCTGCAAGTACAACCCCGGGCCGCTGCAAGTACATTCAGTGGCGAATTGCTACCGGATGGTCGCGTCGTCTCGACATTCGCTTGGTGTGGTCAATATTTGTTATTTACCTATTATAATTTGGGTTTGTAAGTTGGCGATTTCTTAACAGTGCAACTTCTGTACGTAGTACTATTACTTATTCTGTGGCGTAGGTACGTGGTCTGTTGTTCATGCTTACTCATAAATCACATGAGAAGTACCGCTCCAACTGGCGACAGTTTGACTGTGTGACACGCTAGCGACTAATCTACGAGATTGCTCTGCCCGTCGCGTCACCGGCGGCGTCAATTGCCCCGCTAGGCTTTGTTTCCACCCTGTCACTGACTTCGCGCGATGAATTCGCCCATCTCTCGAATTGATTCGTTGAAAGGATGCCAGTTTCACTGATGGCTGAGTAATGTTTTGCTAAACCGTAGTTTTCGCTCAACTTACCGCACAATTATCGAACCAGTTTTGTGATATTCTAACAATAGGTTAGCATTTGAGAATCTGTGTTAGTCTTCATAAAGTGGCTAGCACGACACTATACAACGATAGTCCCAAAGGCAATCTATCTCGAGATATTGTGTATATTCCTCTGAGAAGACGATTCTGCCGAGCTATAAACATTTTGATAGAGCTCCTGTATGTATTTTAACATTTGTGTATAATTTACTATTAATTTAATTAAAGTCCATTATCGTAATTAAATTAAAAAAACTTCTCCTTTTAAAGGTTTTATACATTCATTTCTTACCATATATCTTATTGGAATAATTTATACGGCCCCAGGATACCTACATATCATGTAAGTTTTACGATAATACACTCAAGACCGATATAAAGTGTACGTTTTTTTTTGCTATTGGGTGTATATTGCTTTTCACCCATTGGACTTAAAAGGTACTACACGCTTTCCATATACATATTATTCAAGTAGTTAGGTTTTCCTGGAAAAGGTTAGCTGTGTAACGGCATGCCGCAGCGAGCGAAGCTGATTTAAATAAAAATCGCAGCAGTCGGCGCGATCGAGTTATTGCCTCGTAAATTATCGTTTTCAAATGAAACAGTCGCAAGCTGCTGCGTCGAGCGACACGGGTCAGAAGTTGAGTAAAAACTGGTGGTCGGTTCAAGAGATAGTTACTCCTGAAAGTTTGTTTTTGGTCTGATTTTAGGGTGATTCCTACGCTCGAGTAGAAACGAGCGCGCAAAACATGTTGAAATCAAATCAAAGTCAAATTAGACTCTATTACGGGCCTTTACTTCGCATCTTTTATGTTATCTTACTACATTGCTATATAAAATTAATGGCAGTGTCAATAATTATTGGAATAACTAATAATTTAAATAGATTTCAGATAGTTGATCGCGTAACGTGTCAAACTACGCAAGTTATTTATACTCGTAACTCTCATTTTTAGTCATGCCAAGTCATAGTTGGTTTGAACAAGATACTTACGAGTAAGTCCAATGGTTTTTAAGTTATCACTGAAAAACTGCTTTGCCCAGATTAAAGCCTAAAAAATATGACGATACCTATCGGTATAGCGTAACGCGTGTACTCCTCGTTACGCGATTATCCATCGGATCGCCCAGATATAGCGAAACTCGCAAGTGGGCTCAAGTGGAGGACTCAGGTTCTGCGTTTTCTCTCTCTCTCTCCCATTACTTGGTAGTTACAGTGAAGTTTTCATAGTTCAATCACCCTCTCAAGACAGCGGCCGCATTTCAGATTAGGTAGGACCAGATACGAAATCACATGGGAGAAGAAATTGCACGGCTCCTATTTTTTTGTTAAAGCAAGCTGTGTCACCATATTGTGAACCCCGTGGCGGACTCGTAAACATTCATCCTTACACGACTCGCCATGCCAAATGGGTTATTGCTTTGTTACGTACGGGCTTATTATCCCAATTGATGTTCGAGGTCGTAAATGTTTGGTTAGACAATTTCAATTGGTTATTTTATTCAGAACAAATATGTTTATACCGCTTCTATGACACTTGATTCACAAAAACAATACAAAATTAGCGATTTTAGGTTATAAAACAGTTTTATCAAAAATTTACAAAGCCCGTGAAACTCGAACTAACCAGTGACCTACATTATTCTAAAAGAAGACATAAAATACATTCTTCTCCTGAACACACCTGAACCCACGTCGCGTCGCAGCGCCACATTGGCTGCATCCGAGTGCACGCAAATCCTGCAATCAGTAACGTGTGCAACTTAAATAAATCAGAGACCGCAGCCTGCAGCGGGGCAGAGGGTAGGGCGTGTGGAGACAGTGCATTCAATCTCGGGAGACACGATCGAGTATCGACCGCCGATTACCGAGTTATGGCTACCCGAGTCAAGAGATATTCGAGGAAAGGTTAGTTTTGTGAAATTATTATCCTGCATATAATTTTTCATTTAACAACTGGGGATTAGAATAGAATGTATGTAACAAAAGGAAGCTTTCCCGTGGGTAACGTTTGCAGAGTGTCTCCGCTAAAATACGGAGTTAGTGAATAGTTAAACGTTGTGATTACTCACACACTGTTGCAACTGTTGGATTGTTAAGCTAATATTGACAGGTTAAGTTGTTTAAACAGTCGAGGGTTTTAGTAAACCGTTAAATGTAGTCGGTTGCACCGCAGCCTTAGTGAGAGATGGGTTAGTCTGCTCAGGCCAAACACGATAAGTAATTTAGGCATTTGCGCTGCGTATTAGATGCATACAGCTCAGGACGCTGAATGGAGGTGTGCGCTCTATTGTTCCAAGATTGAGGTTGTGGCCTGATGCAACATTGCTATTATACTTGGGACAATTATATTTGCCGTCTGTACATACATACAAACCGTCGACAGTGATAAGACACATCATAAAAAGACGGTTAACAATTTATAAACGTCATATAAGGATCTGAAAGCAATGAAAAGCATTTTTTGGCACGGATTTTGGTTGAAAGGATATGCAGCGGATATTGACCCGGTTGCATTGGCAATCGGCCCGGCTTGTCAGCAAACCGATACAACCAATGATTTAGGTACGATAAAAATGCACCCATTTTGTGCAGTTCATCCCTAAATTCGCAGCTAGATTTGCTGCATCAGCTTAATCCTACAGCGCTCTTAGCATAATTGAAAGAGGTAAAGCGCGCATGCAGCGTAACTGAGGCGTGAGGCGTTTGTTTTCCTGGCTTGATGTACTTGCATTGTTTTAGGAATTATACGCTTACAAATGTGGCGCTGCTTTGCATAATTTGAATAACTGTAGTGAAATAGAAATATTTATTTATTTGCTAGAATACGTTACATTTAAGGTCTTAAAATAATTAAAGTATCAGTATTCAGTCGACTTATATGTCAACATGCAAATTATTGTTTCACATTTAATTGTAGAATTCGAATCATAAAATTATAAATAATTAACATGTCAAAAATATAATATTATAAAAAATAGAAAAATAATTGAGCCATTCGGTAACAGTAACAAGTCCAGCCTTACCCATTAAAATTTAAAAAGTCCTTCACACTGTAAAAACAATTGTCCTGAAGCCACTTTATTAGCTTTGTCTTGAATTTGCCATGCAACATTCTCAACTCATTTGGGAGCTTATTGAATAAAACAATACACATATTAAACGAATTTTTCCTATATATATCACATCTACATGCTGGCTGATATAACCGATTTTTATACTGCGTTCGCAGTTCTTTTGTTCCTTAAAATATTGTGGATGGCTTTTGGTAAATACGCATGCCTTTAAAATGTACATGGAAGCTAAGGGAAGAATTTTGAACTTATGGAAAAGTGGTCTACAGCTATCATCAAATCGAGCGCTGCCTATTGCCCGTAAAAAAATTTTCTGCATTACAAATGCCCTTTGAACGTCTACAGAATTCCCCCACAGTAAGAGTCCATAATTAAGGGTAGACGACACATACCCGTGGTAAGCAGTTAATGCAGCCTGGATGGAAACTGAATCTTTAATTCTTCTTAAGGCGAACACAAACCTCGCTAATTTAGAACATACCGCGTCTATATGTTGTTTCCAGTTTAAATGCTTGTCAATAAATAACCCCAAAAAATTCGCATTGTTGGTCTCATCAATTAGAGCATTATTAAGATTAATATTCGGAGCTATTGGATTTGCTTTGTAAGATTGAAATTGTATGTAAGAAGTTTTATTAATATTGATATTAAGATTATTGCAATCTATCCATGAATTAATATCTGCCAATGCTTTATTTATGTCTGTGTGTTATCGGTTAGTGTGATATCGGGAGTAAAAAAAGTTAGATGTGAGCTATATTATGCACCATTTTTTTGAGGAATTACAGAGCTGTATTAATGGGGAACGGGACTTAATCACGTACAATTATAACTAATTTACCTTTTTTAAGGTTTTGCCCGACGTTTCGAATGTATCACAACATCCGTGGTCGCGAGCTGACTAACGTCGGGCAAAACCTTAAAAAAGGTAAATTAGTTATAATTTATTTCGCAGAAACTTTTATTACAGAAACCGCTAACTTTTAAGGTACAACTAAAAGGTTTTCGTGTAGAAAAGTAGGTTAGGTTAGGTCAAAACGGTGAACTTTAAAAAAAAAATCGGTTTAATGAAAACTGCGAAAAGTGTATACTGCCAAATCAGTTTCAGGAAGTCTTAGTTAACTTGAAAAGAAATTACTTAAACCATTACAAAATAAAGTGGTATCTAAAAAAATCATTAAAGTAATAAAACGACAGGAATAAAAGTCAAAAATCTGAATGATGATTTTGTCGAATTGATGACTCAGAAAAGGACGCAGCAATCAAGTGCCCGCGAGCAGCCGAGGGTAATCAAATAAGTAAACGGCTAAATTCGCCTTCATTACTTGATTCATTCGATATTTTCCTCTTGCCTAATTTTCGAAGTGATATTTAAAGAGGGCTCAATTCGTGATTAAATGTCGCCCGAGGTTAAAAGCGCTTTGAATTCACTTGTTTTGGAAGCGCGAGCAAAATTTAATAACGTACAAAGGCGCTGTTTATTATAAAGAGGTGTCAATACCACCGCGCCAGGGCTGCCAGGGGACTCATTAGCTACGGATAAACAAATTAATTCCTCGTTTAGCGCGTAAAGCGCTGCTGTGATTGATAATTGTTTTGTTATCTCAATAATTACATCTCTGTATATGTAGAATAAGGTAGGTATTTCGATAATTCGATAAATTCGTCTAATCACATTTGATTGATAATTTGGTAACTTGATTTTGAATTATTATGCACCATATGCTGGTATTTTCTCTGACTATGGATTAAACAATAGTACATATACCTCTCCTCGTTAGGTACCATGTTCATGGAGTATATCTATATACCGATTGGAATACCTACTTTTACGTTTGAGTTGAGAATGTACCTAGTATTTTGAGTGCCGACCCTAGTCTTTTATGAGCACTATTACGAGATCGCGTTACTTTGAGCAGCAGGGCTGTCACCATCAGTTTAAGGTTTAGCACTTCAGAGAAATTAAGTTTTATTAAATTGTATTGCCTTTAGCAAAACCTTTGTACATTTCTATATATATTTGTTTTTTTTAATCTTATCAATTGATAACGGTTCTTCATTGGTGCCTATTTACGTATCAGTGCATTAAGAGGGTACGAACATTTCGCTCCAACTCATCCTAGCCGCGATCTCCCTGCGAGCGGCCATGTTTAGCTACACACTAAAACGATTACTGTGTGCGTGCGGTTCGAGTGCTGCCGGTTGAACTGACAAGTCTTGATCATTGTTATAGAGTTAGAGTGAGGTAGGAAAAAAATGTGGTGAGTTTTAAATGTTTTTATTTTATTAACATTACGTACCTACGCACTTATTAAGGTGGTTCGATTTTCATACAAAAAACGATCGACATTTATTATCTCATTACACATTATTAATACTTAAATATGTGTTAATCTATTTACTTCTGACTATTCATTTTCGCGAAATTAATAAAAAACCTGTGTTTCATACAGAAATTACGCAAAAAACAACGTTATTTTTTTATAAATTTTACGTTTGGGAGCGTGATAACTGTCATGTACATTGTGACGTTCGGCCTGGTACTTTAAATTACTTTCCACAGTAACTACTTGGCCTAAAAATCTGAAATTGCACATACATATAATTCGGTAACTAGTCCAAACAACGCAGTCATAAATTATCGGGCGCTCGTTAAGAATAAAAAAATATAAATGAATATGAATATGAGAGTAAATTTACACAAAAGATAACAACCAGTAAACATATGTTGGGAGACTATACAAACGATTTTTAGAGGTGCATGAACACGAATTAATCAACAAAATTGGAATAAGTTTGTCAGGAAAAAAGTCAAATTTGGAATGATAATTACGTGGAGTGGAGTCCACGTGTTTCGGGGACTAGTTTTACTTTAAATTACTTTCCACAGAAACTACTTGGCCTAAAAATCTGAAATTGCACATACATATAATTCGATAACTAGTTCAAACAACGCAATCATAAATTATCGGGCGCTCGTTAAGAATAAAAAAATATAAATGCATATGAATATGAATATGAGAGAAAATTTACACAAAAGATAACCAGTAAACATATGTTGGGAGACTATACAAACTATTTTTAGAGGTGCATGAACATGAAATAATCAACAAAATTGGAATAAGTTTGTCAGGAAAAAAGTCAAATTTAGAATGATAATTACGTGGAGTCCACGTGTTTCGGGGACTAGTTTTACTTTAAATTACTTTCCACAGAAACTACTTGGCCTAAAAATCTGAAATTGCACATACATATAATTCGATAACTAGTCCAAACAATGCAGTCATAAACTATCGGGCGCTCGTTAAGAATAAAAAAATATAAATGAATATGAATATGAGAGTAAATTCACACAAAAGATAACAACCAGTAAACATATGTTGGGAGACTATACAAACTATTTTTAGAGGTGCATGAACACGACTTAATCAACAAATTTGGAATAAGTTTGTCAGGAAAAAAGTCAAATTTGGAATGATAATTACGTGGAGTCCACGTGTTTCGGGGACTAGTTTTACTTTAAATTACTTTCCACAGAAACTACTTGGCTTAAAAATTTGAAATTGCACATACATATAATTCGATAACTAGTTCAAACAACGCAATCATAAATTATCGGGCGCTCGTTAAGAATAAAAAAATATTAGAGTTTGAATTTTACAATTAAAGGAAAGATCCGAAATGTTCACAGAACGTCAAGAACATAGAAGCACATATCCAGACATAGAAATATCACTAGCAGCAATAGGTAATAGGTAACATGGTGCCTTAAGGTATAATTCCGCTGCCGACTGCATACAACAACTGCCTTCCGCCGCACTCCAAACCCGACACTTCTCCGCTCATTTCAAATTGAGCTTTTTACGCATACCATTACGGTTCAATTTGGAGTGCGGCGGAACGTGCAGTTGCTGTATGCAGTCGGCAGCGGAATCATACCTTTACCTTTTAACTTGTGTGGCCGTAGTACTGTTGGATTTTTTCGTCCCAAACAATTTACGTTTATTGCCCATTTCTGTAAAAAATCATATCACTTTAGTACTTTGAGAAGAAATAAAATAAATAAATTTAGCATGTTAACTTACTTACCAAGTATCAAATTATTAATCTGTAGCGGACGCGCTACATCTACAGAATAGTAGTGTCGGTGTGAGCTTGGTCACCGACCTTAACGCACCGAGGAGAGCGACACGTGCGTTCCTTGGGAAGGCCCGGCGCGTAATGAATCGAACAACGTTGTCGCGCGCTGTTATATTGTGAATTATAGTGGTTTTTAAAAATTCGTCTAAATTAAGTGGGTTATCCATAAGCGTTAAAAAAAATAAGAAATATCAAGCAAAACCTGTAGTTTTATAATAATAAGTTTTGTTTCCAAAATATTATAAAACATGTGAGGAAAAAAATGTTTAAACAAACCGATTTAGACATTTTGTAGTATTTTTTTTAGATAGTAAAAACCAATATTTCAGAACTAGTGCGATCGCTATGTACTAAAAGACTATACATCTTATTGTAAAAGATAAACATCCAATCGTTTTTGACAATTTAAAATGGAAATATTGTACCTGAAAGATAGCTCTGACGCGTATTTTTGCAAAACACTCCGACGAAAACCTGACTGTTTTAAATAATCGTACATAGAAATAAAAGTTTAGCAACGCTATGGTCTAGAATAAGAGTTTATCTATACAAAACAGAAGTTTACTTTAACAATGTAGTCACTTGAACAAAGATATGACGTTAGAAAAAACCGTATATTTTGTAAAATACCAACTTTTTGTTCGTACAGTCTTAATGCTAAAAATATCGTCTTCCCATGCGCTATTGGTCAAAATAAATAGCCATTCATAATCCAGTCATATAGAAATATAATCCGTAATCAACCCAGTTTCATACTCGTATAGAGGCAAATATGATTTCGCTACTGAAACTGTAAGTTCAATAACTTGTTAGGTTAGATTAGGTTGGGTTAGAAAGAGCATTAAATTTGATACATGAAATTTCAAATGGTATTAAAATATCTATATCAAGAGGAAAACCAATCAATAACATCTGTGTGTGTTTGTGTGTGTAAAGAATTGAAAAAAATAATAACTAAAAGATACTATTATAAGTTATATGCCATAATACTTGTACATTTTCAACCATATTCATTTCCGTTTCACATAAAAACAGTTCATACTTTCTTATTAACCGACGTGAGCGATCATAACTCACAAGAAGTAGCTCAGCTAAAATATTGCAGGAAATACACCAATATTTTGTATCAGAGAAATCTTTTAAGACATCTATCAAAATACATAAATCCATTAATATGTATTCGTAACATATGTGCGCGCTGAAATAGCCTCGGCTTCTTACCTAAAACGACACACACTAGATTGCACACGGGCCAGATAAAAGCTTACAAAAATGTGTCACCAGTCAGAAGACCTTCGACTTTAAGGAGGAGGAAATAGGGGCGAGGATCTCGTGTGCGTTGAGGCGTGGGGCAGGCGAATGCGCAGGCAGTCGACCGTGCTAGCGGATACGGGCGCTCAAAACTGGGAACGTGCTGGACTTGGAACGATTCTGGCGGTGGCATTCGGAAGAAACGATACGGAAACTTTAAATTTGTGAAACCAGTTTTAAACATTACTTCGTATTTATGTAATTCATCATGCAGTTCATCATTTATGTAACATCTCTGTAACTGTATTCCAGCAAATAAACATTTTGTATTTGTATTCTTGTTGGTATTTCCACTACCAAGAAGCATAAAGATACTCTAAAATGACAATACAAAGGTTGGTCATTAATCACGCAGACTAAGAACGCACTTAGAGCTGAGCTCAGCTATTCCAGAGGACATTTGAAATGCCCGCCAGAATACGGTTGCGGTCGCGGAAGTTATGACTCCGAGCGAGCGGCGCGGAAGATGGAAGTATTACCCGTTCAGATGGATTTATGTGTCCAGCGCTCTGGCTGCCTTTTATTGCCCGCTATAATAACGCATACTGAGCAGCTGACTGCACCTCTCTGAATATTTAGACGTATCTGCTTCTAGTCGTTACTCATTCAGACGTGCCCAATCTTGTGCAGTATGCCGGTTGCAGAAATATCGCCCAAAAATTCCAATACGTTTTATAGTGATGTTTTGGTCAGTTCAATGGAATGATTTAGAATTAAATCAGTTAAATTGTGTATCATTAGAATGTACCTACTATAAAATTGAATAGTCATATATATATATATATATATATATTTTAATTTATTTACCAAGAAAAGTTAGATACAGTTTTACATTCATATAAGTTCGCCAAACACAACGTTTATTGGCGAGTAATGCACTCGCCTATACTACTCGCCTACTATAGAGATAGGTAAATTAATCGACTATTAAACAATCGATGAATATTAAAATGTATATTTTTATTAGGATTTGCAATATGAATTTTCACACCCGGTTAATCGTAACATATCTATTAATGCATATTGTAAGCTACCAGCTTGGACATAAGAACATTGGACGCCTAAGTCCCAGTAAAGACCCCGGCATTATTAGAATATTTCTAGTAATGAAGCCAATATTGAAGAGACGTCCCTTAGGTATCGCAGATATCAAAATAGCCAGATTTGCGCAGATATTATCACGACACAGCGATACACGTTAACATTAACGTAATGACGAATCATGGTATGAGTGTATCGCTTGATTATAATCACCGCTTAAGAAAAACAAAATATTGATATGATATCCTATGTGTCACCAATTTTATGATGTGAGTACATATAAGGCCGCAGAAAAATGCGCGTTAAATAAGAGTCCTGTAAACAACAGGTACTCTTGTATAATACTTGTTGTAGTAGACGTAGATTAACTTACTTCATGACACAAAACAACCTTTAGGTAGGTTTCTTACGTAAACTCGTGGCCAATTTTACGGACGGTGACCACTGAAAGCGAGGGGAGACGGGGCGTGGTGCAGGATGACTTATCTCTTACTCTAATTAATTAACGTGAGAGGTCTTGTTTGCTACTAATTAACCGAACGTATCCTGGGACACACATTTATCATTTTAATGCCTCCTTTTTACCTATTTTCGTAATACACGTGCGCTGCTACAAGTAAAAAAATAGGAGAGAGTAATTATCCTGAAGATTATTGTTTAGGGTTCCGTACCCGAAGGGTCCAAACGGAACCCTATTGCTGTCACTCACGCGTCCAGGGTCCGTCCGTCGTCTGTAACTAAATATTTTTTTAACTTCCCATTGCCCTATGAAGTTCAAATTTGGTGATAATATTTATTTTTACGTATATTGTACCAAAAAAAACGAATATATCTAATAATCATTTTTTTTCTGTCTAAGTTTTCTTTATTTTTCTTACTAAAATCAACTTAATTTTGTGGTTGGTTCGGAACCTACGAGTTAATGTGCGATGTCCGATACGCTCTTAGCTGGTTTTGTGAATGATTCGCTATGTTCACTGTCTTTTAAGCTAACATGTCAACATGGAACTTTTCGAACTGGTAGGCATATTTCAATATAATTGACAACATTTCATATTTTTAACTACTTTATTTTATGAACTAGTTAGAAAATAGGTAAAAATTTAAGCCACCCGTATTTTTTCTTTTTCAATTTAACTCATTATTTCATACAAAAAAAACACGTTGAAAAGTAGGTCATTCCAAAAGGGCGTAAGTAAAATATGTCGTCATCTTCCCAACAAGAATCCAGAGCCACTCCAGAGCAGCGATTGTCTGTACTCTGTGCTAAGGTCTCCCTGAAAACAGCGAGGAAGATGACGTCAATTTTCGGTTTACAGTAATTTGCGATTTTTTCCAAAATTAACAGAGAAAAAAAAAAATGTTTTTTGTGTACTTCACACGTTTTTAGCGGCCCCTGGTGCACCGCAGCGAAACACTTTATTAAAAAGTTGGGGCAGCGGTTAAGAGACAGTGGCTGCGATCCTAGGTCCGGCTCGTACCTGGTGCAACAGATATCGCTGGCAGTTCAGCGCGGTAACGCCGCCAGCATACTGGGCACATTTCCGCCAGGTGCCGGCCGATCCGGGGATCTCTTATTTTAGTTTGATTTAGAATTAATTATATTTATATAGGTTAGGTTTAGAATTAGTAGTATTTTATGATATGTTCTAATTGTTAAGCAATTTTATATTTTTACTGTTGTTAATAAATCAAATTACTTTTACCGAAATGGTTTTCGAATTAAGACTTTTGGAAATTATGAAATATTGTCAATTTTTAGTGTGGGATTAGACATTTAGATCGACCATACCGTACGTTTGAAAAGTTACGTGATTACCGCGCTGAAATAATGCCAATTTATGATTAAAAATATTAAAACTTGTTCAGCTCCCCTTAAAATCTCGAACTCTGCGCTAACACAATTACTTGTATTCGTTAATTAATGCTGGTAATGTTATTACATTTTCTATTTTAGTCAAGATCTAGCGAGACCATTATCCCAGGAATGTAATTCAATACGGCTGGGACAATGCAATCACCGCCTTTGAACGGGCACCGCCCTCTGTGTTTATGTTTGTGCGACAATCAGGCTTTGATATCGATCCGTGCTGGACAGGGTTCACCTAAATGGTTCTCTCTGGACTATAATTTTTAAACAAACATTGAATCATTCCACCAGCCTTAAGACAAAGTGGGTATCTTACGGGTAGGTTTTCAGTTCCCGATTCAGATTACAACAAAAAGTACAATTTTATTGGTCAAGGTTTTGGAACATTCCAGTCAACATACATAAGGATTATGTATATAAAACGTCATTATGTATTTAAACGTCTCAATATCTGGCAAGCACAAAGTGTCTGGTCACCTGAGGGGTGATTACGTAACGTTTTCGAGCGTGGGTGAGCGTGCTCAACTTTCCTGAAAAGTAATTTTATACCCAATTAATAATCATTTCATACCCATTATGATATCCTATTTAGAGAAACAGAAAAAGTATTTCTGGTTATTATAATCTTCTTCAAAATGTAATTATATTTTTTGTTCATTAATTTATTGAAATACTTAGTCACTAGCTACTTATCGTGTAATTAATGCCCATAGCCATTTTTTATCTGCTTGTTGCCAGTCAAATAAGGACAACTTAAGATAATAGTTTACAATATTTTTACATTTAAGATTAATAAAAGTTGAAAAGAAATAAAAAAATCATAATGTTAAACATGTCAGCGATAGAAATGTAAAGCAACTTCTGTAAATTAAGTGAAATTTAAATGAAAAATACATACACAACACTTTACATTACATTTGCCCATCGTTAGCTACCTACATCAAAGCCAAGAACAAAGAATCTTTTTCAACGAACGTAATAATGTAAACTCGGCCGGCCCGGGGCATACACCGCGCTTCTAATTAGGTATATACGTTACTAGCGGCCCGCTCCGGCTTCGCACGCGTAGTCCAGTATTTTAATGTTTAGTCATAGTCAACTACCTAATACCTAATATTCTATTAAATTACCTACTATAAAATATAAACGAAAAAGTTTCAAGTTTCTCGTTTTAAAAAATATTTGCTCCCCATACAACCCCTTTTTCACCCCTTCAGAGGGCGAATTTTGAAAAACGCTGAAAACAGTTTCCATCCATTTTTATGCTTAGTCTATTCAGGAAGCTTTAAGTTTCTATCATAAATATAATTTTGTTCTCCATACAAAATTACCACCCCCTTTTAACCCGCTAAGGGGATGAATTTTGAAATAAATTATAGCCTATGTCTTACCCTTGAATAAAAGATTACATATGATTAAAACTTACCATTTCACGGGGATCGACCCAAAAACATTATTCTCGACGCCATATTAGAAAAACCAATAATTTATTTTGACGTTTAAATTTTGACACTATGAATTTGACATCTAAATAAGATGTTACAATAGAAATATTGGGGTTGCCATTGTAAATAATGCCAGCGGAATTTGTTGTTTCTTATGTCCTACTCAAAGTAGAAAGAAATGAAAGGAGGATGGCATTTTTATGTCAGAGAATCGATTGTACATTTTATAATCCCAGCAATAAAAACAAAATTTTCAAAATACTGACACAAAAAGTAAGAAGTACATTTCTGAGTGAACGCACTCCTTGCCAAAAGTGAAATTTAGATACAAATCTCCTGAAACATCTTGTAGACAATACTTCGGTTTAATTCGAAATACCTACGCAGTTTCTGCGATAGGTACTAATTAAGGAGCTGAATCTGGGGTTCTACGTCTGCTATCAGCTATCGGCCATCAGCGGGATGAGTTATGGGTGTATGTGAATTATTAGCACGCTATCCGACACCCCGGGCGACGGCGGTGCGGCTGGCGAGGGCCCACGCCAGGCGAGGGAGATTATGTTTAATATTAGACGAGGTTTTTCGACTTACGACTTAAACTACAACTTACGGACGGTCTTGGGGCGATTATTTATTAATTGTTTAAATTCATTATTTTGTTTATGTTAAAGTCTTTAAGTGCTTTGCAGATCTTACATAGGAGCTACAAAAACAAACAAAAGGAAACAATCTCGTGATTTTTTAAATATCTAAGGCCAAGGCAATACCTGTCTGTTTTTCTGTTTCTGCTACGGTAGCCCAGTGGTTCAAGCATGCGGCTGTCAAGCGGCGGTCGTGGGTTCGAATCCCAGCTCGTACCAATGATTTTTCGGAACTTATGTACGAAATATCATTCGATATTTACCGTTAGCTTTTCGATGAAGGAAACATCATGAGAAACCTGCATACATCCGCGAGAAATTCAAAGTTGTATGTGAAGTCCCCAACCCGCTCTGGGCCAGCGTGGGGACTACTGCCCAATCCCTTTCATCTATGAGAGGAGGCCTGTGTCCAGCAGTGGAACGTATATAGGCTGATGATGAATGAATGCATTTTTCTGTTTCTGTTGTAATCTGAACGTTTTCTATGTGAAACTCGGCTATTTTTATACGTGGACAAAACCTGCGTATCAGGGTCCCAGTCATCGGGAGATGACTGGGTTATGTGGTATTTCTGCTAACTTTACAAGGATTTCACTGTCGACAGACACGTCTGGGAGGACATCATTATTTGAAGGATGTTTTTTAAATAGGTAATACTTGTTTCTTTCTTGGATTTTTATTTTTTATTTTTATAAAGTATTTTTATAAAAATGTCGACGGGTAAAACCCGGTAACACGAGATTATTCGTGGGCGTCCTGCTTATTGTTCTCTGATCCTGATGGAATTATTTACCTTTCTTTGTGTAGTAGGTATTAGCAAGGGACTAACGAGTGGCGGACCGGAAACGATCCGCAGATCAACGTAAGCTGAGCTACAATGGCGGTGTGTTTACTACCACAGACTTGATGTAGGTAGATCAGGCGGACGCTCCTACTTCAAGTGCCAACTAAAAATTTTGATTGACAGGTTATCAAAGATTTTAAGGTTAAGGCAAAATCAAACCTTTCCTACTTTAATAAATCGTTCAAATATCATTTTGTGTGTTTCCTAGCGGACGCTCCTACTTCAAGTGCGAGCAATCATGTTTGATTAAAAGGTTATCAAAGATTTTTAAGGTTAAGGCAAAATCAACCTTTCCTACTTTAATAAATCGTCCAAATGAATCATTTTATGTTCAATAAAAAAATGGTGTTGTATACACCTAATTCAATATCACTGTTTATTACTAAAAAACCTCACATTTTTGTGACAGGAACGCGCCTGATGTGTACATCTCGGAACGTGCGGCGTCTACTTTAAGTCCATGTCTGTGTTTATTGCGCAAGTAATCTAATGCGCGTTCCGCCGCCGCATTCTCTTTCTACTAAAGTCGTCAATGCCTGTGAGTAACACATTCTTACGACCTTTTTCGTCTGAAGAGCTATGCTCAAGGAACCCTTAGTTACAGCTTATTACTTTCCTATTCGCTTATCTCCTTTTCTTGATGTTCCAAAATATACTTTACGCTCCACGGAATAGGACAGTAAACTGTAGTTAATAATTGACTGAAACATGATGCTCACATAATAATTGGAATCTTAGAGCCTCACTCGGCTTTAATCATCTTAAGTTTCGGCTCAAGTCTTGTAATACAAGGTCCATTGTCTTGAGACACGGTAGAATGGTTCTGTTTGGTCCGGCGTGTAGCTTTTGTTGAATTAATGACCTCGCGTTATCTTCTTAGAAACTATATTTAAACAACAAGCATTAATACTGGCTAAAACGACATCAAGGACTTCGCTAATAATATTCTGTCCCCTAAAAGATGTCAATAGACTTACAGTCAATAGAAAAACAGATGTTATCTTATGCTTTAGAACTAGGTACTAATGGGTATGAGGTGGGTACTAGTAGGTCTATCTCACCTATAGATTTATACCTAAAAATATATATATAACTGCGCTTTTCTTCGCTCACGGTTACAAAGTTGACAAACCTACACAAGGTATGTTTAACATCCCCAGCTGCCAAACGCAGGTAGCACAACTTTATAAAACCGGTTAGAACAGGTAGGTACAAGAAAGTCTATCTAGGGAGCTCGACACGGGTCGACGGTAAATAAAGAGGTCCACGTCGTTGTCACAACTTTTCTCATTTCCTCGCGGACAAAGCCTGGGGTCATTAGATACCTCGCTGACTCACCCGCTGAATGATCGACGACTCCATCGTCCGACCGTTGTTCTATTATATACGGCCTTACTTATTTAAAGACGCCCAGCAGTTACTTCATTCCTGTCTCAAAACACGGTATTGTTCAGTGTCAATGAGCTCTCAACCTTTGTTCAAATCTTTCTTATGCCTTGTCTACAGCAGCGAAAAACTCGAAAAGACATTTAAATAAAATTGTAGATCGGAAGAGCGACTACAAAAAGATTTAGTAATTTATTTAAATTCAAGTCGTGCAAAGCTCTGCTTTATCGAATTAACAACTCTGAATGTTTGCTGACGAAATTCGGAATGTCACTGGTTGAATCTGAATTTTTATCGAAATAATTTGAACGGGATATCGGTTCAAAGCGCAGGTCGCTTTTCGTCGCACCACGATGCCAATTATTCGCTGCAGTATTACCCTTTCATAGTGTCTTTGTTTCCGCCTGGCTCGCAGCGATTCATTTGATTGCTTTAATCGTACATTTATTAAGTACCAATTTATTCAGAGGATTTCTAGTATTTTATTTTGATCACCATTTCTCATTCATTTTGGAAAGCAATTAATATTTAAGTACCTACCTACTAAAAAAGTAAAATCCAACGTATATACTGCTCAACATATTGCAAGTACTTGCTCGCTTAAGGATATAATTTAGATTTTTACCTAATTTTTGGCCGAATATCCGTCATAGAATTCATGAAGAAACTTGCTTAAAAGAGATACATAACCAAGCGGGCTTCGTTTCGCCTTTGGATTCGAAGGCCAGATAAATGTCGCCTATTTTACATTTTACCGCGGGTTCAACCAAGACATCGCCCAAGATGGCGAAGAGTGCATGTTTTGATATGACTTTGCTTCACCAAGCCTTTGTTAATGATAAGGCACTTTTGACTACAAAGAAAGATACAAAATCGATAGTAGTCTGACAGTACCTTCCGCAGGACCACGGGAGTGTCACGAACAAAATTGCCAAGCTATACAGTACAGCAAGAAAGCAGAAAGCAGCTTCAGCATAGACATTGACATTCCCATTATTTTCGGCGGCCTGAATGTTTCACGCCTACGCTACGTTCATTTATTTTTAATGATATCACTGCCGAGGCACGAGCACCATCTGTGACATGACATTTTAACTATTTTATGCCCAAGTGGATAAAGCAACATGAATTTCTTCAACTTCTCTGATGACGGTAGCAAGTTTTCATTTTGCATGATAGGTAATGAAAAGTAACAAGTTTTCTTTAATTGTGTATAATTTAAATAAGAGATTTTGTTCTGTGAATAGGTAGTACAGATTGCATCAAACATTTTTGACTTAAATTTTTATGGCTTGAATTAGTTCTCACATACCTAATAATTAATTACCTCACACAAAGATAATTACAGTTCGCGCTGACAATCAGTCTCAGTTTAATGGTTCGCTGCTTTTTCTTGGCTATAAATATCTTACGTCATCAGTCCTCATCAGTACGAGAATAGTAATGGCACTAAATTAATTTTGTATTAAGCAGTAACAAACTACAAAGTTAGAAATAGAGGAAATATTGAAAAATTTTGGCACCGAGTAGGATTTGAACCTGCACTGGCGGCCAGTCCTGCTCGGTGCCTAAATTTTTCCTTTATTTCTAAATTTGTAATGCCACTAAACTATTGAAAGTATAATGTGTACAATGAATAAAAAATGTGCATTTCAGAGTGCAACAGCACAAAACTTGCCCCTTACACAGAAAATGTGTCTCTGTAAAATTCCTCGGCATTTACGTCATTATATACGTAAAGAATGGAACAGGCGGTATTCGCCGAGCGTATCCCTCGCGTGTTTTGTTTCACATTGCACTTGTTTTATTGCGTTGCACTTCTTTTGTTTTCCATTTTGCATTACACCGTTGCACCGTATGTGGGCTGCACCGTGCACTGTTAATATACGCCAGTAATGGACACCGCGAAACTACGCTGCCTGGGGACATGTTGAACGGAATTCCGTGAAACGAGAACTTTGTTGCGACAATGGAGGAAATTTGCGTACTGCAGGCGACCTATCTAAGTGGAATGTGACACGGACTCACAATGACACAAATAGTGCTACTACATAAACATTAACACTAACTTACTACTGCATACTCATCATCATTATGATCATCATCAGCTAAACGACGTCCATTGCTCGATTTGCTGATCATAGGCTCCCACAGAGAATGCCACAACGGTCGGTCATGGGCTGCCCGCATCCAGAGCGACCTTTACCAGCGGGGTAGTCACGTAACTTTTCGAACGTACGGTAGGCATATTTTAATGTAATTTTAGTATGGGATTTGACATTAAAATCTATCGTACTATCGGTCGAAAACGTTTCGTAATCGCACCGCCCCAGTCATCACCCCATTCCGTCGGGGGCTTTCCAACGCTGCATCGTCCTTATACTCATTTACGAGTAGTCGTTTTGTGATTTTGTCATCAGCGTCTATTAATCCTAAATACAAGCTTTGCTTAATTTCTGATTTAGATTTTTTACGAAAGATCAAATTCCTCACTATTTTTTATATAATTACTATACTCTCAGTTACTTTTGACAACTTGACAACCTTAGTATATACGCGCATTGGAAATATGTTCAAGTTCATATAACCTAGACCTATATAAGGCAAGAGTGAATAGGCATTTTCTGGGTGAGCTCACGCCACCGTCTGCCTCACCTTTGCCCCCGGCTAGATACTGGCCAAGAGCAATCCCATTATTAATAAAAAAAGGGAATTCACTCTCGTTAATTCTCTCTCCCACATTTAACCTAGGTCAAGAACTTTAAAACTGTTAGGAACTATTAGTAACAAAAGCAATAATAGGTAGCGCTTAGTTGTTCTAGTGCACTCGTGTTAAGAGGCTGACAAGACCAAATTTTGTTGAAATTGATGTTATTTAAGCAGTTTTTTAAGAAAAACTATTTGTTCTACTTCTAGCACATCATAAAAAATTATGTTAATAGGTATTCATCATATTTCAAAGACCGCGTACGGACTCGATACATAATTGGACGAAATCGGCTCGATAGAAAATAATTGCAAAGATTGGTCTTAAAATCCTCATTTAACGGTTCTATGCCTTTATTTTTATTACGTATGGGTCTGCCATTAAAAACATGAAGTCAACATATTCATACCTAAACCGCCAACGAGTCATATTTCACAAATAATCCACACTTTTTTTATTTCAATATTATTTTAGTTATTTGTTATTCTACGCGCAGAGCTTCCGTAAAGAGCGGGATGGTTAATTGGAAACTCACGCGTGTTAGAGCGGGACTTTTTTTAGGTCTTGTCAGCCTCTTAATAGCTTTATTGCAAAGCTCCTGCGCATAAGATTCGCTAATGAGCCACGGAAACTACAGCCATTAAAAATGGCCGCAACAAAATTCAAGCGGCTTTGTGTGCTTGCTTTTTTGTTTGAGTTCAGCTTTCTTAACATGTAACTGGTATTCATGAAAAAACTCTTGGTCATATGCCTGACACCGTCCCGATTTGTTCAGTGATCACAAATATTTAAATAAAAGGCAGTCAAACGATTGTTATTCCGAGCAATCAACAATCAACATCACTGATGATAATATTGTATACACACAGTATATTTACACCTGCTTAATTGTATGTGTAAGCAGATTTTTTTTACTTACAGTAGTTAGGTTTAGGTTAGGTTAGGTTGATCTTGTTTTGTTTTTGTTTTTTATTATATTTTTAGTTAGAATTGACGTACGCATTGCCCATAAAGCACTTCTGATTACTTTGTACACAAAACACAAGTAAAATACAGACAAAGTAGGTTTTGTTGATACAAATGTGAACTTATATAATATAAGGGATCTCTTCCAGTTAACCATTACTGTTGATAATCACCGACGATCACTAGTGACTTTTCACTTATTTCGTTCGTGAGTAATGCATAAACATTCACAGTTGCTATGTAAAATGTGGTCGAATTAAATAATGTGAATTGAATTTGGCCTTATCCCATACTGATAAATTTCATAAAATTAAGAACTAATGAAAATTTTTGATAATTGGGGTAAGTGCTCTTTGCTTGGTTAAATGTTGAAACAATTATCTACCATTAAGGAGTTCCTCTTATTCTTATACAAAAGTGAACAAAAGAGTTTTACAGTCGCATCTGTAGGTTTAATGTCTTTTAGAACTTGTTTCTAATAAGTACGTTTAATACCAGTTGGATAGCGACAGTTGAATTAAGTTCTCTTTTGAAGCGCATTGCAGAAGTTCTAGAACTATCTAAAGTGGGAGTATTAAACTGTAACAGATTACAACATCGAGCGATTCAATGTGTCTTTCTGTTTTAGTTGTATGCTTAAAATTATTAAAAAAATATTTTTAACTTATTAACGTTTATATGTTGCATTATCCGTCTGATGTACATAATTTAGGCAAAATAAGTTTTAAATAGTGAGTATTAACGCCGATTATGCCTATTTTATAGACTCTGAAAGTTTCCTTTAGGTACTGTCCTTCTCTTTATTGTATGTATGTAAGTATGTAAGCAGTTTATTGTACACAAAACTGGTTAAAACAATATACATGTCACATAAGATTAAAGTAAAAAGGCGAACTTATCCCTATGAGGTTTATTAAATAAATGAAACATAAAATATGTATACATAATATTATAAAAACATGACTAAACTAACTACAAACTAATCTAAAACTTCTCTTTTGATTGACACTTAATATGTTCAGTGTTTTCAGCATTTAGTTTATTCCGTAGCATGAACGTGAAATAAAATGCTAAGAATTTAGGTCCCCCGTGCTCTGGAGTAATACGAACTTCGTAGCAGTGTCTATGCCGTAACGGGTCTACGTAACAATGTAGTGCACTGGGGAACAATGCTCTTTCATCCCGTAACCAAATTAGTTGGTTGGAAATTGCTTTGAATTTCAAAGATTAGCAAGAGTCGAGGTATTAAAGTTTGAATATATGATTGAGGCGCTCGCGGCGTGACAGCGGCAAAGTTGTGAACGTCGGAACTGCATTAGTTGCATCACGGTGCGCTTTGCGTTAAGGCGTAAAGCATTAGCGGAAGCGGTGGTCGTACAACTCGAAAGCCCAAAGTGGCCCAAATCACTTAGTCGCCGACCTGAGAAAATACTTATTGAGATAACCATACCACCATACCACATACCACCACCACTACCACCATACCACCACCATATACATGGTTACCATAGACTGTGAACCGATCGATGATGTCAAAGGACACTATGAGCGTATGCTTGCTGAGTACAAGTCACAAATATATTTGTATAAAATATCTTGTTTTAATTTTAACTTTTTATGTGTCTCCGTCGTCTGTCCCACAGGTTTTACTTTTACAGTCTTGAAATTTTCATAGTATACGCATCTTATTGACCCAAAGCCATACGAATTTTCATGAATAAAATGACAGAGCTACCTTACGAATTTTATTATTGGGGAATGGGACTTAATCGCGTACAATATATCGCGTAATATATTGTGAACCCTTACGAATTTTAGCTTAGCTTAGGCTTTGTCATAAGAAATCCGCCATAACTCATATAACTAGGAAAGAATTCGGTCCCGAATATGGACACGATTCCGCAGGAAGTCGCAGAGTACCTACTTAATGGTACAACAGGCACATGGCAGGTTCGCCATATCGCGCAAGTAGCGCAACTTCGCGAACAAGACACCGGCCCGGTACAGACAATTAAACTTTAGCTTCAATGACACCTGCCGACAATGAACAATTATTTTTAAAGTGCACAAAAATAAAGATGCACTGTTTTTATTTTTGTCATCTTAATAAAATACTTACCTATTGAAATATTTTTGGAGTAGTAAATTTTCTTGTAATTAGATGAAATTTTTTATACTCGAGTAACCAAGTCACACACGCCGTGTCTTTCTTGCTTGTTTGTCCTTTTGTCTTGATTGTCCTTGAGGTACTATTTTAGCAATACTTATCAAATTTTAGTTGTCATGCCTGGTTGGGTACTGGTGTTTTCTAATACTAGGTACCGATTACATGAAATATATTGAGACACTTTAGGGCTGTACGTATTATTTGTTTCAATTTTGATTTTGATGAACATGCATTATTAAAAACTAAAAAAAAACTCTTGGAGCGCTCGTGGCCCAGCGGCGCCTGCATGGCGCAAGCGATACGCAAGGTTAAGCAATGTCGGGCGCGGTCAGTACATGGATGGGTGACCGCTTTGAGTGGTTACTAACTGAGCGCTCCCGTGCTTTGGAAGGCACGTTAAACCGTTGATCCCGGCTGCTGTCTATGACAGCAGTCGTTAAGCCAAGTTGGAGGCCTTCGGGCGGCTTGAGAACTTCTAACAGTCAAGTTGCCCACTCACTTGACAAAGGGGGGTCGAAGTTGCACCACGTCCGTAGGGAAAGTACCCACCGCTACCCTACACGTGACCCCCTGGGTGGTTCTAAAAGTGCAACAAAAACTGGCAACCGTACTGTCTTCTCGAAGATCTCACGGTTCGAAATAAATGCCATACGATAAAAAAAAAATATTGTGCTTAATAACCTCGTTTAGGCACATTATTTTCAGGCAAATGGCAAATCGTTTATATCTGGCGGGTACGTAATGAATCTTGCAAGCATTATACCATTTAACTCTCTGGCTCTGCAAAGCCCAAGTATAGAATTATTTTAGCAACCACTGCAACCAGTAACCAATTTTTTCAGTACGTAAAATTATGTTACTATATAGCTCCACTTGTTTAAATAATCCAAACTGCGTATAGCTTGTACTTAGTTTGACAATCAGCGTTTAATCAACACGTAAGCCCCACTTCAGCGGTCTACAATAACATTAAGGGATTAAATTAAGCGTACAGCAACTAAAGCCGAGATCGCCGACCCCGCTTTATTTCGTTCATTACCATAATGGAGCACCGGCATAAAGCATAGAGCAAACAACTCTGTGTGCGCTGAATAGGGATGGATTCAATTCGAAGAAGTACGACTGACTGAATGCAAGGCGCGTGAATGGCGCGACCACAGTGTTTTTAAACAAACAGGGGGCTACCAATCTCAACGTACTCCGTATTTGGAAAATTGGGCAGCCGTACTTCAGATGTTTTTAAAAGATTGTGGGGCTCATTCAAAAGTTTTAAAATTTTATGTCCCTTCTGCTGTCAACACAGTGAATCCTCAAATTTTATAAAAGGTCGGCAACACGCACGTTAGGTACTTCTTTGGAGTTGTGAGCGTCTATTGGCTGCGATGTCCGCTCACCATCAGGTCAGGTGGACCTTAGGCTTAGTTGCCGCGGCGTTGTATAAAAAAAATCACAATCAGTAAAACTGGAAAATTCGAAGGTACATTGGAGTTGCAGAAAGTCATGAAAATTGCTAAAAAAAGGGCTCTCAATTTCCCAAACAGGAAGGTGGATATTTGGCGGATGTAAATTTCTATCCGTGTGTTCCTGAGAAAAAAAATATTAATCAAAAATATTTTGAAATTATATCAAATCGAAGATATAAGAACAGAAAATTTTAGTTTATTTTTTGATAACTAACTTGTATTTGCAGTTAGCTTTAATATTATTTTAGTTATTGTTGTATTCGTGTATATATTTTCTTATTAATAAAAATTTAATTTCGACCTAGCCCATTACCTCTCCGGAAAAATATGTTTGAAAATGTCAGCAGTAAGTGTAAATCGGAAACGCGTTAATTATATTTTAAGAAAGTATGTATTATGTAGTACAATTTAATATGCAATACTATTTCATAACATAATATACCTCCGGTTACTTATAATGTGGTGTTTCGACTTTGTTGTTAGTTGAACTACTGCTTGGAATAGGGAATTTTTAATATTGCCGCAGCACGGGATTGTCAAAAAGAACCCAGTAAAAACACATATTCGCTCATTAAGAGGAGGGGTAGGGCAAGCTCTCTCCATACAAACTTTGTGCAGGATTTACTTCGTTTGTGTTTGCATTAAAGTGATGATTTTTGGTCAGTATACTTATTTTTCTGATAGCTATTTCGTGATGTAATTTTTTTTTTATTATTATTATTTTTTTTATTTTTTTATTTTGAATTTTTTGAAATATTTGGAAATTTTCACATCACGATCTTCGCATATCTAATGTTAATTACAACCAAAAAATATATTATATTTGTTAGTGCCAAAACCGACGAATAAAACGTGCACAAAGTTTGTATGGGGAAGGTCTTGCCCTACCCTGCGCCTTAAGCTGGTGTCAAGCTTTATTTATCGTTCACATTAAATCTTTATACAGTGAAAGAACGAGGCAAAGCTCAATTTAAGTCACTATATTTTTTACAAACTTCTTACGAAGAGGAACTGTTATTTATCTACCTACCTTCTTGGAGAAGGAAAGTACAAATATATTTTTATGTCACACCTGGCCATAAAGTGGCCATTATCGCACGCTCCGCGCGCGAAAAAACCCACTTCCTGGCCAGGGGGCGACATAAAATTTTGTACTTACCACCGGCGATAATAAAGAAAGCCTCAGATCGCATATTTATCGCCCTTGCCTTCGGCTCGGGCGTAAAATACCTGCGATCTGAGACATTCTTTGTTTTATCGCCCTTGATAAGTAATGTACTATTATTTGGCAGTTAACACATTCAGCGCCGAGGACTAGATATCGTGTTCTCCGTTCGTAGACAGTTTTCGCTACAAAGCAGAAAAAACATATTATTGGCTAAGAGCGTAGCACGTAGCACTCGTCGGTGTTAAACATCGTTCAAAAACTAATCAGCTACGTGTATACGAAATTGTTTTAGTTACTGCTTGTACAAATGTACTATCGAACCAACTGATTCGTGACCCACCGTGGAACCTTCTCACAGAAAGTGTCATAATGAATTTCCTTGTCAGGCAGTACCATATCACTATGACATTTTCTGTGACAAGGTTCCACGGTGGGTCACGATTCAGTTGGTTCGATAGTACAGTGAACCAATTTGATTTCTGGGCCACATCGTAATTTTGCAAGGTACGAATAGGCAAAGAAATCAAATTGGTTTACCATGCCTACAGTAGATACTATAAGAAATTGGTCAACCACGTTTCTTCTCTATCAAGTACATGAAGGTTCAAAAATGATACCTAGATTTTCTTGTCTGTCTATGCACCTGGCCTGAAAATCGATCATTTTGTTAATAATCAACAAAACGCAATAGAAATATTGTGTATGCGGCGCTGCTTTCATGCATCCTGTGCGAACTTCGGCAATATTGCAGGATATGCAGATAGTGACAATGGAGATGGGGCAATTTCGACAACATGGATATTGCCGAATAGAGTCATGCGAGCGAGCCACTTATAGCAAAAGCGAGCCCATTGTACGGACTCTAATTGGAATTAACAACTAGTACTTTAACTAAAGTCTCACTATGAAAGCAATTTTAAATTTTTGTTTGCCTAATTGGACTTGATATTTCTGCGGTATTGAAGTCACTCGGGTCACAAGAGCACGCATTTTATTTTAAGAACTACCTATCAACGTCTCGCTATTTTAGAAATTCATGTGAACGTACAGAATATGAAACCCATAAATACCTAATGTTATTACCCAGGGTGTGTCAATATAGTACATTACTCACCAAGGGCGATAAAACAAAGAATG
This sequence comes from Cenopis cana, assembly GCA_951800055.1. Classification (NCBI taxonomy): domain Eukaryota; kingdom Metazoa; phylum Arthropoda; class Insecta; order Lepidoptera; family Tortricidae; genus Cenopis; species Cenopis cana. The sequence continues at coordinate 13,250,139 of OX637476.1, read as the reverse complement.
TCTCAGATCGCAGGTATTTTACGCCCGAGCCGAAGGCAAGGGCGATAAATATGCGATCTGAGGCTTTCTTTATTATCGCCCGTGGTAAGTACAAAATTTTATGTCACCCCCTGGCCAGGAAGTGGGTTTTTTCGCGCGCGGAGCGTGCGATAATGGCCACTTTATGGCCAGGTGTGACATAAAAATATTTATTTTTCTTTATACTTCCTGACTTTTCGATGTGGAAGCATTGATATTAAAAAGCTGTCAGTGTTAACTGTCAGTCGAATCAATATCGCTTCCTATTGGCTTCTTACTGCGCGCCTACATTGATATGAGTAACTTCCTGCGCATGCTATTACCATTCTGTAAATGTAATACTGCGAGAATCCTGTCAAGTGAGGAAAGCTGTGCGACATCAGTAAGCTCGCGTCAAAGCACAAAATAACACATACCGATCCCGCCCCGCAAATCAGGAAGTCACCTTAATTCAGTCATCACCAAAATCGGATCATACACTGACCTCCTTATTCATAAACGTTCATAAAACCTATGTATTAAATGAATACCCTAAAATTTGTTTGCCCTTATCCGTGATTTTGACGCGCTTGTGAGACAGTGACAAAAGACATTTTAGTTTTGTTAAGGTGGTTCGATTTCCATACAAAACGTCTTTTGACATTCGCAGGCTAGCGGCGTGATATTTTAAGAAATTTTAACAAAGTTTCATAAATTGGCTTTCCATTTGCGCGAAATTCCCCCTTTCCTAGAATAGACTTGTATAATTTGAGAAATTACTTTGTCACGTGAGTACTTATCACGTGAAATAAATTTTTCCCACCTTAAGTTTTATGAATAAGGGCTTAAGACTATTTCAGCATGATATTATCTTTCCACAAAAACTTAAAGCGTACAAAAGATTACTGCAGACTGCGATGAACGGCCGCCGCAGCAATTAAGTGTCTTCATAGAAATTCATTTCGCTTTAATTTGTGTCTTTTCATTCATCTGTCACAGACATGGCTTAGGGAGCAATCTTGTCTCCGTAGCCAACCACGAGTTTACTTGTTATTAAAAATGACTTATTTATTTAATACAAACTTATTTATTGAAAAAAACTTCACATTTCACTAATAGGTGAATTAAAATAATATAAATTAAAGTAAAAGTTTTTTTCATAAGTAGGTCCTACTTATAAGAAGAGTCAGCCTGATTTGTACAATAAAGTTTTCATAAAGATGTTTATAACGGGATTCATGTTGGGACTCAATTTATGTTAATATCACAGTATCATTCTTTGTTATCACTAAAATAATTATATAAGGTTATTCAAAAGGAATGACGAAGACGCACAAATCCATTTTAATTCATCAAAAATGCGAAAACGGAGCCCAAGTGAATGTAAAATAAAATGTTTTACCTTATAAGTAAAACATTTTACTCGAGTTTATTCGTTTTCAGCTGGTACAAATCAAACGAGAATCCTTGTTATTGTTAGTTTTCATCTGTACAAAAATGAGATATATTAGTAAGTGTTTTGTATCTAGTACTGTCGAAAATATACGTTCGATACTCAGATTTTTAAAGAGCGTCATCAAATCATGCCTTACGTTTTTGATGATAACAGAGTTGAAGCCTGGAGTTTTGTTTGAGACATTAAAATTAAACCGGGATGAAGTTCATTATTCGTATTATTTAAATAGCACCTTAAATGCTATTTTATTTCAATAGCACCTTAAATGCTATTTTGTTTGCTGTCTAATAAACCTATCTTGTGTTACACGATCTAAAAAGAACTTGAAAATTGAACAAAGGGTAATGAACGTTCTCGAACCTACTTAAAGAGAATGAGGACGGAAGGGAAGTAAGTTCATTAGAGAAGTGATGGGTAGACAAAACGTGTAGTTGCAAGCGCATCCTGAACTAACATTCAAGCTTACCACTAACTCGCCTCTGGTAAACCAGTGTAAATCTGAATTTCGATTGTGTATAGTTGCAACAAATTTTGGGGTCTAGTTAAGTAGTGTTGCGAGGTGAGATTTGAGGCAGGATGTGAATAGCATACACTGCAGCTAGCGATTAATTAGGGCGGCGTGATCGGCCGGCGCACAAACAATGTGAAAGATGTTGACTCGTGCTGAATTTAGTTTCCTGCAACATACTGTAGTTATCGATATTGATTGCTAAATAGCAAGTAATGCAGTTAGAGTGTTCGAACAACGTCTAGTTTTTCTTCTGAGTTGGAAGGTCAAATGGCAGTCGCTTTCGCAAAACTAGTGCTTATGTCAAATCTTTGGATTAAGTGTTAAGCAGACCCCGGGATCTAGAGTACAACCAGGATAATGCTAGGAGGATGATGATGATTGCAGGTAGTGTGCGCTATTTTATATCCGTATTTTTGTTTCCTAATTAGTAAGCAGAGAATATAATTAAAACATAAAGGGTGTAACATGCAGTCTTGATTCAAAATTTCGTTGGAGTTAAATTATTATTTATTATACCACGACAGTGGCAAACAATCTTACGGCCAGCTTAATGGTAAGCAGATACCGTACATACTCGTATATGCGACTCCAGAAGGATCACAAGTCTATTGCCGACTCTTTATAGCCTTCAACAAAGATCGATCAAGGATAAAAATAAGCAAGTCAAATAGTCCACTTCAAAACTGTGAATGAAAATATTTAGAATTTTTTTTAGGATAAGGCGACTTCCTGATTTGTCGGTGCGGAGGCAGTACGATATGACAAAAGTGTCAAATTGCAGTGTCAGCTGTCAGTTGAGTCGGTGCCATTTTTAACTTCACCCCTACATTGAAATGAGTGCTTCCTGACTGGCGCGGGATGCGTGGTAGCGGGACGATGCGAAGGCGGAACTGGTCCGCTTTTGCGCATGATATTACTACTGCGCAAACGTAATACTGACAGTATTATGTCAAGTGAGAATCTTTGCGACGTCAGTAAGTTTACGTCAAAGAAGAAAATATCACATATCGATCCCGCCCCGCCAAGTCAGGAAGTCGCCGAAAATGTATATACCTATAACAAATCGATCAAGTCCCAAACCAAGCAAAGCTTGTTTTTTTTTCAAAAAACTTCCAGGCCTCAGCATCAAATTAAATTGCAGTTAAAACAAACACTTTAATCTTTGTTTTCTATTTTTATGTTGACTAGCCGAAATAAGTTAGGTAGGTACATTATTTTGTAACGATTTTGACTCAAGCGATTCTAACAGGTTTTTCATTTCCTAAAAACTAATCATGAACAGAATTTAAAAAGCCTTTTCAATGGTAAAGAGCGTTACATGGACTGGAACAATTTCAAAGTTCGTAACAAATTGCCATGTTTCTGTTTGTTTAGATACACGAGTAAATACGTTTAATGATTCGTTTTGTGTGTTTGCGATACCTACTTTGCGTCTACGCTGCGAGCAACAATTTAGCTTTCCTTTGTAATAAAAATAAACACAATGAAACATATCACGATATTGATGTTCACTTTTTACTTCCTTGTAGTTCCTTAAGGATGATTCACGCTAGACCGTTCCGTGTCCGGGCCGGACCGTTATGTAGTACAAGAAATCGACGGACGCGCGACGGCCGTCGATTTCTTATACTAGAAAACGGGCCGGCCCCGTCACGGACGGAAAGGTCTATCCTTTATTTTATGCCTTGCCTGATATATCCGGGTGGGTACAATATGGGCCCTGAGTGAACAAGTATTTTTTCTATGCGTGCGTGTACACCTTAGATATCGTCGTTTACCATAGGTGATCAAACGCTAGCCTAAGAAAAAATTATCGTTGCTAAGTGTACCTACGCCGGTTTTGTCTAAGGACGCTAAAAATTTTAGATTTGCGTTGAGTTATGCTTGGAGAAACCATGTTTTTGTCACATTATCAAACCCTATATATCTCGGCAACCCTTAGACCGATTTGACTCATGTTGGAATTTAAAAATTATCTTTATCTGATCAATAATTTTAATAGTTCTTTACTATCATTAATGTCCATATATTAAACCAGCAATATTTACATACCTATTTGTTAGTAAATAGATTACCATTGAAAACAGTACACATTTTTAGTGCAGGGTTTGTCTAGGAAAGTCGTTTTCTTGGGGTTTCACCTAAGTATTCAAGTAGTTAGTAGTCAATTAGTCAAGTAGTAGGTACTTGTTAAGAAAAATTACCGTTTTACCTGTCACCCTGTTTTATTGTGTACCTAGGTAAATTACCGTCGTCTTGAGGACTTATAATAACTCCAGCTATTCTCAATGGAGACAAATAGATTTTCAAATATTTTATTTGTTATGTTTATGGATTTTTTCAATAAATTAAACAAAAAGAATGAATCCATACTAATATTATAAATGCGAAAGTATGTATGCCTTTTACCTCTTCACGCTAAAACCGCTAAGCGATTTAGATGAAATTTGGTATGGAGATAGTTTGAGTCGCGGAGAAGGATCTAGGATACTTTTTATCCCGAAAATCATCCCTTAAAGGGGAAGAGCAATAACTATTTAGGTAAGCGTATGAAATAAAAGAATAGCAATTAAATTGTAAAGCGACTTCCTGATTTGTCAGTGCGGAGGCGGTACGATATGAGAAAACTGTTAAATGTCAGTGTCAACTGTCAGTCAACTTAGTACTACTTCTTACTGCGCCCCTACATTTAAATGAGTGCTTCCTGACTAGCGTGGGGTGCGCGGAAGCGGGACAATGCGAAGGCAGTACTGGTCCGCTTCTGCGCATAATATTACTACTGCGCAAATGTAATACTGACAGTATTCTGTCAATTGGGAATCTTTGCGACGTAAGTTTACGTCAAAGAAGAAAATGTCACATATCGATCCCGCCCCGCCAAGTCAGGAAGTCGCCTAATGTGGTGAGTTTTGTATTAATCTTTCCTAACCTTTTTCTCAGTTAGTACAATGTAAGTATTTTCCTACTTGGCGCACTGGGCGGTGCCATCATCTCACTGCAGTTTCATTTTCTTTTCATCTGCGTCTTCCCCCTCGGCAGCCCGTCGGAGTCGCGTCGCTCTTACTCATCTCAATAACCACGCTTCAAGTAGTGGTTGCATAATGAAGTGTTTACAGTATCGTCGCTGCGATTATGGGGGTAGATAAGGTACCTAGCTATTCCTATTCTTGGTGAGAACTTGAGGTTTATTTTTGTTCGTCGCTTCTGAGCTTAACTATTTCTTGATTCGTTTCGCGCGCTCTATTTGAACGAACTCTAAGCGTATTGAAATATGACCCATTTAGAGACCATGTGGGTTGACTGACAATGTTCTGCACCGCATTTGCTGCTCGCGAGGGATCAATTTGCGACGTAAATTTCGCTTTCCAATTTGTGTGATTATTTATTTCTACTGGCCCCAGACTAACATTTCAGAACAAGCGACCGAACAATGAAACAAAATTTGAATGCGAAATATATACCTCAAATTGATCCATTGTAAGCAGCATAATACAGAATAGAGGTTATTCGAGATACAGTCCTGTAATAGTACATTACTTAACAAGGGCGGTAAAACAAAGAATGTCTTGCCTTCGGCTCGGGCGTCAAATACCTGCGATCTGAGGCTTTCTTTATTACCGCCTGTGTTAAGTACAACATTTCATGTCACCCCATGGCCAGGAAGTGGGAATTCCCGCGCGCGGAGCGTGCGGTAATTGCCGCTTTATGGCCAGGTGTGACATAAAGATAATAATGCCGGCATTATGCACAAAAAGATGAGTTAATGAACAGTCGATTATTTCATACTCGTTCGATTAGCCGCTAAAGCAAAGATGTCAAGCGAATGATTACATCCTTATCAAAAGCACTCTCTGTATAAACAATAAAATTCCAAGCAACGTTACGCTGAAATTAAATTTTAAACGAAGAGTTTCTTCGAAATTGAAATCCCGTCTCGCATCGTGTCAGGGCAAAAGCGAACGAGTAAGTGAATTCAAATTGAACGTGTTTACTGCTGCTGTGGTAAACGAAACAGTACCTAAAGATTATATGGCGCTGGTTATTGCGGAGTTACGTTCCCGACAACGCTTTATGACTTAGTTGTACCTGCCTTTTACTTCATAAGGGAGTCAAATAGTCTTGTATTAACGTTGCAATGGTAGTTAAAGTGTCAAAAAAATGTACTTCGTTTTTTAATGCCATAGATATTTCTTTTTTCACCAATACCAGCAAATACTTAAACATGGAATAGCGAAAAGAAGAGATTTATTTCGGAAATAGGTAAGCCAGGCTTTAGATTTCAGCTTCGTACGTACCTAACCCATGCCCGAAGCTTCCTCGTAATATTAAATTGGATGTCCGAGGTGTATTAGTCATTCCGACGTCTCGTAATGTGGCCGATTTTATGGTGAATGAAGAAAGTTACGTTCTTTCATGCCATTAAAAAAGTAAATATATTAAAATAACAACAGGGCAAACGAGCAGACGTATCGCCAGATGGTAAGTGACTACCGTTTCTCATAGACACCCGCAACTCCATAGGAGTCACAAGTGCGTTGCCGGCCTTTCAGATGGTAGTATGCTTTTTTCTTGAAGGTTTGCAGATCATATTATCGGTTCGGAAATACCGCAGGCGACAGTTCATTCCGCAATTTGGTTGTGCGAGGCAGGAGATTTCTCGAGAAACGCACAGTTGTGGACTGCCAACCATCTAAGTGGTGAGGATGGAAAACCTGTCGCGTGGAACTATGGAACATTTCATTAAATCAGCGATATCACGGATTTTCAAATTGCAAACCCGAATACTATCCCTTGTAGGCAGAGTTCGCCAACATATCAACTACAGCCGCCCGTGTCATCTCTCGACACGAGTCGCGTAGCTCGAGCACTTTAATTGCCGCCTCAGGGTAAAATCGAAACCTATCCCCTGTTTAATCCATTGTGCTTGTTGTTTTCTGCTCGCGACGTCTTGAGGCATTATAACTACATATCTATATAAATCGTAAATTGAAGCAGTCTATTTGGCTGGACGTATTTCATTAAAATCAGTTTGGAATTTGTCGCACGCTTTCTTTGTGCATGTGCAGGAAATAAGTGATAAAATACGTGAGGAAATATAAATTGTGTTATAAATACCTATCATAAAACCTATTTTTGCTAATGATTAATTAATATAATCTGAGTGTAGCAAATGTATATTATTAATTTGTTAATCTTTAAAAGCTAGTTACTGAACGGTGAAAGTTCTGAATTGAAATTGAACTAACAATTTCGTACACAAAGACCTTTTGAAATAACTACCCCAGTCAGTGTATTTTCCTAATCTTAAAAAATTAAAAGCTTTTATTTACATACAACTTTCGGCAATAATTATTTAGTTACATATAATTTGAGTTACATATTTGAACTTAAAACAATTTGTACAGTCAGAATCATATAGGTAGTAATAGCCAAAGTAGCCAGATATATCTCAACACATATATCTCATTCACATGACTTCCTCACGTACGTACTTAATATTATAATAGCTAGTAAGTTTATTAATATTATATGTAGAGGCTCGTGCCTGCAGGCAAACTGTTAATACAGTTTTGCAGGAAAATCTGTAAATAGTAAGAACTGTAAAAAATAAACGTCTTAAAAGCGGGTATTACACTGTCCTGAATTTAGGACACTTAGAAGGGTTAGTCAAAGAACTGGCGTTAAGTAGAACGGACTGGAGAGAACTGCACCGACAAGAGTGAAACTCTTAAATAATGATGATGAGAAGGGTTCCGACCTATACGTTAGAGCGAGATGCTTCAACTCCCCTCCACTAGTTAGGACGCCTGGTTCAGGACAGTGTAATACCCGCTTAACACTGTAAGAGTAAGGAGACATTGTACTACGCTATTTTGTTACTACTAAAACGAAGTACGATTACAGTTATTTCAAAAATTGCAGACATTCAGTTTTAATTGAATTATTCAAAAAATATACCTACATAATGCTCAATAATTATAAAATACTTACTCGTGAGAATATCGTTTGAGTTTCCACCATGTTATATTATGAGTACTCAGAGGCCGCTTTCTGCTATCGGTTACTCAGCGTTTCGTCTATTGTGCTGTTCACCATTCCTTCCACTGTTTGCCGGCTCTTCGATTCGCTTACCGTAGGATGTTTCCATTCGAGTAGCAATTTCGAAAAAAATTGCAATCGAAAACATATTTCTAATCATAGACGCTGATAATCTGCATTGTTCGGTCGGTCCGCAGCGGAAAGATCAACAAAGCGCGCCAATCAGGCAGCGTCCGGGACACGAACAAAGGTTTTAATCAGAGTCGAGTTTAGAGCAAGAATCTTCGCAAGTGAGCCCGTGGCTGGCACTATTAGTGATTAGAGTAGCCGACAAATTGCTGACTAGTTCTGATGAAGTTTGAGATCCCACATTGGATTAAGATGGAAACGTAGAATTTCTACGGAATTGACAGAAATCATGTTGCAGAAACCCGGGTTTCTGCAACATTGTAATTAGAACAATTAATTTAACATTTAATTATCATTTTACCTAGCCTCACACTTGTACATAATATAGGCCCGGCTACGTACTAGTTGAAACGAGAGCGCAACAATAAATACGAATTTAACGTAACCTCAATACGCGCGGCGCTTTGCGAAATTAAAATAAATGTTTTCTATTCTATTCTATTACTTTACTAACTTTGATCATCAATTGAAGATTTCTTAGGTACCTCTGCAAGTGCAGAATATATCTATATCGTCTATTTAACATACAAATAGTTCTATTTTTGATCCATGCCGTAAAACAATCTATTCGCCGCGGGTGTCAATCTCGTCTCAACGTCAAATCTCGTACCTACTTGTTTCAGTGTGGATAGTGATCGCGTGTTGTCCACCCAAAGGAGTAAGGTTCTAATGATGTATGAGTTTCATAGCTTCTAAGGCTTGTTCTCGTTTGAACGGCATAGGAGCTAGGTTCATCTGCCGCAGGTGTCATTCGGCGCTGGGCGGCGCGCGCGACCGGTCTTACGCCTCGCGCGAACTCGTCGCGATGGGAACCTCAGTGCGATTCTACTTACTTCTTACGTAGTTGTGTGATGGTTGTGCATTCGGAAATATTAATAATGGGATTTTTACCGATAAATGTGAGTATTTTAAAATTACAATGGAAATCTGCTGTTACGTCACTTTCAGCCAAGTTTCTCCCCCGCCGGAAAATTAAGTAACGTATTACTTTCAAACGTTTTTGGGAATGTATTATGATATTTATAACACACAGTTAATTAAGGTGTTTTCATTTTGATTTTAAAAACGAATAAATGTGTAATGAATAAGTATTATAATAGTTAAGTACCTAATTGGACCGGTATGATAAACTTCGTGAACAGTTTTTTTGTTAATACCTAGAACTAATGGACAACCCAATATGCATGAAACCTTGATTGTAAAATAGACACTTCGCTTAATTAGTTCTAAGAAATCTAGGCTAGACTGGGCGGATTTCTAATAATCGGTACGATAAATAAAAATCCGGTATATTACTTAAACCAAACGCTAATTTTGCGGTTTGTGAAATGATAGAAACATAGTTAAATCATATAAATCAATGAAATCGCTTTTATCTTGAAGTAATTGATACCTAACTAATTAATAACTCGAAACTGCAAATCCTGATTGGATCCAACCGTGATGAAAACAAACGCTAATTATCCTTATTCATCGTTATTATTATTATAATATTTAATTAGGTACGAGCTTTAGTCATTTTCCAGAATGTCACATTATTATGAGTACAAAATACTGATCACTTGTAGCTATATCATCACCATCTGTAGCTATGTATTTACGCGATTAACTACCGAACGGATTTTCATACGGTTTACCAATGGGCCGGGTGTTTCATGAGGAAGTTTCATGTGTAAAAAATCATTGAGGTTTTGTAATAAAGGTGAAATGAGTAGGAAAAAATGTCATTCCCTCAGAAACTGAATTCTACGCGTACGAAATCGTTGATTACGAACGTAAATTAAATGAAATATAGGGTAAAAAAACGTAATTACCTTGCCTTCGGCTCGGGCTTTAAAATACCTACGATTTGAGACATTCTTTGATTTACCGCCCTTGGTAAGTAATGTAGATACTATTTCTTGGTACAAGCTTGTACTCTAAGTTTTATCAAATCATGATATAAAAACAATATACACATGGGATTTGGGCCGTCATTCATCCATCCACGAAATTTGGTAGAAAGGAATACGTCTCCGCTATCATGTCTCTGTCGTTCAAAATGAGAATCAAAAAGGGTGATCCACTACTGTCAACTATTGCGAATGGCATACCAGCCATGTGCCTACATGGTCGAATTGGAGCCCAGTAATTTTATATGAAGTTTATTACTAACGGTGGTTTATGAGATCGCTCCTTAGCAACAAAGTTAGCTCCTTAATAACAATATCTCGAAACTTTTCCTGTCAGCCGCTTCGCTTCAAAGAAACAATGAACTGTTAGGTAGTTATCATCGCAGGGAATTATTTAATGTTAAGATGAATAGTTTAAAGGCTATTAGGCAGGAAGGAAACGTTTGTTTTAAGTATTACTGTTGTAACTATTTCATCACCATATACCTAGTGTAATTTTAACACAATATTTGCTATTCAAGTGGCTGTTATTACTTCGCTTTTAGGCTCATAATCCAGGATATTAAAATACAGAAATGAACTCAAAAAGTCCACCCTATTTTTAAACTTGTAACAAAATGGTGTCTGGGTACTGTATTTTATATCGAATAGATTTAGCAATCCTCATTTCAAAATTACATACAATAACTTGATTCTTATTCCTGTAATATTATTACGTTTTGACAAAAAACCCGCTTGCTAACACTACTGAGCGAGCTAGACAACATTTTAGAGCCACTCGCCGAGCTTAACTAAATTGCGCTTGCAAACTTAATCTATATAATACTCTTGTCTCATAAACGCGGGTGAGCCATGCTTGTGTGTTGAGCTACACATGCACACTGTGTATGTGTGCGTCAGCGTAGGAGCTATGAGTTCACGTTGTCTATGTGTTCGTATGTGTCACAACTACAACCGTGGCCAACCTGCGCTCGTGAGATAAAAGTACTATACTAAAATTAAAGTAAACACCATCCTGGTCCTGACAAAGTTACTCGTACTTTCTACCTGTAGGTACCTATCTACCGCAAAACTTTTCATTCCAAGAAATTCGATTCCTGTTAGTCACATGATGCAATTATCTTCGTCTCTACGAAAAAATAAATTCTTGTTGGCCTCACAAAATAGGTAAGGAAAAATTATCATATTCTTCGGAGTACATTGTTGTTATGTTCATTGTACACTCGGAAAAATATTATTAACACTTGAAATGAAAATATATACATAACACTACTGAGCGAGATAGACAAAATTTAAGACGCACTCGTCGAGCTTAACTCGATTTCACCTGCAAAATGAATCTAATAAAATTAAAAACCATCCGGGTCCTGGCAAAGTTATTCGTATTTTCTACCTATACCTGTTTCCACAAATCTTTTCTTTCCAGAAAATACAATTCCTGTTCGCCACACGATGTAATTATCTTCGTTTCTGCGAAATACTTTTTTCATTCTTTATTCGGGTCACAAGCTATGGAAGACTAGGTAATGTATACTAGGAAAAACGTAATTAACACTCAAAATATACACAACATAAAAAATCGATACATGTATTTTATCTTTTTATTTTCAAGTACTTGTTTCACATGTTTTCACATATGTTACCGTAAGTAAGTAATACCAAATGAAACTTAGACTTCCAATAAACAAAACAATAATGTCCCATGATTTTAATTTTTATGCATTGTATTAAAGAGACCAGCGGGGTAATCACGTAACGATAAATATGTACTACCATTGGTACGTATTTAATGTCAGTTTTAGTATGGGATTTGACATTTAAATCTATCGTACTAATGGTCGAAAACATTACGTGATTACCGCGCGGGCCCAATATAACGATAGGAGTACAATAGGTACCTAAATAAATTTACATTTAAGGTTATATCTTTCTTTAAGTCCAATTTTAGTTAACAAAGGCTTCTTATTGATATTTCTTTTATTTCAGTAGGTAATTTATATTTCGTAAATTGTTTTTATAATAACCTTTGTTCGGATGAACGAACGAAAGGTATTCGCTCTGCCCGGACATCGTAGGTGACCCTACATTCGGACATATTGAGGACAGACTCTAGAGTGAGAACAATTATAAAGTTATAGTGGTGTCTCCCTCTCACTGTTCCGCACAATTTCCGGCTGTCACACTCACGTCGACAAGGGTGCCTTGCCCTGGTAAATTAGATCCACTCTATTGTACTCTGGTATTTGTGGTATTGAAATATCGTCGAGATATCTTTTTTGGTGAATGAGGTTGTCAGTTTGACAATGTGGAAAGAGTTGTTTTAAAATATGATTTTGCCTTTAGTTTAGGTATATAGCTAATAAAACATTCTCATTATCTTTTTAACTTAAATATAATGAAAATGCCATACGGCATTAAGTCCGCCTTTTGTAGGATAAGGTTTATTTTGTGCAATAAAGATTAAATGAATACATAATCTTGATCATTTGTTTAATCTTTACTGTGCATGTAAAAAATGTTGTGATATATCCATATCAAATAAAATTTATTATAATGATAGACGAGATCGAAAATGAAACGCAATTGCGGAAGAAAGAAAATTATTAATATTGCAGAAGTGAGTTACTAGAAATATTAATTGTTCAAAACAGTATTATTTCGCCATGTAAAGTTGGAATAAACGGGCAATTTCTCAATATCTCACTCTATACTTTGTGCGTGTTGAACAGAAACCCAACATGAACAAAGAAACTCGCCACACTAGCGCTACGAGCCGCTACGAGGCGTAGCTTTGTAGCGCAGAGTCCTAATGTTGCTACGTTGCTGGCATGGCTTTACTGGAACGGTTAGCTTGATCCAGTAACTGGCACTAGAGCTGGCATTATTCATATTTAGATATATTATAATTGGTATGCATTGTTGAGCGTGTTAAACAATATAATTCTGATGTTCAAGGATAATAAAATTGGTATGCATTGTACTTTAATTTGCATTGTTAGTGTTGTGTGTCGTGCGAGTGACAACCCTAGTGAGAATGTAATTAATAAAGACCAAGTGCGGGTAGTTCGGAAAACGCTCACGCCAGTCAGCTCGCGACCACGGATGTTGTGATACATTCGAAACGTCGGGTAAAACCATAAAAAAGGTAAATTAGTTATAATTGTACGCGATTAAGTTCCGTTTCCCAATAATAATAATTATGCATCAGAAATCTAGAAATATATTCGAAACAGGTATGGAATCGTGATACATAATTTCGTATGTTATGGGTTATCTCTGGAACTACACATGCGCATAGATTATTTTCAGCCGGCATTTTTATGATATGTGTGCGAAGCAACGCGCAAGATACCGTTGTAGGGACACAAGTTGCTTACTAGGCATTCTCGGCCGGGATACTAGTAAGCAACGCGAGCGCCGCCGCAGCCAGTCCTTCGCCCGCCACTGCACCGAGCACTCGCTTTGAATAAAGTATTTACATTACGCGCTAACTTTTACTCCACGGTCACCACCACCCCGCCCTTGGGAAGTTATGGTCATAAGCCGTACATTGGTGAACCCGACTAGAAATGAACACGCAACCATAGAAGTGAGCGCGGTGTAGGGCTCATCGCGCGGAGGGCTCGGCGGCCCCGAGGGACTCGCCCCACGCCACGGCACCATCGAGCCAGCGTCGAGGCAAGCGCGCGACCAGGTATGGACACGGCGCGCCGCGAAGTCGCCCGGGCGGGGCTGAGCATGGGGTATGCTGGGTCGAGCCGGAGGGCACCCAGCCTACGACAGCGCCGCCGCACGCGATCCTCAGGGGGCGCAGCCTAACGCGCCCGCAGCAGCGCGTCATGACGGGCCAACAACGGTGTCCGAGCGTTGCAGGGGCATCAGCGGGCCGGCAGCAGCGCGATCACAGCGCGCAACGCCCGCCGATCAAAGACTGCTACTTCCACCATGTGGACGGGGCCCGTGCTCGGAAGTGCAGGGCTCCCTGCCGCTGGCAGACGCTGGCGGCGTCAAACTCGGCGGAGTAGCAGCGGCGTCAGCGAGCAGCGGCGGAACGCAGTATTGTAGGGTAGTGCTCAGGTGATTTTTCGTTTTTTTTTGTGTTTTTGTGCAGTGCAGTGTTAGAATAGTTTTTTTTTTTTTGGTAAATATAATAATTAGGTACCACGTCGCACGACGGTACAGGATGCAAGGCGATGAGGTAACTGGTAAGTTAGCCGTAATGGTAGTCGCAACGCGGCACCCTACGGCTAACCGTAAACGTAAATAGGTACATTGAGGCATCACCGTCGTGCCACGGACATTTAGTTTTTACATTGTGTAGTTAGTTATCTTTTGTGTCATAGCGCATAGTAGTAAGTAGAGTGCGATAATGACCCGCATCTATCTACGTCTTAAGGACGAAAATAGATCGTGGTCAAAGCAGTTGCATTATGCGTCAGGTTCGTTTGGTAAGCGTCGGGGTCGGACAAGACGTTTCGGAGTAGTGCAGGTTTGGCTGGTTTCCCTCGTGCTCGCGAACATATTTGTCGAACCGACCGCCTGTACGTTGCATTATTGGCACGTTAGATATCATCTGCTGATGGATTTGCCGGCAATGGTATGCTAACGGTTGGAATGCGTGCAACTGCTAAGTACTTTTAGACTTAGGTAGTTTGTTTCTTTGTTTAAATGGTCCCATAAGAGAGACCCGTGTTTAGTCTAAGTTCTCACGATAAGGCTTGTATTGTATTAGGTATCGCTTACGGACATTGGATACCGCACAGCTTCGGAGAAGTGAACTACTCGAAGAGTTGCCGAGTCTGCATAAGTGCCCGAGCTGTGTGGGAATAGTCGAGAATGTTATCCGATCCGCGCAGTTGCTGACTCCAATAATAACAATGTCGTAGCGATAACTAATGTTTATGTTGCATTGTAGTTAAGTTTCATGCATTGCTTAGTCTTAGTTTTCACTGCTTAGTTTTAGTTTTTTTATGTTAAAAAAAATAAAAAAAAGGGGAGGACTACTGTAGGGACACAAGTTGCTTACTAGGCATTCTCGGCCGGGATACTAGTAAGCAACGCGAGCGCCGCCGCAGCCAGTCCTTCGCCCGCCACTGCACCGAGCACTCGCTTTGAATAAAGTATTTACATTACGCGCTAACTTTTACTCCACGGTCACCACCACCCCGCCCTTGGGAAGTTATGGTCATAAGCCGTACACCGTAAATCACAAAGATAATTTGAGCTTTTAGTTCGGTTCATTTCCTATACATCTTTTACTTGGCATCTTTATCTTGCCCTTGGAAGCGAGCTCGCAAACCTATGCAATATATCATAGGCGATATATCGATTGAAAGAGACACTCTTTGTTTTTCGCTCACGACAAAACGGGATGCAACCCTCTCCGAGAATGGCTTTTTAGACAAATCTCGTTAAATATCTGACTGTGTGCAGGTTTATTAAATTTCCTCTTGTCAGTACCTAGATGAGGTAAAATACCATCATATTAACTTAATCGTGTCTTTTAATAAGGCGTTGTTTTAGTAGGCTGAGGAAAAAAATGAAAATATAGACCCGACTTTGGATTTATTTTCTATCGAGAAAATTTTAAGCAATCATGTTTCGATATTGTCCGTACCACAATCATATAGTCAAGAATCATATATCTGACAATCAGCCCCTACTGTTTGCTAGTCT
Source organism: Cenopis cana (assembly GCA_951800055.1). Taxonomy (NCBI): domain Eukaryota; kingdom Metazoa; phylum Arthropoda; class Insecta; order Lepidoptera; family Tortricidae; genus Cenopis; species Cenopis cana. The sequence continues at coordinate 13,234,379 of OX637476.1, read as the reverse complement.
GGGCAGGACAGCGTTTCAAAGTCTCCAAATTTCTCAGTGTAGCGCCTTAAATGCTATTGAGATGCAAAAATTATAATTGAAAAATTAAGTCACAGGAGTAAAAGTAGGTACATTATTACATCCCCACACTAGACGTTAGTATACAGTGTAGTTAGTATACAGTGTTGTACCAGGCATTGTATAATAAATCAGCCATGACAGCTGCGAGTGCAGGTAGCTGGCATGTAGCGTGTAGTGTTGTCAAAGACTCGAGTTCTGGGAGAGATTATTACGACGACTCGACTCGGAGGTCAAAATAACGAGACTGGACTCGATGCTTTTAGAACTCCATAAGGACTGATAACATAGCGAATCTCGATATCATAATGAACGTAATATTAGGATCAATTAAATTATTTTTTCAGATGGTGTTATTTATATAATATTGCGCTTTCGATTTTAGTCTTCTGTTAAGTCTAATTTTGAGTTGTACTTTGTTTTGCAGACAGATGTTTCACAGAATTGTCATTTCATAAAAAACATCCATTTACAAAAGGGTTGCAGTTTTAACCTACTTTTCTGGTACTTAGATCTAATTGGTTTCTACAAAATTACGTTTTAGCTGTATCCAAAAAGTTAACAGATTATGAAAAAAAGTTTCTGTGAAACGGAAAATCTGCGAAACAACACATTCTGTGCATCATTTTTCTACAATAGGGTGTTCCCTACCCTGATTTTGAAGCTACACAGAAGAACTCGACTTTGTACAAAAAAACTGATAAGTTTTATACAATGGTTAGTAGCATCACTCAACTGTAATTTGAAGTCTTCAAGCTCCTCGGCTCCTGTAGCACTAGTATAAGTTTTTTCGAAACATTAACTAATTCGAACGCGTTTGCGTTTTGTCTCAAAATGTATGAAAGTGGTATGAAAACGTGAACAGCGCCTCTGGTGGTCACTAGTGGAAACTAAAACAGTGAGTATAACATTTGTTGCTAACCGATGAACGCGCGTACCTCAAACTCGGTGAGAGCGTTTTCATACATTTTGAGACAAAACACAAACGCGTTCGAATTAGTTAATGTGTCGAAAAAACTTATACTAGAGCTACCGATGAACGCGCGTATTTCAAACTCGGTGAGAGCGTTTTCATACATACAGACAAAACGCAAACGCGTTCGAATTAGTTAATGTTTCGAAAAAACTTATACTAGAGATTATGTGAGTCGAATCTACAAAACTAAAGCCGCGTGTGCAGAGAGCCTGGCGCAAACGGCAAACGAAGGATCTAAGGTCGAATTTGCAAGCACGACAGAGATGCAGATACTTTGTTTTTTTTTAGGCTTCAGCGACTAAATTCAGGCTACTATTATAGCGGTGGCGGAGGGAAACGCCAAAGTCACCTGAACTGCGCGAGCATGTGTGCACGGCATGCGCTTGCGTGTATATGTATCTCAGCATATATACATGACCATAGCCTAAAGCCTTCTTTACACACGTATGAGACTCGCATGATAGTTTCATTACATTGCGGCTCACGTAAGTACAACGAGTTCAATCGCTCTATAAAACCGCGCAATGTAGTTAAACTAGCTTGCGAGTCTCGTACTCTTGTATAGCCGTAATCGAGATCTCCAAGTGTTACAACACTAGGCATGATGCACATAACGCGTCAAGAGCTTAGTACCGGCGGGATCTAATTTGAACATCACCCGCAGCTACGACTAATACGCGTCCTCTTTGTTTCACTGCGATATTTAGTTATAGTAGACAAGAAGCGCTTATCGGAACTCTATAATTATATCATAGCGTAATGGATAAAGGAAATTCAATAATTTCGTACTGATAGTAGGATAGCAGGTAAAGCACTACAGCAGTAGCAGATAATACTGTTACTAGTAAATAGATCATCGTCAGCTGATGATCATCTCTTTACATATCGTCGTAGTTTAAAAATAATCATCATCATCATCAGCCTATATAATATACGTCCCACTGCTGGGCACAGGCCTCCTCTCATAGATGAGAGGGTTAAAAAGAATAGTTAAGCAAAATAATATTTAATGACTCCTATTTATCATCTCTATCACTATGACGTAAGATGACAGTGCCATGGGTCAGTGTCCAGCACTGGAACATTTACCTCATAATGAATCAATAAATAATAGTTTTCCGCCAAATTGCCCAAATGGTTATCTATTCAATGATGGCCGTAATCCAAAGTCCAACAACAAAGTAAATTAAAGAGACAAAATGTTTCTAGCTATGTAATTTAGGAAACTGTATGTAGTAAACTAGGGCCAAGGCACAGCGTTTGCGGCGGAGGATTCCTAGACAGCGGCACGGTCGTAAATTGTCCGGGACACCCGGGTGCCCGGACACGTGAGTACCCGAAGCCGGATACTCCGGGTACGCGGGCAAAATATTGTAGCATTCGCAAGTTTTGCAGCTATATACGAGTAGCCTAGCGTAACCTAAGTAGAACTTGTTTAACATGGTGAAAATAAATATTTTTCATTTCTCATACTCTGAAAGTGGGTCATTGTTCATCTAAGTAGCGTGCTGAAAGTGGCCCATTTCTGCTCTAGAGCAGAAAAGTATTAAAAAAAAATAGTATGGTGAATCGAAGTTAAATTGAGCAACGGCAGTAACCACATACAGCCACATAGTACAGATTCTACAACCGCCTTAATTTGTTTTTTGACTTTCAGAGTATGAGAAATGAAAAATTCTTTTCCATTTTTATAATTTAATATTTAATATAATGAACATTAATTATTTATGAGTTACTTTCAAGGTGAGAGGTAACATTTTGCGAAATAAGTTAAAATAGGTATTGTTTAAGACACTGACAAAACCACCAGAAATACATGAAAAAAAAATGGCTGACATTCGCCATTTTTCGCGTTCGCGCGCCAGCTTGTGCTGTACGGCTAGCACAAGTAGCCGCGCGACTCGCGCGAGCTAGACTATCCGTCTGTTTCGGCGTGATTTCCTTAAGTTTTTTATTTTAAAACTTGTTTTTATCTTTTTAGTGCAGCCATGTTTTTCATTTTTAATTATTATTTACATGAGTACATGCAGAAACAAATGGATAGTCTATCTTGCGGCGAATATTTTATTTTACAATTTTAGATTTTCGTTTTGCAGTATCTTAAAATGTCGTAAAAGCATATGTATCCTTTGTTACTCGGGGTGACGTCAGGATTCCAACGATACCTCACTTATTTAAATCGGTTAAGGCGTTGAGAAGTTCTGGGGGAACAAAGAAACTCACATACATACCTACATACATATATACATACAAACGCATTCTAATTCACAATAGTATACATAAATGTACATGAAACCTGAAAACATTACACTTTTGAGCAGTCGTTTAAAAGGGCGGATAGTTTATCTCGCGGCGAGTAAGCTCGCGCGCCGACTTGTGCTAGCCGTGCGGGGTGCGCGACTGCGCGTTGGGTGTAAAAAAGTAAATTGGCGGGAAACGTTAAATAAAAAAGTGCAAATTTTTCTTTGGAAGTTCTATTAGACTGTGTTTGTGATATTCGAAATTGAGTTTAATATAATAAAATGAGTTCTAGCGGTTCTGAAATAGAATTAACACCTGATTTTATAAAAGAAGAGGCTCAAGCTGTCGTAGAAAACCTTTTGCCAACGATATCTAAGGAACGATATATGAAATCGTATAATGATTTCATAAAGTGGCGGGCCGAAAAGAGGGTGAAGTCTCTATCAGAAAGTGTTTTCCTTGCGTATTTCAGTGAACTATCAAAGAAACTTCAGCCTTCAACTTTATGGAGCATATTTTCTATGTTGAGATCGGTGATTAATACAAAACACGATGTAAATATAAAAAGCTACATCAGGCTCATATCTTTTTTGAAGAGGCAGTCAGATGGATTTAAATGTAAAAAGTCTAAAGTTTTTACGGCAAAAGAAGTCGAAACCTTCTTGAATCAAGCCCCCAATGAAATATATTTGGTAACAAAGGTAAGAGAAATAATTAACACTATAATTAACTTGACGTATTGTACCCACGCATAACGTAATCTCATCGAGTAGGCTCGTCGTAGTATTTTTGACTTAAGGTATATTTAATTTAATGAACGGTCTGTGTGCCTATTTTTACTTGTATCTGACTTATTTCAAATATTACGGAAATAACGTAGAAATTCAAGAATTATGGTATGATGTGTGTTAAAGTTTTACTTAAAAATTTCCTAATGTAAGTATTGTTTAAAAAAGTTTGCAACCATAACAATGTGTGGATTTAATGTCAAATTTATGTTATTTTGCAGGTCGCACTAATTTTGGGCATTAGCGGCGCATGTAGGAGCATCGAACTCACGAATCTCACCGTGGAAAACATAGAAAAACAGGGCCAATTACACTTAGTAAAATTGCCTAATACCAAAACGAAAATTGACAGAACATTTGTGGTGCGTGAAGAATTCGGTCAAATAGTGCAAAAATACCAAGAAATCCGTCCCGATAATTTGCAAACTAACCGTTTCTTTCTCAATTACCAACGAGGTAGATGTATGAGACAAGTTATAGGGAGAAATAAAATTTCAGGCATGCCTAAGGAAATTGCAGCTTATCTAAACTTGCCAAATCCGGAGCTCTATACTGGCCATTGCTTTCGGCGAACATCCGCTACGCTGTTAGCAGATTCTGGCGCCGACTTGACTGTGCTTAAACGACACGGCGGGTGGAAATCGAGCGCCACTGCTGAAGGCTATATCGAGGACTCCGTTCTAAACAAGTCCAAGATATGTAATAAAATAACGGAGACTATAACTTTGCGATCAACTTCACCTCAGCCAGGGACCTCTAAAGATAATTACGACCTACAAGAAGAGCTAAATACTTCTACGAACGAAAGAATTCCTTCTCCAACGTTTACAGCCCAGCCTATAAATGATACTCAAATATCACAACAGGTATCAAATATTAATATCCCTGGAAAAAATCTTTCTCTAACGTTCAATAACTGTACAAATGTTACTATTAATTTTAAGTGACTTCATTTTTTAATAAAATAATTTTGATTATACCTGGCTTGTGTTTACTTTCCTCATATTCGTAATGAAAAGTAGAGTGTTTAACTCGGGTGAAAGCACCCATTTCTGCCTCGAACTATTGGCGCTCTCACTTCGTTCGAGCGCCAAAATATCTCGTCAGAAATGGGTGCCTTTCAGCCCTCGGTTAACAATCTACTATTGTTTCATTCGGACCATCTGGTAAGCGGTTATTTGTTGGCCTATAGACATTTGCAAACGTGAAAGTGGCATTTATTAATTACTGACTTTTCAAAAACCTATTCAGCAGGGCTCGGAACCGGTTTTTACTATTTTTTGAAGGAGATATCCTAAAGTACTTCTCATATCTCCATTTTTATTTTAACATTTCTTTTTGTTAGCAATCATCTATGAAATAAATGGTTTAAAGTGCGAAAAATATTGTAAAACGAAACTAACTGAAATTTTTAACCGGTTAATTGTACGACGACGAAACCGGTTTCCGAGCCCTGCTATTCAGACCCTTATCCCTAGTTTTTTTATAAAACCTCAACAAGCGTGACGCTTACGTCATTGAGCATTTCCTAAACTGACATCAATATTAATCATGCTCTCGTATAATGTATGCGCTAGTCATCTGAACAATTCTGAATAAACTAACAAAGCGACATCTGAATTATTACGAGACGTGTGCGTGTAACCGCGCACAATCAATCTCGTCGGATTACGCGCTATTACAGAATCGCACCCTGTTCGCATGCGATACCCACAGGGCATATCACTTACCATGAAGCCGACAACAGAGGTAATCATCGCTTGGAAATCACTACATTGCTCTTTACGAATGTACGACGTGGTGATAGCGTCTTAGTCAGCGGGTAACAGATGTAACACACGCTTTGAGGTCGATAAAACACAAAGATCACTAGGTGTTCTCTGAAGTGTAATAACCCGCCCGGGTCGAGCTCCATAGCGCAATTAAGACCCAACCTTTGTCCATTGTGCAATTAAAAACGCATCTAGAACTACAGAATTTCTCAATGGTCTTAATTAATGAAAGAATATTTTTAAGTGTAAAAGAAACTAAAGTTTTCATGGAGCGCATCGTTACGGCGCGTTTTAATTAAACGCTTTGTGCTCGGCGAGTAACCGAGTTTAATATGAGCCAGCCAGCGGTATTAGCGGTGTAATACCGGGTGCCGTCCCGGTGGAATGGTGCAGGTGCTACGAGTATTTGCCGTTGAACAATTGAAAAGCGCAGAACAACGCATTGGTGTCAGGCTGCGCTGCTCCGTACCCAACTCGGTCTACTTTGTGTTGCTGATTTCACATTGCCCTATCGACTTTAGTTATCCTACTCGCGTATCCGAAAAGCTCAAAGTCAATTTGTTAATATTGTTAAAACAGTTATAGCTGTAGCTTTTATGCGAGTAAAACATCAACGAGAAGCTAAGTTAACGTGACGTTCGCGCCCATTACCCGCGCGACAAATCTAATTTTCGCTCGACACTCGCGGAGCAGGGATTACTCTCAGCTATTATGTTAAGTAATGTATATAAAATAAATACAGTTATCTGGGAAAGTGTTTGGCCGGAGGCCCTTGGGCGGGAGTGCTGTGAGAGCGGTGTCGTGTGGCGTGTAGTGGCGTTGTGTAAGACGAAGCCTCTTACGCCTCTTGGCGCGCTTACTTACCTTTTGTGATGTTTGAGATGGCGATGGCATTTATGTATATCAAAGGACATAGTGAAACCTAAAAATAATGTCCAGATACATTTTTATAATTTTTATGCTATTAGGTGGCTTTGGCTACTGTTTGGATGCCAAACGATAAGGTCGGACAATAACATATTTGTGTAATTTAGGTGAACAATTAAGAATATTTATCTTGTATTGTATTTTATTCATCATCACATAGGTACCTATTCAATGTCATGTGGAATAATTAAATTGGTAAAGAGAAGTCGCCTGCAAAATATAAAACCAACAAAATATTACGTAAACAAAAAAAAACAATTTCAACCGGAACTAACATCTAAAACTTACTTCAATTACAACTGAGTCAAATGTGAATGTCTGAAGTACTTAAAGTGATTAGCAGAACGCAGGGGCGTGTAAACAGAGCCGTAAATTAAGACAAGTAACCCTCGGGTTTCGCGATAAAGGTGTTTGTGCACCTGCGGCCATATTTCCCGGCTCCGTGACTTGGCGGATTGATTCATACCACTTGTTACACGATTGTTTTATTGCTAGCGGATTCGTTCCGCTCCTGTTGCTTGTGCACATGGGGTCCGTTAAGTATACCAAATACCAAATATTCTATTGTTATTTTATTGTGCGTCCTGTCACGGTCGCCATGAAGTGGAATCTGAGAACCAGTAATAAGAGACATGTACGTTGTCTAGTAGCAAAGGATTGTCTTAACATTTATATTACATGCTATACTTATATCCTATCACACCTCAAACTTTTCGTGAAGAAAAACATCACGAAGAAACTGATCTCGAGTTTTCCCTCTGAGTTGGAAGTTTAGGTGGCAGTCGCTTGCGTATCCGGGCTACATTAAGATACTACCAGAAAAATACTAGGAGGACTTCCGTGTGATTTTAATAATGCAAACGAGGATAATGGTATTTTGTCCAGAGTAGCACACAATCTGTCTGCTATGGCGCATGTAAAATCGATCATTACGTAACACGTTGGTCGCCGTTGATTGACATATCGCCTTTTAACGTGCGTGTGTTATACGGCATGTTACATGATTGAACATACCCACTACGCTCGGCGGAGTAACACGCATAGCGTAGGTTTACAGTAAAGGATTTGACTTAAATCGATGAGTTTGACACATGGAAGTTTTCGTACAAACACGGACTTACGGTTCGTAGCCAATAGTGTGGACTTACGCTTTTTTTACACAGCGACGGTGACAAACTAGCTTACGGCCTGGCTGATAGTAAGCAGATACAGCCTTAGGATACTAGCGACTTAACAAGAATAACAAGCTCGTCGCCGAATCTTTTCTATTGACTTGAATATTCCTTGTGTGGTTAGCTCTCTACATATGCTCAAGGTTACACTCTCTCAACACAACGCATCCTCGGGGGCTCCGTTTATAGATATTTACTGGTTGTGCTTGTCAACAGATGGCGCTCATGCGGCGCGACGCGAGCGCAGCGTTTCCGCTGCTGTTCGTGGTTCTATTAGTTACTTCATATCGTAAGTACATTCTCTAGTTACAATAAAGTTGGAACTTTATTGCAACTGCCGCACCATGCCGATGACAAAACTTAATAAATAACGCTGACAATGTACTGAAGCAGTCATTCAATTTAAGGAACTGAACCCACCGCCGGCGAGCAGTGAATACTCTAATATTCACTCACTCACACTCTTATTCACACATTCACTCGTTTTCCGGCTCATGCGATTAAAATTACTATTAGAGTACTCTCTTCTTGCTGGTGGTGGGATGAGTGCTTAAGCTTCGTAAAAATCTTAATCATGTATACATATAACGTTTCAAACAGGGTGTTTGGTAGCTAGGTGCAAAGCCTTTAAGGGGTGATAGAGGAGGTCATTTTACACATTTTAGACCACACTAGCTATATACCAAGTTAACAAGTCTTCTGGTTTCTAAGATATGCGCCATTCTATTTTGAAAATGTGTATTTTTTCCGTATTTACAATGAATATACTACTTAATTATAGATAATGTAATTGTAAGCTAACGGCAAGGCCACTTAACTCAAATAATCTTTTATATTTAAGATTAGCAGTTAAGGTGAAAAATGTAATTATTGGATATAATATGAAATAAACAGTATATTTTTTTTTTTTTTGTACGAAAAATCTTACTTTTGAACTTCTTTTCTAATTTGTTTTCTGGATTACCTACCTTAATTTTACAGAAGCGCTAAGAACTAAGGAAGTTTTTGAATTTATATTGAGCATTTTTCTGACGACATTTTACTTGTATCCATGATATTCAGGTGCGATTTTTTTCCATTGCAAGTGTGGGCTAAAATGTTTAAAATGACCTCCTCTATCACCCCTTAAAGGCTTTGCACCTAGCTACCAAACACCCTGTATATATGTTACTTTGAGGCGGCTGAATACTTCTTTGATGACACTGCTTCTTTGTTTGTGTTAAATTAGACACGCTATCACTGTGTAAGAAAACGCAGCATCAACGTAGCTTCGGTTTGGGAGGCGTTCTTAGCGCAAAATACTTACTAAGGTCACATCTTGACATATTTGCCTAATCATATAATTCGACAAACATGATCATATATTTTTCATAAATTATCAAACAGCCATCACATTGGTTCCCGGACGGCATTTTAATTTTCTAATCGTCATTTTTAAAATTTGTTATAATCCCAAATGTAGAAGATAAGCATACTCGTATTTCACCCATTATGACTGCGATAACTTTCGGGTGTAATGTCTCTCCATTCACACATGACGCTGACATGACACCCGAACAATACGACCGGCCACAGCCCGATCTCGACCTTCATTATTAAGATAACACAAGATAAACCTCAACCCCCAACCTCCCCACACTGTTCTTTATTTCAATGTCGACGTTCCCCTCATTTCGTTACAAGTACGAAGATTGTTACCTTTATTTTTTATGTTCGTGTTTTTATTTGGAACCTCGTCCTGACTTTGATTAAAGTAGGTTGGAGTGGAAAGGAAAAACATATAAAATTGATTCGTTCCGTCTGGTGAGTGGAGATAAATAGCCGAGTGGGGGTATGTACACTTGATTATTTTGTGCAGAATGTGTTTACCTGGGCACAGAATAGGTAATAGTACTACGTACAGAAGTTGCACTGTTAACAAATCGCCAACTTACAAACCCAAATTATAATAGGTAAATAACAAATATTGACCACACCAAGCGAATGACGAGACAACGCGACCGTCCGGTAGCAATTCGCCCCTGAATGTACTTGCAGCGGCCCGGGGATGTACTTGCAGCGGCGCGGCAAACTGACGGAGTGAAAGCCCCCTGACCTGGGCATAGTTTCGAGACATACTTACGTAACGAATTCCAATTTAATTTAATATTATGCTCGCGCTCGCTTACTCGCACGCCGAGCTAATGTTTCAGAGTGAGTTCCCGAAATACATAGAAATCAAATTAATTTCCGAATTAGTGGTAAAATAGGACGTCGAAGCATAGGCATTTGCAATCGACGTGAAAAGCAGAGTGTAAAACTCGAGCGTTCTATGCTCATTTATACTCTATAGTTGCAGGTAATGTTTAACTTATTTAACTCTCATAAGAGGCAATATGAATAAAACTTCACAAAATCAGGTACCTATCGAAATTTGTGCAAAACAGCATCTTTTATTTCGTGTGCGTATGATATTTAGGCGTGTCACTAAGGCGACTTCCTGACTTGGCGGGACGGGATCGATATGTGACATTTTCTTCTTTGACGTAAACTTACTGACATCGCAAAGATTCCCACTTGACGGAATACTGTCAGTATTTATATTTGCGCACTAGTAATATTATGCGCAGAAGCGGACCAGTACTGCCTTCGCATCGTCCCGCTTCCGCGCATCCCGCGCCAGTCAGGAAGCACTCATATAAATGTAGGGGCGCAGTAAAAAGTGGTACTGAGTTGACTGACAGTCGACACTGTCATTTGACAGTTTTCTCATATCGTACCGCCTCCGCACCGACAAATCAGGAAGTCGCCTAAGGCGACTTCCTGACTTGGCGGGGCGGGATCGATATCTGACATTTTCTTCTTTGACGTAAACTTACTGACGTCGCGAAGATTCTCACTTGACGGAATACTGTCAGTATTACATTTGCGCAGTAGTAATATTATGCGCAGGAGCCGACCAGTACTGTCTTCGCATCGTCCCGCCTCCGCGTATCCCGCGCCAGTCAGGAAGCACTCATTTAAATGTAGGGGCGTAGTAAAAAGTGGTACTGAGTTGACTGACAGTTCACACTGATATTTGACAGTTTTCTCATATCGTACCGCCTCCGCACCGACAAATCAGGAAGTCGCCTTACACGTTGCGAGCGGTTTAAATAGTCGAAACATTCCGTTGAAAATCCAAATGTTCCATACCGTCTGACAGGCTGTGTCTAGCACCGCTGATCGTCCCGCTTGTCCATAACTACTACTTTAGCGTAGTACAAGAAGCGTGCTTGCCCCCGCGGACTCATTGTAAAGTGAAACAGAAACTAATTCCCCAACAACTGCCAACAAACTTAACCGGATTACACGATGGAGGACAATTCAACGCCCGCCCCTGCCGCATCAAACTTTTATCAACTTTTACTCGCGCGCGTCTAGCCTCGGGCTAGTACTGGAACTCAGGGTAAGCAATCTAAATTGGTCAGTTAGGGGAAATCAGAACGTAATACCTGAGCGAACGAGGTTTAATAGTAGTATAGTCAAATTTAATGTTGTGTACCCATAACTCCGTTGACAACTTGCTGAGACGACAGTGATTCCGTGACCATGACTAGTGTAACCCTGTGTCGAAACGTCGTTAAAAAGGGTAAACATATATAAATATCGCGTTAGACCCGTTTAAACAAATTTTTACACACGTTAGCTTCAGATATATAATGTAATTATTTTTTGTACATTGGCGATGGCGGTCAAAAATTTCAGGTCACCTAAGTTTAAATAGGCTCAATAGGACTTGTAAAATATTCTACACTTGTTTTATTTTCACAATATACTATTCTTCGCATTGCCCAACCGTATTAGGAATTTCCGGGATCCTATCATAAAAATATCAATGTCCAAAAATGACGATTGTCGCGATATCTCGCTCCGTTAACGTTGTTTTTTTTTCATGGATTTTTACGAGTCCGATTTAAACCTTAATTTTGGAAACGTTACTGTTTTGGCTGTTACTTTTGCAATATAGATGTAAAATTAAATAAAAATAATCACATGATAAAAAAAATTACAAGCTCGCAGTATTTTAGGAAATATGATGGTTTTTTACCGACCCGTATTCTTTGTCCGTCGCGAGTTGGCTTGGTAGTAAAACTAGACTCAGCGTCAGAACGGGGCTTAGTAGGCCGCGCATTTTTGCGAAACGCTTCCAAACTCCACTTGTGTTGTTTGAGACTTTAAGTGGCTTAAAGTTAGCGTTCACTTACAAAGAATCCCTCGGCCTTCCCGCCTCCTCGTCTACTGGAACACACCGCGGCTATTGTCTGCAAACACTTAAGTTTTATTTATTTTAAAAGCGCCCAGCAACAAAGCAAATAAAAATAACAATGAAACAGATAGAAAAAGATCCGACTCCGCTCTGCCAAAGAGATACTTTACTTCATTGTACCCCCGCATCAACCCAGCGGATACAATCTCTCTGCTCGATTGTTTGTCTACATTACAGTATTAAACTTCTCCGTCTGGGATTTAGCGCGTATTATTCTCAGGTTAAGAGCGGTTTTAGTATTTTTATTTTATTTTGCTTGAAACCCTCTCCGTTGCGGAACCCGTCAAATCATTTTTGGCGAAAGTTTGAGGACGGAACGTAAATAAAGTACCTACGTAAATACTCCGCTGAGATTGCTTCCTGGGGGTATTGTGAATTCTACGCTCGTGTAGAAGTTGCCTGTCCAAATACAGTGTTACTTCCCTAAACTTATTTCTATATGCTATTTAAGTACCAAACCTAAAAAATATTTAACCCTGCGTGGGGGAGTTGGCTACAACAAAACAAAAACATTTTACAACAATTTTCATGATACAATACTACTTATATGACTAGTTTTTACCTTTTCGCTAGTAAAATTACTAAATTCTTACCTAGTAGCATACTTACAAAGTACTTAAGGAATACTGAGCCACTCCCTCTCTTTAATAATAAAATTTATTGATCCGTCTATTTGCGTTTCCTTAAACTTTTACGATATATTTTTTAGACATGACCTCATAATACAACAGATCACATTTTTTTTTTCAAATTTCACTACCACTATACCGAATACAAATCTGACCCAATTTATTTGTATCAGGCGGAGCGGCGTTAGAAGAAAGAGAGGAACAAATACAGGCAACAGAGCCACGTCTAGCGCCCTGGTTCACAACCGAGCCGCCAGCGCGCGCTGTATTCGCAGCCAGTGCGGGTGCACGGCTGCCGTGTGCGGCGCGGGGGGATCCGCCCCCCGTCATAACTTGGACCAGTGAAGATGGGCAGGAGCTCCTCTCTGACCAGCACAGGTACCCATAAAACAATTCTAGTGGAGCAAAATTAGAGAAATAGAATAACAAATATTAGCGACAGAGCCACGGCTAACGCTCTGGTTCACAACACAACCTAGCCGCTTTCACGCGCTGTGACGCTGTGTGCGACCGTGGACCATGCCTCATCATATTGTTCTCTGTGTATTAATTAGTTCTCTGTATCAAATAATTGTCTACTGCACGTAAAATAAATATGAATTAGAAAATATTTAAGCAACAAAATAATTTCGATATTAATTCGAAAAAAATACTTCTAATGGAACAAGGCTCGATAACTTGAACACCATACTAATGCGAACTTTGAATAGATCGCCACTATGATTGGTTATGCATCATGAGACGCCTCGTCAAATTGATCAATTTCTACAATATTCAGAGATTTACTATTTGCCAACCCACCATCTAACATTGGTTGCGATTGCACGAATTGCACGAATTCCGGAGCTCTGTATTGATTTAATATGCACTTCAAAGAATGAATATTTATACACACCGTACGTTGAATCTTCTCCGTACTTAATTAATTGTAATAATCTTTAAAAAAATTGTACCGAAAAAAGATTGTTACTTTTTCTGTGGCCGTACCTACCGTCAGTGACGTAGGTTGGAAGACTTCTTTGTGAGTTGAAGCTGGTTGAACAATCTATAGGTACGTGGCATGAACAAGCTCCATTGTGATAAAATGCCTTTCTAAATAATGGAAACCGAGTTTTCGTCGTTCCATCGTTGAAACTTCACAAGGATATTGGTCCAAGTTTAATAATCTCGATTGGCAAGGCCGAAGGCAGGTTGCTGTGAAATCGTGCAAATGCCGAGCCGCATTATTGGAACCCAAACGGACGCGTACCGAATCGCCGATCATCGCTTTTCAATCACCAACAAATTAAATAGCTCCGAGGTAATAACCGAGGGCATAAAGTGCCACGTTTAAACAGCTCACGAAATTTATAATAAAATAAACTCGCTTACCGCGCTCATCGCTACATTAATCTTATTTTAAATTTATTCATTATCTCCCTGAAGACTGGAGTGTCTTCGTCGCTTGAATTATAACGGTATTAATTTACCCTCATCCCTGACACTTATCAATTAAGTTGAGGTATGACTATGTTGTACAAAATGCCTTTAACAACCGCCGGAATAACGTGGTTAGAGCGACCTCTGACCTCATCCCCCCTTTCGCCGCAGCATCCAGGGATATTGTAGCTAACGATTTGTGCGATGACAAACATGAGTTGTTTATATATTATGTAATTAACCGTTAATTTTTTTGCACCCAATGTGAAAGCTTGACAATACTTTCTTTTATGAAAATGCAACGTACAGAATTGACAACGGTTTAAATTAGTAGCCTTACCTCGTAACCTCGTTACCTCATAAAAAGTTTACTCCATTTAAAAGTAAATTCAAAGAGCATGTAATAAATATTAGTCAATAAACTTACCGCTAAATAGAAGAAAACGTTATTGCTTGGCTATCAAATTTGTCATAAGGCCGTATTTTTATTATTTAGATTAGATATTTAATGGCAAGACTAAGTTATTTCAGTGCATTACTAACGCTCGCCTGTCCACAGATAGATAGTAGATAGTATATTCTCCCGCCTACACTAAAATGAGGTAATAAAACAGTATCTCGTTTCATTACATTGCTACGTTTAGGTTGGGAGTGATTAAAACAAACTGGAATATCCGTTAAAATGTTTATTTTAAGTAATCGAATCCTCCCAAACGCGCGAGCACACGATAAAAGATCGTAGGGGGTAGGTCTAAAGGCCGGTCTGATTTTCACTCTCTGGTTATATTGCTGCCACCACGCTAGTACTCCCCTGGAACTCGGAGATGCCGTGGAGATGGAACGGGCTGAGGGACGTCAGCCAGGCAGCACTGGTACTGGGTGAAAGTGGTGTGGGCTCGAGCCGTAAGGTAGCACCCTGGAATTTACGTCCGCCGTGTAAATATAAATCGCTCCGTATTTATCTCCGTTGACTGTGACCGGCATAAGCAGTAGCAGAGGCAGAAGAGAAGAGAAGGTACTGCGTGATGGTGAAGGTAAAATGGCTTGATGAAGTGCGGATGTCACAGTCAGACGGAGTTTACAAAGCAAGATGAAATTTGGTAATAAAACATACTGAATTTACTTTGTTTACATATTTTAACATTAATGATGCGTAATAAAATTAATTTGGAAAAAGAAGAGATGAGCGGCTTAGCATTAAAGCTCATTTAGCAAGCTAAAATTAGGCAAAGAACGTTATAACGGTATAGCCGTTGGGAACGCCCTTAAATCTACCTACTTACAACTAAAAACACGTTAAATATTCAACACTTACCCAATATAGGGGTTGTACACTGATTTTAAGAGGTTACTAGACGAGTAACTGGACTTAGGGCCATCTTATGCCCATAACAATATTTAAAATTTAATAATTACGCCGGCGCGACGTGAGACGACACTGGAACAAGTGTACGTGCGCCTGCGTTGGTAGCAAAATCTGTCTGGCCGCGGCCGCGCGCCGCTGGCCCTCGCGGGAGCGGCGCGGGAGGCAGGGAAGCCGCCGCGCGCCCAACCGGGGAGAACAATGGAGTTGCGAGCAAGGTACAGTGCGCCAGAAAAATAAGTGCCGCAATGTATAAACGCTTATTTTATTGTAATGTTATTTAATCCTATAGGTATAGTTAATAAGTTATTAGTTAGGTAAGTGTTTTTATTAGGATTTTAATTATATTTAATGTTTATTTATTTTTATTATTAATTTAAGTACTTAGTTCCTAAAAACGAATGTATTGTAACGTTTTTACGTTACAGTACGCCCGCGCGTCGTCAAGGATTTTATTATATCCATATATAATAAAATCCGCACTGTTGTAGTACCTGTATAGACAATGACATACTTCTTCTTTCATACTTCACGCTTACATGTTTACGTCAGCAATTGTTATTTAATTACTGACGCTTAATATCAGAAAATGATGAGGTAACTCGTTACATGAACTTGAAACCTACAGATACAAGTGCTTAAGGATGTTAAGACGCTAGTGAACTAAGACCGTGTAATTTTCATTATAT
Source organism: Cenopis cana (assembly GCA_951800055.1). Taxonomy (NCBI): domain Eukaryota; kingdom Metazoa; phylum Arthropoda; class Insecta; order Lepidoptera; family Tortricidae; genus Cenopis; species Cenopis cana. The sequence continues at coordinate 13,218,058 of OX637476.1, read as the reverse complement.
GAAAGCTTAATTAATTTACTTATTTATTTAAACCGACCAGTTTGAGGTCTTTTATGTGCCAGGTGCCGAGGTCTTTACCAGCTAAATCCTGAAGCACATAAACTAATGGAGACTTTTTAGTGACGATTCTAGCCTTGATAAATTTTGGTGCCAACTTTTTGGAGAATTGCTTGCCCTTGTCACTTAAGAAGTAAGTGCGTTTCATTACAATGTCGCCTACCTTAAATTCAGCCGGCTTACGTTTAAGATTGTAATGTGACGTGTTTTTAACATGGGCATGCCAAAGCCTTTTCTGCACGTCATCAAAAATCGAGGACAGACAACCCAAGTTTTCGGCGTAGATGTCACGAGGTAAAAACAACACGTCCTCCCCTAAATCGTTATCGGTGTAGTGTGTCCCACAAGGAACCAATTCTCTGCCATACACCAAGAACGCAGGTGTAAAACCTGTGGCTTCGTTGACAGAGCTATTAATCGCGAACTGCACTCTAGGAATATACACGTCCCAGGACCTGTGATCATCATCTACAAAGGTAGATATGCAAGAAATTATTGTGCGATTAAAACGCTCCACTAAATTTACCTGAGGAGTGTATTTAGGACTGTAGTAGACATTAGGGATGTTGTATTGTTTAAATAAATTGTCCATAACCCTTCCTGTGAACTGTGTGCCATTGTCCATTAAAATAGTTTGTGGTATTCCATACCAATTCCGTACCAAGAAAACCGATTCTGATAAAATTTGGGCTATAACCTCTGCAGTGGCATTTTTAATGGGAAATATTAAACAGTACTTGGAAAAGCAACATGTGATGACTAGAATGTAGTAGTTTCTTTTCCTGGTAGTTGGCAAAGGGCCCATCAAATCGATCGAGATCATTTGGAACGGACGAGAGCATTGTTTTGGCCTTCCCATTTCCCCTAAGGTTTGATGGTTTTGGGCCTTATACGACAAACACTTCTCGCAAGATCCAATGAACTCGACCACATCCTGGTACATACCAGGCCAATAAAATCGCAAAGCAAGTCTGCGGTAGGTTTTAAAAATGCCCAAGTGCCCTGCAGTAGGCTCCGAGTGGTTTTCATCAATTGCCTTTTTACGTAATTCGGCGGGAACAACCAATTTCCATGAGAATTCGGATGTAAGTTCGTGCTTATTTTTGGACAATCGGTACAAGGAATCATTTTTAATCATATAATTTGGAAAATCAATTGGGTTATGGAGACAACCGTTGTAGATATTAGTGTACCAGGTGTCCCCTGAGTTCAGATGACAGTTGGAGGTACAAATTGCACTGACGGGAACTCGCGACAAGGCATCAGGGATGACATTATCAACGCCACGACGATGTTTGAGAACCATGTTAAACCCTGACAAGCGAACGCCCCACCGAGCCAATCTACCAGTTGGGTTGCTAATGGACAGGAACCACTTGAGCGCACTGTGGTCTGTGTAGACCGTGAAGGGCTGACCATTTTCTATGTAGCAACGCCAATACTCGAGAGCCGTGACAACCGATAATGTCTCCCGTTCTGTAATACTATAATTTCTCTCGGCCGGTGACAAGCTCCTAGACATGTACGCGATCGGGTGCTCCTTACCATCGATGGTCTGAGTCAGCATAGCGCCTATTCCATAATTACTGGCATCAGTATGCACCTCGAACGGTTTGGAGTAGTCCGGACAACGGAGAACGGGAGCAGATACTAATCGCTCTTTAAGCTGCTGGAAGGCAGCATCAGCTTCAGGGGTCCATTTAAAGGGAGGTGAACCTTTTTTTGATGATGTCAATTTATTTAACGGTGCTGCGATGGTACTAAAATTTGGTACGAATCGTCGATACCATGTCGCAGTACCTAGGAATCGCTTAACGTCTTTACGAGACGTCGGCGTGGGGTAATTAAGAATAGCCTCTACTTTTCCAGGGTCGGTACGTAAGCCTGAGCTATCGACGACGTAACCGAGGTACTTAAGTTGGCTACTGAAAAAACGACACTTGTCCAAGTTAACGGTGAGGTTGGCCTGCTTGAGTTTGTCTAAGACGCGTAAGAGTAAAGAGACGTGACTATTGAAATCCTCGGAGACGATGATAATGTCATCCAGGTAGGCGAAAACCTTAAGGTCGAACTCTGAGAACAACAGGTCCACTAATCTTTGTTGAGTAGCAGGAGCGTTGGTCAGACCGAAGGCGGTTCGTTTAAAGTGATAAGTCCCCCTGGTTGGCACATAAAAAGAAGTCTTGTGTCTGTCCTCCGGAGCAATTTCAATTTGCCAAAAGGCTTTGGACAAGTCGATGCTGGTCAGGTAACGAGCATCCCTGAGGTTGTCCAAAATCTCGGATATGTACGGCAGGTTATACGCGTCACGTTTTGTTACTGAGTTTAACTTACGGCTATCGAGACAGAACCGTGGTTGTCCGTTCTTCTTGTTGACAAGCAGAACCGGCGATGACCAACTACTCTCCGATTTCTCAATCACGCCAAGAGCAAGCATTTCGTCCACTTGTTCAACCAGAATACGCTGCTTCTCTGGTGACAAGCGATAGTAACGTTGGCGGATTGGACTAGCGTCGCCGGTATCAATACGGTGTGTAATTAAATTAGTGACTCCTAGACCCTTGCGTTCAAAAGAAATGTCCTCAAATTGTTTTACGACGTTGTCAGCTACTTGTTTCTGTGAATCGTCCAACTTATCATAGCCTTGAATAAATGTGTCCGGTTTAGGCAAAATGGCATTATGTTTATTGTTAAGGACAAGGCTGCTGAGGTATTTAGGACAGATTTGAAACGCGCGCCAGAAATCTACTCCTAATATGAGGTTATTTTGAATACCTGGCACTATAAAAGCTTTCAAAATGTGAAACTTGCCGTCAAAGTGTATGGGCATGTCAATGTAACCCTCACTCTGTAACATTTGACCTCCTGCGGCTGTGACTGAAATAAATTCACCTCTAACTACTTTCAGTCCGGAATCAATAAGTACTGAATGAGCACCATTGCCTAGAATAGTCACTGCCGAGCCAGAATCCAGTAAACCAGACATGGTAATATCATTAATTTTTACAGAGACGTAAGGTCTGTTATCATTTTCATTATGTTCTTTCAGAATTGTGTCAATTTTGTATGCATTAAAAAACAAATTTACTGTATGTAACCACTTTTGCCAATCATCATTATCAAATTTATTTTGGTTCCTATTATTGACACAATTCTGACTAATTAGTTTTTTGGCTGTTGTTTCCTATTCTTCTTACAATCTGGACAGTCAGGCGTTTTGACATTTTTGCGTCCGCAAACAAAACAAACAATGTTATCTTTGTTTGCCGTGCACTGCCGCAGATTGTGGGAATCTACTCGACATCTCGGACAAAAACGTGTCTTGGATGACGAAGGAGCGATAGCCTCAACGTAATTAGTATTAGATTTATTAGACACATGTTGATTATTATTATTCGAGTATGATTTGTAATTATTATTATTGTATTTATATTTATTATAATTAAATTGCGCATTATTATGATTAGAATTATTATTATTATAATTTGGCCTACTCCTAGAGCTACCCATATAAGCAAACTCGGGTGCCAGAGTGTCTGAATTTGGTCGCGGAGGTTCTTTGAACTGGCAAAGACGCGACTGTATATGTTCATAATTCCTACATAATGTTTTTAATTCTTCAATGGTTGTAATCTGGGAAACGGAAGACAGAGTACTCGCGTAACACGGTCGAATGTTATGTAGGAGGATCTCGAGCTTGTCGTCCTCGGACAAGGTGTTTGACAGACGCGAAAATAAGCCGGACATGACCGACAGATAGATCACTATGTTTTCCGTTTCTCCCTGAGTGCGAGACCTGATTTCGGATAGCAGCCTGTAATCAAAATCAGCCTGGCCGAAATCCTGCCTCAAAAGCACAACCAGCTCTTCCCAGGTTTTCACTTTTTCCCTGACGCTTCTGTACCAATGGATCGCATCGCCCGTAAATATGTCGGTAGCGTTATGTAAAATTTTGCTGGAAGGGATATTTTTTGCCTCACAAAATTCGGAGACGCGTTGAATGAACGCCCTCACACAGGTTTTGCCATCGTATCTTAACTTTGACAGTTGGTTCGCACTGCCGGCGTCACAAGTCACAGTGATGTTAAGCGGAGACGCAGAAGTGGCAGGAGAAGCCTGGGGGTCATTGGAGGAAGAACCAAGAGGATCTAATATATTACCATCCTTAAGCAAATTAACACGATCGGAGCAAAGCTTAAATTTAGTTATGCACTGGGCGTAGGACTCCTTATCATCTTCATCCTCACAAGTGATACGGTTGAGTCGATAGTATAGATGGTGTAATAGATTTTGTGCCCGTAGCAAAGTGCCTTTGTCCAGAGGATTGGAGTCTAAGGATGTACTGACTTTCTCGAGCACCTCTACAACGCCATCTATATCCTCTGTTGGGTCGAAAGGACTCGTAAGGATGTCCTCTGATGGAAATAGGGGCCCACATTTAGCAATTTGCCTACGCAGGTCCTGTACTGTGGACGCTGGTTTTTCGCCGCGTATAGCAACCTCATATTCTAATTCGGTTTTTTGGAGCGACAAGAATTTAATTGGCCCAGCCATATTAGAAGTGTTCAAACCGATAAACAAAAAAAAATACAGATGAATTTGGTAAGTGTTGAATAAAACGTTTTAAAAAAAAACAACAAAATACTCCGTCTGTTACAAAAACATTGAATTACGAACGTTTGGTTGTTTTTCTTAGCACCGATGCGGATGGCAGAATAAAAAGCAGAAATAAGCGCAAACGAAAAAATAAAAAAAACGTTCACAAAAATAAAATAACGAAAAAAGCGAATAAATGCAACTACTGTGTACGGACACAAAACAACAGCAATGTATATTGTTACTGTTGAAAAAAAAAAAAAAACAATATTAATTATAAATAAAAAATAAATTCAAATAAATTCGACTGACTGTACCAGCGGACAATGTCTAAGTATACACGTTTATCAAAGCAAACAATTTAAAATATCTGCTAAAAATATCAAAATAAAATTAACAAATGTGTCCGACTGTACCAGAGTACTATGTTTAAAATAAAATTTATAATATTTATTTATTTTACAAACAATAATTGACAAATAAGTAATCCGTACACCCTAGTTGCTTGCAACCAAAATAAAAAACTGAAAAACGTTTCACAAAACCAAAAATAAAAACATCAAGCACACACAAACCACGACCCACCTGAGAGCGAAATCAGACCTTAAGTATACCACGGTAAGGGCGCCAGTGCTACGTTTAGGTTGGGAGTGATTAAAACAAACTGGAATATCCGTTAAAATGTTTATTTTAAGTAATCGAATCCTCCCAAACGCGCGAGCACACGATAAAAGATCGTAGGGGGTAGGTCTAAAGGCCGGTCTGATTTTCACTCTCTGGTTATATTGCTGCCACCACGCTAGTACTCCCCTGGAACTCGGAGATGCCGTGGAGATGGAACGGGCTGAGGGACGTCAGCCAGGCAGCACTGGTACTGGGTGAAAGTGGTGTGGGCTCGAGCCGTAAGGTAGCACCCTGGAATTTACGTCCGCCGTGTAAATATAAATCGCTCCGTATTTATCTCCGTTGACTGTGACCGGCATAAGCAGTAGCAGAGGCAGAAGAGAAGAGAAGGTACTGCGTGATGGTGAAGGTAAAATGGCTTGATGAAGTGCGGATGTCACAGTCAGACGGAGTTTACAAAGCAAGATGAAATTTGGTAATAAAACATACTGAATTTACTTTGTTTACATATTTTAACATTAATGATGCGTAATAAAATTAATTTGGAAAAAGAAGAGATGAGCGGCTTAGCATTAAAGCTCATTTAGCAAGCTAAAATTAGGCAAAGAACGTTATAACGGTATAGCCGTTGGGAACGCCCTTAAATCTACCTACTTACAACTAAAAACACGTTAAATATTCAACACTTACCCAATATAGGGGTTGTACACTGATTTTAAGAGGTTACTAGACGAGTAACTGGACTTAGGGCCATCTTATGCCCATAACAATATTTAAAATTTAATAATTACGCCGGCGCGACGTGAGACGACACTGGAACAAGTGTACGTGCGCCTGCGTTGGTAGCAAAATCTGTCTGGCCGCGGCCGCGCGCCGCTGGCCCTCGCGGGAGCGGCGCGGGAGGCAGGGAAGCCGCCGCGCGCCCAACCGGGGAGAACAATGGAGTTGCGAGCAAGGTACAGTGCGCCAGAAAAATAAGTGCCGCAATGTATAAACGCTTATTTTATTGTAATGTTATTTAATCCTATAGGTATAGTTAATAAGTTATTAGTTAGGTAAGTGTTTTTATTAGGATTTTAATTATATTTAATGTTTATTTATTTTTATTATTAATTTAAGTACTTAGTTCCTAAAAACGAATGTATTGTAACGTTTTTACGTTACAACATCTCCCTTGATCCGTTTTCATAGATCTGCAAGAAAATTGGATTCTTATCGTAATTTTATTAACGGTATATCGACATAGAACTCAATAACAGATTTTTTCATCAAAAGTATCCAATTTGATGTCGAGCGGAATATTGAAATTACCTGTGTATTCGTATTCTCTCCGAGAAACGCTTTGTGGCGAGATACATTTTTACGACTTCCAATATTAACTATTTAGGTACCTACCTTTTGTGAAGCTTTCTGAAATTACAACGTAGGTATTTAGTATATAATATACCTGTACCTACGTGTACCTGCTATTTTTTTTTTTGTATTTGTCACCGCTGAGTTAACAATGCCAGTAATCAAAGAAATAACTTCATTATCTTTCAGTGGTGACAGGACACCAGCATAGTTAGAATAGTAAATAAAAAATCGGACAAATGCGAGTCGGACTTGCTCACCGAGGGTTTCGTACTGTAATTACTAGGTACATATTATAAATAGTTCAGGAATCGAGTCTCGCAGCTTTTTACGACAATTTTTTATTACTGAAATTCTGTTTTCGGCCCCTAATCAGTGATCGCCGAGTTACGATGACAGGGGGGGAGGGAGGGGAACGTAGTCGACAGCCTTCCTAACTAACGGATTCCTATATCTCCGTGCAATAGTGGTGCAGACTGAGGTTTGACTGGTACCACGGGGCACTAGTCACCGTACGGAGAAAACGATTCCAAATGACCTAAAGCGCCTTGAGCGATGTCATAGGCACGTAAGTAAAAACTACACTTGCATAAGAGACATGATGATAATTTTCTATCGCTTGTATCACGAGGAGTGCTCAGGGGAATTGTTCGTACTGATCCCTTCCGCATCATTTCACTATCGTCCCACGCGTCAGCATTTACATCCTCACCACTAAGACGGTTGGCAGTCCAGACCAGAACTGTTCGTTTGTCAAGAAAATTCCTGCCGCGCACAACCAAACTATGGAATTCACTGTCGCCTGCGTCATTTCCGGACCGATTTGACCTTCAAACGTTCAAGAAGAGAGCGTACTCCTTTCTGAAAGACCGGCAACGCGCTTGTGACTCCTCTGGTGTTGCAGGTGTCTATGGGCGACGGTAATCGCATACCATCAGGCGATCCGTCTGCTCGTTTGCCCCCATATATAACATAAAATACAATATATAAGTCGTGTAAAGTGTCAGCTTATCTCTAAGTGTCATTTTGCTAAACTTGCCAATCATCAGCCCAAGCCTTCTTAGCGCGATTAACGCACGGTTGCGCGGCTACTGATGTGGTTACGGAAAGTTTTCTGACGAGGGTCACTCCAAGGTATTTGACTTCGTTGGCCCAGGGGATAGGCCTGTCAAACATCTGGATCGAAGCCATCCTCCTTTCCGAGCTAACGCGTCAGACGGGTGGAAGAGTTCATACCTAAATAATACGTTCTACAAAAAAGATTTGGTCACCCATACGAGTACAATTACGACCGCGCATACCGTTTTCAAATCATAAAAATAAAACAAATGAATAGTTTTCAAATTTTCCCCTATACATTTTGATCCCCTGAAGAGAGTCGAAATATAATATTATTAGCGTGCGTAATTGCCATAAAGTGGAAAATCCCACTTCCTGGCCAGGGGGTGACATAAAACTTTGTACTTACGTACCACGGGCGGTAATAAAGAAAACCTCAGATCGCATATTTATCGCCCTTGCCTTCTTAATGTACTATTTTTGTGGCATAAACAACCATATCTTTTTTTACGTTAGTTTAGAAGTTTGATTTTTTCACAGCTTCAAGGGACTTTAGACCTAAGTATGGTTTTAATTTCAACTCGATACCTCTACGCGCTTCCGAGACAAAGGGTCTTGACAGACAGATAAGGGTTCCGTTTTTCATTTTGAGGTACGGAACCTTAAAAAAACAGGTATATTTGTAATGTACTTTATTCAATTTCAAACACTAAAGGATGATTCACAGTAGACCGTTCCGTGTCCGGGTCGGCCCGTAATCGTACCGAGCTGGAATTCGTAATGTCACGGAGTAGGTACTAACTTACATTGGTTCACTTGTAAAAGGTGAGGTGAAATGTTGTGAGTAACAGGAACCTTGCCGCGCCGTTCGAAGCGTTGTCAGACGACAAACGGTGCTAATGAAGGCAATTTTTCGCAACCGGAGGAGATATAATTAAGCGTAATGAGGGAATCATACTTTGTCCGCGTAATTACAGGACTGACGAGCGTCTGTGCCACACAGGGCAGTTTCCATTGGTGGTATATCTGACTAAACGTATTGGATAGAAATCAAAGTTACTTTTGTCGTGCGCGTGTCATGTGCCCTAACCCAGCCCAATGAGTTAGATCGAGCGCACCATACTTTATAATAATAATTTAAATTTGATTTTGATCGAATATATTGAGGCTAACTGAGACCCCGGGCAGCGAACGCCCAACAGTAGGTACTCTGGGTCCCACGCGAATGAATCACGACCATTCTTTTCATGTTCATCCATGTATCTAAATACGGATACGAGTTCATTAGACGCGGTAATCTTTTCCGTTTTATCTTAAGAATGTTTTGATCACTAATTGTATTGTATATGATTTACTATTATTCGGGATGTTATGTTTGCTAACGTTGTTTAACGAACCAATTCCGGCAATATTGCTGGTTTCGTTTTGATGACATCGGAAAACAAATATCATTTTTTTGTTCAGTTATTGATGTAATTCAAACTACTCGTAGGTAACACAAAAGAATAAGACAGTGAGTTTTTAGTTAAAAGAATAAAGCATAATTGTCACATGAAGCTTCCTCGTTCCTGAAACTTTTTCTTTGTTTTTGTTTTCCTTCCCTTAGTTTAATTTTGAAAGTCGAATTGTAAAGTAATTTATCCGTACAATAATTAATTACCTAATCCATCAAGTTACTATTTTAGTACATTATATTTTGATATTTTGGCCTTTAGCAATTTTATTTATTTATTCACATTACTAAACAAAATACAAATCTTAGTTAAATTAAAAGTTTGCCTGCAGCTACGCGTCTCTATACTATATTATTAATAAACTTACTATCTATTGTATTTAACATATTAAACGATGAATTGGTACTGAGTGCGCAAGAACTAATAATTTTCTTAAATGTAATATTTTATTTTTTATTCTAACAGGCGGGTATACAGCAATGGCACTCTGGAGATAGCTCCAACATCTTCTGGCACCGGTATTATCGGCGCTAGTGGCGCTAACTTACTCCGATGTCGTGCCACCAATGCGCATGGCGTGGCGCTTTCCGCGTCTGTTACACTCATACCAGGTTAGTCTACCAACAAATGTTACAGTCGTAATGGTATTCTAGGTATAGAACGAGTAATCAACTTTGGCGATTACCGCTGTGGTTATTTCCGCAGTTTTATTTTCATGCTTGGATTGGAACACACGTCAAGCAACAGTCGATATACTGAGTGTTCCATAAACCTGAGGATAATCTGTATGCAGCTAGTATAGCTGTCTCTGAGAATAGGTATCTAATTTTATGTCTGGTACAAAAAAAAAGATTTTTTCACCTCACTAGCTCGGAAAGCCCTTTTTTATTCTTTAAAAACAGATAGCAAAACTGCATTTTATCCACATGTGTGCAAAGTAATTTTGAAATCCGAACATGTTCCTTACTTTTTTTACATAATAACATGTAAGGCCGTGTTCCCACTATCCGATAAAATATCGGTGTAGGATTCATTACCGATAAAAATGTTTGGAAAACTGCTTAGTGCTCACACTATCCGATCCGATATCGGTCAGATTCGTATCGGATCCGATATCGGTTAGTGTGGGTGGACACAAAACAGCCAGGACAATTTTCGCCCATCTGTTTTTTTTTTCAGGTGGTGTGAAAAAAATCAGTCCTTGGATTTCAGATTTTATATATATTTTGAATTAAAAAAAATTTTTATAATTATTTTGAATTTTAAGAAAATAAAATATTTTTTTTGGCAAAAAATCGTCATTATACTCCATTTCGACTAATTTAGGAATAGGGATTTCAAATTTTACATTTATTTTGAGTTTTAAGTCGAAAAAAATATTTTTTTGCAAAAAATCGTCATTATACTCGATTTCGACTAATTCAAGGATAAGGATTTCAAATTTTATTATTATTTTGAATTCTAAGCAAAAAAATATATTTTTTTTCCAAAAAATCGTCATTATACTCGATTTCGACTAATTCAAGGATAAGGATTTCAAATTTAATATTTATTTTGAATTTTAAGCAAAAAAATTTTTTTTTGCATAAAATCGTCATTATACTCGATTCCGACTAATTCAAGGTTAAGGATTTCAAATTTTATATTTATTTTGAATTTTAAGCAAAAAAAATATTTTTTTGCAAAAAATCGTCATTATACTCGATTCCGACTAATTCAAGGATAAGGATTTCAAATTTTATAACTATTTTGAATTTTGAGCTAAAAAAATTTTTTTTTGCAAAAAATCGTCATTATACTCGATTTCGACTAATTCAAGGATAAGGATTTCAAATTTTATATTTATTTTGAATTTTAAGCAAAAAATTATTTATTTTGAATTTTAAGCAAAAAATAATATTTTTTTTGCAAAAAATCGTCATTATACTCGATTGCGACTGATTCAAGGATAAGGATTTAAAATTTTATAACTATTTTGAATTTTAAGCAAAAAAAAATTTTTTTTTTTGCAAAAAATCGTCATTATACTCGATTTCGACTAATAAAGATTTCAAATTATATTTTTATTTGAATTGAAAGTAATTCATTTTTCACGCAATTTTGCTTTATATATATTTACTTTAGCATTTGTTTTTGAATTTCAATTCAAATTTAGTTTTTATTTTCTATTTTAATGAAATGAAAAATTGGAAGAAACCCAATTTTTTTTATTGTTTTACTTTTGTTTTTTCCTTTTTCTATTTCCTCGCTTTAGTGAGGTGAAAAGATTTGTGTTACACACGGCTGCAAAGTTATTTTACCTCGTGTGTTTGCAACACTCGCTATGCTCAGGATTCTAATTTTGAACCACTCGCTTCGCTCAGGATTCTATTTTCGAACCACTCGCTTCGCTCGTGGTTCAACCATAGAATCCATTCGCTAGCTCGTGGTTCAACCCTAGAATCCATTCGCTAGCTCGTGTTCCAATTCCACACCTCGCGGTTAAAATACAACTTTGCACCCTTGTATAACAAATAACTATTACATTTCATTCGGCACTGCCGTAACAACTCACAATGACAGTCAGAACAGCATTGTTAACAGATCTAATTTAACGTATAAATCGACAGTTTTGCGGATATGAAACCTGAGGTGACATGACGTAATAGTATTAGAACGTTATCAAGTTTACATTTGTTGCGCACACTGCTATTCTGATTTTTAGCAGGAGGCAGATTTTTGCGAAAGACATTGCTATTTTGATATTAATTTTTATTATGTACCTATAGTCGCTGACGACAGTTGGGAGGCGGTGGTGACGGCATGGCCGGCAGCCGTGGGTGGCGTGGCCATGCTGACTTGCAGCATGGCCGGCGCAAAGAGTACGGGAGATGAAGACGAGGGTGAAGAATTGGAGGTGGCTCTCTGGTATCATGGCGAACGTGTCTTAGACGTGCCGGCGCCCACGCCAGGTTTGTTGTGCAGCTAAAACCTTTTACCAACTTACTGAATATTTCGATAAGGGAACACGAGTAAGTATATTCAAGTTCAATTGTGTATGTTTTCAAGTAAGTCAGAATCTATATCCAAATTGCTATGAGTATTAATATCGACGCAAACTAACTTGCAACTGGATATGAGTTATTGGGCAGTTTATCGATACATATATATTGCACGATGGAATTTTGCAATTGAAATCTGTTATGGTATTACATCCCATATGTATAAAATAGTAAATTAAGTATACTGAGTACATAATTAAAATGTAAAATTAAGTCATCTTCAAGTATTGCACTAATTTTACAAACGTGAACCTTTTTATTCCAATCTCTCAACAACCAAACTTTGTGGTAAAATTTACTACGCTCGCATTAGTCCTAGTTATAAGTACCTACTTGTATATACTAACATAGTCTTAAGTTATATGTTACTAACTACATATCAATGTATCCGAAATTAAAATAATTTAATTTAATTTAATTAGTATTACATTTATGCAATAGTTTATACTCCTACTAAGTCGCAATTAGAAGCTTATTATAAAAATAAAACAGCTAATATAAAACCAAGACTAAAAAATGTTTTTCCTTCATTCATTACACGTAAAGTAGGTACAAGCGTTGGGATTACGCAGAGCCGAACCGTGGCAGCTGTGTTAAATTTAATTAGGCTGCTTGTTAGAAGTCTAACAACGGATTCGTTAAACTAGACAAAAAATGTCTTAATTAAAAGCCCGTATTCGTTCTAACTAGGTTCTTGTGGTCATGTGAGGACAAGGAGTATTAATTAAGGCCATATCTCACAGCCGTATAGTAGGGGCGAGGGCAGGCGTATATCACGCCGAGTGAATGATGGCGCTGCGCGTCTCTTGATTGATTGAGGTGCTTATTGGAGTCTTTCTATGTGATAAGTTGTGCTGGTCCAATCTGTCAATAATATTAATAATTGTTTCTACGTATAACTTTGTCTGAATAATCAAACGCCAAAGAAGCAAGGGAGGGAGGGATGTTGTCGTGGGCGCAAGACATTTTAAAATGTTCACTACTGACGAGTGTTACTCGCAGTAAGTCGTAAATATCAAGGGTTATGAAGCAGATATCGATAAAAGAAACACTCAGTAAATAATTCGAACTAAAATAAACATTATTAATATTATATACATTTCAATACATTAATCAATTAAGAGAAAACAAGGTGCCGAACAGTCCGTATGTATTTATGATTATGACGCATCGTCAACTCGTCAGTTTTGATTAATTAGAATTAGGAAATAAAAATTATGTTGACAACGGAGCGACATGATCATGTGTGTGACAAGCTTATCCAAAGAGAAAAACTCATTATTTTACTGTTTGGCTGGCACCTTATTCGCAAATATTGTGCACAGATATGCGGTACCTAGCCGCGGGCAACACGCTGCTAATACGCGGCGTGACGGAGCGAGACGCTGGCACGTACGGGTGCCTTGCGCGGCACCGCGCCACGCGCCGCTCACGCCGCGCACGTCCTGCCGAACTACGGGTTTCGCGTTAGTATAGATTATATTTTTTATTTCATGATAAAAATTACATTATAAATCTGCATGCATCTGCATATATAAATCAATAAGAAAATTAAATTTCGAATATATCTCCCAATGGGGATCTTCAGTTAGGAACTTAATAATTAATGTTCATCTCAAATAGGTAGGTAGACATAAACGCAAATTAAAAAGGTTAAAGTATTACATTTCAAAATCAATGTACTCATTGACTGAATATAAAGGATGTTTCAATAAAAGACATTTCAGGCAGCGTCTAACGGTCATTCTCCAGACGTACATTTTTGGTTGTCTTCACTTTTTAAAAATATTAAATTATAGATTTGATTACATCTTATATTTTTTTATCGTTGAAGGTATTCGTATTGATCTGTACATGAATTTTCAAGACCATATTTAAAACCCTTCGGGTAGAAAAAAAAACTTAAAGTCCTATTCTCCTAATTGACACGTCGCGTCCCACTACCCAAATTACTTACAAACCAATTTCTCCTGGTGATATACATGAAGAAAAACCAATGTAACCAAGTTTATTAAACAAAAGAATACATGTCTTCATTGCAAAAAAAACAACGTAGTTAATGCAGTAATATATCACTAAAATATCAATTATAATAACTTTGTCTCGAAACGTATAATAATTGACGCGGCGCGTTGGGTTGTGATCACACAAGTCCTCTGAATGTAGGTACGGATCTCGCTATCGCATTTCGCTCAAGCGGCCAGTCGTGCCCAGAGCCCCGTGTGGGATGGTTGTGGCAGTTGTGTCCGGGAGGCGAACTACGAATGTAAATATCTAATTCACGCGTTTTGGCTCACGAGATTTCTAATTAACACGTTCATGAATTAAAAATCAACTAGTAACTCTATTGCTCTGAGAATTATAGTATACATCAAAGGCTGAATTATTTAATAGATACTAGATTTTGTAGCTTATTACATGTACCTATAAAAAGTTATTTTGTGTTTTTCAAGAATCCCTAATTCACAGGTCTAATTCACGCAACAAAAATAAACGCGTTAATTAGAATTTTACCATCCATGCGGTTCTAAAAATCAGTTAGGTCATTTTATCTGGCATATTTTAATATAATAATAAAAACTGCCTACAAAACGATTTTTTTTAATAAAAAAAAGTCACCCATTTTGTATAATTAAAGCGTCGTTGTTCTAATTCACGCGTCATACAAAAGTAAAATATTCTAATTAACACGTCGTTTTTCTAATTCGCACGTCACATAAATTTTAATTTGTTTCTAAATAATTAACCTTTAACAATTATAAAGTGTCATATACACATTTAAGTTTCAATGATCGATATGTTACTATATTTGAGATTAAAATAATTGAAAAGTGGGAAAAAAGCGACGCGTTAATTAGAATTTGATCACAAATCTGGAGAATGACCGCTAAATGCTTCGCCACAGGGTTCAAATCTGAGGCCAGCGGGCAGTGGCTCGTAATAGGTAGGCCCAATGCGTGGGTTCTTATTGTTATTTAGGGTTTAGGCAGCAGAATTTCATCTCCTAAAATAAAGTTTGTCAAGTGTCTCAGCTTCATAGGTTCAAAATTCCGATGCTTTTAATTAATCAAAGAGGCCACGCACTGTAGCAGGAGGCGCTACGGGCGCTGCGCCGGCGCCGGCCGCTGCGGCTCGGACCGTGCGCGCCGCTGCGGGTGCCGCCACCTGCCTGCCCTGCGCCACTTCACTGCACCCGGCACCGCACTACACGTGAATATTCCTTACTTTACCTGCAACCTTTTTGGTACTTATTTTATGCATAGGCAAACCTAAAGAATAGCAGGGCGATGAATAGAAATTATTCGTTTAACCAGGCAGTAGAACAGAAAAACTATTGATTAGACGTGTGCGCCGCGCCGGCGCACCGCCGTTGCCGGCCTTTTTTGCCACGCCGCCGCCGCTGATAAATGATCGGCGTGAAATCGGCGAAGCCTTGAGTAAATGCCAAAGAGTCTTTTTACCAGACAAACGAAAATAATCATAATTTTGATTTAACTTTGTTATTACTTTATACAAGATGGATCAAAAGCTTGTATGGAACTAATAAAAAAGATTCTGTCTAGAAAAGCCACAAATCGAGGTTCGTTAATCTATGAGCTCAAAAATAAAACAGCTGTTTTAAACTCTAAGCGAACGACGTATCTAGCAACGTAAAAGCTAGTTTGATGTATTCAAAAGGCACTTAAATACAAAATGCAATACATAGCATTCCCTTTTTATAATAACCAGTATTTCCAATATAGGTGGTACCGGGAGCGCGATGGCCGCCTGCAGCCTGTGGCGGCAGAAGGCGAGACGTGGACATGGGCCGGCGGCGCGGCGATATGCGTACGCGCTGCCCGCGCGGCGGCCGGCGCGTGGTTATGCAAGGCATACAGCGCGCTCGGGGATGCCACCGCGCGATTGCGACTGATCGTGGATATCCCTTTGACACTGTCGCTGCAACCTACTGTTGTGGTATTGTTATTATTGTTGTTAAATTTTGATATGTAACGTATCTATTTCTATGTGACTGTTGCGTGTTTGTGTTGATATAAGAAACGCTTGGAGACGCCATAGCGAGGCTGCGTTTGCACTTTGACGCTCTCGCTACAAGTTACAGCTATTATTGGCTTGATTTCCGCATATTTCCATAAATTTTCGCTATAAAACGCTTCGGTGAAACGAGAACAAGGCAACGGCAACCGGCGAATGATTGTCCACACAAACATATAGGGTGTTTGTAAGGTAGTGCAATAGGGTGTTTGTAAACGCCACAGCAATCTTTTTTTTTTTCAATAAACCAATTAGTAAGTATTTATAAGAATATATTGTCATTCAGCCCCGCTGTACTTTTTATTACTACCATTATTTTTGAAATACCCAAGGTACAGCATCAAATCTTATTCAGTGTAATTATTAACTAAGCCTTAATAAATAGGTATAAATAGTTGTTTCAGATCGTACACTACTGTGCCCGCAAATTTTAAATGTGTTGTTAATTCCTAATGATGATTTCCTATCGTAACCCATTGGCACAGAGGGCCTTCACGAATTCACGCCACGCCTCTCGATTCCCAGCAGCACTCCTCATCCCAGCTCAATCGGACGCCTTCCAACTCCTTCCCAAGAGAGCGCTGCTATTCAGTGTATGCACAGAAGCACAAACAGGTCTTTCACTCAAAGTAGGCTTCCAAAGGAAATCCTTGTTCAGTGTTCACATAGTTGTGTTGCTCCCGCCGGATCGTGTGCCAGAATAAATAATTAATATTCATTCCCAGTCAATTTTGGTAAACAGGTTGCTCCAAGTGGTAGTACGGTGCGATTTAACTGCTCGGCATCAGATGAAGAGGCCGCGCTGAGTTGGCGGCACGATGGCGCGCCCGTGGTGGGCGCAGGTGGCATGGGCGCCGCTGCTCTTGTGTTGCGCGGTGTGACGCGCGCCGCGCGCGGCGTGTATCAATGTGAGGCGCGCCGTGGGACTCGCACGGCGCTGGCTAGCGCTGAACTAAGACTTGGAGGTGAGTCTTCAATTAATTTTAAATAGGCTTATCGGAACTACGTAAGTGCGATTTTGTTTTTCGTTTTTCTAATAATAACTCAACGTCCACTAGAATTGTTAGGTACTTACTGGTCCTACTAAGACTGCCTTATTTTGTTGGTCTTTTTTTAAAGCTGATATCATAAGCACAAGAGAGTACCTATTATCTCTAAATTAACGGTAGTTAAAATAGTAGCAGTACATTTTTCACATCAAACCAATCGCGACCAAGAAATAAAGGCAATTATTAACTTGTTGCAATGCAAGATGAATATGCTCGGTCGGTTTACAACCTCAATATCTGTAATACTATCAGCCAGATGCGAGCCCGCGGGAACGAGACGATTTCGCAATAAAACGGTTTATTTGGAAAACCCCATAACTTTTAAAAAGGAAATAGGTAAAGTATCGGGATTTTGTCACAGAATGTCACTTTACGAGTATTAGATGTTTCCATCTAATAGCCGAGCGCAAAACGTGATTTCGTGGTGAAGCGGGTAGGAGGCGCGTGTTGGTTGTCACTCGATCAATCTCAATGTAGGAGTTGAGAAATCAATCAGGGATCGGCAGGGTGGGCGCCGGACCGGATCGTGGCGCCGCAAATATTGGACCAGACGTGCCTTTTGTCATGCTGACAATGCGTCTTTGTGCCATTTAAATTAAAGTGGATGCTCCGGAATTTTGCGTTGCCTCCTTGAAATCTTGGGCTACATCAAAGTGGCATGTTTACCTACTTGCGGTCTAGAATAAGGCTGGGTTGGATGGGTTACTTATTACACGTTGCACCTTTCAGGTAATAGTCACGAGGTGTTGCCAGCTTAACTGTAATTATGACCATGTTATGTTATATTGGATGTATTTTAAGACATAAAAAGTCTTATTTAATGTGTAAGAATGTAATTTGCGTAGATACACTAAAACCTATGATATTGAACTTCAATATCATAGGTAATCTGCGTAGGTAACATTAAAACGTATGATATTGCACTACAATATCATAGGTTTTAGTGTATCTACGCAGATTACATTAGGTACATACAGAATGTAGCTACGCTTTACATAAACAGCTTCAATCTTATCAGTGGTGCAGCTACATTAACTGTCAATTAATAACACTTAGCATCACCCGATATTACGTAAACAACACCGGATCTTCAAAGGGGATCTCTTTGACTTGTATATTAAATTGAAATCATTATGTTGTTATTGACTGCTTATTACGCTTGCTTCCAGCGAGCATCAAAGCGTGCGCGGCAAAAACCAATTCCAATTACTGCGCTCTTTCAAATATACCCCAGTTTTAGATACCAAACTTAACGCATAAGAGACATAGTTGGTAAAGTACTATTCGAATTAAGTTATATCGCGTAAGCACACTTGAGAATATCCTTGTGCTAAAGTTGAAACGATGTTTGCCAAGTTCGAGTTAGTTCAGTGTCTAAACTATGATAATGTAGTGAACACAGGGAGAGCTCTTTTCTATCATTAAAAATATATACAAACACGGCGAATAACGTCAAGCATGACAGAGATTTATCACTGAGTGGCTCGGGTACTAGCTTTCGCGTTAACGAGATAGGATATGAATAAAAGGGATGAGAAATGGTACGTTAATATCAATGAATAATGATGTAGCTATATGGCTTTTAAACAATAAGTACCTAACAAACTTTTATTTTAAATAAAGTAGGTATACGCGTTTGTATTTATATTTACCTTTTTTTTTTATTTTGTGTTATTTAAAGTGGATATAGCTAAACTTACGTGGATATAAAAATTATAATTTAACACAAAGCGCGTTAGTACGGTGAACACGATCCTATTCTGAATCGTTCCTAAGTCTTGGATGTTTTCTATGTATCTATTTAAATATGTATTTATCTATTAGTAGGTATGTTTATCACCATCTAGTGATCATAGTAGGTATTCAAGCATATTGCTTAGTCGATTTGTGTAATATTGTCCATAAATATTTAATTACCTATTAGGTATTTGTTGAGTAATCTTTAAATACTAATGATGTAAAATTGTATGAATTTATCTTTCGGGATTCCAATCACCTATAGAAACAGCAATTTTACAGGAACTTTGTCGTTCCTATTAGCGAATAATGTCCACTAAACGGACCCAACAAAGTATGGCATAAACTAAAATACCTAATAACTACCGGAACTCGATATCAATACTTGTAAAATTACCTGTAAAATAAAGGTCTTAATATCTTAAAATTAAATATTTAACGTTAATAATGATGCAGAATCAGCACCAGAACTGCAGTACACCTTCATAGAGCAAGCGTTACGAGCCGGCGGGGACGTGACGCTACGTTGCGCGGCAGCAGCTGCACCGCCGCCACGCATAGCATGGCTGCTCGACGCGCAACCGCTCGCGCACTATCGCGCTCCTCATAGGTAACTGTAGCACATAATACACCTCCATCGAGCAAGTGCTACGAGCCGGCGCGGATGTGGCGCTACGTTGCGCGGCAGCCGTCAATCGACGCGCAACCGCTTGAGCACTAGCGCACTCCCCACAGGTAACTCTGAGCACATAATACACCTTCATCGAGCTAGCGCTACCAGCCGGCAGTGTCGTGGCGCTACGTTGCGCGGCAGCCTTCGCACCGCTACTGGCTGGTCGATGCGCAACCGCTTGCACACTATCACGCTCCTCACAGGTATGATAACTGTCGCACGTATACACCTTCATCGAAAAAGCGCTATGAGTCAGCTGAGACGTGGCGTTACGTTGCGTGACAGTCGTCGCACCGCCACTGGCTGCTCGACGCGCAACTGCTTGCACACTATCGCGCTCCTCACAGGTATGGTAACTGTACCACATATACACCTTCATCGAGCAAGCGCTACGTCCCGGTGAAGACGTAGCGCCGCCCACGCGAATATGTGGCTGCTCAACGCGTAACCACTTGCGTGCCACTATCACGCTCCTCGCGCAGTTTTACGTTTCAACAACATGTATCAAATAGATTCTGCTTTCCAGCGTTACTTATCATTATGTATTTCAAAGTTCATTTCTTACTCACTTAAAAGAGTAAGTTCTTTAGGATACATACGACATTTGAACGGCTCGTCTGTGAAAGAGATTTATTTCAACAATTGGTTGTCAAAGCTGGCTCTGAGAAGTGCCGTTTTTGGTGATCGCATGTATAATTTGGTGGAACCATCGTGTTGAAAGGATTAGCCGCTCGGTAATTAATACCGAGCGTTGCCCAGGCTGCGCTGGACGCTGTTGCTGCGAGAATATCTAGATTTAAAGGCTTCGAATGTCGTCTTGCGGGGAGGCTCCTTTCATGCGCCCCCTAAGAAGAAGAAGAAGATTGGTTGTGGTCGCCACTTTGATTAGGTTCTCTGTTCAAATTGCCTATCTCCTGCAGATACACAGTCACAGAGGAGACGGGTGCGGGCGGTGAAGTAGTGTCAGTGCTTCGACTACGTGCGCTGTCAGCAGCGGATGGTGGCCGCTATACATGCCGAGCGCACAACGCTCGGGGTGCAGCAGAGCACTCAGCTCGGCTAAATGTCTATGGTAAGCACTGAGTGTCTTTTACTGTAATATAATTAATTTATTACTATTCTATTCTATTTTCTTCTATATACATGCGTAAACGAACTCAGAAGATTGTTGTCGAAGCCGAGGAGAATTTAGCAAGACTCATTGGCGTCTACTGTAAGCACTGAGTCATTAGTCATTAGTCTTACAGGTGGGATGAGTGGGATACAAACGGGCAAAAAATTGCCGTCGGTTGCTGCCAATCAGCGCTTTATAATCTATGTTGAGTGCTTACACACATAATCGAGGTGGATACATTAAGAGCGGAAAAGTTGAGGGACACAGTGCTATCGACGAGGCTATTACTCGTTACAGAGCATTAGCACACAATTTTTTATTGTTTATCATAACAATGATTTCATTTTCTTAGTTTAAAATGTGTGTTCCATTCTTCGACTCTTCCAAAATTATTGACATTGACATTGTTATAATTTTTTGTTCCCTTTTATCTCATTTATTTTAAAACGTGCAATTGTGTTATATTATTATTGCATCGAGGACCGGTTCTGCTTAGTTTCGTTTTTATTAGTCGTAAGTTTTGTTAACAGCTTGTATGAAAGAATGAACCTCCAGGGGCCTATTGCATAATAAATTACAACTAATATTACAAGCGGAAGTCTCTTTCGAATGAAAGGGATTGAAAGAAGACTACCGCTTGTAATATTAGTTGTAATTTGTTATGCAATAGGCCCCAGGTCTTTGTGTTAATGTTACTTAGTACACTACGAGTACAACAAATTATTTGTAATTTGGATATGCGACTGTTTGTGTTCTAAATAAACTGAAAAGAATACTCAGTGCATTCAGTGTTGTACCAATGTAGAATGATGTTTTAATAACTATTGTAATGCAGGCCCGCCATCCATCCGAGCGGCAGGCCCCGTGCGCGTGGTAGCGGGCGCCAACGCCACCATCTACTGCCCCTACGCTGGATATCCGATCAGGTCCATAGAGGTGCATTCTATAGGATGATTCCTTTTACACACAAATACACACTCGTCAATTAATTTGAATCATTCTTATCCAGTGTCGAAAGATACAATGTTGCAAACGTAACACCCATTATATTATGATATAGTTGTTGTATATTTTTAATAACTTTTAATTTACATTTTAGAGTTACGTTTGTGCAAAATTTGTCAATGAAACACTCAGTTTTCTCAATGACGAGCTTAACTATACGAGCAATAAACACAAACATAACATCTGATTAATTGAACTTTTTTGATTAATTGATAACCTCTGAACTTTTGATATTAGATAACTAATTGAACCGTTTCCATAACTTGTATTTACGGGTGCGACCACACTTTGCCGTATTTATGCAAATATTCGCGTAGCATCTCTTTATCTCTCTTCTTTTAATATCGCAAATGATAGGGAGGCGAATACGCAACGCGTACACGCATAGTGAAGTATGGTCGCGCCCTAACAATAAAGGCCTGACGAAACGCATGCACACTCACACACAGCACAAACTGCCCGAGCTTTAGAGTGTGTGTAATCGGTTGTCACGTTTGCAGCGAGGTGTGGTGGTGGCGCGATGGCGAGCGCGTCGGCAGCGCGGGCCGACTGTCGGCGCGCAGCGCGGCATTGCGCCTGCGGCCCGCTCTACCAGCAGACCACGGCGCATACGCATGCAGCGTAACTGCACCCGATGGACAGGTCGCTAGACGGGAGATCGAGATACAAGTCCGAAGTCAGTATACAATTTTCAATGTAGATTCTGACAGGCTTTTTTGAATTGTTCCTGTATTTAGCAATTTGTAAGTTTGCGTTTCAAAAATCAATTTTCGACAACCATTCATAAATACTTATACATTTCAAAAATATAAGTTGTTAACTATTGCTCCATTTATGTGTCGATTCTTCTGGTAAGTTGCGTATTGTTGCCCCCCCCCCCCCCCCCATAACTGGCCACTTCGCAAAAATATACAAAGAGCAAACCAATAGTTGGTATTTTTGCAATTAAATAAATTATTATTATTATTTTTATTTTTCAATTTTCATCTTGATTGGGAATTGAGATTTCGCCGGCGGACGCATCTGCTTTGACAACAATTAAATTAATAATTTTAAATACATAAATAACCGAGTTCAGAGCTGACTTCATGTATTTTGTTAAAGGCGGTCTTCTCTGCACAAGTTTGGTGGCTATTAACTGAATGATATTTTGTTAATTAATTTGTCTCTCGTTAATTTTTTTGTCTACGAGTCGGAATACGCCTGACCGTAATGTATGGTTTAGTTTGAAAGTGTTTAGCAAGTAAAATGTAAATCCGTAATTGGCCAATGGTAAACTAATATGTAACTTTTCTAAAAATGTTGTAAACTGTGCTGTGGATTTTATAACAATAAAATAAAAAATAAATAAAATTAATGGCCAGTTACTGGCAGTTATCTTCCCTGGAGAGTGAAGATATTACTGTGAAAGTCGAGGTTGATTAAAGGGCGTCGTTTATATTAACAGACCCGCCGAAGATCTCGCCGTTTATGTTCTCGGCGGAGCTTACGGAGGGCAGCAGTGCTCAGGCGCTCTGCGGCGTATCATCAGGAGACAAACCACTGTACTTCTCATGGCTGAAAGACGGTGCGCCGTTACCGGCGGCTCTGCAAGTCCAGGAAAAGAGCCTCGGAGAGTTTTCGCTGCTGGTGTTTCCTGCATTGGCCGCACGGCACTCCGGCGTTTACACCTGCCGTGTTGCCAATCACGCCGCCAGTGCCAACTACAGTGCGACGCTCAGCGTCAAAGGTACCAATAATGTCTGTCTGTGCAAATCTGTATCACATTCTATTAATTTCATGAATTGTAATCATCATTTTTGGTTGACAGTGGCACCTTCATGGACAACAGAACCGTCTGATACTGCCGTCCTACTGGGCGCCCCTTTATTGCTAGAATGCGCTGCTAGAGGTCACCCAACACCGGTTGTGACATGGTACAGAAAAGTTGGTAAGACGGACAGGACCGAATAGAATACTCTTAGAAGTGGCTCTGGATGTCAGTAAGAATTTCAGATTTCTTTGACAGGTGAATCTCCAATTGGTCTTGAAAATGAAGAACAATGGGAAGAGGTGAGCGGTGGAGAGTGGGGAGATACGGGAGGAGCGGCGGCGAGAGGAGGCACGCTCTCGGCTGCAGCTGCTGCAAGACGCCACCAGGGTCGCTATCGCTGCAAAGCTGACAACAGCGTAGGCGCACCATTACTCAAGCACGTCAACATTACCGTACATGGTCATAACTTTTCTTGGTCTCTTATAGTTGATACTATACTTAACAGTGCGCTAATGAATCGTTTTATGTTTTAGAACCTGCACATTTTGAAGCATCAGAGCCAAGAAACGTATCGGCTGTACGCGGCCGCGAGGCCGTGCTCTGGTGTCGCGCGCGTGGCGATGCGCCACTTAGTTTGACGTGGACGCGTCTTGGACGCCGACTAGATCTTGACTCGTTTCGGTATGTAATATCATTTAACATACTAGTTCAATATTGTTGTCATTATAAATAAGAATATTTATATTGTTGGTGTGCTTAGGTGGTCAGTATCAGAGAGCGGGGCGGGTGGCGCTGGAGAAGCTCTGCGCTCAGAACTTCGCTTACGAGCTGCTGAAGGTGCTGATGCAGGCGAATACCGGTGTCTTGCTGCCAATCACTACGGTCGCGCTGAAATGCTGGTCTTCTTACATGTCGAAGGTGATTATTCAGTTTAATAATTATGTTGTACTTACTTGTCTTATATTTCAATGTTCTATTCTGAAGTAAAATGATGATAACCAGTTACTATTGTTTCTAACCAGAACCACCTGAGGCACCAGCAGGATTACGACTGGGTGGTATAAGCGCGCGCTGGGTGCGCTTAGTGTGGGACGCTGGCTCCCCTGACGCTCGTTACTCGGCGATATATTCACCTCTGCACGCACCGCCTGGTGCTGTGCCTCAAACCATCAATCTGACACTAGAATCAGCGCCACTTGAAGCGGAGATACCATCGGGCGCTTTGTCTGCAATATTATCAGGATTACGGCCTGCAGCTGCCTATTCGCTGCGTGTCGCTGCTGCCAACCATGTAGGTGCCTCTCCACCATCCGCGCCATTGCTCTTCACTACGCTCGAGGAAGGTAAGTCTCGGCTGTTCATTTACAAAGTTTATTCATGTGAAGTATCAAAGCTTGTTTTAAAGTCTCCACTCCATAATGATATGAATTTTGTTTGCAGCTCCATCAAGTGCTCCTCAAGATGTAAGAGTACGTTCGGTTGCGCCGGGCGAACTGCTAGTATCCTGGACGGTAAGTTTTATCAATAGCTGCTTACGTATTATAAGCGATGTTGATTTGATAGCAAGATATGAAAATAAACCTTCAGAGTATTTATTTATTTAATCACGTTTACGCCAGGGGTCGGTCGGGCTTAGCGCAAACAAAAAAATAAAATAAAGCACATTTGCAGGCTCCGTCACGAGATTCATGGAATGGCGAGTTGTTAGGATACGTAGTGACGTGGCGAGCGCTGTCTGGCGCGGATGACGAAGAAGGAGAGGGCGAATTAGGCACAGCCCGTGCGGGCAGTGCGGCCGTTGCGGGGTGGGCACGTGCTGAGCTTGCGTTACGCGGGTTACACCGCTTCGCACGCTACGCTGTATCTGTACGCGCTTACAATCGCGCTGGGGCAGGTCCATCTGCACCACCAGTCTATGCCTCAACCGCTGATGGAGGTAAGCAGCAGATTCATTTTGACTATTAGCTAGAAATTTGGATCTGGTGTGTAATTTCTTACGTTTGTATAGTGCCCCTAGAAGCTGTTGGCGGCGTGCGATGTGCAGCGGAGGCAGGAGCACTGCGAGTGTGGTGGTCGCCGCCTGCGCCTCCCGCACCACCGCCGGCGCCAACGCTGGCTGGTTACGACGTCCACTATGCTCCATTATACGACTCACCAGGTTCGACACTAATTTAACTTAAAAATAAAAACAATAAGGATATATTATTATTTATTGTATCCGTATTTATCAGAAAATTAAAACAAGACCTTTTTTCACAAACCAAGATTTTATAATAATTTGATTTTTTTTCACATTCAGGTAATTATTATTATTTTATTGTGTCCTGAGTTGCTGATTAAGCTGTGTCTTGTAGCGTGGACTGGTCCCGCTGGGGGTGGCGTAGCGGCAGCGGCGTCAGCGGCAGCAGGTGCCACGCTACGCCAACTGCGGCCCGCTACTAACTACTCCGTGTGGGTCCGGGCGCGTACGCCAGCCGGGCCGGGGCCCCCATCCGCGCCCGTCACTTGTACCACTATTGACGACGGTGAGCCCCCAATAACCAAATTCCTGATGGTAATACTCAGTTCCAATGGATGGATTATGTGCGCTTTCATAGTTGTTTTTTCTACTCTGTCATTTGAATAATTTAATGTTTTTCGTGATAATGACCGTGTAATGGCGGTGAGCACAACGTCATCGTATTTCTTAGTCAATTCAGATGGATATAATACTGCTGCGCCAATATACTGGCAGTATTGCCACATACTAAGGCAATCCGTTCGACATCCGTAGGTATTCATGAAATAGAAAATAACGCATACGGATTCCACCCCGCCGAGTGCCAAAGCGACTTTACATGGGGCTTGAAGCAGCGAAGTGAATAAGTCTTTTTATTTAATTTTTCACTGACATTTTGTAATTGTAATTGTGTGATAATTAATGACATGTAAAACCATTTACCAATAAAATATCTGAATCTGAACAACAAATTACACAATGATACCTTAAAGCTAGAATTAGATTAGAGTAATTAGTTTTGTTAGATGCGCTGAGGTTCCTTTTCCCAGACGATATTAATGTGACAATGACAGTTCCGGGAGCGGTGCGGGCAGTGCGTGCGCTGGCGTCAGGCGCGGGCGCCGTGCGCGTATCATGGCGGACACCACCACGCTCGCGCGTCAGCCACTTCACGCTGTACACTAAGGAGCGCGACAAGTAAGCAGTTTCTTGTAATACCTTTCTTTTGAACCTGAGTGCGGCTCTATAGGCCGAGCCCAATAAAGCGATATGAGTGCGCGGTTGGAGAGTGGCCTGGGGTACATTCAGGGGAAACCTACGACACGTTTGCTTATTACCTACCTACATTAAATGGTTTAGTCATTATGACACAGACTTGTACTTAGAATACCAAAAACTAATTTGAATATAGGTACAGTTTGACATTGTGAAATTTAAGTTTGAGCTCTGATTATGTTGTACTTAGAATACCAAAAACTAATTGGAATATAGGTACAGGTCCCGTGCGTTGGAAGGCACGTTAAGCCGTTGATCCCGGTTGCTGTCTATGGCAGCAGTCGTTAAGCCAAGTTGGAGGACTTCGGGCGGCTTGAGAACTTCTAACAGTCAAGTTGCCCACTCACTTGACAAAGCCTAATCCCAATAAGGTCTAGTTTTCCCTCGGGGTTGGAAGGTCAGATGGCAGTCGCTTTCGTAAAAACTAGTGCCTACGCCAAATCTCGGGAATAGGTAGCGGACCCCAGGCATCCTTCAGGATGCAACTGTACTGGGTTAACGCTAGGAGGATGATGATGAATTGGAATATAGGTACAGTTTGACATTGTGAAATTTAAGTTTGAGCTCTGATTATGACGTGTTCATATAAAACACGGATACAACGGAGCTAAATTTTTCCTTGTTGTACTTATACATTTTTGTGTTAGTCTTACATAACTACTTTTACGTAATCAGTAGCTCTAGTATAAGTTTTTTCGAAACATTAACTAATTCGAACGCGTTTGCGTTTTGTCTCAAAATGTATGAAAACGCTCTCACCGAGTTTGAAATACGCGCGTTCATCGGTAAGCAACAAATGTTATACTCGCTGTTTTAGTTTCCACTAGTGACCACCAGAGGCGCTGTTCACGTTTTCATACCACTGTCATACATTTTGAGACAAAACGCAAACGCGTTCGAATTAGTTCATGTTTCGAAAAAACTTATACTAGAGCTACTGTGCACCTTTCTCTTTTGTCATATCTCATACATATTCCAACATTCACTGATCGCTTATATACCCATTGTTTCTGACGAAAGAGTGGGTGGAGAATGGTCGCAGCGAGTGGAAGCGGACGAAGAACAGGAGGAGGAAGGGGAGGCGTGGCACGAGGTTCGCGGGTTACGCGAACAAGTGCTGTACGAGTTTTGGGTGCGCGCACACAATGCAGCTGGCTTGGGGGAGCCGGGCCGAGTCGCTACCGCTGCACCTACTAACAATGGTGAGATTATATCTAACTCAGGGCCGGTTCATCATCATCATCATCATCATATCAGCCGAAAGACGTCCAATGCTGGACATAGGCCTCCCCCAAAGAGTGCCACAATGACCGGTCTTGCGCCACCCGCATCCAGCGGACTCCCGCGACCTTTACCAGGACCTTTTTTTTTTCATCAGTCCACCTTGTGGGGGGTCTACCCACGCTGCGCCTTCCGGTCCGTGGTCGCCACTCGAGAACCTTTCGGCCCCAACGGCCATCGGTTCTACGTGCAATGTGGCTCGCCCACTGCCACTTAAGTTTAGCGATTCGAAAGGCTATATCGGTTACTTTGGTTCTGCTACAGGGCCGGTTACTTCTACCTAATATTTAATATTAAATATGGCGCCGGCAGATAACATCATATTCAGAAATGACGAATTTATAATATAAACTTATGTAGGTAATTTACTACCCATGGGTAGAAACGACCGAGCCCAAGTTCGGTAATTTAATTAGATTTGATTAGACGACCTCTTTAGCTTAGTTGGTAGTGACCCTGCCTGCGAAGCTAGAGGTCCCGGGTTCGAATCCCGGCCGGGGCATTTATTTGTGTGATGAGCACGAATATTTGTTCTTGGGTCTTGGATGTTTTCTATGTATTTAAGTATTTATTTATCTATATAAGTATGTATATCGTCGCTTAGTACCCATAGTATAAGCTTTGCTTAGTTTGGGACTAGGTTGATTTGTGTAAGATTGTCCACAAATATTTATTTATTTATTTATTTTATTTTACCGTACCCATTTTTCGCGACATTTGCATATATATGTAAGTCAATATTGACATTTATATATTTCTAAGAACGTTCAACATAGTCAATAAGATACTTACCGCAAATAAATTAGGCAAAATGTATTTCTTAGCGCCAGTGCGTGTGTTGTCCTGGGCGCGTGCGATACGCGCCGTGCGCGGTGCACGGGTGCGTTTACGCTGCGTGGTCGCGGGCGGCGGTTCTAGCCCCGTCAGAAGGCGCTGGGCGCCACTGCCACGACGGCACACCGTCACAGCAGCGGGGGACTTGCTTATACATGGTAAGTATTCATTGGTAAACCTTCAAAAGTATCTAAAAAACCATTCCCAGAGCAATGATTTGCATTTTTCTGTCATACCAAAGAAACAGTTCATCAACTTTTTTACTAAAAATGTTCTGTTCAAAATTTTACCACTTACTATCTGACACTTTAACGCTGTCCAAGCGGCTGACACTCATAAACTATCCTTGAAATTAAAAGATGATATGATAGATTCCAGTAGTTTTCGTGAAGGAACATACTTTTAAGGCGAAAAAAAAAAACGCCGAGTGTATAGCCCCGCCAAAGCGAATCTCATACATATATATGCGGAATGGGCTGTGGAGGGGCGCGCCTTCGTGGATGACACGCACTATAACTTTCTGGCATGCCCGCACATTTTCTTGCTTAATCACGATGTCATCGGTGCCTGGTTTGACCCAACAATTTAATTATAGAATTAGAAGCAGAGTCGTCAGGCAACTATACTTGCTTCGTATCGGGTGCGGATGGGTCTAGTGACGTAGCCACATGGCGGGTAGACCTCCGCGCACCGCCGGCTGCGCCGCCCGCGCCACGCCTGTTGCGCGCGGATCATCATGATGTGCTCGTTGCCTGGGACCCGGCTCCAGCTCACAGTGACATGGAACCCATACTAGGTAGCTTTACCAAGTTGTGTTCCTTAGAGTCATATAGGAAGAAGTCATGCAATTGCACATAATATTCACACGTAGGTACCGCTCGCCATTCCAGTGACACGATTTGTAGACTCACGACTTTAAGGTCACTCGACATGCTTCGGACCACTACGTGGTCCTTAATCATGAGAAACAGCCACGACTAGCAATGCGCGGCTCGGCTGCTCGATGTTGGCGGCGCCACCACGCGAGGGAGGCGAGAATCCACCCTCATTTTCATCATCCCCCCCATTTCCCTCATTTTCATATTTGAGTACCCTGTATTGTGAATTACCCGTTTATTACATTGCAATATGTCTGAGACTCACGGAAGTTTTCTATTTAAGATTGTAGACTTATTACATTTTTAATTAAAATCCTTTTTAATTTGTACGTATTTTTAAAGTGGCATTAATCGTGCAGGTTACACGGTATGGTGGACGCGCGAAGGTTCCACAGGCGGCACAGCGCGTTCAGCGCGTATCCCAGCGGGGGCAGGCACAGGGGGCTACTCACGCGCGTTACGTGGGCTGGCGTGTGGTGCGCGACATAAAGTATGGCTGCGCGCGCATTCACCAGCCGGCGTGAGCGCGCCTTCACCTGCACTGTTAGCTGCGACCACCGGACGTCGTAAGTAAAACACTCGACCTTCGCAACGCACGACTCTCTATGATTGACTACTGAATCATCAGCCGAAAGACGTCCGCTGCTGGACATAGGCCTACCCCAGAGAGCGCCACAACGATCGGTCATATGCTGCCAGCGACCTTAACCAGGTCATCAGCCCGCCTCGTGGGGGCAGACTGGAACTGAATGAAATGTTCTTTTTTAATTCAAAACTTTCATATTTCAATTCTTATAGGTAAAACAATTCAATGGACAAATTTCTAGAGTAATCAAATCATGTGCAGAAGCCGGAGCACCACCAGGCGCGGCGTTTATTTGGGCCAACAGCACAGCTCTACGGCTCAATCTCCTCGTATGGCGAGCGGGTGGCGCGAGTACCGGGGGCGGGGAACCGCCGTGCCCTGTTGCGCGCTGGAGCGTGGCGCTGCGTCCAGCGGCTGGCGGTGGCTGGTCCGCGCTACCGGAGGATGGCGAAACCGCCGAGGTAGCTAAGATTTACTACACAGGTCATCGACTGGCAGATACTTTCTATTATATTTTTGCCTATTGTTTAAATGTACATCTTTATCGTAATTCTGTACAGGCTAGCGGTTTGGTGCCGGGAGCGTGGTATGAAGTTCGCGTGGCAGCGCACGGTGCGGCAGCTGTTACGCGTGCTCGGTATCGTGCAGCCACTCGGGCGCGATCTGGTGGTAAGCGATGATCAAGTTATGCCTAAATTCACTGTCCGATTGGAACTGGTCCTGTTAGCTTGGGTTACTGTTGACACAGGAAAACAAATCTTCTAACTTAACGTAATCTCGGAAAGAATGGTCTACAAGTCAGGCATCTACCAGCATTTTGTCTTTGTGTATATCATAAATCAGATAAACACTTATAATAGAAGTTTATTGGGTGAAGTTAACATGGGTTTCGCTCTGTTGAGTCTAGTCTACTTGTATTTAGTAGGAATAGGACCGTCGTTAGTCGTTATCAATTCATTCTCTGTTGCCGTGTAAATATGATTTTTTTTTACAAATTAGATCCTTTAATTTGGTAGAACGGATAGGCGATCCCGTCGAGCTAGCAGTAGAAGAAGGTGCCTCACCAGCGGGCGTGGAAGGGGTGCCAGGCGGCGCCAATGAGACGCGAGCGTGGCGCGGCGGGCTAGCGCCAGCGCTAGCGGGCGGCGCGCTAGCGGCTCTGATCGGCGCAGGCGCGGCGGCGTTGCTGCGCGCCCGCCGTGCCTCCACCCCACCCCCCGCTGCGCGGCCCGCGCATCCACACCCGCAGCTTTATACTACAGAGCCGGGGAAGAGAAATGGAAAGACTCTCACACCACCGAATGGTTAG
The DNA here is from genome assembly GCA_951800055.1 of Cenopis cana. Taxonomy (NCBI): domain Eukaryota; kingdom Metazoa; phylum Arthropoda; class Insecta; order Lepidoptera; family Tortricidae; genus Cenopis; species Cenopis cana. Next base: position 13,186,346 of record OX637476.1, on the reverse strand, counting down.
TGCTTAACAGTGATGATAAAAAGTCCGCATTTCAAGAATTGTCAACAGCAGAAGTAAGTTATTCGTTTTTCACTTTATCACAACGGGATAACGGATAAGGTGAAAAAGTGTTTACTTAAATCTGCAGCTGACTGTACCTACCTGCACTTTAGTGAACGTCCTTAGTGCACGCTTCGCTGCGAGCAGAGCGTGCAACATTCGTACATGTACCTAAGTTGCATTTCCTTTTATGCACCCTCCACGCTTCACTCGCACTGCTAACAATGTTTGGCATCGATACCACAACTGTTGCCGCTGCTGGGGTTGAGTATTTAAGGTAAAATATCACACTTAAAAAACCGGCCAAGTGCGAGTCGGACTTCGCACATTTAGGGTTCCGAACCGATCACAAAGTTAAGTTGGTTTTTATAGGAAAATAAGGAAATTTCGAAGAAAAAATCTAAATTTTCAATATATTAGTATTTGTTGGTAAAATATACGTAATAACAAACATTACTACCAAATTTTAAGTTTATAGGTATTTGGGAAGTTAAAAAATTCTTCGGAACAAAATTTCGTAAAAAAAGCTGACTTTGTTGGCTTCTCATTCCTTTGTTTTCCAATATTTTTTTAATTAAAAATATAGTAAGTATCTACTCAATGGTCTCTAAAGAACGATACCCCACTCGATAGGGTAATAGGATAAAAAAATATAGCCCCCCTTTAGCTGGATGGGAGCCCCCCTTAAAAACATTTAAAAATAAGTTTTGACTATTTGTATGGCTTCGGGCCGACAAGATGCTTATACTGTGTAAATTTGAAGCCTGCAGCTCCAACCGTTTGGCTGTAAAACCTGTGTGACAGACGACGGACGGACGACGTCTGGGCGTCTGTCACACAGGTTTTACAGCCAAACGGTTGGAGGTACAGGCTTCAAATTTACAAAAAAATTACAAATACTAAGTAGGTAGTTAAATGTACCACACATTATCAATAGCATGGTTATTAGTTTGTACAGGTGAATTAGACGAAATTAGCCCGTACGCGACGTTCAGCATGAGCGGAGGCGCCACGGGCACGACGGGGTCTAGCACGCGCGGCGGCTGCGCGCTGCACCTCCATACGTTTGGACGCGCGTCGCCTCTGGCGCTAGCGGCGCCGCCTTCGCGTCCTAATCTATTACACCATGCGCCAGGTAAGTCCATATTCAATTCAATTCTTTAAGAAATGGCTTCCATCAAATTTATGATGATTTCGCCAATGTCACGTGTTCAATGACGTTATTCGGTAACGACGCCATGACAGTAGATAAGGTTTTGTACGGTAAATGGATTCTGCCCGTCGTCGCCCCGGGCACGTGTGCTCACCAACGCGGCGACGATCAAAATCCTAAGTCCATATACAATTGCGTACCTACCTATTTGACAAATGTTGTGTGTATAACATGATGTCACTTTTTAGGGTTCCGTAGCCAAAATGGCTAAAACGGAAACCTTATAGTTTCGTCATAAAATAAATAAGTTTTGTATAGTTAACCATCAAAATATTACAAGGAATTATAAATTATAAGATTTTACCAAAATCATAAAAAATGTGTACGTATAATCAAAAATTCGGAAAGGAAGGAAAAGGAAGTCAAATAAAAGGGATCCATAGAATGCTTACTTATATGTAAAAAATCAAGAAAAAAGTTTACAGCAACTATGTACCTAAACGCATTACTTCACGACTAAACCAGCCAAATACCTACTTATTTTCCCATACAACAGTTCAATACTGTGCGTGTGACGTCATTAGCCAGTGCCAATTTGTATGAGTCTTTTCGGGGGCCGCTAGCGTAGCGTCGAGCTATTGCGAATATGCTTGTCCCTAGTTTTTTGCCCTTTATTTTGCTCTAATAGGGATGTACATTCAAAAATTTTTAATACTCCATACGAAAGAATACATATAACTATGCCAAAAAGTGAAAATCCTATTCAAATATCTCAAAAAATAACGAAACTACAACCGTTCGAATGTTTTTAGTTAGAGAGAGAAAACGCTACAGGTCAGTGACGTCACTGACCTCGAGCGCCATAGTAAATGACGATCGTTCAATACAGGGCGTTTTGCGGAAAAGGGACAGAAAATGCCCCCTCCTAAAACTTTGAAGACTTATAATTTTATTATGTAACTAGCTTTTGCCCGCGACTTCGTCTGCGTAGAACTCGGTTATCGCATTAGAATGTTATTGTCATTCTTTTATTTCAGGCGCTAACCTAGTTATCTCTCTTCCATACCATCATCCACCCCCTTGCGGTATGATTTCCTAGATTAAAGTTTCCGATGTCCTTCCCTATGTTTCGAACATTGTGATGCAGGTGCGGAAAATACTTCATACGTATCAAGGAATGTAAATGAAAACGCGAGCGAAGCGAACGCGAAATCTTTCGAACATTATGGTACAGGTGCGGAAAATACTTCATACGTATCAAGTAATGTAAATGAAAACGCGAGCGAACCGAGCGCAAAAATTTTTGGATATAATGATGCAGGTGCGGAAAAGACTTCATACGCATCAAGTAATACATGAAAATGCGAGCGCAGCGAGCGCGAAATCTTTCGATCATTATGATGCAGGCGCGGAATATACCTACTTCATACGCATCAAGTCATGTAGATGAAAGCTCGAGCGTAGCGAGCGCGAAATTTTTCGAGCATTGTGATGCAGGGTGTGGAAAAGACTTCATACGCATTAAGGAATGTAGATGTAAACGCGAGCGCAGCGAGCGCTAAGTTTTGAACAAAATAATGAGTTGTTGTTCGTGGTTGAATAGATATTTTTTTGTTTAAAAATTATTGGATAACCTTTCTATCTTTGTTTGTCCTTTCACATTCGAAGGTGTAGTCGAGGCCTAGGTTAATAGCGCACCCACCCTGATGGTTGTTCCTGGGAGATGTGTGATTTTCTGAGAGTTGATATTTTTTTCCTATTTTCGAATTTGGTCATACTTAATGTTTATTGTTACACACCTCTTATTTTACTAATAAATACATGTATACCCTAAATGTGGAAAGTCTGACCCGGCCAGTCTTCGGTATGTTGTATTGCGGGAACATAAATAGGGCGATTTTTGAAGGGCCATATGCTTATAGATATAGAGCTGCGGTTATGCTTAATTTGTTTCGAAATAATTACATCAAAAACGTATTTAATGATTTTTGCTGAAGTTTACGACTTGTGGAACAGGGGGAGTTTTCCCTCTCTGTCGCACTTGCAAGTCTGTAAGTAGATGCGACAGAGACGGAAAACTTGTGGTTGTCAATAGCCCCTCTGTTGATACTGGCCATAGGGGAAAAAATCCGGATCGCAATTATTTACACATTTTCTGGCTTTGAGAATGGTCAGAGGACCATCGAGGCTTTAAACGTCCGCCATCTTGGATTTGAAAATGGAAAAAAAAATGTTATACAAAAATACAGTTTTACATACCTATTGAGTTTAAATTATTTTCGTTGACCGAATTTCTATAAACATGTTATTAGATTTTGAACCTTATTATTTGAACAGTAAAATAGCTTTTTAAACTAATAAAGTTGATGCAACTCGGCCAACTCAAATTATTTCAATCATACGCATACATTATATGCCGCAATGCAACCGAGATCCCGCTGCTCTGCGTAGGTACCCTCCATCAAAAACAAAAAAGAAACACCGAGCTTGCATAGTAAAACATACGTAACGATATACATGTGAATATTGATAGCGACTGACTGTCCAACATAATTAGATCTCTTATATCAAACAGTTAATATGGTTTGAGGGACTTTTGTTTGTTTGTCATTGGCCTCTCAGGTATATTTCGTCCGCCGTTTTTTTCAAATAATACTATCTGTTTATTGCACAATGTTTGAATGGGGTTCTTTTTACTTTGCTTCCAAGTAGATGCTGACCAATTTTCAAGCCTTTAAATCACGAATTGAAGAACTTTCCATACAAAGTTCAACCCCTGTTTTCACCCCTTTTCGTTCACAATCTGTATGATTTTTATAGCCTATAACCTCGCCGAAGGTCCAATAAACATATTATTGAAGGCTGTATTAAAATCCATTCGCTAGTTTTCGCGTGATAGTTAGACAGATAAACAGACAGACAAACAGACATGAAGTCTAAAAACTGTTGAAATGTGTTCTGTTATCGATTCTAAGACCCCTCAATCGATTTTTTTTCTAATATCTTCAATGTACAGATATTCGACCCTCTTCTGCTTTATTATATGTATAGATAGATTATTTATTCTTTTGGATTACTTTTTTCACTATTTGATAGAGAATTTGATCCTTTTTCGAGAAAATTCGGATTCATTGATTTTCTTATTTGATGTCAACATCCCTATTGTGGTTGGCCTCATATAGACATTTGATTGTCTATAAAAACTGGTTCGAATGGTACCATAACAAAATAGTCAAATATCGGATTCCGTTTTGCAGTTTATGAAGGGGTACATTAGTAAATTAAGCCAATATGACGCGTTTAGCGCAACGGGCACAAGCACGGGTCCAAGAATTTGTTTAGCTATGGGATATAGGGGGAAATATAAGGTGGTAGATTTTTTTAAAGGCACCTGGAACCTGATTCTGTACTTGCATCTCCTCAGGTTAAGAGTTGTATGAACCAACTTATTAACTTATTTCTCGCGTTCTCCAACTACTTAAATATGTACATATAAATCGAATCACAACTTTCTGACCTGATGTTCTGTGATGCGCTCTGACGCCTGACATAGTATGAACCGTCACGTCAGAGCACATTCGATGAATATAAAACTCACCGTACCTGAAGGTATGAAGCCGATATCGTTCTGACACGTCGCGACATAAATAATGTCAGAAAAAAAATGAACATTGGACTTTAATTGTCTACATTAGCATACTGTCTTTTGTCGACCGCTTTAGCTTAGTTGGTAGTGACCCTGCCTACGAAGCTGGAGGTCCCGGGTTCGAATCCCGGCCGGGGCATTTATTTCTGTGATGAGCACGAATATTTGTTCTTGGGTCTTGGATGTTTTCTATGTATTTAAGTATTTATTTATCTATATAAGTATGTGTATCGTCGCTTAGTACCCATAGTACAAGCTTTACTTAGTTTGGGACTAGGTTGATTTGTGTGAGATTGTCTACAAATATTTATTTATTTATTTATATTATTTCGCCGTGGATTCAACTTCAGAGTGTACTTTTGTCATGCCAAAATCTCCATTTTGTTAATATTTTGATTTGGTTAATCGCTATAAATATAAACATAGCTTAAGTTGATATCGTGGTTGACGTTGAACGGACTGTACGGATATATGCGTCGTTGGCGTCGAAAAGGTTAAAAGTACACCGAAAGATCCAAATACAACTTCTTAGTTAAGTGGGCCACGATATTTTTCATACCAGAAATAGTTTCCACCGCAGACTGTAAAAGTGGTGAGATCTTATGTTATTCACATCTGTTCAGTTAGCGGAGTGGTAGGCGGTCACCGGTTTCAATCTGAAGTACTCAAATAAAATTCCGATTCCCGGCCATTACTTTTGTGAGGAAATAAAAACCGCGAGCCATAAAATTTCCTCAGGAGTGTTTAAAGCATTATCTTCCGCGCCTTTTATGCAAAACCCAGCGTTGATTGCCTCCAATAAAATACGTTCTGCAGATTTTCGCAATAACGCGCCACGAGGCACCGTCGTGAGGGGGCAATATCCGCTCGATCCTTGACTGTATAATTGCATGATTCCCTAACAACAGGCAGAGCTGCCCGGCGTAGTTCTAGGGCTTTATCTTATCGCACCACTCGCCCGAATTCAACTCAGTTCGCTTTTGATAAAACAATTATTTGGTAGTCACTTTCATTTTCCATATTTTCTTTACTATACCTTCCATATATATTAGTTATTAATATTTACCAGTATCCTCTTCCTTTCGATAATAAAGGAGAAAAAGCGAGTTCACTGTCAGACGTTAATTAATATCTGTTTAAAATTTACTCTCAAGTAACTATAAGTATAACAAAAAGTAATCTGGCAGCTTTGCGACTTATCGTCGTTAAACTCATCATTCAACTTAAACAGCTATTTTTACATTTCGAGGACAAGTATACATAATTTTTATCTCTCCTGTGTAGATACTTATAATCGCATTACACGTCTACAGTAACTGTGACCAAATTCAATTGATATTAACCTTCACTCTTCGAGCTAAATACCTGTATAATTTTATGAAAGGAAATCATAAATAACGCCCAATTTAATAAAAAGACAATATAATATAACGACGATAAAGTTAAAATAGTGCCTCGCTCGCCGACAGCTCCCGAGTAATTACACAGCCTGAATATTTAAAGTGTAAACACAAAACAAGAAAATAACAAACGCTTAACTATTAAAACTCATTACCGCAGCCGCGGCCATGAGCGCGACAGGATATTAAAAAACACCGTAAAATAATAATAGTTCATTCCCGAGGCATTATCTCTGGTTCCATTGAGCGAGTTTGCAATTTCCGCGAGGAGCCTCCCCGGCCTTCCACTCGGCCGGCTGCAGGCTCAGCCGAAGTTGCCGGGCGACTATTCGCAAAGCTTACCGGCTACTACGATATAGGTGGACCTGTGTCTGTGTGCGCCAGACCTTCTACAGTTATGGACATTGAAGTCCATTATTCTACAGACAATTTCTCGATCGAGTACCTTACAGACTTGCTTAACAGATTGGCTGAACTAAGTCGGCGGCGTTTGAACCACCTCGGTTATCTGTGTATTGAACGAGGAGTTTTCTTTATGTAGCGTCTCATGTTTGGAATGAATGTTTCGTCAACATGTGGAAGACAACAATAATAAGCGGTTAAATCTCAAGCGCTCGATATTGCGCGGTTCCTCCAAGCATATTTTTATTTCTTGATATGCTTAACTTCTTAAATCGCTTGACTCAGTAATAGGCGAATAGGTATACTGTCGATAGAAAATGGCTTGTGTCAAGATTGCCCGGAAATATATCTTCTACATTTTAGTACGTTAGTTTTGTTTCTAAGGCGACTTCCTGATTTGTCGGTGCGGAGGCGGTACGATATGAGAAAACTGTCAAATGTCAGTGTCAACTGTCAGTCAACTCAGTACCGCTTTTTACTACGCCCCTACATTTAAATGTGTGCTTCCTGACTGTCGCGGGATGTGCGGTAGCGGGACGATACGAAGGCAGTACTGGTCCACTTTTGCGCATTATATTACTACTGCGCAAATGTAATACTGACAGTATTCCGTCAAGTGGGAATCTTTGCGACGACAGTAAGTTTACGTCAAAGAAAAAAATGTTAGATATCGATCCCGCCCCGCCAAGTCAGGAAGTCGCCTTAGTCTTAGATGTTTCGGATGCATATACTTAGAGTAAAACAACCGGCTACCTAATTTCCACATCGGTATCTAAAACCCATGGTATGTACAGTCAGCCAAGAAAATGGTCTGCCACTTTTCAACTCTAAGTATTATTTATTGTTAAGATCTGTAAGTGGTAGACTACATTTTTGGCTGACTATACCTAGTAAAAGTTCAGAGGAAAATTTTGGACAAGGTTAATTTGTTTACGTTTGTCCCCAATTATGACGGTGAACGAAATAATGCTGATCATTCCTTTGAAATAAAATTAGTAGTAATTTTGTAGATCACCTCGTTACCAACATTAATTTAATTCATTCCAATTCTTGACTATTAATATAATAAGCAAAGCAGTAAGTTAAGAGTAGTGGTGATGGCTTTGTACGTATAAAATATGGCTCCAAGTGGCGTTTTTAACGGCCACCTTCACCTTGCTCAGCGCTCTTTTTTTGGACCATAATTAAACTACTTCATTTGAGAAAGTAAATTTCATTAACTGCGAAGTGTGTCTCGAGCAAGACACGAGCGTTGTAAACTTAAATAATTTGTAAATACTCCTAGGGTCTGATTGACCCTGGCAGTTAAGATAACTCCAACTTGATATTAAGTTGTGTTTCATGCACCCGCTTTAACGCCTCGCACTTTGCTACACCACAGCATAATTCATAGTAGTACAGAAGGTTTTTTATCGAACAAAAAATATTTTTGACAACTCTAGAAAACACCGAATCATGATATCCCGTTCTTTCGCATAGCCTGTGCTCTGTTGTCTAGTTAGGGTTGTCTTGTTTGCGCGTCAGTGCCGTCACTGTAACGTGTTTACACAAACGTCCATTTTATGGATGGGAGAATTGAAAAGTGGAGTTTTTCAGTCCTTTCTTCAGTCCGTGAAGGCTATTCTTTTATAATAAGGACAGGAACATAATATACCTAAGTCATATTTGACTTAGGTATATTTATTTGAATTGAGAATATTTCATATTTTTAACTACTTTATTTTATGAACTAGTTAGAAAATAGGTAAAAATTTCTCAATTCTTTTTCAATTTAACTCATTATTTCATACAAAAAAAACACGTTGAAAAGTAGGTCATTCCAAAAGGGCGCAAGTAAAATATGACGTCATCTTCCCAACAAGAATCCAGAGCCACTCCAGAGCAGCGATTGTCTGTACTCTGTACTAAGGTCTCCCTGAATACAGCGAGGAAGATGACGTCAACTTTCGGTTTACAGTAATTTGCGTTTTTTTCCAAAATTAACGGAGAAAAAAATCTAAAAAAATGTTTTTTGTGTACTTCACACGTTTTTACCGAAATGGTTTTCGAATTAAGACTTTTGGAAATTATGAAATATTGTCAATTGTGAGTGCCTGATGGAGTGATGGGCCTCTTGAGCATTTGCAATAAAGCTATATAAAGAAGCTGCTATAAAACGTACATTATTTTAGATATTTATTGGCTTCTCCGAAAACGGGAATATTTGCCAAGAAATTGGTTTTGCGCCACACCACTACCTACTACTTTCTATGCGGTTCACAACTCCACTTTCCAATCTCGTAACAATTCGAAGCTTTGCGCGAGTATTCGACTTGCATGAGTTCACGTCTTTATTGAATTAGGTTGTCTCTCTATATTGTTTTGCTGTGATGATTTATATCTTAGAGACGTAGTTTTCATTTTAAAATCTGCCAAGTGTGACTTTGATTCACATTATGTACTCGTATCATCATTATCCTAGCGTTATCCCAGTACAGTTGCATCCTGAAGGATGCCTGGGGTCCGCTACCTAATCCCAAGATTTGGCGTAGGCACTAGTTTTTACGGAAGCGACTGCCATCTGACCTTCCAACCCCGAGGGGAAACTAGATCTTATTGGGATTAGGCTTTGTCAAGTGAGTGGGCAACTTTACTGTTAGAAGTTCTCAAACCGCCCGAAGGCCTCCAACTTGGCTTAACGACTGCTACCATAGACAGCAACCGGGATCAACGGCTTAACGTGCCTTCCAAAGCATGGGAGCGCTCAGTTAGTAGCCACTCAAGGCGGTCACATTGTGCATACGAAAACATTTTTTTTATACAAGCACACTGCAATGGCAACGCTGCAGTACACCCGATGAATACTGTTCATGCAGTGCAGTCTACCAATTTTGAACTAGAATCGAAACCTGGTGTACCAATTTCTTGGCTTACTGACGAGTATCACGAAATCACCAAACCTTACGAAAAAAAATACTACTATTATGAAAAAAAATGCCTCTTGTTTTTGTGCAGAGTTCGGTGGGTGTTCGAGTGACTCAGAATCTAGCGGGTCGCCGTGCGCCGCGTGCGCCGAGCTATACCGCGTGCCGGCCGGCGCGCGTCTCACGCCACACGCACACACTCGCTCGCATACAGGTATATCACCGGGTGTGCATGATAATATCAGAGATGCGACTTATTTGAAATACTTGTATTTCAAATACAAATACAAAATGCAAAATAGGTATTTTATATTTTGTATTTAAATACCTTTTTAAGAAAACCATTTTGTATTTTATTTGAAATACTTTTCGAGGTGTATTTTGTATTTGTAAAATGCAAAATACTTTACTGCTAAGTTTCGCCGACATTACCACTCAACTTTTCATGTAAATGTGTCATTCGTCAAGGATTAGCCACTTGAGGCCCTGCAAGTGCCGCATCCTTGCGAGTGACAAAACAATATGGACGTTATCTTTGGAACGAGACGAGGTTGATTTTAAAATACTTTGATTACCGGTCTTTCTTTTTCGACACCGTTAAAATTATTTTATTATTTATCAAAAAGAAAGTATTGGATTTAGGTAGTGGTCTACTGTTGAGATATAATAATCAGCAGTTCCTTGATAATAAAAGGGTATTCCTAAAGTTTAACACTTGTCTACCCAGTTCCGCACATGTGGAAAGAGTATTTCCATAGGGTGGCATGATCATTCGTTCTCACAAGACGCAACATGTCGGATCGGATGCTCTTTCTGAGCAATTACAATGTTAAAATCATAAATTAAAAAAAAAAAAAGAACACAAAATATCATCTAAATTAAAGGTATTTTATTTGAATAAAGTATTTTGAAAATAAGTATTTTGTATTTGGTATTTAAAATACAAAAAGTAAAAGTATTTTGTATTTTGCATTTGAAATAGTAAATTTGAAAAACTATTTGCATTTTGTATTTAAATACTTTTTTTAAGGTATTTTGCACATCTCTGCATGATATTAACAATGGTTGTGTGTTGAGCTATACATGCACATTGTCTATATTGTGTGCGTCAGCGTAGGGGCTATGAGTTCACGTTATCTATGTGTTCGTATGTGCCACAACTACAACAATGGCCAACCCGCGCAGTACTATAATAATTACAGACTGATGAAGTGACAGGAGAATTGTGAGGGCGACAGCTGTCTGAATCACTTACTTACTTGTCTGTTCCTTTTTTTAAGTTCTTAATCTTTGTATTCCATATGTATAAAAAAACAATTCTTGTATAACAGCAACCAATCTAATACAGATGTTTAATTGACGTCCATGTGCTTTTACCGATATTATAATTGTAACAGATTCAGTATGCGGTGTGGAGTCAAGTGCGGACGACACGTCGTATAGCGCGAGCGGGCGGGGGGAGCGTGCCACGCGGGGTGCGCGGGGGGAGAGGGGCGAGCGTGGAGCGCGTGGGCGCCGCCGCCGTGATCACACACCTGCCGTCAGGTAATTTATCCTTTATTATTATACTTTCCGAGTATTCTTTAGAATAATGCCAAATTTCCCTGAAAGAAAGGGGGCTTTATAGGTCATGCGGTCAGGGATTAACTGGGGAATAAATCCCATGCCTGGTGATGGTTACATTTATCGCGTGACAATGATAAGATAAAAGCTTTGGGCTGTTTCTGAGACCGCATGATTTACCGTGTTGGAAGCGCCTTGTCTTGTTAAAACTGCGACAAAAGCCTCCGTCACTTCGCTTGACATGACGTACGACACAGGATTCTAGTTTCTATACGTGAGATTTCCTATAGTGTCGCTAGAGTTTGTAGATTTCAAACATGGACACTCGTTGAATGGCGCCTTATGTAAATTCATGACTCTTGACTCGTTAACGAAGGTTTTAAGTATCGCTGCAATAGGTACTCTAATAAACTTTAGAATTCCGATTTACTATTACATGTACAGGTATTAACAACAAAGCGAAAGCGATTTCAATTGCTGGTCAAGTACTTTAAGTAGTAGGTATGTATGTAGGTAAGTAAAAAGTTAAGTACATAATATTTTTATACAAGCACACTATAAACTAAGACCAATAAAAAATCAAGCCTATTATCCCAGTGCGCTATATCTAATAAAGAGCTGGTGGAAGTTTTTTTTTTCTTGGATGAAATACACAAATATTAAAATTGGGACAAGGTTTCATAGACTTTTCTAATTAAGTTTCATTTTACGTAATATACGTTGAGATTCTCATGCAGGATTCACATCAAACACACACGACTTCGGCCGTTTGATGTGAATCTTACATTATACCGCTTCGGTAAATTCTAGTCTTACACACAAGGTGCTCAATTGTAAACGACATTCCGTAATAAGTTGTCCGCTGTCTGTTATGGTACATTAAATTGCTGCCATTAAAAGTTTGTTTTCTTTCCACAAAAGCCACCGTTTCTAAAGGAGCGGTAGCGGATAGGACACGGATCCCGGTTCGGTAATAAAAGTAGCTCGACCCGGAAATAGACCCCCTCCTCCAGCATGGCTTCTCGCTTTTCAACCGGCGCGAGACACGCGCGCTGCGAATCGGACACTTGGACTCGACTAATATTGACTCAAAATTCGGCGAACGAATTCCACTATTGTTACACATTTGATATGCATTGGCTCAGTATATATTGTAGGAATGCCTGCTCGCTCCGCATGCCGCCGAAGATAGTTGCCTGGTGTGCGTGTGTGGGTTTTGATGGATTCAGGAGCTTGTTTGTGTGTGCAGGTACGGTGAGGGATTACGCGGACGGGGCAACGATGGCGTTTCAAGCGCGCGACGCGACGCGCTTTAAGCGCGCTTCGAGCGAGTTGACAGCGCGTTGAAATACGGTGTTTTCTAGTCATATTGTGTAAATAAAATTGTATTAAACTTTGTAAACATTCCCAATGTTGTGCGGCGGGGTGGTCACTGTTTTATTAAATAACTCAGTTTATTTAGTTGTTTCATTTAAATTATCATGGTTTGTATGCAGCAGTGTTAATTATTATTTTTATTAGGTATCGTTAGTTCTAATGATTTCCGTTCATTATTAATATTTGGCTCAGTTACGAGGCACAGCTAAAACAGTAGGTCACTTTTCTTAATTACGAGCGCTTTCCGAAAAGTATTATAACCTTCTTACTTCACTTGGAGCTACAGTTTCTTGCAAAAGTATGCGTCATGGTCCAAAATTGGACCGACTGATCGAAACTTTTGGCTAACTAATGGACAATGGAGTAATTACCTTACTATTAGTAACAAGGGGTCACCCAATTTTGTCTAAATAATGGATTATTGGCAGTATAAAAACCACGAGAAAAATATCTTATCTTAAATCTTTAAACGAGCAATTCTTGTAATATATTTATTTATTTCGGGGATCTCGGAAACGGACCTAACGATTTCGATGAAATTTGGTATGTGGGGGTTTTCGGGGACGAACAATCAATCTAGCTAGGTCTCATGTCCGGGAAAACGCCGAGCAAAGCTAAATATTATGTCTTAAATATGTAGGTACTTACCCAATACCAATACACGGAAATTCAAGGCTCAAAATAACCCGTGACAAGTGTCGGCATCTACGTCAAACGAAATTGAGTCAAGCGAAGTTACACTATTTCGTTGACATCGCTGTCGACACTAGTAAATGACCTATGGGTAGAGAAACACCATTTTTAAAATGAATGCCCCTTCAGTGTTTCCGCTTTCGTCTGATATAAGTATATGCGCATTGTGCAATGCATATAAACTCGCAAATTAGAACAATGGCTACTAAAACTAGATGTTGTAATTCACAAGACAGCTTCCACTTTTCATTTCATTTCGTAGTTTCATTTAAGCGTAAGCTTAAAGGTTATTTGTTTACGCTCCACAGCAGTAGCAGTAGGAGCAGTAATCCAGCACAGCAGCAAAAAATATACCAACCTATTTAATTTTTTGTTCTTTTGTTTTTGTACCCAAGATGCTGTATGTAGGCAAGCAGTAATTGTAGTTTTTATTTTATTTATGTACTTATTGCTTTATTTTTAGCTTATATTAATCTATTGCAGTTAATTTTATTTTATTTCCTGCTATTATATATATTGTATGCCGGTCCGTGAGTCACCGACGGTACTGGCTGAAAATCAGCGCTGTAGGTGTTTAACACCTCAGCATAATGCTGAGCCAGTGTCCGTTTCACTGCCACGGGGACACACGTGTGCTTTTGTGTATGTTTTTCTTCTTTTGTTTTCTTGTAATATTGTGTGTCTTCTGTGGTACTGAATAAATGTTCCTATCTATCTATATATCTAGTTTATAGCGTAAGTAGAAGTGGGCCACATCTTCAAGGGCTAAAATAATTTATAATCACAATGACAATAATGGGCAAAAAGGTCCCTGCGCGGTAATCACGTAACTTTTGGAACGTACGGTAGGCATATTTTAATGTCATTTTAGTATGGCATTTGACAATTAGATCGTACGTACTACCGTTCGAAACAGTTACGTGATTACCCCGCTGTTTTACATTTCCTTTGCTATACAGTCAGCAGCAATGGTTGCTACGCGGGCGAGGTGCTCACAATGATCTTCACACATCTTTATTATAAGGGAATAAGAGCGTGTGAAGAGCATTTTGAACACCTCGCCCGCGTAGCAACCATTGCTGCTGACTGTACACAATTATAAAGTACTGCATAAACTGGATATGCAAAGGTTGAGAACAGTTTAATATGATACATACTTTTTTCGTTAGGCCAATAAATATATAATTTCTCTGAAGTGTTTTGCGTGTATTTTTAAGTGAAGAGTTGAATGGGAGGGTGACGACAGCGGACAGTGACGGCGGCCCGTGATGTGCATTTTTAAACGAATGGAAGCATTTCGCGGGCCACGGCTATTCTGATGATCTGCCATCAAATATTCACGCGGGCTGACAAATCACGCAGAGACTCATGCAGGTTTCGTCAGCCGTAGTCCCTGCATGAGCTATTTTCGTTTTAACCGAATGAGTACTTAGTCAATAGGGATATATTATTAAAAAAGATAGGGAAATATGCTATATTAAACTTGTAATGGAAACCTATTTATGTACCTATATATAAATAGGGTGCCATTACAACTTGATTCTTATTATATACCTATCTTGTTGAATTTGTGTTAAAGACAAGTCATCTGCGATCAATTTGTGCCCATCGTATCATTTTTAGGGTTCCGTAGTAAACATATAGTTTCCCCCCTTATAGTTTCGCCATGTCCGTCCGTCCGTCCGTCCGTCCGTCCGTCCGTCCGTCCGACCCCCGTTTTTCTCAGTAACCGTTAGTGCTAGAAAGCTGTAATTTGGCATGAGTATACATATCAATGACGCCGACAAAACGGTAGAATAAAATCTTTAAAAAAAAATTTTTTTAGGGTACCCCCCTACATGTAAAGTGGTTGTGCAATTTTTTTTTCTGCCAAACCCCATCGTGTGGGGTATCGTTGGATAGCTCTTTTAAAAATATTATAATATTTCTACAAGCATTTTTTGATTAAAAAATTGGTTAGCGTGATATTAAGCTTTGAAGTGATAATTTTTGCTATGGTCAAGTGTCCCCCCCCCCCCCCCTGCCAGCTAAACGGTGGCTACTAGGTATGTGAAAAAAATCATGGTAGTAGTATATACGATGAATTTAAAAGGAAAACTATCACAGCTAAGTAGACATTACTAGTTAACGAGTAATAGTCGAACTTCAGAAATGTACTTTCGTACAATTTCCATTGATACCTTAGATAATGTTGTTAATTCTTTCAAAAACATAGTAAATATAAGTTTGCGAACTTTTTAGTCCATATAATGTAACGGGTGGACGACTACGGAACCCTACCTTGCGCGTGGCCCGACACGCACTTGGCCGGTTTTTAGGGTTCCGTACCAAAAAGGTAAAAAAGGAACCCTATTGGTTTCACTTTGTCTGTCTGTCTGTCTGTCTGTCTGTCTGTCTGTCTGTCACATCGCTAAATATCTCAGGAACTACTTATCCTATCGATTTGAAATTTGGAATAGTTATAAACAAGGGTAACCCAGATATATAGAAGATGGTTTTTTAAATTATTTTATTTTATTTTCTGTGAATAATGACAGATAAAAGGGGGTTCAAAATTTTAAAGTCTGGCAACTATGTCAAGTGGGGTATCATATGAAAGGGCTTGACTTGTACATTCTGAAACAATTTTTAGTTTTTTTTTTCGTTGGGGAAATTTCGATTTACGAGGGAAAATGTAAAAAAAAATACCATTCCCCCCCCTTATCTCCGAAGTTTACGAAGAAAAAAATTTGAAATTATTACACAACATTAATTTGCATGTATATTTTACAGGAAAATTATAGCCATAGCCCTATCTAGTTTTTGTTTTTTTTAATCATCAAAAAACTCTTCTATACTAAGTTTGTAATTTAATAACCTTTGTATATATTTTTGTTTTATATTTAAATTTACAAAATTACGTTAAAAATACCTTCTTTCAAGTAAAAAAACAATTATTGAAATCGGTTGATGTGATAAAGAATTATCCTTGAAAAACCAACATACGTACTAAGTTATTCAGTCGCGCAAATTAGTAACACAATGCGCCGATAGATGGTGCTGTCATGTTTTTTTAAGATTGTTCCTGAATTAATGGGGTCGGGACGGGTACACAACTACATATACAAGAACTGTGTACGGAACCCTCGGTGCGCGAGTCGGACTCGCACTTGACCGGTTTTTTATTATTTAGTAGCTACCGAGTGATAATGGTACTTACTCCCACACTGGCTGTTATGTTGTAAGTGTTAATATAATAGCAACTATCTTTCTTCAACATCATAGTGCTACAATAGCATTATCTTTGTTACACTATGTTATATAACATTTACAAGAGTGTGGGAGCAACATGATAATACTTTTCTGAGTTTTATAGTTTAACCATAGTTCGCCCGTATTCCTCGCGGGTCTTTAGTTCAAAAACTGATTTTTTAAAGAAAACCTAGGACACGCTGCTTGTTCATACATAAGAAGTCATACATTAAGTATTAGGTAGGGTTTTGGTATGAAAATATAAAAAAACTACTTACCTAATCTTGTTACCAGTGTTGTATATAAATATTTCATTACAATGCCATGTTGGCTTTGAGTGAGTGTTGTCTCATCCCGGTTACAAGCAAAGGATACAATAGTACATTACTTAACAAGGGCGGTAAAACAAAGAATGTCTCAGATCGCAGGTATTTGACGCCCGAGCCGAAGGCAAGGGCGATAAATATGCGATCTGAGGCTTTCTTTATTACCGCCCGTGTTAAGTACAAAGTTTTATGTCACCCCCTGGCCAGGAAGCGGGATTTCTCGCGCGCGGAGCGTGCGGTAATTGCCGCTTTATGGCCAGGTGTGACATAATAGTACATTACTTAACAAGGGCGGTAAAACAAAGAATGTCTCAGATCGCAGGTATTTGACGCCCGAGCCGAAGGCAAGGGCGATAAATATGCGATCTGAGGCTTTCTTTATTACCGCCCGTGTTAAGTACAAAATTTTATGTCACCCCCTGGCCAGGAAGTGGGATATTCCGCGCGCGGAGCGTGCGGTAATTGCCACTTTATGGCCAGGTGTAACATAAATAATATTAATGGAGGTCATGAAATCTGTAATTTTGTTTATAAAGCAAGCTGAGAGGTGACCGCTGTCACTACTCGTCACCATGTCACCCGGCTCGCGATGACTGATGGTGTCTGCGGTGCCTGTCTTGGCAGATAACGGCGATATCTCGTAAACAAGAGCGGAGTTAAATATCGTACCTACCGTCAACTAAAACTTTCTCTTGTAGTCGCAACTTGCTCTTCATGTTGTCTATCTTAATTGTGATTTTTTCATATGGTAGAAGATTGAAGGAAATAGAGGAAGAGGAAGGCCAAGAAGAAACTACTTTGAGCAAATAAAAGAGAAGGTTAAGGTCATGTCGTATCAGAGAGTGAAGGAGATAGCAGAGGACAGAAACGGCTGGCGATTGCTCCACCGACAAGAGTAGTAAACTCTTAAATAGAAGAAGAAGAAGAGTGCATGTATTAATACATATAAACCTTCCTCTTGAATCACTCTAGGTATCTATTAAATTATTATCATTATTACATTAAAGTCCGTTGCGTAGTTTTAAAGATCTAAGCATCATCTGAATCTGAATCTGAACCATAGGGACAGACAGACAGACAGCAGGAAGCGACTTTGTTTTATACTATGTACTTAGTGATTTCGCGACGGGGTGGCTGCCACAGGCAAGAAAATTTATAGTAGCGGATATTTATTAGGTAATTAACCTAAATAGTTATAGTTAGTGACGACCAACAATCATCCCTTGCCTTACAATAATGTATTGTATGACACACAAGAAAAACATTTACAAAATAAGTAGGTAGCTAATTGAAGGGTGGAGGGAGCACCTTATTCCGGTGCTACTTAATTAACCGGATGCCGAGATGTCGTGCTCAAAGCGGTTGATTACAAAGTCAGTCTTCATAAATTCCTTTTATTGCGCTTCGGCGACCTCCCTCTAAAGTACGACCCACTCGTTTTTTAATATTTTTTGCAAGCCGAGGTTATTGGTTGTTCACCTTTTAAATGGGCACAAAAGGTTCGGGGAATTCACATAAAACAAAAGAAGGCTTATATAAACGTAATGTTTATTTTAGTATCGTGTTCTGAACTATCAATTGACGAACTAAAGCAGGCTTGTGCTTTTAGGCAAAGACTTTTCCCGGTAGCTGTATAATCAGTGCTGTGTCTGTCGCAGCATCGCGTAGAATGTGTATGATGACTTAATTATCTGCACATAAAAATATTAATATTTAGAAGTGAACTAAAGTTGATTCGGTGCTTCGTTCGATGATGTGTAATCTTCCATGACGTGTAAATGAGGGATAGAAATATCCTGGCTAGTAGCTACAAATCTCTTGTTTAATCGTACTGTAAGCTTATGTTGATACGTCGTCAGACCTCGGCAGGTCTCCAGAGATCTGAAGACCAATTAGCTTCTGAAGGAAAAGTCCGACGTTCTCGTCAATAAACTTACAGAATTTCCTCGCAGGCACGCACGCTATAGTAGCCAATAAATGACCATTTTACTATCATTTACCCTGCATTCACTGTTGTGCTCGTGTGCTTAACGGGTTCACCTACACTCTCACTCAGATACACTCACCCACTCACTCACTCAGACACTTGACGTATAGGTACATAATACAAGCAAAAACAACATAGAAAGTACTAAGAAAACCGGTAATACCGGTACTAAGGTAACCGTGACGAAAGTCTTAAGAGAGAGCGGGATGAATAAGCACCCAATAAATGACCATTTTATTATATTTTTTTCCACATTCACTGTTGTGCTCGTGTGCTTAATGGGTTAACCTACCAATTACTCAGATACTTGACGTCTCTCTCTCTCTCTCTCTCTCTTTCAGCATATTTGCGTCCACTGCTGGACATATGCCTCTTCCATGCCTTCCCATTTCGTTCTGGACGTAGCGGTGCTGGTCCAGGTTGGCCCTGCCGTCTTCCTGATGTCATCCGACCATCTGGCTTGGCAGATACTTGACGTATAGGTCCATAATATAAGCAAAAAGAACATAGAAAGTGCTAAGAATCCGGTAGTACTTACCGTGACGAAAGTCTCAAGAGAGAGCGGGATGAATACCGCAGCAGGGCGCAGAGGGCGGCGGGCGGCGCCGGCGCAACACCCTATCACTAAGGGTAGGGCGCGACGAACATCCCTCCCCACCCCATCCGGCCCCATCCACTGCATGTTGTACACCGCATCGCTCACTTGTGCACCCTGAATAATTATTTATTTATTTATTTATTTAATCTTTATTCCACAAATAAAAAATAAGTACAAAAGGCGGAGTTAATGCCATAAGGCATTCTCTACCATTGGGTTGAACAGAAACATTTGGTGCAGGCATTTAACTATCTATAAGTACTAGAAAAGCTCACCATATACAAACTCAATTACTAAAATACACATTGACATACATACAATACACATATACAATGTATTATAAACTTACATAGGCTTATTTTACCTACTTTATGTGCATAATGGAAACTATTCGATCAATTTGCTTTGAGCTTGTCTGATAGTTAGCGGGAGAACGTTCCAGAGACGAAATAGCCTGGACGGTAAAGATGCAGAATTTTAAAGAAATACGAGTATATGTTCCTTTTTTATACTACGACGGTGCCAAACAAGCGTACGGTCCACCTGATGGTAAGCGGACACCGCAGCCTGTAGAAGCTCGGAACTCCAAATGCGCGTTGCCGACTCTTTATAAAATTTGAGGATTCATTGTGTTGACAGCAGAAGAGACAAACAGCCCCTCGCACTCAACACAGTGCTTTCTCGGGAGCTCTTGCAACCTTGCTCACCTACAGGAACACAACACTACTTACTTGTACAATCAAGTGCAAAAATTTGTATCGAATGAATCCTCTCATAAAATATGTACCAAAACCTCAATTCACCGACATAAGAGCTATGGGACATTTTTTTGAGCAAGTTGTATGCACCCATATACATAGACAAACATACATGACTGTACATCAGTGGCGGAGCGTCCATACAACTCGATTCCCACCGGCTTGCCTAATTTTCAACCAGTCCAGGTTTTTTACTACGGCTCATGAAGAATAAGAAAGGCAAATTATTTCCGGCTTCCCTAATAATATATTTGACGCGCCGCCACTGCTGTACATAGTAAATAAATAATGTTATTATAGCTGTAGACTCACCTCAACAGCTACTTCATTGCCATAGAAGCAGTAAAGGAAAAGCTCTGTGAGGATGCACAATAGAAACATCAACATGGATACGAACTCCAGCGAGGCCCCATTTAGCTGTGGAAAGAGTAAAAGATAGGGTCACAGCAACACATCTAGCGTATCAGAGTTAAGGCTATCTGATTATAAGTTAGCTATGCTATTAGTATCATCCATTGGAAACTTACGCCAACTAGCTTATAAGTCGCCATACACAGAATCCAACCACCAATAGCAAACTGCAACAGTACAGCGCCGCCAAATACCGCTTGCAACTCACGAGACGTCCTACAAGGTAAAACGCCCATTAAGAAAACCTCCGTAAACAATGATTATCACTACATGCACTCTAATTAGCTGACGTTTTTCATTGGTAAGTGGAACACAGTAAGACCAGGTAAATCACTCACTCGCAGATCTTAAGGTGGTGAGTAATGCAGCGGACGAACAGATGTGCTGCCGCCGCGCCAAGTCGCTCTCCAGTTTCGTGAGCCCTTGCACGAGCTCGCTCTTCCAAGGACTCGAAATCCATTCTGAAAACGAATCCGAACTCAACTTGTACATTATTACTACAGAAATGTAGAAAGCACTGACAAAGTTACAGTACTTACTTTAGTATGGTGAGCTGCGTCTTGCATTGGCCAAGTACGGTAGCGATAAAAGCGTCCATAGTGGTATTGGCAATCCCAACCAACGAGGTCGCGTAATGCGTATACACTAGTACAACCAGGAATTCGGGCCAGGAGTAATAGGCGAAAGGCACCCAAAAGGCGAAGATGACACGCGAGCCACCCAAGCGGGTTAGGAATGGGAAAATCGTCCATAACAGGCAAGTTGCTGCTGCGGTTCCTGCATAAACCACCCCCAGTCGCGATGCGCCTCGTGCTCTTTGGATCAGCAGATTTTTTCTTGTCGCCTCCTCCGGGTTAAATGTATTGTCTGCAACGCAAATGTCATGATCAGTAGAAGTATCAACGCTAGGAAAAAATGTCCACGTGTTCTTACCGTCCAAGCGTTGCACCAGCATGGCGATGCGTGAAGCGCGCACCATGAACACGACTTGCTTGGCGATCGAGGTCACATGACACAAAAGCAGGAACATCACGCGCGCCAGCTTATCTATGTCGCCGCGCTCCTACAAAAACATTAATTAACATTATCCCGTCAAGTGTCCTGTGAACTCTCGCCAGTTTACAGGATTATTAAATATGGTTTTAATAAATCGGTTAGACAAGATGTCAGATCAAATTTTCGTAACTCAGTGCATTTTTTAACGTAACATACTGATATGGTCCAACAGATCTTTTAAAAACGAGCTTTAGTGTTTCGTATGGCTAAAATTACTTGAGTTTTGAAATCACATCAATGCACTTCTGATATAATTATGTATCACTTTCTGAGATATTCGCATTTGAAAAGTACCTGATAGGCGTAAATGAGCTCCTGCACTAAATAGACGCTGGTGACGGCGAGGGCGAAGGCGCAGTATGCATCGTGCGATGCGCGCGCGACTCGGGAAAGTAAGGTTGGCGGAGGATCATCGGCTGCCACGGGGGGGATGCGGCAGAAACCGCACCATCGCAGCGTGCGCAAGAGTGGAACCACCGAGGAACCCGCTAGGGTCGGGCTTTCACGACGTATCCACACCCTGGTTTGCAACACCATTTTTAGCCTAAAGTCATTTATATACTGCAGTGTAATGGGAACTTAAATCGTGAATTTAAGTTATGCAAGTTCTCGCTAACGCTAAAATATTATAAAGATTTTCCCCTCAAATCAATTAAATAAAACCACAAGCGATTTCTAGCACTTAACCCGCAAATAAAACAGAATTTTCACCTGAATCAATCAAAACGGCTACTAATTTTCTCAGCTGCTTATAAGTATTTTGCTTCTTGCCGTTTGGAAAAGATATTAATTTATTTGAGAAAATAAATTAACAATAGCTGGCAATTGTAGTGATTTTATGTTACCTTTTTCTCTGCATTTCCTCTAGCACATTTTATGACCCAAAGTTAACCCT
This sequence comes from Cenopis cana, assembly GCA_951800055.1. Classification (NCBI taxonomy): domain Eukaryota; kingdom Metazoa; phylum Arthropoda; class Insecta; order Lepidoptera; family Tortricidae; genus Cenopis; species Cenopis cana. The sequence continues at coordinate 13,163,908 of OX637476.1, read as the reverse complement.
TGGGTTGACGGTGAAAAAAACAAAACAAAACAATCTTTTGTTATGTTATGATCCCATACATCGGCGACACCGGGAGCCATAATAATCCATAGAATTCGTAAATTTTGCCTTGCATCAAATCGGGTAGTTCTGATTTTTTTATATGTTGCATGTAGTGAAGTGTTAATGACGAGTCCAATTTTTCGACCTCGAAAGCCTTCCGGAACCCTCCCCCACCCCCTCTTTTGTGTCCCGAATTACAGTTTTTATTTTATTTTATTGAAAACGGCTAAACCTAGGAGAAAGCCATCAACTGATAAAATGTTCTTTATAAAATTATCTACAAAACATTCTTTGGGAGTATGTTGATAGAACCTATACTTTTCAAAATATGCTAACATTCATTGGGGTAAGAACAACAGTAGAGATACTAACGCGCAGATTTCTAACATAATTGTGCGCATTGGGTTACAAGCATGGAACTTCTACCATAGACAGAGTATTCCGCTGTGACTATTTTCAGATATGAAGAGAAGTCAGATTTGTCCCCTGTGCGGTGTGCGTGGGGAGAGCGGGGTGAATGGGACCAAGTACACCTCTCTAGTTCCAAGAACAAAAAAATATGACACAACCTTTTGAATTATTCTATACAGAACGTGACTAGGTGATTAGATAATTCAGTCAGACTATACACATATATTAATACTTTAAAAACTTCACTCTTTAAAAATGGCTTTCCATCAAATTTATGATGATTTCGCCAATGAATACTTGTTCAAAGACGTTGTTAGGTAACGACAACGACGCCATGACAGTAGGCAACTGGTTTTGTTCGGTAGTGGATTCAGCCCGTCGCCGCGAAGAGCACGTGTGTTCACCAACGAGGCGACGGGCAAAATCCACTTTAAAAACTGGTTGTTTAAAATTATAACCTCATTACGGCCTGTCACAGAACGGGGCGGCTTGCAAATGAAGTAAGACATCGGGCAGTGATTTCCAATGCGACGTACCTGTATTACTAATGAGGTAATTACAGGCTGTGATATAATTACTCGTCCTGCTGATTGACAGGCACCGCCCAGCCGTTCTAATTCATTATTTAGGTTCATTAATAACTGTTTTAGGCTTTATTATTTAGACGAATATCCACGTAGTAACCCAACGGTATCGCGATTCCGATGCGTTACAGTCGAAAGTTTATACCCAGGTAAAAACTTTCTTACTCTGATTTGCTTTCGACGAATGTGAATTTTGTAAAGTGTTGAAAACTGTTTGGTACCCGTAATATAGGTCAGGATCTGAAGATTACCAACTATTTGCTCTGCAAAATATACGTACCCATGATTTTCCATTGGGTTGCTAGAAACCATCTGTAAACAAAATCATCTCAATTTTCATACCTATTACCCAAGTAGGTAAATACATAAACAATCACATTCAACGACATAGTTTTGAAAGAAGAACCTGACAGTTAACGCATTTGTTTGTTTTGAGTACCAGCTTGCATCCATTATAAATAGGTACTTAATAGGTATGGTATGGGTAGCTCTTAATCTTCATTATTGATATTGATAGCAAATACAATTATGCGCAATACTGGTCACGTGAATTACCTAGACAATGAAATTATCATTGATTCTTACCCGACTGCAGCGGAAGGAGGGTTATATGTCACGAATGTAAGTAGGTATGTATTCAGAATGTCCTGTTAACCCTTTGACCGCCAAAGCGGTAGTGTGTCGTCGTGCCCACCACGCCAAGCACTGTTTTTTTGGTGTAATGTCTAAACCAATAAAAACTAATTAAAACAGTTCATAAATGATTTTATTCATGATCAAAGTACACCTTAACTCCGACCTTTTAAGTTGTTGTTGGCGTGGTGGGCACGACGACACACAGCCACTTTATAGGTTCTTGGCGGTCAAAGGGTTAATGTTGAGAGTAGCATATCCGACATAGGCTATAACGTATTTGGAGACAAAGCAGTGTATGCCTATTTTTTTATTTTCACCTGTACTGCCTTACCTTGACTGTAGTATCCAAGTTGGTCAAACACGCTTTTTAGCGAGAAGTTCGTGTCACCATGTTTATTGTGGTATTAAAGTTAAAATAGATAATAACGGCCAACAGTTTAAATATGTCATATGTTTTAAACAGTTAGCTGTTACCTATTATCTATAAGGATCTAGCAGGGTAGAGTGGTAGTGCACAGCAAAATGTCATCTTGCTCGAATTTCGAGCAGCCCAACTGGGGAAGTACCGCCTTGCAGAATACCACAGCCATAATAACATTATATACTCAGGTATGTAGTTTTGTGTTCCTGGAGGTGAGCAAGCTCCCGAGGTTGCACTGTGTTGAGAGTGAGGGAGCTAAATTGGTCCCTTCTGCTGTCAACGCAGTGCATCCTCAAATATTATAAAAGGGTCGGCAACGCGCACGTGACTCCTTTGGAGTTCCGAGTGTCTATAGGCTACGGTGTCCGCTTTACCATCAGGTGGACCGTATGCTTGTTTGCCACCGTCGTAGTATATAAAAAAAGGGTAAGACTGGCCCCCACGAGGGATTAGGTCATTCTTTCAGGTGGTGTAATGGCAGATCCTAACAGCACTGTATGCTTAATATCAGTCTTCGATCTTCTTTTGTGTTTCAGATATTTAGGATAACGTTAAAAAAGCGTTATATTGGATAAATAAATTGTTTACGTTACAGTAACAAAACAAAATCGTAATAAATGAAATTAAAATGCTAGAAGAGATGAAATTAAAATGCTGGCCAAGAGCAATCCTATTTAACATTAAATAAATAGACTGAAAAATTTATATTTTTAAACAAAACTATTATTTTTGTGGGTGTACCTTCACGATAAGTTTAGTGACAAAAACAAAAAAATGTAAAAGAAAAAAAAAAGAAGTTGTAGGACATGTTGCTCATTAAAAATGTTAATTTTGCAGTCTATTCTATTTTCATTATTGTTTATTTTCTTTGGTTACTGTAACTAGCTCAGTTTATCTAATATGGTCCTTTAATGATACCTTTATTTTTTTCAACAGGGGTCTGATATTAAGCTTTCGATGTTCTTAGGGCTTGCCAGTACACCACCTGAAAGAATGACCAAATCCTTCGTGGGGGCGTCTTATTCGCTTAGCCTGCTTCATTTAGTGCTGACATTGCTGACTGTACTTAGACTACAAGCCGTAAATAATACCGAATAGAACTGATCGCCTTCGCCTGATGATGGTGAAGGGTCATTCATACGTGTTATAATTAACCAGGGTTTTAGTATGGCAATAAGTCCTGAATACCTAGATGAGTTCTAGTACAGTATTCATTACCTATTGAATTTTTTATTTGGCATATGCTCAGGTTTAGCACAGTTTGTAATTAGTATTGTAATAAAATCTAGGGTTAAATTTTTTGTATGCAGGTATTTCTACACTACATTTTTTTCTTCAGATTTTATTGTAAAAAACCCCTTAACAATAAAAATAAATAATAAATAAAGTCTTATGCTCTATGAAAAAGTAGTTAAAGTTACAAATTAAAAACGAATAAAAAAAATATGTGCGTGCGTCATAACATAAGGTAACGAAAAATAAGGTAACCTTAGCCAGCCAGCGTTTAAATAATACCCATGCGTCAAGATGTTGGTTAATTGTGTTCGTTCTTCTAAGTTCAAACATCTACCTATCATAAAGACTAGGCTAGGTCTGAGAGAATTAAGACTGGCACGGAATTTAACCCTTTAACCGCCGAACGTCAAATAAGTATCCCGCAATTTTCGAGTCTTGTCTTAAATTGAGATGTCATTTACATTGTCACTTTGTCTAATATATTAGAAGATGGCGGTTAAACGGTTAATAGCCTGCAGAAATTTTGTTGACAGCTTTAAATATTTGTAGGTATGTAGGAACACCCCGATTAACTTGGCCAGTGCAATTTACTTACGTCACCTGTGACTGTCACTTGACTGTTCTACTTCTTTCCGACGGTAAACTACATTTTTTTTTATTATTGAATAGGCCCTGTCCTGGCGACCTCTAGCCTAAAATCACTGCACTGAAAAGGTTTATTTAATTATCCCACTCAACAACAGATGACGCTATTAGTTTATTTTAACGTCATCTTACAGAAAAATAATGAAACATTTTGTTTTACTAATTCGACAGTAGATGGCAGTACTAACTGTAATGCTACTATATCTTAATAGGTAGCATTAGTAAGTTTAATGCCATTATCTTATCTAACAATAGATGTGAAACAATATACATTATGTTGCGAAGACTACGATAAAACATTAGAACATTACAGTACTATTTATTAAATCATTAGATCTAGTATATAGTCCTCCTTGACGTTTTCGACAACGGCGACCCTTACAACTTTCTCTGATGAGCACGGATGTGGCTCGCAAAACCGAACTTCGATGCAAATATTCGGTCACACTGTGTGCAAGGATAGTAGGAACTCAACAACAGATGACGCCACCACAAAAGGAGATCTGTACCAATAGGTTGCAGTAGTACGTATAGTTCCAGTACCTAACAAATAGATGGCAGTAGTAATTTTAATGCAACTATCTATCAATAGATGGCGTGGCGTATACAACAAAATACTGAGTACAAAATAACTATTTGTCAATTGTACAGGGATGACAGCTGTCGCCGTACCCAAGCTATATTAAAAGCAATAATATGAGTAGGTATTTACTTAATTACGAAGGTTTTACGTATTAATAAAACCTTCTTGGGAATAATGTTGGTAAAATAATGGACTTGACTCCATAACAGTTACCAGACCACAGACCATCAATAGACCTTACATTACGGTAGAAAAACAATAGTTTATTTAATTAAATCACAAAATTTATTAAAAATATATTAACTAATTTTTATTAAAAGTATATACAACAACTTTACAATCGTCTTAGTAAAATATATACAAAAGGAAAATATATCTATTACACGTCACAAACATCACAGTATAAATTAAATATAAGTACCTACGGTGTTTATTTCATTTCTAAAACTAGTCCAGTTAGCTGGCTACTGTCCTGTTAGGAAAGTCCGCGTACGGAGATTTTTTTTGGGAATGTTGAGTCAGTTTTAGTTTGTAGGTATTTATTTTCCACTTATGATGTCATAAATACCTATTTGTTAAAAACAAAAAAGTTTTAGGAAAATTCATTTCCGATGGGGCGATATTTGAGTGTCGAGCGCTCGACTTTTCACTCGACATCTGTCAAAACATCATAGCTTTTTGAAAGATCTCGAGTGAAAAGTCGAGTGTTCGACACTCAAAAATCGGCCCCCAGGAAGATCCAAAACTTGGTAGGTTTCGAAAATTAAATTATTTCTTACCACACTATTTGATTAAATGTAGATAAATAATGTGGTATATTTTTGGAATCAGCTCATGGCGCCCTTTCATTCGATACACTCGATAGGTTTTTGAAGAAAATTTGTTTTTCTTTTTCATACAAAAAATGTACGACATCATAGCTGGAAAATGTACCGAGTGTTTTTTAGATTTTTTTCTACGTTAATTTTGGAAAAAAACGCAAATGACTGTAAACCAAAAGTTGACGCCATCTTCCTCGCTCTATTCAGGGACAGAGGTACAGACAATCGTTGCTCTGGAGTGGCTCTGGATTCTTGTTGGGAAGATGACGTCATATTTTACTCACGCCCTTTTGGAATGACCTACTTTTCAACGTGTTTTTATTGTATGAAATAATGAGTTAAATTGAAAAAGAAAAAATACGGGTGGCTTAAATTTTTACCTATTTTCTAAATAGTTCATAAAATAAAGTAGTTAAAAATATGAAATGTTGTCAATTGTCCACCCGAGTCTAAAATACTTACCTACTTCTTAAGACATACTCATCATTCCCGAAAAAAAAAACTCCATACGCGGACTTCCCTACAGGACAGTGGCCAGGTACTGGACTGAATCCAATTACCTTATTACCTACAGAAGTAGCATTAAAGCTGCGGTTGGATCCTAGTCATATGATTTGCAGTCCAACAAATTTTAGGTACCCTAAAACCCTAAATATGTGTTTGACGCGCCATGCTTATGTGTCCAAATTGCAATCCAAATAAAATGCGAGAAGTATTTCTCCCATTCCTCCAAATCTACGAAATCTTCTTCAGTCTTGTTTGAGAAGACGCATAGTTATTGATTGATGCCCCGCTCTTACATATTTGGCTATACATTAGCGCAAACGAGAGGGTGCGATCAATTATTATCAATAACCGTAGTGAATTCCGAAAAGTTGTCCCTGTAAATTAAAATATTAGCGAACCGGTCATAGACAAAGAATCTCTTCATTGGTTCTTTATCTCGCAGAACCCAACGTGAGAGTCATATATACACGTTTTGTTGAGCAAAACTTAAAGAGATGGCCAGACAGCGTGAGCGACCACTGTGCACCGGAACGTACGGTAGGTATAGTTCGTACAAAACTCTAAGGCCAAGTTCTGTCAAACGAACGCAAGCAAAAACCTAATAAGAGCTCTGACTGTAAGGTAGATTCTTGCTTGCGTTAATTTGACAGCATTTGGCCAGTTTTCATCAGAAATACTCGTACTAGTATACCATAATCCCTGACACAATGGCTATCCTGCTTGCGGAAATTATAGGTAGGTACATTGGTCAATACAGCCGCCGAAAGTCGTCGGAGCGATATAGTGGCGCAATCACCCATTCTGATAACGATACTGGTGCAATATAATCCATTTCCAGGCATTAAAATGACTTACCTACTTGCATAGGTTATCGCCATGCCATTTATCTTGAGCCGCAGTGAGCATTTAAGTAGGTAGTCAAGGGGGCTGACACAAGTTGCAAGTCGCGAGAGCTGACCTGTCGTAATGAGTTGTGAGCTTATGAGGTTATTTCGAAAGTATTCGTTTAATTTTTCACGTAATGGTTTCGGATCATTTTGTCAACCTTATGTTTGTAAAGTAGTGAACTGAGCTATGTACTCATTACTCAACAGCATCGGGTCAAAATAATATTAGATATGAATATTTAACTTTACGGTAACGACGAAATGGTAACTGATTCATATAGGTACACATTTTGTATCATAATTATCTTCGGGAATATTTAACAAGTCACCTTAATAGCTCTGAAAATGTATTAGAGTATGTTAAACAGGCTTCATTTCACGTCGCGGCATCAGTTATGCTAACCACACAGCGCGATGCAAACTGGCCACTTGTCTGCCAACACAGCAGCTTGACGCAACACTACACAGATCCATATTCGGGTGGTGTAAAGGGCAAGTTGTGACTGGTGGTACGAAACAGCGCGCCAGTGATCTTGTCGCGAGCGAAAGCGACACCCCACAGCGCAGAGTAGATAAGGATCAGGCCCAGGGTCGAAGCCACGACGAGCACGGTGGTAGGAGCGGGCCGTCTCCAGTCCAGGATCTCGTAGATCCAGCGGTTACCATCCCTGGAAAGGTGATTAAATAAAATAAATAAATAAACATTTGTGGACAATCTTACAAAAATCAACCTATACCCAAACTAAGCAAAGCTTGTACTATGGGTACTAAGCGACGATATACATACTTATATAGATAAATAAATACTTAAATACATAGAAAACATCCAAGACCCAAGAACAAATATTCGTGCTCATCACACAAATAAATGCCCCGGCCGGGATTCGAACCCCGGACCTCCAGCTTCGTAGGCAGGGTCACTACCAACTGAGCTAAAGCGGTCGTCATTAGGCTATTAGTTTGAGCATTGTCTACGCATTCGTTTTCCTAGCGGCACCTTCTTACATAAAAAAGTTTAAATTCTGATATCTAACTCATCTTTATTGAACCACTTTTTATATTGCATTGGTACCGCGTAACAAATATTATTTTGTCATGATTCGTAACTGGTATGGGCGGCAGCTTACCTAATGCCCATCTCCGCTTTAATTTCAGATTTCGAAAGGCTCAGGCACGATCTGATGACCACTTCACGGATGAATGAATGGTTATTGCGTATATGAAAAGTGTATATTTTCTAAACTTATAAGTCTGTTGCTCTAACTCCAAAGTGTTTGCAATACTTGGCACAACACAAGGATCGCACCGGTAGCTTACAGATGCCGGCTATATTCTTAGATTAAGTCTGACGGATAAACAATTTTTAATGAACAACAAAATGATAGTTAACTTACAAGTCAGTGCCTCCAGCGACAAAGTATAGCGCAGAGAACACAGCGTACCACACGCCCACGCCGAGGGGTTGGTAGATGTGGGCGAAGTGCATTGGTGTGCGGGCTGCCAGAAACTCGGTCAGAACTATTACGGAGTTGAACCCGTGCGTTACCGTCTCTAACCAGAAACCCCGGTCAAGGACCGCGATGGCACCTGTAGGTAATATAGGTATACAAACAGAATCTGATGTATAATTATCTTTATCTACACACATATCATAAATCCTCTAATATGCGTTCGGAAACCGTAGAAAATGACTCTCATTTCAACATTCAATGAATTTATGGCAATTTTCTTATCTGTGGCTAAGGCTACAGCAGTAATATAATTTTCATTTTAATCTCATATATGATGTTAAAATATTAAACGTCAAACAAAACTGTCAAAATTTAAATGTCAAAGTTGACATGTCCCTATTCTAGTATCACTGAAAATTCAAATTCAGTCGATGCGAAATGTCAGCTCGATGTTTTTTTAGTATATATCGCACGAAATTTGAGCTAGAACGACATGATCACATCAGAATAGGGACTCTTTACTTTTTAAAATAACATTCAGGTATTGGTTGCCAGTCCTGATTTCGATATTTCCGCAACCGTGCAAAAAAGGTTGTATTTACACAATTATTGTATTTATTTACTACGGTTTCTGAACCCATCTTAGAGTAGTTATAATATGTGTGTAGATAATAGTACATTACTTACCAAGGGCGATAAAACAAAGAATGTCTCAGATCGCAGGTATTTTACGCCCGAGCCGAAGGCAAGGGCGATAAATATGCGATCTGAGGCTTTCTTTCTTATCGCCCGTGGTAAGTACAAAATTTTATGTCACCCCTGGCCAGGAAGTGGGTTTTTTCGCGCGCGGAGCGTGCGATAATGGCCACTTTATGGCCAGGCGTGACATAAAGTAATGTATGCAACTGTACATAATTAAGCACCTCATTATGTACTAGTTGCATAAACTACTATTATAAATTGTTTAGGCAACCCACTTAGCAACCACAGTGGAAGCTTACTTCTGTATAACTACTGTGCAGCAAGCATGGAGAGCATTTAAGAGCAAGTAAGATCTTGCTAGCCTTAAATATTTGTACGCTAGTAAACAAAACACAAAAAAAACATTTTATGTCACACCTGGCCATAAAGCGGCAATCACCGCACGCTCCGCGCGCGAGAAATCCCACTTTCTGGCCAGGGCGTGACATAAAATTTTGTACTTAACACGGGCGGTAATAAATAAAGCCCCAGATCGCATATTTATCGCCCTTGCCTTCGGCTCGGGCGTCAAATACCTGCGATCTGAGACATTCTTTGTTTTACCGCCCTTGTTAAGTAATGTTCTATTATTGTATAAAACAAACGTTTAAATACAGTAATGTTCAACTAATAGCACGATTCGGTTTATATCAAGATGAGTATTTTATTTTTACGTTGGCTTTTGGAAAGCGCTATAATATTGGTAGCACACCACCGTCTTGTCTATTACTGAGTATATTATAAAAGGATGTTTAAACTTACTAGAATCGAAGAGCAGTATCCAATACAGAAGAGTTATAAGGATAGCTATAGTGACTGCTATGTTGTAGAACACCCAGTAAGTCGCCACGTACCACGGTGGCTCGCCCTCCTCTGAAAGCAAATGAAGTACATAGGTATAAATTAAGTAGGTAGCTAATTTTTATTAATTACATAGTAATTTACATTTTAAAATAATATTGTAAATGAAATAAAACCACTTTTCGTGGGGGCGCGTTCCGTTATGCCACAAATGGATATGTAGACACCTACTCGTATTCAAGAGTCAATTTGAAAAATTAAGTTCTGTTTATGTCATTTTTATTTCGCAAATGACAGGCGTTCGCTTAGCCTCTTATTGAACGTAGCCAAGTTGAAAAAGGACAGCAATTACGATAAGGATCTTTTTAATAAAGTACATATAATTTCTTTTGGCCGCCTGTGCTGTTACGAGAACCAGTCAATCGTCATACTACAACACGCATGATGGCGGCATGAGTTCGTGCAATCTGTCGTCACATTGCAAACATATATAAATACAATGTAACAAGGATACTGGTAGCGACTTGGAAGAAATTTGTACATAGGTATTTAAAGTTTTGATGGTTACGCTTAGTCAGTTAGTTTTTTGTGGTACTTTAATTATTTATTAAAAATATATAAAATAATTACACGAATTTACCAATTCCATTGTAAACTCAGCATTTTTCTTGACAACACTAATTAAGGAACCACGCTCATATTTGATACATGTCTCATTACGGGCACACAATTTATGTATATTATAATATTCAAGTTATATCATAGAGTAGGTAAATAAGAGCAGCGGAATACGTAAGGAACCGAAACGGAGGGTTATTTTGTTAAGAGGCCTTACAAGTTTTAATTTTTTTTTGACAAAAGTATTGTTAATACCAGTAAAATGATTATAAGATTTAATTGTGTGTAGTAGAATTTAAGCGCGATAAAGCAGTTTTTAGCTCGAAATTATTTTAATGAAAAATGCAAGAAACACATTTAAAAGTTATGTCATTAGGTCACAATAGTCCTGTTCTAGATAGTAACATTAATAAAATGCCAAGAAACTTATCAGTTAAACTGAAAATGGGCTAAATAGAATCGATGAGCATTTTTTTACCTTATTAAGGACCCTAGTAAGCTAGTTAGAAGGCCGTTATTTTCTAAACTAAAGATAAAGTGACATGAAATTTTCCTTGAGAAGTCATTATGGCCTGTGGAAAACATTTTTTACTAGGTATTATACCTGTTCACTTAACACATACAATAGCACATAAACTTGCTGTTACAATGCTGTATTTAATTATCGACTAGGTCAGTTTGTGTCATCAATACATCCACGTATTTCGTTAGTTCGTGAGTTTCATGTCCCATGCTTTATATTAGATACACACATTATTATGGATGTGGGCCGCAAAAAAAGAGAGTGAAGCCAGCGACTCGGCCAAGGTCACAGAGCCTGTCCAGCGACTACTTTCGTAACGTGTTAGATAACTTCACTTCGCATTCATTTGTGATTGTGAGTAAACAGCACGTGCGTGGCCTGCGTCACTTGAATACCAATTAATATCGTCTTATCATCATCATCATCATCAGCCTATATATGTCCCACTGCTGGGCACAGGCCTCCTCTCATAGATGAGAGGGATTGGGCAGTAGTCCCCACGCTGGCCCAGAGCGGGTTGGGGACTTCACATACAACTTTTGAATTTCTTCGTGGATGTATGCAGGTTTCCTCACGATGTTTTCCTTCACCGAAAAACTAACGGTAAATATCAAATGATATTCCGTACATAAGTTCCGAAAAACTCCGATACGAGTGTATAATCCAAATAGGTAATTTAGTGAAAATCTGAAATTATAAGAGATATGAAAATTTAAAAAAAACCTCAAACTTTGTCGAGAATCGTACCCTCTTCGATTCCGTTAAAATAATGTTTACTAAAACACGATTTTCTTAAGTTATTTATATTGAAACTTGTTTCTTTCTTTTTAGTTCATTTTTATGTAGTGGTGTTTTTAGATAAAGGAGGATGTGGATGTCGTGTCGTATCATCAGGACGTCAAGAGGCTGGCCTCGGACCGACAAAGATGGAGAGAACTGCATCAAGCTGCACCGACAAGAGCTCGGCTCTTAAGATGATGATGATGATGGTGTTTTTAATTTTTAAACTTAATATTTTATTTCGCAATTTTTGATTTTTGTTTTAAAGTATCTCATGCCGTAAAATCATGTTTTAAATGCATACGTTATGGTAGTGTTTAAACCGCGCCTGCGTGGTCGTGTCGGAGGTTTGCCCTGGATTTTCCCCAGGCTACTCTCCAACTCCCATCGCTTTATTGGGTTCGGCCCATAAAGTCACTGTCAGGGTTTACAAAAAGTATGGGGATATGTTAATCATTGTTTTTTTTAATTACCTCTTAAATGGGCCTCGTGCCTCTTAATAATATTTTTTTAGTTTCAAACTTTCCATAAGATAGAGAAGACGATTTTTCCGTCCAACATTGTGTTCTTTTTTTGAAGTTAGGCGTCGTTAGAATACATTTATTATATTTTATGTCACACCTGGCCATAAAGTGGCCATTATCGCACGCTCCGCGCGCGAAAAAGCCCACTTCCTGGCCAGGGGGTGACATACAATTTTGTACTTACCACGGGCGATAATAAAGAAAGCCTAAAATCGCATATTTATCGCCCTTGCCTTCGGCTCGGGCGTAAAATACCTGCGATCTGAGACATTCTTTGTTTTATCGCCCTTGGTAAGTAATGTACTATTTATATAATATATACAGAGACGGATAATAGCTGAATTTCATACTTGACTTAGTAATTCTATGGTTTGAATAGAAACAAGGCAGTCTTCGAATAAAATATAATGGAAGGATTGAAAACATTCCTTTGTGTTTGTTATTATAGGTAGACATTAAGGCCCCTGCAAAATTTTATGTATATGCATACATAAAATAAATGCTATGTTCAAAAATAGTTACTCGTACCTCAGTTCCCATTTGAATTTTTTGAAATGTGTTTTAAAATGATCTTTAGTAACATAGTAGGTACAGTAAAATCAGTTCAGGTAGTTAATGAATACTAATTTGTACCATTAACTGTGCCAAGTAAAAAAATAGTACATTACTTAACAAGGGCGGTAAAACAAAGAATGTCTCATATCGCAGGTATTTGACGCCCGAGCCGAAGGCAAGGGCGATAAATATGCGATCTGAGGCTTTCTTTATTACCGCCCGTGTTAAGTACAAAATTTTATGTCACCCCCTGGCCAGGAAGTGGGTTTTTTCGCGCGCGGAGCGTGCGATAATGGCTGCTTTATGGCCAGGTGTGACATAAAAATCTTTATCTACACACATATCATAAATCCTCTAATATGCGTTCGGAAACCGTAGAAAATGACTCTCATTTCAACATTCAATGAATTTATGGCAATTTTCTTATCTGTGGCTAAGGCTACAGCAGTAATAAAATATTTCATTTTAATCTCATATATGATGTTAAAATATTACGTCAAACAAAACTGTCAAAATTTAAATGTCAAAGTTGACATGTCCCTATTCTAGTATCACTGCAAATTCAAATTCAGTCGATGCGAAATGTCAGCTCGATGATTTTTTAGTTTATATCGCACGAAATTTGAGCTAGAACGACATGATCACATCAGAATAAGGACTCTTTACTTTTTAAAATAACATTCAGGTATCGGTTGCCAGTTCTGATTTCGATATTTCCGCAACCGTGCAAAAAAGGTTGAATTAACACAATTATTGTATTTATTTACTACGGTTTCTGAACCCATCTTAGAGTAATTATAATATGTGTGTAGATAAAGTAATGTATGCAACTGTACATAATTAGGCATTAAAACACTCGTGTGACCTTATTATGAAACTCGCCTTCGGCTCGTTTCATAAAACACACTCATGTTTTAATGCCCCTCATTATGTACCAGTTGCATAAACTACTATTAAGAAAAACAGATCAAAGGTGGGAAACTATTTCTCTGTCTACTAGGTAGGTATGTACCTATTAGGAGGTTATGATATGACAATGAGTGCTGATTTCATAGAAACAATCTCGAGAATAAAACGTGTTTGATATAATTGTCAGCTATTATCAACACAGCTATGTTAACATCCGCATTGTAAAACATGGGATTCGCGTTATGAGGAAGTTTATAATTTCAGATCTATAGCAACGTGTGAGTATGACTAACAATTTTCGCGGGGTGCCTATTCCGCTCTGAGGCACGGAAGTGTACCCTAACCTAACCTAAATTTGACAGTACCTATCTGACAAACGTCAGATCTGACAGCTTCATGACGCGCCAACGACCCTAACCTAACCTAAATTTGACAGTACCTATCTGACAGCTTCATGACGCGCCAGCGTCGGCACCCCGCTCCCGCAGGGTGCCTATTCCGCTCTGAGGGACGCAGGTGAACCCTAACCTAACCTAAATTTTACAGTACCTATCTGACAAACGTCAGATTTGACAGTTTTATGACACGCCAGCGTGAAATTTGACAGTTTCAGTGTTTTTATGGATTTTACTGATTAGGACTAATGAATTTTATGACAAACGCTATTATGGCATTTGATATTATAAAAAATGATTAGTATGTCATATGTCTTTTATGGCAATTAAAATTATGAGATTAACCATTATGGCTTATGAAAATTATTGCAAGTAAAATTATGGAAAACGAGGGGCACTCTTTTTGATGAGGTTGCAATAATAAGTTTCTGTCAAAAAAATATTTTTTGGTACAAGCTTTTATTGCCGACTGTACTTTTTTTTCACAGTCATCAACTACTCGTGGAGACTGTCCCAATGAGCCCAAACACGATGGGTGCATCTTTTGTAGTTTAGGAGTTGCTATGGCCACCTTCTTTCTCCATCATCAGATCAGTTATATGGTACCATAATATTGCATTGTCACCCAACTTACAAAATTATACCAAATTTCAGCTCAATCGGTTGAGGAGAACTCTCGTAGTAGGTACTTATAAGATTTATCGAAACATTAACTAATCCGAACGCGTTTGCATTTTGTCTCAAAATGTATGAAAGCGCTCTCGCCGAGTTTGGAATACGCGTGTTAATCGGTTAGCAAACAAATAGTTTCCACTAGTGACCACCAGAGGCGCTGTTTACGTTTTCATACCACTTTCATACATTTTGAGACAAAACGCAAACGCGTTCGAATTAGTTAATGTTTCGAAAAAACTTATACTAACTAGAGCTACTGGTCTTAAATTCAGTTGCAAGATTTGTCCCACACATACTAACAGGGGAAGTCAAATGTAAAATGTAATTATTGGATATAATATGAAATAAACAGTATATATTTTTTTTTTAATAAAAGCTTGTAAAAAGTATTGGTATTGTACTTATATTAGTCATGAAAAAAGGCACACGTTTCGTATTTCCGTACAGATTAAGGGCGTTATGCCGTCAACATACCATCACCATCGTAACTGTACAATAGGGTATTAAACTAAGGTAAAAATATAGTACATTACTTACCAAGGGCGATAAAACAAAGAATGTCTCAGATCGCAGGTATTTTACGCCCGAGCTGAAGACAAGGGCGATAAATATGCGATCTGAGGCTTTCTTTATTATCGCCCGTGGTAAGTACAAAATTTTATGTCACCCCCTGGCCAGGAAGTGGGTTTTTTCGCGCGTGGAGCGTGCGATAATGGCCACTTTATGGCCAGGTGTGACATAAAATTATTTTTTACTTGACTAATAAAAGATCTAAAGAAAATACTCGAAAAACATCAATTATTAATTTATTTTAGCTAATTGAAAGATTTTATAAGCATAAAGATTTAAAAAGGACGCCGATTTGAACAAACCTACTCACACTGTCTTAGTGACGTCACTAAGACAGTATTTCCCTACAAACTTCATATTAACAAATTGTTTTTGACATTTAATAAAAAGTTGCTGATTTGACTAGGGGTTTAATGCCGTATTAAAATTGGATGGTATCGAAATACGTATTAAAGTATCTAAAAATAATTTATTGTTGCAACCTCTTACTGTAGATGTTTTAGTTACTTCAGACAGAAAGTGATCTTAATATGAATCTTTCTGGAAATACCAGCTCGTTTATCGGCCGGGGGCACAAAGTAAACCGGTTGGTAACGTCTCCAGTTCTAGCAGACAATGTTATGGCTTGGATTTCGCAGCTTTTTTTGATATCTATATATCTAGTTTTATGCGTGTATCTCATTGGAACACTTTCAAATTTAGACCAAAAAATTTACTAGGACTCTAGTTTCGCGTTTATATCAGACATATAGCATTCGTCCCTCTCGCACTTACAAACTTGCTAGTAAGGGACGAATGTTAACTCCGACATGAACGCGATCATCCTAGCTAGGCAGATTATCATTAAAAAAATACCGGCCAAGTTTAGTGCGAGTCCGACTCGCGCACGAAGGGTTAAAAACGGAAAAATAATCATGTCTGTTGTATGGGAGCCCCCTTAAGGCTGCGTTTCCACCAGAGATGTGCGAGGATGTGTGTGATATTTGACACCTCGCTCGGCGCGCTGCGAGGTGTCAAATGTATGAAAACGCATCCTCGCACATCTCTGGTGAAAACGCAGCCTTAATACACTCACCGGCAGAAAATTTGGCCCAAAAATGTTTAATATATAAAAATGCATTTTTCTAATTTGGGCCAAATTTTGTGCCGGTGAGTATATGTATTTTATTCTGTTTATTAGTAGGTATTTGTTGTTATAGCGGCAACAGAAATACATCATCTGTGAAAATTTCAACTGTTTATCAGGGTCCATGAGATAACAGACAGTCAGTCGGACGGACGGTCAGCGGAGTCTTAGTAATAGGGTCCCGTTTGACACTTTGGGTACGGAAACTTAAAAAATAGGACAGTTTGGTAAGAACCAATAAGCGACACAGTGGAACAAAAGCATCTGCTGCATCCTTTGTTACGCACCATGCTGATAGGAGATTAATCTCGGATGTGCCAACACAATACATGATAGATAATAGCATTGTTCCAAAATCAACGATCTCGGTAAAATATCTGACATTATCAAACGGCTCTACAAAATACGTGTGTCAAATACTCTAGCACGCCTTATCCTGGCAGATAATTGAAGGCAGGAAATAGGAAATATAATATAGGTAATAGGAAATATGATCTTAGGTACTGACCGGGTAGCGATTTCGTCACTGCGCACACCGACACGTACAGCCCGCTGACCGCCATCCCGGCAATCAGCACCAGCCCCCAGTTGGTCAGATAGATCAACCAGTGCGGTACCGGGGCTTCAATCACCGACCACAATAGGATCGCCAGCGCCACCGTCGCCAGCACTAGACGTACCACCAGCAACGGTACCGGCGATTCCCCGCGTTGCCATGACGACGCGTAGAAATCACTCAGCCGCTCGTTCGACGACACCCATAAATCCGATAGGGAGAAGGTCTTCCTAAAATATTTGACCATTGTTCACTCACTATAACACCATATTTGAAATATTTTTTAGCAGAATCAGTGATACCAAAAGTCTCAGATAAGTTATCCGAGATAACACAATTTCGCAATGAAATAAATAAATTCGACTGAGAGTTGGAGAGCGTTCCGTTATCGAGATATGCCTATCGCGGTGAGAAATTTTCTATAATATACGAGTACTATTTATGGTGTGGAAAATTTATGGGTTTTGAATCTTAAGTGTATTTAGTTTAGAGTATAGTTTTGTGCAGAAGTGCCGGAGCGCACGCGGCGCGGCGGCGTTGCGCGGGCGCGAGCTCGGACTGACAAGACGCGACACAGCGCAATTCTTGCACAAGCACCCTCAACTCAAACCTGACTTTTATGTAATTATTTCTGCACTGTTCTGAAGTGGGTTTTTATGACAGCATACTTGATATCCCAAGCGCAAAACCACCAAGCATTTACCTACTTTTGAATGGCATCATGTTACACATAAGTTGTTATGTTAATTAGCTTTTATGGTTTTCATTTTTAAATTAAAAATATAAAATTGTGGACTATCTTACACAAATCAACCTAGTCACAAACTAAGCAAATCTTGTACTAAGGGTACTAAGCGACAATAATACATACTTATATAGATAAATAGATACTTAAATACATAGAAAACATCCAAGACCCAAAAACAAATATTCGTGCTCATCACACAAATAATTGCACTGGCCGGGATTCGAACCCAGGACCGGGACAAACAAATAATAATCAATGTCTCTTTGCTAAACTTAATTCTTTCTTAGTATTTTTCTCATTGTATTTAACGAAGCGTCAGAACCTCTGTATACTCGTAGATATAGAAATCTATTTGAAATTAAATTTAGATTGAACATCATTTGATTTAAGCAATAGACCTTGACAAATAAATCAGGTCAACAGTTTTATTCATCGATACGGCTATTAGATTTTTAAACACGCGCAGCTACATTTCGTGTTTCAAATTAACAGAAAATTTACGTTCTTTTGTTATTTTTCCTAACGTCTTTTTGTATCCTAACGTTAACAACTGAGTTGTTCGGGCGGGAGTCCCGAAAGAGTTCAGGCTCCGCTTGCTGCCTTTTCTCTCTATCCTAGGTATCGAGAAAAAGGATAAAGCTATAAATTTTATTGAACCTTAATAATGTTGAATTAACCACTAAGTATCAACTGTAATTTTGAGGCCTTATTTAATTTAAAAAAAAATCTATAGATATAAAACAAGAAGTCCTGGCTGACTCATCAACGCACGGCCAAAACCACTAACGCTAGAGAACTGATTTTTGCACAGTCGATTAAATTTATAACGTAGGCAAGGGATAAAAAAGGATTTTTCGAAATTCATCCCCTAAAGAAATGGAGGGAGGGAGGGAGGGGTTAAAATAAGGGATCTGGGGGAAACGTACAATTTTTTAACTTAGAAACTTGAAATTTCGTGTATGTCAGCGTTTTCCGAAAACACTTCCCTAAAGGGGTGAAAAGGGGGTTTAAGTTATGTACGGGGAGCAAATCTGTTTTGAAGTGAAAGATTTGAAACTTCGTAGTACACTCGCGGTCAAAAATTTCGGGTCACTCTAGTACAAATAGCCTCAATAGGTTTTGTTAAATATTCTACAATCGTTTTATTTACATAATATACCCACTATTCTTCGTATTGCCCAACTGTATTAGCAATTTCCGGGATCCTATCATAAAAAAAGATCAATGTGCATAAATGTCGATTTTCGCGATATATCGCTCCGATAACGTTGTTATTTTCATGGTTTTTTAGGAGTCCGATTTAAACTTGGAACCGTTACTTTTGCAGAATATATGTAAAGTTAAATAAACTTAAAACCTCGTAGTATTTTAGGAAATATGACGGATTTTTACCAACCCGTATTCTTTGTCCGTGAGTGTATATACTCTCTTTGTATATAAAACAAAACATATTTCAGCGTTTTTCTAAATTCCTCCCTTAAGGGTGTGAAAAGGGGGTTCAAAATTTGTACGGGGAGAAAATATTATTTTCGCTACGAGATTTGAAACTTCATACTTAGACTCTCTATAATAAAACAAATATAATAAAATAAATAAAACAAAAACGTACTTCAGCGTTTTTAGAAATTCCTCCCTTAAAGCGGTGTAAAGGTCTTCAAACTTTGTAAGGAGAGCCTGGGACTAGCAGATGAAGGATGCGTGGCGAGGATGACGAGACAATTGAATACTTATTGTGTGAATGTCACGCCCTTGCCAGACAGAGAATGAATTCCTTTGGTTCTGGGTACCCAGAACCAAAAGAATTTAGAGTACTCCCGCTGAACTCCATCATCCGGTTTGTGGAAATGTTAGAGAGCAGCTTGGATTAGGTATGAAGGAGGGAATAGGGATGACTAGACTACACTATAAAAGAAAATCAATAAATCCAAATTTCTAAAGCTAAAAATAAGCTCAAAGCCTCAATCAAATGGCGTAAAAAGTAATTCAAAAAAATAAATAATTACGTAATTATAAGTCTTCAAAGTTTTAAGAGTAGGTATTTTCTGTCCCTATTCCGCAAAACGCACCTTTGTATTGAACGATCGTCATTTACTATGGCGCTACTTAACCGTGACGTCACGGTTAGGTAGCACTTTCTCTCTCTAACTACGAATATTCTAACCGTTGTAGCTTGGTTATTTTTTGAGATATTTGAATAGGATTTTCACTATTTGGCATAGTTTTATGTCTTCTTTCTATTAAAGTAATAAAAAAAATTGAGTCGACATCCCTATTGCACAAAAGATCCCACTGGGTCGAAGTGCATGCACAAGGGCCCTCATACAAATAAGATAAGATAAGATTGTAAGCAGAGCATCTTTTTTTGCAGTGAGAGATTTGAAACGTGTCTCTCTGTTAAAATAAAACTAAAACATATTTCAGCGTTTTTTGAAATTCCACCCCTGAAGGTATTAAAAGTTAGTTCGGGAAGCAAATTCACCGTCGGACTCATCTTTGCCCCCTGGCTATATGCTGGCCAAAAGCAATCACATTATTAATAAAAAAAATGTGTTATATACAAGATTTGCTCTAGCAGTCTGGCATATTAAAAGTGAGATGGAGAAAGCGGCTACCATAGCATATTACGTGACGACTATATAATGAATATGTTAATTGAGCATTAAACTAGGTTTAATTTTGCATATAATTGGTTTAATTTATGTTCATTTAACCTTGATGCGTTTATTGTTACAGTAGCTTAATTACTGCTTGAGATGATTCTTAGGGCTCACAACCGGGGCGTTAACGCATTCACTGCCACCGCCGCATATATGCGTCACCGTGACTTTCACGCAGTGCCTTCGACGCACAGACGCGTTCATAATATTTGACACTTGTACCCTGTGCCTTAGTGCCTTAGACTTAAAATAGTCGGTTGAACTCACATGTGCGTTTGGGGCACACAGCAAAGTGCGGCACCTGCCGAATGTCCAGGAAACGAGGGTGGCAGTGAATGCGTTAAAGAAGAAACATCAAAACTACTAATAACAAAATTCGAAGGCGCCTGTAGAGACAAGGCCTTCATACAAACTCTGTGCAAGTTTTATTCGTCAGTTTTGGCACTCCCGCATCCCGCATATAATTTTTCTTATTTTTGCTTGTTAATATCGGATATACGAAGAATGTCAAGAAAAAAAATCAAAAATTTCAATAATTTGAAAATTAAAAAAATACAAAACATCAAATAATCTAAAAAAAATGTTGAGGTTCTGGCTAACAGAAAAATAAGCATACTGACCAAAAATCATAAGTGTAATGCAAACACAAGAAAAGAAAAAATTGCGCAAAGTTTGTATGGAGAGAGCTTGCCTCTACAGGCGCTGTTAATGAGGTTGCTGGCTGGGTGGTGATTTAGACTCGCATCTGTGATTAATTTGGTTATTATTGTAGTTAATATTATTGGTATAATCTTTATTTTCTCAACCATTCCGTGATTAGATTGCTGTAGAGAGCACGGAATCTAATATTACGACGGTTTATTTTTACACCACAACCGTGATAAATATTTAGGTATACGGCCTGCCTGATGATAGGCAACTGCAAATTCACGTTATGTTGACAATCGTGTTGGTAACAGACAGGTACTCGACCTGTTACCGGAACGCAACACCAAATGCCTACAGAACAAGTACGAGTGGTATGTATGATGATTAAACGCAATTAATTTTGTATTAAGCAGTAATGCTGCTAACGCAAACTACAAATTTGTAGAAATAAAGGAAATATCGAAAAGCAGGATTTGAACCTGCGACCTCCCGGCACTCGCGGCCAGTCGCTCTAGCCAACTGAGCTATAGGTGCGATTACTACCCGGCTCTGAAATTCGTCAATCCTTCCTTCATTTATACAACGCCTTAAGGGAGGCGTACAGCGACATCTACCAGAAGACTCAGGCTTCATTACGGCACTAACGTCTCAAATTATGTTGAGAAATTATGTTGTCGCAGGTTCGAATCCTGCTCGGTGCCTAAGTTTTTCATTATTTCCTTTATTTCTAAAAAAATGTATTAAACGCAATTTTTGTTTGTTTCTGGGTTGAAAATTGTGTTGTTGTATAGTCGGCCAAGAGAGTGCCTAAATAATAAGTCACAAAATAGTAAGAGAACTTTATTGGCTCCACTCACTGTACAGTCACTTTACAGGGTTCCCGGCGAATCATCGTCAATCAGGGCACCTTTATAAAGCTTACCAATCACTTCGGTACAGTGAGCACCCTACTATACCTAAGCCTGTCCCGTAAGCCTGTACGACTCTCTGTACTTTACGCAGTTTTCACAAATCTCGAGGGCAAATTATATGTAGAGAAAAGTACAAAACGAGTTTTGGTTCACATTGCTGTTCAAAATGTAGTTAAATGCGTAAGGCTTTTAATGTTGACATGCAATTGAATTGTGAATCTATTAGCCTCAATTTCAGACACTAAAATCAACTGGCAGACATTGTTTCAATGTGTGGGTTTCTGTATAGGTATATTGCGCTAATATACTTATGTGAGGGGAAACCCATGGAGGGGCGATCAGATTAAAATGCTTTTACTTAAATAGTACGAGAGAGTACGTCCTACCGTCCAAGGAAACGGAATTTTCTGTTAGGTATTAAGCTTTACAATACTTACTCATACATCTTATACAGTCCAACGGCTAAATTTGAAGTATTTTCCCACATTTATTTATCTGTTTTAGCACAATAATAAAATATATTTGTATATAAATAAAAATTTCTAACTTGGTAATTATTTGTCATCAAAGGACTTGGACGACAGGCTGTCAACCAATTTCAGATTGGTTGTCAGAACCTCAAAAGATTGCCATGTTGTATTACGTAAACGAGTTATTACACCTTCTTGAATCTAGCACTCTAAATAAGGAAGGAGAACTATTATAACTACCTACCTATTAAGGCCGTGTATTACCACTTTTGAGTTTTTAAAAACCATCTGAGACATAGAATATAATGTCTAAAAATCTAAAAAAAATATATGTGTTACATAAGGATCTTGTCTAGTCAAAATCGCAGTCAGTTACATGACCTGATGAATTTCACTCGATAGAAAAAATCGCAAAGCTACCCCTTTTTGGAATGTATTTTCAATACTACGGCTATATTACTGATATTTAACATTTAATTTTTGTACTCAATTAAAGATCGTTAATAGTTATAGACATATTCGCAGGGTTTGCTTTGATAAAATGATTGGCTTAATGACTATAGGTAGCTATAAATATTTACAAAACTGCGCGCAGAGCTTGCGTAGAGAGCGGGATGGTTAATTGTAAACTCACGCGTGTTAGAGCGGGACATTTGCGTTGGGGATACCTCCCCTTAATACTTACTTCACTCTTTGAGAATGGCGCTCTACTGCTAAGCTCCACTGTAACATATTGTTCTACGTCTCGCTAAGGCGCTAAAGGTGCTGTACATCAAAAAACCGACTTTTTAATCTGGTTTTTCTCAGTGAAACCTTAACTTCTATGTTTGATTCTATAACATTTCGCTAAAATCGATTGGTTTATCGACACTACCGCCCCCCTTTCGAATCCACTAATTCACTATACCATTAAATTATAAGGAATAACTAGAAGTTGTGGCACCCACAGTATAAAAATAGCCTGTACGCCTGTTTACCTGTTGTCTCATCAGCAACTGTGGGATTAATAAATACTTTAAGGTAATATAATAGCTAAAAGAAAACAACCATTAAAATATATTTCGATTTTATTAAATAAATAATAACAAATGTTTTACAGAACACTGAATTATAACTAATTAACAAAGTTTTTACATCATGTAAAAACGTCGTCGAAATCATCGTTCAACTACAAAATTAAAACCTACTTCATTAAGTTCCTCAAAAATTATATTTAAGTACATAATTTAAGCCTTATTTATGTCAGAACGAGTGGGTGAAATTAACCTAAATTTAACATCATCCTAAATTTTTGTTCCAATAGACCCGAAACTCGCACTTGGTTTTAACCATAGTACTCCACACATTCATCCCCACATGTGACTAAGTACTGTACTCTTAACAACCTATGCAGTTGACGTCTGCAACTCGCTTGGCCGCTGCCTGAGTGGCACTCCCTCTGCCGTATGTACAGTGACCGAATCGTGGAACAGTCTGGAAGCCAGCGTGTCTCGCGCCACCGCCAGCCCCATCACAACGAAATGCAGGAGCGCTAGCAGCACCCCAGTCACCGCTACCACGCCTATCGTCGGCCCTGGTGAGGACCAGTCCACGACAGAGTAGACCCATCTGTTGCCGCGCCTGCAGAGACAGTTGTAATGATACGTTATTAATGCACAACAATACTAGACGCTACGTGACCTGTTCAGTAAACCAAAAAGAGAAATTATAGATCGACCGTCTCAATGAGTCCTCGCCCAGCCGTAAGAGGTGAGACGTCAAAGGGTAGTAGACGGGTAGCGGGCGGCGGGTGTCTGCCTCCCGCTCCCCTTCTGCGCGGTCTCAGTTAAACGGTCGACCTATCATATATATGTAGGATCTATGAATTCGCTCTATGAGTAAACCTAAAAATACATATTCTCTATTTACTTATTTGCTATTACTTATTTGAAGATTAGTATGAATGAGATTCGCCGTGGAGGGGCGCGTCGTCGTGGATGACACGCACTATACAATCCAGTCATCAATTACCGTTTACACTCAAACCACCCACTAACCCACTCACCCAGGTTCTATAGGGTTTAAAGTCATTAAATCTGTCGGTATTAGAGTAAGACCGCACTAGGCGACGCGACGCGTAGTGCGTTTTACCTCATACATTTACATACAAACAATATTAGAGCCGTGTCGCGTAGCGTCGCGTCGCCTAGTGCGGTCCTACTCTTAACCGTCCGTCTGTAAACATTTTCTCAAATTCTATAAACTACTCTCTCTCTAATATTCTTTGTATGTAAATGTATGAGGTAAACCGCACTACGCGTCGCGTAGTGTGGTTTACCTCATACATTAGAATGAATGAGATTCGCTGTGGAGAGGCGCGCCGTCGTGGATGACACGCACTATACAATCCAGTCATCAATTTCCGTTTACACTCAAACCACCCACTAACCCACTCACCCAGGTTCTATAGGGTTTAAAGTCATTAAATCTGTCGGTATTAGAGTAAGACCGCACTAGGCGACGCGACGCGTAGTGCGTTTTACCTCATACATTTACATACAAACAATATTAGAGCCGTGTCGCGTAGCGTCGCGTCGCCTAGTGCGGTCCTACTCTTAACCGTCCGTCTGTAAACATTTTCTCAAATTCTATAAACTACTCTCTCTCTAATATTCTTTGTATGTAAATGTATGAGGTAAACCGCACTACGCGTCGCGTAGTGTGGTTTACCTCATACATTAGAATGAATGAGATTCGCTGTGGAGAGGCGCGCCGTCGTGGATGACACGCACTATACAATCCAGTCATCAATTACCGTTTACACTCAAACCACCCACTAACCCACTCACCCAGGTTCTATAGGGTTTAAAGTCATTAAATCTGTCGGTATTAGAGTAAGACCGCACTAGGCGACGCGACGCGTAGTGCGTTTTACCTCATACATTTACATACAAACAATATTAGAGCCGTGTCGCGTAGCGTCGCGTCGCCTAGTGCGGTCCTACTCTTAACCGTCCGTCTGTAAACATTTTCTCAAATTCTATAAACTACTCTCTCTCTAATATTCTTTGTATGTAAATGTATGAGGTAAACCGCACTACGCGTCGCGTAGTGTGGTTTACCTCATACATTAGAATGAATGAGATTCGCTGTGGAGAGGCGCGCCGTCGTGGATGACACGCACTATACAATCCAGTCATCAATTACCGTTTACACTCAAACCACCCACTAACCCACTCACCCAGGTTCTATAGGGTTTAAAGTCATTAAATCTGTCGGTATTAGAGTAAGACCGCACTAGGCGACGCGACGCGTAGTGCGTTTTACCTCATACATTTACATACAAACAATATTAGAGCCGTGTCGCGTAGCGTCGCGTCGCCTAGTGCGGTCCTACTCTTAACCGTCCGTCTGTAAACATTTTCTCAAATTCTATAAACTACTCTCTCTCTAATATTCTTTGTATGTAAATGTATGAGGTAAACCGCACTACGCGTCGCGTAGTGTGGTTTACCTCATACATTAGAATGAATGAGATTCGCTGTGGAGAGGCGCGCCGTCGTGGATGACACGCACTATACAATCCAGTCATCAATTACCGTTTACACTCAAACCACCCACTAACCCACTCACCCAGGTTCTATAGGGTTTAAAGTCATTAAATCTGTCGGTATTAGAGTAAGACCGCACTAGGCGACGCGACGCGTAGTGCGTTTTACCTCATACATTTACATACAAACAATATTAGAGCCGTGTCGCGTAGCGTCGCGTCGCCTAGTGCGGTCCTACTCTTAACCGTCCGTCTGTAAACATTTTCTCAAATTCTATAAACTACTCTCTCTCTAATATTCTTTGTATGTAAATGTATGAGGTAAACCGCACTACGCGTCGCGTAGTGTGGTTTACCTCATACATTAGAATGAAAAAGATTCGCTGTGGAGAGGCGCGCCGTCGTGGATGACACGCACTATACAATCCAGTCATCAATTACCGTTTACACTCAAACCACCCACTAACCCACTCACCCAGGTTCTATAGGGTTTAAAGTCATTAAATCTGTCGGTATTAGAGTAAGACCGCACTAGGCGACGCGACGCGTAGTGCGTTTTACCTCATACATTTACATACAAACAATATTAGAGCCGTGTCGCGTAGCGTCGCGTCGCCTAGTGCGGTCCTACTCTTAACCGTCCGTCTGTAAACATTTTCTCAAATTCTATAAACTACTCTCTCTCTAATATTCTTTGTATGTAAATGTATGAGGTAAACCGCACTACGCGTCGCGTAGTGTGGTTTACCTCATACATTAGAATGAATGAGATTCGCTGTGGAGAGGCGCGCCGTCGTGGATGACACGCACTATACAATCCAGTCATCAATTACCGTTTACACTCAAACCACCCACTAACCCACTCACCCAGGTTCTATAGGGTTTAAAGTCATTAAATCTGTCGGTATTAGAGTAAGACCGCACTAGGCGACGCGACGCGTAGTGCGTTTTACCTCATACATTTACATACAAACAATATTAGAGCCGTGTCGCGTAGCGTCGCGTCGCCTAGTGCGGTCCTACTCTTAACCGTCCGTCTGTAAACATTTTCTCAAATTCTATAAACTACTCTCTCTCTAATATTCTTTGTATGTAAATGTATGAGGTAAACCGCACTACGCGTCGCGTAGTGTGGTTTACCTCATACATTAGAATGAATGAGATTCGCTGTGGAGAGGCGCGCCGTCGTGGATGACACGCACTATACAATCCAGTCATCAATTACCGTTTACACTCAAACCACCCACTAACCCACTCACCCAGGTTCTATAGGGTTTAAAGTCATTAAATCTGTCGGTATTAGAGTAAGACCGCACTAGGCGACGCGACGCGTAGTGCGTTTTACCTCAACATTTACATACAAACAATATTAGAGCCGTGTCGCGTAGCGTCGCGTCGCCTAGTGCGGTCCTACTCTTAACCGTCCGTCTGTAAACATTTTCTCAAATTCTATAAACTACTCTCTCTCTAATATTCTTTGTATGTAAATGTATGAGGTAAACCGCACTACGCGTCGCGTAGCGTCGCGTCGCGTAGTGTGGTTTACCTCATACATTAGAATGAATGAGATTCGCTGTGGCGCGTCATCGTGGATGACACGCACTATACAATCCAGTCATCAATTACCGTTTACACTCAAATCTCTCACCAACCCATTCACCCAGGTAAGACCACACTAGCGTCGCGTTGCGTAGTGCGGTTTACCTCATCCATTTACATACAAAGAATATTAGAGCCGTGTCGCGTCGCCTAGTGCGGTCTTACTCTTAACCGTCCGTCTGTAAACATTTTCTCGAATTCTATAAACTACTTACGCATCAGTGCCTCCCGCTGCATAGTAGATGGCACTGAAGATCACATACACGATGGCGAACTGCAGGGGTTGGTAAATGTGCCACATACGCGAGGGCTGGGAAGCGCTGATGAGCAACCCGAACATCACTATTGAGTTTACGCCGTGTACTCCAACGTCTAATGCGTGGTTCATCTCCTCTTCAGCGTCCGCGATTGCTGAAAATCAAAATAAAATATCTGCGTCAATATAACATCATATTTTACATTGATTTATTGTGCTAGTGTGCAACGTGAATGTTAAAAATCACGTTTGCGTCTTTCATGCTACCTTATCGTAGGTACAGTCACCAGCATTAATATCTGCCATGACAAAGGCGGTATAAATATCTGACACGACTCTATTTGTAGGGCCCTGTGCCTACATCACAGCAAAGTGGAAAATCGGCCGATAATTCAGAGGCTTGCGAGCGTTACCTCAACATTATTTTTTATCCATGGAAGTATAGGGTGCGTTCATTTTTTGTCTTGTTACGTCCGTCTACCCTCACCGGAGGAAAAAATTGGTTGTTCTGGTTTTGTCTATATGGAATTATCTTATATCTTTAAACGAGCATTTATATCTTTAAACGAGCAATTCTTGTATATATATTTATTTATTTATTTCGGGGATCTTGGAAACGGCTCTAACGATTTCGATGAAATTTGGTATGTGGGGGTCTTCGGGGACGAGCAATCGATCTAGCTAGATCTCATGTCCGGGAAAACGCCGAGCAAAGCTCGGCCGCCCAGTTATTGGAATTAATCTTCCATATGACATGCTCCGAATATGAAATATCTGTACTTGACACCTAGGGATTATCAAGAAAAAAGTACTTACAGCCATATAGCACTGTCCAGTAAAATATGGTGATGAGGAAGGCCAGAGGAATTGCTGCGTTGTACAGCACCCAGTAGGTCTTCACATACCAAGGCAGAAGAAACTCGCCGCCTGCGAAAATACAGCGGCAAACTCATGAGCAGGAAACTAATAATTGTATTTTAGTGATTCAGGCGTCGTTATTATGTATGTATGTATAGTTCGGACTTCGGACACAACTCTAAGGCTAAATTCTGTCAAACGAACGCAAGCAAAACTAGACTTAGAGCTCCTCTGACTGTAAGGTAGATTTTTGCTTGCGTTAATTTAACAGCACTTAGCCTTACAGTTTTGTAGGTACGAACTTATACTTAAGCACTTTATTGTACAATAATAGATTAAAACTTTATACATTTGTCACAATAAATTAATGTCAAAGGCGAGCTTATCCCTTTAAGCCCTTTACGGGAATTATATCATATCGTATCGTTATTTATTATATTCCGGAAAAGATATAGATACAAATTACAATAAGCTCAATATAAATTATTCATGTTTATAAGTGTAGGTAGAAGTACCTATAGGCATGTTAAAACAGATAAGTAGATAATAAAAATCCACTTACTTATTGGTCCATAGATAAAACAGCGCGCTGAAACTGCCACCGCAAAACCAGTAGCAAACATGTTTACCGTCAGGCCCCAATGTGTGAGGTAGATGAACCAGTATCCCGTACCAGAAGAGCTCAGTACGTACAATGTAAAAGACGCGAGAACTATGCCAAGTGACACTAAAAAGAGTAACGACCGCCATATCAAAAGGGGCACCGCGGAGCGTGTGGTTTGCCAAACGCTGAGATAAAAGTCCGACGGCTTCGGATGCCTTAGCACTAACATCTGCACTTTAGCCTCTTCAACAAAATACCTTTTTATTGCACTCATCGTGTCAAACTTTAAGGTTACCGTATACTAACATTTGGTGCAAAATTCGGCACTCCCGAGTGTTATCTTTTACTACGAATCGATACAGTATCGCGATTGTGTTATCGGGTTGACTCACTTCCAATAATGTGTGCCAAAGCAACACAGTGAACTGTCTGCAGAGGTATCAGTAGGTAGGTATCGATGAATAAATATGCAATGCATCATCATCCTCGTAACGTTTTCCGGGTTAAGCCCTAAGGACAGGTGCGCTTTGATACCTAATCCTAAGATTTGGCTTAGGAACTATTTTTACGCAAGCGACTACTATACTATCTATTCTGTCCTTCCTACGCAGAGGGAAAACTAGACCCAGTTTTTTTTATTATTCTAAATGGTTGGCGCCTCTATAATAAATATT
Source organism: Cenopis cana (assembly GCA_951800055.1). Lineage (NCBI taxonomy): Eukaryota > Metazoa > Arthropoda > Insecta > Lepidoptera > Tortricidae > Cenopis > Cenopis cana. The sequence goes on along the minus strand of OX637476.1, from coordinate 13,133,957 downwards.
TTATTTAAACTAAACTATAACAAAATTAAACCTAACAAGGAAAACTTAAATATTATTAAAAATAGCTAAATCTAAAATAAAAACCTACTAATAATACCTACTAAAAATTAAAGTCTAAAAAGGGTAAGCGGTATTGTTTATTAGTTTCAGTTGGGTTTATCTATTCCAGTCTTCTCCTTGCCTTACCGCTCAGATACACTAACTCCAAAATTATTTGTAAAACAATTAGTTTATTAAACATCTGTAGGTAGCTTGCAATGGTTACTTCCATTACAGTTAGCTCATATAATATATAGATTTAGGTCAGAACCACTTCGGGTGGTTGTTTATGTAATGCGATGGAAACGACACAGACAGGATTTCTAGGTGCAGGTGCAGGTAAAAATTACGTTTTATTCAGTTTTTTACGGAGTTAGTCTATTTTTGGAATATCACTGGTCTTTATTAAATTATCTACCTGTAAGTATTATTACCAAACAACATAGGCATGTAATACTTACGTATGCAGCTCGGTTCATTACAAGGGTCGGTACCAAATTTATAAAATGGACAGTTTTCTGGCTTAGTTTTTTTTTTAAATATTTAAATTCTAATCTGCACATAAAAATACGACGAAATGTCATGCTTTTGAGTAAACTTTACAAAATATCTCATTTGAAAACTTTATTAACTATAGGTAGTACCTAATAGGTATCTCCAACATTTGGTTTTAAAGCGGGCTCCCTTAAGGCTCTCATAAAGGCTCGCATAAGGACGCCGATATAAATTGATATACCCTATCGATCTCCCTGAAAAACCAAACAGTTGGAGGTCTTCAAATTTTCACAACTTAAGCATCACGTCTTTAAGGGAGGCTTCCTTAAGGATACAGAGGGGCACAAAAAAATATAACATTGTGTAGAGCTCGTTGAGTAGATAAATGGTATATTTTTAGTTATAAAAATAGTGGAAAACAAAGGAATGAAAAGCTACTTAAAATTAACTATCCCCCTTTATAAGCTTGTTAAATATTCACCCAGCGAAAAAGTGTATTACCTACATGTTAGTTGTGAATCTTGTTTGTAGAGAATTTCATGTAGATTTCTTATGTATAAGTATTTTTTCGTAATAGGCCACCGTCTATTAGATTAATAACAAAAACCTTTACACCCTTTTTCTACGTAGGGTTTTAGAAGTACCTATAAAAAAAACTAGCAAGATGTACATATACTTGGTCTTCTTCGTCATAATGTCATTTTAAGTAAACTCACCAATTTTGTACACGAAAAACTGGGATTTACAAACTCTACACTACCTTTTGTACATAGTTTGTATCCTCTGTTAATCATCCTCAATACTCATGTATGACCATTCACGTATTCTGCGAATTCATATCAAAGCGTGTTTAAAATCCAGTCTTTAAAGAGACAGATATCTATATAGATTTACATGCCAACGTTAACCTAATTTGCACCGCCATTGACTTGATAAAGTCAGTTACATTTAGTGTCCCGCTTGCCATGACCTTATATCAAGTATAAAGGCACCCTGCCTGCTATCATGTAAGGTTCATTTTCAGTCTTAACAACAAAGATTTTGGCGTGTAAGACACAACTTACGGAATTTACTTTAGCGGTGAAGAGGTTAATGAAAGAACCCACTGATCAACGAACCAAATCTTAAATTAACAAATTATATTTAGTAATATCTTAAAGCTTTCATCCAGAAATTGAGAACGATCTGTCATCCTTCCTATACCGCTTGCTGAAGTAGTTTCTACAGAGGGCGATGATGACCACGAGGAAATGGATGAGAATGATACCGATGGCAACCGCCACCACTGCCGCGGACGAGGGGCCAGGGTTTGACCAGTCCAGCATTGGATACACCCAAATGTTTCCATTTCTAGAAATAAAATGTCAAGAAAAAGTTATTAGTGCTATCACTAGATAGCACTCGATAAATATTGTACTCGTAGAGATAGCGTCGGGTTAGTATCAACGCTATCTCTAATATTAACTATAATTACTAACAAAAATAAAATAAAACCTGGCACAACAAACATACTATACACCATCTCTACAGAAACAAGACTTGAGAGAAAAAAAGCACGAAAATTGATTCTGAAGTAAAAGGCATAATCTAATGCTGGAAAGAGTAATGCAGAGTTCTATCATTCTAAACTATTACTCTACAATGATTCTTTGCGGTGTGAGGACAGAACATAATCTTGTATCGTTGCACCTCAAAACTTCGAACTTATGAATTATATCAAAATAAGTAGGTACCATTTTAAACGTTTTTAAAAAGTATGTTTGTACTTACGGATCAGTTCCTCCAGCAGCATAATAAATCACATTGAAGATCAAGTATAAAATCCCAAAGGCGACGGGGTGGTAGAAGTGCAGGAGACGCGACGGATGCCTCGTGGTGAGCACCATCGCCAACATCATTACGGAGTTTATTCCGTGAATAAATATGTCTGCTACAGGGTTTATATGGGCCTCAACTAGATAATGTGGAACATTTGTTTAAATTAGAATTACATAGAAAACAAGAACAATAAAAAAACCGGCCAATGTGAGTCAGACTCGCGCACGAAGGACCATTATCTATAAAAACTGTCAAAAATGTTTGTTGTATGGGAGCCCCCTTAAATATTCATTTTATTCTATTTTTTAGTATTTATTAATTTAAACTTTATTGAACAAAATACACAAAAATGTACAATTATACAAAAGTATAATATTTGTTGTTATAGCGGCAACAGAAATACATCATCTGTGAAAATTGCAACTGTCTTACTATCATGGTTCACGAGATACAGACGGACAGCGGAGTCTTAGTAATAGGGCCTCGTTTTTTCCTTTGGGTACGGAACCCTAAAAAAAGACTTGTATTTACAGTATGTATTAAGTTTCTTCGTCCATTCCGTAATTAGGTAATAGAAAGATTTTTGTTAACCTACCTATACCACTGAGCAATGTCCAGTAGAATATGGTAATTAGGAACGCCACCGGTACTGTCGCATTATACAAGAACCAATATACTTTGATGTACCACGGCAGGCCAAAGGAACTGTCTGAAAAAAAGTTCACATAAATTTAGTAAATAAATAAAGAGTTATATACTTAGGTACCTACTACGTATGGTATGACATAGTTACACTCCCGCTCTGATTGGATTAGGTGTCATACCCAACGCTAAGCATTTTTATTCAAAATAGTTTATAGGAACTCTTTTTCACCTCTACTACTTGCATAGAACTTGTAAAGTACTTCACACGTACTTCATAGATAAAGAAAGAAATAGAATTACCCATACAGCCCCGTCTGTGATGATTTTCTCCTATCACATATGTGTAAATTGCAATTGATAATCTGTAGGCGCTGCATAAACTGGCACTACTTTTCCCCCAACCAAAATGTGTGACAACATTATATTCGAATTAAATACATCATTAGTTATCATACCACACCAAACCTAGACCTCTATAAATTGGACACCTTCACTTTCTTTTACAACCCATTTGTTATTTTTTTAATAAAAAAGAAAATTGAAAAATTCAACACCACAGCACAGGTGGGATGTGAGCCCACGACCTCTGAAATCCGTCCTTGCTCTACCAATTGAGCCACCGTGGTATCGCTTGTGATGGTGAATTTTTCAATCTTAACACTCATCTATTAAGCCTTATTAGGGAGGCTCGTCGTCAGCTTTGATTAAAAAATTGAGATTTTCGCTAGCGGACGCATCCGCTTAACAAACATTTAAAACCTATTTGTTGTCCATTTACATCCACCCCCACCGCTGTAAAGCTGCCAATCACCAGGATCAATTAATAAAAATAGTATGACTCAATAACTAAACGGATTTTGTGTCTCTAGATACCTATAACCAACTGTTGGACACCCAGCTCTACGGCCAATCTATCTAAAATCCGAAAGCCCTACAACGAAAAATATCGCGTTCTTTGAAACGCTGTTCTGCCCACGAGGAAACAATAGGGATTCATGTTCGGATTAAATTTATGATTCTTGACTATACAATTGTGTTTCTGACAATAGCCGAAACATGATCGCTTAAAATTTTCTTAATAGAAAAAAAATCCAAAGTTGAGTCTTTATTTTCCTTTTATTACTCAGCCTGAGGCTGAAAAAAGGAAATAAACAAACAACGCATTATTATAAGACGGATTTACATTTACGATTAATTTAATATGATGGTATTTTACCTCATCTACTCACTCAAGAGGTAATTTAATAAAACTGCACACAGTCAGATATTTATCGAGATTTGTATAAAAAAGCCATTCCCGAAGAATATTGCATCCAGTTTTGTCTTGAGCGATGAACATAAGCGCGTCTCTTTCACCGGGAGCGTGGTTGAGCGAATCGATATACCCCCTTAAGATCTCACAGACTGCAGGTAATCAACTAGGAACTAGCTGTAGAAGTATCACTCGATTACATTCGCGTACCTATTAACTGCCGCAGTGACTATTTGTATGTTACTTAATGTAACTCTGTCATGATTAGTCAACATGAATTGTAATCATGACATCATAAATCATAAGTAAGTCACATGTTTAAAAATACTATTATTAACACGTTTGTAATAAGCCTTAAGCCTAGATATTTCTAATAGAAGCTAGATCGTGTTTTCTAATGGTGTATGAATATATACCAAGTTTTGCTTACGTGCCCTTGCCCATGAAATTGAGGTCAACATTAATGCCTTATTTAATTTTTTCTTTATATAAAATTCTTGATGGACGTATCCGATCAGGGGGCCGATTTTTGAGTGCCGAACGCTCGACTTTTCACTCGAGATCGGTCAAAAAACTATGATGTTTTGACAGATGTCGAGTGAAAAATCGAGCGTTCGACACTCAAAAATCGGCCCCCAGTTACGTAAGCTGAGTTTTTACGGTTATTGATAGAATCAAAATACCTAGGTCTAATAGCAAAATTAGAGATACTTATAGATATTCATAAAAATAAGTAGGTATTTATACAAACCCTTACCTATAGGTCCGTTGAAATAAACTCTAAAAGATAGTCCACAGGCAAATGTCGCAGTTAGAGCATTCGCAAGAATGCCCCACTGAGTAAGATAAATCCACCAATACCCGTGTCTTCCCAGCGCACCCTGCAGTAGCACCATGGACGCTATCACAATAGCTATGTTCCCGGCGCAAATAATCGCCCGCACACACAACAGAGGCACACACGATCGGTTGTTCTGCCAACATCCCAAATAGAAATCCGGAGCAATATCATGCTCTAAATTAAAATTTGACCATTGCAACTCGTTTCTAAAATATTTTTTCGCACCCATTTTGATTTTAAGAATTATTTATTAAGGATTCGGTGACACTGCCGCACTCAGGTACCGAGGAATAAATATTAACGTTATCTGGGATTACGTATTGCGCGTGTCAGCCGTCGAATCATCGCGTAGTCATCGCGTCTTTGTCACTGTTGCACGTCCAAAGGGCGATACAGTTCGAGTGTCTATCAGATATGTGTGATAAAATCGCGATTTAAATAACGTTCTATCTCGAAGACTGATCTGAAACTGATTTATGTATTATGCTCACTGTTTTAAGTATGCGATGCTGTGCACGAAAAGTTTCTGATCCACTTAAATAGGTTGAAAACTATATTTTGTATAATTGTACCAATATTTCAAAGTTAATTATTTTACAATAAAGTCACTAACTACTTATTAAGCGGGTTCCACATTAGGTACATTAGGTACATTTACACAACTATGACATTAGGTACCTACATTGTCACCTGACTTGAGAAATGTGCAAAATATACCAATTCGATTCAACTCCATTCCATAAATTTGTTTTTTCGAGAATTGAACTGACATAAATATAAAACATACATAATATAACAATAAAGTTACAACTCATGATATGTTATACATATTTATGTCTGGATATGTTTTGTTTATGTTGTAACCGCTTAGGCGCTTATCATTCCAAGAGTTCTCAAAAGGACATTACATTGGCAAGGCAAACAACCCGAGGAAAACAGTTTGATAGGTATTAAAATACCGATAGCTTTTGTTTTCCTGTCATTGAAATAAATTCAACAGCCTCACAAGCAAGTCTCTAAGCCATCTCTAAGCATTCGACATAAGACGTCAACACATTTGAATGTTTATATTCTTATACATATTCACTAAACAAATTAATTTAAATTTCAATGTCTTTTAACTATAATACATTATTTATAAAGAAATATAAATAATGTATTATAAAGAATTAGACATCGCGGAAATGATTAATATGTTGTTAGAATAACGACGTTTCGTTATCACCTTATCACACTAAAATTAATCCTATATGTTCTAATCCAATAGCGGTTTCAATTGAAGAAAACATTATTCATTTATTCTTGAGAGCAAAACAGGAACCAGTAGAAGATGAATGTCAAAATAAAGATTTAAGGAAATGTTTTTATACCGGTTTAATCCAAAAAACTACACACACCTAATGAGCTAAACAAGTATTAACATATTTACAATTACATAATAAATCATGATTATTTACAATAACATAATAAATAATAAGTGAGCGAAGGATTTAGACAACATTAATTATACGAATGTAGCATTGCATCATACATATCCGAGAAATAAAATCAATCTTAATTTTACGGAACCGAAATAGTTGCTGCCAGTTACTTTTTTTAAACATTATTTTTGATTTCCACAACTACACTTAAGTAGAACTAAAAAAATATTGTAAGATGATACAAGTTACTAACTGCATTTTAGTGCGGAAGATATTTAATTAAATTTTACTTTTCTGACAGTTTATGTAAGTAATCACCATCAAAAGTCTAAATCACAGTAGGCTTTCTTATTCTATCACAGTCTTTAGTGCCCAGGTTTTAGAACTAATCTTAGGCTTACATATACCCAGTGCCATACACCTAAGTAGTTCCTTTTTTATCGTCATCCCATAATAAACTACATTTTAAATAGGTAAGTACACCACACAAACTTTAACAAAAAAAAATTCAAGTCTTGAAAAGCGGCTCTAAATATAACAAATAGGAGATTATTTAAAACTCTAACAAGAGTAAGTAAATGTAAAGCATTAAACTTATTAGTATTACTCACATAGGTACGTACGAATATAACTAAATAAGTCGCTGTGGCTTGGCATTGGTATAGAACAAAAATATAAAGAAGAAAAAATACCTCAGACACTTTTAGGAATACAGGGCATGACACATCAATGGCTCGAGGGCCCTTATTTAGGTATAAATACTCGTATTGTTCTAAGTCTAAGTAAAGCACATATTAGCACGACAAGCACCGATGCTTATTTGATCTGCAAATCTACGGCACATACACGTTTTCAAAAGTCACACTGAATACCACTTACATAATTAGTTTTCTTTAGAATTATGTAATTCTATTTTAATATTCTGTGTTTAGAACTATGATCTCAAGCCTTGAATCCGTCATTGTAGATTCCGGTAGTTTCCTTGGAGTACTTTCGTGCGATGACGTCACGTATTGAAGCTATCCCAACTGTCAGGAGGTGCATCAAGGCCAGGAATAGAGCTGTCAAGGTGACAACCACCATAGTTTGCTGCGGTTTCGACCAGTCGATCACTGGGTAAATAAAAGGGTTACCCCATCTGAAACAACACACAAACTTTAAGCACTTAACTCAATTATTTTTTATTGACGAACTGTGGCTTTGACCTTCAGCAAAACTTCAAACATTCATGCATTATTATTGATGAGTAAAACACGCGTCAATTGACAGACTGTCAATGACAGTAGTCACGTTTTTGGTTAAATGCCAATCTTTTGCAACAGTAATCGTTCAATAATACAATTACCTTGAGGTTTACAACCGCACAAAAATGAAGAGACATTGGATGCACCTAATGCGAATAAGGAATTTGAAGGCGACAGTAGAGTCAAAAAAATTTCATGTGTAACTTAGGGTTTACCTTTACAAAACAATAAATTAGACAGAGAACTATATAGGTTCACGAAATATCATTGGGCAAGTATGTACTTTCTTGTCAAAGTTGTCATTATTTGATACCTATAACTATAATGCGATGCCCTATAGGATGATTCACAGTAGACCGTTCCGTGTCCGGGCCGGCCCGTTTTATAATGTACAATACGCGCGACAGCCGTCGATTTCTTTTACTAGAAAACGAGCCTGAACCATCCTTATTTTCACTCACTTGTCGCTGCTCATAAAAGAACATATCAATTCTTTGTACTCTCTACAAGTACGCGGAGTCTGAAGAGGTTAAACGATTATTTAATACGGAGTGTAAGTTTTATGTTAATAGTCCAAAGAATAATCGTGTTCACTAAATGAATTATGTAGTAAACTGTAGTTATACCAGCGAACATTAGTCGTCATTAACACAAATGATAATGGGATAATGACCACAGTATTTCAATGCACAACATTTACATGACAAAACTCTTCCATGAACCATCGTTGCGAAATATTCGTAAACGCTTCTAGCACCTTATCGTCAAGGAGGTCCTCTGAGATTAAACAAAGCCGAGGTTTATTTTGATGGTTCACTATCGAGAAATATTGTTCTTCAAGTTGGAGGCCTTCGGGCGGCTTGAGAACTTCTAACAGTCAAGTTGCCCACTCACTTGATAAAGCCTAATCCCAATAAGGTCTAGTTTCCCCTCGGGGTTGGAAGGTCAGATGGCATTCGCTTCCGTAAGAACTAGTGCCTACGCCAAATCTTGGGATTAGGTAGCGGACCCCAGGCAACCTTCAGGATGCAACTGTACTGGGATAACGCTAGGAGGATGATGACTATCGAGAAATATTACGCTTCATTGACTAATTCAGAGCGTAATGATACCTTACAGACTCATCGACCCAACCTATGTAAAGTTTATTTATTTGAGTATTAATTTATATATTTTCTTATACCTATAAATAACCTCATGTGATATTTAAGTTGTGAAAACTCCGGAATATACGAGTAAAAACACAACAAAAGTGTAAATAAAGTCACGGTCATGAAAAATAGTACCTACATAATGACATACTTTCTGCACCGCTAATAGATCGATTGAAAGTACATCCCATCCAATCCCATCGTGGTCGTATCGGAGGTTTCTCCTGGATTTCACCCAGGCCACATAGATAAATTACTCTAGATCTCATTCAACTATCATCACCAGAGTTAACGCCGTGCAGCATCAAAATCCAGCAGAATAAATTGTAGAGCAAAAATTACAAAACGAAATCTGGCCAAATCCCCCCTAAACCGGAGAGCAGTGTATGAAGAATGTTATAAAAGTGATTGACGAATGTGCCTTGCTAGAATCGTGACAACTAGAAATCCGTGATCTTCGCGTGACTTATTTGGGATGAAGCGTGAGTATGTACGCGTGTGTATTTTATTTTGAGTTTTGGCGGCGATTTTTTTTTTTTTACTTACGGGTCCAAGCCTCCCACGGTGTAATAGCCAACGGAGAACAGCAGATACGCCCCCGCGAACCACAGCGGCTGCATGATGTGCACTAGCCGCGAGGGGTGCGCCGACGCAACTAGCTCCACCAGCATCACCAGCGAGTTGACGCCGTGCAGCATCACGTCGAGCACTGGGTTTGGGGCGTAGTTCACCATTCTGCCAGCTGCAGATACATGAATATTAGGTCCGGCCTGCCGCTCGTACTGATACTTGCATTAACTAAACGAGAGCAGGGAGACATATTTTTTTTTAATTAGACTTAGGTAAAGCAGCCGTGTCGCTGAGGGCTAAGGCTTTCAAATAGCGGACCATTCGTAAAACCGGTATTAATACCGGAATGGTCGTCATCAATACCGGGATCCGATGAACTAAGTTTTAGGCAGGGGTTTATGTTATAAAATGAAATATCGAAATAAATACAAATCGATCATTATGCACGCCTCATTATATCTAGTTCAAATGCACTTTCAACCAAATAGATTTAATCTATCTTTCTCAATCTCCGCATCCGCAACGTTCCCTAAATACTATTCCCAATCAAGTCACATAGCCTCGTTCCATTTAAAATGCATGTATAAAACTTTACACATAAATTAAAAAATAAAATAAAGTTTATTTCATTTAAACTTAGTTGGTAGAAAATACAATAACTCCTATTAGGTGTATCGCACCTGTATCAGTAGTTCATAAGTTAATGTTTAGTTTAGAACCACGGCCAATTTGACATCCTAGAAGCTAACGTTTGTTATCTGGAATGAACTATATTGATAATAAATTCAATCATTACTTCTATGGAAACCCAATCATTGAAATATCAAAAATTACTCTATTTTATGAATATTGAACTTGTTAATTAAAGCAAAAAATAAGCTAAAAATAGTATCTTTAGTCAAATATGCCATGGGCGCAGGCGCTAACCAGCCAAAGCCGCTTCGCGGCACGGTCAATTTTATTGTTTTGGTATGTAAGATTGTGTTCATATTGCACATTTCAATAATGTGTTTTGTCTCTTTCTTACAAACACAAATGTCAAAGTGACAGATAAAGACAAACGAATTTAACAGGCATTCTAGCTAAAATAGGTTTGAAGGACGTATAAGAATAAGGCTCGTAGACAGGGATGTAGGTACCGTAACAATTACCCATGTTAAAAAAAATTAATTCATTTGACACTAATATAACGGCATAAATTATTAAAAGTGTAGGTAGTTAAAAGTAATATCCTATAAAACCTTTGGCTTTCGGTGTTGAGACCCTCGGGCCCTGGGGCCCGAGCGCTCGGCAACTACATAGGGAGCTAAGCAAAAGGCTCGTCGACGCCACTGGTGACCAAAGAGCTGGCAGCTTCCTCGCACAGCGTTTAAGTATTGCCATACAGCGAGGGAATGCTGCCAGCGTCTTTGGTACCATGCCACGGGGGCCCTTTTTAGATATAATTTAATTAAATTAGTTTTAATTTTAGTTTAGTTTTTGATACATAACTTGTATTTGCAGTTAGCTTTAATATTATTTTAGTTATTTTTGTATTCGTGTATAAAACCTAATTTTAAGTGTTATTCTTACATGTTTTTAAAACGCCCCAGTAGAATATAGTGATGAGAAAAGCCACAGGAATCGTGATGTTGTATAGAACCCAGTAAGTCTTCACGTACCACGGCAGACCAAACGTTGCATCTGAAAATATAAATATGTTTATCAACGTTTTAAAATGACTGTGGAAATCAATATATTTAATAGCTAGGCTGACCTAAAATAATGCAGGTAACAGATTCGATGTTGGAACATAATTTGCGGCAATTTGCCTTCCGGTGATAGGCGTCCTTCTATCGTACTTATCGATGGCGTAAATAATATCTTATGCTGCACAAATTATTAAACTACGTATCTTAGATTGATGTACCTAAAAGTACACCATAAAACTAGAGCACTGCTTAAGATTCAAATTATACTTAAAATTACTTTATTTAAATCAGAAGCGCATGTCATTATACGCCAACAACTAAATTATCATGTCACTATTTCAAAACAAATGCACACGCCTCAACAGAGTTAGCTGTCAGAACCGTGACATTCGTGATATTTGTTTACACAAAGGTCTCTGTGTCAGTTAGATTAGTCGTGTAAGGCAGGGAAGCCTCCAATAGTAGCACAAGGGCGACATAAGCAGGACGTGCTCCGTGTTCCTGCGCCGTGATCTGTCCCTTACATCATACGAGTACGAGTATATTATGGCTGTGCGTAAACAATAAACAAAGATGCCGCAGATTGATATCTAGCAGGTTTATGGTTTTTGCGATGCATTTGCGAATTACATAAAACATTTTGTAGGCAATTCAAGTACGGATTGAATGCCAAGAAGCGAGGTTTTTACCGCAAACGTAGGTCTCATGAACAGTAGGAGATATGGATGACTATCCTTTGGTCTTCTTCATTAGTTCCTGTCACCAAATGCTACTTTCTGAATGCAAACGCTCGATTTGTTACTGAAAATACTAAAATGGTTATACGTATGTTTCCCTTGTAATTTTTAGATGTTCCCTCAATTCCTTATGGATCCCATCATCAGAGCTGTATTTTGGTAACAACGGGACCAACCTTGAACTATATATATGCTTTTAAACATTTTTTTTTTAATTTGTTCATAAATGACGGAGTTCTGAGGTGACAGACATAAAAATTACGTACAACCGAATTGAGAACCTCCTCCTTTTTCTGAAGTCGGTTAAAAACTATTTAATATGTCCTTTTACAACCGCACCGTGCTTATGTTGACTTTTATGTGAATCTGAAATTACTTTTATCACAAGTAAATGTCCCGATGCTCCACGGTTTATACACTGACCTATTACTTAGGACTTTCAACCGTTATTCATAATAATGCTTCGAACTGAACAGCCAGGGTGGCAACAATCTATATATATATCATTATATAAAAGAAGGAGAAATGTTTACCAATCAGTTTGTTCACATAAGCGTACGCTGAAACCGTCACTGAGAATCCCGTAGCAAGGACGACAAAAAGAAATGCCCAATGAGTCAAATATAAGAACCAAAAACCGCAACCCAATGTCATGGCCATCGAGAGCGAAGTGACCAAGACACCCAAGGAATATAGGAAGAGGAAACACCGCAGAAGGAGTAGCGGCAACGCCGAACGGCTGTTTTGCCAACAGCTCACGTAGAAGTCCGACGGAGACGTGTGCACTAAACCAAACATTCGCCAATGACATTGACTGCTCAAACATTTAGAACTCATGATTATGTATGACGTTACACTAGATAGTCTTACACTTTCGATCGATTTTATCGTTTAATTCGCTTAAGCCCAGTGTAAATTGCGCGGCGGTTCAATATTGGGGATTATACGAGCCCGATAATTATTAACTTATTTTTATCAGAACATTAACACTGATAGCCGTCACAATCAATGCTATACTGAGGTGACAACAAAAGTGCTCAGACGCAATGCAATGAAGCGTAAACGAACTATTTAATTTACAACCTATTCCAACTCACTTCACCAGTCGTCTAGTATAAGTTGGCCTGGACGTTCATAAAAACCTGTAAGTAATCAAATGTCAACCTATGATCTTTCACCTTAGGCGAGTTGTCGGTTTAATATCGTTATAAATAGGAGCTCTGCTGAGATCTGCGACAATTCTGAAGCAGTTGCTTGTTAATCAAGGTCTCGCAAAAATTTTAGGTAATCGTTGCTAGGCAATGATGCGTTTAGCTAATGATAGAGTAACTAAATTGAGGTTAAAAAGGATTGCAATAAGGTAAACTATTATACAGGATTCTTCTATTTACTCTTAGACACATACATATACATGATACGGATTATTTTCTTACGTCAAAGATTCGTACATTTTTGTACTTACAGAGTTTCTTTAGCCTTTAATATAGTTAACTTCACTTGTAAGTAATGTCACTATGTAATCATAGATTTTCACCGAATTTCCAGGGCCCGATTCAGAATAACTTGTATATCTGTTAATACACACGGATGCCTCCTTTTATTAGAAAAATCATTTTGTTTATACATATTTCACAAGCTAAGTCTTTGCGAAATGGTTAACCTCATTTGAAATCTGTGACAGTACACTAATTTTGGTGCTATCGAGCTGCCTGGATGGTACCTACCAAAGACTTGGTAACTTTTATTTCATTAATGTCTTCTCAATATGCAGTTTCTGAAGTTTCTGACTCTAATCTTTAATATTAATGTGATCATAAAGTATTTCTCCGTCTGTGTTAATCAAAATATCTGTGACCCAGGCGTTCATTAAAATACTAGGACAAAGTATCCTTCAAATGTACTTATGGGCACCGTTAAAAGTCTACATTGGACACCTGTTCGATTAAAATACTAGTTGACTTTGCTCGTTTATAAAGAACCTACTTGTGCGGGAATTAAGTTTTGCAATCCCTTTTGCGAAGTTGTAATGTAGATAAACCTTAGTTCTTCGTTATGCCTATTAATGTATATTTTCATGTATAATAAAGAAATCAAATTATATGAATACTCAAATAATTCATAAAATTATAATAATGTAACGGTAATGTATGCATGTATAGTAAAAACGGGAGGTGAATTAAGGTTGACAAAGCTCCAAAAGATGTGCTGTGAGTGACATGCATCTGTGTTTTAAGTACAGCCAAAACGACGAATCTCCAAGGTAATAAAAATAATTTAAAAAATAAAAAAAACGACTTTTATACCTAAATGTACATAAACCAACTAAAAAGTAGAAAATTATAATATATTTTAGTAACTTCGAAGCAAAGAAAGGAAAGCGGTTTAAAAGGTTTGTTTTAACGGGTCTAACGCGATATTTATGTATTTACCTTTTTTACCGACGTTTCGACACGGGTTTCACCGGCCGTGGTCGCGGATATGTGGTCGCGTTAGATCCGTTAAAACTTTTAAGTTTATAAAGCGCGAGAGTTTAAAGTGTTATACATAATATAATGTTTTTTTTTACCAAGCGCCAAGAATATTGGCTCATGCTCATAGTTAGACATACGCATAACTTCTTTAAATAGATAGTTACACGTATGACCGCGCACCTGTATAACATTAGTATTTAAAAAAGTCTGACCGTGTGATTTTATTTAAAACTTCGTTACTGGAATGATGTTAAACGTTTTTAATTAGGAAGGCGCAGACGCAGCATTTGACCAGAATACTCATTTATATAAACCTGCTGGAGTCACTATGTACAAAATTGAATGGTTGACCGAGGTAAACACTCCAGTGCTGAATACTGGTGCAATAGTTACTTCATACTTTTGTTCTTAATTCAAAACAACATTTGGCGAATAATAATAACAATCAACTAAAGGAATTAAGATTTGGCACGACAAAATATTTAGCAGTTTAGCTTATATTTCATTCACAAAATTGATTGAAATCAATAAATTGCATAACTTATTTTCACTTACAAAATATTTTCATTCATTTTGGAAAGAAACTCGAAGAGTTTCAAATCAAAAGAAGCCAACATAAGTGCGGCTCAGGCGATATGAGCAATATTAGTTTACTGGTAAATACAAATAGTAAACATCATTCTCGGTGCTCCTTGTGAATGTTGTGTGTTTTATCAAAATACCTTTCATGGTTTGAGGTTAAGTGGTCGGCACTCGGCAAAGAATTGTCGCACAGACGCCGTTGTTCTCGAAATGTAAAAAATGACACGCATCAAGTACTTACTTTGAAACTTCAACTAAATATTTGCTATAGGTACTATGGGTTCCACCGGTCCTACCGATGCACATACTTCCGATCACGTACAACTTACCTCTGTCAGTTGACAGACAGTACAGTATGTAATCTTGACGGTAGATACCGTGAAGACTGCGTACTGTGCGTGTCTTATTCAACTCGACATTGGCGTTAGTTTCACGGTCAATATTATCACGCGATACAGTATTGGCCTCTCTCTCACTTTCATGTAAGTGAGAGAGAGGCCAATACTGTATCGCGTGATAATATTGACCATGAAACTGACGCCATTGGCGAAATCATCATAGAGCATAGATATGGTATATTATTATACAAATAGTTATAGATGCGCTACCGTGCGACCGGGGGTAAGAGCAAGAATATTCATATAAAACTTATACTGCGATATTTGACCGGTTTGCATGTCCAAAGTATTGCTGATATAAGTGTGCCTGTGCCTATAACCCGACCATGAAAAAATGCTCGGCTGGTGATACAGACAAAACATGGCACTCCTTTCCTCCTCTTTATTTCCTCTTACAGGAATCACAATAAGGCCAACTTTATCTATCAAAGCGTGTCGGGCCTCAGGCCCTTGTCATGGAGCCATATCCCTCATAAGTTATTGACTGAAGTGCGAAACGCTTTTTGACGAGATAAACGCGACGGTCATTAGGGTTCCGTACCCGAAGGGTCAAAACGGAACCCTATTGGTGACGCCCAGACGTCCGTCCGTCCGTCCGTCCGTCCGTCGTCTGTCACACAGGTTTTACAGCCAAACGGTTGGAGCTACAGGCTTCAAGTTTACACAGTATAAGCATCTTGTTGGCCCGAAGTCATACAAATAGTCAAAATTTATTTTTAAATGTTTTAAGGGGGGCTTTCTGAATTCAGACAGCTAAAGGGGGGCGCAATTTTTTTTATCCTACCCTATCGAGTTGGGTATCGTTGTTTAGAGCTCATTGAGTAGATACTTACTTTATTTTTAATTAAAAAAATATTGGAGAACAAAGGAATGAGAAGCCACCAAAGTCAGCTTTTTTTACGAAATTTGTTCCGCAGAATTTTTTAACTTCCCAAATACCTAATATAATCTTAAAATTTGGTAATAATGTTTGTTATTACGTATATTTTACCAACAAATAAGTACTAATATATTTATAAATTAGATTTTTTCTTTGAAATTTCCTTATTTTTCCTATAGAAACCAACATAACTTTGCGGTCGGTTCGGAACCCTAAATGTGCGAAGTCCGACTCGCACTTGTTTTTACTATTTATCAGCAGCATTTATCTGTCAATTCCGATTGCCGAGTGGTATGGGATGGTAGAGGTTGGTTATATATTAGACGAAGTGTTAAGATAAATAAAATAAATAAATAAATAAATAAATAAATAAATAAATTACTTTATTGATCAAAAACCGTTTTTACAATAGGAACAGTACCCGGCGGACCCCAAACTAGGCAAAGCCTGTATCTTGGGATCCAAGAGTGCAGTTGACCAGAAATTATTAAAAATATGGGCTTTAAAAAACAATCAAAGAGAACAAAGAAAATTTAGAATAAAATTTAGATCTAAAAGAAAGAACTGTGTTTATGTGTGTCCATGTGTATTTATGTGTGTGCGTGTGTGTGTGTGTGTGGGAGAGAGTGTGTGTGTGTGTGTGTGTGTGTGTGTGTGAACATGTGTGTGCAAGTATATCTGTTATTTTTATTGGTTCCTTAGAAAACGTTCCGTTTCGTCGTAACTCCATTCTAAGCAAGCCCTTGTCACGTTAATTTTGACTTCTCGCGTTGACATATTTCTTAAATTTAGTATTTTACAGAATTTGTTATACACAAAAGGTTTCAAGTAAGTATTGAAACGTCTATAAAAAATAGTTTTAGTAGGGGGTAGTGGCAGTCTGAAACTACGTTCTCGCAGCCGACCAGGCTCGACTACGTCTGGAGCAGACGAAGCATCTCGGCATAAGGCTGTTAATTTGTTGAATAAACTCTAGGATTGTTAAAATGAACCTGGTGGAGTTTTACTTCTGAACTAATCCCAATAAAAGTGGTTTTAAATGTGGACTAATAGGTGTCGGTACGGAACCCTTCGTTGTGCGTGATCCGACACGCACTTGGCAAGTTTTTCCATATAGGCAATAAATAAACATAAGTACTTATTTATGTTAAGTATAAACTGTTATCTATAAACACACTTATGTATCCGTCTGACGACTAGCTATCAAAATGTGTCAGAATAAATTATACTCTGTCAAATTGACAAAGAGTCGTAACTTAATTGGGCCCTAAGTACTATATATAGGGCGCCGGTCGTCAGGAGGGTGTAGGTATCAAATGAAGTAATAACTAAAATTGACTATCAGCTGATATGCAACATTGTAAAATACATAGGCAATTGATCGAGCGGAATTCCAAGTGAATAATTAGCAGAACGGTTACGATTGTTCGAGTCTATTTGTGTGGCAAAGAATGGGACTGCAGCCAAGTGAGTGCCGAGAACACAATATAATCTATATAGTACAAGCCCATCACGACGTATTAACGATGTATTTATTCAACTGAGAAAACGAATGATCGACGTCAACAATTAAAATGCATATTAATTTCACTTATACACGGCGGCGTGTAGAAAATGCAAAAGGTAATTTGCTCTTGTCTTTATAAGTATCGTGTAAAGTAAACATTTGATTACATCTCATAAAATATTTAATGTTTTGTGAATAATGTGTTTTTTTATGCCAGTGACTCAAATAAAAGGTATGTAATTAAGAATGGCTCATTTACGTAAAACTGACGTTATTGTTAGGGGAAGACACCTATGTATTGTTCATTTTTTTTAGTCATTAGACGAGAGGTTAAGTCGCCATTTAAATACTTACTTATGCTGATGTGTGTGAGCACCTTGTTCGCTCTGATATATTCTGATAGAGACTGGATTGTACTTCATAATTTCGCATTATCCAACCTGAGCAAAATTTAATCAAAAGCCCTTATGGATTATAGCTGTTGTTGCTTCTTTATCAAATGCGAGACTTTTAGCAGTTACGTACAACATTAAGGTATGCCGAGTAATGATATCGAAATATTCCTCTTTAAAAAAATAAGTGCAAGCTCATCGTCATTAATTATATTTCACAGTTAGCTAACATACAAAATAATATTTACTATACCATCGACACATCTTAGGCTGCTAGCATTAGAGCTTAATACATCAAGTCGCCCAATTTTTGCTGCAATGGCCGTCGCGTCGGCAATCGCTCAGCCAGTGCGGTCTCGGCCTTATTCAATCTTAATTCATAGTACAAAGTAACAGCATCAAAAGTATCACCTATGCATATGAAAAGGTCAAAGGCTCTTATTCCCTTACAATAAAGACTTTTGACGTCTTCAAATGCGTAGTTACTTTTAATGCTGATTGTATCTAATATAGGTGCCTAATGTCAAACATTTTTGGCTGCATAAAGCCTCTGTTACTGTGCGACCGATCCCTGTAACTGAGAAAACTCACCAGGCAATGCTCCACAATGTTTCCTGACTGTCACGATGACGCCAAACAACGATTCCACCATTATCAATAACAGTCCCCAATGTGTCATATACAGGAAGAACATCTCTGGTGGCCCCCAGAAGCCGGCTCCCGACCAGCCGATCACCACTAGTGACCATAGCAGGATTGGCAGCCTCCAGAGTAGAGGAGACCCCCGGCCCCGCCAAGACCTGGCGAAGAGCTCCGAAGGCTCATCTCCCTTCCGAAGATGCCCGATACAACACGACGCATTATGTCTCCAATTCCATTGAGTCATTGTGCAGTCTTTCTTTACTGTTATTCCTGTTCTTTGAGCAGCCTTTGTTGGTCTGTAAATGCAAATAATTCAACAGATAAACAAAATAATACTGGTTGAAAGTGAATGACAGTTAAAATAGTAGAATGACCGTGAATACCGAATTAGCGAGTTAAAGTTAACCTCGCAATACCGGTCAAAAGTCAACAAGTTAGTTCTTATCATTGGTTAATGTTTGTCTCTAAACTTGAAATGCATAACACAACACAAATACAGCATCTTCTAACGAACATGGAAAATAATACAGAACACTAAAAGTAGGTAAAATAATTAGTACAGATAATTTGACATACATACAATTACGAATATATCTCTAAATAACTAAACAGCATCTCTGAATTTCGCAGAAGGTAATAAAGATTAATTATGAGATTCGCGAGTATACGTTAGATTTCGCTCTAAGTACACATGGGGACTATATCTAAGCCGCTAAAATATGAAGGTCAATCCATTTATATGTTTCAAACGCTACTTCTAGCACGATGTTTCAAAAACAAATTGAAACCAAATTGGGAAGCAAAATGATGGCCCATGTCGAATTAAGCCTTACGCAATACTCAGTGAGCGTAGTTATTTATTTTCATAACGTCATTGTGAGTTTTCGATGGTTATGTGAGGCCGTTGTACGTACAAGTCAAGGCCAAGGTTCCATTACGCACATAACTGTAGGTATTCGTAGTTAAATATTTGCAGTTTACTGTATGCTCAATAGAGGGCATTCATTGGTTCGAATATTTTAATTGAGAGATATATGAAAGATATTTTTCTAGGCTGAAACGAATGATTGTTATACTTGGAAGTAGAAGTTACATTTTATACCCATAATAATGAGAACTAGAAGAAGTGCAAACGAAACTGAATATAAAATAATGAGCACCTAAAGTAACTATAATGCGCAGTGGCAGTAATTTGGGTGAGATTTGTACATAAGTACATACAGTACAAATCTCACCCAAATTACTTTTTACTTAGGTACTTAGTTTTAATTCCAAAGTTCAAGTAGAATTATGTAGTTGGTCAGTAAGTTCTCTTATTATTGCAAAGCTGATTTTTCATCCAAATTAACTATTCTTCGATAACGGTACAATTAAGTAGTGCTAAGTATGCATAATTAAACTATGATTGTTACACTGCTCAACAAAGGAACAATTATTATCACGCTATTCACAAAGCGTTTCATGCTGATTTTTTATCCTTTCAATGCGGCCTAGGCTTCGGTTATACAGGGTGAAATTTTATTGACCGTTCAAATTTTTGGTATCAATAAAAGATGCAGTTTCAGAAAAAAAAACGGGTAAAATTAAAAAAAAGGCTTTTTTCACAATTTACGCGAACATGAAACAACAATGGTTACGAACCAAGAGTCCTAGCCCGTGAAAGTAAGTACTTATGAAGAAAAATTCGCAAAAAAAAACAAATTTTTTGACAGTTGTCGTCAAAAATCGGTTTTCATGCGAAAATTGTCTCGGCGACTCATCGTGGGGCCAGGGCGATCGTTATTGCTGCCTCCCACACAACCTGCTTCGGTGGTATCCACGAACGCATATTTTTTCGGATATCTTCTAGCTGCTGTATCTCAACATTTTAGTACTGAAAGATACTGAAAGAAAAAACACGTATATTTTAATTTTCGCATAGGAATCTACTGTGTGAATTTGAACGGTCAATAAAATTTCACCCTGTATATCTCTCGGGTTTTACAAAGACACTATCGGCAGTGACACGCGAATATGTAATAGTAACTTACAAAACTTTTTACAAGTGCCGTAAAAAGTTAAGTAAAGTTTACCCACTAATGTAAAATGAGTCCTTACTCAATGGTAATATGCTTATATTTTGGTAACTTTATTGCTATTGGACTTCTTGTCATAATATAAATAAAATTGAATCAAAATTTTTGGATTCTCCTGGCGATAATTTAAATAGAGAATGTAAGCTTCATTTACTACTTCTGTATAGAGATTACAGCACATTAGACATTGGCAATTTTCCACGGTTACGTCCGATTTTAACCGAAACCTGAATGACATTTTAAGGCGCTACACTGAGAAATTTGGAGACTTTGAAACGCTGTCCTGCCCAGACTAGCAAACAGTAGGGGCTGATTTTCAGATATATGATTCTTGACTATATGATTGTGGTACTGACAATAGCGAAACGTGATTGCTTGAAATTTTCTCGATAGAAAATAAATCCAAAGTCGAGTCTATATTTTCCTTTTTTTCCTCAGCCTACTAAAACAACGCATTATTAAAAGACACGATTACGTTAATATGATGGTATTTTACCTCATCTAGGTACTGACAAGAGGAAATTTAATAAACCTGCACACAGTCAGATATTTAACGAGATTTGTATAAAAAGTCATTCTCGGAGAGGGTTGCATCCCGTTTTGTCGTGAGCGAAAAACAAAGGGTGTCTCTTTCAATCGATATATCGCCGTAAGAGCTCGCGGATGGAAGCAGCATCATCCATGTAAGTTTAAGTTACGGTTTCATATTATTTCGTAATGAATACGCAGTACGCTGAAAATATAAGGCAGGGCAGAGTAGCCCAACTTAGTACTTACCTACCATAAATTAAAACGACAATTTCCTCATCCACTAATTACGGCCTATTAAAAAAGCAATAGTTTGCTATAATTTCTTGACTTTCGCGTGTTTCGTACCATCTCAAGTTACTCGTACCTTGAATATCGATACTTCCTCGATTTCGTATAAATCATAAAATTCATAAATAATAACTGAGGCTTAGGTATTAAATTTTTTATGATCGGTTAACTACGTACCTACTGGAGGTCGGTGGATGATTCCGACATCACGATTTATAGATTTCTTATTGTTTAGTCATTAATGGTTTACATCGTAAAAATATTTTTGGAGGCACGGCGGGGGCACTGCCGTGCCTCCAAAAATAGCCAAGACGAGCCAAGCGAAGGACAAGGGCACTAACTAGGTACCTTTTCTCGAAGTGCTTTGTCGTTTTTTTGACCCCCCATAACTTGGGTTTAGATTATACTAGATAAACAAAATTCTCAGAGTATGATGTATATATTATTAAACGTATAAAGTTTCAAGTACTTAGCTTTTATATTTTAGGTTTTATTGATATCTAAAAAACCCCGAACGAATAAAACACTTACTGATGATCAACACAATTCTTAGGATACTTTCTGAAGTCCTAGATAGCTGAAATTTTGACTTGCTACTTTTCCTCCCTACCTCATAAAATAGCGGATGGTATTTTGTATGAAACTTTCGCAAGTTTTGATGCTACGTCTGATAATTGAGATAGGGACTCCTTGTTTATTTATTTTATTTTTATTTTATTATTAGGATCACCAACAGTAGCAACAACAGTAAATAGCGTAGTAGAAGGAAATGCACATAGTTTAAATCTAATTGCGCCACCAATTACAGGTGAACACAGCATGCATTACAGGAAGCGTCGACTTTATACAATACAAAAACTATATAAGAAATAGAACATTGACAATGAATACAAATAATTAAATAGGTATTTCAGGAATTTTTACTAAATCATGTATTTGTCATTATGTCATTAAGCTACTTACAAAAAGAAATGAAATCCCTCCAAAAACATTTTCATGTAAAATGTTGCCAAGACGAGGCCATATGGGTCGCACTGTCAAAAGTTATCAGATCTCATGTAGAGCCATGCTTCTAACTCTACACGCTCTAACTTCATAAACTCTACTCTATACCTTAGTTAAAATATGTGGCTTGGCCGTTTCGAGTCATGTCAATCATAGATATTTACGCTAAGTCATTCGATTGCTTCATCAAACGTTAATGGCCAAAATGAAATTTTTATAATTCACAACTTTTGAACGCATACAACATATAAGTACCTACAAGACGCTTAGCTTGTATGTACCTAGGCACGCAGTGGAAATTGTTTAATCATCTGTCATGGCACGTAGGATACAAAAAAAGAAAAGAAAAGAAACATTTATTCGTGACAAACAAAACACTTACAAACAGGACATTACAAACCGAATTTTGTCACGAAATGGTCACAACTCAGCGTTATGCTGGCAGAGCAGACACAGCGGACTTGATCGGTCAGGACTCACGATGATTTAGCTGGATGATGGTATAGTATATAATATTGTCAATAACAAAGCTAACAAAGCCCCCGTATTTGGGACTAGTCAGAAAAAAAAGCTTACTAAATCGCAACCGCCTTGTTATTGAAACTTTTCGCTTCGCCGGCCGTATTTCACGACAGTATCGCGTGTTGTAAGACCTTTGTGTTTAAGTTATCAGTCCGATTCCACTGTGTGTTCTTAATATCTATCGTATGCCCTTTTTTTGTTTCTCACGGCTCTGTTGCAAGTCATGTGTGGCGTACCACAGACAATAAAAGTTACACAAAACATACGCCGTCAATAATCGGGTCTATTAATTAGGGCCTTGGCTAATGCGATGGGCAATCGAAATGTTATTCGTGCATTTGCAATGACGTTGTAGGATGTTGCGATGATAAGACATGACCATGATGGGCGAGAACATAGAAAATGAGTCGAAAAAGTATCGACACGACGGAGATTATTATTTGTTTTTGTTACTAGGTAAAGCCCTACCAGGAATATATGACCATGGGCCATGTTGCGGAATTTCAGTGGAACTAATTTCTTTCAAAGGCAATAATTATGATGATGGGTTGTCACTGTTGCCAGTGTCAGTTGCGGTTTATTTAAAGAATAGTAGTGTTGAAAATTAAATGATATAAAATGCCCAAAACAATTTATAGTCAAAAGTACTTTAGTAATACATTGTAGTCTTTGGTCAAGAGCGGAACATTTTTAATAGTGTTTATAAAAAACGACTAAAAAAACAATCGCTACAAAAAGAGATGACAGGTAAATAGTCCGGTTATTACGAATAGAAACTTTACTGTAGAAACATTGTAAGCACTTAAATCATGGAGCTGGACACACGTCTTGGGAAATAAGTAATTTTCATCAGTCACACCATGAGTTAGCTTATTTACTGTCACATTAAGATTCAAACGCACTGAACCGTGTCTGTTCACGTCTGTGTCCGGGTGTTTAAGAACAGTACAGCGGGATAATTGCTTAACTTTTCCAACTAGCATTAGAACATAATCAACTGTCATTTTCTCGTAATAAAAATCATCGTCTCTAGTCTCGCATTCACGTTCACGTTGCGTTATGCCGTGTCCCGCACCATCGTGTAGGTATGAGCCTAAATAGTTTGAATCTAAGGCCGGTCGCACATGGACACTTTTTCGTATGTGTGAATACGACCAATTCGTATCCAGTGAGCGCGCTCCCGTAATACTTTCAAGGTCGGGATCGTTCGCGCGGCTTCGTGTGTGTTCGGACGAAAACGTGTTCCAATGTGCGACCGGCCTAATTGCTAAGCATAATATATGCACATTCCCTTCTCTTCCCGAGGAGACCCATAAAGTTAACTGAGCCTAATAAGGCCGCGTTAACGCACACCTAACATGCTGCGCGGCATGCCGTGTGCACTTGTCAAACTCATTGGATGTCATTCTTTCTGACAGGACAGCAGCACCGCGCACACCTGTGACAAACGCGGCTTTATTCGTCAGTGTGGGTTGGACCAGGGGACCGATTTTTGAGTGTCGACCACTCGAATTTTCATTCGACATCTGTCAAAACTTCATAGTTTTTTGACAGATCTCGAGTGAAAAGTCGAGCGTTCGAAACTCAAAAATCGGCCCCCAGGGGACCGATTTTTGAGTGTCGAACGCTCGAATTTCCACTCGAGATCTGTCAAAAACCCATGATGTTTTGACAGATGTCGAGTGAAAATTCGAGCGTTCGAATCTCAAAAATCGGCCCCCTGATCCTGTAGATTTTCCTTCCGCGAATTATATTGAATGATATTTTGCACAAATCCATATCGTCGAAACCCCCAATAAAAGAATCAGCTACCATGGCTCTGCATATTCTAATTATACTAATTCAAGCTATTTGAAGGTCCTTGTAGAAAACGAGGGAAACGACTGGCCTCAGCTCGGTCGCAAGGATGTTCGAAGCGTTTCACATCCGCGGGTTTCAGGGTCTGTTAAATAATACTACTCAATACTATTATCATACTGATAGTCCCCTGCTATTAGGAGGAAGTTGTGTTGCAGAATATTAGTGTAACACAGAATTACATAGATGGGTATAGTTAATGTAGTTATGTGCCTGCTTAATCCTGTGTGGTTCCGGCATAATAAATATCCGATCTGTATGAGGACTTTTTCCACCTGGGTTAAACCTTTTGAGAATGTTCAAATAATGGGTAGTCTGTTCAGCTGATTGATTGATTGACTAATTGGCTCTGAGACAGATTTAGAAAAGAAGAAGCACAAAGAGAAACAAGCCTGCCGGTGTAAGTGAATAATATAGGTAGGTAATAAAAAGGCTAAAATTGATGGGGTTAAGTTCATCATCGAAGTTAGATTGATATATTCGTTCAAAACTGTAAGGCCAAATGCTCTCAAATAAATGCAAGCTAGAATCTATCTTATAGTCAGAGCTCTCAGTCGTTTTTTGCTTGCGTTCGTTTGACAGAATTAGACCTTAGAGTTTTGTACGAAATATACTCAAAATATTGCTTCATTAGGTATTCAATGAGCAGATGGAAGCGTTTTATTGTTGCTAGTCACTGACATTGACATAGAAGATGACCTAGGCATTTTAACAGATTCATTGCCACCCGTAATACAAGTCACCCGCACCAAGCCGGGGTAAAATATACGAGACCCGATAGTCGGGTACACTTTTACACTTGTCGATTGAATCGACGCTACACGCCAAGATCCCGCGCGAGTTGGGCACAAAATAGGGTTGCGCTCATAGCATTGGGTATTCCGTTTGTTCACTCTATTATGTTTTAAAGAGAATTACACATCAGATCATCTACTTTCTTGTAATTTCTTTTGAAAATGCTTAATACTAATACCAAGAAATATACTGTTTATATGTTTTTAAAAATTGATAGGGAGCATAACACAGTGAGACATTGGTCAGCCTCAATTGAGTGTCGTGATTTATCACATATCAAATTTTCATTAATATGCATAACATAAAATATCGGCGGAGATACATTACATGCAGATCAATGCTACGAGATGTAGATTTAAGAAAACGTAGGTAGTTTAATGTTGGAAACACCAAGCGGTGATAGCTTGGGAGTGGTCTGCGTTTAGTCCGTGCGTTATCCAGTTGGATCTGTGTTTGCTAAGTGTTCGAGTGTTTAGTGTCATGACTATTTAAAGTTGTAACTAAAATGTCCAGTGCCTTATTTGGAATAACCAATACAGTCTAAACAACTCAATACCCCTCGACTATTCCATCCTGCCTACATCATATATATATCTGGTCCCACTAATAGAATTATAAAAGTTATATCTATAGCGACAACTCTGCTCGTCAAAAGGAGTGCCCGATATCGGGTCTTCCGGCGTGGCCCTTAGTGGTCTATAGCACCACGTCTACGATCAAACCTATCGAGTCATCCGGCGTACGGACGAACTCATAAAATACCTACCCGACAGTCGGGTCTCTGGCACTGAACGTGTTAAGATTGAAAAGTCAACCTCTGGGACATTAACTTTACCTCACCATAGTAATGCAAAATATTTATCCCGCACGACACAAAGAGTGAGCGTCGTGGAATGTTAGAAACGTTTCGGATAAATTAATTTTAAGTACCCACTTGTTAACAGTACATACAATGCTGAGTTGCAATGATTATTAATATTCATATGTTCCTACAAGCTTGTGAATAATAATAATAACTTAAAGTTATGCAGATTGTTTCTAGGTTCTCGACATAGACAATTTCAATTTTGGATACCTAAACTAGTTAGGTACACCTAAATAAAATATATATAATCATGAAAGGGATCTACCTAGTACCTAAAATTAATCAGCTCCTGTAAAAAAATTATCTGTATGTGTGTGTGTGTTTTTTACACTACTGCCCAAATAAAGGAGACTAATGTTTTACAATATAAACTTGAAATCACTGTCATACACGTATCGAGCAGTGTTTTAATATTAAACGACATATATTTATAATTACATAAGTCGCTGAAAAGCCTTTTCTATTTTAAGACTAGTGAAACATAAATACTTAAATAAATGAATTTAAATTTAAACATATATTTTATTTTAATTATTAACAATTATTTACTTTCGATTAGAAGGTAGCTATTAGTAAATGAATAAATGGGGAAATAAGTATTCATTAAAATATAAATAATAAATAAAATATAACATATTTTACCTTTGACTGGACACACACAACACTTGCACTAATAATTAATCAACTGTCACTGCGCCACCATGATTTATTGTGTATTATTGATGCGCGCACCACACATGCGCGAAGTGGCGCGCGACTGATCGCGGATGCTGCGCGGACGCAGAAGCACCCTGCGCGCTAGGCTCAAGGTGATATCACACTCCCGCACAAAACCAAAACATCGTAAGTCCAGTGACACTTGTATGTAAAGATGGTTTATTGACTCGGGCGCTATCGGCATAGCACGCTTCACGCGTCGATTATGCTTGCGATGTTTTTGCGTAAAAATCAAAAGCATAACCGTTATAAACTCATTAAGTACTCTATTACTTAGAGTAGTAATCGTTAGAAGTGGGTTAGTAGTAATTGTTGTGAAGATTGTCGTGGATTTCATTTGTATGCTGATGACGTAGGTTGTAGTTACGAATAGGTTGCGTTTGAACGGGTTGAAATTTACGTTTTCACGTTTACTGCTCGTAAAGCTTAATTTTATGCTTCATAGACAGTGCATAAAATGCAGTTTTATGATCTAGTGCATAAAGTAAAATCATCGTCGAAGACCAAGGCAATCGGTCCAACAGCCACACGAGCAACTCCTTGCTCAGCGCCCGCAGCCGGGGGCGCGCGCGGCAGCCCGCGCTCCGCCGAACGAGGTCAACGACCGAGCGAGTATAAATGTAATGACATAACCTTCATTCCATTATTTATTTAATTCGCTCGCAATCAACGTGAAAAGTAGAGTGTATAACTCGTCCATAAAACCCATTTTACACTCGACTCTATATCCATCCTCGCTCGCAAGCTCGCTCGCCAACGATGGATAAACGTCTCGAGTAAAATGGTGCGTTTTATACACTTGTTGTACAATCTACTATTGGATATTTTTTGATTACGATAGCTCATAGATGCTCTAAGCGGTAGGTACAGGTCAGTAGGAATACTAATAATATCAAACGGGCAAACCACATATTTTGACTAAGGTGTAGAGTTTGTGAAGTTAGGGCGTGTAGAGCAGTGAGTGTAGAATTAGAAGCTTGACTCGACAGGAAATCTGATAACTTTTTGACAGTGTGAGCGATATTTATATCTATCTTGGCAACATTTTACATGAAAATCTTTTTGGCGGTATACTTACTCTACTTTATTGGAAGCCAAATCCTATTATAAAAGTTCACGGACCGACTGTAGGTTGGTAGATATAACCTATTAAATTTTCAGATTTTCCTCACATTTTACGCTATTTACACCTAATATTATTTACACATCATATCTCCATCCCCATATGAACCTAAATAAAATGTATGATAAGTAGGTTAGGCAAACTTTTTCTTAATAAGTAGGTTTATAACTATAATCATAGTATAGGTATCAATGAATATGAGCATAATATTTCTTCCTTAAAATGCTAATTTATTCAAATTCAATGTCACTGTTTAACTATTAACAAGTTTTAACTAGGTAAATACTTACTAATCAGTGTGAAAAATCTTAAACAGGTTGTCACGGTTCGCATTAATTTTCGTCTACTCTTTTTCGTCATACTCGTCTCGATAAAAGAATTAACACGAAAACTGGTTTTCACGGCCAGTCTATTGTAAAGATAGCCATTGGTACCAATTTTCAATTCCTAACTTAACCTAACCTATTTTGTCTTGACGTTGTGTAAAAAACAACATACAAAATAACATCTCGAAGTACCTGGATACGAAACACTAAGGAAGTGCTAGCAGGAAAAAATTGTAGTGATTTTATTTACCTACTCAACAGAATACTAATATATAGGTACAGTCAAGGAAAACAAAACACGTACCTTTTTCACCGTTGACGAAATGACAATAACGCATGAAAATCGGCCAAGTGCGTGCGACACTTGAACATATATCGCGCAAACGGTTTACGTATATATAATCAAAAATGGTTTTAAATGCCCAATGATATTGTTTAGTGAGCTATCCAACGATATCCCACACAATGGGTTACGGGAGATGAAAAAGTTACACTATCACTTTAGATAAATAAATAAACAAATATTTTTGGGTAATCTTACACATAATAATATTAACCTAGTCCCAAACTAAGCAAGGCTTGTACTATGGGTACTAACCGACGATATACATACGTATATAGATAAATAGATACTTAAATACATAGAAAACATACAAGACCCAGGAACAAATATTCGTGCTCATCCCACAAATAAATACCCTAGCCGGGATTCGAACCCGGGACCTCCAGCTTCGTAGGCAGGGTCACTACCAACTAAGCTAAAGCGGTCGTCAAGATGTATTTTTTATACTAAGTTCTTTTTGTCTATAATCATCATATAATCATGCTAAATTACAGCTTGCTAGTAATGTGTATTGTTATTCAGCTAAGCCGCGGACGGCAGGACGGACGGACGGACGAAAACGGACATGGCGAAACTATAAGGGTTCCTTGTTTAGGTACGGAACGGAACCCTAAAAAGGTACGTGTTTCCGTTTCCTTGACTGTAGGTACCAACCAATGCAGGATGATTCCTAAGTTGTGAACAGAAATATTTCTACCTCTACTCCGTACCTATCGTAATATACACGTGTACGTAAAAATATGAAAAAATTAAGTACTTACAGTTACGGATTTTTGCAACATTTTTTATAAATTTTAAATTTAAATTTAACTGAATCTTATGGTTACCCTTGGCTTGGCTTGGCTTGGCCACCTAGAGAGGATGGGAGAAGATCGACAGGTGATGAGAGCATACTTGGGCCGACCGACCGGACGACGTCCTGTGGGTCGCCCCAAGTATCACTGGAGGGATGTGGTGGAAGTGGACCTGCGTGAGCGGAGCTGGTGCAAGCTGGCGAGAAATTGCGCAGGACCGAGCAAAGTGGCGTGCTCTTGTGTCGGAGGCCGAGACTCATTTTGGGTCGTCGTGCCAGCCCAGTTAGTTAGTTAGTTATGGTTACCCTAATTTTTACCTTGAACTGTCATAGACTCACAGAAATATGTTTACTTCATGAAACGTTTTACTTCAACGAAGTTTAATTGTTAACTTCTAGAGCTAATCCACTGAATTTGTCTTGAAATGCTGCGTTAGAAACAATAATCACTGTTTACGGCTTAGGAGTCAACTTAACCTACATAGTGCTATGGTACCTATGAGTGGTAACTAAGCCAAATTCTAACGTCCTGAATATCCTAATGTTTAATTACGCCAATATTTGTTTTATATAGTTAAGTATTACGTTTTCATATTTGATTGCGATAGGTATTCATGAATTTCATGATTCAAAGTAATTTCATCCACTTACCGAGGTTAGACGCGTTATTATTCAAAACTTTATACACTGTTCTACTTTAATAAATTCTAGCACGCAGAATACTGAGCACTATATAAATATTCACCATAAAATTATTGTTTTTTGAATATTTTATTTCTGTATGAAAATAAAGTTTACGCGCCTTGCAAAATAGTCTATATGTGATTAAAATTATCACAGATTGCTTGCT
Source organism: Cenopis cana (assembly GCA_951800055.1). Classification (NCBI taxonomy): domain Eukaryota; kingdom Metazoa; phylum Arthropoda; class Insecta; order Lepidoptera; family Tortricidae; genus Cenopis; species Cenopis cana. The sequence goes on along the minus strand of OX637476.1, from coordinate 13,103,091 downwards.
ATGCGTCTTCTTGTAGGCGCTCGCGTTACTGTGATTCGCTCAAATCGCTACGGCTGGCGGCACGAGGTTAGCAGTATTTATTTATGGGCACCTAATAGTTCGGCACTGTAAGGTCGTTGGCCTGGCTAGGACGTTCGCCTTTGCTTATATAACTATCGGACGACGAAGTCAACTTGGCACCAGGTATTACACTCGAAGTTTTATAAGAGTACATCCCGTTTCGATATAGATGGCGCTCGATGTACTTATACATCAGGCCAATAGATGGCCCACGTGCTAGTGCTTTTATGTTTTTTTTTTTTGAAGTGAAAACTTCTTTAGCGGCGCTGAGCACTTTTTGTGATGGGGGAAAATTGTTAAATTCGCGACGATGCGTAAGACCAGCTAGTTGACCCCTCCCAGTATCGTGATTGCGATGTTAGGAAGGGCCAACTCAGCTGGTCACCTAGCTGTCCGACGATACGACAACTGCACTCCAAATTGAACCGTTATCATAAGACTAAAAGTCCCAATTTAGAGTGAGCGGCATGTGTCGTTGCGACACCCGTCCGCTTATTTCAAATTAAGCCTTTAACGCATACATTTACGGTTCAACTAAGTCCAATATCGGATAGCCACACTGACCGATTTCCATAAAGATCACATTTCAAATAAATTCTCATGGAGAGTAGTTCTTATTGTCCCTAAATACAGTGACAGTTCACGTCAAAATATTGGCCAAGCGTGATGAATAAAGTACGAACAATTTTGAATCGACTTTGTAATTGATGCTTGTTTGATTTCAATTAAAACTTTAACTGATTCTGAGACTGAAGTATAATTGATTAATGTAGTAGGTTGTAGGTAGTTTTTAATAACGTGGCAGATTTTTCTCCTATGCTTTTGGCACAGGGGCAAGTATATCAATATGTAGATAGATTATTGATATATGAATATCTTTGTCATTTACTTTCTTTATCATGTCATTGAATTTTCACTTTTGCCGGCACTCCCGGAGTGCAACCCATTGATTTTTTTAATTAAAGCATTGCCCAAATTCAAAAAAGAAAAACAAATTCCTTATGCTTAAGGTTAAGGGTTATTTGCTAAAAAAATCAACGGGTTGCACTCCGGGAGTGCCGGCAGAAGTGAAAACCAAACACACACGCATATTCGCGCAAGCGCCCTGCGCCGCCTAAACGAAAAACCCCATTTTACGGTATATTTAGGTAGGGACGTGATTTTTTCAGGAAAATACAAGGGAAATATAATTAAAAACATCGTTTGCTAAATTAGATACGTATTTATTTATTATGATCACCATAATTTCCTTAATAATAATAGGACACAATCATTTTACCTAAATAGTTATAGGACAACAAATGAGCATTCCATATTTGATACAATAATTAAAAATCATTATTTTGCTTTGAATAAAACAATAAATATTAAAATATATCCTAAACCGACCGGAGAATTAATTAATACATCTCACTATTGCTTAAAGATATTGCTTATAGATATGGTCACATAATCGTTTAGGGCATGTTCACATAGGTCATTGGAGTACGCGTCCCGCATACGATCGTGTTATCTTGTTTTCTCCTTTAAGGGGAGGTATCCCTAACGCAAATGTCCCGCTCTAACACGCGTGAGTTTACAATTAACCAAGCTCTCTACGCAAGCTCTGCGCGTAGTTTCGTAAATATTTTAGCTATAGTCATTAAGCCAGTCAATTTACAAAGCAAATCCAGCGGATTTGTCTATAAGTATTTAGGATCTTTAATTGAGTACAAAAATTAAATGTTAAATATCAGTAATATAGCTGTTGTATTGAAAATACATTCCAAAAAGGGGTAACTTTGCGATTTTTTTCTATCGACTGATGTTCATCAGGTCATGTAACTGACTGCGATTTTGACTAGACAAGATCCTTATGTAACACATATTTTTTTTAGATTTTAAGACACTATATTCTATGTCTCAGATGATTTTTAAAAACTCAAAAGTGGTAATACCCGGCCTTAAAAGGAGTTCCGTTCCTAGTAAAGCCAGATATGTATGTAGGTTTTTTAAATTAAAAATGGAATTGCTCTTGGCCAGCATTTAGCCAGGGGGCAAAGATGAGGTATCATCATCATCATCATCATCAGCCTATATACGTCCCACTGCTGGGCACAGGCCTCCTCTCATAGATGAGAGGGATTGGGCAGTAGTCCCCACGCTGGCCCAGAGCGGGTTGGGGACTTCACATACAACTTTGAATTTCTTCGCGGATGTATGCAGGTTTTCAAGATGAGGTATAGTTCGTACAAAACTGTAAGGCTAAGTGCTGACAAATTAACGCAAGCAAAAATATACCTTACAATCAGAGCTCTAAGCCCAGTTTTGCTTGCGATCGTTTGACAGAATTGAGCCTTAGAGTTGTGTCCCAACTATACCTACCTAGTAGTCTTTGAAACGCTAAAGCTCTTAAATGAGCCAGTTGCCAGCAAATGTATGTTAATTGGAACGTTTAATTTGCTTGTATCACTAGGTATTTAATTTAAAATAGCAAATGTAGAATCTGATTTATCATTATATTGGTATTTGCTAGTAAAATATACGTACATATACGAAGGTTATATAATTATTAAATTTATCACCAAATTTTACGTTCATAGGTCAATAGGAAGTTAAAAGAAATTTTTTGAACAAAATTTTCTAAAAAAAGCTAATTTTAATGGCTTCTCGTTCCTTTGTTTGCCAATAGAATAGAATAGAATAGAATAGAATAGAATATATATATTCTAAAACGAAAAATACAGTATTTATCTAGGTACACAACGAGCACGAAACAACGATACCCCACTCGATTCCGTAATCGAGGCGAATTGAAATCAGTCTGTTTTCAACATACATTTTGCTACTATAGGTAATTCTAAACCACAAGTGATATATTCACGGTTCTTTAAAAAAAGGATTGATACCATTCATTTATCACAATGAAATTGATATTCCGAAATATTAATCCGCTTTGACTATGTGCATTTTTATTCAAATATCGCATGTTGGTCCGTGCGCAGGCGAAGAACACAGCATAAGTCATCATCCTTCTAGCGTTATCCCAGTACAGTTGTATCCTGAAGGATGCCTGGGGTCCGCTATCCGCTACCTAATCCCAAGATTTGGCGTAGGCACTAGTTTTTACGAAAGCGACTGCCATCTGACCTTCAAACCCCAAGGGGAAACTAGACCTTATTGGGATTAGGCTTTGTCAAGTGAGTGGGCAACTTGACTGTTAGAAGTTCTCAAGCCGCCCGAAGGCCTCCAACTCGGCTGAACGACTGCTGCCATAGACAGCAACCGGGATCAACGGCTTAACGTGCCTTCCAAAGCACGGGAGCGCTCAGTTAGTAACCCTAACCACTCAAAGCGGTCACCCATCCAAGTCCTGACCGCTGCCCACGTTGCTTAACCTTAGCAAGCGCAAGCGGTGCGCAAGCGCCGCTGGGCCACGAGCGCTCAAGAACACAGCATAAGTATCGATCAAATATTAGCGATGCGGGATGCGGGCTTTAATGACGAGTGATATGTCTAAATTTTCTATCTAGGAACAATTTATTCAACTATAAATTAACTAGGTACTACAAAATAAATAATCAGCTGATGACTTTATTAGCTGTCAAACGGCATTGGCTTACGAGTATAAAACAAATACATATATCTAATACCAACGTTCTATTAAGAACTAGGATCTAATCATACCTTGCTAGACAATCCAATGAAACTTCATAAAAACATTTATTTTATCACACAAAGAGATTCTACTCAAAGAGTAAAATGGCACACGAGGTCTAATACAGCTTCAGGATATCTAGCAAAAGATCTGTTAATCACATATTTATCACAAAATTATTATTTATCTGAATAATACCATTATTATTATTACGAATAAATGCATGCACAACGATATACAATAAATCCTTTGGTGGTTTGGTACCAAAATATTGAACTGAATATGTGAATAAGTAGGTATACTATTTCCTCCAGATTTCATACTACGAAAATATTCACTCTTGCCGAAATTACACATTTAAGTTTATATTCTAAGATTGCTGAATACAATTATTTGACGTTTCCTCTGAATCTCAGTTAATCCTCTTATAAATTGTCGTTAATTCTCAAAAAACACGGCCATTGAGAGTGTTCCAATGAGCTCAAATACCACGGGCTTATCTTGTGTATTGTACGCGTTGCTCTGGCTACAGTTACATTTTTGTCTCCATCGTCAGATCAGCTCGGACGGTGGTACCATAATTATTAAATTTTCAGCGAACTTATGTATTTAACTATGCCAAATTTCAGCTCAATTGGTGGAGGATTGATTGATTGGCTTTAAGATTTAGTTGCAAGATTTGACCCTAACGAACATGCATACCTACTCGTACAGACATTGCAAGGTCAATAAATGCTTGTAAACTGCACTGAGGCTACTTAGTTACCTACTAAAATGTAAGTAATTTAAAATTTAGTTTACCTAATGGATTTAAAAAAAAACCCCTCTTAAGTTTACCGCAAAGAAAACCGTTCGTTATAATAAACTACCACTTATAGCTATATATTATGTCTTTTTATAAAGATAATAGCGACGTAAAAATAATATCAAGTATGGTTGAAATTATTTTTGTTGAACGTATTTCTATTGGCTTTTGAACCTTATTGTTTGAATGGTAAACTATCTTTTTATACTTACGACATAAATAACACCTAAATAACTGAGAATCCCAAGTGACGTGAAGAACCACTGAATTTTTTTATGAAATGGGAGACTCCATTTCTGTCATAGGTACTCATATATATTACACATAAAATTAAAACAGTGTAGGTAGTGCTTGGTATAGATAAAAAATACTTAGGGAGTGTAGTGTAAGTAAAGTTAAATCAAATAAAAGATTTTATAATGTAAATAGCCTTTGCCCGGCAGTGGGACACTAAATAGGCTATTAATATATATATATGTTATGTCGTTAGTCATTGCAAAGTTTCTATAACGGCGGTAGGTACGTTTTGTAGGTATTACCCTCCTAAAACCTTACAATCGCAAAAAGTTACATTACATTGTATAATGTACTCGGTGACTCCCACAGTCATGATTCCAGACTGGGTTTGACAAATTAAATAGATAGTCTAATATATATAAATAACATAGATAGGCGTCTAGCTATGCCACTGATCGGGCACTATCTATTTATATCTGATTTTATACTGATAAAATCAGTAACATTAACTTAATACATATTTCCAAATAATACACATTAAATAATAATACTACATACCGCCCTTATTCATAAACATTAATCAAACCTATTCAGTTCAAAACGCCGTAAAAATTTGTTTGTCTCTGGGACTTTGACATCTACTCGTATGTCTGACGAAAAGAGATAATAGTACATTACTTAACAAGGGCGGTAAAACAAAGAATGTCTCAGATCGCAGGTATTTGACGCCCGAGCCGAAGGCAAGGGCGATAAATATGCGATCTGAGGCTTTCTTTATTACCGCCCGTGTTAAGTACAAAATTTTATGTCACCCCCTGGCCAGGACGTGGGATTTCCCGCGCGCGGAGCGTGCGGTAATTGCCGCTTTATGGCCAGGTGTGACATAAAATACATTTTAGTAAACAGAGGTTTCTTAAGTTGTATGAATAGATAATGAGGTTAATCTCATATATAATATGGGTGCCATAATTTCACTGGACGCTCGTGCAGGTCCTATCCCTATAATATTATAATACCTACAATAGTTACTCTGTTTTTTTATCTATATTTTGCTCTCAGGAATTTTAGATACTAAGGAATCATCAAGTGAATCATATGTATGTTACCTTGTGAGAATGTGTTGCTCTTGCTAAATATTCCTGTTTACACACAACAAGTCCTACTTACTGGCTTCTTCTGCTACCAATGCAGTTACATTAAATATTAAAGCATTAGTATGCTGACACTTTACGAGTTTTTTTACGAAAAAAAAAAATACATTTGCATCCCCCTCCCCCCTCTATCCGTTAACTCCACCCCCATCCACCAGTACTTTTAGGACATCTTTACCTACAACTATGCCAAAATTCACTTGAACTACTAATGGGTTCTTAGTTTTGCGATCTGATGTTACGCGCGTCGACCACATATGTATATGATTTAAGGTAAATGTACCAAAAAACACGATATTAGCTCACTTTTTACACCCAACTGTCATTCTATCCTAGTGGGACTTGGCTCAGTGAGCCGGCAACGTTAGCCGGTCCTGCTGCGATGGGCGCGCAGCGCGCAGGCGCGACGCTAAGCGCACGCGCACCGCCGCCGCGCAGGTCGCCAGTGCGTGCGCCATCACCATTACAGCCGCGCATAGCGCGACGAAGCCGAACGCTGAACCTGTAAGAAAATACATCTAGTATTAGCACAATAATCTAATAGGGTCTGGTCCTATCTGGTTAATATAGCAAAAACCGTCATTTTTGGATATTGATATTTTTATGATAGGATCCCGGAAATTGCAAATACAGCTAGGCAATACGTAGAATAGTAAGGTAGATGTACCCTTTACCGGATCTGCCCTATCACCGGATTTTCTATATTTTGAGCCATAAGTCGAGTTCTTACAGCTAATATTACGTTGTGATATTTTTTTCCGTTAGCTAGATACCTATTCCTTCCACTACGAGGCAAAGAAAGCCATTTTGTTTCTTAGTTGTAACGGGAGAATCGATTGAGCAGGTCGATCGCGGCGTTGTATGGGACTCCTTACGAAAATGGTTAAGAAACTGAGTGTACTTCGTAAGGTCATAAAAGCGTTTAAAAGTGACTTTATGCTTCAAAATAGGGTGTTATCGTATCATGAGTTAATAAGTGTGTGTGTTTGAGTTAAATAAGTGAAATAAGTGCAGTCAAATTTACAGAATTCAACAAAAATGTAAATTCCGTGATGGGTCACCCTCATCTACTGCTTGAAGGTTTTACCGAACAGCGCTCGGAATCAGGGAAAAACGTATGTTTTGAAAATTATTTTTTCACTCGTTAATTTTAAACGTTATATATATACTACTCCGCTTTACACATATCCAATTAATAGAGTAATTTAATGAGCAATTACCGAACACCTATAAACGAGACAGATTTTTTGTAAATTGCATTTGAAATGTATAGTTTTCACGACTTTTTGACGTCAAAATAAGCTTCATTGACCAGGTAATTTTAAAAATTCCATATTATTTATTTAACATCAGTAGAAGCAAAATCCTTGTGTATTTATTATTTTGCAATAGTTCTTATTTCTAGATAAAATGTACTTATGTTGTTATGGCAGAATCATTAAGATTAAAACACTATTTTATTAAATATGTTCGCGTGATAGGTTCAATGTGTACGCTTTACCGAACGCCCGTTCGATTGGCGATTAGCGAAGAATTTTTAATAGATAAGTATATTATTTATATTAAAAAAATATTTGATTTAAATTTTTAATTATAGACAGTTTTTTCTTAGATTAAATTACCGTCAAGATTGCTCGAAATCACAAAACTAGTGCAGTTAGGTTGAAATAAATAGTCACTCATCAGTTTACAAACTCACACACTGCCATCATTCCATACATTTCTTCCCTAGTTCGGTGAAACGGCATGCCGATCCGGTAATGGGTGCAAATTCCGTTTCTTAGTTCGTTGAATGGGACAAATCAGTGTAATCGATATAAAAAACTTTAAAAAATATTTTTATATACGTCTAACTATGTAATAAATTTCGACGTACATTTAAATGATGACAAATTTATCTATCTTCACCATATGCTGTTGATCATAATCGTACAAAAATTCTAAACCTTATTAAAAAAACAAACGTACATGTAGGTCTTAAGCGTCCGGTGAAGGGTACTGTAATAGAGCAAGGGCTGGAAGCTAAGAAAATAGTTCAAAAGGCAGGAAAATTAAATATAATAAATATCATAATTTATTGTATACAAATACATCTACTAGTAGCAAGCAAATGGTCGAGCCAATATCTCATTAACATAATTTCTCAAGGGATGATTGTTTTAATTGGATTTAGCCATGGGAACTTAATAGAGTATTGATAAAAATGCATAGATACAGTGATAAATATCATCCGTTTGAATGAACAGAAAGTGATTATAAATAGGCGGAAAAATACTGCGGAATAAACCTTAGTACAGCAAACAGTAAAATTATATACTTAAATCTTTCTAATTATAAGAATTTAATACATTATATACTTCTTTACTTAGCAGAAATTACTATTTGAATGAGCGAGCTAATCTAAAATTGTAAATCAAGTGTTTAGCAACATTCAGTCTTATGAATAAGCAAAATAAAGTTGAGATCATATTTATTCAATCGACAGTAAGGACTCGCGAAACTATAAACAGGCGGCGGATCAAACGGAACGGACGAATAGGGAAACTCGACTTAGTTAATATAAGGTCAAGGGTGAATGTTCTTGAGCCGCGAACAGAGCATGGTCACTTTGGCACCTTTGGTCACTTTGGTCAGTTTGGTATCGTCGGCTTTTTACAAACGTCTCACCGAATGTTAGAAAAATTGAGCTCTGTAATATAGCGGGTAATGTATTATTTGCGTTGTGGAAAATAGGCTTGAATTTTAACATAAAAAGGCCGGAGCGCGGTAAATCAGATTATTCTTGCTTTGGAAGAGAACTGGTACGGTTCACTGAGTGTGCATAAACGTGATATTATCGGTGGGCGTTATTTATTGTGATTATTGTGAATATTGTGACTGAGATTCTGAAGCTAAGTGGGTCTCTCACTAGTTGAGGAAATTCCGTCATAAGTGTTATTTTATTTTATAGTTTTAAATTTTGTACGTCAAGTTGGGGTGTAGTTTTTAAATCATTTTAGCACTCAGAAACCTATCTAGACATACAGTAAGTCTAACAGGATAATGATTAACGAGTAACGGTGACAAACAATCAGTGTCCTGGAGTTCATTAGCTTCTCCAGCCCTGAGGGTGGGCTGGCGTTCTTTCTTTATCAACATAAAGAACGAGTTCGACCCCTCCTGTTCTCCTGGGTTCCACTGGTATTAGCTAAGGCATGGTCCTTCGCGATTGAAGAAGGCATTAATGTGTATACATTGCTTGCTGAAGCGTACTAGCCTAGGAGAACGGTCTTGTTAAATATATTTATATATTTCTTTATATACATGTTAAGGCGTCCTACTCACACCGCCCAGTCGTATCAGACGTGTGAGGGGGGACAATTACACGGATTATAGGTTGCAAATCCCGGAATAATCCACCGGACTTTACAGCTTAGTCAGGGAATACACATTCATTGAAACTGAATTTGGTAAGTTTTCATGTTTCAACAGTTTAGATCTTTATGGGGTAGAGTTAGGTTAGCTTCACACACTGTGGGGTATTAAAAGGGAATTCAATTACTTACGAGTTGGTATCCAAAACGTCAAGTTAGATAATCCGGGATTTTAGTGATTTATATTATAAATTGGTTGTGGCTAGACCTTGTGCGTCATCTTAGATAATAATCTTTAGTTTTCGTGCTTTAAGCTACGCGTTAACGAAGGCATCATATTATAATGCCAGGAATAACTTCATTCAGGATTTAAAGATCTCTTAATTTCATTGATAGAGATATCTATGAATATTAAAGGTAGGAAAAAGTGGTTTTTAATTAACTTTAAAGTCTTATTTCCAATTATGATAGGATAATGGGATCATTTCAAGAAACTGAAATGATTCTACGCATGAGGGCAAGCTGAGCAATCCCTCATGTCACAATTTTATCATAAGTGGCGCAACTTTTACACATTAATAAAGGAATAGATTCTTATACGATTAGAAATTTTAAAATGTTTCATATGTAATCTTTCAGTAAAATAGTAAACCATAGAAATGTGGATGTAGGGCTAGGGCGGGTGTCGCTAGGATTGGCTTGGGAAGTCAATGGGTCAACATATCAATGAATATCGCTTCATTGATATGTCTAGCTAGGAAGCTTACTTAGAAGATTAGTCCCCATCCCTACATGGAAAATAGCACGTATGGAATAATAACACAATACACCCATACACCAAACCATCAAAATTGTTTATGGTTCGAAAGCTAAGGTCATTTAATAGACATAGACTGCGAGTCTAAATCAGATAGATAGGATAAATAATTTTGATTTAGGTAAGGCTCTTAACAAAAATTTTGCCTTTTGTTAAGAACCATGGGCTATTTTCCATGGTAGCAGAATCGCGAGAGGGTGAGTTGGGGTAGATTACAGAAATAAAATAATTATATTATTTTATAAAAGTTAGGAAAGATAAATTCATTAGGTAGTTATTATTTAATTCATCAGGTAGTTATTATTTAATTCATTCAATAGTTAGACCGGAAATAGGTGTTTAATTAGAGTATAAAGTGTCGATCTTAGAAGTTTAATGTAAGGCGAAATAGGGAAATAGTTTGCTTTTTAATAGAGATCATCAGGAGTCCAGAGTCCCGTCAAATATCATAGAATTCATGGGTTAAGGCGGTACACAACGTAAAAAGGGTTCTCCACTAGTACGATCACATTTTGGCCAAATTTCTTCTTAAATATCGGTTCTTAGAGCTTCAGTTGGCGCGACACGCTATTGTGGGGGGGATCCGTTACAATTTGGTGCCGTGACCAGGATTAGTATAGCCTCTTGTAGGCTACAGTTTGGTGAAAGCCGTGCCAAGGATCTGAAGCCTTGGGGGCGATAAATTAAGATTCAGTGGTCTCCTGAAGACCACAATTTGATGACGTGCAAGCGATGTGATATTGACGGGGTCTGGACTCTTGTTTCTTTAAAAACACAATTTCAAGGGTCTGGGGGCGAGTAAATAAGCAATAGGTAATAATAAAATCATTAGTTGACAAGTACCAAAGTGGGTCTGTTTTGAGATGTGCGTCCATGACATTGTGATGAAAGGCGTCAAGATCAAATAGGTCGTGCGTTTATTTGTGATTCATCATATTATCATACAATTTTTATTCCATTCAGAAACTAGAAAACGCTAATAGGTTACGTGGTTGGTTATAAATAATCAAAATCATTGTCTGTCACTATAGGTTATTTGATGATAGGCTACAGTAGTATTTGTGGTTACGTTCAGTTAAAGGTGTAAGTCGGTATACAGTTAGGCTACGGAATTATACTTTAAGCCAAATGTTTAATAGCATTGGTAATAATACTCCTTATTACACCCCAAATATAGGAAATCATTAATTTTATTCGCTTAGACATTGCTAGGATATCTGAAAAGGAATAATTCAGCTAATAAAAGTAGGTTGTAAAGTCATAAAGTTTAGTCCAAAAGATTGCAAATCATATTATTTTGGATGAATCACCATTAAAGGGTTAACATGAGTATAACGGGGTTAGCAATGTACTCATTCATTTAGTAATTGGAAGCATAAGTAATTGTTCTAAAATGTTTGAGTGACCGAGCTTTGTTCAGCTTTGTCCAAGACAATGTAGAATTTCATCAAAATTGTTGGCGTCGTAACAGGAATTTCCATAATAAATAGATAAATAAATTAAAACGTAGGATTTGGTTGTTTAGGAATAAAAGATTTTAAGTTGATAAAGTAAAATATTCAGTAATAATTATTGACAAGTTATAGGAATGGTAGGTTAAGAACAAGTTTATGTTTAGAAAAGTTACCTCAGTAGTCTAATTAAAAGGTCAAAACTCTCACTGTATGAGTTTATTCAGTAATATCTTTGTCAGTGCCACGTTAATAACATTAAATACTCCATAGAAAGCTGCAAATAGGAACAATAAATAAAACAAACAGGTCTAGTAGGTTATAAAGTATGTAGTGGTAAGCGTCCATAAGCGTGGCTGCGGTGATCACTTATCGCTGGGTAGTTTATGGAATAGCGAGTAATGTAAGTAAGAGTGTGTGCAAGTTTGTAGTAGTGAGCATTCACGGGCCACGGAGATCAGTTGTCTTCTGATTGAGTCATGTTTCTGATTTTCACCGGGGTTGTATAGGAAGTTTTATAGCTGCTACTTACAAATTTCATCTGTAACATATAAAAACATCGACATTAGTGACAGGTACATACTGCTGCATTCTATTTGAAGGGTGATGTAGTTATCATAGGTTGCCACTTTATGGGAAAATCTGTAGATATTATGTGTGTGGCTTAAGAGTCTAATAAAACAGGGGGCGCTAGTCTGTTGATATGATAATCATCATAATGCATATATGAACATAACATCATAGTTCAGTCTTAAAGTAATTATCACTAGAAAAAGGCATCAGAGAAATAATTCATGAGATTGTCCGGAATCAGTGTTCTGACTCCATGATCTGGTGTTGACACTAGATTTATGTTATGTAGGCATTTTTATTCTAATGGTATAAATCCAGTATTTATAATGATAGCCTAAGAAAACTGGAGTCCATCATCTGATCTCAAAATTTGACATAGGCACTGGTTTTAGATTTACATAGAGATTATTTCATAAAATACAAGAGTGCTACATACAGTCTAGTTAAAAATGAAATGATTGCTTTGGGAGTACTGCAGTGATAGAATCAAAAGGTTTTGTCATTAAATCATCAGTTCACCACTTTATTTTGAGAAATTAAAAGATAGAAAAATTAGTACAAAGTAGAAATAGCTTTAGTATTCCTATTTATGAGAGCTAGCATAAGTATTTTAGATGAAAAGAACGAATAAAATGACTATGAATTGGTATTTTGCCTTAATTCATGAATAATAACCGCTAAGGGAAAGATAAAGCTTGAAGAGAAATTTCATTAAAATCGGATGAGACAGATTGTTCCAGTTAAAACTAAACAACAGGCCAATTCGCTTAGGCACTTACCTTTACAAGACATCCAAATTTCACAAGGCAGCCGCCAGTGGCTTTAGTCATCAAACGGAAGGATTCAAGATTTCACATACCAGGTTGGCTGTATTGATGTTGGCAAAAGTAGCATTGTTTAGTCATTGAGTAGGCAATATGCTTTGTTATTATTATTCTGGAAACAAAGGCATGGGATATATGGTTAAAATGGTAAAGTGTACCTACAGTTATTTATTCTGGAGAACGGGGAATACATATTTCTAACAAGTAATAGTATATAAATTAAGGAAAGTTTTATCAAAACCTAGGGAATGTTGTTTAATCTTGTCATTATTATCAATTCTCTTACAATTTGACATAAAGTTGAGGCAAATATACAGTCTGATACGCAGATGTTGACACTAAAAATTGGTTAGTTTCATAGTCATACATCAATCTAGTTATGAGAACACAGTATAATTACATTAAATAATATATCGGGGCGATGTCTTATTCAATATAAAAAGTATTTTCATTGTTTAAAGGAAGATTTCACAACTTTAAGTAAGGAAGTAAGTGATGGAATTATGTTCAAACAATGTAGGAAAGAACAGAAAATAATACTATACCTGGCATCCAATCGGTTTAGCAAAGATACTTCATTATCAAACAAAACCATTTTTCTTGTTTTATAACTTGTTGTAAAGTTTTCACAGCACTTGTATTATGATGGACGTGGGCACTACAAGTTTCTTCATAAACTAGCACTTTGTATCGCAAGTATCGTTAATGTAAAGCAAGTAGCAGACGCTATCACCAAATAAAAATCGGAACTAGGAAAGAAATTATTTGTCATGTAATTATTCATTATAATATCAAATAACATATTACATTATGAGTTTGCGCCATTGACTTGAGGTATTTTTGTTTAGTTTATGTAAAGGAAGTAGTGTCTTCTAGTGGTGATTAAGGAAGATTTGATTCATAGGACAAATATTAGTTACGGGTCGATTAACCTGTGACGTAAGAAGTACGGCTAATTTTCGGCAGATGGCGTAAATATTTATTTTACTACGGATTGCATAAATAACCAATATGAGCCTGTTCTAGTTTTCAGAGGTATATTTCGAGATATAATATATTATTTGATGAGATATTTAATGTTGGGGGTGTTTGAAAATTTAGTCAAATACCATAATATTTAGCGAAAAACTATTCTTCGGACATTGGATGGTTAAATCTACTGAATGATCATGATCACTGATTTTAGGATTTCTAGGTTAGATATTTATAATTACAGTAGGAAATACTTAGATTAGGGTGGATTAGGAGGCAATATTTTAAGACAAAAATATGATTAGCACTAAGTTACAAGAATAAAGTTTAGTTATTGCATACAGAATAAAACTTTTCCATACATACAGACTAGTAAGATTATGTGGAGTTTGATTTCTTTTGTCTTGTAATAAAAGGCATATTAAGAGGAGATAAATTAATAACACAGACACAATTTTAATAATATTTTAAGTATTCAGAACACAAGTAAAAATATAAAACCATGGTCTAGGTAGGTAATACAAAGAAACAGTTCAGATTCATTTAATCAGAAAAGCAAGATAGGTCCAAGAATAACATTCCAAAGGTACATAATTAGACATATAATAACTTATATATTAGATCTCAGTAAAATAGATTTTGAGGAAAATTCCATTGGTAAGGTAATTTTTGAGTTACTTCAGAGACCAGGTGCGCTTTCGCTGTAACAAAAATTTGTTTTGTTAAATAAGTGCATACATATAATCGATGGGTAAAACCTAAGACATGGCTAGAAACTTTATATACTTGGTAAAAAAAAAAATGAAAGTGAGAAAGGGTGCAGTTGTGTGTTTATATAAAAGTTGTGCACAACAGTTATCTATAGAAAGTGTTTATTTTCATGGACGGCTGTTCCATTAGACTAGTAATGATCATGAGAGGAAGGGAAAACATGTAGATATTTGTAAATGACAAATTTAGGAGTAGTTTAGCTATTAGTATGGGGGTCAAAATGAAACATAGAACATTGAATATTTCTTGGAAATGTTGGTAGTACCGGATGTCACTCACAGTTTCCTTAAATCATTAATGCAAAATTGGGATGTAGGTGGGCTACAACAGAGTCAAGATGTATGTTCGTACAATGTTAAGGTCAGAAAAATTGGGAACTTACATACTCGTAGTTATCCAGTGTTGGTCAGCGTCAGCAGATTGTTGAGGATTAGCGAAGGCTGGTCTGGCTGGTCGTTCGGGATTATTCATGTTCAATATTGTTGTGTTCAATTGCTCGAGGTTGAGCGTCTTCATGATAGGAAACAATTTATTTGAAGAACTCTGAAATAAAAACACACCGATTAGTTTGGTTATTTATGACAAGCTAGTTGTAAATTGTTAAGTTTGTTTACACAATTAAGGAAACAAATACTAGATAATTCGGTAAAATTAATCATAAATTACAGGTTGACAAGCTATAACAAAATCTATGTAATTATATTGTAATAAAAACATGCAGTCATAGAAAGATTACAGAATAAATTCCGGACAAAAATTTGATTTAAACTTGATACTCACTTAAAGCAGGAATTTCAGAAGTAGATCAGAGTATATCCTTGTATTGTACAGAGTCGGGTGTCGGTTTTCTCCTGAGAGAATTCTTGATTATTTCATTGCTAGGAAAACCAGGAAAACAGAATGCAATAGAATGCAAACTTAGAATTTCATCTGACATCTTATGTCATAGATTAGATTAGATTAAAGTTTTTTTAACTATCGATATGTCTCGGGTACAATCCATTTAAGTCAATGGATTATGGCAGATGTTTATTTCGTCTGGCACGGATAAGTTATGAAGGATGATAGAAACATGATTATGACGGACAGATGGTATAAGCGTGTTTGCGTCATTCGGTACAAACAGTCTTGAACGATGCGTGTTTGGGGGCGCGATCGAATCAATTGATGCGGCATAGTATCGATCGGACATACTAAATCAAAATGGTAAACCATGTGAATTTCTTATCAGATAGTGTGGGTACACCTTAACACTATTATTTTTATGGCAACACATTGTCATGACATTTAGATTGGTTACTCTGTCAGCTGACGTGACAGTGACATTGACATGATGACGTCTGTTGAAATTATTGCCAGTGTAAAAAAAGGGTTAGTTTTATTGAAATTCCGCAAGTAGTAAAGTATTCCTAGTTTGGTTTATAATTACGTTCCCAAATGAATTCCAGTAAAATAAATAATGTTACAATCATAAATGACACATGAGTTCGAAATATAATTAGCGATTACAAACATTCGAAATCACAAATTGGATTGTTAAAGTAAAAATGTTGATTGACGGTTTACGGGTGAAAAGGCACGTTTCGAACGCAGGATAATTGGATTTTGACATTTGCTTCAGCCGAAAATCAAACTTAGTTTAGTTAAAAGAAACTTTAACTCGTTTAAATGTTTAGTTTTATTGTATCTACAAATAATATTATGTTTTACCGTAATCAGGTAAACAATAACCGAACATTATTGAACAGGAAAAGTGTGGGTTGCTACTAAAGTTAGTGCGTTGATCGGAAATTAGTGCATCATATATTCAAAAGCTAAATAATCAAGTTAATCAAATAATTTAATACATTATGAAGTGGACATGTAGGCTAGATGAAAGTGCCTCAAGTTAAGTGTTGTGTAAATAACAGATGTAGGTGAAGTCATTGTGGGATATGCGACAAAATCAAGTGAGTAAATACTAAAGTAATGCATGGCTTCGTTCATACAGGGAGAATGGATAAAGTTAAACAGTGCAACTAATTTGGACATAGACTTTTATTTACATATAATGGACATACTATTGAGGCTTTGGCTTTCTTTATGTGATCGAAATGTACAGGCGAAAGTGGAAGGAAAGAAAGATATGATGGATAACTTGTTAACTTAGTGTGAAAAGGGGGGAAGGGGTGAGGAGTGTGAAAGTAATAAGGAATGGTTGTCTTTTGTGAGATCGGATTGCTAAGGACAGACACAGCTGGAGTATGTTCATAACCTAGATTTGTTGGAATTTGAGGGGATGAAAACACTATTAGCCATTAAAATTTTTATCAATAGGTTAAAACTGAAATGACAGTTCGTCCCATTGTATAAGGGAAGGTTTTGGTGGCTAAGGACTATACAAATTTATATGGTTACTACACATCTCATGTGATTAAAGTGGACTGATTTCAAAAAAATAAAACACATGGTTTTTCTTTAATTATTAATTGAAGCAGCTGTAGGGAGGTTCAACCACTTTAAGTAGCATGAAACAAACAACTTGAAAAGTGACTATATTTGACTCAGATCATTCATGCATGATCTGAATTTTGTTATGAGTATTGATAGTCTCGGTACCTGTTCCAAATACCTTTTTTGTGTTGTGTGGGTAGACTATGTAAGTATTGGTCTATAGGGAGAGCAACGTTCCCTGGTAGACGTCATCCGAGCAATGTGGATATAGTCTCAAGGCCAATGCTCATAGTTGGGTCGTTAGGGCCTATGGAATTCACACCTCCGTAACCCCGACAATACAGGGAGACTTGGGGAAAAGGTTATCATTGGTCATAATTTAAATTCATAGGGTTGTGTTGGGAGACTGAGACAATAGTAGTCACTTAGTAAAGTTCATTGACACACCACGAAATTAATGAAAGGGGGAAAGATTTTCCAGCAAATCGGGGACCTAGGGTTGAATCTTCTACAAGGAAATCTTATTGGTTCTCCTTTGCGAAGCATTCAAGGGGGCGATATGTAATAGAGCAAGGGCTGGAAGCTAAGAAAATAGTTCAAAAGGCAGGAAAATTAAATATAATAAATATCATAATTTATTGTATACAAATACATCTACTAGTAGCAAGCAAATGGTCGAGCCAATATCTCATTAACATAATTTCTCAAGGGATGATTGTTTTAATTGGATTTAGCCATGGGAACTTAATAGAGTATTGATAAAAATGCATAGATACAGTGATAAATATCATCCGTTTGAATGAACAGAAAGTGATTATAAATAGGCGGAAAAATACTGCGGAATAAACCTTAGTACAGCAAACAGTAAAATTATATACTTAAATCTTTCTAATTATAAGAATTTAATACATTATATACTTCTTTACTTAGCAGAAATTACTATTTGAATGAGCGAGCTAATCTAAAATTGTAAATCAAGTGTTTAGCAACATTCAGTCTTATGAATAAGCAAAATAAAGTTGAGATCATATTTATTCAATCGACAGTAAGGACTCGCGAAACTATAAACAGGCGGCGGATCAAACGGAACGGACGAATAGGGAAACTCGACTTAGTTAATATAAGGTCAAGGGTGAATGTTCTTGAGCCGCGAATAGAGCATGGTCACTTTGGCACCTTTGGTCACTTTGGTCAGTTTGGTATCGTCGGCTTTTTACAAACGTCTCACCGAATGTTAGAAAAATTGAGCTCTGTAATATAGCGGGTAATGTATTATTTGCGTTGTGGAAAATAGGCTTGAATTTTAACATAAAAAGGCCGGAGCGCGGTAAATCAGATTATTCTTGCTTTGGAAGAGAACTGGTACGGTTCACTGAGTGTGCATAAACGTGATATTATCGGTGGGCGTTATTTATTGTGATTATTGTGAATATTGTGACTGAGATTCTGAAGCTAAGTGGGTCTCTCACTAGTTGAGGAAATTCCGTCATAAGTGTTATTTTATTTTATAGTTTTAAATTTTGTACGTCAAGTTGGGGTGTAGTTTTTAAATCATTTTAGCACTCAGAAACCTATCTAGACATACAGTAAGTCTAACAGGATAATGATTAACGAGTAACGGTGACAAACAATCAGTGTCCTGGAGTTCATTAGCTTCTCCAGCCCTGAGGGTGGGCTGGCGTTCTTTCTTTATCAACATAAAGAACGAGTTCGACCCCTCCTGTTCTCCTGGGTTCCACTGGTATTAGCTAAGGCATGGTCCTTCGCGATTGAAGAAGGCATTAATGTGTATACATTGCTTGCTGAAGCGTACTAGCCTAGGAGAACGGTCTTGTTAAATATATTTATATATTTCTTTATATACATGTTAAGGCGTCCTACTCACACCGCCCAGTCGTATCAGACGTGTGAGGGGGGACAATTACACGGATTATAGGTTGCAAATCCCGGAATAATCCACCGGACTTTACAGCTTAGTCAGGGAATACACATTCATTGAAACTGAATTTGGTAAGTTTTCATGTTTCAACAGTTTAGATCTTTATGGGGTAGAGTTAGGTTAGCTTCACACACTGTGGGGTATTAAAAGGGAATTCAATTACTTACGAGTTGGTATCCAAAACGTCAAGTTAGATAATCCGGGATTTTAGTGATTTATATTATAAATTGGTTGTGGCTAGACCTTGTGCGTCATCTTAGATAATAATCTTTAGTTTTCGTGCTTTAAGCTACGCGTTAACGAAGGCATCATATTATAATGCCAGGAATAACTTCATTCAGGATTTAAAGATCTCTTAATTTCATTGATAGAGATATCTATGAATATTAAAGGTAGGAAAAAGTGGTTTTTAATTAACTTTAAAGTCTTATTTCCAATTATGATAGGATAATGGGATCATTTCAAGAAACTGAAATGATTCTACGCATGAGGGCAAGCTGAGCAATCCCTCATGTCACAATTTTATCATAAGTGGCGCAACTTTTACACATTAATAAAGGAATAGATTCTTATACGATTAGAAATTTTAAAATGTTTCATATGTAATCTTTCAGTAAAATAGTAAACCATAGAAATGTGGATGTAGGGCTAGGGCGGGTGTCGCTAGGATTGGCTTGGGAAGTCAATGGGTCAACATATCAATGAATATCGCTTCATTGATATGTCTAGCTAGGAAGCTTACTTAGAAGATTAGTCCCCATCCCTACATGGAAAATAGCACGTATGGAATAATAACACAATACACCCATACACCAAACCATCAAAATTGTTTATGGTTCGAAAGCTAAGGTCATTTAATAGACATAGACTGCGAGTCTAAATCAGATAGATAGGATAAATAATTTTGATTTAGGTAAGGCTCTTAACAAAAATTTGCCTTTTGTTAAGAACCATGGGCTATTTTCCATGGTAGCAGAATCGCGAGAGGGTGAGTTGGGGTAGATTACAGAAATAAAATAATTATATTATTTTATAAAAGTTAGGAAAGATAAATTCATTAGGTAGTTATTATTTAATTCATCAGGTAGTTATTATTTAATTCATTCAATAGTTAGACCGGAAATAGGTGTTTAATTAGAGTATAAAGTGTCGATCTTAGAAGTTTAATGTAAGGCGAAATAGGGAAATAGTTTGCTTTTTAATAGAGATCATCAGGAGTCCAGAGTCCCGTCAAATATCATAGAATTCATGGGTTAAGGCGGTACACAACGTAAAAAGGGTTCTCCACTAGTACGATCACATTTTGGCCAAATTTCTTCTTAAATATCGGTTCTTAGAGCTTCAGTTGGCGCGACACGCTATTGTGGGGGGGATCCGTTACAGTACTTTTACCTTATATTATGTAAATAAAACTGGTGTTTAATAATTATTTTAAAAAAACCTATTGTGTCTATTTAATCTAGGGTGACCCAAAATTTATGATCTGAGTGTATTATGGAAGAATGTCAACATTTGTAAGCAAGAATCTTAACTAACAATAAACAAACAACGATTTTATGCGGGACCCGCATTTTAAATTAAAAGCGATTGAATTAAAACATATTGCAGATTTTGTTCTAATGGAAATAGAGGGTGGTCATTTTTTCGGAAACGCCCATTGTCTGACTGACTTCACAATTCAAAAGCATTAATTAACCTTTTTTAATTATTCATAAAATGGCTCCCGATGTATTTTATATTTATTTGCTACACACACAGTCTGCGTGTTAATTCCAATAATCAAAGGAGAGCATAACAATACAATACAATACAAATATTCTTTATTGTTCACCAAAATTAAATAATGTACATTACAAAACAAATAACAGAAACAAATTGCACAATGGTAGACAACAGGCGGTCTTATTGCTAACAAGCGATCTCTTCCAGACAACCTTTGGGTAGTGGAAACGATGCAAGAAAAGTACAAAAGAACACTCTACTATAGCTTGGATTACCGCGTTTAATCAGATATAAAACTAACTTTGTAAATAACTAACAGTCCAGTAGAAGGCCGTTGTATATACCTAATCACAACTGAGTTGCTCTATACCATATCAAACAACACAGTAGCCTTACCAGATTCCAATTACGTCGTTGGGTGCCACAAATATGGCCCAATACAAGGTACTGCCGTACGCGATACGCAAACAATATAAAACCAGGTTGGGTCCAATCGATCGCCGGATATTATGACAGCGAGCCCGACAGCCCAGATAGACAGTGCTAAACAAACCGCACGCCCGCCCCGCGTCAGCACCGAGTGCGTACCACGGGTGCCTCGCATGGCCCACTGTAATGGTACCAAACACATAGGAGAACGGTATACTGACCAGGTTTATTCCAATCCAGCGCCGGATATATAGCAGTGAGCCCGACCCGGTCGGTCCCACCGACTGCCCAGTAGAAGGCGCTAAACAGGCCGTACGCCAGTCCAGCCCCAGCTCCATACAATGCGTGAGCAGCGCGCACCGGGTGTGCTGTCACGGCTAGCTCCACCAACATTATAACTGAGTTGCCGCCGTGGACGAGTAAGTTTAGAGCGTTGATCTCGTGGATTTCTGCGGGGTAAGAAGAAACTGGGTATAGTCATAAGGCGTTTTATCATATTTAGGTATCTCTTGATTTGATGAACAAGCATGAAGATCTCATCACAAACATACTTACAATAATAATACCTAAGTATCGCTTAGTACCCATATTATTAAGCTTTACTTATGTAGTTTGGGTCTAGGTCGATTTGTGTAAGATTGTCCACAAATACGTATTTGTAATATTCGTATTATGTTTGCTCTGTAATGGGTGTGCTGGCAACGGATCTAAATAATTGCCATACGACATTATAGGTGTACTGCAGCCATACACTTTGTCGATACATTTAATAAAAACACGTAATGAACGTACAACATACCTATTACTGGCAAAGTTTTGACATGTGGACCACACAATTGGAACTAGCTTTGAGTTAGGTGCAATGATATAGACTAAATTGGTGATTCAAGAAAAGAGTTAACAGTAGTTCTATCTGATATAATATTGGATAGAAATCAATTTACCTATTAGCATCCTTGTTACCTAAGGGTGTGGAACTAGAACAAAATATGTTTTATTCCAACCGTCAAGAGGTATAATACCTTTGATGAGACAGACCTTGGGCTTTTAAAGGCTTTGTAAATTGCAGCTCTATTGCGGATAAATACATTTTAATCTGTTTCCAGCACTCACTTTAACACGACGCATCGAGTTAACAGCGCGAAAATTAAAACTCGATTGGGATTCCAAAGAAATAAATTGTGACTTTGAAGTCCAAGCCATACGCAGATTTGCCACTGCTTTATACCATATACTCGTACTTACTAGGATCGTAGACTAACGCCCAATAGACGAGTGTTATGACGAAGGCCAGGTCTGTGGCGACCGTGTGCGCCAGCCAGTAGCAGCGGCACAGGAGCGGAGTTCGCGGCCGCCGTCCACTAGTCGTTCCCTCCCACGCTAAAATCATATATATGACACAAGTTTAGACATCAGTGCTTATTTTATTTTCAACAGAATTCCAAAAAAGATAGGTAAATCATTAGAATAATCTTGTTTTGCAAAAAAAAAGATTTCGATTGTTTTGATTTATTACTAGTTAATAGTTATTAAAAATCTAATCGATTATTAATATTATCATTAGGTTATTTTGGACCCAGAGCTACTCATAGTTTATGATAGGTGGCAATTATAGTATCCACAATGATATAACATGATATCAGCTCGTCAAATGTGACCATGAACAAAATTGGTAGGCACAATAATAGTTCATTCTTGAGCCAGAATATTTCCTCTTGAATTTATATTCCATAAATATCTGTCAACATATCGATTGAATTCGCAACATTTGATAGCCACATCCACTGGATAAATATACCTACATATTTACGCCCAGCATATATATCTGATAGATACGATATAGATAGATACAGTAGGCCCACTTCAGAAAATATTGATCGTATGCATCGGTTCAATGTTTTGGACATGTAACGCATTGGTATTGAGTAGGAGAATGGGGACGAAGGCGGGAATGAGGAACCAATAGGGATAATTAAAACGGCAGCCGAGCGGAGTCGGGCCTCATTGACGCGAAATTGTATCAATCAGCCTCGACCGCAGTCGTCCGTCGAAAGGGGTCTGATATGATCTCTTGTTTATTTATTGTATTGTATGACGTTCCGTGAGTCCGATGGTAATGGCTGAAAAGCAGCGCGGTAGGTGTCTGACACCTCAGCATAATGCTGAGCCAGCTAATTCTAATTCACTGGTGCGGGAACACACATGTTATGTTCTTTATGTGTGTGTGTTTTTGTTCTGTTTGTTTTTGTGAATAAATGATTCTTCTTTAGTATTGGATTAAATTCAAGATTACATTTGTCGCGCGTAATTGCTCACACGCTTGTCAAGCCTATACCAAAGTTTGATGGTCCCTGTTCTTGAGACTCTTCGAGAAACTGGGCCATTTTACGTGTATTTTATAACGTCACTGTTACATGGACTGGATGACATCATAATAACTTTTTCAAGACTAGTTAGTTATTAAATTGACGTCACTGACTGAAAAAGGGTTAATACCAGTCAGTGTGACGTCACTCTAGGTTTGTAGAATCTTTTCAATTGTCCTAGTCTCATCCCAAGACTCATCACACTCGTAAGAGTAAAATGACGACGAAACAGTAAGTAAATGCAAATTTGATTACAATCCAATAGTTATTTCAAAGGCTGCGGCCGGGTCTCCGTTAGCAACGGATATGAAAATCGATTCGATAACAGGTAGACTTATTTACTATGACTCGATTTCTGTTGCATCGGTGACGTCAACGGTAAATGATTATCGACATAAATTACTTCAGTTATTAGTTTTGTCGTTCACGCAATTTAAGCTTATCACGAGTATGACGGAGTGGTTATACGTACTTATTTTATCTTCAAATTTTTGAATCTTTTTGAACCCTTAAATTAGGAGGCCACCCCTAATTTAAAGGTTCAAAAAGACACACTACAAGACCGATATCTACACATGAAATTAATGACATAAGAATAGCAACTCTGTCCGAGCTCTGTTCATGATAGCTTTGATAGTAAATAATGACCACTGAATTGGTCCCGTAATGAAAACCGTAGGTAATACCTACGTTTTATGAATCCTTGAAAAAACAGAAACTGCCAAAATGAGTCACCTATCAGAAACATCACTCCGAAACATTTCAACAATCACAAACATCCATTAGTCAACAATCCAATTGAAGCCTATCCCAACATCTGAATTACATGTCACCAGCAAAATTTAATTACTAAAACACGTGTACATCGAAATTTCAATTGTCGTCAGCAAATGGTCTTCATTTTTACGACGCGACGTCGATTTAGTAGCTCTAATTGCAATTCACATGATACAGTTGCGGGAAGCGTTTAGACCTTTATTAGGAACCCACGCGTGTCTTGACATTGCTCTATATAAAACGCGATTAACGTCTTAAGAGCACGATCGTTCACTTGTCACGCTATACCTACTTGAATGAATGCCGCGTTTGCCGTATTATGAAAATTAAGCTGAATGATTCACCTGAGTCTTCCATTTCCAGATCTAATCATAAAAAGGTACTTAGCAGGGTTATTTCGATTTACTAACAATTATTTTATTCTTGGGGTAACACTGCCTGTAACTTGTTTTTAAAGATACCTACTTAAAGTACCAATGTTTTTTTTTTTCATGGATAATACCTGCGGGCCACGCACCCAGTAACACGAAATGAATAAGTTATGTGATGACCTGCGTTAATTTTCTAGGATCTACACATGACACAAATTGGGTTTGGATGGGTGACCGTTTTGAGTGGTTACTAACTGAGCGCTCCCGTGCTTTGGAAGGCACGTTAAGCCGTTGATCCCGGTTGCTGTCTATGGCAGCAGTCGTTAAGCCAAGTTGGAGGCCTTCGAGCGGCTTGAGAACTTCTAACAGTCAAGTTGCCCACTCACTTGACAAAGCCTAATCCCAATAAGGTCTAGTTTCCCCTCGGGGTTGGAAGGTCAGATGGCAGTCGCTTCCGTAAAAACTAGTGCCTACGCCAAATCTTGGGATTAGGTAGCGGACCCCAGGCATCCTTCAGGATGCAACTGTACTGGGATAACGCTGAAACGATCTTATACTGAATGCACTGCAGCAATGAAAGCATTCCTACAGCCGGGCTCAGAAAAACTCTAGTCAAAAATTGCTGATGATATTTTACCAGCAGAATCACGATTTCATATTTTTATTTAAATCTTGCATGTTTTATGTAATGTTATAGAACTAGTGCAATTTTTTAATACGATAATGCTATAGATACGACGAAATCGGTATTGTTTGTCACTGATATGATGCAACAATAATAAACGTTCACGAATTAAAAAACGTTCCTACGTACTTTAATTAAAGGCAATCCTGACAATCTTTAAATGATCTGTGTAGTCTAGACCACTGTTTAGACCAATATAGACATGCCGAATCGCATTCCATAACTCTTTTGGACATTACTCGAAATAGAAGAAAATAAAACTCGTAGCTGGTTGTCAAAAATTTTAAGAGGGTGCGAACAATTACTAGCGAGTCCACTAGCGCCACTCGTGAAATACGACATTTAAATTGAAAGTAGGACTTACACAAATTGAATATCCTCTCCGCTCTGTACCGGTGTACTACCGCCAATGCCAAGCCCGACTGCAGCGCTATCACCATAAACCCCCAGTTGGTGAAATATATGAACCACTTCATATAGTTTAATTCCATAGGACCCGTATAATGCTTTGGTAACTGCTGGCAAGCGAAGCTCGCTATACCGACGGACATCACGCCAATGAAAAGGAGCCATCTGAAACAGTCAAAAGCGAAAGTTATTTAGACTGCCACTGCACCTCATGCTCTAATTCGGTATCACCTCTAGTGGAATAAAATATTTTGTATAATAAAACATTCCAGCGCTATATTTTTTGTTTAACGAAGGTTTTAGTTCCTAAAATTCTTATTACATAGAAAATTGTTTCACCAGTGTTAACACTTACAACAAAGTGCAATCAAACAAACTTGGCTACCGGGCGATGCTAGCTATGCGTGCTTGCTTGCATGCATGCATGCATGTGTGCTTGCTTGCTTGTATGCATCCATTCGTGCTTGCTTGCTTTTTAGTAGTACAGTAAATTTTAGGGAACATCATAGTTATCTGAACCCCAGTGTATTATTTCCTTAACAAGAATTTGCCAACACAATATTTTGGGACTAGTTTATTATGCCAATAGGCACATTAGACAATATAAAAAGTGGAATTTTAAACTTGTTTAATGTGAACAGGATACTGTTTTCAGTGTGTTGTGCTCAATATATTATGCACCAAAATACGTTTTGCATAAAATTATGTTATGTTAATATGTTGTTAATAATAGAATACTTGATAATATCTGAATATAAAAAAAAAAAACATCCTTTAATTCTATTCTACTCTTTAGTTATTAAAACAAACTCTGGTACCATATGATACCGCTAAATTTCACTTAAAATAATTATCTGTAACGCATTCAATAAACATTTTCTGCCTCAATAGGTACCCTCTAAAGTCATCATACTGAGCTTCAAATTAATTAAATAAATCAAATAGGTATTTAAAAAGCGACTCGTATATAAATTACATTGATAACTAATTGCAATCGTTAAAGACATTATTGTGATGTCTGTAAGGCGAGGGAGTTCAAACTACCAACGCACGTCTATCTTCGTATATGTATAGTTGACTCAGCAGTTGCACTGCCTCTGTATTCCAAGTGTGTTTACACTTACTTACTTCAAGGTTTAAAGCCTGTCGTCGAACATAATAACTTCTCTGTACATGAGGTTAGCGATCGGCGGTACTGCTGCGTCTGCCACTGGCAGCAAGCCGAACTGATGCGCGTGAGAGTATGCTCTAGGCTCTGCGCGCGCCTTCCTCCGATAAGACTTGAGGCCCATAACATTGACTGAATTGACGTCTGAGCTCCATTGATTACATTTAATAGAATTCTTTAAAGTTACCTAGCCGGGCGCTGCTGCGCCTGCCACTGGCAGTAGCCGAACTGTTGGCTGGAGTGCTCAAGGCTCGGCGCGCGCCTGCTTGCGTTAAGACTTGAGGTCCATAACGCTGACTGAAACGTCTTCTCAGCTCCAGTAGTTACATTCAATATAATTCTTTAAGGCTACCTGTACATGATGTAGGCAATCGGCGGTCGCTGCTTGGTCTGCCACTGGCAGCAAGCCGAACTGATGCGCGTGAGAGTATGCTCTAGGCTCTGCGCGCGCCTTCTTCCGCTAAGACTTGAGGCCCATAACATTGACTGAATTTACTTCTGAGCTCCATTGATTACATTTAATAGAATTCTTTAAAGTTACCTAGCCGGGCGCTGCTGCGCCTGCCACTGGCAGTAGCCGAACTGTTGGCTGGAGTGCTCAAGGCTCGACGCGCGCCTGCTTGCGTTAAGACTTGAGGTCCATAACGCTGACTGAAACGTCTTCTCAGCTCCAGTAGTTACATTCAATATAATTCTTTAAGGCTACCTGTACATGATGTAGGCAATCGGCGGTCGCTGCTTGGTCTGCCACTGGCAGCAGCCAAACTGGTGTGAAGGTGAGTGCTCAAGACTCAGCGCGCGTCGACTCGCGCTCCACACGCGGCCGAGCATCGCTGGCTTACACGTCTTCTTCTGCATCGCTATAACCAAACGGACTAGGTTACGTCACTCGGGTATAAGATATGATCATAGTAAATAATATTAATTTGAAGTGTGGGATGGGCCATAAAGTCCAGTTTTAGGTACACATCTGCAAGAAGCGGGTTACCGAGGTACAGAGTCCAATCGGCCTACAAACTCTGCAATGAAGTTAAACATGTATGCATTTCTTGCAATTTTGCACACCCTTGAGGACTTTTAGTATGTTCATCTGGACACCGCAAGGTATAACTGCAAGTACATACCAATTTTCAAAACTATACTAATTATTGTGTAACTATGTTTCTTTTATTTTTTGGTAATAAACTATTTGTATTTGTATTTGTATTTGTATTTCCACGGATTATGTAAATTTTCTCTGACTATATTTGACTACACCATTATTACTTATTTCACAATATATTATTCAATGACATTCGGTGTTTTTGTCGTTATCCGTATATATAAACAGAAATTCAGCAAATACTTCAATACCATTCTGTGATTAGCCTCATCCTCATGGAACCAGGAAATTATGCATTGCACTAGTACATAATAACTCGTAAAACACCATAACAACGACATTACGATAATAAATAGGTACCTACCTACTTACGGATTATAAGGAAAATATCCCATTATAATATGGGTACCAAATAAATCATATATTATTAAAATTTAAAATAAATATTTTCAAACGCCACGACCAGAATTAGCTTCAATAATGTTCAATTAAAGTCATCATTTCATTTGAAATACGAGACAACGGTATGGATTTAGTAAGTACCGTTAAGTTCAAGTGTCAGCGGCCAATTTAACAATCGATAGTCTTCAATGCTGAGACCGCTACCACATGTTTTTCAAGGTAAAATGAAAAATGAGAAAAAATAAATAAATGAACCCATCACGGAACCATATCAAATGGATAAAACTATTCTCATTATTATACTGAAATTAATAACTTTTCTTCATGTTACCAAGTGCCACTGCCAACGCAATAGGAAAAATCTTTGGGACATTCTCTTGTCTTATAGAGATCGAACGAGCTCGTTATCCGGAGTCGATAAATTTCACAGAATATTTTTTTAAATTAGAATCTGTATTATTTTATTAATTGTAATAAATATTGTAACATTCTATTCCGGTCATAAAACGTATTCCCCGTAGCGCCCGAATTCTGGTAGCTCAAAAACTCACAGAAGATATCAGATCGGTCATAACCCAAAATACAATAGTCCTGGGAGCACCTCCTTACGTTCCCCTACCGAGTGTTGGGACCCTGGAAGTTGGGACGGCCGCTAGTCTGGGCCGCCACATGTGTGGATACCCTGGCTCCGTCCCATCTTCCAGGGACCTCAGTTAAGGCTGGGGCTGCCGCCGACGCAGCTGAGCACCTCAAGCGGCGCAAATATGCAGCCATTGACGGTGGCTGCATGTTTGAGCCGTTTGGGGAGGAAACTCTAGGGCCATGGGGACCTGCAGCCCTACTGCATTTTTAAGGAACTCGCGAAGAGTCTTGTGGGCGCCACGGGTGCCCAGAAGGCTGGTGCTTACCTAGCTCAGCGCATCAACATTCATGTTCAGCGCGGCACACTGTGGAACGAAAAACCCCTCTCCATAGAAATAGGAATTTATTTTTTTAAGTGTATGTTTTTTTGATTGAAATTCAATCCTCTAGTTATCTTTAGGTCAAAAAATGAATATGGGCAAGTTTGGCTGAAAAACCGATGAGTTATAATTTTTTGACGAAAATTTTGTATGGAGAGTATGCAAAAAAACGTAATATCTCAAAAAGTGCAAGGAAAACCGTAATATCCTCCCGCATGAATTTAGTACTAATTATTTGTGATTTTTTGGCATACTTGTTATTTCCCGGACAGGTGCACTTTTTTTTTTAAAAATCAAAAACTAAAATATTAACATTTGTATGTATTAAGCTTGGTAATAAGACGAAAAATGAACAAAAAATATTTATAATAAGGTACACAAATAAAAATAATACAAAAATTAAGTAAAAGGAACAAAAACTAAATGCTAGAAATTACCTAATATACAAATAAACACTAATTATCAATAAACTAATCAATTTCTTCGGTTTCTGCGTCACTTATTTCATCATCCACTTCGGAATCGGAGTCTATCTCGGAAGCGTACATCATTTCCAATTGATTTTCTGATTCTGAATCGTCTAGAAGGTTCAGGGTTTCAGTGAATAAGGTTTGTCTCTTCCTCTTGTGTAGTGTTGGCCTCATTGCAGTTAGTTTAGGATCTGAGGATAGCAGTAACATATTTAAAATGTCACGATTCGAATCCTGCCTACTCTTTTTTTGAGAATTGTGTTCCCGGAACCGTCTGAAATCTTTATTTCGGGCCTCAGATGCTTCTTCTGAAAGGCAACCGATCGGCAAAACTGCGTTGTGGGCAATAATGTCCGCTCCATGGACCAGTAATTTATGTACAGTTGCGGACATATGGTACCAGTTATAGAGTTCTACATATTTTTTTACCGTTTGGTGGGCATATTCTCTATATTTTTCCACATTTATAACTTCTCCCGAGGTAATTGCTTGCACGATTACTGCAAATCTTCTGATCAGTTCTTCATCTAGCCCTGTAATGCGTGCTGTTTTACCAGGGTTCTGGAAAAACTTTCTCGCCGTGTTTCCATCATTAGTGGTCCCAGAACCTTGTTTGACCACATCTATCAAGAGGTTCATTTCCGCCATGAAACGTTCTTGTATCATTTTCTTCCTTGATGCCATCTTTTCTTTCAGCTCATTGCCTCTCGCAGCCCACTGTTTGAAGTCCAGCCGATAAGCTATGTGGAGAAGGCATTCCATAGTGTTGATTCGGGCGTGTAGAGATGATAACCCATATTCGTAGATGTCAGTATCAACGGGTTTAGTTAAAACTTTATCCAGGCAGTTCATCTCCGTGGGCTTAGCCAAGCATAAACTGCAAGTTGCATTTGATCTGGCTTTTGAAAGATAGGTACAAATTTTTCCATCTAACATGGTCATCTTCAGTTCATGCTTCACTGTAGTGCTTTTGTGTTCCGTTGGTTGCAGATCTTCAATTTCCTTATCCATTTCCATTTTCTGAGCAAGTACAACAGCTTCGCTTTCCTTGATAAAAGTAAACTGTATTGGCCGACAATATGAAGCTGAACAAGGCTTGGGATTTGTCCATACTGTATCGTCTCCTGAAGTCAATTTTAATGGTACCAGAGTAGTCATGAAGATACTGGAATCGTCCTGCTCGCTATCATTCATTTTTTGCTTGTACCTGCTCTGGCTCGAAGCACCATCAAATCCCCATTTCGATATAAGTACCATCTGCTTGTCTTCTATGTCTTCTTGTATGCTGTCCAGTATTCTCTTCACTGTTGTATTCAATAATCCTTGTAGTGTAATCTTTGCTGAAGAATCTGTTACAGTCACTGTTTCTTTGGGTGGAAACCGCAGAAACCGAAGAAATTGATTAGTTTATTGATAATTAGGTTTATTTGTATATTAGGTAATTTCTAGCATTTAGTTTTTGTTCCTTTTACTTTATTTTTGGTATTATTTTTATTTGTGTACCTTATTATAAATATTTTTTGTTCATTTTTCGTCTTATTACCAAGCTTAATACATACAAATGTTAATATTTTAGTTTTTGATTTTTAAAAAAAAAAGTGCACCTGTCCGGGAAATAACAAGTATGCCAAAAAATCACAAATAATTAGTACTAAATTCATGCGGGAGGATATTACGGTTTTCCTTGCACTTTTTGAGATATTACGTTTTTTTGCATACTCTCCATACAAAATTTTCGTCAAAAAATTATAACTCATCGGTTTTTCAGCCAAACTTGCCCATATTCATTTTTTGACCTAAAGATAACTAGAGGATTGAATTTCAATCAAAAAAACATACACTTAAAAAAATAAATTCCTATTTCTATGGAGAGGGGTTTTTCGTTCCACAGTGCGGCAATGCGGCCAGCCTTCTGGGCACCCTACCGCCGAGCTCCGAATTTGAGGCCATTTTTTACTTGTAAATATTTTTATTTAGGTTTTAGTTTAGTTTGTTTTTAGATTAGGTTATTTTATTATTGTATTCTGTAATGTAAAATAAGTAATATAGCCGTAATATTGGAAAAACATTCCAAATTTAATAAATATTTTATTTTCATTGTAATAATAATTTGCAGTATTCAGTATTCATTTAATCAC
The DNA here is from genome assembly GCA_951800055.1 of Cenopis cana. Taxonomy (NCBI): domain Eukaryota; kingdom Metazoa; phylum Arthropoda; class Insecta; order Lepidoptera; family Tortricidae; genus Cenopis; species Cenopis cana. The sequence goes on along the minus strand of OX637476.1, from coordinate 13,071,068 downwards.
CATAAAGTAATATGTGCATTACATATAATATGTCATTTACAATAACAATTAAATTTAATAGAAAATTCATATAAATAATTATATAGAAAAGGTTGGCGAAGAAGTCTAAGACTAATGGTATTTCTTTACCTGAAAATCCCATTTTAATCAAAGCCAAAAGCATTATTTTACCCAAATAAATATTTTTAAGGTAAATATGTACGTGAGTTGGCTCGCTGTTCAACTAAAGACATAAACAATCGAAATACATTAATAACATTTTCCAATTGTAGATAACAAATTACGCAAGGCCAAGATATACCCCAAAAAATTGGTTTTGAAACGCTGAGGCTCTAAATTGAGCCCGTTAAAAAAATCTGAAAAAAAAAATGCTATTCTTCATCTTTCGTTTATAATCGAAACGTTTGATTTTTCTCTAGAACATTAAATACTATGTCATAAACAATCTTGAAATAAGGCAGTTTTCAGTATAAAACTTACTACGTGCTATTTACACGGTTCTTTCGACAAAGGATTGGTAATTCGTATATCTAAAATCTGAACTTTTAAATTCTGATACAATCTTTCGTTTTGATATTATCAAATTTTAAAGCGACTTGCTTTCATTATAAAAGTGCAGTTTGTTTCCATAACTACTATGACATACTCACCAAGGCTCGTTTGTAATTCGTATAGTCCAAAAACTACTCGACGGATTGTCATAATTTTTGTTTCATCGCGTAGATAATACTATGAGAATTTATGTAAATATATAAGTTGACTATATAATTGGACATTTAGTTGTTATTTTTAATATAACCAAAAAAAGAAGAATGAAAATTTTACAATTTTGATATTAGTTGGCCGCTATCTTTAATTTTTTACATGGTATTTTTCTTATTTTAATTAATGGTGTCAATATCAATCGATTGATACCCATATTACTTAAATAGCAGATGCCGTTTTGAAATTATACACTTTTTAAAAAATGCGGCTTCCCCGTTGGTAAATGACCGCCATTTTGAATTCCCGTTGATGAAATTTTCATTTCGTCGGATGAAATCCTTTATATTGGTTCCTAGTATCACTGGAGAAAATGAATTGCTTTCGGCGTACGATGCAGTTCGATTTTGCTAAGCCTTTTGACAAACAGTGTTTTAACAAGAAACGCAATATTGAACACCATTTTTCTCATGAACTATTAGATATATCGAGAAAATGATAATAACCAAAGTTATAGATAAATTTATGCATAACATAATTGTCATACAAAGTTTTTGTGTAGCACGAAGCATTTTTGAGTTCTAAAATAAAATAAAAAAAATTGGAAACTAAAATAGCCGCCATTTTGAATTTTTTGCGTGAATAGTTTGGCCTCGCTCAGTATAAGTTACAAGTAGCCTAAGGAACAGTTTCCATCGTGAGGCCAAACTTTATCATGACTTGTAACTCCCAATGTCCATTTATATGGGGATTCACACCTACTAGAAGTATCAATAGTGCAATAACGCCTTGGATCCATTATTTTCTTTAACGACTAGGTTAAAGCATGGATCTTTGGACTGGATAGGTTATAATTTTAACTCGCGGTGATACCCTTATGAATTAACCTTAAGTTTATATTTTACGGCAATGTTCGTAAATACTTAAGTATGTTGTGTCTTCGGGTCAATTCTTGCAACTGAATTTTAATTCGTCATTTACCAGCCCGGTATATTTATATTAGGCAAATCATATTATAATCATTTATTACACACAATACCTACACAATTGGGTATTTGAGACATAATAAAATTTACAACGCAGGCATTCAAAAAAAATTAGAATAAATTGAAATTCAAACACTCAGAAAAGATTTACCTATTTTTTTCGAAAAAATCGTGTAAATAAGTGAATGTACTTTAGAAGGATTAGTAATTTTTATATTAAAATCAGCCTTATTGCAACATTTTTTTGACCATAGTATTTAATATTTTACAAAAAAAGATTAAAAACTAACTTACATACATAGTTTTCAAGAGCAAATAATATTCACTTTAAAAAAATGGTAATTCATATAAAAAGTGTAGGCGTTTTATTTTCTCTTTAGTGTAGTTTCAATTAAATAAAGCGTTGGATGCTAAACAGATATCAGTGTCATAGAGTGTGCGTTATACGACTTACGAGCTTCGGCATTCTGCGTGAGACCTCGCGCTATATTCAACTAAGCGAAATCAGCCCGCGAGTTACCGCGAATTTTACATCAGGGGAAACGCGACCAACGGAGAAGCGGGGTTGAAATCTCAAAACCGAGATTTTGAGATTTCACCCCCGCAAGAGTTAGTACTCCTCTTAATATAAAAATATCACACGTAAGCCATGAGTAATGAGAATTTCCGTTATTTTGTCGTAAAACGTAGGTAATTCCCATAATACTAATAAATGCTTTATAATTAAATTTTACCTTCCCTCGTACGTTGCAATTAATAGCTTGGAACATACTTGGCAGGAAATAATACATGCATACTCACATTACTTACATACAAGTATCTTAAAATAAAACAGCGACTTTTGGTCTTTGATTTAAACTAACAAGTTTTGAGCACATTAATTAACATGAGGCCAGTTTTAACGATATTAAAATGAACTCTAGTAGATTATAAAATGGTAAGTAAATCAGTGACACAAATGTCATTGACGTCACACTTGCTTCCTCTTAAAGTCGCATCGTTATGTATATGGAAAAAACCGGCCAAGTGCGTGTCGACTGTCGGGCCACGACCAATGTAGGGTTCTGTAGTTGTCCACCGTTACATTATGTGGACTAAAAAGTTTGCGAACGTATATTTACTATGTTTTTGACATAATTAAGGTGAAACGTTACGGGTTCCTGTCGATGTTCTGTCAATAGATGGCAGCACGTTGGAATTTAGGGGTTTTTCAAGGTTCTCTGCGAAACCGCTAAAGTACAGAAACTTCAAACTGCAGAAGAAGCAAAAAATACTACGTATGAATCGAGATCTACCTGCACTAAACAGTGCTTATTTTTAACGTACGTATGAAATTTGGCAAGTAATATCGTCTTATGCCAGAGATACAGGGAAAACTCTGAAAACTATACATTTCTAGTTTAACTTGTTTGTACTGACATCGACCGTCGCTCGTGCATAGTGGGACAACTCCCACCCGCAACGAAAACGGGCGAGCATACTGTAGCTGCTTGCTCTATCATCATCATCATCAGCCTATATACGTCCCACTGCTGGGCACAGGCCTCCTCTCATAGATGAGAGGGTTTGGGCAGTAGTCCCCACGCTGGCCCAGAGCGGGTTGGGGACTTCACATACAACTTTGAATTTCTTCGCGGATGTATGCAGGTTTCCTCACGATGTTTTCCTTCACCGAAAAGCTAACGGTAAATATCAAATGATATTCCGTACATAAGTTCCGAAAAACTCATTGGTACGAGCTGGGATTCGAACCCACGACCGCCGCTTGACAGCCGCATGCTTGAACCACTGGGCTACCGTAGTTTTCGAAACATTAACTAATTCGAACGCGTTTGCGATTTCTCTCAAAATTTATGTTATACATGCTAACATGAGTCATCTACTGAGTTAACATGAATCATCTACCCAATTCTAATACAAGCAAATTTATTACATAAAACGCTTGGAAAATCCCACACTGATATCGATCCCCTTACCCAATAACATAAAGAGTTATGGGACTAGAAAGTTTACTATTTATTATGATACTTTGATAATTTTCTATCCATAGACCCACACAATGTTATAAATGTTAGCATGAGACAAAAGCCCAATTCTAATACAAGCAAATGTATTACATAAAACCATACGATATTATAAATGTTAACATGAGTCAACTACCCAATTCTAATAAAAGCAAATGTACCATTACATAAAACGCTTGGAAAATCTCGCATTGATATCGATCAGCAGTTGTTCCGGTCAAATCGATGGCTACAACCCTCACATGCGACGAATCGTCATGTGGGGTCGCCTCAGGTGGACGTTTAGCTCGCGATCAATCAAACAGTTCAAAATAATTACCCGTCTGTCATATTACTTATATTTACGAAACAGGCGGTACATTTCTATAACAAGATTCCTAAGCATATAATACATTTACCAGACCATAAATTTAAGAAACTTGTAAAATTGAAATTAACTGAAAACTCTTATTATAAAGTGTCGGAATACCTAACAGAAAAATATGTGTGCATGTGGAATGACTGTAATGTTTAAATGATAAGCTGACTAACCATTTGTTATTATCAATAGTTTTTAAGTCGAAAATGTGTAATAGTCAAAAGTTGACGGACATAAGTGTATCAATGTATACCTACATGAGAAATAAATTGAAATTGAAACTTATTAGTTATTTTCATACCATGATGAAGGCAACTAAGCATGTGGTCTGCATGATGGTAACCAGATACCGAAGGCTGTGGACGAGCGTTGGTTTGGTACCCTAAAAGGCCGTGCCAGGATAAACTAAGTGATTCTGCCCCCCTCGAGTTTGGGCTTGTATTTTTTATGGACGGTGTGGCCCTTTATAGTTTTTGATTTAAAAAAAACGAAATATGATTTTTCTTCGGTTTTTTTTTCTAGCCAACCGATTTTAGTGTGCTTTACATATATTGTACAATTACTACCGTTTTAATCCTTTTTTTACCCTGATTGAGGCTTTGTAGGTCGGGCCAGGCCCAATAAAGCGATAAGAGAGCGTGGTTGGAGAGTGGCCTGGGGAAAATCCAGGGAAGACCTCCGACACGACCACGCGGGCGGTTTCGTTTTTATTCCACTATTGCTGAGGATATTCCACGATTGCGTAACCAGGGATATAGTCCTCAATTCAATTGTCACCACTCACCTCACCCATTTTCAAAGTGACTATATCGTTTAACAGTTGCCATACAAAAACGGGTGAGCTCTGAGGCGAGGACGAGTCGATTTGTGAATCGTATATCTGGGTATACAATACTTGTATATTGGTTATACGATATCGTGCTGTCCGTCTGGCCGACTCAATTGACCAACAATGGTCTTTTTCAGCAACACATCAATCAGAATTGATGCCTTCCTCGTTACTGATAAGAGCTCTCTTCGAATTGACCGCTGCATGTGAGTGTGTGAATTCTTAGATAAGAATCCAGCTCAGACCAAATAAATGTACATTTAATAATTTATTATCAGTTCTACATGTAAACCAAAAACAAAACACTCACATGGTCAAATTCACAACGCATGGTTTACGCTTAGACATTAAATATTTAAGAGGGGGTTTTACTTTTTCCGCACGAAATTCCCAAAATTGGCGTACTTTTAAATCACTAGTACTAAGCGCTGAATTAGTAAAATACAATAACTTATGTAGGTTAGCCTAATCCTTACACCAGGTCATCGCCTTGTTGAACTTTGAAATAAATACATTTAAAATTAATAAACAATACCAACATAAAGTTAATGACGTCTAAGATCTTTTTTTTTCGAATACATTGTATATTTTACGCATAGAACAATAATTCTTACATGAAAATGTTTGTAGTGATATTCCGCAGGGCAACCCCTTCTTAATATTCATTAAAAAATATTATTTTCGAGAAAAGTACGAAAAACTAGTTTTTTGTCGTAAAAATGGTAATTTTTGATGGCATGTAATGTAACTTGGTATCAGTGACCAATTGAGGTAAAGTGAAATGGTATATTGTTTAAAACGGCATTTTTTAATACGACGCAAAAACTCCGCGGAAAAATGAAGAATTACAGTTTCGTCAGAATTTCGTGCGAACCCCCTTAATATGTAGTGTGTAGTCAAAAAATACTTACCCAAGTTATTGATTTTTCAGGTCATAATTTTTTTTAAGTTATTTGGTTTTGAGTTGATCGATTGTAGTGTTCCATTCACAAATAGCTTTTATTATCACCTCGGTGTTAGTCCATGTGCGTATTACAGTAATTTTTAGGGTTCCTTACCCAAAGAGTGACAACGCCCGTCCGTCGTGCGGGATATATCTCATGAGCCGTAATAGACAGTCGAAACACAATTTTACTGTTGCCGCATAAGAACAAATTAACAAATAGACATTAAATTAGATTAGATTAACAATTAAAGGGGGCAAATACAAGACACGAAATGTTTACGGAACCCTTCGTGTGAAAGTCCGAGTCACAACTGTTGCAAGTGACCGGTTTTTCTGTTATGAAAATAAATATGACAGTACTTGGACCACACATAATATCAAAGACGCCAACAAAACGGTAGAACAAAATCTTGAAAATAAAATTACGGAACCCTACATTGCGCGCGACACGCACTAGCCGGGTTTTTTTATTTTTAATGCCGTAAGGCTTTATACAAACTTTGTCAACAACACCATATGTCTAATGAGTACTATAATTGCTTTAAAAGTGTCAAAGTAGTTGTAATAGAACTTGCTAACTATGCAAAAAGACGTAAATTAGTTTTGTCACTGTTTCGCCTAGAATTTTCACACCATTTCATCAAACACCATAATTACATACACTAAAGATAATAAACTAAAGATAAATACAAAAAAAAAGTAGTCTGACTGTTGACATGCGTATTATTTTGAATTACATTGTTCTGAGAATATAATCTGGAGGTGTTTGTTAACCATTTCACCTGATATAATGTGGTTAACTCTTGTGTCTTAAACTCAAACTCAAAAATCATTTATTCAAATAGGCCATCAGATAGCACTTTTGCAGGTCAACACTTATTCTAATTTTACAATAATAATTCTGGTTTGCTTACATTGGCGGTGGTACCAGGTGGTGGTCATGCAGAAGCTTCCAGGCATCTTTGTCTTCTATGTACTGAGTAATTGTGTAGTAAGCTTTCTTCAACAAAGCAGATTTTAGATGACTTGAATTTACTTTCTGTGAGCCCAGTGATTTCTTTAGGGATCTTATTATAAAACCGTACAGAGTTTCCTAAGAAAGATTTTTTATTTGTTTTAGATTAGCCTAAAATTAGGTACAACTATTTTATCTTTATTCCTAGTATTAAATGTATTAATGTCACTGTTTAATTTAAATTTATGTAAGTTTTTACGCACATACATGATGTTTTCATAAATATACAAAGATGGTAGGGTCAGTATATTTATCTCTTTGAAGAATTCTATATGGCACGAATCGCACGCTTTTGCAATATAAATATTGTCTCTTAGAGACTTTATGATGCTTTCAAAATCGTCCTCTATAATACATTATTGTAGAGGCTAGAAAGTAAGCAATAGATGGACGAGTTAGTTAGAGGGCCGACGCGCAGCGGAAGCCCTCGAAAGTACGAGATCCATCTATTGCACTTTCGGCCGAGGCTTAACATAGTGCTTTTCAGGTCTACTGTACTCCAGTCAGTAGAGGATCAACGCCAAGGGTTATGTTGCAAAAGATGGTGTAGAAGATTTTTTTTAAATTGTGTATTTGGGTGCTCCTGCCTATACATCAAAAATGGTAGCACGAAATATCTCGGGGCAACTTTTGACAGCTAATTAACCTGTTTTTGTTCGGTTTATCGCTCATATGTTCTATACGAAGCACCCTAGCGTAAAATTATGTACTAGCAAGTTAAAGCACATTAAATACTGCGTTTAAGAGGCCTTACAAGTTTAAAAAAAGTAATGATAATAATACCAATAAAGTGATTATAGGATACTATGATTTTATTAAAGTTTTAGATAGTAACATTGCCCTTTTTTGATTTTATTGTGTGTAGTAGAATTTATGCGAAAAAGGTCGTTCGAAAGTTTAGTTCGAAAATGGTCGATTTGGAGTGATGTTTGAAACAAAACATCTGAATGAAAAATGCAAGAAATGCATTTAAATTTTATTTAGTGAGGTCGCAATAGTCCTATTCTAGATAGCAACATTGATTAAATGTCAAGAAACTTGTCAATTTAAGAGAAAATGGGCTAAATAGATGAGCATTTTTTACCTTATAAGGACCCTTAATGTGTACAAAAACGTAATAATTCGGTCAAGCAATATAGTAGAAATTCTTTGTCAAAAAATGAAGTTTTCTCGAACTTGAACAAACTTCAACATAGTAATCATCTGCCTTTGATTTTTTTATTTTATTCTAGCGTATAAGTAATGCTTTAATATCCAATTTATCCAACTAAACATTTGCATTTTTTAATATTAGTAAGATTCGATGATATTATAAAATATAAGAACTATTTACTATAAGCACTTGCGTCAAACTCTACTAATATTAAAAAATGCGAAAGTTTTTTACCAATTTCAGGCAATTACTTCGAAAAAATAATCAATGATTAGAGATATTTCAATACATATACGTGTGAACTTTGTTTGACTTTTCTCGAATCCTCATTGGCTGAATATGTAAAATCTACGGTCATTAAAATAGTTTGAATCTATGGTGTATAACCGTCACTGTCTTGGCTTGTGCCGATTCAGCCACTGAAATCTAAGTTACGAGAAGTCGTATCTTATATTTTTAATAAATTAAAAAAAAAACTGAGCCATGAATCGCTAAAATATTCAAATTGGTTTCGAAATATACTCTATATTTTCGAAAAAAAATGGTGGGTTAAAATAATGAACAATCCTAATTGTACATGCACAGTTGATACAAAAAGAATCGATCCCATTTTCTATGACTATTAATATATTAGTGGTTATACTCGTAATAGCGGGTCAAATTATAGCGTTTTTGTTATTGAATTAGAAATATTTACTCATTGACTTCCTTTTATGGATAGACACGTGGATACCTTTAAATGCAAGCAGGTGCCTCCTTCAATATTTAAATGTCTCGAAATTCGATACTGCCACAACACGAGACATTCCTTCAACAGGTATCAGAGTAGCAGAGTCAGCTAAAAAATGTTGTAAACATTAAAGCGTGGAATATTGTTGTTTGTGATAATTGTATGGACTAGTGACTCAAAAGGACTAGACATTTTCGATTTATGGCCTTAAGAGGGTACGAACATTTCGCTCCAACTCATCCTAGCCGCGATCTCCCTGCGAGCGGCCATGTTTAGCTACACACTAAAACGATTACTGTGTGCGTGCGGTTCGAGTGCTGCCGGTTGAAGTGACAAGTCTTGATCATTGTTATAGAGTTAGAGTGAGGTAGGAAAAAAATGTGGTGAGTTTTAAATGTTTTTATTTTATTAACATTACGTACGTACGCACTTATTAATGTGGTTCGATTTTCATACAAAAAACGATCGACATTTATTACCTCATTACACATTATTAATACTTAAATATGTGTTAATCTATTTACTTCTGACTATTCATTTTCGCGAAATTAATAAAAAACCTGTGTTTCATACAGAAATTACGCAAAAAACAACGTTATTTTTTTATAAGTTTTACGTTTGGGAGCGTGATAACTGTCATGTACATTGTGACGTTCGGCCTGGTACTTTAAATTACTTTCCACAGAAACTACTTGGCCTAAAAATCTGAAATTGCACATACATATAATTCGGTAACTAGTCCAAACAACGCAGTCATAAATTATCGGGCGCTCGTTAAGAATAAAAAAATATAAATGAATATGAATATGAGAGTAAATTTACACAAAAGATAACAACCAGTAAACATATGTTGGGAGACTATACAAACGATTTTTAGAGGTGCATGAACACGAATTAATCAACAAAATTGGAATAAGTTTGTCAGGAAAAAAGTCAAATTTGGAATGATAATTACGTGGAGTCCACGTGTTTCGGGGACTAAAGTTTTACTTTAAATTACTTTCCACAGAAACTACTTGGCCTAAAAATTTGAAATTGCACATACATATAATTCGATAACTAGTTCAAACAACGCAATCATAAATTATCGGGCGCTCGTTAAGAATAAAAAAATATAAATGCATATGAATATGAATATGAGAGAAAATTTACACAAAAGATAACCAGTAAAGACATGTTGGGAGACTATACAAACTATTTTTAGAGGTGCATGAACATGAAATAATCAACAAAATTGGAATAAGTTTGTCAGGAAAAAAGTCAAATTTAGAATGATAATTACGTGGAGTCCACGTGTTTCGGGGACTAGTTTTACTTTAAATTACTTTCCACAGAAACTACTTGGCCTAAAAAACTGAAATTGCACATACATATAATTCGATAACTAGTCCAAACAATGCAGTCATAAATTATCGGGCGCTCGTTAAGAATAAAAGAATATAAATGAATATGAATATGAGAGTAAATTCACACAAAAGATAACAACCAGTAAACATATGTTGGGAGACTATACAAACTATTTTTAAAGGTGCATGAACACGAATTAATCAACAAAATTGGAATAAGTTTGTCAGGAAAAAAGTCAAATTTGGAATGATAATTAAGTGGAGTCCACGTGTTTCGGGGACTAGTTTTACTTTAAATTACTTTCCACAGAAACTACTTGGCTTAAAAATTTGAAATTGCACATACATATAATTCGATAACTAGTTCAAACAACGCAATCATAAATTATCGGGCGCTCGTTAAGAATAAAAAAATATTAGAGTTTGAATTTTACAATTAAAGGAAAGATCCGAAATGTTCACAGAACGTCAAGAACATAGAAGCACATATCCAGACATAGAAATATCACTAGCAGCAATAGGTAATAGGTAACATGGTGCCTTAAGGTATGATTCCGCTGCCGACTGCATACAACAACTGCACCTTCCGCCGCACTCCAAATTGAACTGTAATCATAAGACTAAAAGTCCCAATTTAGAGTGAGCGGCGTGTGCTGTTTAGGGCTTCCATTCCGTAATTACGTAATTACGGACAGATATTTGACTTCTAATAATTACGTAATTCAAAGGTTAAATTCCGTAATTACGGAATTATGTGTTACCACTTATTTGTTTAAAATATGCCTACTATTTCAGTCTAAAAATGGAAAAAGGTTTTATGAAATTGTAAATTAACGTATTATTAAATAACATAAAATATTATGGGATATTATTTGGAGTTAGTACCTAGGTACCTCGACACATCACTAGCGAGAATGGACAGGATTGCGTTGTATTGTAACCCTTTCGACTAGGTTACTCTGATGTCTGTGGACTAGATACAAGAAGGAGGTCCGACAGGGGCCAGGGGTGCATTATTTTACCGGGCGGGTGTTCGATGTGGTGGCTGGAATGGCGGAACAGATCAAAAACCTATTAATATCATATTACTATTTGGGGGTAGTGGCTATAATTGCGACCATTGCTGAACTATTGGGATCCTAAAAGTGGGTAAAGTCCTGCAAACTTAAAGAATGGCAGGATTTGGTGAACTCGAGAAATTTAGTCTCTTCAGGGCACATGACGTGTTTGCCCAAGAAAGAGCTACGGCTGTGCATTAGGCTAGGGCAGTCAGTTAGGATGTCTGCAAGCGTCTACTCCACTTCAATGCAGCGTCTGCACCTCCTTGTGTCACTCAATCCTAACGTGTGCATGTGCTTATTTAGTAAGCACCCTTACAAACACGCGCAGTCGGTCCCTGCTTAGCAATAGGCATCAGGGGACTCCTTTTTGTTAAAGGCCTTAAATAGCGCCTTGTAATGGTTCAGACATGGGAACTCTCTCTAGGCCTGAATGGTTTTGTAGAAACAGTAGATTTCCAGGGTTAGCTTGGTTAGATGTATGGGGATGCTGGGATTCTGGCCCGCAATGCATCCCCTTCGCGCCCGCTCGTGCAAGCTCGTCAGCTCTTTCATTTCCCGCGATACCTAGCTGCATGCCCTGGGACGGGACCCACCGTAAAATAACCTTGTTTTTCGCTCCAAGGTTATTTAATGCTTCCCGGCAATTCAAGAGCACCGCCCGGCTATACGATTGAATATAAATGATATTGTTGAGATAATTGCTTTGCCGATTGGTTGTCGCACACTCTAAGATGGCGTATACCTATACTTGGAAACTATAGAGGAGTCCTTTCCCAGATTTTCAGATGATAGCAACTGGATTGAGTGCTAGAAGTAAATTTGTGGCATACCTACTTCGAAAGGGATATCGTACCAATTCATCGATTTTAGACCAGCACAATATTCGAATCAGACTGTCCACCACACTACCATACTTGATCAATAACAACTGGTTGCTAATACAACAAATAAAACTTAAAGAAGACCGTATTACTGGTAGAAGTAAAAAATGCTTAGGTATACAGTTTCGAAATGTTTTCTTGCAGAATTACACACCGTACATAACTGTTTTTTTTTCCTCATTTTATTCTTTGTTTTTGTGTTAGATTTCTTGATCTTAAGTAGGTTAAGTATTATCATCATTGTAATAAGCATATTTTTGTGAGAAAATGGCTGACTGTCGAGTTTCTTTCGGCGTTTCTTCTCGGCAGTGGCCTCTGTGAAACGCTAGTAGGGTTTGACTTGTAAAAGTGCCATTGCGGCCTACTTACAGAATAAAGTTCATTTTTTTATTTTTTTATTCAGAAGTTCCTCAAGCTGGACTGACCATATACGTTCAGCTTAGGGTTTGCAATCCGGATATCCGGATATCCGAAATATCCGGATATCCGCCATTTTTTGGATCCGGATCCTAAGGCTTTCAGGATCCGGATATTTCTGATCCAACGGATCTTTCAATATTTGAACAAAAATGTGATAATGAACTAAAAGAAAGCTTGTATTATCTATTCTTAAATGGTAAATCTGAATTGACAAAAATACAAAATAAATAAATTTCTGGCATAAACTTCAGTTTTGGTACGACTGGTACGAGCCTTCATTAGCGTAGCGACTGTGCTTGTTTTCCACAGTCATCAACTACTCGTTTTCGGTTATAAGGAGCCCAAACACGACGTGTGTATCTTGAGTATAGTTTAGGAGTTGGTATGACCTCCAGCATCAGATCAGCTCGGTCGCCCTAATGTAAAAGCAATCTGACGAAGCGTATGTATGTGGTCTACGGTACTAAGCCTTTCCTGAAACCGCATTAGTCGGGAGGATGGAAGTCGTCAAAGCTGCGTGTAAGATGGTTCGTAATGACTCGAAAACAAATTGTAGACATGGCTCAGAAGTGAGATGGGCCTATATTGCCCTTTTTGGAGAACAAGACCACCACATTCCTGTTCTATGCTTTTGGCTTTCTGCCTTTGAGTATGGCGGAATCGAAAAGCTTTTCAAGCGCCCTAAGGATTGGCTTCCCGCCCGCTTTTAGGAGTTCAGCCGTTATTCCATCATCGCCTGGTGCCTTGTTGTTTTTTATTAAGCTGTTTCAATGCCGTTCTAATGTCGTACAGGCTAACGTCCGGTATATCTTCGGTAAGATGTCGGGTTAATCTAACCCGTGAGTCGTTAGCTAGATTAGGAATGGGTTTACGTGTTGACGTGTACAGCTACAGCTGTTCATAAAAACCCTCTATCTCACTCAAGTGCCCAGGTTTGGACAAAACGATTCTACCATCCTCAGTTCTCAGCTTTGCAAGCTAACTCTGGCCGATAGACAACAGATCTCTTGCAAAACTTTAAGAGCTTTATTTTGCTCGTCCGGTAAAACAAATATTATTAACCTTTACATTATTATTAGGCCTTTAATTCTAATCTCAGCCACATTTCAAATCAGCAACCCACTACTATGTTAGTGCAGGTACATAGTCAGTTAGTTGCTTTTTCGCGTCTTCCTGGAATATTGTCAGTGTTCCTACGTGCGTGATTGTGATTTGACTTATTGATTGATGATTATTTTGTAAATATGGCAATTATTTCATTTGGAACTGCTAGTTACACTTTTTAAGCATATATACAGCAGCTACTTACTTGAAAAAAGCATTTGTTAATCGAAATGTCGTTAATATTGAAATGGATCCGTTTTATCCGAAATATCCGGATATCCGGATCCTACGAATTTTAAGATCCGAATTATCCGGATCCTTAAAATCAACGGATCCTGCAAACCCTAGTTCAGCTCTTTGTTCTGAAAATTACACGTGGACGCTGCGATTTATTTAAATAATGGTGTTAAAAATCGTTTCCCTTAATTATAATTAATAATTATAACAAATACAAATTATTTAGAGATTTTTAATTTGAACTCCGGGTCAGTTACGTAATTACGTAATTACGTAATTCAACGTTCTAATTACGAAATCAATTACGTAATTGACAAATCCGTAATTTTGGAAGCCCTAGTGCTGTTCCGACACTTCTCCGCTCATTTCAAATTGAGCTTTTTACGCATACCATTACGGTTCAATTTGGAGTGCGGCGGAACGTGCAGTTGCTGTATGCAGTCGGCAGCGGAATCATACCTTTACCTTTTAACTTGTGTGGCCGTAGTACTGTTGGATTTTTTCGTCCCAAACAATTTACGTTTATTGCCCATTTCTGTAAAAAATCATATCACTTTAGTGCTTTGAGAAGAAATAAAATAAATAAATTTAGCATGTTAACTTACTTACCAAGTATCAAATTATTAATCTGTAGCGGACGCGCTACATCTACAGAATAGCAGCGTCGGTGTGAGCTTGGTCACCGACCTTAACGCACCGAGGAGAGCGACACGTGCGTTCCTTGGGAAGGCCCGGCGCGTAATGAATCGAACAACGTTGTCGCGCGCTGTTATATTGTGAATTATAGTGGTTTTTAAAAATTCGTCTTAATTAAGTGGGTTATCCATAAGCGTTAAAAAAAATAGTAAATATCAAGCAAAACCTGTAGTTTTACAATAATAAGTTTTTTTTCCAAAATATTACAAAACATGTGAGGAAAAAAATGTTTAAACAAACCGATTGAGACATTTTGTAGTATTTTTTTTAGATAGTAAAAACCAATATTTCAGAACTAGTGCGATCGCTATGTACTAAAAGACTATACATCCTATTGTAAAAGATAAACATCCAATCGTTTTTCACAATTTAAAATGGAAATATTGTACCTGAAAGATAGCTCTGACGCGTATTTTTGCAAAACACTCCGACGAAAACCTGACTGTTTTAAATAATCGTACATAGAAATAAAAGTTTAGCAACGCTATGGTCTAGAATAAGAGTTTATCTATACAAAACAGAAGTTTACTTTAACAATGTAGTCACTTGAACAAAGATATGACGTTAGAAAAAACCGTATATTTTCTAAAATACCAACTTTTTGTTCGTACAGTCTTAAATTAGATAGCCACTCATCCTCCTAGCGTTATCCCAGTACAGTTGCATCCTGAAGGATGCCTGGGGTCCGCTACCTAATCCCAAGATTTGGCGTAGGCACTAGTTTTTACGAAAGCGACTGCCATCTGACCTTCCAACACCAAGGGGAAACTAGACCTTACTGGGATTAGGCTTTGTCAAGTGAGTGGGCAACTTGACTGTTAGAAGTTCTCAAACCGCCCGAAGGCCTCCAACTCGGCTTAACGACTGCTGCCATAGACAGCAACCGGGATCAACGGCTTAACGTGCCTTCCAAAGCACGGGAGCGCTCAGTTAGTAACCACTCAAAGCGGTCACCCATCCAAGTCCTGACCGCTGCCCACGTTGCTTAACCTTAGCAAGCGCAAGCGGTTCGCAAGCGCCGCTGGGCCACGAGCGCTCCTAATCTCTAAATTAGATAGCCACTAATTTTATAAAAATTGGTGGTGGTCTAATTCAGCTATGGTCTACAGGCCCAGCATTTAGTGTATAACATAATATATGTCCGTGATAGACATGTGCAATATCCATTCAGATTTAAAAGTACGTTCGTCCTTTATACGTTTGATTGATGACCCATAAACTGAACCAATACTCTAAATAAATTAAAAACGTAGGTATACGTATGTAATATTGCTTCCAGGATGCTGCTACTGGTTCTTATACGAATTCATTATTATGATATATATCATAATAATGAATTCGTATAAATCAATTTATTTTACGAATTTTAATCATATGTTATTAAATTCTTAAACAATGTCTTGGACAATACCCTGTACCTATTGTATTAGGTCATGTTCGTTACTACGTAGCTAGTCGTACACCAGCTAGTTGTTTTGCATCTTATTCCATTGTACTAAGGCGGAGAATGGATACATCTAATGTCGACTGATGCTTCTCTGCAAGGTCTAGAATGAAACAACCGCATCGCTAACAGAAACAGGCGGTTCAAGTGGGGGTCAATGCTTAAATCAGCGATTAATTGACGCTTGCGCCGAGCCCCCATGACAGATGACTGCAAACTCTCGTCAATTGGGCCACCTGCGTGCACGCCGATAACCTCAGATCTAGATTCTAGATAGATCACGCAAATGTACCTTTGGTCATGATTGTACCAGTGATTATAATAATTTACATTTGTGATCAAGGCCAATTTAACTATATTTCAACTTCGAACTTCGTCTTCTCATTTACATTTATCTATCTAAATTCATGCATTAATAGGTACTTACGAATAAAATAGGTACCCAATTCATTTACCTACATCACATTTTTCACTTAAAAATTGGCGTAGAGTTCATACAACTTACGTACAGGCGATTAAATCTTTCGTTCCAGCTCATGGTGAACCTCCCTAACTGGTCCAATAACTCCCGTAGAGCTCGACAATACATGATTTTAACCGTGTAACTAACTTATACAGATTAGAATCTTTAAAATTTCAGCCAGGATTTTTGTCCCGAAGGATCTCATTATCCGTTGCATCTACATATTTAAACAATTTTTGTTACATACATGTATATTTTTATCCTCGCCACTTGGATTCTTATTAAGTTATTAAATATGTGAATTTAACGAATAATGTGACCTTTTCTGATTTAAGTTTTATTTTTCATTAAGTACCATATCGCCGTCATATCAGTCACTTTCATTGAGGTCTCTTTCGAATCAGTTTAGTTCACTGAAGAAGAACGAGATATTGAGCTATTTTTTAAAGATTCATTTTATCACGTTAATCCTATCCTATGTTTAGCTAAAAGTTACAACATGACATTCATTGGCTTTTAAGCGTTACGAAGTTCACCGGGTCACCTAGTTAATATTATAATTTTATGCGACATCTACTTAAGTGTTATGTCTGTGCCGATAACCGAGCCAAAACCTAAACGGTTGAGTCGGGGAAGCTGCATAAACATAGCATTGATTAGTGCTCAGCGGTACTCTTAAGGCGCAGTGGGTGGGCAAGGCATTCTTCATACAACTGACTTGTCATGGAAATTATAGATCAAGGGCGGACTGTTTCCAGCCGTCTGTAATAAAAATATCTACGTTTGAATTATGTTGTATTGAAAGATTAAGGTTTTCATGAAATAAGAAACAACGCATTTTTGAAAGCAATTAAAATAGGTAGGGCAAACCTTGGCTATTCGGTGATATGGATTTTTTCGGTGATAGTTTGTTATAGTCTTATAACGGTGTTACCTGATATTTTTGTAGCTTGTTCTATTTTTCAATATGCGCCACATACATTCAATATGATAGCGTAAGGCCACTTTTCGCAAGGTTTGACATCTCTCCACAGCGTTATTGTATAGTTTTTAGGGAATCCCCTGTTATTAAGTTTTTTTTTTGTGTATAATTAAGTATAATGTAACTTAATATAATATTGCAACTTCACTATAATATTGCAAGTGGAGTTTACCTTTAAGTAGTTGATACATTACTCCAAGTTTGCTCGCAAGTTATAAGATGTAATGATGTAAGCAACTGTTGGTGAACCATAAATAAAGAAAAAAAAACTTTTGCTATATTGTTTAATGTTGCTTTGCTATAAGACGATAACAAACTATCACCGAATAACTGAATATCACCGAAAAGCCAAGGTTTGCCCTATAGCTTTATATTTTGAAGCATTCATTCGGTATGCAAATGAATTGTGATAATGATTATAGTAATAAAAAGTAGCAGTCAGATTATTCTAACGAAATATATTACTTTTGGGGGCCCCCACAGTATGTTTTATTCAGTTGTCATTTACGTTGGATTGTTTTAAAAACCGGCCAAGTGCGTGTCGGGCCACGCACGTAGTTGTCCACCTGTTCCATTGGGTATGTGGACTAAAAAGTTTGCGAACTTATATTTATTATGTTTTTGACAGAATTAACAATATTATCTAAGGTATCAATGGAAATTGTATGAAAGTTTGTTTTTGCAAAGTACATTTCTTAAGTTCGAATATTACTCGTTAACTAGAAATGTCTACTTAGCTGTGATAGTTTTCCTTTTAAAATGCACCGTTTAGCTGGCAGGGGTGGGGGACACCTGACCATAACAAAAATTATCACTTGTAAGCTTAAAATATCACGCCAACCGATTCTTGAATCAAAAAATTCTTTTAGAAACCTTATAATATTTGAAAGAGCTATCCAACGACGACAGGGTTTGGAAGAAAAAAAATTGCACCACCACATTACATGTAGGGGAGGTACCTTAAAAAAATCACGATTTTATTCTACCGTTTTGTCGACGTCATCAATATGTATACTCATGCCAAATTACAGCTTTCTAGTACTGACGATTACTGAGATAAACGGGAGACAGACGGACATGGCGAAACTATAAGGGTTCCTTGTTTACTACGCAACCCTAAAAATGACATTACAAGTTAGTCGCGGTCCAGCGGCTGTGAATACACAGGGAGATGTGATGTGATAAGATAAAATGTCATACAGAATCTGCACTGGTTATTTATTTACGTCCGTGGCAACAATGGGAGTTGGACTATGGCCATGTTCCGATGGGGAATAAGTACACCAGTCAAATAAGGAAAATACATGAATGAATGAATGAATGAATGACAGAGCTGTGTGAATAGGTATGTTTTTTTTAACTTGACCTTGGCTTCATAGGACAACGAAGATGGTTTAATCAAACACTGGAACACTGTATAAGAGTTTGCGCTCCAGTGAGATTGGTTGAGCGGCTTCAACCGAACCTGAAGTGTGAGCGGAATCGAGCAATTGGAAGTTATGTCGCTGGTTCACTAAACCTAGCCTAGCTGAGAATAGTCAAGCAAGAAAGTCAGCTAGGCCCGAGTAGGCAAGCCGTCGCCAGTACACCTTAGTAAAAGTCCCGTAGCTTTCGATGGCAAGTGGCTAGATCACATAAGTCGAGTGTCAGTAGCAAAGTAATTACAAAATTGCTAAATTCGTTTCCAATTCGGAAGACAATTCGGAAGACAATTCGTTTAGCAATTCCATATTTTGGTCCTACTCTGAAATGTATCAGCGCGCGTTGTATTTTTGGTAATAGAGTAACGAAATATAGGTAACAGTATTAACAGCGGTGACGATAATCGGAATTATAGGAAGTATTAGGAACCGAGTACCTCGTCGATTTGCCTATGCCGTGAGCGCGTTCGAATGTCGCCGCTGCAACAATGTTGGCGAAACCCTCGAGGCTCTTACATAACTCCGTCTGCCAGCCGTCTCGTCATGTTACTCCAATGGTACCTATATCACGGAGTACCTATATCCGTATACCACTATTAGATGACTTGTGTGTAAGGAAGGGCAAATAACACCATAAATTCATTGACCATGTACTTAAAAGCTTAATATCACGCCAACTGAAATGCTTTTAGAAACCTTATAAT
Source organism: Cenopis cana (assembly GCA_951800055.1). NCBI lineage: Eukaryota > Metazoa > Arthropoda > Insecta > Lepidoptera > Tortricidae > Cenopis > Cenopis cana. The sequence goes on along the minus strand of OX637476.1, from coordinate 13,051,566 downwards.
ATTTTTGAAAGACCTATCCAACGACAACCCACACGATGGAGTTTGGAGCAAAAAAAAATTGCACCACCACTTTACATGTAGGGGAGGTATTTGTTAACTACAACTACATGGTAATAAGTAGTATAATAATGAATGTAAAAGAAAAATTATCATAACTAAATAGGCATAACCAGTTGACGAGTAATAGTCGAACTTAAGAAATATAATATACTTTAGAAAAGCAATCTTTCGTACAATTTCCATTGATACCATAATGTTGTTAATTCTGTCAAAAAAAAAAGTAAATATAAAGTACCCCGGACCTAAAGTATGGAAAATGTGGTTTCAGTTAAATATCCTGAGATTTTGATATCATATAGATTTCAAAGTCCTTAACAAAAGTCTTTATGTGCGTTACCACGGTTTCCGAGTCCCTTTCAGAGTTTCGACTGATTTTGTACCAGATAACAAAGTATTACTTAGATTCAATTCCAAACTATTTATTTAAACAATTGACATTCGATTGAACATATATTGCGATTAATCTGACGTATCATGAGCTTCTCTGCCTGGTTAAGAGTGGAGAGTCTTACGAAGTCTTCACTCGCGTAATCGATTACCCTATTACCGTCGGCTCGCGTTTTTTAAGGTTTTTTTTCCTTTTCCTTTTTTTTAACCAGACTGTGGCTTTACCAGCCGGGCCCAATAGGGATGACGACACTATAAAAGAAAATCAATAAATCCAAATTTTCTACATAAAGGCTCAAATTCTCAATCAAATGGCGAAAAAAGTAATTCAAAAAAACAAATAATTACGTAATTATAAGTCTTCAAAGTTTTATGAGTGTGTATGTTCTGTCCCTTTTCCGCAAAACGCACCTTTGTATTGAACGATCGTCATTTACTATGGCGCTACTTAACAGTGACGTCACGGTTAGGTAGCACTTTCTCTCTCTAACTACGAACTCTAACCGTTGTAGCTTCGTTATTTTTTGAGATATTTGAATAGGATTTTCACTCTTTGGCATAGTTTTATGTCTTCTTTCCATTGAAGTAATAACATTTTTTGAGTCGAAATCCCTATTAAGCGACACTAGCGTCAGGGTTGTATTGTGTCCGGTCGACTGGTGGACAGGCTAGGACTAGGACTTGGTCGGTAAGAGTCATCACGGGGTGGCGGTGGCAATCAAATAAGACTTCTCTCCTGTTTGAGATGGGTGATTCGGCATCGATTACGCGAATGAAGTCCTCGTACGACTGCCCACTCCCAAACAGAGCTCATGATGGGTCAGTTTGTCGCAGTATAAGTGTTCAATCGAATGTCAATTGTTTAGATAAATAGTCCGGAATTTAATCTACGTAATAATTTGTATCTGGTACAAAATCAGTCGAAACTCTGAAAGTAACTCGGAAACAGTGGTAACGCCCATACAGGCTTTTGTTTAGGTTTTTGAAATATATAACATATCAAAATCTCAGGATATTTAACTGAAACCACATTTTCCATACTTTAGGTCCGGGGTCCAAATGCTAACTTTTTATCCACATAATGGAACGGGTGGACAGCTACGGAACCCTGCATTGTTTTTTGGATACTGATTGAATAATAGCCGGTAAAAAACCCGTTATACTGGCAACAGATTCACGGCGATAACAACAGGAGTGCTACCGCGAATCACAAACGAAGTTTTCCCTCTCTGTCGCACTTATGTGCAAACTTGCAAGTGCGACACAAAGGGAAAATTTCGAATGCCGTTCACGGTAGCAGCCCAGAGCCATATGCGCCGTTCTTCTTTCACATAAAAGGTTTTAGAGAGATAGCGCGTAGGTATGTCTCGGATGATTCGGATCATTACCCGCGAATTTGTATCCGTATTCTTCGGGACAAAAAAATAGAATAGTTAGAACGCAGCATACTGATTGTGCATAACGTCATTGAAAAGTAAATAATTGTAAGGAATTCAAATATCTTTAATGCAATAATCAATGAACGATTGGAACTAGAAAAAACACAATGGGTGCGTAAATTCACGTGGCGCTGTGCGCACGTGCGCGAACTCTGGTGATAAAGAAATTCTGCGGTTGAGACACTACTATAGACGATACAGTCATACTCGTATGGAGATCCGTTAGATATTCGAATGGCATGGTACGTTGCGTCTCACTCTGACGATTTGCTCCACAATTTGATCAGCGATTGCGTCGACCGACGACTGACGTCAGTTTACTAGTGGACCGGGTAAAATTAATTACCTATACGATAATGCATGGTAGGCGAGGTAATATGCGATTAGGGGTTAGAAGAAACTAGATATCCTTTATTAACTCAAGCGTTGTATAAAAGAGAACAACGTCTCTACGTCATAGACAGTGTTAAGGCTAATCACACAGGACAGGTATAAATAATAATAATTTAAAAAAACTTAAACTATAAAATCTAATCCAAAAATAGGGCAAACCTGTAACTTTTTAACTTTTTTGGCCCTGACTTTTGAGTGAATATTTTCATAATAAAGATAAACTAACGCTACAAAGAAACGCATACAGTATTTTATGGTTTAGAAGAAATAGTCCATAAAACTACTGACATAGTTGAAAAAAATTAAAAAGTTTGTAAAAAGCGGGTAAAGTTATACGATTCCACGATATACGTTTAAATTGCAGCCGCCACGTTTGGATAAGTGTCAAGTACACTAAGACACAAGACTATGCTATGTACATAGACGTGTATGTTTCCATACGTATTTATTCAGCTTTCATTTGATACCATACACGTGTATGTTTGTTGAATAATTTGGGTCTGATTGAGACTTTTCCAAACGCGGCGGCGGCAACTTTAGTGACGTCTTTACTCGGGAGACCGATCTTATAGACATTGTCTCCCGGTAGTTTCGGGGTCCAGAAGACATGCCTTACAACATACTAAAAGATGGAAAGAAAGTGAAGTATTTGTTCGATGGCAACACGTAACAACGCGAATTATAACGAATGTCATCGGTATAAAATGACACGCCAATGCCATAAACGTTGTCAAATATCGTGATGAATACGCAATCGATCTATTTGAAAATGGTTTCTGAAAGATACGATATTTGGCATTTAAAGGGTGTAAAATAAACGTGCAGTTCGTCCTAGTTTTGCGGTCGGTTTTCTCGTTGTATTTAGGTATTTTAAATTGTAAAACATCGTATAAATCGAATCAGTTTCTCGCCTACATCGCTAATAATCGGTTAATATGCCAATCGATTTGCTTTAGCCACATCACTTCATTTGTCATTTCATTTCACATTTAGCAAATATTACTACCTACTTTATTGAGTATTATATATATTATTTGATGTGATGACTACTTACAGCAAAAGCTCTGTAACAATATGGCACTGGGAGTTGAAAACTATGCCCTACAGCCATCTACGAAATCTCGTTCATTACATAAACTATTTCTTTCCAATAGGTATTGCAAAGAAACCTCCACATATTTTACGTACAAACTGTTCATATGACCTCAGTACCACTAGAAAACCAATAATAAATTATAATATAACATAAAATAAGATAATGTAAAGACAAATCGAAATTCACGCATACAACTTACTCAGTCCCAATATAGGGGTACGTAGCTTCATGTTTTTATATGCACAATCACTGAGCACTTAAACAATTAATTCAATACTAATCCTTAATCATGAACTACACAACAAAATGCCACAAAATGCCACAAAATGCTTGTACTATCTCTTATTGCTTGTAAATCGCGATGTTTTCGCATTGTTGTTTTGACAGCGGGATTGTGACGGAGTGCGCATGTCCGGCGAAGGAGGAACGCTTTGCTACGCTATTCACAAATGTTTTAACGTTACTTTTCCGCTAACGCCTAATATATCTTGACGCCGGAATTCGTAATGACAACGCGTTATCGTAGCTCAACTTACACTGGTTTGACTGAAGTGAGGTGAGGTGGAACGCGAATAACAGCCCAGCTGTCATCTGGGTTACCATGCATTTAAAAAATAAACCAACCTAAGATTCACACGCCTTACCTAATACTAATATTTTTAATTAGAGTTAGTAAACTGACGTTTATGGGCGCACAATGCGCACATGGGACGTGATTATGATTAGAGGATACGATTATTACGAGACTGAGCGCGCTAGATATCATCATCCTCCTAGCGTTATCCCAGTACAGTTGCATCCTGAAGGATGCCTGGGGTCCGCTACCTAATCCCAAGATTTGGGGTAGGTACTAGTTTTTACGAAAGGGACTGCCATCTGACCTTCCAACCCCGAGGGGAAACTAGACCTTATTGGGATTAGGCTTTGTCAAGTGAGTGGGCAACTTGACTGTTAGAAGTTCTCAAGCCGCCCGAAGGCCTCCAACTTGGCTTAACGACTGCTGCCATAGACAGCAACCGGGATCAACGGCTTAGTGTGCCTTCCAAAGCACTGGAGCGCTCAGTTAGTAACCACCCAAAGCGGTCACCCATCCAAGTCCTGACCGCTGCCCATGTTGCTTAACCTTAGAATACCACAAGCGGTATGCAGGCGCCGCTGGGCCACGAGCGCATTACTGAGCGCGCTAGATAGAATAGGCGAATTGGGATTTTGTATGTGTACCTTTCTGTACCTTTTCAATACCTACATCAAACTAGTTTTAAGTTGCTAGATTCGTCGACTGTGGCTTTATAAAATAAAAAAGCTATAATTTATAAAATAAAAATAGGAGCTCAAAAATATAATGGCTGTTTTATTTTTGAGCTCGTAGATCGAATTATAGGTACAAAATATTAGTAAAATATCTGAGTACGTACGACAAGCACGGTAAGCATAACTATACATATTATTTTTAAATTATTTTTGGGTTATTATATATGTACCAATTTAAGTAAGTACCTACTTACTTCCTTTCCGTATTAATAAGGCAAAATTAAAATAAGGAAAAACTGGCTACCAGATCAAGTTTCCTGCAGGAAATTAGTTGCACCAGATTATCAATATGGAAATGTTTACATCTTGGAAATTCCAGTTTTACATTGTCGAAATAAAATATCCTTCTTAAGATGTTTTTATAATAGAGCGCAAATAATTTATTGGGTGTTGTTATTTACACCTGTGTTTATATATACTATTATTTTTAGGTATCCGTAGTAAACAAGGGACCCTTATAGTTTCGCCATGTCCGTCCGTCCGTCCGCGTACCCGCCCGTACCTAATAATTGGCCGTTGTAATTTTTACCCCTTACTCTACGGGGCATACTTTTCTACAAGGATATCGGCCTATAATTAACACTTTACGACCAAGAGTGACTTAGGAGGAACATCTCTCAAAAATGATTCATCATTCAGTCGACATTCAGAATCTTGAGAATTCAGAGACTCCTGGCATTTAGTAGTTATGGTAACCCCATCGCTGCGTCAATGTATGAGAGGAAGAGATGGCTCACAGCCTCCCAATGAAAACTAATTCATCCGCCGCTCCGTTCCGCATCCCGTCAATCACAGCTGATTACCACCGTCCTACACCCATTTTTAGCTATTTGTAGCACAATTAGAAGACTGCCGACATTTAAACACAAACAAATGGGTTCCTAATTTAAAGCAATTGGCGGCCTAGACGCATCTGCAGGCAATTTACTGAAGAGCCGAATTGAAAAACGACACATGACATTGCCAGTGCACTGGCACTAGTATGATTCTAAATATTTTATACAGTCAAGGCCAATTAAATTGTGTAAACTGGGGAGAGTATGTTCCACCGGATTGAAACGTAACTACTCGTCCTACTTAACTGTGTTATCGATGGTATATCCCTTTCACTCTTCTGCGTAGGTAAATTATAACGTTTTGATTTGTGACCGTTATTAGCTTAGCAGACATAGAAGTTTTTATGGCAAATAGACAATTAACTAGGGATTTCCTTCCATAGTCTATCGATAACTGTTTAAATACTTATTTAGTGACGTTTCATAGTGTATGTACCTATAATGAGTACACACAGGGTCAAGTTGATTTCTAACTCAATATCTTAACTAAGTATGGTAACCTATATGCTGATCACTCATGTTATTTAATGATACCTATCGATAAACGTAGGTAGATAATATATATTGGTGTTATTTAGAGACTTTAAAATTTAAACTAACATTAATTTAACAACTAGGTATTCTCACCGACACAAAGTGAGTCTAGGCCTTCGACACGATTTGACGCCACTTATCCCGAGCTTGTGCCACCTCCTTCCAGTTCTCGATTTGGAGGTCCCGCAGTAGGGCTAGCACATAATGGCCTCGAGAGTATCTCGAGCTATGCGTCTTTTTTTGATAGGTGCTGTAAGAAAGTGACGGATAGCTAGCTCGAGATAAGTCGACAAACTGACGTTGTCATCATGTGCTAGCCATACAGGTCTGATTCCACGGCGTCGTCCCACCTATACCTGGGACCAAAGACTACAATAGTTATTTGTTATGCAAGGCTGCAAAGTTGATTTTTGGCGCGAGTGTTTGTATTGAGAGCCGAGCTAGCGAAGGATTGTAAGATTGAACCACGAGCGAAGCGAGTGGTTCAAAAATACAATCCTGAGCGTAGCGAGGCTCTCAAGGCACGAGACGCCGAATAACTTTGCTGCCGAGCGCAACACACAACTTTTCATCTCACCATAGCGAGGAAATACTTTCATGTATAATTCAAGATGTACTCACTCATGTTCTATAAAGGGTTGTTTAAATGTCACCCGTTACAAAGCATTTCGTGGATTATTAACATTTAAATGCATCAAAGAGCCTAATTATTATTGTTGAGTACTGTGGTACGAAATACTCACGGCTAACGGCTAAAACAAATATATTTCACTCATTTCCAAACTTATCAGGAGTTAAAATTGTAATATAAGTATCTTCTGCACTGAAATCAATTAATTAAATTCATTATTTTGATATTATTCTAACTCAACAACAAAACAAAACAATATTCAAATATCTTAAACTCTCGCATCGAGTTTTTTTCTTAAAAACTAACTTTTTAAACGGTGCGTTCCGAAATTGCACTGAGCGTAAAATGTTGAAACATATAAACATTTCAAATATGTTTCTTCGTGTTATTTCTTTATAAATAAAACTAAATTATTATTGAATATCATCAAATTAAGCTGGAAAAGGTATTATTAATATCATTATAAAAAACAAAACAATAATAAACTGCACCATTAGGTACATGATATGTATACTTCTAAACGCTTAGGAATGACCTGTCGTTTCACTTTATAGAAAAAAGTTGGAACTCATGGAACTGCGTAACGTTCGAATTTCAAAATCACTTTCCACGCTAGCGTGGAAAGTAGACTTTTGCACGCAGATTTGAAAGGATAAAGAAAGCCTTTCCGAGCGGGTGAGATGAAATATATATTGCCTGGGACGTCCGACGGGTCGTCTGCCGACTGGAGTGCTCAGAGATAGGCTCGTTTGGCGCCCGATCCTCTTTCAACGTCGCCGATCCATCGGAGACGGTGCGTTTTGATCTCCGATGATTTTGGGTGTTGCCACGAGAACCTCAATTTCCACGTTCTTTCGAACTCTGTAGCTCTCGTCAGATCCTTCCGGAACCGAATATTTTTCATGGACGCCAACACTTAAAGAAGAAGATAAGCTAGTGGTAGCGGAGAGAAATCCAACTAGGTATGTTCTTATTTCTTTTATAAACGTGTTTCTTATTGTAAGAAAATGTCATATGAAGTACTAATTCGATAATTTAATATCATTGGGAAACTCGGAAGTCCCTAGAACAATTTTATTCGTGTCACAAAAACTTCTAAGTCTGGCCATATGTAAACTATTTCGGGATACCTATGTACTTATATCCCTATTAAGTAATATTTAAAAAAATACCTCGCTTAAAGTATCTCACGAAACAAACACTTATTATTTAAATGGCGTATATAACAATATTATAAGCTACATTTCTCCTCTAAATAACATCTGCTGGATAACCAGATGCCTCCTGGCGAAAAAAAACAATAGCATTGTTTTGTTATGTGGCCGTATATACCTATACGTCACCGATAATATAGTGCGCGCCATCCACGACGACGCGCCCCTCCACAGCGAATCTCATACTAATCTGTGCGCAGTTGTACGCCTTGGGCTGTGGAGAGGCGCGCCTTCGTGGATGGCGCGCACTATATCAGCTTAAAAAAGCTTAGAAATGTCATAATATAATTAATAGTACCTATAGGTATTAAATGCTCAATGCCTTATGACAATTTTAATTATAGATTACCATAACGTAAGAGACGGTTAGAAACAAACCAACGACAAAAAATTCCACGTAGGTAATCATAGCACCCTGCTCACAAAATTTCATGAGGATCGGTTGAGAAATGCGTCCTGTAGAGGAGAACAAACCGAAATCCAGCCGCAGAAACATACGAAAGCATTGATAAAAGAATAGTTTTAGGGTTCCGTAGCCAGAATAGCTCAAACGGAACCCTTATAGTTTCGGTATGTCTGTCTGTCTGTCCGTATGTCACCGCCGATTTACTCGGAGACTATAAGTACTACAACTACGAAATTTGGCAGGAACATGTACTCTATGAACCGCTACATAAAAGTGATGTGAAATTAAATATATTTTAGGGGCACCCCATTACATGTAACCGGGGGATGAACAATTTTTTTTCAATGCTATAGTTGTGAGGGATATTTTTGAATAGGGATTTAAAAATAATATAGAGGTTACTAGAAAAGTCCATTTAAGGTAATCGTTGGTGAGATATTAGCTGTCAACGTCGTAAAAAATGTGCCCCCCCCCCCCCCCCCAAATCCGGTCATATTCACTCGATCAATAAGGGGGATTCGATGAAAAATAAAAATACGTATCTCCTAACTTTTCGAGTACTTTATAGAACTCGAAAAGTCACGTGGGATTTTTTTTAGTCTTTTTTTAAATACATTTTATCTTTTCTTTGAGTAGGTAATATGGGGTTCGATCCTACAACAATGCATGGAGTTACGGCATGAGTACCTCCACACAGTGCGCTACTATTAAATGTGAACTACGAGTACCTAATGCAATACTTATTGCGTATGTTACGTCTGTGGCTACAAGTATTAAAACATCGGTGAATTTACTGGGTTAGGAGGCTACACCGTGACCTTTATTGCAAAAATCTCAGTAAGATGCAAGGTCTAGTAAATGAAATGGACAACTTTGTACTTATGTAACAAGATACAAATTGGCCTGTTTCTATTTGATTAACTTTACAATCGATGTCAAAGAGATGTGACCTACATAGGCAGTAGGTATATAGTATACGCTTTTGAACACTGTTTTTATTACTACGTTAATCTTAGTCAAATATGCGGGTCAAGCATATCAAAATATGGTCAATTTTATTTTGTGCTTTATTACCATTGCACATTGCGACGAGACACATATTGGTCAATGTTTCAATTTCTCCCTTTGACCGCCAAAGCGATAGTGTGTCGTCGTGCCCATGACGCCAAACACTGCTTTTTTGGTGTAATATCTAAACCAATAAAAACAAATTAAAACAGTTCAAAAATGATTTTTTTCATGATCAAAGTACACCTTCACACCGACCTTTTAAGTGGTTGTTGGCGTGGTGAGCACGACGACACACAACCACTTTATAGGTTCTTGGCGGTCAAAGGGTTAACCTAACGAGACTTTAGTAACATTTAGGTTGCTGTAAAAGTCGTAAGGTTAGTTAATTAGGTTTTAAACATTAAAAAAAGTTAAAGTGTTCTACGGTATAACATAAATAATAGAACTAACTATTTTTTGGAGCTATCTAGATCAATCTCTCTCGAAAATGGGTGCAAGAGTTATAATTAAGTATGAACATTTTAGTCAATATAATAAATAGCGCCAAATATTATATTCACCTCATTTTGACTTTTTTTGTTGCTTTTGTATTATTAAGTAAGCTCATCTATTGTTTTTTTTTTATTTAAAAATTGTTCCTCTTAATTTTAGTTGTGATTTAGGTTTATGTATTTATACTCACATTTCACTAAAACCATCGAGTAAATGAAGAAAAATGCAAATAGGTAAAACATTACTGCACACAATGCCATAGTTATGAACACAACGCGCTACCGGCGGGCTACCACTCGACACTGATGCATTGCAGGACGAATGTTTTGCAAGATTTTATGCTATTTTGAAAATATAAGCTGTTGTATAATAACTAATTGCGTACCTGAATCGACGGTCATCATAGGAACGAGTACCACATGTTTGCACATTTCGTGGGAGGGTGATTATTTTGTTCGTGCCGGGGGACCGTTGGCGCGGGTGTGGAGCGAGGTAGTGGCGCGCTGCCGGCGTGCGAGCGGCCGCGAACTTACTGCCTGCCGGCCTGCCTCGCTGCCTCGCGCCATAGACCTGAGTCTGAGGAATCCCCGATAGCCATTGGCCGCCACTCACCATCTGTTAGGAACGGTCGATTTAATTGATGAATGGCCACTGCTACGAGCGCTAAAAGTATGTTTATAGGTAGGTAGATTAGAGTTCGTAGAATTGTGATATAGGGAATGTGTGAGGGGTTTAATGTGAATAATATGATATAAAAACATCACGATGTTCGATGTTATGTCACCCGGTGGTTACATGTAAGAGGTACTGCTTATGGGGTGAACTAAAAATGTCTCAGATTAAGGCATGACTTAGAGTACAGTCAGCTGCAGAGAAAAGGTACCCCCCCTGCATAGAAATTTTGTAGGGGTCTGGTTTCTCTGCATCTGACCGTACCTACATAAAATTTTGATGTAGGTAGGTATGCCCCATATTTCTGTTTGGTCGAATCCGGCTATACTAACACATCCATATTTTATTGATACCTATTCCAATTGTATGACACAATTAAAAAATGCCATATTTCGAAACTTGGTTAGCAAAAGCCCGTAGCAGTATAAAAGGAGAAAACAGTAAAATCTTGGCTCGTCCCATGCGTTTTCCGATTCATTCTTATTTCGTCTTATTCTGAATGTCATTCATTCTTTTTTGGCCTGATACTGTAAAAACTAGTCTCTTTTTAAAAAGTCTTTTTCGATTTCTGCCGCGATGATCGCCGTAGTGACCATTCATGGTTCGTTTATTTCGTTTTTTATCTTGCATATGGAACAAAAAAAACAGGCAATGAAAATAATAATACAAAACCTTATAAATAAAAAGTTTGCCCCAGGGCCTCGGTGCTCAGTAGGGTTCCCAGAAGGCTGGCGGCATTGCCACGATAGATGGCAATGCTAATCCGCTGGGCGAAATATGGTCAGGCTTCTGGCCGCCAGAAGCATAGAATAAGTAATAGTATCTACTACGTACAGAAGTTGCACTGTTAACAAATCGCCAACTTACAACCCCAAATTATAATAGGTAAATAACAAATGTTGACCAGACCAAACGAATGACGAGACGCGCGACCGTCCGGTAGCAATTCGCGGCCGCCACTGAATGAGTAGGTACCACCTGGGGATGTACTTGCAGCGGCGCGGCGAACTGACGGAGTGAAAGCCCCCTGTCAGAAGCCTGTACCTATAATGTATAAAGCTGATTGAATTGAGATGTCCTTTTGTCCGTTTTTAAGGTTCTGTACCCGAAGAAAAAAAGAGGTGTGCTTGGTCCAATTCACCCCGCTCTCCCCTCGCACAGGGGACGAATCTAACTAATCTCCACAACTGAAAAGAAACCGCGGAACACTTTATCTATTGTACAAATTTCATGCTTGTAGCCCGATGCGCACAAAAATGTTAGTAATCAGCCCTCTAGTATCTTTTCTGCTGTACTTATCCTAATGAATTACTCGAAGAGAGGCCTATGCTCAGCAGTGGGCGATTACAGGCTGAAAATGATGATGAACGATGAAAGGTCATGGTAACACTAGTTTTTTGACCCTACCGGGTCACTCTTGGATAAGACTGGCTCAAGACCGGGACGAGTGGCGTACTCGAAGAGAGGCCTATGCTCAGCAGTGGGCGATTACAGGCTGAAAATGATGATGAACGATGAAAGGTCATGGTAACACTAGTTTTTTGACCCTACCGGATCACTCTTGGATAAGACTGGCTCAAGACCGGGACGAGTGGCGTACTCGAAGAGAGGCCTATGCTCAGCAGTGGGCGATTACAGGCTGAAAATGATGATGAACGATGAAAGGTCATGGTAACACTAGTTTTTTGACCCTACCGGGTCACTCTTGGATAAGACTGGCTCAAGACCGGGACGAGTGGCGTACTCGAAGAGAGGCCTATGCTCAGCAGTGGGCGATTACAGGCTGAAAATGATGATGAACGATGAAAGGTCATGGTAACACTAGTTTTTTGACCCTACCGGGTCACTCTTGGATAAGACTGGCTCAAGACCGGGACGAGTGGTGTACTCGAAGAGAGACCTATGCTCAGCAGTGGGCGATTACAGGCTGAAAATGATGATCGACACACGGGCATAGTACATGTGCATTATGATCTGTGATGGACGATTGATTGACGTCTTTTCTGCGTCTGGGGATCCCATTTATATTGTTATTGAACTGCTGCGTCCACAAAAACCGGGCAAGTGTGTGTCGAATTTCGCACATTAAGGGTTCCGCACCAATCGCAAAGTCGGTTATAATAGGAAAAATAGAAAATTTCAAAGAAAAGTCTGATTTAAAATTTCAACTCCATGGGTCAATAAGAAGTAAAAAAAAAAAACATCAGAACAAAATAAAACAAAAGCTGACTTTGGTGGCTTTCTCATTATTTTGTTTTCCCATTTCAAACAATAAATAAGTACAGTGCTTATCAACTCAATGAGCTCTAAGAGAACGTTACCGCACTCGATTGGGTGGGTAGGTCAATTTTATCTGTGCGTTCAAAGGAACGAAAAAACATTTAAAAAACTTTTTTGCGCTTACCTAATTATCGTTTCATTCAAACTTCTACTCCCTTAAGGGATGATTAACGGGACAAAAAGTATCCTATATCCTTCCCCGGTAACGGTGCCAACTAAGTATATCCATGACAAATTTCATCTAAATCGGTTCAGCGGTTTAAGCGTGAAGAGGTAACAGACAGACAGACAGAAAGATAGACAGACAGACAGACAGACAGACACACTTTCGCATTTATAATATTAAGTATAAGTAATATTAATATTAGTATGGATTCACGGTACTTACGAGTACATCCATTTGTTTGGACAAGACAGTTTTTCAGCGATAACTCAAAAACCCTTAATCCCATCTTGTTCAAACCAAAAATCGTTGAAAGTATATATTAATGTTCCCGCCTAAATTTTTATCAGATTTTTATTCTTCATAGTTTGGAAATTCATAGACAGGGGGCGTGAGATATCAGCTGTCAAAGTCATACAAGACTTTGACAGCTGATATCTCACTAACGATTGACTGAAATCGAAAATTTTGTAGTAACCTCTATATCACTTTTATCTACACACATATCATAAATCCTCTAATATGCGTTCGGAAACCGTAGAAAATGACTCCCATTTCAACATTCAATGAATGTATGGCAATTTTCTTATCTGTGGCTAAGGCTACAGCAGTAATAAAATATTTCATTTTAATCTCATATATGATGTTAAAATATTACGTCAAACAAAACTGTCAAAATTTAAATGTCAAAGTTGACATGTCCCTATTCTAGTATCACTGAAAATTCAAATTCAGTCGATGCGAAATGTCAGCTCGATGTTTTTTTTAGTATATATCGCACGAAATTTGAGCTAGGACGACATGATCACATCAGAATAAGGACTCTTTACTTTTTAAAATAACATTCAGGTATCGGTTGCCAGTTCTGATTTCGATATTTCCGCAACCGTGCAAAAAAGGTTGTATTAACACAATTATTGTATTTATTTACTACGGTTTCTGAACCCATCTTAGAGTAATTATAATATGTGTGTAGATAAAGTAATGTATGCAACTGTACATAATTAGGCATTAAAACACTCGAGTGACCTTATTATGAAACTCGCCTTCGGCTCGTTTCATAAAACACACTCGTGTTTTAATGCCCCTCATTATGTACCAGTTGCATAAACTACTATTAAAGACCTATCCAAAAATATCCCTCACAACTACTTATTGTATTAAAATTGTTATTTTTTCATCCCCGAGTTACATGTATGGAGTGCCCCCATAGTGGCTGGAGTATAAATTTGGTGATAATGTTTATTATTACATATATTTTACCAACAAATATAATATATATTGATAAATCAGATATTTTGAGGTTGATTCGGAACCCTAAATGTGCGAAGTCCGACTCGCAATTGGCCGCTTTTTTATACTTTTACTGCCATACATGATAATAATCAGTTGTTTTTTAATTTATTGTTCAAAATAATTTAATTCCTATTACAGAAATGGTAAACATTGTTTCACCAACGGAAACCTCGGGGGTTTATATGCCGGTGTTAGTTCACTATGGTACTTACTTACTTTCATAATTAGGTACATTTAATTAATTATTATATTGCAATAGTCGGTTCAGATAACGTCAGGTATCTTTTTATAGTCGGTATCAACTATAAAAACGTTTGCAATCAATAGTTAGGCGACTTCCTGATTTGTCGGCGCGGAGGCGGTACGATATGAGAAAACTGTCAAATGTCAGTCAACTCAGTAGTACTTTTTACTGCGCCCCTACATTCAAATGAGTGCTTCCTGACTGGCGCGGCACGATACGAAGGCAGTACTGCTCCGCTTCTGCGCATGATATTACTACTGCGCAAAATGTAATACTGACACTGACAGTATTCTGTCAATTGGGAATCTTTGCAACGTCAGTAAGTTTACGTCAAAGAAGAAAATGTCACATATCGATCCCGCCCCGCCAAGTCAGGAAGTCGCCTTAGGTAGGTACTACCTACCAACGATTTCCATTACTTTTTGTTGTAGCAAATCAAAAAGTGATATCACGTGTTCTAACGGGACGTCCGAGTCAATGTACTTATACCTACTGGTACCTACATGTTATTTAGAGATAGTTGAAATTATTTAGCAGGTCCGACATTTTATCAAACTGTCATTGGCATTTGAATCTTTCATGCTTGGACAGTAAAGTCGCTTTTTGAACGGACTAATTTGATACAACTCGGCCAGTTGAAATAATCTTAAGTATACATAGTAGGTATTGGTCGGATATATAACATGTTAGTTGTGGTATGGTTTACAGTACCCTTACCATGAGTTTGGAATAATTGCATTACCGTACTCGCTAGCAACTGCGTAAATGATTTAGTATGGCGATTCTTAGTTCTATTACGTAACCGCCAGAGGCGCTGTACTTTTGTCCATACTAAATCGTTTACGCAGTCGCTAGCGAGTACGGTAATGCAAACATTGCAAACTCTTGGTAAGGGTACAGTGCTTTTTATTGACGACCTCTTTAGCGTAGTTCGAATCCCGGCCAGGGAATTTATTTGTGTGATGAGCACGAATATTTGTTCTTGGGTCTTGGATGTTTTCTATGTATTTGAGTATCTATTTAAGACAACATTTTTTTTTTAATTCAACAATCCAGTTTATAGGTACGTTTTATTTTTTCATTCCTTATATATACCTACTCTGGAAGTAGTTCATATTTGACCTATGAAGCGAGTTGAAAGTTAGGCGTAGGTACTAACCCTAGGCTTGACACGTAAAAACTAGTAAAATGTTATATTTAGAAAAGAATAAATAATGACTCTTATTTATTGCTATTTGATGTGTGTGAAATTCATTTCAAGGAATGTTTTTCAATATTACTCCTTCAGAACCACGTTCTAAACTCAATTAATAGCAGTAACTTTAAATACCTATGTAGGTAATTAAATGAGCCTAAAATACTTGAAAAATATCTCACAACGCCTAGAATGCCCCCTTGGTAATGGACCAAGACCAACATAATGCAAGCATTACAGTCTTTATCTACACACATATCATAAATCGTCGTTCTAGCTCAAATTTCGTGCGATATATACTAAAAAACATCGAGCTGACATTTCGCATCGACTGAATTTGAATTTTCAGTGATACTAGAATAGGGACATGTCAACTTTGACATTAAAATTTTGACAGTTTTGTTTGACGTTTTTATATTTTAACATCATATATGAGATTAAAATTAAAAATTATATTACTGCTGTAGCCTTAGCCACAGATAAGAAAATTGCCATAAATTCATTGAATGTTGAAATGAGAGTCATTTTCTACGGTTTCCGAACGCATATTAGAGGATTTATGATATGTGTGTAGATAAAAATACTTATGAGTAATGCTTCAAATTGGTGTAGGTACGCATCATATGTCTCGTTAAATATACCTACATAGCAAGAGATAATGAGATATAAATCCCGACACCAAGTTGAAATTCATGAGTGATATACTCGTAACAAGCGAAGTTTTAAGAGCCTCCTACTGTGTGACCTAGGTGAGAACTCCATAAAATCCCGCTTATCTATCTTCCATCGTTATCGTCTTTTACGGCCTTGTTACAGGCTTTCGTAACCCCCTAGCTCCCCCACTTACAGAAACTCTTGGGGTGGGCCAGCGGGCGTTTCGCTGGTATTAGATTGCTGCTTAGAATCTTTCATATTTTGCGCCCAATTTCTACGTGAGTGCAGGCTGTAATTTGGTTCTTCCATATAAATAAACCCTTCCAACTCCTTAAGGCGCTACACTGAGAAATTTGGAGACTGAAACGCTGTCCTGCCCAGACTAGCAAACAGTAGGGGCTGATTTTCAGATATATGATTCTTGACTATATGATTGTGGTACTGACAATAGCGAAACATGATTGCTTAAAATTTTCTCGATAGAAAATAAATCCAAAGTCGAGTCTATATTTTCCTTTTTTTCCTCAGCCTACTAAAACAACGCATTATTAAAAGACACGATTAAGTTAATATGATGGTATTTTACCTCATCTAGGTACTGACAAGAGGAAATTTAATAAACCTGCACACAGTCAGATATTTAACGAGATTTGTCTAAAAAGCGATTCTCGGAGAGGGTTGCATCCCGTTTTGTCGTGAGCGAAAAACAAAGGGTGTCTCTTTCAATCGATATATCGCCTTAAGGGATGATTTTCGGAATTAAAAGTATCATATGTCCCTCCCAGTAACTCAAACTATCTCCATACTAAACTTCATAAATCGGTTAAACGGTTTAAGCAACAACAAGAACTATGACAAGTGAAATCACATTATTGGACCGCTTGTGGCCCAGCGGCGCCTGCGTTCCGCGTGCGGTATTCCAGGTTAAGCATTGTCGGCCGCTGGGTGCAGCATGAATCGCTTTGAGTGATTATGCTGAGCGCTCCCGTGCTTTGGAAGTAATCTTATAGTTCCTAATTTGTCCTTTTTTCAGACTTACAGACTACATAAAGTGAACCTAAGTGAAAATTGTTATAATTCACGATTCAATTAGCGTCTGAAATGGCAGGTCATGGATTAAACAAGAATCTGCAGCTTCTAATTACCCATTCCATTAACGATTTTGACGAGCGTTTATCCACGGAAGGCCCTGGAAACGTTATTAAAGTCTTTATTGAGCGACAAAATAATTAATCTGAGAAGCGAGGGCGGGAAAATCACCGGCGTAGCATGACGGTAGATTCAAGTTTCTACAAAGAACGATTCAAAAATTCAAAACATTTATTCTGCAAATAGGCCTCAAGGGCACTTTTACAAGTCAAAATCTATCTGTATCAACAGAAAATATTTGTAATGTTCAAAATAAAACTAATTACATATCATAAATAAGATTAATCCAAATTTTTAGAGATGTATAAGGTCTCTTAGTGTCACAATAAAAATAAAAAGGTAATATAATCATCATAGCATCAGAGCGACAACAAATACCAGTGAATTTATATTTTACATGAATTAAATTGACAAAGTGTAATGTAAAGGAGCTTCTATATACGACTGGTTAGTACCTATCTAAGGCATTGGTCCTACCGCCATCGAATAGTGAGTAGCAAAGAATGGTATAATAGTAATACATACTTATATTAATTCTACTCGCTTGAACAGCAAAATTAGTAGAATTTACAATGTGAGTATTCGCTGCTCGTCGGTGGTGGGACCAGTGCCTTAAACCCTAATAAAGTGATGTGTGCCTGTTCCTGCTGGTGAGTTAAGGTCACCAATGCTCTCGAGAATGCGCTGTATTGAGGATGTCGGACCTGCAGATCTCTCCGGCTGACAACACAATGAATCATCAAGTCAATAAAGGGTCAGCAACGCGATTGTGATTATTCTAGTATCGCAAGTGTCTATAGGCTACGGTATAAATGAAATTAATATATCATTTAAACATAAGTATACTTATAGTAAGTAGAAAGGCCAAGTTGAAAAAACGCAATTTCCGTAGGACTGAAAAGGTTTATACCGGCAAGTGGTATCGTTGGAATCAGCATGTTCTACTTATTATCAAAGAGGATGTTGTCGCTTTCTTAAGTGGTGGAGTGAGTTTTTATGACGTCATAAATTTTATGTATGAAATTTAAACATTTTTCTTCAAAAACCTATCGAGTGGTATCAAACGAAAGGGCACCATGAGCTGTAGCTCTAGTATAAGTATTTTCGAAACATTAACTAATTCGAACGCGTTTGCGTTTTGTCTCAAAATGTATGAAAGTGGTATGAAAACGTGAACAGCGCCTCTGGTGGTCACTAGTGGAAACTAAAACAGCGAGTATAACATTTGTTGCTAACCGATGAAAGGGCGTATTTCAAACTCGGTGAGAGCGTTTTCATACATTTTGAGACAAAACCCTTAATATCTAAACGCAATGAAAGGAGTTCGGGAAATATGAATGCCTACCATTAGCATTTTGTAGACCTGACTGCAGTTCACGTATGGTGTTTTTTTCCCGAACTCTTTTCTTTACGTTAAGATATTAAGGATACAGTAAGTATATTAAAAAAAAAAACATGCGACCGTTTCCTGTAAGGAAGAGACCAAACTTGGTGTGTTTTGAAAATGAACTTTATTTTTACGTCACCACTGGCCGAAATCTAATGGTGTGTAATATTTTTGGAATCAGCTCATGGAGCCCTTTCGTGTGATACCCCACTCGATAGGTTTTTGAACAAAAACTTATTATTTTTCATACATAAAATTTATGACGTCATAAAAACTCATACCACCACTTTAGGAAGCGACAACATGCATTTTGATAATCAGTAAACGATGCTGATGCCAACGTTACCACTTGTCGGTATTAGTACATTACTTAACAAGGGCGGTAAAACAAAGAATGTCTCAGATCGCAGGTATTTGACGCCCGAGCCGAAGGCAAGGGCGATAAATATGCGATCTGAGGCTTTCTTTATTACCGCCCGTGTTAAGTACAAAATTTTAAGTCACCCACTGGCCAGGAAGTGGGTTTTTTCGCGCGCGGAGCGTGCGATAATGGCCGCTTTATGGCCAGGTGTGACATAAAAACCTTTTCAGTCCTACGAAAATCGTAAATAAGGCACTTTCGACGAATTGGCCTCTGTACTATTATTAGTTGTTATTGTTACTGCTCTTTACGCTTCAATACGGATGGTCGCGATTGAAACCTCAGTGAACATTGTATCTACACTCTGTTATTTCAGTCCCCTTAATCATCAAAGGGTGTAAACCTCGTCTAAAGGACTTTGAAATATTCATTTTACCTGTGAAATTTAGTATCAATTTGAATTTTGATAGAATCCTGTATCCTAGAATTACCTAACTATATATCTTATCTTATGTCTTTAAACGAGCAATTCTGGTATATATATTTATTTATTTATTACGGGGATCTCGGAAACGGCTCTAACGATTTTGATGAAATTTGGTAATTGGGGGTTTTCGGGGACGAGCAATCGATCTAGCAAGGTCTCATAGCAGGGAAAACGCCGAGCAAAGCTCGGTCGCCCAGATATTACATCAAATTGGCAGTTATAATTTGATTTTGTTTTTTTAATTCGAGATCTTTGAGAACGTAGCATGCTTGGTGGAATGCCGGGTACGACAGCTATGTCTCGCCAGGGCGGCGCCGGCGCGCCCCGCGGCTTCTCGGCCTCGCAAACCTCCTTATTTTAATGGATAGCTATACCTATATAGGTACGTAGGATGACGACGTTTATGGCTTCTTCTTATTAGAATATATTTTATTACTACTTTTCGATATTGCTTTCAGATGAATGGATTCGGCTTGACATTCATTGCGTACCAAACACTGTAATATCCAATATGTAGATATGTAACATTTTAACATTGAAAATGTTTTTTCGATTGCGTTGGTAGGGCACCCATTTCAAGGAAAAGTGCGACATCGCCCGGGTGTCGTGAATTTTAAAGCTACGTGTATGATTGGGGTGTCCAAAGATGCGTCTCGGCGAGGGCTAGATACATATGGCGTATTTTTTTTTTGGAAAAGTCAAAAACCTTTTTCAAGAAATCATTTAGCAGGGGTTGTTAAGTTTCATGAATAAGGGGTTATGTCGTTTTTTATGGTTCCGTACCCAAAGGGTAAAATGGGACCCTATTACTAAGACTCCGCTGTCCGTCTGTCTGTTTGTCCGTCTGTCACCAGGCTGTATCTCATGAAACGTGGTAGTTAGACAGGTGAAATTTTCACAGATAATGTATTTCTGTTGCCGCTATAACAACATATGGGTCAGTGTCAGATTTAGGTGCGTCTTTTCGGTGGACATGTCAAAAGTTAAGGGCTACAAAGCTTAATTATTTTCGATTGATCTGATAATATTCTGTAACGCATTATCTGTAATTCCATTAATTTCATTAATCAATAATACTATAAATCCATGTAGTAAAAACATAATCTTACATGCGTACAAGCAGTTAACTATTGACCACCGAATGTACAACTTTTATTTTTCCGACTGACACTAAATACAAAAAAAACAGAATAAAATAAATAGTTAAGGGGGCGCCCATACAACGTGATTTTTTGGCAGTTTTTATAGATAATGGTACGGAACCCTTCGTGCGCAAGTCCGCCTCGCACTGGGCCGGTTTTCAGGGTTCCGTATTTTATTGGTACCTACTGGTGCAGGCTCCAAGCGGGCGTTCGTTTGTCGAACGACTCGAATTCTTTTGCTGTTTTTTGTATAATTTGCAGAAGAAAACTTGTTCTTGCTACAAAAAAGAAAAAAAGTAAGCAATAACATTTTCCGTTCGTTTCTTTGAGGATATTAACGAGTCATTCGACGTATATATATTTCAGTAAAATTTATTCAGCCGTTTCTTGTAAGGAAGAACGCAAAGTTGGTGTGTTTTGATAATTAATTTTATTTTTTATGAAACCACTGAACACTGATCTTTTTAATATATTTGTTACCATCAGAAGTCAGAATGCGGTCCGCAATTTATGCAAACGAGCCTCGATGCCTGCTCTATACGGATTACTTTGGCACCACTCGGCCAACTTGAGTTGGTTACACATCACATCCTTCAGACCCGTTAGAAAAAATACAGCTGTATTAATAATTTTCAGACACTGCCACCCAGAGAAACGTAAAGTACCTACACGTGCTAAATAAGAAATAAGAAAATTCAGTATAATAAGAGCGAAATATACAAGTGTCCACATGACAGGAATATTTTATGATATTGCAGCGCAAGTTCTGGGGGATAGCCTTTTATTTGCTACTCGCAGCCTGTCGTAAAATAGAATAGTACTTTAGCTTTTAGTCTGAATATTTTTTAAAACCACTTGGATAGAAAATATGTCTAACTTTCATTTCCTCTTAATTTCATAATACCTATCTATACTGATTTGTTGCTCTTAAATTGCGGTAGGATGAGGTGGAGTAAGATTGGTGTTAACCACAATTTTTGCTCTTATGCTCATTTAAAACTGTCTTATTTTATCCCATCTCACTATATAAATATCTACACTACAACACCTGGATGGTCATGAATTCAAATACTTCCACCGAGTAGTATTATAAATGCGAAAGTGTGTCTGTCTGCCTGTTACCTCTTCACGCTTAAACCGCTGCACCGATTTAGATGAAATTTGGCATGGAGATAGTTTGAGTCCCGGGGAAGGACATAGGATACTTTTTATCCCGGGAATCATCCCTTAAGGGAGTGGACGTTTGAATGAAAGAGCGATGGATGACTATAGATAAGCGCCTGATATAAGTAAATAGCAATTACTTAAATTATATCGATCGCGGGCAAAAACTAGTAGTATTTTAAATGCGAAGGTTACCGAATGTGTGTACTTAAGATGGATGGATGGATGGATGGTATGGTAGAAGTTTTCTGAGAATTTATAAAAATTCTACGTCTATGAAAATTTAACAGCATAGCTCAGTCGAGAAAGCATAAAGACGAAATGTTACTAACTTTGATGAAATTTGGTAAGAATGTTCATTGAAGGCCTTGTTTACGTCTCCCTAAAATCCCAATTAAAATATGACCAAGGGCACATTGGAGCTTAATAAATTCTGCACTGACCTGTAGTACATAATTAAGACGAGAAAAGATGTCTTCGTGCAGCAAAACATACAAATATGAGATGTCCTTCCAGGCGAGGTTCTCAGAACTTGCAGCTCGGAAGAATTTCAAATCTACTAAATAATATATGTACACAATAGGATAAGAGCTACGTTAATATTAGAAGGTCGTTAATATTAATTCGCCTGACACAAGGCTCAGAGCAAAGCAATTTAACGTATCAAATTTTCTTTTCGAATTCCACAGGCGCGCCGACTCAAGCCGAAATCCTCAAAATAACTAGTTCTGTTCAATTACGTGGGTAAAATATAATATTCTATATTCCAGTAGCAATTTTAACATGGAAAAATTATTGGCAAGGCAAAAAAATGTGCTTTGCTAAAGAAAGCTTTGGAATGGTTTGATAATTATCAAATCAGAAATCGTTTATTTATAAAATATACGAGTAAAGAGACTAAAATGATTATATATTTAAGAAATATAATATTAAGGCGCTACACTGAAACGCTGTCCTGCCCAGACTAGCAAACAGTAGGGGCTGATTTTCAGATATATGATTCTTGACTATATGATTGTGGCACTGACAATAGCGAAACATGATTGCTTAAAATTTTCTCGATAGAAAATAAATCCAAAGTCGAGTCTATATTTTCCTTTTTTTCCTCAGCCTACTAAAACAACGCATTATTAAAAGACACGATTAAGTTAATATGATGGTATTTTACCTCATCTAGGTACTGACAAGAGGAAATTTAATAAACCTGCACACAGTCAGATATTTAACGAGATTTGTCTAAAAAGCCATTCTCGGAGAGGGTTGCATCCCGTATTGTCGTGAGCGAAAAACAAAGGGTGTCTCTTTCAATCGATATATCGCCTTAAGCACTACATTCCTTTTCTCTTGACTTGCCGTGAATTTATCTTGTTATAATTATAACAAGATAACAATTCAATAAAAATAGTCATGACAAAATCAAATCAAAATAATTAATTTTAGGCATTTAATTTTGTCATCAGCAGTTTCGGCGAATAATAATAATGCCAATATTTATTTTACAATATGTGTCATTCATGTAAATATGAACTAAATTTAATTTAATTTTTTACCTATCGTATGGCATTTATTTGAAACCGTGAGATCTTCGAGAAGAAAGTACGGTTGCCAGTTTTTGTTGCACTTTTAGCACCACCCAGGGGTCACGTGAAGGGGAGCGGTGGGTACTTTCCCCATGGACGTGGTGCAACTTCGACCCCCCATTGTCAAATGAGTGGGTAACTTGACTGTAAGAAGTTTTCAAGCCGCCCGAAGGCCGCCAACTTGGCTTAACGACTGCTGCCATAGACAACAGCCGGGATCAACGGCTTAACGTGCCTTCCAAAGCACGGAAGCGCTCAGATAGTAACCACTCAAAGCGGTCACCCATCCATGTAGGTAGTAACCCCGCCCGACATTGCCTAACCTTGTATACCGGTTGCGGCACGCAGGCGCCGCTGGGCCACGAGCGCTCCCTACACTAAATTTAATAAAAAAGACAAACAAAGACAAAAGGTAAATTACATTACAATCCCGAAAGCTCATTTAATATTTCGGCCTTCAAAAATATAAAACATTAGGAACAGTGAAATCTAACGCAACGCAATATCTATTTGTAGTAGGTAAGTACCTATCTATATAAAATGGAGCGTCAAAGTAAAATAGGTTTTAGGAATGCATGACAGAGAGCTCGAACGAATGCTATGCATATTTTATAGCATTAGCAACGGAACGGGGCGCCGCCATGTAATATTCAGACCTTAGAGTCTCCTGCCAACTTCGCATCAACTGCTGTCCCTGAAATAATAATGCTTTCAGTACGAGCCCACATACAACGATGTGGAATATGAGGCTCAATTTGACTTGACGTGCCGCATTCCATATTTAATGTGTTACACGTCGTCGTCTTAATACGTTAATTCACAAAGCGCGTGGAAGAGAACGCGCGTAACCCATCGGTATTATAATTGGAATGTGAAGATTTATAATGTAATTGAACTCCTGATTAAAACTGAAGGGTACGAATAAAATTGCACAAAGAGACCCTTTACGAGATTCTGTGTAGTTTAGGTATGACACGGGTTGATAATGTTATTTTCACACTACCTGCTCGACAATGCAAAAATATATATATTGCAAACCTTACCCGAAAGCCGTTAGCCGGGTTGTAATGTTGTACTGAATTTCATTATAACCCGCTGGGTTAATAAGGTGATTTCACTTGACATCATACTTATGAATGCTTGTCATAATTCTTATTGTTATGTCTTTTAAAGTCTAATTTCGTAAGGGCTCGCGGGGCTGCGCCCGCGGGCTGCGGCCGCCGCACCGATCAGGTACTCGAGCTGGCCACCACAAACTAAATGTAAAAATTAAAAACGAAATCCGCGAGTGTTACAAGACGCTGCAGTGTACAGAGTAAAACAGCAGATTCTATAAAAATCCATAGGTATTAAAAATGCGAAAGTGTGTCTATCTGTATGTTACCTCTTCACGCTCAAACCGCTGAACCGATTTAGATGAAATTATTAATGGAGATAGGTTTGAGTCCCCGGAAAGGGCGTAGCGTAGATACTTTTTATCCTGGAAATCATCCCTTAAAGGCGTGAAGGTTTGTGTCTTGGCGTCTTCGAGCCTTGGTTTTGTATTAGGTATTGTCTCGTTACAGTAGCTCTAGTATAAGTTTTTTCGAAACATTAACTAATTCGAACGCGTTTGCGTTTTGTCTCAAAATGTATGAAAACGCTCTCACCGGGTTCGAAATACGCGCGTTTATCGGTTAGCAACAAATGTTATACTCGCTGTTTTAGTTTCCACTAGCGACCACCAGAGCCGTTGTTCACGTTTTCATACCACTTTCATACATTTTGAGACAAAACGCAAACGCGTTCGAATGAGTTAATGTTTCGAAAAAACTTATACTAGAGCTACAGGTGAGGAAATAAACACTCCGCGGAGTCCTCGGGGATAGAGCTGTTTTAGTCTTGGGCGCGCTTAAATCACTGCACTCAATTTCCCTCGCTTCGCTCGGGAGTTAACTCATAACTCACGTATAAAGTCTGGAGTCCTTCCTTAGTCGTTACGTTCAAAATTCATTGTCGCGCCCGTGACATAAAACAGTACTTTATTTCCTTGGTGTATAATACTTACTATTTAGGGACAGGTGATTAAAGTCATCATTATGAGTAGGTTATTCATATTTGGATCTTTCGAGAGCATTCCAGATTGTAGGTACAATATTTGTTTGCGGTTCTCCAGCATTACTACAGCATCATGATTCAAGAAAATTCTAAAACGGTCTCATGTTTCTGCTGTCTGGGCAAAACGTACAAGATCTCTATCTCTCGGCCGATCAAGCGTCTGGGATAAATTAGATGTACTTCAGTAAATGAGAATAAAATGAGGAAGGAACTACTAAACAATCGAGCGATATCGCCTCAAGAAAACTGAAAAGCGTGCATACGAGTGGACAGGACAAGCGCGGTTGGCCGACCCAGTTCGCTCGCTCGATGCCGCGCCGCCCGCCCGCCTACCGAGAATAGACGCAGCACGTGCGTCGGCCGCGACACACGCGCCGCGCCCGGTCGCAGCTGACACGCGTTTGCCGCCGCACCGCCGGCAACACCCGAAAAACCTCAACAATAACTTAAGCAACTGCGTTGTGATCTCTTGTGAATACCGACTATCAACCACTCAAGCTAAGTCAGCGTCAAAGTTTTGTTTTAAACTATTAATAACCTCACCGCGTTAGGAATAAGAGTATTCACGTGAACATGAGTGCGCTAATGTAATCGTGCTCGTTATCGCAGTGAAAGCTTTCAGTTTATAGATATATATTTTGTCTAATATAAAAAGAGCGTTGTAGCTATTTTAGATGGTAGTGTAGTGTTGTGATAATCGACTAGCCTTCAAAACAAAATACTGTAATTAAGTGCCTTACTGCAAAATTGTTTCGAGCTTGTGTTCGTGTATGGAGGGAAGTATCTATAGGAAGCGGCGGTGCGCAGGAGTGACGGAGTGACTCACCAAAGATGCGTGGCTTGAGTCTTGCGCTGTGCGCGCTGTTGATGGTCTTCCGACAAGCGGCGCCCGCGCGGAGATCCGAGCGATCCAACACGTAAGAAAGTGCACCACCAACTAGTTCCTAGTGCTTACACTCACTTGTTTATCTTATTAAATATAGGTTACCTGTTTTAAATTATTGGTCGAAGGTCAACTAGGTCGAGTCTAGAAAAAAACATTAAGAATAGACTTTAACCAGACGGTTATTTTACGTCTGTTACCTCCTGCATCTTGCAATGCGTACGTAATCATCATATTCTTGAGCGATTCCATTTTGCGTGGAATTATCTAAAACTTGTTTTAGTACGCCTATGTATGTATACGTGCATTATAATTTATGTTTTTATGAACATGATATCAACTACGCAATGTGTATAAACAAAACCAGCCATGTGCGAGTCGGACTCGCGCACGAAGGGTTCCGTCCCATTATCTTTAATAACGGAAAAAAAATCACGTTTGTTGTATGGGAGCCCCCTAAAATATTTATTTTATTCTGTCTTTTAGTATTTGTTGTTATACTCGTAGCGGCAACAGAAATATATCATCTATGAAAATTTCAACTGTGTAACTATCACGGTTTTTGAGATGCAGACTGGTGACATACGGACAGACGGACAGCGGAGGCTTAGTAATAGGGTCCCGTTTTACCCTTTAAGTACAGAACCCTAAAAAGTTTCGTTCTAAAAGCTGCCTCTTGCAATGCGCACATTGAGCGAATTTTACGAGAAATTTCTAAAAGTTGTTTACGTCCACTGTTTACGTTGCTCATGGTATAGGTAGGTACGTGCATTCTACTTAATGTTCTTATAACAGTAGTGATTAATAACGCCAACTATATTAAAAACGTCTTTTGGATTAAAAATACAATTTCCGTCTTGATTTTATCTGAAAATTCCGCTACAGACTAGATAGTACTGGAAATCAAACTAACTATAATCCAACTCATATGTGATGCACACCTGAAAATACTGTAATATTATACATACACTTCGACTTAAGTAGGTATATGGAAAAACTGTCGCCTCTAATGTATTTTATCCGAGGTTATGTAATCCAAAAATGAGTTATTTTCTTCATTTTTATCCTAAAACATTTTATTTCTTTATTTATTTAATTCATACAAGCAACTATTATTACAGGTTACACCCAATGCAATATAGTGCCTAAACCAATATTATTCTAAAAACCACCACCACCACCATTATTCTTATATAATTGTGTAGAACACACAAAACGATTAAAATAGTAGTATTTTCGGTCTCGAACATTTTTCCAGGCCATGTGACGAAAACATTATCTGTTTTCAAAGTTAATGCTGAAAAGGGCGGCTGTGTTCTTCTCAATGTTGCCGGAATTACGGCAACGGCACATCACTATGCTTCGCCTCCATACGCCACATATCCTCTATACTACAACAACCTGTAGCTCTAGTATAAGTTTTTTCGAAACATTAACTAATTCGAACGCGTTTGCGTTTTGTCTCAAAATGTATGAAAGTGGTATGAAAACGTGAACAGCGCCTCTGGTGGTCACTAGTGGAAACTAAAACAGGGAGTATAACATTTGTTGCTAACCGATGAACGCGCGTATTTCAAACTCGGTGAGAGCGTTTTCATACATTTTGAGACAAAACGCAAACGCATTCGAATTAGTTAATGTGTCGAAAAAACTTATACTAGACCTACTGCTACTTATGAACGTAGCAACTCGTAGAACGACATTGGTATATAAAATTAATTTTATTTCCTTGCCAAAAAGTCCCATAAACGAGAGCTGCGCCACCTACACCGCCAAGCATGACATTTCCTTGCCATATAAGTAATGCGGAGTTGCGGACGTGCCTGCCCACCAGCAGCAGACGCCGTAGCGGGCCCCCTGCCCAGGGACTCGCACGGCAACCTCACCAGCAGCAGACGCCGTCCCCCAATTGACGGCCAGTAGCTCTAGTATAAGTTTTTTCCAAACATTAACTAATTCGAACGCGTATGCGTTTTGTCTCAAAATGTATAAAAGTGGTATGAAAACGTGAACAGCGTCTCTGGTGGTCACTAGTGGAAACTAAAACAGCGAGTATAACATTTGTTGCAAACCGATGAACGCGTGTATTTCAAACTCGGTGAGAGCGTTTTCATACATTTTGAGACAAAACGCAAACGCGTTCGAATTAGTTAATGTTCGAAAAAACTTATACTAGAGCTCCAGAAGCCCGTCCCGCCGTAGCGGTGACGCGACCCGCAACAGCTCTCAATGCGCCCAGCGCAGGAAGAGCCACCTGCCACCCCTAAAAAGGGGTGCAGAAGACGCTCAAGCAAGCAACGTGCCTGCCGCTCTCGTATTGGCCTTACTAGCCATAGCCATGTACGCAAGTGCCGCAATTTTATGGACGCTGCTTAACATCTTAAACATGTTACAGGCCAATGATGCCAAAAAGAAATAATTTAATCTTATTAAAATGTTACCAATGTCGCGTCTTGTTGCTCTCTTCTCTGCACGAGCGCGTACCCAAGTGTGAAACCGATACATATTAAGATCTAAATAATGAAAATCTGGGTGATAGTTACTTTGGTTTTCCTTATTTGTCTACCTATTTGTTTCCTCGGACTCAAAGTATCAACCGATCACTTGAAATTCGCAATTTAATAGCAGACACTTTCTTTTCAGAGTTAAAGAATGGGCCAGAACGCTTGGCACGGAGATATGGGGCCTCAATGAAGCCTTGACAAAGGCTCAACAAATAAAAGCCGTGAGTATCAGTCGCCTGAAATAAAAAAAGAAGGCTGAAACGAAAAAGCAAACTCTAGTGACCTATTTCAGGTGGAATATGTTAAATACTATCGCCAATATGATACAGTTAAATGACCATTCGTGCATTTAATACACATTGTAATAGGGGGGGAATCAGTCGGCGTTTGTGCAAGGGGAGGTATCCCCAACGCAAATGTCCCGCTCTAACACGCGTGAGTTTACAATTAACCATCCCGCTCTCTACGCAAGCTCTGCGCGCAGTTTTGTAAATATTTAGCTATAGTCATTAAACCAATCATTTTATCAAAGCAAACCCTGCGAATTTGTCTATAACTATTTACGATCTTTAATTGAGTACAAAAATTAAATGTTAAATATCAGTAATGTAGCCGTAGTATTGAAAATACATTCTAAAAAGGGGTAACTTCGCGATTTTTTTCTATCGAGTGAAAATCATCAGGTCATGTAACTGACTGCGATTTTGACTAGACAAGATCCTTATGTAACACATATATTTTTTTTAGATTTTAAAACACTATATTCTTTGTCTCAGATTGTTTTTAAAAACTCAAAAGTGGTAATACACGGCCAAGTCATTCAAGCATAGGTATAGTGCGCGCCTTTCACGACGACGCGCGCCTCCACAGCGAATCTCATACTAATCTGTTTGTAACGGCTTAGGCTGTGGAGGGGCGCGCCTTTGTGGATGGCGCGCACTATACCCAAACGATTACATCAGTCAGTAGGTACCTAAATGAAAAGCAATTACTTCAATAGTCATCTGCGATACGAGTATACATATTACCTTCTATACCTAGTACCAGTGTTTATTTACTTTTGTAACTAAATTACTATAATTCTTAGATTAAATTCAATGACTGAATTGAATTATATCAGAATCAGAATTTTAGGTAATTGACCGAGTGAAACGAAGGTCTCTGTTTTAGCTTCGACAAAAATGCTTTCGTATGTCCGGGTTTCCGTTTGTCCTCCTCTACAGGTCGCATTTCTCAACCAATTCTCGCGAAATTTTGTGAGCAGGTTCGGAAATGATATAGATTTTTTTTATCGAGTCACTTTTTGGAAATTTAAAAAATCTATTTTTTGATCAATGATTTTGTTTCTGTGGCCGAGTTTCGATTTGTTCACCTCTAAGGGTCGCATTATACAACCGATTCGCGTGAAGTATTGTGAGTAGATACTTTGATTACACAGAATATTTTTGGCAAGTAATTAAAAAAAAACAACAGTTTGTCCTCCTCTACAGCGTTTCTCAACCGATTCTCGTGGAATTTTGTTAGCTGTACCCTTACCATGAGTTTGCAATGTTTGCATTGCCGTACTCGCTAGCGAGTGCGTAAACGATTTAATATGGACAAACGTACAGTACAGCGCCTCTGGCGGTTACTCAATAGAACTAAGAATCGGCATACTAAATCGTTTACGCAGTCGCTAGCGAGTAAAGTAAGAGTTTTCGATACCGATCTCCGTATTGGATTTCCGTTTTGGAAAAAAAAACACGGGGTCTGCACCTGCAGTCCACAGAGCCACTAATAATAAAATGTTAAATTTTACACGTCTAAAAGGAAAATCGACAATTATATAGGTAGGTATAATAAGGTTGTCTGGAAGAGATCGCTCATTAGCGATAAGACCGCCTGTTGTTTGCCTCTACTCATTGTCATTATGTAAACATAACAATGTGTTACTTTTGTTGAGGTTATGCAATAAAGAGTATTTGTTGTTGTTGTGTTAAATGAAAAATGAAATACTTACATCAGACACAACCAAGTCACGATATAAGTACCTACTTGATAACATTTCAGCGAACTACTACATAGAAAAAAAAACCTTATTGATACTATCTTTTTATCCAGCTGTTATCAAGCACGCAATTTGTAGACTGGGAAACAGCTGGCCTTATTGTGTCACTAAATGTCGAAGCAAATTAATCTCCCGGTTACTTCCTGCCATGCCCGACCTCTCCCGAAACACAAACCTTTTCATTTTATCGTGTAAATAAACGACAAGAAGGTCCGGCATTAGCAGCAGCTGGTGGTTAAGGGAGATTGATCGCACCCTACTCACCATAGCGCTTGACATGCTGCGAAACATAGTATATCAAAGACAATTACTTACTATACGCGACGATTTTATTACCGTAAACCTTGCAAAATGAATGACTTTCAATTGACTTACGTTTTATTTAATACACATACACACGCAAACTTTACGCCTGTATTCACAAAAGGGAGGCGTTAGGAATAGGTAAAATTTGATAACCTAACCTAACCTTGACGGTCAACCAATTTTATAATTTTTGGAGATTGGTTCACCTAAAAGTGCTTCCTTCAATTTTGACACGGTCCTGTGCCATCTAACATGTTCGTGAAACCTAAGTTAAACTCTCTATAATGAATTTGCCGTCGCTTTGATTCATATTAGCATTAAAATAAGCGTCAGTTATGCCGCCAAGTAAAATACGTCAGATTTAAGGTGTCGCAGACATTAAAGACTGGGCACCCGACGCGCGCCGCCCCAGCTCTCGCCGGTCATGCAGTATTCTTTGTTAGAAATTTCATACTGCAACGCACACTTATCCACTCCGTAACGGCATCGTCCCAGCTCGGGACCACCTGCCAGTGGATGGACAGCTCGCCATCGCAGAGTGAACGGTCGTCGCGCTTGCAGCTCGCTGCCGGCGAGAGGGACGCACGAGGTTGACGCGCTTACGGCGTGCGGGCGAAACGTCCTACTTCAAACGTAAAAAGCTGTCAACTAGTGGACACCTCGCGGTAAACGCGGCACCGCCGCGCGGCCACCACGGCGCTGCTGAGGCGATGCTGTTCCGTGCTTGCTTTAGGTTGAAGCCTCGTTGAAGGCCAGCCGGCGAGTTGAGGCGGTGCCGGTCGGGTCCGAGCCTTTATGTGTGACCTTTAAAATGTATCGTAATGTATGTATCGTGTGTGTGTGTGTATTTGTATGTTGTGTGTATGTATTCGTGTGGCTTGACAAATTAAATTCAGGTCTTTTGGTAGTATAAATAATATAGTTTATAATGTTTTTTTTATGACAGATAACATATTATGTTTCATTTACCAATAAACTCTGTTACAGGAGTACAAAAGACAGAACGCAAGCGTAAAAAGTAAAGATGGGAAAACTATATTAGAATCTTCCCTAACATCTGTCAGAACGATGCTAACGAAGAAAATCAATGCCGTCAAGGTAAGCAGGTACAGAGTGTCCAGTCTCAGATTTACATTTATTTTTGAATATAAAAAAAAAAACGATTGTACTGTGTTTCGCAGACAGAAGTTTCATAGATGTATTGTTTCGCAGATTTTTCATTTCATAGATTTTTTTTCAAAAGGGTCGCAGTTCTAACCTAACCTACTTTTCTGGTAGATCTAATATTGGTTTCTACACAATGGCATTTTAGCTGTACCTAAGTAAAATGTTAACGGATTCTGTAAAAAAAAGTTTCTATGAAATGAAAATTCTGCGAAATGATACAATCTATGAAACATTTTTCTGCAAAACAAGGGGACACCAAAGAAAACTAATAATAATGATAAAAAAGGAA
Source organism: Cenopis cana (assembly GCA_951800055.1). Taxonomy (NCBI): domain Eukaryota; kingdom Metazoa; phylum Arthropoda; class Insecta; order Lepidoptera; family Tortricidae; genus Cenopis; species Cenopis cana. The sequence continues at coordinate 13,018,689 of OX637476.1, read as the reverse complement.
TCGTTATAGAAACAAAACAAGTGCGGACAATAAACGAAACGACACACAACTGTGTTCAACATTTAGAAAATAGGATTATTAAAGTAGAGTTTTTAATTAGACTAAGTAAACAAATTAATATAAATCATTTATTAAACAGAGACCTTATATTATTCAAATATTTATATAAAATATAAATATAGAATCGTAACGGATCTAGGATCTAGGAGGGGCATCCCAGAGTCATATTCACACCCGTATCTGCATAAATAACTATTCGCCTTCTTGTTCCTCTTATTCTTACAGACACCGCTCTTATTATTGATATTTGACTTTGAGCCTAGTTATTATTTGTGAGTATGGTTTAGTTAGACCATTTAGCTATATTCTCAAAGTAAACTTCAGTCAACGGGATCAAGTCGGAAGTGATTATTCTTTGATCGTTAAAGTACAGTCTCAGTAGTGTTTATGAATTAAATTTACGCTTATATCACAGGTTACAATTTGGTATGTATACTTTTTTGAAATGTCTAAATAACGAGATATTTTTAATATAATTTAGTGACGTCGTTGTGTGCGGTCTTCATTAAAAATTGGTAAATCTATAATTGTATAGATAATATTGAAGTTTCATTTCAGTGTATCCACGCGACAGCCATTAAGTTAGCGCGGGAGTTTGAAGAGCAAGACAATGGAACAGTTCCCAAAGTATTTGAGTACTGCTCCGCCAAATATTCAGTATTCATGGAATATAACCTTACAAATTACCCAGTGGTGTTAAAAAATGAAGGAGATAAGTTGCCCATGTTCGTTACTAAGAGGTTAACAGAAGAAGATGAAAAACCCATTTTCGTGAAAGATTACTACGAAACGGTATTTTTAGAGAGAGATTCCCATTTTTATGAAATACTTGTGAATACTAGTAAGAGCTGCATCCACGTGCCCACCAATATTTATTTCTTGGGTAATTTTAAAATTTCATCTTTTTTTCATTCAGTTGCCTACGTCAACATCATTATGATAGTATATGTATAATAAAGTATGTTACATTTTACAGAGGAGGAACCGAAACGTGCCATATATTGGACAAAGGGCCTCAACGACATCTTCACAAATAACTACAATGCCGACCCGTCTTTGACGTGGCAATACTTCGGGAGCGCGCACGGCGTTCTGCGCTTCTTCCCCGCGATGCGCTGGAACCAGAAGATAACTGACACCTATGACTGCCGCGTGCAGTCCTGGTACATCGAGGCCGCCACCTGCTCTAAAGACATGATTGTTCTTTTCGACGTCTCCGGCTCTATGACTGGATTTAAAAACTATGTGGCTAGAACAACATTAAAATCTCTGTTAGACACGTTATCTAACAACGACTATGTTAACGTGTACTATTTCAAGAATGTAACCGGTCAAGTTATGAATTGCTCCGAAGGATTAGTTCAAGCGACAAAAGAAAATATAGGTACTATAATAGAAATTCTTCAACCGACGAATGAAGGGAAAACACATAAAATAGAATTGACTGGCAACGCTAATCTTACTGAAGCATACATCAAAGCATTTACGACGTTAAAGAACGTAAGTAGCACTTCATAATATAAAAGATTTTATCTACACACATATCATAAATCCTCTAATATGCGTTCGGAAACCGTAGAAAATGACTCTCATTTCAACATTCAATGAATTTATGGCAATTTTCTTATCTGTGGCTAAGGCTACAGCAGTAATAAAATATTTCATTTTAATCTCATATATGATGTTAAAATATTACGTCAAACAAAACTGTCAAAATTTAAATGTCAAAGTTGACATGTCCCTATTCTAGTATCACTGAAAATTCAAATTCAGTCAATGCGAAATGTCAGCTCGATGTTTTTTTAGTATATATCGCACGAAATTTGAGCTAGAACGACATGATCACATCAGAATAGGGACTCTTTACTTTTTAAAATAACATTCAGGTATCTGTTGCCAGTTCTGATTTCGATATTTCCGCAACCGTGCAAAAAAGGTTGTAGTAACACAATTATTGTATTTATTTACTACGGTTTCTGAACCCATCTTAGAGTAATTATAATATGGATGTAGATAAAGTAATGTATGCAACTGTACATAATTAGGCATTAAAACACTCGTGTGAAACACACTCGTGTTTTAATGCCCCTCATTATGTACCAGTTGCATAAACTACTATTTTAAATGTCACTGGCATAACATTACTTAACTAGTAAGTACTCAAATAACCTAATTATAGAACATTATGGTGATTTAAATTACAGAGAAGGAGAGACACCAACTGCAACGTGGCGAGTACCGGAGGATGTAACCAAATGGTCATGTTGATCACAGACTTTGTTCCCGGAAACATGTCGGATCTGTTCGATAAATACAATAGAGAAGTGGTCAATGGAACGACATATACTCCTGTAAGAGTATTCACGTATCTCATAGGAAAAGAAACTATCAACGAGAAGGAAATAGAGTCAATGGCTTGTTATAATAGAGGTAAGCTCAATTTGGTGAATCACAAAGAATACCGCAGTAGATAATTGGATGCCAAGTGTGACCCTGAACAATAATATGCATAGTTGGGGCACTATCTTTAGGCATATTTTACCTTTTTTCACGGAAGTAGCCTGTTTTACCAAACTTGCCATGAATATATTTTTGGCAGACTTACAAAACCAAATTCAATGACTGCATTGATATTTTTTGCTGACAGGTACATATGCCCCCATCCACTCGGTGGAGGAAGTCCAACAACAGGTGCTTAAATACATTAATGTAATCGCCATGCCTATGATCCTGAACGGATCTGATCCTCCTCCCACCTGGACACACGCCAGCATGGACAAGACGGTTAGTTATACTGATAAACTTTGAAATACTCTATTCGGGTTGGCCACGACTTCGAATGAAAAGGCGAAAGCCTGGGGTTCGAGTTTTCCCTCTCACATATGGTATGGTATGGTATGGTATGGTGGTATATGGTGGAATACTGCCATTAACTCCCACTCGAGTGGCGAATCGCGTGGTTGAAGCATATTCATCATTTTGACGCCGCCGCCACACCCCTAGAATTCGTATTGGCAACGACGTCTTGCCACGGTCACGATTAGTGGCGGAACGTGATCGTGTTGGTGTCAGGGTTTTGTGCAACCAACTTGTTCAACCCACTTCTGAAACTAAAATTGTTATCCCGGCTGAGCATATAATTTCATTTTTACATGTGTTTATTTCATCTGTTAAACGGGTATTATTTGTTATTCAGGATATCGATGAAAGATTAAAATCTAGTTTATAACGAATTTATTTCAACATTATTTTCCGGACACATTTTCTGTTGGAAGGTGTAAGTATGACTGAGTTGAGTTTTAGACCATTAGCGATTTTGTATGAGTGATGCAAAAATAGCATAAACTGACCTGAATTAAAATTTCTCAGTTCCATGTATTTAACTTTTTAAATGAAATCGCTATTATGGGCTATTTTCGAAAGGTTTTTCAGAAATACCTAGTCATTAGTCGAGTTCTGTTGTTTCTAACAAGTATTTGGCGGTGAGTTGATGTGTCCCAAATTCCGAATATTATTAAAAGTCCCATACTGACTTAGCTATTTGTTCATTCCGAAATTAAATATTTCCTTGACTTTGAGTCCCCGTTATTTGATGCCCTAAGTTTTTTCCATTATACTGTGACTCTTAACATATAGAATTTGTCCATGGATGATAACCTACTCAGTTTTATCCTCATTAATATACTACGGTTTTGCCCCCGGTCATTTTTTTTAAGAAACACAGGTCATCCTTAAACTTCATTAACATGTATGAACACGGTAAAAAACAAATATGCAGCCAACAACGGAAACAACAACACGGAAAAAGCGTGAATCAAATATAGGTAGGTACTATAAGTACTAAAGTGAAACCGAAGATGATCATGACATAAAAAAGGAATAATTCAATAAAAAATATATGTATAGAAATAAATAATAACGACGCAATCCTGATGTTCACCATATTATATAAACAACATAATATATTATATTATCACAGTAATCTGTGGATAATGTCGTTGGCTATATATAAAGTAAATGTAGTAGCATTAAGACATTGTAACACTTATATTATATAGTTGTTTGTTATCCCTAAAATAAATAAAATAAAATAAACATTCTCCTAGCGTGATCTTGATCGCTCCTTTTGTGTATTTGTCTAATTTTATAAAATATTAATGTACAGTACATTTTATGTCCACAGAGAACCAAAGAATGGGGTGTTAGTCCGGATGTCACTAAGGTAAGTCCTAAAACACAATTACGGAACGCACACGCAAAGCATCGCTCTCACAGCATATTGTATTGTATGTTCCTGAGGATGCACTGTGTTGAATGTGACAGCTATCATTTGGATAATAGGTATCTCTCGATGTAAACACAGCAAATTCTCCAATCAATAAACAGGCGGCAACGCGCTTGAACATACTATTTTTATACATTATAGGTATTTATGTAGAAGAAACGCTATTTCATTAATGAATAAGAGTAAATTTCAGTGTCAAACTGAAAGTAATTTCCTGTATCAGCTTGACCATCTCGCAGCCCGTATGTTGATCACAGTTGCAGTATATAAATTAAAACTACACAATTCGATAACAAACACAAAAAAGCGAGTTTTTAAAGACATGGATACTATATTACAGTGTTTTAACAAAACCTATCTTTTGTTTTCCAGCCGGACGAGGATAAACTTGTAACGTCAGTGGCTATCCCCGCGTATATAGAAGGCAGCAAGAACGCCACGCTGCTCGGCGTGGCTGGCACCGACGTGCCTATCGACAGCATTGCCAAACTGGCGAAGCCCCATCAGGTAAAACTTATCCCTGATGATATTGGGCCTTGGTCAGAAGTCTAGAGGTCTACTATTATTTATCAATAACATAAATAAACAATATTTGCTTGCTTTTTTTCAGCTCGGCGTGAATGGATATTCATTCATCGTTAGTAACAACGGATACTTACTACTTCACCCGCTACTAAAGACCTCCGTAAGTGTTAACTAGAATTTTCATTTAACACATTCGGTGACTTAAGTTTAGCGATTCGAAAGGCTATATCGGTTACTTTGGTTCTGCTACGGATGGCCGCGGGAGTCCGCTGGATGCGGGTGGCGCAAGACCGGTCATTGTGGCACTCTTTGGGGGAGGCCTATGTCCAGCAGTGGACGTCTTTCGGCTGATATGATGATGATGATGATGATGACATTCGGTGATGATGATGATGACATTCGGCAAAGTTCCAATACGAGTCAGACTTCGCACATATGGTTCCGAACCAACCGCAAGATTAAGTGGGTTTGTTTTCGCGCCCCCTTTAGTTTTATAGGAGCCCCCCTTAAACATAAGTTTTGACTATTTGTATGGCTTTGTAGATGCTTATATTGGAAAAATTTAAGAATGTAGCTTCAACCGTTTGGCTGTAAACCTGTGTGACAGACGATGGATGGACGCGTTAGTGGCAGCATTAGGGTTTGTTGGACCCTTCGGGTACATAACCCAAGAAAGATCTTATATCATATACCTCAGGGTTCACCAGGCCAGGCCTGTTCCTCTTTCCACTTGCGTTTAACTCGACTCTAGCACACCCTGTCTAGAATTCCAATTACCCTATCGCGCTAGGAACGAAAGAGCACGTGTCCTATGTGGCGAGCGAGCTGCCATGATTAGGTGTCAAATATCGGTTTTGCTAGAGAGAAAACTTCTGTTCGTAACTGCTTCTGAACGTAAGTACTATTAATTATTCTGTGACCAGGCACCAGGGTTGCGTCCGCGTGTCTACGTCTGTGTAGTCACATCGAGAAATATCTCAGAAACTTACGCTATTGATTTTAATTTTTGGATTAAGCAAGGCTAACCCAGATGTAATGAAAATGAAATACATATATTACCTTTTGAACAGTGACAGTGTCATATTCTTATACGAATCGAATAGGTACCATTACACTCACCTTTTGATGGCAACAAGCTGCGGTCATAGGAACTCCCAAGTTCACCGTTGCGGCGATCAAAGCTTGACTAGAAGAATTTAAAAATATATACATATATTACCTATTTTGAGATCAACTATGTTACGATCTCGCCTGATTGGGAGATCTGTTTTTCGATAGAATTCGATATGGCTGGGCTTTTTACCATCAGTACGAAACAATCACTACAATATATATATGGAATATCCACAGATAAATGGGGAGCTCCAAGTGAACTACAACAGTGTCGACTTCGTAGAGGTGGAACAAGTGGACGATGGTAAGGGAGCGCGCGAGTTGGGTGAAAAGATCAAGTGGCTACGACAGAACCTCACTGAGGCAAAGAATGGGGACATGACTAAGGTCGAGGTGTTATTCCATTACGATGACATGAGGTACTAATAAATTAAAATAAGTTTTTTTTGGTAATAAGCTTCATAATGTCCTATTAAACGTAGTTCGGTGTATTTTACTAAGAAAGCGATAATCTCGCGACTAACCCATACCCGCATTTTTTTTTTAAAACTTACTTCGTGTACACTTGTCTATAATGACTGACTGCCTGTGGTATCATCCATAACTGAAGTCGGTGAGTTGGTGACAGATGACATCAGTTGCCAACTTTATCTTCAGATATACTTATTTAGCAGAGCAGATTTTGCGGATGGGCAGTCGGCACTGCATGTCGTCTGCGCGAGTCAATGATAAGGGTTTATTTTTATTTAAAGTTAGTTTACAAATATCTGTCTCTTAACTAGACATTTGCCTATGTGTAATGTTTAACGTTTATGATTTCAGGAGAATAGCCCGCGTTAAACACGACTATTTCTTCAATGAACTGGCAGGCACGCCTTTCTCAATGGGTATCTCTCTACCCGAAGGTTATGGAGTCACAGAGCTCGTACTCAAAGACAACCCACTTGAAGCCACACAAGGAAAAGACCTCATAGGAGTCAATGTCACAGACTACTTCAAATACAGTTACAGAATACATCCCGATTGGTAAAAGTTTATGACTATGTACTTGTACAAGGTAGTAGCTTGAAGGTACAGATAATATAATATACGAATAGAAAGTACAAACATTAAGGCAAGGTCAGTTCATGAATCGACGAAAATATTGAAGTTTGAGCTTCCAATGTGAAGAAATAAGGTAGAATTACACTATACAAAAATTACTGTAGACTGGAAAAGAAACAAAGTAACATAATAACCGAACAAAATATTGAAAAATGCTTTGGTCAATCTGTAACAAAAATCTAAATATCATCGTAAAAATAAACTTTCATGCTGATTATTTCGTAATTGTCAACTACTGTGATATGTTTTTTTACAAAAAGAATAGCTTTTTTTATTGTTCATAACACAATAACCGGATAGATTTTTGATAAGTGATCCAGCATTCCAAAAATCAATCAAAATTAACTAAATATTTACGAAAACTACGCACGGAGTTCCGTTGAGAGCGTGATGGTGAATTGTAAACTCACGCGTGTTAGAGCGGGACATTTGCAATGAGACTGCCTGGCCTTAAGGTCATCTTTATACAAGATAGGCGCAAGAGAGACTACGGAAATGCCATAATCGCATTATTTGAATAAGCTAAGTTTTAATGCATTACTAAGATATTGATTGTTTCAGGGTCTACTGCAAATATCATTATTTAGAGGGGCATGAATCAAAGACCCCCGAAATAGAAATATGGAAATTTTTAGTTAAGATTTCTAAGAACGATCTTAACATTTCAAAAACACAATACAAGGATGAAGCGCAGGATTTCAAAGTCGAAAGTAAGTAAATTAAAATAGAGTTATTTTTCGATTTTGATATAAAAATTAGGCATGTTGACACAAAAAAAATATGGGTAGGGTATCCTTACCGTACTGAAAATGCCATAAAGAGGTATAAGAGTCATAATGAAAGACGGATACAAAGATACGTGCCGAGACGTCTTCAAAACACTTAAAATAATGACGTCTGTAGCATTATATATATTTGAAACCATCTTGTATGTTCGTGAAAATATCCATCATTTTCAAAAGAGAGGATCCTCTAAGCATCCAAGTTGTTATCGACACGATCTCTGTTCAATGTATATTTTAAATAACATCAACTGTTACCCTATATTCCTGTGAATAAACTTTCATTCATTCATTTATCCTTCCGTCTCAAAATGAGCCCTAAACCCGCTTCTTCAAACACAAGCTCCGCGCATCCCCGTCAGCTCTAGGTATCAAGTTTTAAAGTAACTAGTATCGTTCTATCTTAAATGTTAATACGTATGCTGAAAACTCATCATTAATTATTCCAGAACATTGCGGAAGCAAAAGAGAGACTCTCGATTTAGATGACTATTACTGTAACGAAGATTTGGTAAAGCAGTTAGTATTCGACGCAAAGCTTTCTGCGCCTTATTTTGAGAACTGGGTGGATCATACCGAATACGAAGCTGAGCTTGCTAAGAAATACAACGTCAGCGTCAGATTTATCATGACCTCCAGCGGATTTACGAGGTGGCATTACCTGTACGATGACGATAAGAATGAACGCGTTAATGAACTAGGGGAGAGAGAGAAGGCATATGATGGAGAGTGAGTGTATAACGTATATAAACTAGTGATCTTCTTTAATGTGGGGGGGGTTCCTCCAAGAGATGAGACGTTAAATGAAGTGTTGTCACAAATTTATATTTACTTTGTAGTTAACGGTGGGAACCTGTAATTGGCTTTTTTGGTGTCCTATCTTTATCTATATCTATAATTGTAAGCTGTTGGTTCTCCAAATAAATAATAATAATAATAATAATTGTAGCCAATAAGCCTGATATCGTGCTGATAGATCAATCGAAACGCCAGGCAGTGCTCGTTGACATCACCATCCCCCATGACGAGAACCTCGTAAAGGCCGAGAAGGACAAACTCAGCAAGTACCTAGACTTGGCCCACGAGGTAACCGCCATGTAGGATGTTGATTCAACGACCATTGTCCCGATAGTCGTTTCTGCGAACGGTCTAATAGCGAAGAGTCTCGACCAACACCTCAAGACACTCTCGCTAGATGGCTGGGTCAAGGGTCAGATTCAGAAGGCGGTACTCCTGGACACGGCGCGGATAGTCAAGAGGTTCATCTCTCTGTCGCCCTAACCACCGGTAGCTTAGGCCCTGTCCCGCTGCCGGCGGCACCCTAGGTTAGGTTTTTATAATATTTTATGTTTTGTAAGTGTATTTCTATATTTTACTTTTTATAAAGATATTATGACAACCTAGACTAAGTTTCAAAATGAATAAAGAGAATAATAATAATAAAGAGATGCCCAATGAGCAGCGATGGAGACAGCCAAAATAATACCTACTGATGTATCGCAAGATTGGCACGAAGATATATATATATAAATATACTTATATATCTCCGTTCCAATCTTGCGGTCCGTCAAACAGAACCATCGAGTTTAACTATTAACTTAATATTTATGGATCAACTACATGCCCAAAACTTTATTACAGGGTGATTGGGGACACTTACCGAAATGCAATAGAGACGACGCCTTACAAAGCGGCGGTACTTCAGCGCAACCTAACCAAGCTGTTCAACCGGGAGTCACTTGTGGTGGCAACTCCTCTGCCAATCCTAGATACGTCGGTAAAGAACCGACCTCCAGTTACAAACGCTGACGGCGACGTACCAATTACCGTTAGCTACGCGATCTTCTACAAAGATAATAAAATTGACACTCCAGCTTCCGTTGTGGGCTTCCAGTTCTCGTATAAACAGTTTTTGGAAAGGTTCGAAGAGATTACAAAAACTGACAACGAAAAGGTGACATACTTGTGCCAATTCATATTTTATATCTACATAGATGACACAAAATCCCAGGCAGATTTACAAGACCAGATCAGATTAGTATGTTTCTTTTTAGGGTTCCGTACCCAAAGGGTACTTAAAACGGGACCCTATTACTAAGACTCCGCTATCCGTCTGTCTGTCTGTCCGTCTGTCACCAGGCTGTATCTCATGAACCGTGATAGCTAGACAGTTGAAATTTTCACAGATGATTTATTTCTGTTGCCGCTACACTAAAAAATAGAATAAAATGAATATTTAAGGGGGCTCCCATACAACAGAAATGATTTTTTTGCCGTTTTTAGGGTTCCGTAGTAAACAAGGAACCCTTATAGTTTCGCCATGTCCGTCCGTCCGTCCGTACGTCCGTCCGTCCGACCCCCGTTTTTCTCAGTAACCGTTAGTGCTAGAAAGCTGTAATTTGGCATGAGTATACATATCAATGACGCCGACAAAACGGTAGAATAAAATCTTAAAAAAAAATTTTTTTTAGGGTACCTCTCCTACATGTAAAGTGGTGGTGCAATTTTTTTTTCTGCCGAACCCCATCGTGTGGGGTATCGTTGGATAGCTCTTTTAAAAATATTATAAGGTTTCTGAAAGCATTTTTTGATTAAAGAATTGGTTAGCGTGATATTAAGCTTTGAAGTGATAATTTTTGCTATGGTCAAGTGTCCCCCCCCCCCCCCCCCCTGCCAGCTAAACGGTGGCTACTAGGCATGTGAAAAAAATCATGGTAGTAGTATATACGATGAATTTAAAAGGAAAACTATCACAGCTAAGTAGACATTACTAGTTAACGAGTAATAGTCGAACTTCAGAAATGTACTTTGCAAAAGCAAACGTTCGTACAATTTCCATTGATACCTTAGATAATGTTGTTAATTCTTTCAAAAACATAGTAAATATAAGTTTTCGAACTTTTTAGTCCACATAATGTAAAGGGTAGACGACTACGGAACCCTACCTTGCGCGTGGCCCGACACGCACTTGGCCGGTTTTTATAGATAATGGTACGGAACCCTTCATGCGCGAGTCCGACTCGCACTTGGCCGGCTTTTTTTAATTCACTGCTGATATTTTGTATGTATCGTATCTATTGTAGAGAAGTACGAAAATGTGGAAGTTAATTAGGGTTCCATACCAAAAAGTTAAAAAAGGAACCCTTATGGTTTCATTTTATCTGTCTGTCTGTCTGTCTGTCACATTGCTAAATATCTCAAGAACTACTTATGCTATCGATTTGAAATTTGGCATAGTTATAAATAAGGGTAACCCAGATACATGGAAGTTGGTTTTTTTATATATTTTATTTTATTTTCTGTGAATAATGACAGAATATCTGGGCGGCCGAGCTTTGCTCGGCGTTTTCCCGGGCATGAGACCTAGCTAGATCGATTGCTCGTCCCCGAAAACCCCTACATACCAAATTTCATCAAAATCGTTAGAGCCGGAAATACAGAAATATAGATATATAGAAATATACATAGATATAAACAAGAATTGCTCGTTTAAAGATATAAGATATAAAAGGGGATTCAAAATTTTAATGTCTGTCAACTATGTCAAGTGGGGTGTCATACGAAAGGGCTTGACTTGTACATTCTGTAAAAAAAGTACCCCCCCCCCCCCCCTCCCTCCCCTTATCTCAAACTTTACCGAGAAAAAATGTTGAAATCATTACATAATATTAATATGCATGTATATTTTACAGGAAAAATATAGCTCTATCTAGTTTTTCTTTTTTTTAATCATCAAAAACTATTCTATACTTAGTTTGTAATTTAGTCGTAATCACCTTTGCATATATTTTTGTTTTATATTTAATCTTACAAGATTATGATGAAAATACCTTCTTTCAAATAAAAAATATATTGAAATCGGTTGATGGGATAAAGAATTATCCTTGAAAAACCAACATACGTACTAAGTTATTCAGTCGCGCAAATTAGTACCTAACAAAATGCGCCGATAGATGGTGCTGTCATGTTTTTAAGATTGTTCCTGAATTAATGGGGTCGGGACGGGTACATATACAAGAACTGTGTACGGAACCCTCGGTGCGCGAGTCGGACTCGCACTTGACCGGGTTTTTTTTTCAATTGTACTTTAATTTCCAGGATTTATCATGCGACAGTGGCAACCACGACTGTTACGTCATAGATAGTTCAGGTTACGTTGTACTATCGAAAGAAGTGAAAGAAGTGGGCCAGTTCTTTGGCGAGATCCACCCTCTAGTGCTGCAGTCCTTCATAGACAAGCAGATATTCGAGCACGTGGAAGTGTTCAACTATCAAGCCTTATGTCCGGGAGGCATGATAAAAGAACCTAACAGCTCATGGACCCTTATTACAGTAAGAAATACTTTCGGCTTTAACATTTTGCCCAATCGTACAAACTTCGCACATAATAGTAGATTGTTTGACAAGGGTCTAAAGTAAGCCATATTAACACGAGATGGTTATTTTCCCGAACGAAGTGAGGGAAAATTGTTCGAGTGGTAATATGGCTTTTAGGCCCGAGTATACACTACTTTTCACTTCGATTGCGAGAAAACACATAAACACAAACTATCCACCTTAAATGAATAATTTAATTCTTGGCGGGCGTATGTCTAATTTAACATCTTGTTTTTTTTCTAAGGCCCGCTCCATGCCTCGCTATGCGTGTTCGCTTTGCGTATTCGCCTCCCTTTCTTTTGCTATATTAAAGAAAGAGAAGCAACATGCGCTTTTTTTTTTCTTTTAATAGGAGTAATTCCTTTGACCATAAACACCGCTTAATCTTAGAGAACTGGAAAACGTCTTTCCTGATTGGTCAATTTTAGTACAGCTGTGTTCTGGTTGGTTGATATTTTTACCAAATAATTTTTAATCTGTCAAATTACTGTTCTGTGATTGGTGGATTTAATAGGTGAAGTATTTTGATAGGTCAAATTAAAATGTTTTGTAAATCATAAATATGTAGACATATTTTCCCTAGGGCTTAAATGTACTACTTTAGCCCCGCTTCACAAGTCTAATATGACACACTTTTCGAGCATGAGAAGTGAAAAAATATAACAAATGTTGCAAATGTTTACAGAATTCATTCATATACATACAGTCTTGTTTTGTACCTATAATAGTTAGGTAATTTACAACCTTTACAATATTACTTAATTTTGTTGATTTTTCATTATCTTTCAACCCCCACCCCTTCCAATGGCAACGGCTCTCAGTAGCCAGACTGGCATATTTATAGTCCAGAGACAAGCCTTAACACAACTATATCAATTTCAAATGTTATAAAATCACTTATTATTTTTGCTGTCAGCTCTTGATCTAATTTAACAACATTCATGAATATTGAATAAAATTTGTCTGTTAACAATAATCCTTATTTTTCAGCCATTTACATCCTTAAGGTGGTTAATTACCGAATTTTTGATTCTATTGGGAGACTTTTATCATTGGAACCAATACGCATACGGAATGCCTGTTGAATGTCGTACGTATTTACCTATCTGTAATAATAAAAAACAACGGGTTGCACTCCGGGAGTGCCGTTAGAAGTGAAAATTCAATGACATGATTTAAAGAAAATAAATAACAAAGATATTGATATTCATATTCGAATAATCCATCTACACATATACCTTAAAGCATTTAAGACGGGAGCCGCCATTGATATACTTACCCTTCTGCCAAAAGCATAGGAGAAAAATCTGCCACGTTATTAAAAACTACTTCATTAACCGATTATACTTCAGTCTCAGAATCGTTCCCGGCGTGTGAAGAGGTCCGTCAAAATGCCTTAATGTGCTGTTTTTGAGTGCATAAAACGTTATAATTTATCAAATTAACACGAAGATGAATTATAATTTCACATGCACGTAAATTTTGGATTTAATTAAAATTTTCTGCACAGTTAAAGTTTTAATTGAAATCGGAAACCAAGCATCGATTACAAAGTCGATTCAAAATTATTCGTACTTTGACCATCACGCTTGGCTACTATTTTGACGTGAACTGTCACAGTATTTAGGGACAATAAGAACTACTTTCAGTCTAGCTATCCGATATTGGACTTAGTGGAAAAGCCAGTAAGAGGAAACTTCATTCCTCAGGTTTGGTGTTTAAAGTCTTTCGATTGGGAAGACCAGCTGAGTTGACCCCTCCTAACATCGCAACCACGATACTAGGCGGGGTCAACTAGCTGGTCTTATATTACCACCTAACCTACGTGACCAGCTGAGTTGACTCCTCCTAACATCGCAATCACGATACTAGGAGGCATGCTAAACTCCGCCGGCTTGTTTGGTTTTATGAAGTGCGTTGCGTTTGGCATTCGCGTGCGTAGATTTCGTAGTGGTTAGCTTATATCTATTATGACGCTAAAGTAAATCGTATTATCAAATTGTATTTAGGTAATGGATATTTTGTATTCATAAATTGATGATTTATTAAATTAACTTAACACAAAGTAGTTTGTAGCAAGATTTTGTAAGGCAAGCGGGTGGGAATCAGTTTGTACGGGCGCTCCGCCACTGTTGCAATTGTTAAACGTGTGTAAAGCAAACCTCGAATGACGATGACAATGAAAACATGTGTGATTGCGCATAGCGGATAGTGGATCCGACTATTAAACTTTGAATAGTTATAAATCCTAAACGGTTGTTTTCACTAACTAATGATTAGAAACCTTATAATGATTTTAAAATACCTATTCAATGATACCCCACATGATATAAGTTCGTCAACTTTATTTTTTATTTGTTTTACAAAATTACCGCACCTGCTCACAAAATTTCTCGAAAATCGGTTGATAAATGCGACCTGTAGAGGAGAACAAACCAATGAATAAAATTTAAAAAAAAAAAATACAAAAATTTACTTGCCTAAAAAATTCTATGTAATCATAAAACCTACTCACAAAACTTCACGAGAATCGGTTGAGAAATGCGACGTGTAGAGGAAAAAACGGCCGCAGAAAAATACGAAATCATTGATACAAAGTTTTTTTTTTCGAATTTCAAAAAAGTGACTCGACAAAAAAATTCTATATAGTTACCAAACCTGCTCGCAAAATTTCACGAAAATCGGTTGATAAATGCGACCTGTAGAGGAGATCAGCCAACGACTTAAAAAAAAAAATTAAAATTTACAAAAATTTACTCTACAAATAAATTATATGTAGCCATGGAACCTGCTCACAAAATTTCACGAGAATCGGTTGAGAAATGCGACCTGTAGAGGAAAAAACGGCCGCAGAAAAACACGAAATCATTGATACAATGTTTGTTTTTTGAATTTCCAAAAAGTGACTCGACAAAAAAACAGTAACTTGGTTCCGGTGAGATTTTAGAAATAAACACGGGTCCTAAATGCAAAGAAAATGTACTTACGCATGGAATGTAACATCCGCCTTTTTTCGGTCGAGTTTGCTTTTACAGCCCAACACTGAACACCCCACCATGTTTGCACTGAACACCCAAACACTACGGATCTGATAATTGGTAAATTATTATTCATTCAAACCAAACTTATCATTAATTCTCCATTTATAAAATGCACTACCAAATATTGCCAATTTGTTTTGCAATCTTCTTGACACTTCATGAGAGATTGCCTTTACCCGACGGTGAAAAAAAATTCGGTCGGTGATAAGGACAAAACATCGCACTATTTTCTACTTCCTCTCATAGGAATCGCAATAAGGCTATCTTTCTCTTACAAAGCGTGTCAGGCCCTTGGTATTTTATCCATCACTCTTGGCCATTAGGTATTTTGAAGGGAACTGTCACCGTATTTAGGGACAATAAGAACTACTTTCCATGAGAATTTATTTGAAATATGATCTTTACGGAAATCGGTCAGTCTGGCTATCCGATATTGGACTTTGGAAACGCTTTTTTAGGGACAATAAGAGCTACTTTCCATGAGAATTTATTTGAAATATGATCTTTATGGAAAATCTTAGGATTGTCTTAAAACAGTTAGAACCTTGGCTTTCTAAGAAGACCAGCTGGGGACCCCTCGTAACATAGCAATCACGATACTAGGAGGGGTCAACTAACCTAGTCATAGAATTTATCGCGAGTTTATACATTTTTCCCCAGTACAAAAGTGCTCAGCGCCGCTAAAGAAGTTTTCACTTCAAAAACTAATATGTTACTTACACCCTTTTATGAAATCAAAATATATATATAACTTTCAAACGCAAAAGTAGATAAAATAACGATTATTAACTTTTTCTGTAGCACAAACAACCACAGCATCTCCAGTGGAAGCTGCGAAGAATGAAACAATTGCTGCTACAGATGAAGACGAAAAAACGTTTTCTTGCGATCACCGGATTAGTCTTTACATACTGAACCAAACACACTTTTTAACAACTGCTGAGGATAACCCTGTTACTTTCGAGGACAAAAGAGGAAAGTGTCACCCCCCTTATTGGGCTTCCTATGTGACATATACTAATTTACTATTGGTGGTCGTGGACAAGATGAATAGCGAGATGTTCAGTGAAGAATGCTGTATGCGAACGCCGCCGACGACGAAGCCAGAGCCCACAACGAACTCGACAGAGAGCCGCGAACCATGCCACAAACTAGAGCTGGGCGAGCTACCGAGACGACGACTCGAAGGCTGCTTTACTTATCACGAAAAGGTAATGTTTAGTTATAAAGAACATGCAATATTAGAACCCAGATAAATATGAAAAGTCCAATCCAACTGTTCACATAAATTCATAAAAATACGCTACGTTAAAATTCGCTACTGCAAAAAAACCTAAATGAAGATTTTCTAACAAACCGATCGTTCAGCGTGTCTGTCTGCCATAGGCAGTTTTTTTTACAAAGCAGACTTAATAATCTCATTTTCTTCCCATATATTTGTGTTTCATCACACAATCATTGTGAGTATTATCAGACTCCCATTAACTAGTATAATAAGTTTATAAGTATTAAGAAAAGTTGCTTGTAGATATAGCATACATATGCTCCAGAGTTATGGCGTATGAGAAAAGTGTGAATATTCGACTACCACGACACTTGGTATTTAGTGAGTGACGCGGTGGACCGACAATTCTACTGAACAAACCTCAACCCAACCCGTCGTTTGTACCTGAGTATATTAGAGATACAATAAAGTTCAGGTTAAGGGCGCGACCATATCACTGCGTTGCGGCGTCGCAAAGCCAAAACTACGAACAAGATTGTGTTATCTAGTACGTCGTTCTCGTGATGCGACGTCGCAATGCAGTGATAGGGCCGCACCGTAAGAAAATCTCTGCTTTAAGGCGCTACACTGAGAAATTTGGAGACTTTGAAACGCTGTCCTGACCAGACTAGCAAACAGTAGGGGCTGATTTTCAGATATATGATTCTTAACTATATGATTGTGGTACTGACAATAGCGAAACATAATTGCTTAAAATTTTCTCGATAGAAAATAAATCCAAAGTCGAGTCTATATTTTCCTTTTTTCCTCAGCCTACTAAAACAACGCATTATTAAAAGACACGATTAAGTTAATATGATGGTATTTTACCTCATCTAGGTACTGACAAGAGGAAATTTAATAAACCTGCACAGTCAGATATTTAACGAGATTTGTCTAAAAACCCATTCTCGGAGAGGGTTGCATCCCGTTTTGTCGTGAGCGAAAAACAAAGGGTGTCTCTTTCAATCGATATATCGGCTTAAATTGGACTTTTCGGCTGTTTTCAGGAAGCAGAGGCATTAAAGTGCGGGTTTGCCCCGTCAGACGTTGCCGCGCCGCGACTAGTCGCGCTCACCATATTGCTAACTGTCCTCGCATCCAGGATGCTGTGCTGAGACTCAAGTTGTTTGGTACTATGCACTTGTACCTTTGTTACTCGTATTTGCGGAAATAAATGTTGTTGCATTTTGTATTTCGTTATTATTACACTGTTCGTTCGTGTACCCTCCGCGGCTTTGACCGTGACGTATCTTGGTATTTTTTACCCACAGATAACCCCTTTTACCTAATAATTGACGGCTACATAATCTATCATCGATATCAATTCGAATTTCACAATATATTAAAGAGATAACTAAAGCTTGGTTGCACCAAACCGTCTGTAATCGTAAGAGGTGTTCGTCAAACTCGATTGTATGGAAAGTTTGACAAGTTTATATGGGATGACAGCTGCCAGCGCCATATTTGACGATGACCGGTCTGTGTTCGTACGTTTGGTGCAACTGGCACTTAGGCTGGGTTGCACCAAACCGTCTGTAATCGTAGGCGGTGTTCGTCAAAGTGCCAGTTGAACCAACGTACGAACACAGACCGGTCATCGTCAAATATGGCGCCGGCAGCTGTCATCCCATAGAAACTTGTCAAACTTGCCATACAATCAGATTTGACGAACACCGCTTACGATTACAGACGGTTTGGTGCAACCCAGCCTTAGTCTTAGTTGATATGCGTCAATCTGAAGCATACCTATCAACTAAGACCTAAACTAATAAAAATGCTTGTGTATTGTAGGTAATAAAGTTAGGTTAGGTATGTTATACAAAATATGAAATTTTGCTGCTTTGTTGCACTAGTAACATTTACTCTCTTGATTATTTTCAAATTATTACAAGTACCAGTTTTGCTAAGCATTTGCTTTTTTTCGCAGTAAAATTTAAAATTAATTGCGGACTGATAAGTTTTTTGATGTCCAGTTCATTAAATCCCATTATTACACTATTTATTTTTATTCTTCTTAAGAGAAGAATGCACTGTATGAACGTAGGAACACTAGGGTTATTTCCGCCTCCTCATAGTGCAATGACTAGCTCGGAATAGAACGCGTCAAGTGCGCCACACGCGCGCCCGGCCGCTCGGTCGTACCACGCGCCCGCGCTGTAGCTCTAGTGTAAGTTTTTTCGAAACATTAACTAATTCGAACGCGTTTGCGTTTTGTCTCAAAATGTATGAAAACGCTCTCACCGAGTTGGAATAACGCGCGTTCATCGGTTAGCAACAAATGTTATACTCGCTGTTTTAGTTTCCACTAGTGACCACCAGAGGCGCTGTTCACGTTTTCATATCACTTTCATACATTTTGAGACAAAACGCAAACGCGTTCGAATTAGTTAATCTTCGAAAAAACTTATACTAGAGCTACTGGTGTCAAAACACTCGAACCTTTACTAACTTGTAAATGTGGTCCATTGTGTACGTATAGCAAGTGTTAATAGGGAAATCAGAGAGCTTTTTGTGGGCTAAATGACTATGAGATACGGGTAGTAAGCGTAATTTTAATAGCAGCTATATTATACTCCACTGAAAATCAGCGTTGTTGCATCCCGTGCCTCGATTTATGCAAAGAGAGGACTCTCTTTTGAGACAACATTAGATTCCTTTTTAGATGTAAGACTTATGTAATAGACTTTATTGATATTATTACAAAATCAGTTAAATTCTAATCTATTCTTAATACAATTACAGGTGTATCGAGCATAAAAACTGATTTCCTAAAATGAGTCAAATCTCAACTAACACGATTTTTAATCACTATTTTCATAGTTGTATGCGTTTCTTACTCGTATGAAGGATGCGTAATTATTTGTTGTCATAACTTTCATGAATAAGTAGGTAGATGAAAACATTTGATGTTATTGTTAAAAAAGTACCTATAATTATTCAAACCAAAACTACTAAGTACTAAAGCTACTAAGGGATACCTAGCTAACGAAAAGAGACTTCATCCTTGTCTGATACGTATTAGTACCTCGCTCCATTTCTTTCTCATGCCATTATTATGTTATGCCGTTAGCTGAACTGCAGTAGGTATTTATGTATTCCCACGTATCGCACCGATCTGAGAGCAGCATAGTGGTGGTTGAGAAAATGTTACTTATGTTTTTGAATAAAATAAAGTTCGCCTCCACAGCTATTAAACAAGTTAATGTCATGTAAAACTAAAAAGACTGTGCCAGCTAAATTTTAACTTTGTAAATAAGTGCGGTCTGAAAATCATCACTTAATGGTACCTTGGTATTAAACTTGTTATGACAATCCAATAATAAAGGACCGACAGCTAAACCGACTGTCCCTAAAATAATTTCAACAATAACATATGTATATAAGTACAGTGAGAAATAAGTGTGTGACTGTGTGAGCTGAAGTCATCCAGGATGCGCGAAGGCAGCCTAGCGCTCTGCGTTCTTTTGATCTTGCTATCGGAGTCTTCTGTGCATAGCCAGCATACACATCATGCCAACACGTAAGAAACTACCCTCTATTCATATATATACATACTAGTTAGAAGTAGGTTGCCTATTTTAAACCCACTCGTTGGATATAGAACTCAGCTCTTTATTAAGAATAGATTTTCGCCTATCTGCTAACTGCATCCATAAATATTGGTTAATATTTGAACGTATTTGTTTGGATAATATTATTAAACCGCGACAGTTTTGATGATCTACAATGTACTTATTGTCAACACTTCCCCGCTAAGTACCTTACATACGCACTCGATTCATCTTACACAAATGGTTGGCTGGTGGAAATCATGATACAGAAATATCACGATTTCAATTATTGTATAGGAAATAAACTTGTAATACTTGTAATAAACGAAATAATAACTTAATTTTAGAGTGAGAGAATGGGGCAGAGCGCTTGGTCTGGAGTTGTGGAAACTTAACCAAGCTCTGACAAAAGCTGACCAAATACGACTTGTAAGTACCTTACAATAGAATTCCCTAAATTCATGAATTTTATCACTTACAAACTTTTTTTGCACGCTTTCTTAATTATAATGACTACATAATCGCTTTTAATAAGCGATATTTTATTCCTATTGTAACTAACACAAACACATACTGTAATTACTAAATTGAAAAACTTCAGGTTCGAATCCTGCTCGGTGCCTAAGTTTTTCAATTTTTCCTTTATTTCTAAAATTTGTAGTTTGCGTTATTGCAGTTAATGATAAATAGTTGCATATTTAATTAAATGGCGTAATAAAAATACAAATGGATTGATTTACTCGCATACTATTACAGGATTACAAACGAATGAATGCAAGCGTAAAACAAAAGGATGGAGAACAAATACTGCGATCCTCGTTGACATCGGTCGGAACTATGTTAACAAAGAAAATAAATGCCGTGAAAGTAGGTAGTTAATTCTTCTCTTACATCTGCATAAAATATTATTAGCATCTCACATAAATCATCTGACTCTAGTTAACTATCTTTTTTTTTCATTTGTGCATACTTACAATCGAAAGTACGAGTAGATAATGAATAATTAAATATCTTGACTTGATAGAGTTGGTACAATAAAGACATTTTTCTATCAATCGAATATTTGCAGTGCATCCACGCAACAGCCGTTGAATTAGCACGGGAGTTCAATGGGACAGTCGACCCGGATTTTCAGTACTGCTCCGCTAAGTATTCAGATTTTTTGGTTATTGACGAGAATACAAATGAGTCTACTTTAATCAAAAGTGTTACAGAAAAACCTGCTTTCGTAATAAAGGAAAAGCATCATTATGAGACGATATATCTTGAAAACGACTCTCACTTTTATGACATAACTGTTAACATAAACAGAAGTTGTGTGCACGTCCCCACCAACATATACTTTTTAGATGAAGAGCCAAAAAATGCAATCCATTGGACAAGAGGACTCAATGATGTCTTCATAAAAAATTACCAAGCCGACCCATCTCTGACGTGGCAATATTTTGGTAGTTCGCACGGTATTCTACGCTTCTTCCCCGCCATGCCCTGGAACATGAGAAAAACAGATACCTACGACTGTCGTGTGCAGTCCTGGTACATTGAAGCTGCCACCTGCTCGAAAGATGTCATTGTCCTCTTTGATATCTCCGGTTCTATGACTGGATTTAAAAACTATGTGGCTAGAACAACTTTAAAATCTCTTTTAGACACTTTATCTAACAATGATTATGTGAACGTGTACACTGTCAGCGATGAAACTGATCAAGTAATGAACTGCTCCAAAGGATTAGTTCAAGCAACAAAAGAAAATATAGCAACTTTAATGGATATTCTAACACCAACTGATGGTGGAAAAGTTCACAAGATACCATTAGCCGGCATAGCAAATTTTACTAACGCATACATCAAAGCATTTGCAACATTGAAAGAAGTAAGCTAGACATTACCTACTGAAAATTAAGAAAAGCCATGGCAAATCAATAATACTCTACAATTAAATTGGCGTATTTCCATTACAGCGAAGAAACGAAACCGACTGCAATGTTGCGAGTACCGGAGGCTGTAACCAACTGGTGATGGTAATCACGGACTATGCCTTTGAAAACCTATCTTCAGTATTTGACCAGTATAATCGAGAGGTGATAGATGGAGTGACGTACACACCTGTTAGGGTATTCACGTATCTCATTGGAAGAGAAATGGACGGTCTCACTGAATTGCAGCAAATGGCTTGTTATAATAGAGGTAAGAAACACACTAATACATATTTGTATATATTATCTCTTGGGAAATGTAAGTTTATGTTTATTATACTGAAATTATTTACGAACGCATAAATATAAACGCATGAAATTATTTAACTTTTCATGATTTATATCTCATACATTACACCCACATTTACAAGTTTCCATTTGGCCCTATGGTTGACGAGTAGAGAATATCTCATAGCATTAAGCCTTTCTACTTATATTCCGTCCGTCCAACGTACTTATATTGTTTATGAGATAAGGTTTAAATAAAATAAATAATAGAATTAAGAAACTAAACGAGTAATTTAACATCATAAATAGGTTTTATACCAAATGCCAATGAAATGATATTACAAATTACAATATTACATAATATAGCAGGGCTTTGATGTATTTAAAATCTAGTACCTATTTCGCATTTATTCAGGTTACTTTGTTCACATTCACTCGGTGGAGGAGGTCCAACAACAAGTGCTAAAGTACATCAATGTGATAGCTCTGCCTATGGTTCTAAACGGTTCAGATCCTCCACCAACCTGGACACACGCCAGCATGGACTATACGGTCAGTGTTATTCTTAGTGGTCATTTCATCTGTACATTATATTACAAAATAATACGTCACGATTTTATTTTCAGAGAACTTATGAATGGGGAGTTAGCCCG
Source organism: Cenopis cana (assembly GCA_951800055.1). Taxonomy (NCBI): domain Eukaryota; kingdom Metazoa; phylum Arthropoda; class Insecta; order Lepidoptera; family Tortricidae; genus Cenopis; species Cenopis cana. The sequence continues at coordinate 12,995,727 of OX637476.1, read as the reverse complement.
GATGTCAGAAAGGTGAGATAACGTACCTAAATTTATTGCAAACCTAAAAATTTGGTATCTTTATAGGCCCTTTAAAATAATGATTTTGCTTTGAGATTAACTGAATGAAAAAAATTGGGTGGGCAAGGCATTCTCCATACAAATTCTGTGCACGTTTTATTCGTAGGTTTTGGCACTAATGAATGTAATATTTTTTTTCGATGTAAATATGCGAAGAAAGTGATGTGGAAATTTTCAAATATTTCAAAAAATGAAAACATTTTAAAATAATATCAATGAAAAAAAAAATACATCACGAAATAGCTAACAGAAAAATAAGCATAACTTTAATGCAAACACAAACGAAGAAAATCCTGCACAAAGTTTGTATGGAGAGAGCTTGCCCTACCCCTCCTCTTAATGGAAATATCGAGTTTTCCAGCCCGACGAAGACAAGTTGGTGACATCAGTAGCAATCCCGGCATTCGACCGAGACAACGAGAACGGGACGCTGCTCGGCGTAGCCGGCACAGATGTGCCCATCGACAGCATTGCTAAGTTAGCACAACCGAACCAGGTTAACTCTCCATTAAAAGTAATTTCTAGTGTCAGTCATGTACTTTCATACTCGTAACTCCAATGATGTCATTTTGTTTCAGCTCGGCGTCAACGGTTACTCATTCATTGTTAGTAACAACGGATATCTTCTATTGCACCCTTTATTGAAAACCTCCGTAAGTTTCATGCGCTCAGACCAGGGACCGGATACCGGTATTTGCTCCATAAAAAATACCGGTATTTATATCGTTCTTTTTCGTTCTTTGGTTTGTAATTTCATTTTTAATGGGACACTAATAATACGAAGTTGTTCAGTAAATACCATGATTCAGTCCTACGTAAAGACCATACAATAATTCGAAATATTAGACTATTTCGAGGATTTTTAAAAATACCGGTTTCGATCCCTGGCTCAAACATATCAAGAATGAAAATTGCACTTTGAATTTGAAATCCTTCAATGCACTTCGATTTTTTTAGATTAACGGGGAGCTTCAAGTGAATTACAACAGCATTGATTTTGTAGAGGTGGAACAAGTGGACGACGGAAAGGATTCACGCGAGCTGGGTGACGAGATCAAATGGTTGCGTCAGAACCTCACCGAGGCAGCCAGCGGAAGTATGCCTAATGTTGAGGTCCTTTTTCATTACGACGATATGAGGTACCATACCATCATTGACTCATCAAAATCGGGATGCTTAATACATTAATTGATAGGTTTGTAAATTCAAATAAGAAAAATGTATTCAGGAGGATATCACGCGTCAAGCATGACTACTTCTTCAGCGAGCTGGTGGGCACGCCTTTTTCAATGGGTATTTCCCTTCCCGTGGGATATGGAGACACGGAACTGCTACTTAATAGCAACCCCCTTGAACCCACGGCAGGGGATAACACTGAGTTCAATGTGACAGACTATTTTAGATATAGCTACAGAGTACATCCTGATTGGTAATGAAGCATACTATTTATATTTTCCCCGGGTTGTGTTGAGTTCCACTGCCGGGCACAGACCTCGTTTTTTCCACCACTTGCCCCAGATTTGTGCATGCCGCGAAAAAAAACCTAAGTTATGCTACCCTCCATTCCAATTTCGTTCAATTTAATAAACTTTGTCCACCATCTACTGTGACAGATCAAAGTAAATAGCAAGTACATAAGATTTTTTATAAATTAGGAACCCAACTCTCCCTGCATTCGTTGTCCAAAATGTTACTGTCATATTTTCTTCACACCAGTTTTTCGCAAGTTCATATTGTTTCAGGGTCTACTGCAAATATCATTATTTAGAGGGGCATGAATCAGATAGCCCTGAAATAGAAATATGGAATTTCTTAGTAAATATATCAAAAAACGAAATTGATATAACGAAGAAACAATACCAAGAGGAAACGACCAATGAATTCTCAGTAGAAAGTAGGTTAAATAATAGATTAAGTACCTTTTTTGGAACTCCTGGGTAAGCATGTGTCGTTAATGCTTTACGTGTTTTTTTTTATCACGCAACGACATACAAGAACTACTATAAGTATTCAATGGTTCACGTCACATGCTTACCAAAACGTATTAAATTATTTTCTTTCTTTCTTAATAGGACACAATACAAGACTGAAATAGAAAGGGACACAAATTAACACGTTAAAAACTTATTAGTTGAAAGTGGCCCCAAATTATGTTCAACGTGTATCATAATCAGCCAATTTATGCGTCCCACTTCTGGGCACAGGCGTACTCTTATAGATGGGAAGGAACTACCAGAATGTGTACATGCTATTTTGCATAAAGTTAAAATTATACTAAATTATAATAAGTTCAACTGATGCTCCAGAACCATTTGTGAACGATTTTATTATATATCAACTTTCCCAGCTCACTGTGGAGATGCTCAGACAGCTCTCGACAAGGAGGATTATTACTGCAATGAGGATTTGGTGAAGCAGTTAGTCTTCGATGCGAAACTATCGTATCCCTACTTCCATAACTGGTCGGACTACACCGAGCACGACGTTGAACTGACATTGGAATACGGCGTTAGCGTAAGATTCATCATGACCTCTAGCGGACTGACCAGGTGGCATTACTTATACGACGATGGCAAGAATGAATGGGTAGACGACAATGGGTATGCACATAAGAACTACACGGGAAAGTGAGTAGATATTAGCGAATTTGCAATGGTGTTAACATATTTAAAGTATTTAATTGTATAGTCGTGATTGCCAACGTATTACTCCATTTCGCGAGATGTTATCGTGGATCAATTATTTAGCTGTGAAGCTCAAATCCTCCTGGTTTTCAGAGTATTTGGAGATCATTATGCGACATCAATAGAAATCACTCCTTACAAGGCTGCGGTACTACAGGGCATGATTAGTCGAGAGTCCCTCGTAGTTGCCTCTCTATTACCGGTCCTCGACCCCGCTATCAAGAGCCGGCCGCCTGTCACCAATGAAGCCGGTGACGTGACTATCACCGCAAGCTACGCCATATTTTACAGAGATAATTCAAGTGACACTCCAGCTTCTATCGTCGGTTTCCAATTTTCGTATTCACACTTTAGAGACAGATTTTTGGAGCTCTCAACCGTTGAAAATGTACGTAACACGTGAAACACACAGGCAGAGGTCATAGGGAACGTTTCTAAAAATTATAAAATTACAATATGTTTTTAGGGCCTGTCGTGCAACAGTAGTGACTATCAATGCTACCTCATAGACAGTTCAGGATATGTGGTGATGTCCTTGAAACAGGAGGAGATGGGACAATTTTTTGGCGTTATTCATCCTTTGGTTCTGCAATCTTTCATATACAAGGAGATATTCGAGCACGTCGAGGTGTTTAACTATCAGACGCTGTGCCCAGACTCCATGCTTGGGGACCCAAACAGCTCTTGGACATTTAGCACGGTAGGGAAAGATCTTTTTTTAAGTTCCTGTGACCTTACGATGACAGTTAACAATCTTGTTTCATTTCAGCCTTTTACTTTAATAAAGTGGTTACTAACCGAATTTCTAGTAATATTGGGTGATCTGTACCATTGGAATCAATACGCTTACGGAAACGTAATTTTCGAATATGGTAAGTTCTCATTACAATCACATCACAATACAATGTCGTAGTATTCAGTTAGATATTATATGTTATTTTTAAATGTTTTTACAGAAGACTACGTTGAAAATACAACAACAATACCAGAAACTCCAATACCGAACGAACCAATAATACCACTAGAGGAAGAGAAAACATTTTCTTGCGATCATCGGATCAGCCTTTACATATTGAATCAAACACATTTCCTGAAGTCGGTTCCAGATAACCCAGTTACCTACGAGGATGAAAAAGGAGAGTGCAATCCTCGTTATTGGGCTTCCTACGTGGGGTATACGAATCTATTGTTGGTGGTGGTGGAGAAGGTAGAACCTGAGGAGTTCGAGGAATGGTGTGAAAAGCCGCCGACGACGAAGCCAGAACCAACCGCTAACTCGACGGAGAGCCGTGAGCCGTGTCACAAGTTAGAACTGGGCAAGTTGCCGCGACGAAGACTTGAAGGCTGCTTTACTTACCATGAACTGGTAAGTAACTGTAGTAGAGAACAGTGGGAGATTATACCCATACAATTACTAAGCGTATACTAACGATTAATATGTACTAAATCCTTACCAAATTAATTTACAAAATTGCGCAACATATATAATTTTGAGTAGGTACATTCTTCGCGATGTTTGTTCGTCACAGAAAATACAATATCATATACTTTTTCTTTATGTTTCACCTAGAGGATATTTTTTTGCTTCCCGGGTAGATCCCTTAAAGGGATAAGTTCGCCTTCGTACATACTATTTCTTTTTGTATTTTTTCATGTGTTTTATTGTGTACAATAAAGAGTTTTACTACTCCTCCCTACTATTATTCTAAAATAGTGAATGCAGAACAATTTTTACGATATTCGAATATGAAATCTCATTTTTGTTTTCAGGAAGCGAACGCATCAATTTGCGGACTAGCGTCAACGGCAGTGGCCAGTCCATGGTTCATAGCACTCGCAACATTGTTGACGGCAGTTGGGTCTCGGGTGCTCTGCAAGGATATTTAATATGTTTGGCATCACGTTTTGTTTCTTGTTAGTCTCATAAATGTTGTTATTTCATGCTGTCTTTTAATCTACAAATTGACGCCTACGATGCTGTCCTGGGTTCATATGTAAATAACATTCATAATAACCACACAGTATTGTGGTATATGTCAATGATTTAGTTGCAAGTACAAAGCTCTTTCCTTATCATCCTAAGATATCAGAGGGTAATATTGTACTAATTTCACTTATATCAGACAGTTTTTTTTAAATCGCATGACGGATTTATAACTCTGATAACGCACGATTTTTCTGATCTGAAAAAAAAACAAAGTATAAGTGTAAGCTAGCTAAGTAAGAATATAGTAGGCGCGATATACAGAAGCTCAAACGATTGTAATAATATCATAATCGGTCCAGTAATTATTGATTTAAGTACGATCTATTCTTCACATTTATAAATATCTATTCTATGCGAATGTGTTTATTAAATTAGATACATTACTTTCTAATAACTCACGTACATACCATAAATCCCACAGAATAACATAAGATGATTCATGCAAATTGATAAAAACCTATTGTGCCCTTGCGGCACGGTGACCCAGTGAAATTATAGGTAAAATCAATGAAGAGTGCAACCGAGTAAACAGAAGCCGGCTTGTGTGTGTGCGATAGCTAACCACTACATTCCGGCCTTGTATTAACGGGGATCAGTCCTCAATCGGCGAGGGACTGCTGCGCGCATGCCCGCCGCACTTGCCCACGCAAGCGCACTCCCGCCTCAAACGAATACCCAGTGCAGATGAGCCAGCGAATATATTCTCAAAATAAAACTTAACCATAAAACATAATATGATAGGACCTTCTTAGAACTCTAGGGGCCAAATTAGTGTAAGTGTTTCTGATGTGCAAGCTTGTGGGTACATTTGTGTTGCTCCTGCTGCTTTCGCTGGACTCCCATGACTGCTCGGCCAGTGCTCATGATGACAGGATATCTTTCAATAGGCAAGTAAATCTATTACCTACAATATTTTAAGGGCATATGAACAGGAAATCATCTCATGACAATTCGTTAATTAAATCATCCTAGCCAAATGTGATCGACAGGAGAACATTAAAAAATATCTATGATAAAACTGATTCCATTGTTTTGTCCCAAATTTTCATTGGGTATCCATATTAATGTTAAATTGGACATTAGCACTCAAGATGTGAACAGTTCTAGAATATAAAACACGGAACCCTAAAACTATATATCCTGTATATCCTCAAGTTGTGTCACGTCATCTGCATCCGGGCAGTAATTGAATTAATATTATGATTTGACATTTATCTAGCGTACAACAATGGGCAGTCAAACTCGGGTCAGAGCTCAATTCCTTTGGTGAAGTTATTACAAGGAAGAAGAGGGTACAGGAGGTGCGTATCAAAACAATCTAATTGCAACGATTAACTTCAGTTTTCGGTCTTTTACATGCTTATGAGCTTCACTTGCTTTTCAGAGTTTCAAATCTGCTCAAATAGAATCTCGAGATGGCGAGAAATTGGTTCAAAGCATGGCCGATGACATCCGTGCGATGATGGAACTTAAAATCAGTGCAGTCAAGAGAATAGTCGAAGCAGCAGAAAACATGGCCTTCGACAAACAGAGCGAGCCAGTACCGGAGGACTATCAGTTCTATAACAGCAAAGAGATGGATGAGCCATACGATGAAGTCTCAATCACAACAACACCAGAGCCAGACTTTAATCTAGAGAATTGGATCGTACGACCGCCTACCAAAAGTGCTCATCTACAGCTAAATGCACACTTCTATAATATCCCTGTAAACACTAATTTCAGTAGCGTCCATGTTCCAACGAATGTCTACGCTTGGGGTTAGTTTTTTTTATATCAGCATTTTATTTTAGGGATAAAAACGTCCCTTCTTACGATCATGGTAAGCGGACACCTATGGACGCTTAGAAGTCCAAAGGTATCATTATTATTATTATGCTAGTTATCAACTTTTAATTGGGTAAGGTATATTATATATATATTGGGGTAGGCGGCGCAAAGCTTTGAATAGATGGCGCCACTAGAGTTTGACTAATCTCGATTCATGCACGTTTAACTTAAAAAAATATGTACGTTCAATTTACCTTTATAAAATAAAACTTAATGATTAATTCTCTGTAATAAGTATTAAACTTTGTATGAGACACTGTCGGATAATGTGTTTCAAAGCTATTTAAAAATACAAAAGTTTTTGTTTAGACAGGAGCGTGTAAGTTATATTTTCGTAGACATATACTCGTCCGTTTAACGCGATAAAATGGATCCAAATGAAAAATACGGACGTCTGACTCTGACACGGCTAAAAGCACTTTTACGGCAACGCAACGCGAGGAATCCGTAAAAGGACCGCAAAATTAAGGTGGTTGAAATGGGAAAAATGAGGAAATTTCTGAAAAAAAATCTAGTTAATTAGTATGTGTTCCGTAAAATATACGTAATAATAAACATTATCACCAAATATCAAGGGTTATCATAGGTCCAAAGAGAATAATAATCTCGAACTATTGTCTTGGGAAAAACTCTAGTGGCGCCACCTAGTGGCAAAGTTTGGCAGCCGCCAACCAAATTGAGACGAATCTAAAGTTACAATTTCAAAACACAGTGCACACAACGCGAACAGCGCCTCTGGTGGCCTTTGGTGGTGTCTATTTGTTGGTATACAAATTGAGCCTAAACGCAAACGCTTTCGTTTGTGTTTATATTTCGTAAAAATAATTAGGGTAAATCGCAAATATAAACTGGGCAGTTAAGAAAACATTTTGTTACTAGCCACCAAAATGGAGTGGCGAACAATTGGCATTTACCCTACTAGACATAACATTATGTTTATTGCCCTCTTTTCTGTGATAATCGGGTTATTTACATAAGTCTAACATTGTGATTTTATTATAGCGGACGACGTTATAAAGGGAATCCACTGGTCTGAGGGATTGGATACACATTTTATCAACAACTATCAAAGTGATCCCACGCTTTCTTGGCAATATTTCGGAAGCTCCACAGGATTTATGAGGCATTATCCAGGTAAAATTATTATACTAATATAAATTACACTTTCCATCAGGCGTGGCCATCAGAGCACACAAAATTATTTTCCAGTGCCCCTTCCAATTTAGCAATAAAGATTGTGTTCTTGTTTTCTTGTGCAATCACGACTTTTAAGTTGTAAAAACATATTTAGTGAGACTTCCTTTGACATTTAAATTATTTTATCTACACACATATCATAAATCCTCTAATATGCGTTCGGAAATCGTAGAAAATGACTCTCATTTCAACATTCAATGAATTTATGGCAATTTTCTTACCTGTGGCTAAGGCTACAGCAGTAATAAAATATTTCATTTTAATCTCATATATGATGTTAAAATATTACGTCAAACAAAACTGTCAAAATTTAAATGTCAAAGTTGACATGTCCCTATTCTAGTATCACTGAAAATTCAAATTCAGTCGATGCGAAATGTCAGCTCGATGTTTTTTTAGTATATATCGCACGAAATTTGAGCTAGAACGACATGATCACATCAGAATAAGAACTCTTTACTTTTTAAAATAACATTCAGGTATCGGTTGCCAGTTCTGATTTCGATATTTCCGCAACCGTGCAAAAAAGGTTGTATTAACACAATTATTGTATTTATTTACTACTGTTTCTGAACCCATCTTAGAGTAATTATAATATGTGTGTAGATAAAGTAATGTATGCAACTGTACATAATTAGGCGTTAAAACACTCGTGTGACCTTATTATGAAACTCGCCTTCGGCTCGTTTCATAAAACACACTCGTGTTTTAATGCCCCTCATTATGTACCAGTTGCATAAACTACTATTAATAAACCTCTAATTTTAGTGGTCATGAAAATCTGTTACAAAAATTGATTACAACGGCTTTCAGCTATGAAATGGAGAGCCGACCCAGTAGATATTTACGACTGTCGCACGAGAGCGTGGTACATGGAAGCGGCCGCCAGTCCCAAGGATGTGGTCATATTAGTCGATCGAAGTGGTTCTATGACCGGGCAACGGAGAGACATCGCCAAACATGTGGTCACCAACATATTGGACACCCTCGGCAATAATGATTTCGTTAACGTTATGACGTTTGCTGATACTGTGGAAGAAATTGTTCCGTGTTTCGAAGATTCTTTAGTTCAGGTAAAATGCGTATAACTGCAAGAACATTTTAGAGTTTCGTAGAGGTTAGAAAAATAATGAACAATACAATATTATGCTATATTCATATTATTTTAGGCAACCATGGGAAATTTGCGAGAGTTAAAACTAGGATTGGATAATTTTGAAACAATGGAGATAGCAAACTTTTCTGCAGCTCTGACAAGAGCCTTTGAACTTTTGGAAATATACAGAAATAACAGTGGAGGCGCCAACTGTAACCAGGTACAAAAATTTATATAAATTATAAAATATTTGGTTCATTTCTTACAATCTAGTCTAGCCCAAAACTAAGAAATGATTGTACTATTGGAAAAAATAGGTATTTATTTGTATTATTTTACGTAGGTAACATGGATGTTTGTTTCAGGCTATAATGCTGGTTACGGATGGTGTTCCATATAACTACAAGGAGCTATTCGAGAAGTACAACTGGAAATATGACACCCCTGTCAGGGTTTTCACGTACCTGATAGGGCGGGAGGTAAAGGTAGTACCACTTTCAGGTATTTACTGTGTGTCGTAGCCATTGTGCGACCTGCATAATGCCTTCCTTGTGCCAGTACAGTGTACACCTTGAATGTGGTACCGACTTACTTAATCTTTAAACTTTGATCTAATCCTTCTTCATGTTTCTTGTATCCTCTCAGATTTTATGATGCTTGAGCTTGTAGTGTAGCAACTGTACAGTGACAGATGCATTTTGTGTTTTGGGCGTGTGATTTATGTAACCAAATTCAGAACGAGTTAAAATTCCAAGGTGGGAGATTAGATTACAATTCGATTGAAAATGAAGGAACCAAATTTAATAAGTTTCCCACTCAAGCAAATTTTAGCTCTTTCATCGCGTATTTCCTTAGACATGAATGAAAATTACAAAGGCATATTAACAAATTATATTGGCTTCATAGTTTGTGAGTCGTACTTGTGAATTGGGTTCCACCAGCATGATTTTTTGAAGTATTATTTTGGAAACAAAGTTGATTATGCTTCACCGAAATATTAATTATCTCTTATGAAGCCGCAGCTCATAGTACGACACTAACCACAGGCGGTATATGGTATGCCTTTCGTTGGTAAGGACAGTTTTGGAACCCTTGAGAACTTGAGATAAATATATTTATATAAATAATTATGTTCAGAGTAGACTAGCTCCCGTGGTCAATAATTTTCAAACCACCTGATGGATATAGATTATTAACACTGAGCTGACGAGGAGCACCGTCATCAATTCAGTAGCAACACTGTACACAAAGCACTCCATTTAATGTGAATACACAAAAACACATGGAAATCACGGAGTCAAACCAGAAACGATACATTAAAAATAAAACCTAGGTACTGCTTGAAACAACAATCAGAAATTAAACCATGATTATGTCTCGGTCAACTTCGTGATTTCGCACTCAACATACTGGTCTATTTTCTTAGCAAAAATTAACCCTTCAAAGTTACATAGGTAGCGGACGTGCGGGAAGTGAAGTGGATGGCGTGCGCGAACCGAGGGTTCTACGTGCATCTAAGTACGTTGGCGGAGGTGCGCGAGCGCGTGCTTGAGCACGTCAATGTGCTAGCGCGGCCACTCGTGCTGCAGCGAGAGACGCACCCAGTCGTGTGGACGCCGGTTTATGCTAACGTCACGGTAAGTATGTTGCGAAAGAGCAGACGGGTATTTCTTAGATTTTAAGTCAAACAACTTGATATATCAAAACAAAGACCTGGGGTACTGCTGCTGGGATATTTTCTTCTGCACCCACGCAAGGAGAATCTTATTAAATACAACAACCATGTCCGGAAGGTTGAGGCTTTAAAATAAAAGGATTCTAAAGTTGCAGATAGATCATTTAATAGCTAAGATGTAGATTGTAGAACTCTTTTTTTATGTGACATCATAACATTCTTTATACCAAGCCTTTAATAATTTGAACAGGATCCCAAGGTGGCAGATTACTTGTGGGAACAACGAGAAAGAGCCGAGCAAAAAGAACGGTTCATGAGCCAACGGCGTGATAAGACGCACTTCAACTCGGAGCTAGAACAAAACCGAAGATGGAAAATAACCCAGGTAATTAGGGAGCATATCGGTGCCGTCATGATATTTATGATTCATTTCTTTAAACAACACTGAGAAAGAGGCATTAGTAGAGGAATGCTTGCTGACCAGGGTAAAACTAGTAGTAGGTAGATGGCTACCTACTACCTACTATTTTTACCCTAGTCAGCAAGCAAACATTAACAGATTTGAGTGGCGACAACCTCCCTATGCGGCCTTATGAGAGAGAAAATTAATGAAAATAGTTCAATAGTTTCCTTTTTAAAGTAGGGGCTTAACTATAGACCGACCGTCTTAATGAGTATTCGCCTATGACGAGACAGGGGTAAGAGGGGAGGCATAATAGGGTAGCTCCCAGTTAAGTGATCTGTTTATGTTTTTTCAGATGAAACAGGGTCAGTACAGCGAACTGGGTAACTCTCAATATCAACTGATGACGTCAGTATCAATGCCAGTTTACGATCTTCGACATAACGAGGTGTGTGTGTATCTATTATGCTTTCATTTAGGTGTTAGAATTTTTAAATTACGATTACTATTGTAGGTTTGAGGTGGGAATCAGCAAACTCGCTTTATTTTGACAATAAATTAAAATTGGGTAATTTGAAATACCTTGTTCCCTGTCTCAAACCTTCAATTCAATGGTCCAATGCTGTCTTTTCCGAAATTATAAATAACCCTCATGCATGATCAGTAACAACTGTATCTATCGTTTAAACTCCAGAAGGTCGTTTCCAGATTGGTTTCATTTCCTACTAATTGGCCGTAAGATCTGTCTCTTTACCAACTTATGGCTTTATACTATTTTCTTCGTAAACTTGATGTGTTATCGTAACCTGAATATATGTTAATAATATTCCGTTTTGTTTAATGGTTTCCCCTCAGAACATCACAGAGAATGTACTGATAAATGAAGCTTACTGGGTATCAGTTACGAAAGAGGTACTACACTTAGAAAGTTTTGATGATTTGATGTAAAATTTTGCAAGATACAAGAGAGTTTTTATGATTTAGTTTTGGATTCCAGTAACGGTAAAGTCTTATTTGGCCCCGTTAGCGATGCATCTGTCCTCGATAGATGTCGACCGCGCGACCGCCCGCGCGGCCGCCCGCGCAGCCGCCCGGGCGGCGGCGGTGCGCCCGCGGTCAGCCGTCGGGCCGCCGAGCGCGACTCGATGTGTTGTTCGACCCCTGGCTTAGTAGTATAGTAGTTTTCTACTAGTCGTAGGCGTAGACCACTAGGGTGTTATGATCAACTTTTCTATCAATTATTGAATTAATTATTTCTGTGCAAGAGTTATGATTATATATTACACACACTGTCTAATGAATAAACTGTATTTGTGCCTGATTTAGTGATGTCTTCGTAGAGACATTTTTAATGATTGACTTGTGCTACGAAACGTAAATGTAAATATTTTTAAATGAGTTTGATGCCGCCCGACATTATGACTCGAATGGGGCTTTTGTTACTTGAGTATCTATTCAGTTTGAAGTGCTATTTTCCTCATATTGACAAGACTTTTGAGACTCAACATTAAATTAGTGTAAATATAAGTCTTCTCGTTGATCGTGGAGACCGTTTGATTTTTAGTGCAGGTTCTTACAATGCATTTATCTGTTATTACATTTTATTGCATTCGTACGTCCACAACCAATCGCAGTCCGTAGAGGAGAACGGCCAGAAGGAGGTAGGCCACGCTCTCATAGCATTACTATACCTGAGTGGACGGATGAGAGGGAAGCGTGGGCGAGTCTTATCGGTAGCAGGGCGGGCGCGGGCTCGGGCGGCGGGCGCGGTGCGGCCTCGCGGCCCCGACTGCGAGGTTCGCCCCCGCCGGCCTCCCTCTCACACCAGTCACACAACAACCATCATTCAATTCCTAACCCAAGCTGCCGATAAGATCCCAACCAAACTATTATCAAAATTTATCTGAAACATTCCTTATCAATTTATTGGTACCAAATAACACTTGTCTCTGAAATTCATACCTGTTTACACATTTCCATGTCTTGTATTGTCGCATTAATAATTTAAATAATGTCAACAGATTCTGACAAGGATTCAGTTAGAGAAGTTTAAAGGTTACTTGACTACCGGCTACAGAAACGGTAGTGGGATTCTAGTATAAAGTGTAGAATTTAAATTCCTACATTAACATTATTATATATAGTAGATATTGCTAGAACCTGTAACAATTAAAATTGTTAATTAGAATCCATAAATTAATATAGTTGTTGCGTACATAACAGTACTTACATTAAGTGACCTAGAGGGGCGTAGTTGCTATCTACCGTCGCCAGACTCGCTACTGCCGACCAAACTTTAAATATTTTAGTAGAGTAGGTTAACAGCTAGAAGTGCTAAATATGGTCATGTAGCTAGAATGATTTTCAATTATTTATTGAATAAGTATTTGAAATACTATTTTTATATTTTAATAGCGTTTTTTGGTACTTTATTAGATCTAGAGTAAAGAATATAATTTTTGTGTTCAACTGAGATGAAGTTGGAAGTTTAGTTATAATTTCTGCCATAATTGTAATTACATAGCTTTTTCATATTTTAAGTTAAGCTGAATGGACGGATATCTAAGCGTGTGGCGATATTTCAGATGCGTATAGCTAGATTGTTAGGAGTGGCGGGGACAGACGTGGCTCTGTCCGAAATACAAGCGTTGATGACACCTTACAAGGTATACAATTATTTTTACATATTCATAGTAATAAATAATTCTATTGTATTCTATGCTACATTGAAGTGCAAAGTTTTATAATAATATTTAAACATGTGTTACCGTTAGACTTTGTAGATTCCATTGAAACCCTTGAGGTGAATTGCTATAGTTTGTGATTACGAGTACATTGGGTTTTATTTTTGATACCTCAGATCGGAGTGAACGGTTACGCATTCATAGTGACGAACAACGGGTACATTTTGATTCATCCTGATTTAAGGCCTGTGGTAAGTACCTATAATAAACATGCAATTGTAAATGAACCTGCTTAAGTAGGTACTTCCCATGTTATGGGTTCAATAAAGGTAACTTTAAGATGTTCACTTTTACAAATTCTCTTAGTTCTGGTTGGACCAAGTAGCAATTCCCAAAGCGTTAGTTATGAGACTTATGAGGTTCACAAATTAATAGTACATTACTTACCAAGGGCGATAAAACAAAGAATGTCTCAGATCGCAGGTATTTTACGCCCGAGCCGAAGGCAAGGGCGATAAATATGCGATCGGAGGCTTTCTTTATTATCGCCCGTGGTAAGTACAAAATTTTATGTCACCCCCTGGCCAGGAAGTGGGTTTTTTCGCGCGCGGAGCGTGCGATAATGGCCACTTTATGGCCAGGTGTGACATAAATATAATTTTCACATCTGATATTTGTTTCTCTGATAAACATTTTCTCTAAAAAGAGTCTCTCCATCTTGCATCTTGTTTTCGGGACATAATAATACAACAAGATACTTATTTCACACATCTCACTAATAATCTTCCGTGTTTTCAGTACCAACAAATATTGAAACCAAGCTACAACAGCGTAGATATGATAGAGGTGGAACTTTTCGACGATGACCGAGGCCCACGCAACTTCAGCAAAGAACTTACGGCGGTAATTAACATCCTTAATGCCTAATTTTAAAACCATAATAACCACTAACCAAGCGAAGCAAAGTTTATATGCAAATATCCTCTAACACGCGTGAGTTTGCAATTAACCATCCCGCTCTCTAGGGAACTCTGCGCAAAGTTTTCGTAAGGTTTAATTTATTTTCATTCATATACTGGATCACATATAGAAAATCTATCCCGTTATTGAGTTAGAACAATAAAAAAGCTATCCTTTTTGACAATTACGAAGTAGCATGAAAGCAATAGTTATTTGTTATGCAAGGCTGCAAAGTTGATTTTTGGCGCGAGTGTTTGTATTGAGAGCCGAGCTAGCGAAGGATTGTAAGATTGAACCACGAGCAAAGCGAGTGGTTCAAAAATACAATCCTGATCGTAGCGAGGCTCTCAAGGCACGAGACGCCGAACAACTTTGCTGCCGAGCGCAACACACAACTTTTCATCTCACCATAGCGAGGAAATACTTTCATGTATAATTCAAGATGTACTCATGTTCTATAAAGGGTTGTTTAAATTTCTCCCGTTACAAAGCATTTCGTGGATTATTAACATTTAAATGCATCAAAAAGCCTAATTATTATTGTTGAATACTGTGGTACGAAATACTCACGGCTAACGGCTAAAACAAATATATTTCACTCATTTCCAAACTTATCAGGAGTTAAAATTGTAATATAAGTATCTTCTGCACTGAAATCAATTCATTAAATTCATTATTTTGATATTATTCTAACTCAACAATGTCGATGGTAGTTGACTGTTTCTGTTTTATGTTTACTTATTCCTGATTCTAGACTAAATTTGTCATGATACCTTCTCATTGGGAATATTAGTCAGATTTTAGATATTCTCACGTTATATGTTACCGTTTTGTATTACAGTTTCGTCAGGAAATTATAGACCAAAGAACAGGCAACAAGATCATGAACGTGAAATACCACATGGACGACATGGTAAATAAACTAATTTTCACGCAAAATGTCTCTCATTGTCGATGTAAACAAATACGATTTCTAATTACTTCACAAAAGAAAATTTGCTCGAGAATAACATATTATCATTGGGTACATAAATAAAATAACATATTTATTGAATCTGGCAAAAGATCGACATCATCATCCCAGTTGCATAAGGATGCCCCGAAAACGCTACCTAATCCTAAGACTTGGCGTTGGCACTAGTTTATAGGGAAGCGACTGCCATCTGACTTTTGAACCCAAAGGGAAAATAGACCTTATTGGAATTAGGCTTGTCAAATGAGTGGGCAACTTCACTGTTAGAAGTAATAACTGCAGATAATAGACAAATGAACATCATTTATTTTCTGTAGAAACGAGCATCCCGAGCTAAGAAGCATTACTTTTGGACTGGCATAAGCGAATCTCCGTTCACCCTCGTGGTAGCTATTCCTGAGAACTATGGCCGCCATAGAATCACCCCACCACCTAACGACGACATCCATCGTATGTCGCTAACTTTCAAGAACATATCGGCTCATCAGTTCTTTTCCGACAAGTGGAGCATCCATCCCGACTGGTAAGTTTATCGGCAAAGGATCTTTTGACAAAGTTGTTTCTCATAGGTGGGATCCTGGTGGGATTAAAGGAATAACCGCTTAAATTATGCGGGTCAAACCATTGCTAACTCAATCGTGGTATAAAAATGACGTAGTTATGGTTGGGCTAAAATATTTTACGCCAAACGTACGCCACTTATAAAACATAAAAACTTTCATGATTGTAAATAGGGGTGATATTTAATTAAGTACAATAAATGAAGACGCTAATACTGGTGACTGAATACTATTGGTACTGGGCTACTGCCTGGGACAAAGTAGTACTGGGGATGACATATGTACGAGTATTGTTATTCTTTCAGGCTATACTGTAAACACTACGAGCGTTCGTTCTCATCTCCCGAGGAGGAGTTGTCGTATTTTTTGGAACGCGTGGCGCGACCAGGTTGGCGCTGGCCGGCCAAGCCGCGCCCTCCTGAGCACCACAAAAACAAGGGGCACGATCGACACAACGGTAAAATTCAATTCAGAATGCCCAAACGTTATTCTAGAATATTATTTAGAAGTTTAATTTGATAACAAAGTATGATGGCATACCTATTAGACTAGTAAATACACAATGTAGAACATTTAACAATTTCACTGCCACGAACCTTTCTCTTTGAATGAGCAACTTTGAAATCCTGAGTTTAAGAAGAAAGTCACTTTTTTATTTTTTTATTTATTTATTTGACACACCAACAAGATACAAGGCTGATCATTTAAAGAAAATAAAATTAGGTGACACAAGTCCTGCCTGCATCTCAATAACAGGCGTGCAACATCATTCAATTAAAAATACCAGAGCAGTATAACAAACAATTAAATTTACATTAGAAAAGCAATTAAAACAATAACTTGATTACGTAATTTAGAATAGGTAACAATTTGGTAAGAAAATGATAAAAATACCTTATGATTTCAAAATATTACGCTTCCATTTAGAGGCACTGTCGAAATAGACATCCAGGTCGAAGGTCTTCTGGTAATAGTTGTACAGTGTCTGAAGTCTACTCATGACAGAAAACTTTCCCAAGTTACTTTTAGCTAATTTAGGCCGGAAAGTTGTGATGCGTGAGGCTCGGACATGGGTGTTTGGTACAACAAAGTTCAGGCTCCTAAGGAGGTGGTGTTCCTTGACGCCTCCATTAACGAGTTTGTATAACAGAGTTAAATCTAAATAGTCCCTTCTCGTTTGGAGAGTAACATTTTGAAATGATTCAATCTACGCTCATAACCGCTTCGTTTCCCGACCTCACCTGTGCGGTCCTTAAAGGCCATATTTTAACTATATAGCTAAATAAATAAAGTGGGTAGCTGTTATTCTCATTGAACAGACGCGTGAACTTGGCAGGAACCTCAGATGGACGCGAACGCACGAAGGCTTCAAACAGCACGCCACGGAATGAGTATTATTGTAAGTGGTAGAATAAAGAGCTGTCATATGGCACTTTTGACTGGCTATTATCATGATAAGATGCCGATTAACGGGGTTTTTTCCTATTAATAATCTCCGGTCAAAAATGCTACCATGCTACCTTTCTATATAACCTATCTACCTACCTAACCTACATCTTCTTCGGGTAACGAAAAGAAGGGTTTTTCGACCAGGTCCGTTTTGTCACCGATAGTAAGCTTTTTAACATTTTTATTATTAAGTATTGGATTCGATTTAATAATTAACTGCTTTTATTTGATTCCTATATTTTTAGTTTATACAATCGAGTATTAGCACTGTTGTGACTAATAATATTTTTAAATTAATTTCAAAGGCGACCACGGACTAATGCAGGCCCTGGTTTACGACGCAATAAACACAGCATGGTTCAACAAAAGCATAACTGAATCTGCATTCAACGAAACAGCGTAAGTGTTAATTTTATTGTTCAAATAATAATCAAATCTTAGTAACGTGTCACAACCTTAGTACTTGAGTCCTAACGGATATAATATCGTGGCAGCGGCATTTTTTCGGGTATTTTTATCACGAGCGCGGGATAGGGTTGTAATTGTGACACATACGAACACATAGACAACGTGAACATCATAGCTCCTACGCTGACGCCCATGTACTTATAGTTCAACACACAACATGTGGCTCACCCGCGCTCGTGAGATAAAAGTACTCTACGTTAGTTTGAAGTGCAGCACAATGCTAGAGAAAGATTGCTTTAAACCACAGAATATTATTATGTGTGTTGAGACATTGCTGCACTGCAAAACATGCGCCGCCTACCTGGGTCATAATCATACACAGTTTTAGTTTCGCGTCTTATATCAAAAGTTAAGGGCTACAAAGCTTAATTTTGGATGTTTTAACTATTGACCACAGGAGGGACGAATTTAGTTTTTTCAAGTGTTTATGACCCACCTAAATGATGCTACCACGATATTAATTCACGGGCAATTCGCGTTACACAATGGTCAAATATCTGTTGTGCGACGGTAAAACTTAAATGGGTTAAGTCTAAGAGCTTCATGTAATAGAAACTTGCATAATTATTTTTAAGCATTTTGCATAAAATAAGTTTGGAAGTTGATGATTGCACTACAGTGTACATAATTTTAGATAAAATTAATTTAACATCCTGTTTTAATACCGACTCCCTGGCTAAAAATGTAACTCACACTGCACATCCATTTTATGTTGGTTTTCGCCTGGATAGCCCATTGACAAAAGTGATTGGATTACTACCGAGGTAAAGTACATACAAAGATGTCTTCCTTCTTAGTTTATTAATGAATAATGTAACAGGTTTTGATGAAATTAATTGAAATAACAGACGGACTATCAGACCGTTGTTGCCAAAGCCCGAAAACCAATGAGTAGGTACATCATAGGTATTACGGATATTAAATCGTAGGCATTAATATTAGGTCTCGGGCCTGGGACACTTCAAGATATTCTTAGGATAATTAAACCCGTCCTCTCCCAGCGAAAAAAAAAACAAAACAAAACATGCTTTTGTTATCCGGCCGGGGATCCCAGTCACCGGTAGCCGACGGCTTCCAGCTTGGGTTTAGTCAGTGTGACAGCGACAAAATGAAAAAAAAAAACACTGTTGAATGTCTTCAAGTGTTCCCATCCCAAGACCCATCGACCAGGCGATTGACTACCTATATCAGGCGATTGATATAGGGATATGCTTACGCTTAGCTCAACCAGGGTTGGGCAGTATTTCAAATACTCTAGGAGAATTATTTTGTATTTCGTATTTCAAATACCGCACTCACATGTATTTTGTATTTTGTATTTCAAATACTTTATGTTTTAAAATACATTTCCACAAAAATACATTTTTTAATTCTGTAATCGTAGGTATAATGAAACTTTTTTTTAACTATTTACTTTTTTATAACTTGGGGCTAAAACTCAAAGATGATTGATTCTTTGAGTTTTATAGCCCCAAGTTAAGCCACTATGGCAACACTAAGTGCAAGTGTCAACGTCAAGTGTCAGTAAATTCACATGAGAGTATTGATATTTTAGTTTAGTTTATTGCGCGGTTTTTCTGCTACTGACGGAGTATTTGATTCAAATGCACCGAGATATGTTGTTAGATGATGGATTCAAATTCACGACAATACTTTTAGAAATTTAGTTTTTATTAAGGGAAATTCCTCCTTCAATTCATAAAAAAAACTGTAAAAAGTATCATATGGTAAGTTTCAAAGAAAACTAGTGGAGTTTTACATATAATATATATGTCTTTGTGTGTGTGTATTGTATGTATATCTGAGGGGCTAGGATGATCCCATATACCGTCACGTTATATGGCCTAAATGTATGAAAACGTCACATATAACATCACGGTATACGCGATCATCTTAGCCCCTCAGAGATTCGTCACTCTCGCACTTACATACTTGACTGACTGACTTGACAGTAAGAGACGAATGCTATATGTCCGACATATAAGCGATCATCTTAGCCTCGCTGGTTTCATTTTAGACATGCGCAAAAAGTGTCACTAAAAAGGAAAGAGTGATATACTTCATTCCGTCACTGTGAAGTATATCACTCATTTAGTTCACTAGTTCAGTTTCGTTCAGTATATAGCTCAACAGATCCATCTACGATATAGATTGGGTAAACATATCAGTCATTCATTCAATCATGTCGTCTATGTCACTCTCGGAGCGAATGAGTAGCTAAAAGATATGAATCATGAACTGAACGAACTGAAGTATTGAAGTATATGAATCCGAACTGAACTAGTGAATGAAAGAGTTACTCGAGGTGAAGTACTTCATTTGAATCATTCATTCGTGAACTACTCATGTCTATTTCATTTTATTGTTGACCGAGTGAAACGAAGGCCTCTGTTTTAGCTTCGACAAAAATGTTTTCGTATGTCCGGATTTCCGGTTGTTCTCCTCTACAGGTCGCGTTTTTAGTAATAGTAATAGTAATAGTTATATTTATTGCGAACCATGGTATTATTACAGCTGTTAAAATATAAATGGATTCACATGGACCCTGGTAGGGTATATAGCAATATTTCTTATGATCTAAGTTTTCTATATAATCTAGAGATCCGCAAAATTAAGGTGGACGTAATGGGAAAAATTAGGAAATTTCTGAAATAGAAATCTAATTATTAATGTATTAGTATGTGTTCCGTAAAATATACGTAATAATAAACATTATCACCAAATATCAAGTTCATAGGTCTCAGCCCAAAGAGAATAATGGGGTTAGCGGCTGCCAAAATTTGCCACTAGGTGGCGCCACTGAGTTTGTGCCAAGACATTAGTTCGTGATTATTATTCTCTTTGGGCTGAGACCTATGAACTTGATATTTGCTGATAATGTTTATTATTACGTATATTTTACAGAACACACACTAATATATTAATAATTAGTGTTTTTTTTCAGAAATTTCCTCATTTTTCCCACTACAACCACCTTAACTTTGCAGTCCTTTTACTGATTGCTCGCGTTGCCGTAAAAGTGCTTTTAGCTGTATCAGAGTCAGACGTCCGTATTTTTCATTTGGATCCATTTTATTGCGCTAAACGGACGAGTATATGTTTACGAAAATATAACTTACATGCTCCTGTCTTAACGAAACCTTTTGTATTTAAATGGCTTTGAAACATTAACCGACAGTGTCTCGGCCTAAGATACAAAGTTTAATACTTATTATTATTTATAACGGTATTTTAAACGTACAATATTTTTAAAAGTTAAATGTGCATCAATAGAGACGTGACAAACTCTAGTGGCGCCACCTAGTGGCAAAGTTTGCAGCCGCCTGCCCCATTGTGTGAGCAGGTTCTATGATTACATAGAATTCATTTGTCGAGTTCACGTGGTCTACAGCCGCTAATAATAGTCTTCTTACTTACTGAATCCTGGAGTTACTCTGATTTCAAAGAAGTTTATAAAAAGTATTTTGTATTTTGTATTTGAAATACATTATTTTGAGTACTGTATTTTGTATTTCAAATACCCGTCACGAAAGTATTTTGTATTTGGTATTTCAAATACATTTTTAAATGTATTTTGTATTTTGTATTTGAAATACAAGTAAGACAGTATTTTGCCCAACCCTGAGCTCAACCCACGCGGAGCGCGGCGTAAGAGGGGTAGCGTCAAAGGGTTTACGCCCGTTCCCCGTCCGCTACCCTTCGACATCTCTTTTACGCCTCGCCGTCTTAGTTAAACGATAGGTCTATAGTTGCATATTTTCGGGTAATCAAACTACGAGTAAGTGTAGGTACTTTGTTTTTTTAATTTGAGTTATGTTATTTAACTTGAATTTATCGTTAAGATAACTTAATTTTTACTTGTTTATTTATACCTAATCCACTTTGCATACAAATAACGCAACGACGAGAATAGTAGTCGGTATCATCACTATGGGCTCGACAATTCATGTGGCTTCTTTAGGCATGGTTGACGTTCAAAGAGTTAAATCATTGTATTATATAGCAAACCGAGGAATGTAAGTATTAAAAATAGCATATATGTACCTAAATATATTGATTCTAATTCAAAGCAGCTCTTGGGATTAGTAAGTATAGTGTAGGTACTTACATAAATAGATAGTTCAGTTTTTTAGTCATACTTAAATCTACCGACAGTTTAATTCGACGGTTAATCTACAAAGCATAATTGAACCAATCATAAAGATCCTACTTATAATATTATAAATGCGAAAGTTAGTGTGTCTGGATGTTTGTGACTCAATCACGCAAAAACGGCTGAACGGATTTTGATGAAACTTGGTATACAAACAAGATTATAGCCTGGATTAACATATAGGAAGGAAAGTAAAGCTAAACGATTTCTAAAATGGATATGGACATTAGAATATCGTGGTAGGTATGTTGGGGTAAATTGAATTATCCGATCTTGACCCGATCCGATCTAACCTAACCTTAACTGAACATCCCTAGGTGAAATATACTTAGGTAGTACCTAGGTCAGGTCTATAAATATGTCGGGCCCGGGGAAAAGTATTAGTCCTACCTAGTAAATAAAACCTTGCATAAGATTTACCTTACCGCATATCTGTGAATGAAACTAACAGAAGAAAGATAGTTAGTAATAATAATCTTGTTTATTTCTTAACTAATGAAATGACGTGACTGAATGGCTAATTATTTCAATTATTTGGGCCTGGATTTTTATCTTAGTTGAAGTTCCGATTCCTTAATAAGATTTTAGTTTCATCAACTACCACGAAGTTTCATGCCACGACGCCACTTAATTCGTATTTTATGTTTACTTACAGATTGAAGTTCATCGAGCGGTTCGGATACATCGTGGCGTTCATGGCAACTCACAGCGGGCTCACCAGGTGGCAGACGCACCCACCCAAGGAACATGAGAATGAGCACACGAACGATACCAAGTAAGACTGAAATTACACAGCGAGACCCTTAGCGCCAGTTGCACCAACGTACGAACACAGACCGGTCGTTGTCAAATATGGCGGCTGTCATCCCATAGAAACTTGTCAAACTTTCCATACAATCAGATTTGACGAACACTGCTTACGATTACAGGCGGTTTGGTGCAACCCAGACTAAGTGCCAGTTGCACCAACGTACGAACACAGACCGGTCATCGTCAAATATGGCGCCGGCAGCTGTCATCCCATAGAAACTTGTCAAACTTTCCGTACAATCAGATTTGACGAACACCGCTTACGATTACAGACGGTTTGGTGCAACCCAGCCTAAGGGTCAGTTGCACCAACATACGAACACAGGCCGGTCATCGTCAAATATGGCGCCGACAGCTGTCATCCCATAGAAACTTGTCAAACTTTCCATACAATCAGATTTGACGAACACCGCTTACGATTACAGACGGTTTGGTGCAACCCAGCCTTAGAGTGCCTTTCTACTAGGGATGTGCTATGCTACGTTGCTTTGGATGCATTTGAAATCCTATTCACCAATTATATAGATTGGTCCACATAGCATAGCACTGGTGGAAACAGGTACAACTAAGCTATATTTTAAAGACGCCATATCAATCCAACTAAGCAAGAATTATGCTGTTGGAAACAGACAAAAGACATACTGTTGGTGTATGTATATACTGCGGTGCTACGTGCCTAATAGAATAGACTACCCCAATATTTCGTTGAGGCTATCATGAAACATCCACGAATTTCACCATAAGCAAAGATGCTACGCATAAAGTAAAAAAAAGTAAAACTATAACTCAAGAGCCGGCAGAAGATGGTCTGGTCGAAAGTTCAGAGCAATATATTTTTTAAACTAATGTGATAGTGGCAAACTATCTTACGGCCTGTCTGATGATAAGCAAACACTGTAGCCTATGTATGCGTACGGCTCCAGAAGAATCAAGCGCGCTGCCGACCCTTTATTGAGGATTCGTTGTGTGTGTCGTCACTCTTAGCACAGCGCATCCTGGGGAGTTTTGTCATTCTACTCGCCACCAGGCACTCAACACCACATACCTACAGAGCAAGCATTACGTACTTATAAGTAGAACCTTGTTTGAGGAACCTCGACACGAAAGAAGAAGAAGTAGAGGAAATGGTGTTTTAATGTGAATGAATTATTTACGTCTTCCACAGATTAGAATTCGGGAAGCAATGGCCACGCGCGATCGACGAGTTCTGGTACCGGCGCGCGGTCGAGCAACACTATGTGGACCCGCTCAGCTTCGTGTACAGCGTGGAGATGAACACGGAGAAAGTTCCCCTGAACGTGAGCGCGGCGGTGGTGACGGCGGCCCACGCGGTGTTCCACGGGGACGGACACAGGAAGGCGCCTGCTGCGGTAGTCGGCTACCAGTTCCGTCACGAACGGCTTGTTGAGTGGTTCTTCAATATCACGGCTTCGGTAATTAATGTCTTTATACTTCATTGATACATGTACCTAATGGGTGCTCTTGCGAGCTCAATTTCGTTTTCTTGAGGACGAATGTATATTACCATTACACAAGTGGAAAACGGGGATGTTTCTCCTATTTAATAATTTAATTAAACAGAATATATTTCCTTGAGTTCTTTATTAGGAAACTTGTTTTTACACGACTGCCCAAAAAAAGGAGTATAATGTTTTTATCTTTTTAATGCATAGATGTATGTTTTAATGCAGTCGTGTTTTTAATTTTTATAATTATTATTTATTTCGAACTTTTTTAGCTTGAAACACGTACATTATATATATTTTTGGAATCGTCTCTTCAAATGCTTCATTTTGATACCTCACTTACTAGGAGAGATTTTTTTTTACGGAACACAATGGAGTCTACAGTCCGCCATATTATTTTTATTGCAACGTCACATATCCTATGTCACCCGGGATGACGTAAGGATTCCAACGATACCTCACACATCTAAATCGGTTAAGGGGTTGAGAAGTTTTGGGGGAACTAAAAAGTTCACATACATACATACATACATATACATACATGAAACCTGAAAACATTACAGGGCAGTCGTGTAAAAATGAACACCGCGGTACATGTCAGGAAGGGAGGAATTTCCGCCGTCGTTTTGGACATGATTCTAGCCTATAATCGCTATTTATTTTCTTGCTCACCCTTAAAACGTTGTCGTATTTATTTATTTTTTATAGGTTTAATCATTGCCTATCATGATTTATGTCCATTAAATGGAGAATACCCATATCTCCAGGACCAAAGCATTTTATAATCTTATGAGATAGGTACCTGTGAAACCTGAGAAGATGTACATTTACAGTGCGATCAGAACAAAGGGTGCTGCGCATCAGGAGCATGGGACTGCTACTTGGTGGACAACAACGGATGGGTGATAGTCAGTGAAGATGAAAACCAGACAGGACTCTTTTTTGGCAAGGTCTGTATTCATTTAATCAATGATCTATACCGGCAACTATCTTCACTAATTAACATAGTTTATTTTATTAACCGCCAAAAATTCTGCACTTAGCACACGCAAGTCCCTAACTAACTTCATCACGCCAGATTTTTTTTTTTAGTTCTGACCGAGTCAAAATTTTCTTTTCCCTCCTGCAGATTCGACCCGATATAATGACGAAACTCGTCGAAGATGAAGTTTATAAGACCATACACATCGTGGACTACCAGGCGGTTTGTTTCAGAGAAAAGAAGACCACCAATCCTGCAACCACACTTCTTACAGTAAGATGTCTGAAACTTATTGTTCTAACACCATCCACTATCTACTTCTTGATATTGAGTTACCACCATCAATATTATCATTTAGTGAAGTTCACGTACAAAAAGCTGGAAAGTTAACGAAGTTGGACACTCAACTTCGAGCGAATTCTGCTTCGTGTGTGATACAAAGATACAGTGTATTGCTAACAATAGAAAATATTTTCTGCAGCCTTTAGAGAATGTGCGGATGGTGATAGCGTGGTTCCTAGCGACGAGCGTGTGGTTCTACAACACCATTACAGTAGGTTTGGCTCAGGGTCCCAGCTACACTTTCGACGACGGTAAGTCAGTTCTCAATGTGTCGTTGTCTACGGCCAAAATCAATGTACTGATGGAGGCTTAATCCACTTCTCGCTTGCACTCCATATAATAAACAGTGGTAGCTAGCATGTAGAAGAGACTTATTGATTTAGGTCTGATACCATCGGTACATCCATTTTGGCCTGCGCTACCTATAACTTTGCACAATTTATGATGAGTCGTGTGTTTGGAACACTGAGAGATTTACACATTGGTGTAACGTTTATAACGTGGATATCTATCGATTGGTTAATAAACCAGCACCTAGCACAAGATGGCGCGCGACTTACACGACAGCCCACAAAAAGGAGTCTAATGTTTTCAGGTTTCATGTATGTATGTATGTATGTGATTTTTTTTGTTCCCCCAGAACTTTTCAACGCCTTAACCGATTTAGATGTGTGAGGTATCGTTGGAATCCTTACGTCATCCCGGGTGACATAGGATAAGTGAAGTTGCAAGAAAAACAATATGGCGGACTGTGGATTCACTATGTGTTGCGTAAAAAAAAAAAACTGCTATCCTAACAAGTGGGGTATCAAAATGAAGCAATTGAAGAGACGACTTTAAAAAAATATATTATGTGTTTCAAGCAAAAAAAGTTCGAAAAAATGATAAATATAAAAATTAAAAACACGACTGAACTAAAAAGATAAAAACAAGTTTCATAATAAAGAACTCAAGGAAATATATTTTGTTTGCAGTCGGGGGACCTACTACATACAAGTAAAACCAAAATATTATGTCCCCAGACTGCAAACAAAACTTATTTCCTTGAGTTCTTTATTATTTATTATGAAACTTGTTTTAATCATTTTAGTGCAGTCGTTTTTAGATTAGTATACGCAGAAAGAGACGGGTAGTTTAACTCGCCGCGAGATAGCTCGCTGGGCGTGCAGGTCTCCAACCGACGTAACAGCCGCGTCAGAATTCGAAGACATAAAAAATAGACTATAGACCACGAATCATTATAAATTATAAAAGTTATAATGCCATCGGTAGCGACCAATATATTAATTTTAATTTCTTGAGCAGACACTTCTGCATCTGCATAGTTACAACAAAAATATATTATGAGCAATATCTGACTGTTAGTAAAAAAAAATGGATTGATGAATGGATATGTTAAATAAATGTTGCGAATGGCAGTATATATGCGTTTTGACGTTGCTCTCCTGCGTTGTCGGCATGTAATGTACCTACTCCGCAATTCTGCATGACAACGAGCCACAATGCGTTTTTATATACATACATGCTAAGGAAACTTAACAGAAACTACAGGTGCTTGTCTTTATCCTAAAATGCATGAAATAACTGGCTATAGTGATAAGATATTTATGAATAAAACATTCAATTATGTACTAAATGAATGGGCAGAGTTTAAAAGACAGTAGGTATTTCTAGACAACACTTCGATGTTTCTATACATACACAGCACAAAAGTCGTTTGCATGGGGAATCAAAACGATGTCAAAGATTTAGCCGTTTTACACGTTGTCGTAGTATCAAAATTAATGTATGGAGTCAGCAATTGGATTCTAGTCCCGTTTTACAAAAGTAGTAATGACTCCATCTTGTTTTCAGAGAATGTTACACCCACCGGTGAGTGATAGATCGAGCACAGTAGAACGCGTCCTAATATTATTATCCCCGGAATGTGCATGAACCTCGTAGTTATACGTTCTCAACATTTGAGAAAATCCTTCGTCGTTACTGATTCGACTTGTCGAAAGTTCAACGCCATTGTTCGGCAGTCATGTTTCGTATTTATTTTACTCAATCGATACTAAGGGGTGGGTGCTAGATGACTGGTTTCAAGTTCAATTTATACCACTCGATCATACAGACTCATACATCACCCATCATTCGGGACATTCAGACTCATAAACTTGAAGCAAACATCTGCATGCTGATTAAATATTGCTTAGGTATGATTCAGCTTACTGTGATCGCTATCAGGAATATCATGATGTAAAATATTGTTAAGTGCTATTGTCGTGATTTGTGGGATTTTAGTAATACCTAAACTATTTTATTTCATATATACTACGCAATCGTAACATCAAATTAATATACTTATGCTTTGTCTTTTATTTTATCTGTCGATTTATAAAACCTATTTTGAATTTTGAATATTATGTACGGTCAACCAAATTGATTTGTTGGCCACTTCGTACTGTCACAGTGAAAATCTTTATGAAAGCCGCTAGAGACACTGTGAGAAGGTACGCAGTGGCCCATAAATCAAGTCGGTTGACTGTACTTACTTATGAGCCTATGTAAAATACTTTCGATTTTATTTCTTCGCCTAAATGTTTTAACTTGTTTCAATACTCGGCAGCATGTCTTTCTATTGACTATTTTCAATCTATTTATAAATATATCGATGTATTAGGTCGCTGTCTGGATTGCATGAAAATCGCGCAAACAATGTAATTATCTGATCATGATTCATGTTTGTACAGTGTCCTACCAGAATTACGAGAACGACGAAGACACGGACGACCCGTTCATGTCGAAGCCACCGACCCCGCGAGCGGAGCGAGACTTCGAGAAACTGGTGTTGATCAACAGGACGCGGCCAACGCCTTGCGACAGAGAGATGTTCCTGTACCAACTGGACTACACGAACATAGACGAAAAATTGAATAAACCCTTGAAAGAATGCGATCGACCGTTCTACGCGCAGTTGGTGAATTTCACAAACATGCTGCTAGTGGTTGTAGATGCGAACTGCCCAAAGGAAGAGGGGTCTGTGTTCTCCGTGGATCCGACTGAGGTGCTTTACAACGAAACGCTACCATGTTTGAAGCACATACATCCACTATACAGGAAGCAGCCAGTTTCCTGCATTCGAAGTCATCCAGAGGTGAGAACACTACAGTCCGTATACTATAGTCTGTATTTCCGAGTTCATATAACCTGGACTTATTCAACGCACGAGTGAATAGCCATTTTCTGAGAGTGCTCGCTTTACTGTCGGCCTCATCTTTGCCCCCTGGCTGGCTAGATATATATAGAGATACTCATTCCAATAAGGGCTATTATAACAATGAATTTAAGTTTTTCTGAGATATTCTAAACGACAACAGCGTGTGAGAAACGTTTGATTTCTACAAGCCATATTAAACCTTGATGTCAATTATATACTTATATTTATCGTAGTCGATGTTTTCTCCTTATTCTCGAAATAAAATTATTTTATTTTCAGGAGAGCAACATTGACATGTGTGGACGCGCGAGTATACCTAACGGACGACTGTTCTGGATTCCCCTAGCAATACTCGCGATTTATAGGTATTTGTAAAATTCTGACCTTAAATGGAAATTGCCCTAGTTAAATCTAAATGTCCAAAACTCTTTGTATTTATATATTAAGTACCTAAATTAATAAATATGACTCGCGACTTCAGGGATGGCTTTAAAATAATGTTGTTAGGTACCTGAATACCATGATTATGGATTCTATCGAAAAGTTGTGAAATGAAGGGCAGGTTTTCGTTTACCAACTTATACGAATTTATTGGAATATTTACAAATTTATACAATAAATTTATTCTAAATCATAACATCTCCATAAAAAGACAATCACTTTTCAAGTTAATTTGAAGTTTGAGGGTGTCATTCATTACTGAATATACAGATTTTATTCAAACTATATTATTTAGTTTTAGCTCATTCAAGATGGATAAAGATTATTTTTAGAATTAGAAGTAGCCACTGTTACATGTCATTCCCACATATCAAATGTATTTAGTAGTTAATGTGTTTATTCCTAGTGTTAATTCAATGTCTTATAAAGATTCTAGATACCTACATGCTCCCAATGTGCCACAAGGAACATGGCAAGTAACACGGGTGTATTTAAAGGAAAAGAAAAACAGAAAGTGTTTCATCAAGTATTTTTTTCAGTGGTAAACCAATGATTGTTAAGAAATAATAAAAAAATGTAAATATGATAGTTAGCTTTTCAACAAATTGGATCATACCCATTTTCATTCCTAGCTATGTTAAATAATAAATATACCTACATATATGCTAATATTTTATGTTGTATGTTAATTTTATTCTAGTCTTCAGAAAAGTCTATTTATGAATATTGTAATGTATATATTTAAGTTTATATAATTCAGAGTGATTGGTCGGCGTTTACTCCGTCCTGGTAAATGTGTAACGTTGCTTGACACTGAGGTTGAATTTGCTGGCTAAAGTTTAATAACAGCTAAGTAGTTTATTCTTAAGTTTTGATAACAGCTTCAATAGTAAATCAGATGGATTCATCGTATACATTTTGTGTAAATGATTATTCCACATTCTATAGCAGGCATTTGTGTTGCATCACATCCGAAACTAAACACATATCATTTGTTCCCTAAACTACCAATACATTAGGTACCACATAAACATAGGAAATACATACATAGGTATACATTAGGAAACTATCTACTATGGTGTGGAATCATTATTTAACACATTAGAGTTATTTTAAGTAATATTATGTTATATATATTATGTTATATTATATTATGCAATATTACATTATGTTATTCAATTTATGAAATAAATGAAATATTTTAGAAATTAGTAGAATACATATTTTGAATCTCTGTCATAACATAGAAATGTGATTATTTATTTCCTTGAAATGAAATGTGATTATTCATTTGGTACAAAATAAATATTTGTTGTTTTGGTTTATAGGCATTTTTAATTATACTAGACTTACAATTCTGTTCTACAGATAAATAAATAACATTACTCACAGGTCACAGGTTCTAGTTTGTAGAGGTTTCTTCGTGTCCATATTGCTTATTGAACTCCTCGATATCAGCCATGACTGTTTGAAAGCGAGCCTCTCTGAGCAGGGATTCCTGTAGTTCCTCCAGTAGATCTCCACCCTCCATGAAAGACTTGAGGTTGTGTACAGTGCCTCCACCGGGCCTGTGTTCAGTCACTCTGTCTTGGGGGTAGTTGTATGTTCGGATTTTTTCATTTCTGTTGCTGGAGCCAACCTGTAATTAATGATAACTCTGTTAAATAACTATAAAGATATACAGCTATAATCCCAACTGAATTAGAAAGAGGTTAGAAAGGAGCTTATAACTATAGTATAAACCCTTATACACAAGCACTGCAATTCAAATTCCACTCTATTTATACATAATGTTTGGTTCCAAATATGAATTATGTTACACACACATTGGGTATTACAAGAGCAGCATTAGTTTACAATCGAAATAGCTATTGTTTCACTCACTTTGACATAATTATATGGAAAAATTGGAACCTGTAATTATATTGTAATTTCAGGTGTGATTATGTGGGTATTGGTTAATCTACACATTGATGAAAAAGATGAGCGTGATCTGAAAACTCTAACCAATACCTGCTAAATGATTTTTTCTAAATAATAAATCATAATACCAAATACTCAGTATTAAGTAAAAAAGAAATCTGTGAAATAAACTTCCACCATCTTATAAGTAAGTATTTAATGATAGTATCATCACCTGTGATTTCCTCTCAGCATTGATTTTGGATGTCTGTTCTTCTTGCTGCTTCTGCATTAGCAGTGTCCTTAGTTTCTGCATGGCTATTTCCTTATTTTTTATCTGTGACCTGCCTTCTTGGCAGTCAACAACCGTGCCAGTGGGCAGATGAGTGATGCGAACAGCACTGTCTGTCGTATTGACATGCTGCCCTCCGGCTCCACTGGCTCGCTTAGTTTCTATTGAAAGATCCCGTTCAGGAATATCCAGTTCAATTTCAGTTGGCTGAGGCAAAACGGCGACTGATACTGTGCTAGTGTGTACGCGGCCTCCTTTCTCAGTAGCAGGTATTCTCTGCACTCTATGTACTCCAGCTTCAAGCCTCATGAGCTCAGGCACTCCAATGCCTTTGATCAACATGGAGCCTTTTCTAATACCCCCAAGGTCAGACTTCTCTAAAGATGCTATATTTACTTCCCAGTCCTTAAAATTTGCATATGACTCGTACAATTCGAACAGTTCACGGGCAAACAGCATTGCTTCTTGTCCTCCGGCACCGGCTGTGACTTCTAAAAGAATTCCTCCTTCTGTTAAATAAGGTTCAAACAATGCAGAGCGTAGGTCATTGTCTACATCTTTCAAACGCCCTAAATACAGCTGCGCTTCCTCCTTAACCATTTTCTTGATTTCTTCGTCCTTATTATCCTTCTTGTTAAGTTCCTTAAGATTTTCGATACTGTCAAATAAAGCTATCCTTTCTTCTAGTACCTGAACGACGGGCTTTATTTCACGAAGTCGTTTCACTTCTTCTTCATTGCGACGCGATTTTGTTAGGAGTGCTTCGTGTTCTAACAACAAACGCCGGAGATATTTTTGCACGGCAGGTCCAGTTATATTAAATGAATTTTCAGAAGAATAACATTGTCGAAGTAAAACAGAATGTCTACTGGTTATACAGAACGATCTTATTATTGACATTTTCGATAGCAACATATCTGATTATAATAAACTATTAATAAAAGCGAATACTTCCGTATTTTTCTCGGGATACACCACGGATACACATACAATTTACTTTTGAGGTTATAATCGAATGTCAGTGTCACTTTCAGTAGTGTCAGTCAGTTGTCATTTTATTCTTCTGGACCGTTTCTTGACTTTATTTTATCTGTTTTATCTGCGTAATTGTCGCTTTTCTTTCATTACGTATTAATACTTTTATTAATTTTCTTTGATTACAATTGAGTGTTATAATTGCAAATTCGTTACTCCAAAACTTTAGCTAAAAACTGCAAGATATTACTGCCATCTATTGTGGAGTAGCCTAACATTTTGGACATTAATGAAAGTACATTAAGAATTCAATAGATGGCGTTAATAAGTGCTGAGCTGCCATCTATTATTTGTTTAGTGACCTAATTTAGTTCCATTATAATTTAATAGATGGCAATACGCTTTAACATTTTTACACATTATCTCGTACAGTACAGTGAAATGCAAAAAGATGTAAAAATTAATTCTCTAATTAAAAGTAAAAAATATACTCTATATATGTACTATACTCTAAGTATATACCTATGTACTTTTCACGCTTAAACCACAGTTTGGTATAGTTACTGTGAGTCCCAGGATTCCCAGGAAACGATATTAGGATACTTTTTATCCTGGAAATCATCCCTTAAGGGGGTGCATTTGTATAGAACAGCGATGAGGTAAGTTCCTGAAATAAAAGAAATACCTAGCAATTAAATTCTAACGAGTTCTGCGCGGACAAGTCGCGGGCAAACGCTTACCTAGGTATATAAGTTATAGCACAGGGGACCGATTTTTGAGTGTCGAACGCTCGACTTTTCACTCAAAATCTATCAAAAAATTATGACGTTTTGACAGATGTCCAGTAAAAAGACGAGCGTTCGACACTCAAAAATCGGCCCCCTGGGGGCCGATTTTTGAGTGTCGAGCGCTCGACTTTTCACTCGAGATCTGTCAAAAAACTATGACGTTTTGACAGTTGTCGAGTGAAAAGTCGAGCGTTCGACACTCAAAAATCGGCCCCGAGATCATCTTTGGTTATAGCGACACTGACGTCCGCGTCAGTTTTCTCGTGTCGAGGGTCGATAGGCGGGTTTACGGCCAGCTAATTTGATGCGCCAGTTTGCGGCCTCTTGGATGAGTTGATGAACTGAAAGGATATTTTCGCGTTTTTTTTTTAATATATTCCCATTCAATAGCTATCAATTAAAATTAATATGACTCACTATATCTTTAGGGCATGTAAAAATGTAAATATCTTAAATAAAAAAAATCGTTCTTCAAGAGGCCGCAAACTGACGCAGGCCGCGTAACTGGCCTATATTCGACGACTCTATATTCGTGCACGCGACGACGTTGACGACCGACGTCCGCGTAGCAGAAATAGCCTTAAAGGCCCATTTACACGATACAAGATTCTTGAACAAAAATCCGCAATAATTGTATGCAAGTTTTGCCATTCAATCATTGAATTCAAGAATTGAATCAAAGTGTTTACACATGATCAATAACCAAAATCTTGAATGAAATTATTGTATACAATTCTTGACAATCAATTTTCTTGACCGTATCTTGTTTACACCACGGACATTTATTGCCCGGCAATATTTGCTTGCAAGTATTGACACGTCTAAACTTTGAGTTGAATCAACTATTGCGTATTGAAGCAATAATTGAACCGATTTGCATTGGCAGATTTTCATTCAATATTGAACGTTCGCTGAGGGTAGCACGATGAGCAAAAATAATTTCAAATTTGGTAGTTCGGCGATAATTAAATTAATAAAGTACTTTATGCCACACCTGGCCATAAAGTGGCAATTACCGCACGCTCCGCGCGCGGGAAATCCCACTTCCTGGCCAGGGGGTTACATAAAATTTTGTACTTAACACGGGCGGTAATAAAGAAAGCTTCAGATCACATGTTTATCGCCCTTGCCTTCGGCTCGGGCGTCAAATACCTGCGATAAGAGACATTCTTTGTTTTACCGCCCTTGTTAAGTAATGTACTATTGTACAAAAACCATGTTATCGGCTACGAGCGTAGCGCGTAGCACTCGTCGGCAATGAATGTGTTGATTATCGTGATGAGGATGGTGTATAAAAGTTTGTATGGAACTCTCGGTGCGCGAGTTTGACTCGTACTTGCCTGGTTTTTGTCTTATGCTAAATACTATTACAATATGTACTAATATAAATACAAAAATAATAATAAAGTAAAGTAAAAAGTATTTATTATCTCCACCACAAAGTATACAGTTTATACAATCGCTAAAGTAATGAACTTATGAGTAGTTACAAAAACTTGTGCGGTGGAGGCTGGTGCCCGAACTAGGGGGAACATGTATGTCAGGTCACCAGGCCTCCAACCTCAGATATCTGTAACAGCAAATTTCGAGAGTAAAAACAGAATCATATAAACATGATTAGGTAATTAGGTATACCATACTAATAATATAAATGCGAAGATGGTTTGTATTTTTTTTATTCCGGAAGAATGTAAAAAGGGGAATAAGTTTCTATGGCTGCAATAATTCAATAAACGCTTTATAGCAATCTAATAACGGACGTCCCTTAAGGAGTCTTCGAGTAACGGGTCTTCGCGAACGAAGACGGGGACACAGTCAAGCTAGTTATATAATAAGGTAACAGTAATATAATAGGTATATGTATAAAGGAATCCACAAATCGACCGTTATCGGCACGCAAGCACCTACATTGGGCACGGCACCATCATTGAAAGCTTCTGCTTTGTTTCGCGCCGAGGGCGGAAAGTGGCTAAATTCCGCACATTTCGCGATTACCGTGTCGACCGCAACTTGCCTATTGATAGAATTATTAGGCTGACAAAGAGAGCTTCCTCTGCCGACCGCAAGAGTGCGCGTGTATGGAGTTATTAGCGCTAATGCCATCGGACAAACGGACGGGTATTGTGTCGCCGCCGACCACATAGCTTCCTCTTCTACTGGCATTTGATGAAAGTTATGCGAATAAAGCGATTAGCGATAATAATTCATCCAGTTTTATTCCAGTATTATAAATATCATGTTTTATTTATATGGGTTCAACATTTTTCATAGGTACAGTTACTTTATAGGTAATATAAGCAGCCGTCATATGTTCCTGCAGAGACTAGGAATTATATGTATAGACTGCCAATGCATATGTATTGTGGCGTAATTTTAAAATAATGGGCCTGCTGTAGCTAGTTTCTCTATGGAGAGATCACTTTACCATTTAATTCGTATGCAACTAAGACCTCTGCTTAACACAATAGCGCCATCTGTTGGGAGCTTCTTCGTTGTGTTCATAGATGGCGCTATTGTGTTAAGCAGAGGTCTTAGTGGCTTACGAATTGAATGGTAAAGTGATCTCTCCATAGTGAAACTAGCTACAGCAGGCCCATTATTTTAAAATTACGCCACAATGTATAGGCAATGGCAGTCTATTTAATTCTTAGTCTCTGGTTCCGGTACTGTACATAGAGTTCCAGTCTAGCTACTTAGCATTATAAAGTTCATGTTATGTTGCACTTGCTGGTCAATCTTTACCTTTAGGTATAATAGGTCAAAATATACTTCCAGATGTAAAATTGAAATAGAAAGACGAGGAACATTAAGAAAATAGAAGCTCTGTCGTCTTTGCGAAGACCCAAAGGGAGCTATAGACTCACAGATGGTAATGCCTACTAACGCTTCAGCTTATGGCTTGTGGAGCCACTAGATCGGGCAACACTTCTGTCTTTTGACCACGGGGCTATTGTGCTCCAGCCAATAATTAGATACAAGTGTTCGGCCATTGTGCGAATATGGAGTGTTAGCCACGGAAAATTACTAACCGGTAAAAAGCAACAATGTGATACATCCCGACTGTTCATTAGTGGCTAGGTGCTTATTTGCAAGTTTACGAGTGCCCAAACAAAAGCATAATTGTGAAACTACTTCAGGCGGTAGGAAAGAACAGATTGGGAATTGTGAACTCAAAATTAGGTGCCAGCTACCGGCTACCCAACTCGACAGGTGTGTAATTGGATTGTTCGTACTCGTAGCTATGCGACGGTAGTAAGGTGTAGACCTACACCTGTACAAATAGGTCCCTAATTATCTATACCTAGTTAGTTACAGTTGAGCGTCATGCTCTAACCCGCAAGAATTGAGGCAACTCTGTACATTACCTACTCAAAAAAATACTTGTGCAAAAGCACCTCCGTATCGCTAATAATCCGAAGTCTGGGTATTACCACTTTCGAGTTTTTTAAAACTGATCTGAGACATAGAATATTGTGCCTTCAATTCTAAAAAATATATGTGTTACATAAGGATCTTGTCTAGTCAAAATCGCAGTCAGTTACATGACCTGATAAATTTTTGTTACCTTTTTGGAATGTTTTTTCAATATTACGGCTATATTACTGATATTTTACATTTCATTTTTGTACTCAAGTAAAGATCCTAAATAGTTATAGACAAATTCGCAGGTTTTGCTTTGATAAAATGATTGGCTTAATGACTATAGCTAAATATTTACGAAAACTATGCGCAGAGCTTCCGTAGAGAGCGGGATAGTTAATTGCAAACTCACGCGTGTTAGAGCGGGACATTTGCATTGGGGATGCCTCCCCTTTATATGTGCTGACAAGGTCGGAACTTAATGTAGTTTTATGGAGTTATTTGGGGGTACACTAGGCAGACTATCCTAATTTTTTCACCTCGAGGACCTTGTGATAACTTTGTACAAAATACTTATCGACTGGATTAAGATACGTTGCGTGGTAAAAAGGTAACACGAAGTTATGGAGCATTTATTAAGTACTGCTACTTTATCAATTCACGATACATTAGGTATTATTTTGTTGTAAATAATATACTTCGGTACCTATTTTATAAATTGAGGACAACTTACTTCGCGTGTGACTGTAACTGACAAGTTTATTCATTAATGTAATACATAACCGGTGGCAGAATGGCTTCTGTAATTACGTTGCATTAGGGGTTATTATCGCATGGGGTTTGCTATCAAGTTAATTCGATGCCGTTTGTGCAAACGACCGCACTCCGGCTACCGTGTCATTTGCGACTTGCTTAATTTAATGCGGAGTATCGATTTTATTCAGAACTTGCAGATGGGGTGGTTTGATACTTACAAACGTACCTATATTATTACATAATGTACCTAATCTGAATCAATAAAGTATAACTGCTTGCGTTATGAATACTCCCTAGCTAATTTTCCGATAAGGTATAAAACTTAGGTCGATACGTCAACGATATTTTTTTTTTACTTTTTCCTCATAGGAAGTGTTAAGTACCTACTTTGGAATGATTTTTAGGCGCTAATCGAGCGCCTTAGTCGGTAGGTAGTGAAGCAAGGTACTAACTAAGGACTAAAAAAATTTAATAATATGGCATACTTACACCATTAGGCAGTTGGAATTGGAATGTTAGAAAGTAGGCGATAACAGTTCAGGCTTCGTTTTGAGTTTACCTACTAATTTAACTGCTGCAAATCTACTTAAAAAGGGCGCGTTCCAATCCATTCCCTATATCCATAGTACAAAACCTACATCGTTTGGTGGTAGGTAGTTTTTGCGCGCAGATTTATGTCCTAGGCGAACGTGGGTACACATTAGTTTTGGGCCATTTCCGCTCGAAGTGCTCCATTTGCCTTGTACTCGTTCCTTTCAATCAACGCCTCTTAACTACTTTTCGCCCTTTCAGAACTTCATCCTATCCTTCTCTAGAGTGTGAACAATAGTTTAGGTGGAAGCGGGGCAGAAAAGGTTTCTACATTGGTTTATATTGTAGGAATGAGTTTTAGTACAAGGCATGGTACACTTAGTAGCTCTTAAATAAATATCGCACGTTTGCGCAATACCATCGCTAACAGCACTTCACACTTCTCTTTGCCACAATGAAATTTATAGCGGTCGTATAAAATGAAATACATGCATTGACTTATTTATGTGGGTACTTAAGTTACGTTAGCTTTATGCAGTCAACGCCTAAAAGCACTCAGTATCCTAACCTGACGGTATCTAATATTGCCTACTTATAGTAGAGAGGCCAATTTGAAAAAAGTCGTCAAATAACGAAGTTCGTTTGTACGAGCAGTCGCCTACCGACGACTGGTATCGTTGGATTCGGTGACGTCTCCCGAGTATGGAACTCGATGTCGTCACTCTCTAAAGTGGTGGAGGGGGTAACTATGACGTCACAAAGATGGCGGTTGGTGGTATCAAGTTTTATCGATTATCTCTTTAACTATTCAACGTATTGCAACAAATGAGGTGTCAAATGAAAGCTCTTTAAATTGCTAATAATTCGTTTTGAGGAATAAAATGTGTAAGACTAATAATTAAAAAGTTTTCCTTAAAAAATCGTACTTTTGAAAAAGTCAGTTTTTTTTAATTGCAAAAAACTCGATGAAAGAGGCCATTTCTTTAAAAAATACTTCATATGATTGAAAATGCTAAATTCATCCTCTATACAATGCTTTTTGAATTATTAGAATCGGTTCATAAATGAGTACGCCAGGGACATTTCACCGCGGGCGGGGCGAACGTCGCGGGCGCGCGCGCGTTTTCTGATGAACGCGACTGTGTAGACATTCTTAAGTGTAGCTCAACAACTACTTAACCGATTAAGACAAATTGGATATCATATGAAAGCTCTTTATATTGCCATTAATTTGTTTCAAGTAATGAAATGTGTAAGTCAAACAGTTAAAAAGTTTTTCAAAAAAAAAACGTATTTTTGAAAAAGTCATTTTTATTTTAACTTAAAAAAACTCAAAGACGCCATTTCTTTAAAAATTATTTTATATGTTTGAAAATGCTACATTCATCCTCTATACAATACTTTTTGAATTATTGGAATCGGTTCATAAATGAGTACGCCAGGGACATTTCGCCACGGGTGGGGCGAACGTCGCGGCGCACGCGTGTTTGCTGACGAACGCGACTGAGTAGGCTTTCTTAAGTGCAGCTCAACAACTACCTAACCGATTTAGACAAATGAGGTGTCATATGAAAGGTATTTTATTACTTAATAAAAAAAATGTTGATAGCCAGAAAACTTGCTCAGAGATTTAAAAAAATAATGAAAATAAATCCAAAAAAAAATTGTTTTCGCCTTATGTTCATCATCACATCGCCATCACATCAGCCGCAAGACGTCCACTGCTGGACATAGGCCTCCCCCAAAGAGTGCCACAATGACCGGTCCTGCGCCACCCGCATTCAGCGGACTCCCGCGACCTTTACCAGGTCATCAGTCCACCTTGCGGGGGGTCTACCCACGCTGCGCCTTCCGGTCCGTGGTCGCCACTCGAGAACCTTTCAGCCCCAACGGCCATCGGTTCTACGCGCAATGTGCCCCGCCCACTGCCACTTAAGTTTAGCGATTCGAAAGGCTATATCGGTTACTTTGGTTCTGCTACGGATGGCGTCATTTCTGATGCGATCACGCAGTGAAACTCCGAACATAGCCCTCTCCATTGCCCTCTGCTGAGTGGCTTTGACCCTATGTAATGAATAAGTATGTATGTATGTAATTTATGTATGTAATTTTCCAATGTAATGAATAATCGAATTAATATAATCTATAATGAATGTACAATTGACTTGTAATACCTATTATTACCAATTAATTATGTCTATGTCTATGTCTATGGTGAGCGACCACGTTTCCGTACCATATGTCATTACTGGCAACACACACTGGTCAAAGACTCTTGTCTTGAGACATTGCGGAAAATTGGACGAAAAGATATGCCGTAGCTTCCCGAACGCTGCCCAGCCGAGTCGGATTCGACGATTGACCTCTTTCTCAAAGTTGGACCTGCGTAACTGGACAGTCTGTCCTAGCTATAAGTACATAATCGTCTACAACTTCGAGCGAAAAGCGTCCGATTGTATTAACAGGAGTTGGTGGTACATGGGCACTTGACATGATCTTCGTCTTATCCATGTTCATCCTTAGACCAGGATTTTGATCGTCGCCGCGTTGGTGAGCACACGTGCCCGGAGCAACGGCGAGCAGAATCCATTTACCGTACAAAACCTTTAATCTACTGTCATGGCGTCGTTACCGAACAACGTCATTGAACACGTGACATTGGCGAAATCATCATAAATTTGATGGAAGCCATTTTTTAAAGAATTGATTGATCCTTAGACCAACTCGCTCGGAGGCTTTACTGAGGTCATCGAGCATTGTACTTAAATCCTCCATGGTTTCAGCCAAGACTACTATGTCGTCAGCAAACCGAAAGTGAGTGATGTACTCGCCCTTTATGTTAATGCCTAGCCTTCTCCAGTCCAGATTCTAGAAAACATCCTCCAGTGCAGCGGAGAACAGTTTAGGAAAAATATCTCCTTGCCTGACTCCCCGCTGCAGCGGAATGGGTTTCGAGTTCCAGTCCTAGAGTCGGACTAACATAGTGGCGTTTTCGTACAAACACTTCAGTACTTCGATATAGCGGTAGTCTACTTGGCACCTCTGTAGAGATTGTAGTACCACCCAGGTTTCGATCGAATTGAAGGCTTTCTCATAGTCCACAAAATCTAAACAGTGGGGCAGGTTATACTCTTCAGTCTTCTGTATACAGACCACCACTTCTGTATACAGAGTAACATAGACCACATTTATACGCTTCGTCAGGTTTTAACCTGCTGGAATTCAACGCGAAACTAGGCAAGAGAGATGGTTAAGAGCTGAGAGTGGGGGAATTTGGAGTTGGAAGTCGGAACCGCCGGGGCCAACTACTGGCTGGTTTCTTGGAGAAGGAGGGACTCTACAATCTCTACATGATTAATTCCTTCTTCAAGAAACGTGAGCATAGAAAGTGGACCTGGATGAGTCCCGACGGTGCAACTAAAATCGAGATTGACTTCATCATGTCGACGAAGAAGCATATATTCAATGATGTCTCTGTGATCAATACGGTTAAAACCGGAAGTGATCGCCGTCTGGTAAGAGGCACATTGAATATATGTGTTAAGCTAGAGCGCTCTCGTTTGATAAACTCCACGCTCCGACCATCAGCAGCCCAAATCCAAAACCCCGAGAGATTTCAGCTGGAACTCCAGAACCGTCTCGATTGCCTAAGTGGCGATGTGGATGAATTCAATGACGGGTTTGTGGACGCTGTCCATACCACAGGGTCTAAATTCTTTAAAGCCTACCGGACCAACTGAACCAATAGGCCCTCTAACTCCACTCAAAGGCTCTTCGAGTAAAGGAGTAGGATGGTTCTACAGTCTTCAGTCGATGCGACAATATATCGGTAGCTCAATAGATAGATCTCCAAATCCCTGACCCGTGATCTGTGCCAATTCAATACTAAACGTATTGAAGAAGCCATCGAGCGGCATAAGGGCTCAAAAGTTTTCGCAAGAGATCTGTCGATTGGGCAGAGCCAGCTCGCCAAATTAAAAACTGAGGATGGTAAAATTGTCTCATCCAGACCTGAGCTTCTGAGCGAGATAGAGCGCTTCTATGGACAGCTATACACGTCAACTAGCAGACCCCGAAGTTGGTCTAGTGGAAGATCCTAGAGCTAGACTAACCCTGCACTATACCGATGACATTCCGGACATCAGCCTGTACGAGATTAGAATGGCTCTTAAACAGCTCAAAAACAGGGCACACGGTGAAGACAGAATTACAGCCGAACTCGAGGAGGGTGGAAAACCGGTCCTTACAGCCCTTCAGAAGTTGTCCGACTCTGTCTCACAGGCGTGGTGGTGCTGTTAAGAACTATCGATCCATCACGCTTTTGAGCCATGTCTACAAGCTGTTTTCAAGAGTCATTATGAACCGTCTGGCAGCACGCTAGATGACTTCCAGCCTGCCGAACAAGCCGGTTTCCGAAGAGGCTTTAGTACCATAGACCACATCATACGGTCACCATACGCTTCGTCAGGTTATAACCGGTATGGATGTGTTCTATGTTACTCTGTATACAGAAGACTGAAGAGTACCCTGCCCCTCTGTTTAGCGTTTGCAAAGAGAAAGATGATGAGATGAGAAAGCCTTCGATTCGATCGAAACCTGGGCGGTACTACAATCTCTACAGCGGTGCCAACCAGCGGTGCCAGCGGTAGACTACCACTATATCGAAGTACTGAAGTGTTTGTAGGAAAACGCTACTATGTCAGTCCGACTCCAGGATCGGAACTCGAAACCCATTCCGCTGCAGCGGGGAGTCA
This sequence comes from Cenopis cana, assembly GCA_951800055.1. Taxonomy (NCBI): domain Eukaryota; kingdom Metazoa; phylum Arthropoda; class Insecta; order Lepidoptera; family Tortricidae; genus Cenopis; species Cenopis cana. Next base: position 12,952,947 of record OX637476.1, on the reverse strand, counting down.
GCAGGCAAGGAGATATTTTTCCTAAACTGTTCTCCGCTGCACTGGAGGATGTTTTCTAGAATCTGGACTGGAGAAGGCTAAGCATCAACATAAACGGCGAGTACATCACTCACTTTCGGTTTGCTGACGACATAGTAGTCTTGGCTGAAACCATGGAGGATTTAAGTACAATGATCAATGACCTCAGTAAAGCCTCCGAGCGAGTTGGTCTAAGGATGAACATGGATAAGACGAAGATCAAGTCAAATGCCCATGTAGCACCAACTCCTGTTACAATCCGACGCTTTACGCTCGAAGTTGTAGGCGATTATGTATACCTAGGACAGACTGTCCAGTTAGGTAGGTCCAACTTTGAGAAATAGGTTAATCGTCGAATCCAACTCGGCTGGGCAGCGTTCGGGAAGCTACGGCATATCTTTTCGTCCAATATTCCGCAGTGTCTCAAGACGAGAGTCTTTGACCAGTGGGTGTTGCCAGTGATGACATATGGTACGGAAACGTGGTCGCTCACCATGGGCTCAAAGTCACTCAGCAGAGGGCAATGGAGAGGGCTATGATGGGAGCTTTTCTGCGTGATCGCATCAGAAATGACGTCATTCGTAGCAGAACCAAAGTAACCGATATAACCTTTCGAATCGCTAAACTTAAGTGGCTGTGGGCGGGGCACATTGCGCGTAGAACCGATGGCCGTTGGGGCTGAAAGGTTCTCGAGTGGCGACCACGGACCGGAAGGCGCAGCGTGGGTAGACCCCCCACAAGGTGGACTGATGACCTGGTAAAGGTCGGTTAGGTAGTTGTTGAGCTACACTTAAGAAAGCCTACACAGTCGCGTTCGCCAGAAAACGCGCGCGCGCCGCGACGTTCGCCCCGCCCGCGGCGAAATATCCCTGGCGTACTCATTTATGAACCGATTCTAATAATTCAAAAAGCATTATATATAGGATAAATGTAGCATTTTCAATCATACAAAGTATTTTTTAAAGAAACAGCCTCTTTCATCGAGTTTTTTGAAGTTAAAATAAAAATGACTTTTTCAAAAATACGATTTTTATGGAAAAACTTTTTAATTGTTTTACTTACACATTTCATTACTTGAAATAAATTAATGGCAATATAAAGAACTTTCATATGATACCTCATTTGTCTAAATCGGTTAAGTAGTTGTTGAGCTACACTTAAGAATGTCTTCACAGTCGCGTTCGTCAGCAAACGCGCGCGCGCCGCGACTTTCGCCCCGCCCGTGGCGGAATGTCCCTGGCGTACTCATTTATGAACCGATACTAATAATTCAAAAAGCATTGTATAGAGGATGAATTTGGCATTTTTAATCATATGAAGTATTTTTTACAGAAATGGCCTCTTTCATCGAGTTTTTTGCAGTTGAAAAAAAATGACTTTTTCAAAAATACGATTTTTTAAGAAAAACTTTTTAATTATTAAACTTACACATTTTATTCCTCAAAACGAATTATTCGCAATTTAAAGAGCTTTCATTTGACTCCTCATTTGTTGCAATACGTTGAATAGTTAAAGAGATAATCGATAAAACTTGATACCACCAACCGCCATCTTTGTGACGTCATAGTTACCCCCTCCACCACTTTAGAGAGTGACGACATCGAGTTCCATACTCGGGAGACGTCACTGAATCCAACGATACCAGTCGTCGGTAGGCGACTGCTCGTACAAACGGAATTTTGATTTTAGCCACTTGGCCTCCCTACTATTAGAAAACATTTATTGATAAACCAACATACACAGCACCAAAAGAAAATGAAATAATACAAACAAAAAAACTTAAAGTAAAAGAAAAAAAAAAATTAAAGTAAAACAATATGGAGAAGAAATAACTTAATACTAACGTAGTGGCACCAGTAATGGACCTGGCTCCAGTAATGGACGCAAAAATCTTTCACGGTCGAAATTAAGCAACGGAAACGTATTTTAGTCATGGCAACACTTTAATCATAAAGAATGGGCTTCTACGTATCACATTGACAAATGACATACACCTCGGTCATTTTGTTTAAAAATGGCGCGACGGCAAAAAGTGCGCTCCGGCATTTTTCACGAAAAACCTTATTTTCTTACAGAAATAACTAAGGAAGTAGGTTTACGTTTTTGATTGTAAACTTTATTTTCTCTAAACTATATTATTTTGATATGATTTCGTGAGAAGAGTTAGATATTTAACAACACTTTTTTAAAGTGTTTATTGCATTAGAATCCAATTTGAATGATTTAGAGAGGATGTACATTACTGGTTCCTATTTTTTGTTAATCTCCAATTATGGACAATTCTCCATGATTGGTTTTTCATACTGAATTCTGGTTACCCAATTATGGACACCCAATGTTGGACGGATTTATTGGAGAGGTAAATGTTTGAAAAATGCCACCCAGTTTTATTATAATAGTAGTTTATCTACACAAATATCATAATCCTCTAAAATGCGTTCAGATACAGTAGGCAAATGGCCTTCATTTTAACATCAATGTACTTATGAAAATTTTCTTACCTGGGATGAAGGTTACCAGCAGTAATATAATATTCATTATAATTTCCTATTTAGTACTATAATGATTCTTTTTTTAATTTGGAACAGGAAAATTAAAATTCAGTCGATACGAAAGGTCAGCTCGATATAGGTTTTTTTTTTGGATAAGGATTCAGGGAGAAGGATTTCAAATTTTACATTTATTTTAAATTTTAAGAAAAAAAAAATTTTTTTCGAAAAATCGTCATTATACTCGATTTCGACTAATTCGGGGATGAGGATTTCAAATTTTATATTAATTTTGAATTTACAGCGAAAAAAATTATTTTGTGAAAAATCGTCATCATACTCGTTTTCGACTAATTCGGGGATAAGGATTTCAAATTTTATATTAATTTTGAATTTACAGCGAAAAAAAAATATTTTGCGAAAAATCGTCATCATACTCGTTTTCGACTAATTCGGGGATAAGGATTTCAAATTTAATATTAATTTTGAATTTACAGCGAAAAAAAAAATATTTTGCGAAAAATCGTCATCATACTCGTTTTCGACTAATTCGGGGATAAGGATTTCAAATTTTATATTAATTTTGTATTTACAGCGAAAAAATTTTTTTTCGAAAAATCGTATTTTATATTAATGTTGAATTTTATATTAAGTTGAAATCCTTATCCCCGAATTATAGTCGAAATCAAGTATAATGACGATTTTCCGCAAAAAAAAAATTTTTTACTTAAAATTCAAAATTAATGTATAATTTGAAATCCTTAACCCCGAATTAGTCGAAATCGAGTATAATGATGATTTTTCGTAAAAATTTTTTTTTTTACTTGAAATTCAAAATAAATGTTAAATTTGAAATCCTTATCCCCGAATTAGTCGGAATCGAGTATAATGACGATATTTCGAAAAAAAAAAATATTTTTTTCAACTTGAAATTCAAAATTAATATAAAATTAAAAATAACTATAAATACATTCGGTTGACTGGAAGTGAATGCCTTAAGGCATTAAGTCCGCCATTTGTACTTTTTGTATTGTGCAATAAAGTTTAAAAAAATTAATATACCTTCAAATATATAAAATTTGAAATCGAGTATAATGACGATTTTTGTAAAAAAAATTTTTACTTAAAATTCTAAATAAATGTAAAATTTGAATTCCTCATCCATAAATCCTTATCCCGAAAAAAAAATACATTATTGCCGTGGCCGGGGAAAAAAGCAATTGCAGGCCGATTATTTGTTTAAACGGACGAGCTTGCGAGTCCGTTTAATTACAATATGAACCCTGCAATTGCCATTCCGACCGAGGCTAATATAGTACTTTTTCTTAAAAAATGGAGGAAATACGACAAAATTTGGATAAATATTTGATAATGATAAACATAACCTTAAAACGTCAAAAACATCATGCTCAACAAAAAATAAACAGCGGGATGTTTATTTTTTTTAACAGAATCGCAAGTGTATTGTTTTACCGAAAAACGCAAATTATTCAAGACTTAAAAAGACGTCGCGTTTCCAACAGAAAAATACGAGCTGAATTGGCTGAATACGACCTGTGCCTCCTTTTATATGACAGTTTCTACTTTTTTTTAAAGTTTGGAATTCAACAAATAAAGGAATTTATATGTGAAATTGCAGGCGGCCTACAATGTTTTTAGAACATAAGGTGTCCATGATTGGGTGTCCATAATTGGAATTTGTCTGTCCATCATAGGATTTTCGAAGATTTTCGACTTTTTCAGATTTGGAGCAATTTTCTCGGAACTTACAAGTTTATCCAAAACTTTTGTATGTTAATTATAATTAGTGATTATTAAGCTACATTTTCTTTGAAATAACTAACATCAAACTTATAAAATAAGAGAGTTATAGCCAAAAGATGTTGACGGAGTTCTTAAGCCGTCCATAATTGGTGCCACTACGTTAGGTGCTGTCATGGTGGCTACAAATGGACACCACTCAGCATAATGCTGTGGCATAGATATACCACAGCGCTGGTCTTCCGTGGGGCTCCGTGGGGCACTTCATTCATCAACGACTATCTTACGTACACCATATAATAACACAAGCTACAAACTTAGGTATTTGACTAATTAATTTTTAAGTGTTTAGTAAAAAGTAAACGTGTATTTCGTAGACTCTACGTAGGTACAAAACTTGAAGTTAACTACAATAATATCCTTCAATTATCAAAATAGATTCATAATTGGCGAAGTAGTCGCATTACAAATATGTATACAAATTTATACTATGTCTATGATATCAAAGAGCAAAGAACCTTCATCGTAAACGGTCTTCTAAGACGGAATGACTCTACTCTACGAATATATGCTCTATTGGCGATAAAAATTAAAACGTAGTGATTATAAATTATTCTCTTTGATACCTACTGATGTCAATCAATGTCAAAGCAAATTTATTACAAAGTAACTTGGCAATTTTATGATCTTTTTAAATAGTATTAAGGAACCAAAATGGTACTTATGGAAAACGTGTTCAGGTAAACTGAATAGCACCTTTTAATTTACGTAGGTGCACACATCAGGTAGTGTTTCCCCTTTTTTGGGTTTCGTTGCCAAAATGACGAAAACGGAATTCCTATAGCTTCCTGTTTTGTATTGTAAGACGTATATATATTAATTTAATCGAATTGGCACATCATATTTTAGGTCTTTAGAATTGATTTTCAAGCTTCTGAGAAAAAAAATAAGATCAAGTAGTCGGAGACAATGGCTCCAAAAGTCCCAATAACTGTGTGTGTGCAACCCAAATATAAGATCACGAAGAAAACGATCACGAAAATTGTGCTTATTAAAGACTTTTGACGTTTTCATATACTTTTGATGTTGACTGTAAAAAGGTTGGACTGTTAGAAAAATCAGTCATGAGTTATGTAATCAATATTCATACCTTTCAGGTAAATTAAACGCGCAAATCTCGTGACAGAAAGTCGCTAAGCCGTAATAGTTTGAAAGCGGCGAGTTCTCTCCAAAGAGAAATAGATTCTCCAAGTAGAACAGAAAAACGCAAAGCTCTTTACTGGTAACCGTCATGTGGGAATACGACAGAGAGCACAGATTTGGACATTTGAAGGTAGCAGCTGACAACTGAAATACCTACAGGTAAGTCAACAATCGACCGTCTAAATAGAATCATTAGGTTTTGTGTTCTTGTAAATTTCTAGAATACAAAAAGTATTTTATGAAATAGAGTTGTTTGTTTACAGTTTTTATCTCCATTTCCATTTCCAAACTTAAACCACGCTAATCTATAGGTACCTACACAATAATAATATCTATGATGCAGGGAGTGGGTTAAATCAAAGTATAAGTGAATCAGTGCAAAATAAGGTTACGTGCTGCAGGGCTCATAGCAAACCGGTAGGTAATGGGTTATTAGCAGCAAGCAAACATGTAGATTGTTTCCCACCGACCGAGCAGTCTCGGCCCATGCTGACAACTGTGAATTAAAACTGTAGCTCAAAGCAACTTCTCAACGTTCGGCACACACGCAAATCAATACATGTTTACAATAAACAAGTGCAAAACGCTAGTAAGTGCTCAGCACTTTACTTCAGTTAAGTACAGAGAAACATGTCCTCTAATCATCTTGCTAGAAAATCACTATGTAAACTCGCTTTTTAAGGAAGGTACACTCGGGGACTTTAATCACTGAGCCATTTAGAGCTCAATTTATACCTACTGGAAACTTTATAGCAACTATGAAGGCTCAACAATAAAAATCGCCAAGTACACCTAACCTAACAATAGTTTTCGTATATTATCACGAAGATTGCATCTCTTAAATATCGCCACCAACCTACGTCATGCCTGCTAATAAAAGGGCCTTATATCTTATCACACTTGCGACTTGCGGGCGACTTAAAATATCGTCGCAGCTTTTGATGATCGAAATTCCGATAGTGCGTAGGTAGATTTTTGAGGATGCGCTTTGTTGTCAAATTATCTTTAATTTTTGGTCTTCCAAATAGTATATAGATACCTATTTCTGAACTGACTGGATTGACTCTACCAAAATTACTAATTAAATTATTCAAGGTAACGACATTACATACACTAGGTACTTATGTTATGTAGAACATTAATTATTCATTTCAAAGGGTTGCGACCTATTCTTAGTAATTTGACTATCTATATACACCCAAATCAATTACTTACCTGACAATTTCGACAAAAACACACTATTAATCAAATGTTAACTCGCGGCGTGTCCAATTAATTAAGAGAAGATTAAATCCCGGCTAATGTACCTCTATTCATAAACAATGGCTCATACATTTCGACTTACAACAATACCTTCCATGTTACCGAATTTGTCAGCTCCCAGCGGGACGCGATTTCATTTATTTATGGCTTACCAAAACATTTACCCTATTACTGTTATGTTATGGCTGTATTAAACTGCAATAAAATTTATGATCCTTGCAAAATTCAGACCACAAGACTTCCAACCCTGTTAACTAAAGATTAGGATAGAGTTTTGGTTGCGAGGATTTGTAAGTAGGGTAGGATGACAAACGCGACGGGGCCTACCCCCTCGATTACGGCGTCGCAGGCGAGAAGTCGCCGTGACGTCGACTCAGCATATTGTGCGAAGCGATTGTGGGGACATTATAGTCACTGAAGGGGTTCCCTGAATAGCTACGCGGCAAATTGATTGTGCCTCCACGCCGCATAAATGGAATTAAATTCTTGAAAAGATTTCCCAAAGCAATTTCATGTCACAGTAATTAGCTTTGGCTTCGTTTTGAATAGAAGCCGTTACATTTGTTGAAGTAAGGCCGCGTAAAAACAATTTTAGAGTATCGAGCGGTTTACTCATTGACATGAATGGTGTACTTAGGTGTTTTTAATTTAAAATACATCTAAAATTTAAACGCGGATGACGTAGGAAAATATACATTCTTAGGCTGTTGTCACACTGCTGCGGTTTTCGGACGACGGTGCGGTGTGCGAGCGAAACAGCGCTATAGCGATGTCCCGCCTGCACACCGCACCGCCGCCCGGAAACCGCATCAGTGTGACGTCCGCATTAGACATTTTCTGACACTAAGGCCGGTTTTTCAACCGTTGTTAGATCAAATTTTGGTAGCTCAGTAGGTTCATCTTTTGCCCTTAAGTTGGCAGCGTATCTTATAACGCACACATATTTTTTTTCAAGAACGATCCCTGTAACACAAATAAATATAAGTATCTCTAGGGGGCTCCAACCGCCACCGCCGGGTGACCGCCAGGTCAGGATGGATGGACCACACGAGATTTTGCAGGTTTAATAGGTACTAAATGAGCTCAAACTTGCAAAATCCGGCTTGGTCCAGCCATTCTGACGGTCACCTCCAAATTTAAAATTTGGATAGCAGCTAAGTAGTTAAAAGTTACTTACATACGTCTAACCGGTTCTTCTTGCACAATGCCCACTTTAATTTTATTATACTTACTACACTACCTTCGTATTCAGTTTAGAAGGTATACTTCATAATATATGGTATCATTATCGTTCAAATCATTAGTAATGTTTTATTTACTACAATCAACTACATCGGCCTGACAGACCGACATGTATTTGCGGCATTTTCCGTAGAGACACTGGATCCGTGGAGCGCCGGTGCCCACCGCCTTTTTGGTAACTATCCCGAAGGCTGGTCGAGGTGTCAGGGGACCGTAGGGCTGGCTCGTTCCTTGGCCAGCGGATTGGCATAGCCATCCAAAGGGGGAACGCTGCCAGCCTTATAGCGGGTATTACACTGTCCTGAATTCAGGACACTTAGAAGGGTTCCGACCTATACGTTAGAGCGAGATGCTTCAACTCCCCTCCACTAGTTAGGACGCCTGATTCAGGACAGTGTAATAGGTACCCGCTTATGGGAACTCTTCCACAGGGCTCCGATCTCGGGGACCTTTTTTAATATAATTATAATATTATTTTAGTTCTTATGTTTATATATTTTGTGTTGTCTTTTTTGTGTTGTGCTGAATAAAATCCTATAAACACGTAGTTAGAATTAGGAGAAATCCTATCAGAACAGAGAAATTTTGGTTCTTCTACTCTCCACTAGATGTCACTAGCTGTACTTATCTATTATCCCCGCGCTGTTAGATGATCCCTTTGACACTGACAGTGACACATCTGATAATGATAACATTATACAAGTTTCGATGCTTCTATATGGATTTTGATCGTCGCCGCGCTGGTGAGCACACGTGCCCGGGGCGACGACGAGCAGAATCCATTTACCGTACAAAACCTAATCTACTGTCATGGCGTCGTTACCGAACAACATCATTGAACACGTGACATTGGCGAAATCATCATAAATTTGATGGAAGCCATTTTTTAAACAATTAAATTGATGCTTGTATATTTGTATGCAACAATGTGGGTCGACGTGTTTATTAATTTTAATATATACGCACTTCTAACAATGCTTTATTTTTCTAGTTTCTTTAGGATTGTTCGTATATATAAGTTACAATTCTACATAAATTAATTAGCTACATTCCCAAAAGATGATTTTTAACATTTCGATGTGACAGCGACGCCGTTCCAAGGTTATAAATATATAAATGAACTCTCACTGCCAGTGTCATAGGGATCATCTAACAGCGCGGGGATAATAATACAGAGGGCCTACCACGAACTGAAAGCGAACGAATATTACCCTCTCTGTCGCGCTAGCTAGTTCGAGCGACAGAGAGGGAGATATTCGAACTTCGTTCGTTTTCGAATCGTAGTAGGCCCTCAGTGCCTTCGTTTTGCATCACAATACTCGAAAACGTTATTCAAGACCTAAAAAACTACGACGTATCAAATTACTGTCAAATGTGTCAAAGTCACTCAAGTCATTGTCAACCGAACATTTCAGGTTAAGCCAACCTTTTTGAATATATAATCAAATCATTGTAAATATTTGTAGTATGGTCAACATTTTAAATATAAAAAAAAATTCATTCCTCGTACTCTGAAAGTCATATTTGACCTAAGAAGCGGGTTGAAAGTGGGTCATGTTGCCCCTAGGGTTAATATGAATACATATTTATGATTTACGAAACAATTTTTAACCAATCCAAAAGCTTCACCATATTGAATCTAACCAACTTTAAATTAAATATTAGAGCGTCCTAAACTCATTAAAAAATCAAATTGGCAGAAACTTATCTTAACAGCCACACATTAAATTGTAGTAATGGGTCATTGTCAGATTTAGGTGCGCGTCTTTTCGGTGGACATGCCAAAAGTTAAGGGCTACAAAGCTTAATTTTCGATTGATCTGATAACCCGCATAATCTGTAATTCCGTGTCTATAAATCCATGCAATAAAAACGTAAATTACATGCACACAAGCCGTTAACTATTGTCCACCGAATGGACAACTTTTGTTTTTCCGACTGACAATGACCCTAATATTTGATATGAAGCTAAAGGACAATAGTACATTACTTAACAAGGGCGGTAAAACAAAGAATGTCTCAGATCTCAGGTATTTGACGCCCGAGCCGAAGGCAAGGGCGATAAATATGCGATCTGAGGCTTTCTTTATTACCGCCCGTGTTAAGTACAAAATTTTATGTCACCCCCTGGCCAGGAAGTGGGATTTCCCGCGCGCGGAGCGTGCGGTAATTGCCGCTTTATGGCCAGGTGTGACATAATAGTAGATTACTTACCAAGGGCGATAAAACAAAGAATGTCTCAGATCGCAGGTATTTTACGCCCGAGCCGAAGGCAAGGGCGATAAATATGCGATCTGAGGCTTTGTTTATTATCGCCCGTGGTAAGTACAAAATTTTATGTCACCCCCTGGCCAGGAAGTGGGTTTTTTCGCGCGCGGAGCGTGCGATAATGGCCACTTTATGGCCAGGTGTGACATAAAATTAATGAATTAAATTTTAAAATAACGGAAATAAACAAATATGTTTGCGATACTTTTCAATGTTTTCAATAAATTATAAGTATTCTTTTGCTCAATATAAGTTGTTTAATTACCCTACAGATCCGTTTCCACTATTAATTAACGTCAACTAATAGTGCCCGCAAAATTGGTCCATACACAAACGATTTTAAAATGGTTTCAATAGGATTTAAGTAGGTAACTGAACCAGCCAATGTTTTTGAATATTTGTTTTTTTTTTTGTTTCCTCGTATTCAGAATGAAAAGCAGAGTGTTTAACTCGGGTGAAACCACCCATTTCAGCCTCGAAAATATCACGTCTGAAATGGGTCGCTTTCAACCCTTGGTTAACAATCTACTATTAGATAACAATAGGGAAATATGCATTTTTAAAAGTCAATGTTTTATCTTCGTGATATTATTAAAAGCAACTTTATTGTAGCTTATAAATTATTCTTCCTTCTTACTAAATCCTAACGGTCCGTTCAAAGTTATTTACTTACTTATTAATATATTTTCAACCGACTTCAAAACAGGAAGTTCTCAATTCAGTTGTACCTACCTACGTTCTTTTTTTAATGTGTGTTACCTCAGAACTCCGTCATTTATGAACCGATTTGGAAATTCTTGTTTTGTTTGAAAACGTATAGGTACTTCAAGGTTGGTGTTAGGCGTGTAAGTAACATTTCTTACCAACAGGTAGGCCATACGAGAAAGTTGCTCAAAATACCATTTTATGGGATACAGTGATCGGCATCAGAAAACATTAATAGTTTGTATGTAAATCCCGATCACGTTTTTTTAATGTAACGAAGATAAAGCCTATTTTTGGTTCTTGCCCATATATTTACAATGCAAGTCTGCTACCGTCACAGTAGGTACAAAAAACTATTACTAACAGAATCCTAACAAAAACTCAAAGCTACAACCAATCAAACATAATCAAACAGATTTTCATTCTCATACATCATGTCAGGCGTTCTCAAGAAGCTCATTAAGGCGCGATTAGTTAGAGGCAATCAGGTTGCATCGCATTATACCACTTTTCATTAAGCCCAATTCGACGGCTGTTATTAAAACAATAATCTACACTGTATTAGAGGCGGAAAAACGTAAAGAGGTCAGAAATAGAGATACAGCGGATAGTAGTTTGGCCGGATACCGGGTACCGAATATCCGGCGGTGCCGTCGGCCGGATATCCAGTTAATATTAATGTTAAACATTGTCACACGAAAGTTTAATTGAAATTGGATTAATTTAACAATACCTACTGATAACTTTAATGAAAAAAAAAACAAGTAAAGTCTCTCAATCCTCAAACCTACGCTCTAATTAATATGTAACGATGTTTCGACGTTTACTTGCATCAAGTTTTAAGATACTGTGGTTATCACTTTTGTGATCCGATGATATTCTATCTCGTTCTCTCCAAAAGCGCGACCTTTTTCCCGCTGCGCCAGCGCGTCTGCTCGCGCTGATCGATCGAACAAAACCGAAACTAATTAGGTATACTGCGCGTAATCAAAAAGGTCGTATCGCTGGTAGAAACAGAAAATCCTAACGCCATTTTGGATTGCTAAGTAGGTATGTAATCACTGTGTTGAATTGAATTTAGTAAAAGTCTAGGTTCTTGCAAAAGCGCAAACACCTCATATCTTTTTTTTTCACGCACTCTTAGGTTATTCCAGACCAGTATTTAAGCCGCCCGCGTGGTCGTGTCGGTGGTTTCCTCTGGATTTTCCCTAGGCCACTCGCCTAGCGCGCGTCCCTTCGTCTGTAGGTATTTGAGTTTTTTATTGAAATTACAATATTGCCTAAATTTTGTTGTAGTGTTTTATAAGTTTTATTCGATATATGTAACTGCAAGTACGTAGATAGGTACCTACCTTACTTAGTTAGGTACTCATATTTTTTCTGTAACCTTAATACTTATTCTTTAGGGTTCCGTACACAAAGGGTAAAACGGGACCCTATTACTAAGACTCCGCTGTCCGTCCGTCTGTCCGTTTGTCCGTCTGTCACCAGGCTGTATCTCATGAACCGTGATAGTTAGGTTAGGTTAGGTTTAGGTAAATTTTTAGAGATGAAGTAGGTATTACAAATTTAGAAATACCAGACTGGCCGCGAGTGCCGGGAGGTCGCAGGTTCGAATCCTGCTCGGTGCTTAAGTTTTTCAATTTTTCCTTTATTTCTAAATTTGTAGTTTGCGTTAGCAGAGTTAATGCTTAATACAAAATTAATGAAATAGGTATTTCTGTTGCCGCTATAACAACAAATACTAAAAAACATAATAAAATAAATATTTAAGGGGGCTCCCATACGACAGACATTATTTTTGCTGTTTTTATAGATAATGGTACGGAACCCTTCGTGCGCGAGTCCGACTCACAATTGGCCGCTTTTTTTCTGTAACTCACATAAGGTACTCACTAATTACAATGTAAACAAGGCTTACCTTCCCACTCCACAGATTATACGCGTAAATAGCAGAACGCTCATAGTCTTGTTAGGAGTCTGAGTGCGGTCATTAAGTTGGTACAAAACTACCCAGTGCAGCCACATCAATAATACTCGTAATTTGTTGGAGAGTGAGTTTCAAAATGAGTGCGCTCAAAGAGTGCGCGGGCTAGTCGGCCACTTCCACCAGTGATTTATTTATTTCACTTAAACGGCATCGTAAATACGCCGCGACCGAGCCACGGCCGAGCCTTGCTAACTATTCCAGACAGACTCGAATACTTTTTTAGTGCGTCGTCTATGTACTGAAAAAACAAATGATGGTTTTTTTTTTGTATTTTGGACCAGAACCGTGTGATGTTTTTAGACGAAAAACAGTGCTATCTAAGACACTTAAACGTTGATATTAGATAGTATTATTCAATTCATTTTGAAATTTTATTCCAGATAATCTATCATTTGAAACATGAGATCCAGTTTTTTGTACTCTGATGGTTTCCGTTAATTTCTTGTACTCACCTATACGTATTTATATGTATCTACTACTTAGCCTATTCAGGTATTTACAAAAGATTAGAGCAGATCATTGTGGTAATCACAGTGGGTGATTCCATAATTTACTTGGCTCCACAGCCGAAGTATCAGTTCTCCTTGTATATGCATTATTAAGGTTTTAACTACCTACCTAGTCTACCTTATATTGGTATTGTATTTGGTATACATATACTTCTGGGTATAGGCCTCCTACCTATACTAGCCTACCTAGGAGGCCTATACCCAGAAAGGGGCCATGCTATAAAAGCAACTCAACATAGATTAGTTTTTTTATTATGTAATAGCATGGAAATAAAAAGGCTTTAATAATAATTAATAATAATACATATACTTATACAGCACTTATTTTATCTCACGAGAGCGGGTGACCATGGTTGTGTGTTGAGTACAGTATGCACATTGTCTTATGTAGGTATGTGTCAGCGTAGGATTTATGAGTTCACGGTAATACAGTAGAATCCGCTTATAACGACTCCGCATATAACATTTGACCGCTTTTAACGACTGCAAAATCACCGACGTTAGGATTCATATTCATACCAAACTTTTTTAAAGAATATCAGTCCGGTTTGTGTGACGTTCTGTTAGTGCGACGTAATATCGCCGGTCCCTTGACCGTCGCTGTATCCGGATTCTACTGTATTTGTATATATGTCACAACTACAACAATGGTTATCCTGCGCTTGTGAGTTAAAAGAACTATAACTGTTTTGATCTTTCAGGTTAACCTAAGTATAGGTACCTACTTATACAACTTTCAGCGACTTTAATTTCGAAACCATTCCACCTGACTGGCCAACTTTTTATTTTAAAATTTCCAATACATAAATCGCCTTTCTTTATTGCAATTTAAATCTCATTATTCAAAAATGCGAGTCAACGTGCATATTGATAATTTAACGCGGCGAGGTGTGATTTTTCACGTTTTCTCGCGAGACGTTAACCTGGACCGGGCTCTATTTATGATCGGTGCACCGAAATGGCCGACAAATGGCCAGCAAATGAGAGGCTTCGTCCGCCGGTGCCGGCCGCTGCTCCTTTCAACTGCCCGCTTTTTGAACACGCACTAACTACCACTCTTAAAAACACGACATCCAGCACTGGCAGTACTTATACGCGTTGTAATACGTCTCGGTCAAAACCTGCATTGGAATGCGTGATATGCGAGATTATCTGTGAGGTTCAGTGGTAAAGGCGGCCCGAGGCACATTTGATTATACGTTGAGAGAGGGCTAATCGCCCTCGACGGGCGAACACCTCGAGATCAAACACGAGGCGCGCCGCCAGATATTTTTGTTTCTATTAAACAACACCCGACGTAATAATGTTTAACAATCGTGCAGCGATAATTCGAATAGGGAAATGTGTGGAATCGCCTTTACTTCACCTATACAAAGTACGATTTGAGAAACAATACTCAATTCAGGTCAAATTAACTTTTCTATATATGTGCTAATGAAAATGAATCTTTATTAACAGACAAGTAAAATTAATATTCCATACTTAAATGCCAATATTACATATATATTCATACTAAATAATCTCAAAATAGAAGATTTGATATAAGTAGGTATAAAATCACCATAATGGAAAACTTAATCTCAAGGTTTTTGTCACCTACATTACTTACAACTTTACTGGACGTTTATCAAACGTAGTAAACTCAAAAGACGCCTGAGCACATCCGCTATCAATCCAGAAAGTTATCTTAGCGCACTAACATATCTATCACACAATCAATTGTTTAAAGAAAACTATAACCTTAGACCGAAAACGCCAATTAAGGAAAGAGGTCTAAACCCTCCTGCATGTAGGTATACGTATAACACGACTGACCAACTCTACTGTCAGTCGTGTAGTAGAGTATTCCAGGCGAAGTTAGGCTTATTCAGTCATAAGCTCATACTAGGGCAAATAAATCCTTAAAAGTCGCCGTCATCGATGCTGATGAGGCAGATTAAATAATAAGTATTTTAATATTGCGACGTACGAGTACTTATACTCATTTTTGTATTTTGTGTAACCTTAATTATAAATTACTTGGGGCGACCGAGTGGGTGCCGCCCGGTTTGTCGACCCAGGTATCGCTGGGAAGACAGTATGGAGGCGGATCTGCGGCAGCTTCAGGTCAGAGACTGGCAGGAGACTGCGCAGGATCGGGAAAGGTGGCGTGCTCTCGTTTCGGAGGCCAAGGTCCTCTTTGGGTCGCTGCGCCGTTAAAGTAAGTAAGTTAATTATAAATTAGGTGACCATATAATTTTGATTAAGTTGAACGGCTAACTAATAAACGAAGAGTTCATAACAGAAGTGGTTTTCACCTCTGTTAACGAGCTTGGCAATACAAAAAAGAATGTTTAGAACTTCGACTCCACTCCTTGCGCTGTCCCGTTGTTTAGATAAGTGGCCCGTCTCTGATCCTGGGATTGTTATTAAATATTTGTGTTGTGTGCGATTAGCGCACTCGCCGACTAATTCGCCGTCCTGGCTCGACAACTACTGCCTTAATGTGATTTAATATACCACTACTTAACTACGAGTTTCTCGAAAGTAGCCGCTTATGCGAAATACTAGCATAGTAATTTGGAACTTTTGAAGTACTTATATATTCATAACATTACTCTGTGCTTTTCATTATGTGGTGTCATAACAAACATGTACACTTTGCAATTGTTTTTATATTCTTAACTCTCTCACATTTTTCAAAAGGTAAATTAAAAACCTAAATTAATAAATAAATTAAAAAACTCCTAAATGTCTTAAAACTAGACTTGTCCAAGCTGCAGTATTCATATCGCTGCAATGTTGCCCTGCCGTCGTTCCCAATATTTTCATAGAATACGAATTTCATATGAATGGAGTACATTTTCCAATAAGGCGGGCGTTCTACCTACAAGTTAAAACCTAGTTAAAGCTCGATTTATTGGAAGGATAATTCGCTAACTTTTAAGAGAAAACAGTTTTCTAGAGTTTCAATTACCTGCACCTGTGAGAATTCGATATCACCTCCACCTCACCAATACAACCATACTGACGCTGTTTAATCCTTATGAATTCTAATCCTTAATTCCTTATACTTAATCATAAAACATTTCGCGCTAATGGCGTACAAAAACAAAACAGTTTATACTTCATATAATATTAAGTGGTGCTGTTTCATTGCGCATGATTTAGCCGATCCATATATCTCTGCGAACCATTGTGTTACATAAATAAAAACGCTAAACGCCGCTCATTGTCTATTAAGAATTACTTTTCTCCGGGCCCACAATGGTCGGCGGCTCAAAAGGGAGATGGTTATCGTACGAGTTACATTAATACGCAACAGGCACGCCCCAATCACGAAATACTAGCTAGCTATTCACAACTTGTTTCTCCTCATCCGCTCTTCTCTAGTATATCTTGAAACCGCGATTAGTAATAATAACGTGTAATTGGATATCTGGCTTACAATGGTTTACCTGAGGTAAGTTGTGATATGGGTTGTGAAGCAGCCTAGATCCGTTTGTGTTATGATACTCGCCGGTAAACCGTTGATCTTTATTTTCATGCTACGTTAATTTGTTCGACGCTTGGGCCGTGGGGCTAGCCGAAATGCTTCTGCATATTGTTGTCTATAATTGGGGCCGATCAACATTTATGTTTAACGTTTTAAAAATTCTAAATAATTAATTAACTACTGCAAATGCGATTCAGAAATAGAACTTCTATTATCTAGTGTGAAGGGATCAAATAACTTAAACAAAATTTAGTGTCACCAATATTTTGAGTAAAACTAACTAGTAACTACCACAGAGTGGGTTGGCATGGTGACTTGAGTAATAAATATGGTCCAATAAAAATCAATTTATATCCTGCGAATTAAACTGAACTTGCCACTTAGTTGGGCAAAATATTGTCTTAACTGAAACGCATAGGTTCTTAAATTCGACGTTTTTCGCAGGATCATCCAAGAGTTTTTCAAAACTATTAACATAAGAAACTGAATACTATAATTATATACATAAACACACTTTATGGCAATGTTCAATCGATGCGATCTCGATCGCGAGGTAATCGCGTGAAATTGTGCCGTCGCGCGCTTCGCAATTATTTACATTACCGCCGCATTGGAGATCGAAGGTAAGTTAATGCAATATTGCTCGATTACCGCGAACATCGAATGTTTTGAATATGTCCCGATAAATTACGTGGAGGAGAGCGGGGACGTAAGGTCGGTATAATATATGGTGTAACTTCTGCATATTTGCCTACATAATGCACTTAAGTTGAATACTTACCGAATAGTAGAATAATACTGCTCTGCAACACACGCATAAACTGCGGATGATATTAAAAAGAATACAAATAGGGGAATCATTTAGAAAAATATGAAGCTTATACATTTCGTCCTCTAAATATGTGACATAAGAAAACGCGATATATTTCTATCGTACATTGATCCCCGATCAATATAAAAATCACAATAAATTAGCGAACCTCACAGACCTTAGGTATCCTGTGCAATAGCAGCACCACCTACCGGGTCCAATTTGTAAATCTAAATTATCAAAAGACTTATAACCTCACAAAAAATGTCATAAAACCGATCCAGTGTTTTAGCAGGAATTCAGTGACATACTTAATCTGAACACACGTAGTCACCGAAGTACCTACAGAAAAATCATGTAAAAAATATTTAATTATTAGCATATAGGTACAATTATTACCGTCACAACCACAACATTAAAATTGTAGCAAGTTATGAAATTAATCAAATTTAAAAAGTAATTCCTGAAATTATCAACTATCCTACTTTTCCAACACTCCCCATCGTTACGAGCTTACATGTAATAATTTCGTACTCATAATTTATACAAAATTTGTTCAACCTTAAACCAAAGCATTTATTATGTTAAACCATTTTGTAAACGCATTTATCAATGAAGTGCGTGCAAAATTCTCAAACACTTCGAATTATATCCACCCGTGAATGGGTTTAACAAACACCCAACTGTAAAATAACAGGTGAATGAAACAAAAACAAAAAACGTCTTAAGACACTAATAGGAAACAACATCCAATCATGTTTTTAAATGAGTTTTATTGCATAATTGGTGGCATTTACAACAATCCCTGTGAGCACGACACCCAGTTCCCAGAATTCAATACAATAAATTTGTAAACGATACCACAGAACTTCTGTCTAAGGAAAAAAACGGATCTTTCTATATTTTAAGTCAGGTTTAACATTGTCATGAACATTGCTGGTTCAAACTGGGAATTCATATGGTTGTTCCTAGGGAAGTGAACAATGGATATTGTGTAATTCGATATTAGCTAAGGTGTGAAAGATCGAGTTGGATGTAGCATAGCATTAGAGGAAGCACACCTGTGCACGGATCACGGATCTCTTTATGGGTTTATAACACTAACTACACCTCGGTTTAGGACACTAAGTAGTAATTGCTCCATGAACGCCTTCTAAAAAACTGTTAATAAACTATAAAATTTCAGTGATACCTTCTAATTTTGTACAATTTTTAAGTTCACAGATTTTAATTCATGCATTTCAAACATATTCAGTATGTACATATCTACGCCAAGTAGGCCTACAAAAAAAATCGTTTCCTAATGGCTCTGTTTGTGTGCTGCGCTGCCGTCAAGCAATCATAGATCATGATTAGCGCACTTACTAACTTGAGGCAGTCTGAAACATACCAAAATTACGCATACCTAAGTAATTTCAATGTGTTTTGTGTTTCGTTAGCAAGTGAACGTTGACACATTGAATTGACATTTAAATTAAGCGAATGACCCCCAGCTTAAGGCGCATGCTACTTACGTGCACTGAAAGAGTTAAAGAACTATGTAAATGTGTACTTAAAAGGTTTGTTATAACGGGTCTAACGCGATATTTATGTAAAAAGGTAAATACATAAATATCGCGTTAGACCCGTTAAAACAAACCTTTTAAGTATGTTTACAAAGCGCAAGAGTTTAAAGTGTTATATGTAAATGTGTGTTGCACTGCGTATCATCAATAACTCTGTATTTATAAAATAAATCACCACTTTCTCTTTCAAAACTTAAATGGTGTACACAATTGAAAAATCCTATTATGCGCTCAAAGTCAAGCAAATAACGTAAAGCGTTTTGTATGTGGCCACAAGACCCGGACAATGGCACAAAGACGCCGGCGCGGGCGGTAATCTCCCGTCATTAATAAGGGTTCTTCACACGGCGAGTGTTAACATGACAAATGCGGTGGACTCAAAGCCGCCGCGCGCTGCGGGCCGTCCGATTTCGCTCCCGATTATCATTTCCACCTTGCCACACAAATTGAAGATGGATCTCCGAAATTGTTTGCCCCAATGCTGCGTTTTTCGAATGTTAGAAAAAAAGATATCGTTCTTTCTTTGTCGTGTTGGATTATTTTTGAGGCAACCCTAACTCGCTCTAGTTTAATCCAATCACACACGTTATCATTATCATACAATGTTACGTTGTAACGATTCAATTGCTAAACACATGTCGCGTGCGAATAACAATCACTCACACACTCGCAGCGCCTAGTGTACAAATAACTCTGCAATGTCGTGTAAGCGCTCGCCTGTCCCGGGGCCACTCGCTGCAATTATTGTGAGTAGAAAATTAAATTAACACACACGCACGCGCATGCCGTGTAACCCGGGGGAGGGTAGCCAGGGAAGCCTGACCCCGGGGAACCTGCAGGCCGAGCGTATCACAAGCGAACTCCCGAACGCAAGAGCGATGCGAGGAAGCTCAAACACCTTGGCCAAATGGGCAGCCATTTTGCTTCGCCCACTAATTGCAGGTCCCTTCGTAGTTATTTCATCGCTCGCTACGTCTTTCTGTCTGTACTCATTAGCCTGTGGTTTGTAGTTTTCGAATTAGCACTTCTATCGTTTCCGTTGTTTTCTGTGGTCTATTGTTATGCGTGGATGATTACAGGCTGTGACAACCGCGCGTTATATCGTTACACTAACAGAGGGCCTTGCTACATTAGTTTATGTCAAGCACTCTGTCATCTATCTACTGCTACAATCTGTAATCGCTTGATGCATTTTAAACTCAATAGAACAGCACCTTCTAAACTACTTATTAACTACATACTATGTGTATGTATTAATTCATATTGATTTTACATTACTCTAAATTGACACGCTAGTGCAATTTATTTCTTAGAAACAACCGTCGCCATGCGAAGATGATTTACATAATAGTTATATATCGCAAGTATCGTAACATTCATTAATTATGTATCTAATGTAATTTATTTTTTTGATTTGTTAGTAGTTACTAGCTTTTGATTTTATTTCAATGACTAATATAAATAATAATAATGTAATGTGAATATTTAATGGTGATACAGAAAGATTTAACAAAGTGTCACTTATACAAAAAGTGTCATTCGCGCCGCGCCGGATATCTTCACGGTCTCCTAAATTCTAGTTTCAGTATACTTATTGGGCCAGAATGTTGCCTAAAATTGAGTGTGGCTAACTAATAATTTTTTAAATCGACTGAGAATATTCAATGCGTTTTTTAATCGAGACCGTGCTTAATTGGAACCAATCAAATGATGTAATTTATGGCCTGTCTCACATTCCCAATCCTCTTGTGTCTGTGAGAGTGTCTTACCCTGACCTTGACCTTACATGGGATGAAGAGGTCGGGATTAATCCTTCGTGACGAATCGCGAGTTAGACGCGCAGTATACCTACTGATTGGATACGTAATAATCGCCTATAAGAACCGTCCACCGGCATCCGACGCGTTAACGGGATTGAATTCGATACGATAAGAGTCGAGCTTGGCTCGTTATCATGCACACGGGCACATTAAAGGTCGCGATTGAAATACTTCATACGCATTGAGCAAACAGCGACAAAAAATGACGATTAACCTGATAATAATATATGGCGAGATTGCGGGCGGCGAGATGTGTTATAGTTAATCAGCTGTTGTGGTGTCAGAAGGGCCATAACTTGGGGAATTGGGCGCGTTGCGGGCGAAATGTGATAGAATTAATTTCCAAATTGCAGGTTCTCCGAGCCAAACCCGTTTTTCATTATTATTTAGCCTCGCCGTACTCTGTTATTTGGACATCAATTTGAGGTGTATTGCACCTGCTTACCTCTTTAAATATTTATATTGTTATGAGACTTGGTGGCTATTACCGTTATTTCCGAAATTTACTTTCTGTTTTATGTAAAAGGTTTGTGTTGTCATTTTATATTTCTATCATAACTATGTATTTTTAGTGCCGTCCATGTTTAAAATAGATGTAACATAAATTAAATCATGTGTCAGTTCAATAAAAATACATACAATTATGTCTACACGATGATTTTGAATCCGTGAACAGGAGTGGAAAAATATTAAAATTTAGCCCAAATTAAACTTATTCGGCGAGGTCTCGCGTTATTTCTTCACTGTTTATTTAATTTAAAGTGAAAACTTAGTTAAAACAAGTAACCATTGAATACATGGTCATCCTGCAGTTTAATAACGTTTAAATACGATACGTCAAGTGCCATCAGTATGGCGGGAAATTTGACGGATCTTATGCGTATCACAAAAGTGATTGACAATGTCAAGGGCAGAGTTTACTCATAAATTGACAATAGCTAATAAGTTTGTTAAGAGGTTACAAACTCATTAAAACCGATAAGGTAGTAGAGTGACAAGGATTTTAGAATAAAATTAATTTCAAAATTAAAATTATGATTAAAAAAAAACAAGTTTGTTTCAACGTAATTACTACTTTAACGATATCCCCATCAATTACTGAGTTAGAAAAAATGGTTCCTGTTCACGGATTAAAAATCATCGTGTATATATATTATATGGTAGGTATTACTGAGATATTTGGAAATTATAAGGGCATTAGAACACATACATTGTTGAGTGTCATCGTTCTTATGTACCTAATTAATAAAATAAACACATATAGGTGATCAAATAAAGTTAAGAAAATAAATGACAATTTATCAATCCAAGTCCTCGGTTCGGTAGGACAAAATTATTTAGCAAACCAAGTTAGACTCGATTTTAAAAATCCGTTAGACCTTACGTTAAAAAATATATTAAACCGAGTTATCCAACTTAATTGGATCTAATGGATCTTAATAAAAGCCGGCCTAGTTGTACGCTTAAAAATTATCCGTAAAAGATCACGTTATCACGGAGTAACTGACTGACTTGTTGCTTCTGAAACATTTTTAAAATGACGCGATTTGACTACGGGATAATTTTTATTACTTTCTTATTTGTCACTCGTTGAAGTAATCTTTCTCTTACACATAATAAGCTACGGATTCTGATTATACTAGCTACATTTTACAAAACAAAAGTATCCAACAATAAAACGCCCAATAAAACAAAATGCCAGGGTAATTTCTTTATGACGTTATTAGCGCGGGTCATATCGACCCCGCCCATACGTTTTGTAGCATTTCGACGCGTCCCCTGCTTCCGGTGTGTTAGGGGGAGCGTTTGCTGATGTAGTATTTAAGGATAGCTCATTATTAATTAACCTATGATACCAGTGTGCCCTGGATATTTGGCAATTAATGTTATAGTGCGCGCCATCCACGAAAGCGCGCCCCTCCACAGTCTAAGCCGTACAACTGCGCACAGATTAGTATGAGATTCGCTGTGGAGGGGCGCGTCGTCGTGGATGGCGCGCCCTATATTTTTGAATAGTTTTTCGTTGTTTTTTACTTCAGCCGGTAGGTAGAAAATAAAGCTTTAAGTACCTATCATTTATGTTCGAGTGCTTCAATGGACCAGATTGTCTGACGAGTATCGTACTAATAATATTATGCTACTAGAGTTTCGGGTTATGCCTTGTGCCTAATGACAAGATTTAGGATACTCTAGTTTTAAGAAAGTGACTGCCATCTATAGTGCGCGCCGTCCACGAGGTCGCGCCCTGACACCTAAAAACGTAACTTTCGCACAATCATTCGCGATAGATACCTACATGATAAACAACAAGTACAACAAGAGGTATGCAGTCAAAATAACTTATGCCTATATAGATCGATTATAGTATTTTAACAAATTGAGTGTCGTCAAGTTATATAGGTATTATGTAAATATCTTGCATTGAGTAGGTATGTGTGTCGATGGCGAGCATCAAAATAATACATATTTATGTGTTTACTATAGGAATCGTTTAAAAATAAATAATAGTATTTTAGGGTATAACAAAAAAGAAGTAATTTTTAAAGCAAGTCAGAAAATATTTGAGATACATGGATATCTCGTGTTGCATGTAATCAAATACCGAAGTAAGGATCGTAATCCGTTTCACAGACGAAGCGGTATTTATTAATTCAAAACGCATGAAATCCCAATAACGCACGTCGTCGTACCAAATGGCAATCGCAGCGGTACGGCGCGCACGCGACCCAATGTGTAAAAATTGGAAAGCATCATTTCAGAACCTCGTATGCCACTCAGCACCGTCATTGCATTTTTATATTAACTGTGTATAAAATAGAGTCTATTTTCCAGAAACACTATATCGAAAGATAGTAACCAGGCAAATTATTTGGAATCCAAAACGGACCGGAACAGCATCGATGCAGATGCCACAGCGGTAAAGCACGCGTTCAGATTGCTCGATTACTCGATTACCACCAAATCGATTCGAACGGCTCGTACCGATCCGTAGACTCCTATTAAAATTAGGTACACTCGTGCCACGAACATTCCTCTATTAAACAAAACGTTTTTGTTTAAATCCGAGACGAATTGCTAATTTGAATACTGTTGTTATTCGAGCTCATCTTATTTACCGGTTTTTATGGTGCCTTCTCATGCGACGGCAGTGCGGAATGTGTTTATTGATTCACGCTCCGACTCTAAGTCCCTACTCATCGATTTCATACTCAATATTCAGATATAAAATTCGTTATGATTTCTTTTTAAATTTTTAGGCTACATTGGGATTTGGGATAGATGCATTCCGTTGTTTTCCAAATTCCTGTTACCTATATTAAATTCATCCTTTCATTATAAGAACTAAGTACCGAAGCAGTGGTGTTATAACCCCACCCCCCAATAATATATTATTATAGCTTTATAGACACGATGAAAAACATTTTTTCATAGAGGAATATAAACTGGGCCTATGCAATTAAACATGAGGCAGAAATGCACAGGCTAGGCTAAAGCTTGGTTAGCAACAGCAAATTGCATTTGAAAGCAAGGGTGAATTTGTCTCAGCTAGACGAGCGAAAGGTTCAGTCATAGAAGCGGAATTTTTAATAGTTAAACATTGTGTGTCCTTGTTACGGTAAAATTGCATTTTTCCAAAACGCTAGTTGCGCTTCACGGCACATTACTAAGCCATAAAACGGAATGAAATAATGTTTGTTGTGACAGCGCTTCCCGCATGACAAAATAAGCACAACAATGTAGTAAACATGGAATTTAATGTCCGTGTCGCGAAGTACCCTTTATTATTTTGTAAATACCTAACTATTGCTACAGTTATGGACTGTAACGGTAGAGATCCAACAATTAAGAATGACGAACGTTTTATGAAAGTATTTGATTCTATGTCTACAGTGTGTGATTCCATACAAACTTTTTATTTAGGTAAACTACGCTACGTAGTCTTAAAGTATTGTTAGTACTTCATCCAAATAATAACAAAAATTACCTAATTTAATGATTAATAAATGAGTAGGTACATAATTTTTTTTTTAATTTTATCAAATTTGCTGTTAACTTACCTATTCTCTCAGTAAAATTTCAGTTGTTAACTTATTAATAACCGCTACACCATGTTTAATTGAAAAATATATATGATTTCATACTTATATATCAGTATGAAATCATATATATTTTTCAATTAAACTTTAAAAAATTAGGCTTATAATATAATTTTATGTCACACCTGGCCATAAAGCGGCCATTATCGCACGCTCCGCGCGCGAAAAAACCCACTTCCTGGCCAGGGGGTGCCATAAAATTTTGTACTTAACACGGGCGGTAAAATACCTGCGATCTGAGACATTCTTTGTTTTACCGCCCTTGTTAAGTAATGTACTATTAGGGCTTTCAGCTCGTAAAATGTAAGCTAAGCTTGTACCAAAAACACGAACTGTAGGTACGTCACTTGATATTAACTTTCCCATACCGAGCTGAGATATAAAAGTTGCTTTAGTTTGGTAGTTCTCCTTGTGATTTAAGTTTTAGACGAACGAATGAACAACTACATTAAGAGTCTTCTAATGATCTAAAATAGATCTCTGTGCAACCAAACCGAACAAAAAAGTCAATATTACAGAAAGAATGGACCTACTTGTTTCATATGCGGGCGTAGTCTAAAACAACGCTATATGTATGTATGTACCAACATCGCGTACTCATATCGATGCGACAACTCGCACATTGTTCCTTACTTACTTCGCGCAGAAATAAAATACCTTTTTATTCGTTTAAAACAAATTGTTTTCATACCGCACCGCGGGAGAGAGACGTAACCCGCATCGGATTTGTCACGGCGTGAAATACGGGGCAAGAGCGGAATGGAATTGAATTTATTTGTGCGGGACGTTCTAATAAATCGGGAGGATGCTGTAAGTCAGGGTTCACCGCAGCGCCGTAACTCACGCGCAATGCGGCGCGAAATCAATAGAGCTGACACGTCGAACGCGCGGCTCGGCCACTTGCTCAATTTTTGGTATTTGTCAGGATGTTCTATATGTAGCTACAAACTTTGTAATGGCTGCAACAGAAACGTATAAAAATATATGTGTAATATCTTAGCTTGAGAATCGAAATCTGAAGCCCCGCGGAAAATCGAAATTTTGTAACAAATAGTCAAACACTTTAATATTTAAGAACCTGGGAGCCGATTTTTGAGTGTCGAACGCTCGACTTTTCTCTCGACATCCGTCAATACATCATAGTTTTTTGACAGATCTCGAGTGAAAAGTCGAGCGTTCAACTCTCAAAAATCGGCCCCCTGTTTAGTTGTGTCCCACCGCTGGGCCTTGTTAAGTCCGTCTTTCGACTTCCTTCTTAGTAGAGGAGTTCTGCGATATCAATATCAATGTATCTCCAGGGTCATAATAATTCCCACAGAAGCGAAGTTTGATTTTTTTTAGTTCTTCATTTGTATCTTTTTGACATACTAAAAATCTTCCAAAATCTGACTGTGCAAAATGCGTTTTTTGTCCTCAATTTTGAAAAAAAAAATTAAATTCAAGGAAAAAAATTTTTGTACTCTATAATGCTTAGTGCTACACAAAAACTTTGTAAGTATTAGAAATATGTTCAGCACAAAATTATCTATAACTTTGCTTTTCAACATTGCGTTTCTTGTTAAAAGCCTGTTAGTTAATAAGCTTACCAAAATTAAACTGTATCTTATGCAGAAAGCAAGACACTTTACCCTGTGATACTAGGGACCCATATAAACGATTTCATCCGAGGAAATGAAAATTTCATCCAGTGGATTTCAAGATGGCGGTCCTTTTCCAGAGTGGGAGCTGCATTTTTTAAAAAGTGTTTAGTAACAAAACGGCAGCTGCCATTTAAGTAATATGGGTATCAATTGATTGGTACACTGAGCGAAAAAAATACTAGTTATTAGTAAGTTTTAGTGAATCCCAAGAGAAGGAGATTATATAAGTACTAACGGTTACTTATAAAACAGTTTAGTTGTTACAAGGGCAAATTTTTTGGTATTAGTAGTTAAATAACTACTATTATCAAAAACTGGTTTGTAACCGTTAGTATAATTATATGTATAATCTCCTTGTCCTGGGATTCACTAAAACTTACTAATAATTAGTTTTTTTTTTCGCTCAGTGTACTGACACCACTAATCAGAATAAGAAAAATACGATTCAAAAATTAAAGATGGCGGCCGACTATTAACAAACTTGTAAAATTTTCATTGTTCTTTTCTTCGTTATAATAAATAAAAATAAAAACAAACTGTTCAATTATATACTTAGTCACTTTATTTATTTAAATAAATTCTCATAGTATTATCTACGAGGTAAAACAAAATGTATGACAATCCGTCGATTAGTTTTTAAACAGTACGAATTACAATCGAGCCTCGACTACAAAAAATCTACTCCATAAAAAAACCATACATTTTTAATTTTTTGAAAATTGAGGTCAAGAACGCATTTTGCGCACTCAGATTTTGGAAGATTTTTAGTAGGTATGTCAAAAATATGCAAACAAAGAACTAAAAAAATCAAACTTCGCTTCTGTGAGAATAATTATGACCCCTAAGGCTAGATCTCCTCTATTATCATCCCTTAAGTTGGGAGTTTGTATGGAAAAGCGATTACTATGTAAGTGCCTGAAATAAAAGAAAAGCAATTAAATTCTAACGCGATGAACGAGGTTCTGGGGGCCGATTTTTGAGTGTCGAACGCTCGAATTTTCACTCGAGATCTGTCAAAAAACTATGACGTTTTGACAGATGTCGAGTGAAAAGTCGAGCGTTCGAAACTCAAAAATCAGCCCCCAGCGCGGACATTGTCGCGGGCAATAGCAAGTAGTACCTAATAAACAACGTTGTAATATAAATATTTGCGTAAGTGCTACTTGTTATTACAACTGTTACACTAAGATCGATCACCTCAGAGAGACAATATAGGTAACCTAAATGATGTATAATGTTTTCTTACATATTCTGTGACAGTTAATTAAACTTTTGCGTGTCAAAATTAATGACCACAAATATGAAGAACGCTTTATATCACCAAACTTTCTACTTACATAAATAACGATATTTTGGCATCAATTCAATAACATGCACAAATCATTATCGGATTACAAGCTGTCAATACTGAAAGGCATTTCGGCCGCGAATCGAATAAACTTAATGGAAACTCGGCGTGTAATCAAATGGCAAGAACAAGCATTAATTTATTAAGGACGCTGAAATATCACCACATAAATCGCTATCTCGCCTGTCAGTTTATCGACAATTATTCTTAATTGGATTATGAAAGCGAGGCACGGTGTCCCTGCGGCGCGGTATAAGCGAAAGGAGGTGGCATTATTTCAACTTTGAACGGTCTAGTACCTTGAAAAATCTTAATATTAATAATGTTTTTAGTTTTACGTAAGTATATAAATGTATGTATGTTAGCTATAAGGTATTTATCTATGGGCCCTTGTTGCCTGAAATATATGATTAAATTAAATTAAACAGTTCAGTACGTTACTGAAACTTTGACACTGATAGGTTTGTTAATATATGTACTTAAATAATAGAGCATTCATTACATACATTCAATTTTTATACAGTGTGTATGTAATAGAAATATCACATTAGTGTTAAAGTACCTACAATATCCAATGGAATACCTAAGAGCAAAGGTCGGTGTGAAACCTAAAGTAATTTACCTGTAAATGGGTAAGGTGATTCTGATCACCTATCAAAGTGTAAATAGGCCATTAGTCGCTAATCGAACGAGACAACCCGCTAGTGTCCCATGCCAAGTGGCATCTAACCCGGTCCGTGCCGCGGTGACAACGGCCGTCTCATTGGCGGAGGAGAAAGGGGCGGCTCTCTTCGGCACGCCTTCGTACTCTCATCATAGACAATGTCAATACGCATGAAGGCAGTAACAATTATACAAAATGTGTATCTGAAATTCTGAATGGGGCAATGAGGGAAAATCTGAACAATACGGTTCGGATACGGCTCGGTGATACGGTTTGTTCTTAGGAGTCACGAGGCCGATTTACGGAAAATTCTTCGCAAGGGCGCCATAAAAGTTGAATGCTTATGCAAATAAAATACAGAGTTAGTGTCATAGTGATGGGTTAACATCCTATCATTATACATTTTAGAAACCTAAAATTGTTCAATGTGGCATTAGTCAGACACTAATTTCTTTGGTTCTGCCTGTCTCTGTTTGCAACACACCTACATAGCATGTGAGAATGTATGTGTATAACTACAGATGGGTGGACTGGACTGGACCCAGGGCCGGCAAGGGTCCATACCCCGGGCGGCAAGTTTAGGGGGCGGCAAATTTAGGGGCGGCAGGGGGGCGGCAAAATACGCCTTGACAGGACAAAAAATTTCGCGCTCGCGTTTTCATCTATACGTAGATGTGTTATGACTTTATGACCCGTCCCCCCTTAGAGTAGATAACTAGTAGCTACTTTTACTGTTCTGAAATGGTAGAGGTAACAATTTGTAAGAAAATATATGCAGACGGGGGCGGCATTTTGTAGTTTCCCCCCCCCCCCCCCCCTCGAAAAAATTCTAGATCCGGCGCTGACTGGACCCAATACATACCTAATTCAACCAAGAATTCGGATCTAGTTTAAGAGCCGACGACACTGAACCTAGTATGATAAGACTCCCAGATGGTATATTGTATAATTAGTGACATCATTAATCGAGGAATACGAAATGGCGATGCTGCAATGCAAAAATCCTGGCAAAAATTGAAAATTTATGAAAATCCCGTTTTCTAATAGTAAGATAAGACGCCCAATTTTCGTTTGCTCCTTGAAACAGGGGAGGGGTAGGACTACTTAATAAGATAGTGCAGTGCTGCAAGCCCCCCCCCCCCCCCCCCCACTGGCCTTGTCAGTGGCAGCAGCATGATAAGCGACGACTGTACTTAGGTATGATCGACCCCCTGGCTTATCATGCTGCTGCCATTGACAGGGCCAGTCAGAGGGCCTTGCAGCACTGCACTACCGTTCAGCTGAAGGCAATAAAAAACTATGACGTTTTGACAGATGTCGAGTGAAAAGTCGAGCGTTCGACACTCAAAAATCGGCCCCCAGGCCTGGCACGACTCTATTGTCTATGCATAGTTAGATTAGTTTTAAAGCAAATAAAAGAGTTTGCACGAACAAAAAAGCACCGCTATATAAGAAAATAACATTATGAAAACACAAGAAACACTTTTCTGTACTTAGAATGATATACGTTAGCGTACGACCTATAGGCATGCTATGCGAGCATTGCTAGCCCAAAGTCCGCCGACGCGGCATTAACTCACTAATGGCGCTTGATTATGATATTTACAACGAAACTCCGATCCTGCTATAACGACAGTCCCTCCACACAAGAAACACTCTTAACTGTTTGACTTAAGGTTGCTGAGAAACGTTTTTTTGTTGTTTTTCTATGCATACGTTGGCCTTAAGCCAAGGCACAGGTGATGTTGCCACTAAACAAACTTATTAAGCAAATGGACGGAAATTGATGTGTTTAGAACGTTTTGCATTATGCAGTATGTGCAATCGTGCAGTAACCGTTTAAGGCGCAGGGTAGGGCAAGGCCTTCCCCATACAAACTTTGTGCACGTTTTATTCGTCGGTTTTGGCACTAACAAATATAATATTTTTTTTGGTTGTAAATATTAGATATGCGAAGATCGTGATGTGAAACTTTTCAAATATTTCAAAAAAAAAAAACAAAATTATAAATTAAACAAAATATTTAATAAAAAAAAAATACATCACGAAATACCTATCAGAAAAATAAGCATACTGACCAAAAATCATAACTTTAATGCAAACACAAACGAAGTAAATCCTGCACAAAGTTTGTATGGAGAGAGCTTGCCCTACCCCTCCTCTTAATACAGTAAACGTTAAATGTGTAATTCCGGATGTCAGACATATATTTATTGACCGAGTGAAACTAAGGTCTCCGCTTCAGCCCGGGTAGCACAAGTTGGCGCGCGAGCACTTCTCGCCGCGAGATAGACTCTACTCCTTCTGATTCTGCGTGTATGTACTCATTAATAATAATGATTAATACACTATTATACTTACATAAAAGGTTCGTTTTAACGGGTCTAAAAATAATAATAATCGGGGGGTAAAAAAGGTAAATACATAAATATCGCGTTAGACCCGTTAAAACAAACCTTTTAAGTATGTTTACAAAGCGCGAGAGTTTACAGTGTTGTACTATTATACTTACCTTCTATTAAATCCTTATAAAATTTACTACTACATAATACATTATATTCACAAATAGTATCTTTTTCGAAGTTTAATTATTGTAAATAAGGTTATTAATTTAGTAAAAGTCGTTGGAGTTAATAATTGTAAAAGTAATGAAAGTAAATAATCCTGTAAAAGTAATCCTAAAAATTATTTGTCAACGTATTTTTGGGCCACCTGTATATAGAAACTTGGACATCGAGACACGTGGAATTTCTCAGACTTGCCAAGCTAAGGGAGTCAGAAGCAGAAATAGGAACAGAAGTAAAAATTAACAATACCCGTGTTTAATAGTACAGTCAACCAATTTGATTTCTAGGCCACTCCGTACTACCTTGTCACAATGATTTTAATATGAGATCTCTAACGACATTCATATAGATTTCCATTGCGACAAGGTACGAAGTGGCCCAGAAATCAAATTGGTTCACCGTACAATAGAGCTTAAAAGAGAGTTTGCGTTGACTTTTGCTGATGACTGTACAACATTCTAAAAACAGACTGCACCAAATACTGTAGGCCTAGCACGTGTTGCGCTCGAGAGTATGTCGGCGTAACATCTTGAGCTATCCGTCACTTTCTAACATAACAGCGCCAATCAGAAAAAGACGCGTAGCTCGAGATAAGTCTAGATACTCTCGATCGCAAGATGTGCTACGGGCGCTGAACGGTAGTGTAGAGTAGATGAAAAGTTTGCGTAGACTTTTGCTGAGGACTGTACAATGTTCTAAAAACAGTCGGCACCAAATACTGAGCGGTAGTTTAGAACCCATAATAGAGAACCATAACTACTAGCAATAAACGTCACTATTAATTATATCCTACATAATTATATTACATCAAGTTTGAGTGCATGGCACAGGAATAGCGGGCATTATACTGGAACCGTACCTTATGCAAATGAGGCGGCGTCCAGCAAAGCGTTGCCTAAATATTAGTTTAATATTTGGGAGATTGTATCAAAGGCCGGCGGCTGCTTAGAATAGTATTGTAACACCATAAGAGATGATGACCATAAGAGGTGCGGAAGCTTGGACTTTAAACAAATCTACAATAAAATATCCAATGAAAGAGTTTTGAACAAAATGAATAAGAAAATGGAACTCGTAATTAACATAAAAAGAAAGAAAACAGCATATCTAGGCCATATTTACAGAAACAAAAAATATGATATCATAAGAAACATTATAGAGGGGAAAATAGAAGGCAAAAGAGGCAGAGGAAGATCTAGAACATCGTGGTTGGAAAATATCAGGGACTGGACCGGTACTGTTGACGCAGCCACTCTCGCCAAGACGGCGAAGAACAGAGAAGACTTTCGCATGATGATCGCTGACATCCGTTAGGATATAGCACCCTAAGAAGAAGAAGAAGAATAAGAGATGATACATTCACATCATTACGATCTAAATACGTAGGTATGGGCTTGATATGTCAAACTTATTTTCACTCTTTTTATTTGGTCGCCTGTATAAAAATATTCCCTACTTTAGTTATTGAACATAATCGTTATTCGTCTGGAAACGAATTATTCACGCGTTTTCGGTATAACTTATTCACTTTTGTTGTTCTTTTTAAGTCTTACTGTGTCGCTGAGTTAGCTTCTTTTGTTTTTTGTTGTAGTGTAGGTATTATAATTTAATACCTTTATTATTGTAAGATTATGTACTTATAGTTGTTGACGACCCTAACTTAACACAATGATTTTAGTAACATTTTGAGACAAAACGCAAACGCGTTCGAATTAGTTAATGTTTCGAAAAAACTTATACTAGAGCTACTGGTAGGATTATGTGTGACTGTATGTAATTTATATTACCCACCTAAAGGTCAAATAACTACTCATCTAAAGCACTTACAAAATCGAAGTTACAACCGCCAGGATGTCAGCCGAATAAATTATGTAAATAGTACGAGGCGGGGTCTCGCTTTCTTGTAAATGATTTGGCGTTTTAGCTCGATCTAATGGCGGCCCTGCCACGCACCTCATCTACATATCCACTGTTCCCTTACACAAACTCCTATCTCACGCAACCGTCTCAATGTAAAATCAACTTAATCGTCTTACTAGCAAAGTTCTAAATTCGATACAAAACAAGAGTGATAGGTGGATTGAGTTCATTTAATGTTGGTATTAGTGCCACAAATTATTTAATTGCCCTTTAGTGCGGCTCGCACGCAAACCTCGCCTCAATAAACAATAGGTTTTGTTTTATGTCAACGGGGTTTTGACTATTTTAGCTAATTGCAAGCAAATTAAGTTGAGTAGTTCCAAAAGTTAATTTTGTTACTACATTGATTGATTTTCCATAATTCATGACGAGCGCTCGTGGCCCAGCGGCGCCTAAGTGCCGCCAGCGTTATTCAAAGTTAAGCAACGTGGGCCGCGGTCAGTACATGGATGGGTGACCGCTTTGAGTGGTTACTAACTGAGCGCTCCCGTGCTTTGGAAGGGTTAAGCCGTTGATCCCGGCTGCTGTCTATGGCAGCAGTCGTTAAGCCAAGTTGAAAACTTCTAACTGCAGTCAAGTTGCCAACACTCACTTGACAAAGGGGGGTCGAAGTTGCACCACGTCCGTATAGGGAAAGTACCCACCGCTACTCTACACGTGACCCCTGGGTGGTTCTAAAAAGTGCAACAAAAACTGGTAACCGTACTGTCTTCTCGAAGATCTCACGGTTCGAAATAAATGCCATACGATAAATAAATAAATAAATGACGATTAATTCCTGTAAAATTTTATGGTTTTAATATTCCGTAGCTTTAACTGTTATGAACCTCAAAGTATCTACCTGTATTACCTGTATATTAACTAATTTTGCATACCAAACTGAAGGATCTCGTCCCTAAACATACACGAGGAAGCGACTACCTTCCAAACCATAGAGAAAATTATTAGAATTCGACAATTATCATTTATAAGACGCTTATTTTTAATTTTCTGTTTCGTATGTATTATTTTATGTCTGTCTTACATTTTATTATTAATATTAATAAGTTCTTGTTATAGTTTATTTAAATTAAGCTAGATTAATAATATTTCATATCTATAAAATTACAATGTTTGTTTAAACTATATTGTCATAATATAGTATGTTATACCTAATGTATATTGTATACCTAGACCTAAGACGTATTCTAGCGCATATTGTATGTCAATGGAATAAATAATGTTGTTTATAAGACGCTCAATGAAACTCACACCATTTCATTTCATCACATTTGATTTCAAGTCATTCCAATAGTCGAACTTGGACTATACTAGAAGGATTATGAGATAGGAGGGTGCCTATTTGTTACTTTGTGAGTTTTGGTGATCCCACTTCAGAGCATTTGCATCACATAGAATGGAACGACCACGACTACTTCTAAAGAACAGACTCGTATCACATGACGCAATGATTCTCCTCCTCATCATCTGGGGAATTATTAGCACATCATCGAAAATAGCAAGACGACTGTCAAGCAAATTTTTGGCTTACTTATGTAAGTTCGATGACAATGCAATATTATGGCACCATCAAGCCCTAAACTATACAAGATAAACTCGTCATGTTTGGGCTCTTGAAACCGTCTCCACGAGTAGTGAGTAGTTGATGACTGTGAAAAAAACCGGCCAGTGCGAGTCCATACTTCGCCCATTTAGGGTTCCGTATCAACCGGCGCAGGGTATGGCAAGGCCTTCCCCATACAAACTTTGTGCACGTTTTATTCGTCGGTTTTGGCACTAACAAATATAATATATTTTTTTTGTTGTAAATATTAGATATGCGAAGATCGTGATGTGAAAATTTTCAAATATTTCAAAAAAATTCAAAACTAAAAAATTCAAAAAAAAAAATAAAAAAACTGTTTTATATATATTTTTTTTATTTTAATTTTTTTTGAAATATTTGAAAATTTTCACATCACGATCTTCGCATATCTAATATTTACAACCAAAAAATATATTATATTTGTTAGTGACAAAACCGACGAATAAAACCTGCACAAAGTTTGTATGGGGAAGGCCTTGCCCTACCCTGCGCCTTAACTGAAGTTAGTCTATTTTCGCGCCCCCTTTCACTGTATCGGGAACCTCCCTTAAAACATTTAAAATAAATTTTGACTATTTGTATGGCTTTGGGCTACCGAGATGCTTTTACTGTGAAAATTTTAAAACTGTAGCTCCAACGGTTTGGCTGTAAAACCTGTGTGACAGACGACGTACGGACGGACGGACGTGTGAGTGACAGCAATAGGGTTCCGATTGGACCTTTCGGCTACGGAACCCCAAAAAAGTACAGTCGGCAATAAAAGTTGTACCAAAAATGTCATTTTTCACAAAAAACTTATTTTGATGACGAAATGACTGTCCAATGCAGTTGAATTAAGATTCCTGGCAAAGACAGCCCGAGGTGCCAAGTGGGCGGGCTTCATTTAGCCCGTCACCTCGTTCTCAGTTAGTGACAAATGGAGCCCTGGTGGCGGCATCTTTCATCTCCTCAATTTTCAAATGGAGGACAGATGATACATACAACCTTATTGTCATGGTATAGGGTGTATTTTGTAACGATCACATTTTGGGCAATGTCGAAATGATAATGCTACATCGAAATTTGGAAATAATCGCAAATAGCCTTTAAATGCCTCGAGGGAGGTATTTGCGAGTTGAAAAAGTACCTCTGTTATAAGTACTTTAAGTCCCTACAGTGTGAGAATTAGTGGAACACTATAGTGAATCGTGAAATCTAGACATTAAAGAAAATCGTGAATTTTTTTACATGTTCGCCTTACAGATATTGATTGTATTGAAGGATTTTTTTGTGAAATTACGAAGTCTTATAGGAAAGGAGGATCGTCGACTCGACTGTAATTTTTTGAAAGTGAAAATATCAGTTTCTGTATGATCCATTTGAATACTTTACTATAGATACTACATAATATTATGCTCACGACTATAGGTTAGTTTGTACATGAGCATCATCATCTTTCTTGGATTTTCTGGCTCAAAGGAACCCTGGGTCCACTTCCGACCTCTCATCAGAATATAATAAGTTATTTTAAATGCTAATATAAAATGCATAATTGCATAGCTTTAATTATGCGCTGGTTCGATTTAATGCCGATATCAATCGTCCGTCATTACGTGCTGATGCACAAAATGACTACTTAAAGCATCGCGCAAAATTTAAATCATTCCCAGTAATTACTACAAGTCCGACTCATGCATAACAACGATAATATACTAATTCCGATACGGAATCCGTCGGCCATTGTCTAAGGCCGATTATTGAAATGGCGACTCATTACATTGATAGTCGCTCGTATGCAATAATAGGCCTTAATGTGATACGCGTAATTACAGGCGAGGAAATTGCCTTACAGTAGTCGATGAAGATTAAATGGTGACTTGTCGTAATGGGTAATGGATGCGTGATGCGCTGGTTTGTCGTTCGTTGGTGGCCAGGGGTGTATCAGACCAAACGCATAGGTTTCATATCCAATTTATATTTCTCGAGTACGGTCGCGGAGCAAAACTAACGCGTGAGTACAAGAGCGCGCAACAATAGTATAAATTACATGTCAAACCGATACGTTGAGTACGATAGGCCTCCAAGGAGAGACTTCACGGTTCAAATTCAGTTTACTGTGCAACCCTTATTTCACACAATAATATATCCCTTTGCGGCCGGGAAAGTGATTTTGCAAAAACTCATGAAAAATGCATGTGGATCGTTCTAATTTGTTGTAAAATACATTTTAAAAATAATAAAAAAAATCTTTTTGTCCTTTATAATTAAAAAAATCGCATGCACAAAAGTGACGTTCAGGAACTATTCGTAAATGCACGAACGTGCAAATTCGTTTAGAATAGACGAAGAATATGAATAAAACGAAAAATTTGACATTATTAAACTATCTATAATAATTAGTCTTCAATTTTACATATTTATCACAATTTTCATGCTTGAAAATTATCATAGCTATCAGATATAATGAACACAGGGGGCTTCCGAACGCTTTGGTACTTTCTTGGCCTCACAGGTGTTTCATCGTTTGAAACGTCACGCAGGAATGCTTTACTACGCCGTTTTCTTGGTGCTTTAACCAGCGTTTCAAAGATTTCCAAGCGAAAATCGAGTAAATCCCTCCATACGTTCATCATCATCATCATAATCAGCCGAAAGACGTCCACTGCTGGACATAGGCCTCCCCTGTGGCCTCCCCCAAAGAGTGCCACAGCGATCGGTCATGGGCTGCCCGCATCCAGCGGACCCCCGCGATCTTAACCAGGTCATCAGCTCACCTCGTTTCCAACGTGGGCTTTCTAACGCTGCGTCGTCCGGTACATGGTGGTCGGCACTCGAGAACTCACTGGCCCCACCGGCCATAGGTTCTCCAGACAATGTGGCCTGCCTGTGCCTACATCACTTAAGTTTGGTAATTCTTCGGGCTATGTCGGTTACTTTAGTTTTTCTGCGGATTATTTCATCATTTCTGATTCGATCTCGCAGAGTAACTCCAAGCTTAGCCCCCTCCATTGCTCTTTGAGTGACTTTGAGCCTCCTTATGACACCCATAGTGAGCGACCACGTTTCGAAGCCGTAGGCAACACACGCTACGGGACATTGGATGAGATGATGTTGCGTAATCTCCCAAAACCTCGCCCAGCCAAGACAGATTCGACAATGGATCTTCTCGATGTTGGAACTGCGGAATTAAACCGTTTGTCCCAGCTAAACATATTCGTCGACAACATCGAGCATAGTGCCTCTGATTTTAACTGGAATTACTACGTTCAACGTGATTTTTGTTTTGTCCATGTCATCTTATAAGACCAACTTATTCAAAGGCTACTCAGATCATCAAGCATAGTACTTAGGTTCTCCATCGTCTCAGCCATAACCACTATATCGTCGGCAAACCGAAGGGTGAATGGTATACTCGCCATTTATGTTGATGCCTCCTACCTGCCTGTTCGAAAAACAGCTGACCCACCTCCAACTGCTCTGAAATATTATCTGATTCTTGGCTGTCGTTATCAAGCCATTCAAAAAGCGAATAAGGGGATTCCTCGAGTTCATCATCAAATTATTCAATATCTGATATATCACCATTGCTCAAAATTGAAAAGAATTGGTGCATCTTTTAATGGACGCCCTAAAAAATATAAACCCAGCATTACTACATGAAATATGTTATAAAATCGCCAAAATATATGACTATCTCTTTTGATTTCATTTTTCGCGCAAAGGCCGAATAAGCACTAACTTGCAAAATCGATTTACGGGCTACGGCCGAACCCCCAAATTTGTGCACTTCGTTATTACGGGCATGTAATTAGCACTAAATTACTTGGTTTTAGTGTAATTAGTGACAAATAAACACATTTAACTCTTTTACTGTAATAATCAAGCGTAAAATTACAACTTATATACCAAAAATGTACGAAATTATGATCTTACGTGTGCCACTACTCCCATCAAAATAAGTCGCCATCTTCAACGCTGCCTCGCGACCGACTGATTCGACCGGCCGCCGGTATTTTACTACTCAAACGTAGCGCTAGTGTATGCAGATTCGATCGGTATAGGTTTGAGCCCGAAAAGACAACTTACTTGCGGACAGGATTTTTTCAAAGTAATTTGCAGGATTATATCGAACCGGTCGTAACGTAAAGGGGTATGAGGTAGGTATTATTGCTGACGTGTAAATTAATACAGGAGTTCATTTTGCCACTAATATTCTGCATAGAGCCTAAAAACAATAAATATACCTAACTGTTCCGAAATAACTTGTTTCGTTTTCATTTCTAGCCCAGAAGTATTTAAATAAATAAATAAAATATTTGTGGACAATCTTACACAAATCAACCTAGTCCCAAACTAAGCAAAGCTTGTACTATGTACGTTGTGTATGTAGTGTACGAACTCTTACTTTCGTCCGCAAATTAATTCGTAATTTATGACTTTCTGATATAAAGTTTTATAGGCATGCTAAATACATATTATAAACAAAACGCGTTAGGCGACTTCTACTTCTAAGTTATTTGAATGTTAATATCAACAAGAATACATAATAAGATTCAACGCTCAACTTTATAATATGACTTTAAAAAAAAACATGTCACTTTCTTGTAAATATTTAGTAATATTTATCGCTTACCATACTTATTTCCGAACCGTTAATAGGTATAATTCATAGCAAACAAATATTCTACGACCTCAATTTGCCCAACCCGTCATTAGAATATCAAAAACAACTCCTTTTTTTTTATAAACACGAAACTCTAACTAATGCGCATAAAAACTCAATCAAAGGTTAACATTCAATTTGTAATTTTATGCGTCAATCAAACATGTTTATTCAGTCAGAAGTGGATCACATTGAGTAACCATTAAGGCTTCTGTGTCGTAATAATAATCCGATGATTTGCTCGCTGTTTTATGAGCAACTAGTCAGTCACCATAGTTTGTTTGTACAGTCACCATAGTTTGTTTGTACAGTTACCTGTTATTTATTTAAGTTGTACATTCAGCATCCTATTCATACGCCATTTATTTTATTAATATGACATTTTCATATGCCATGCTACTTTTGATGCTGCAGGAGTGTCGCCAGCGGCGCCTGTGTACCGCTTGCGGTATCTAAGGTTAAGCAACGTGGGCAGCGGTCAGGACTTGGATGGGTGACCGCTTTGAGTGGTTACTAACTGAGCGCTCCCGTGCTTTGGAAGGCACGTTAAGCCGTTGATCCCGGTTGCTGTCTATGACAGCAGTCGTTAAGCCAAGTTGGAGGCCTTCGGGCGGCTTGAGAACTTCTTACAGTCAAGTTGCCCACTCACTTGACAAAGCCTAATCCCAATAAGGTCTAGTTTCCCCTCGGGGTTGGAAGGTCAGATGGCAGTCGCTTTCGTAAAAACTAGTGCCTACGCCAAATCTTGGGATTAGGTAGCGGACCCCAGGCGTCCTTCGGGATGCAACTCTACTGGGATAACGCTAGGAGGATGATGATGACTCGTATCTAGAAATAAATATAGTGTTTCAAATAAATGGAGGCATACCAAGTATAATTTACTTTTTTTTTTCGAAATTCCCAGTTACCCTGACCACCTAACTTTGATAAAGAAACAAGTGGCCAGGAAGTAGCCAGTTTATGGCCATGTGTGACATATACGATTATCTGCTAGCTTGGTCTATGATTATTTTGCTAATTATGATTAAAATCGAATAAAGGTTGCTAGTTTATGTTAAAGCTCTCCTCTCCCTGCTCCTCAAACTCCAATCTCAAACGCAAAACGTTCTTTATTCAAATAGACCTAGCAACAAGCACTTTTGAATCGGCAGTTGCAAAACTTGCAAAATGATTTAACCCTTTTCCAGGCATAGTACGATTTATCGACCACATGCGTGTAGTTAAAATTTCAGCCTTAATGCCCAAAGTTAAGGTTTAAATCGAATTGAATTTCGGCGAAAAGTTACTTTGTACTATTACTTATTCTGTGCTTGCGCTTAAATTAATTTGCAGTGCATAACTATTTGAATATATATTTTATTTTTCGCCAAACCAAGTAGGTTGGTGTCTCCTGGAAAAGGGTTAATGATAATTATTCACAGCAATTTATCGACGCAACTAGCATTTTTTTTATATGATTATTCTTAAAAAATAATAGATTGTTGTAGCTGTACGCTTGCTTTGGCCTCTAAGGCTAAAACTATAAGTTTTCATCTATGGCGTTCCATCGCATCTCGTGATCCTCTCAAGACTAGACACTGTAATAGTTGTTGCCCCCTATATTCTTTCTTCTCGAGGCAGGTTTATTTTATGAACCGGTGGTAGTTTTTGACATTCATAGGTGCATGTAGTATGCCTAAATCAAAGAATAATTGAATTTAATTTTATTCATTTTATAGCATAAAAAAGCCAATAAGTACTTAGCACAGATAAGAACTTTTAGGGTTATTTAATTTATCACCCAATCTTTAAGCACATAATTGCTCTTCTTGTAAGCAAGGCATGTAGCATACCCTTATTAATCGCAGTTAAGGAACCCAGAGATATGATTAAAGGTCGATTTGCCAAGATTTGAGTCCAATGGATCCAGCAAAACTGGCACTTATAACATTGGCTTAAGAGCTCTGAAGTTTTGTTCATTTACGCGGTTGCTTATACTTGTATCACGCAATCGGTGTGTAATTGCAGCTTGACGCGGACTCAAATTTTAATTAGTGGCAAATAAGTGCCGTTCCGAGAGGCCGTCAATCAGTGAAGTTAACGTACGTCTCTCGCTCGTTAGCTACGTGAAGCAGTACGTCGTTTTAGACAATTTGTTAGACCTTTTTCGTAAAATCGAATTTTCATTGTAGCCATCATAATATTCCAGTATTCCCCACTTGGTATAGTTACCAGACTGAAATTTTGAACCCCCTTTTATCTGTAATTTTTCACAGGAAATAACCAAAATTATTTAAAAAAACATGTTCGATGCATCTGATCTGGTTACCCTTGTTTATAACTATTCCAAATTTCAAATCGAGAGCATACGTACCTAGTTCTTGAGATATTTAGCAATGTGACAGACAGACAGACAGAGTGAAACCACAAGGGTTCCTTTTTTACCTTTTTGGTACAGAACCCTACAAGGAAAAAACTATGAGAGAAATAGATAGGTACTAGAGAAATAATTGATCATGAAAATAGGCTTACAGAATAAATGCTATTAGAAAAAGCACTATTGGGAAAAAAATACGACTGTAAATATTAGCTAGTGTAAATAAAGGCAACTAAAATTATATGCGTTTAGAAAAAATCAGAATGGTAAGAAACGCGACTGGAATATTATCTACAATGAAAATTCGATTTTAGGAAAATGGTCTAACAAATAATGTGCACTCCTTTGGAGTTCCCATTATTTTATTTATAGTATGCCAATTATTTTACACCGTGACATCTTCGAGAAGATGCCTATGGTTGCCAATTTTGTTGTACTTTTAGCACCACCCAGGAGTGACGTGTGTAGAGTAGCGTTGGGTGTTGGTGAAACTGAAAAAACTGTGGTCACCTATAATTAGATGAACATCAGCCATGTATGTTACTTAAGATAATAATTGTCTTTGTATGCTGTATTGTCTGTTGGTGATCCTAAATAAATAAAATAAAATAAAAATAAAACTTCAACCCGCCTCTGTCAAGTGAGTGGTCAATTTGACTGTTAGAAGTTCCCAAGCCTAAGTGCCAGTTGCACCAAACGTACGAACACAGACCGGCCATCGTCAAATATGGCGCCGGCAGCTGTCATCCCATAGAAACTTGTCAAACTTTCCATACAATCTGATTTGACGAACACCGCTTACGATTACAGACGGTTTGGTGCAACCCAGCCTAAAGATAAAGCATCTGTCACATTCAATCGATTAGTATCAGAAAGAGACAGATACTTTATCTTGTCGTCTATTTCAATTCCCCTTTGTCAAGTGAGTGGGCAACTTGACTGTTAAAAGTTCTCAAGCCTAAAGATAAAGCATCTGTCACTTTCTATCGATTGGTATCAGAAAGGGCTATAACGTTATATCACGCGACCATCATAGACCCCCATTCTCATTTTTGCGCGCAATGTGACATCCGTGGATGTCACTACTGTGAATGAAATTATAGTTTAATGTTAAGTCACCACTATATGGCCAGTGCTGTGCATATCGATATTATTTAAGGTCTTACTAGACTTACCGATCTTTCGGCCGAATTTATCGGTTACCTCTAGGTGCCTAAAGATAATATCGAAAATCGAAATCAGTAGTGTTTCTCTCAATCTAATATGCTCTGAATTTAAAATGATTTGTAGATCTTATGATTTATTCATATTTAAAGGACTAAACTTCATATTTAAATACTGCATTTATAATTGATAGCAAGTGGCTATCGTCACAGGTCATATCTCATAGATCACAACATTGGAATAAGTAAGGTAATAAACGTTATGCTTATCGATATGTTTTTATCGATATATAACGTCACGATTTATTTTCTATTCCTGGCAACATCTTATCTGTCAATTTACTTCGCCGAATTATGGATTTCACCTTAACCCTTCTTTGCATGATTTTTTATTTATTTTTGAAATAAATCACGATATGTCAGTTGACCTCCACATTACGGTAAAAATATAAAAAATATATATGAGGTAAGTTTTACATAATATCTCTATTTTTTGATATGATGGAAATTTCCATCATTATGCAAACTCTGACCTTAAGCATATATAGTACAATAGGTAGGTACTAAATAAATTAAACAGTTGTTATGTAATTATTCTTATTTATTTTATAAAAGAGCTACAAAATATTTATGCTTCGTGATATTTCAGGAAAAAGTTGTTATTTCTATTAAGACATAAATTTACCACTACTACACTATTTATCACTTGGTCATTACTAATAAATTATTCGCCATACTTTACGAGTGACATTGTTGCATAGTGATGGAAATTTCCATCACATACTTTCGAGTTACTTTATCTTCCAATTTAGTGAATGTATGCACAAAAAGTAACATAATATTAAATTACATACCTGATACACATGAATTATTCGCAAATATCAATATTTTCGTAGTACTATCGTTCAAAATCCAGAATAACAGTCAACAATTTTCGTAAATGGCGCGAAACGGCGAGCCCGCGAATAAAAAGTTTAAATGTCAAAATTCTGTTTATTTTTTAATTTTACAAGTACGTTCTATTTCAAGCTATACTGTTGTTGAAACATAAAAGTCTTAAAATAAATATGAATCACCCGCAAAACTACCTTTAATTAACAGGACAATGTTATGATGGCAATTT
Organism: Cenopis cana; assembly: GCA_951800055.1. Taxonomy (NCBI): domain Eukaryota; kingdom Metazoa; phylum Arthropoda; class Insecta; order Lepidoptera; family Tortricidae; genus Cenopis; species Cenopis cana. Next base: position 12,908,723 of record OX637476.1, on the reverse strand, counting down.
CCATCACCATGCAAAGAAGGGTTAAATATTGATACTCCACGGATGTGACATCGAGCACAAAAATGAGAATGAGTGTTCCACGCGCTTTCCACGTCCGATCCAATCAGATCAAACTGCTTGAATCAACCTAAGTATGCGTCGAGTAGGTACTTACAGTAGAATCCGGATACAGCGACGGTCAAGGGACCGGCGATAATTCGTCGCACTAACGGAACGTCGCACAAACCGGACTGATTTTATTTGAAAATGTTTGGTATGAATCCTAACATCGGTGATTTAGCAGCCGTTAAAAGCGGTCAAATGTTAAATATATGCGGAGTCGTTATAAGCGGATTCTACTGTATGTATGTATGCCCTTTGGATAGTCACTCTTAACTCTTAAAAAGGCGTTGTACTGAACTCGAGTTTCTACAACACGTAAAAAGATGCTGCATTTTATTGTTTACAGTGCTTTATTATACCTGAAATATTATAAAGTTGCGAATAATTATTAATAACAAGATATAAGATAAAATCACATCCATACAATTGCGTGGTTTAGCGCCATAACAGTGGCCTTTATTCAAATCGGAACTCAACCGCAGAATCAATTCATTAGACTCGTCAAAACAATTGAATTCCATATCTAGAACACGAGCGCTACGAATCGTGACCGCGTGCCGTGGAAAAGTCTACTTATAACTTTATCAACATCGTATCTTCTGTATCATGTTATTGTACAATCAGTCTTGTCGTGTGTAAAATAAAGTTTACATTTGAATGAACTGTGTTGAAGTGATTAGGAGGTCTGTACAGAAAATTGTGAAAAGTTTCACACTGCTTGTTCGATTACACATACCTAACGCCATAATATTGAGATAATTACCCAGAGATTTAGCATTGCGTGCCATTTAACGATATTGTCTCCGACCAATCATTGGACACAAGAGCGTTACGTTGCTTTTCCTCCGGAGCTATGCTAAGATTTGTCTTCACATAAATCTGACAAGTAAATGTTGTTTTAAAAAGATCGCTGTTTAATAATAAGACCAACTTTAGTTATTATGTATCATAGCACCCAATACATTGAAATGATAATATCCAGGTATTTATATTACTACGGCTACCTCTTCAGTTAAGTTTATTTCCATCATTTTCAATATAGGTATATATGTGGTTTCCATTGCGTAGCCGCACTCACACTGAACGTCTTGATAGTTTAATATCATAAGACATAAATTAATAACCTGCGCTTGCCTGAAAGAATAGTAGGTATTTTGCGCTATCGCTGTTTGGCGCAGTGGTCGGATATATTGGGCCACATCCATAGGCTAAGAACGGCATATATTGCGCTTCGGAGCACCAGAATGTGATGGTGTCACGCCAAGTGGTATCATTCCACGATATACCCAACGCTTGTTATGGTCCGGTCGCACGCGTCAATAGATATTTAGGAATGTGTGTGTGGAATGCTTCCAACTTGCAGGATGCGAGTGATTTGATCGCTCGCTCTTTAACCTCGTGACAAACGAATTCGCAAAAGAAACAATACTAGCAACGATGATGATTCATAGCTTTATCCGATTTGACTTAGTTTCATTATTTGATTTGAGTTAAAGATTATCACGCGTGAAAAGCGCCCTTAGCCAAAACAATCGAATCGAGTCTTCCCCACATGAACCGATCACTAACTCTTCGTATTCTGACATTTCTTATGTAAATAAATAAATAAGAAATATTTATTCGGGACAAAACAACTAACAAATAGGAAAGCAAAAATAAAAATAAACAAAAACAGGAAAGTTGTGTTGTCACGAAACGGTTACGGAAATGTGTTAATAACTTGGTTCCCACCCCGGGAATAACCATCGGTCAAGTTAAACACTTCCAATGTCTACGCACATTGTGGCTTTACGAATCAGCTAGGGGGTAGCAGACAGATCTGTGATTGCGTCAAGAGTCAAGACAGCAACAAGACAATTTAAACAAAAGACAATCTACACCTTAAAATTCGATAAAACTGTAAATAATAACGTTTCAGAATTTGCACTTTTCCTCGCAGACCATGTAATGTAAGTGTCGGTCCTCTCAGGGCGTAAAGAACGCTCGTTTATCGAAACCACCTCGAACAAAGGCATGCCTCGTCTTAATTATTATGATTAATGACGCGGGGCCGCGGCGCGTTTTGAACTCGCTTTACTGTTGTAATCGAGAAATAAATTAATTTTATTAGTCGCCTTTCTAATAGAATATAAGTGTCAAGAGCTAATGGAACTACCAAAAAGTTTTGATAATTTTCTTATTTAAGATGCAAATTATGTAAAATGCTTCCTTTTAAATAGTAAGTGTTAAATACCTACTGGATGGCTTATTAACGAGTAAATGCTATTAACAAGCGCAATTTGTAGAACGGTGCTATTCTCCTCAGCAATTTGATCGTATTGCTAATGAAAATAATGAAAAACCTACAAAACATAGAGACTGCACCACTTGTTACTATTTCAAACATTTTCTCATGTGTCTAAGTTAGGTTAGGTTACGTATCTATGACAATGATCAGATACAAATACAGTAGGTTGTATTGTTAAGTGATAGGGTCGAGTTTAGCTTAGCTTGCGCAGCCGCCGCGGGGCGAGATCGTGGCGGAGATAATTAGAGGCCGGCTCTGTGGGAGCCATAAAAACGGCAAATTGACCGGCGGGATAACCAGAAAGGCACAATGTGTTAGATAATAATTTCCAAATTACAGGTTATGTTGGTTTGTGAGCGAGTATCGACGCGCTCTTTTTTGACCGAGGTGCTAAGGGCAGGCTAATTATTATTTGGGTATCAGAGCGAGGTTTAGTACAGCTGCTACCTGTATAAATATTTATTATTTAAACTTCCAACGCCAATTTTGATGGAATCCAATTTGTGTGAGCTAATTAAATCGGCTATAAATATTGGAACGGGTTCCCGACCGCGCTAGGAGCCGTGGGTGTTGTGTTGTGCACTTGCTGAACAAGTTTTTTGTAGTTTTTATTACGACGATAAAGTTATGTCGTATCTTAATACCATTTTGGAGTTCCATTGACATTTATCTTATGTTACTTTTCTTTAATTTGCGTTCTTGGATGTCTAATTTTGACAACCACTTTAGACTTAGTTAGTAGTGACCCTGCCTACGAAGCTGGTGGTCCTGGGTTCATCGTCATGTATATATCGTCGCCTAGCACCCATATAGTAAGATTACCCCATTTGTGTAAGATTACCCACAAAAAATATTCAATAAATTATATAACTAGTTAAATTGTTTCTGGAACCACTTGTTGAAATCTATGACGTGATAACTGGTTTCTTAGTAAGTAAAGTCCACAACATTAACAACGGCGTACGATACAAAACCCCAAAACGGGGTTCTATTATGGTACAAATTAATTACATACTTATTTTCAACAAAAACAATCATCATCATTCTCTTAAGAGCTGGGCTCTTGTTGGTGCAGCTTGATGCAGTCTCTCCATCTTTGTCGGTCCGAGGCCAGCTCCTTGACGTCCTGATACGACACAACATCCACATCCCCTTTTATCTGGTTATCAAAAATAATATACAATTTAAAAACTGAGAACAAGATTAGTACTATCGATGTAATATAGGTATAGTTCGTACAAAACTCTAAGGCCAAATTCTGTCAAACGAACGCAAGCAAAACTCGACTTAGAGCTCTGACTGTTAGGTAGATTTTTGATTGCGTTAATTTGACAGCGCTTGGCCTTACAGTTGTGCACGAACTATACTTCATCATCATCATCTGAGGCATTACAGCCGCGGGTGGGCCTTAGCCTGGTCCAGCAAAACTCTCCAGTCCGATCTGTTAGAGGCTTTCCTTCTCCAACTTGTTACTCCCAAGATCTTGATATCTTGTTCGACGCCGTCCAACCATCTGAGCTTGGGCCTGCCTCGACTCCTGCGGCCCTCCGGTCGGCCTTCTAAAAGGCGTTTGGGTACTCTGGCCTCGTCCATTCGCAACACGTGCCCTGCCCAACGCAGGCGCCCGATCTTTATGGTCTTGATTACGTTTGGCTCATCGTACATTTGGTATAGCTCGTGGTTATAACGCGTTCGCCATCTCTCATTTTCCATCACAGCTCCGAAAATGCGTCTCAGTATTTTCCGCTCAAATACCAACAAGGAATTTTCGTCTTTTTTGCTCAGCACCCAACATTCGGAACCGTAGGTGAGTATGGGTCTTAGTAAGGTTTTGTACAAGAGAAGTTTTATGCTTCTTGAAAGAAGTTTCGAACGTAAGTATCTTAGTAGTCCGAAGTAGCACTTGTTAGCCGCCATTATTCTCCTACTTATTTCTGAAGACACATCGTTGTTATCGGTTACTAAGGATCCCAGGTATACGAAATCATTGACGCTAGCGAAAGTGTTGTTGCCAATATTAATTCCTTGTAGTAGTGTGTGCTGGTCTTTTGACGCTTTCAGGTACTTAGTCTTAGCCATGTTAACTTGGAGACCGGCCTCCGCAGCTGATTTTTCAAGAGCAAGGTATGCACTCTCCATTGCAGGTAGAGATCTTCCTATCACGTCGAGGTCATCCGCATACCCTAGAATTTGAACGGATTTGTGGTAGATAGTGCCTTTGGTCTCGATCTTTGAGTCACGAATACACTTGTCGAGAGCGATGTTGAACAGTAGGCACGAGAGTGCATCCCCTTGTCTTAAGCCGTCATTGGTTCTGAAGGGTTCTGATACGTTTGTTTGAACTCTAACAACGCTCTGAGAGTTTCTTAGGGTCATCTCCGTCAGGCGCACGAGCTTTGTTGGGATGCCAATCTCCATCATAGCCTGGTACAGGAAACTTCTGTGCACATTGTCATAGGCAGCCTTAAAGTCTACGAAAATATGGTGAGTGATCACGTTGTACTCAAACGTTTTTTCAAGGATCTGCCTAAGCGAGAAGATTTGGTCTACTGTGGACCTGTTTGGACGGAACCCACACTGATACTCTCCCAAGCTGGATTCTACATATGGCTTTAGTTTATTAAAAAGCATATTGGCAAAAACTTTATCTGTAAGTATAGTTCGTATGCTTTATACGAACTATACTTACAGATAGAAAATAGGCACAAACTATGACTTTTTTGTGCAAGTATTTACTAAACATATTTCTGATACTACACCTAATCCCAATTATGATTAACTACCGACTAATATAAGGTAAGGCATTAATCAAATCACATGGTACCCGTATCGATAAGTAGGTAATATTCATACAAATTTATATTCCCGTTAGGTCTTAACAAGTTCTGTCTCGATACAAAACGATTTGACAATGTCACAAGTTGAGCTGACAGTTGGACTATGTACTTATTCAGTATGGGGATGTAACCCTACAGTGGAAGCATGGACTCCTGAAAAAATTTCATGACGCCACATTGGGGCACCCGGACAGGGAACGTGTTAATGGATGCAAAATTAGAGTGTGATAATCACTAAAGGTGAGGATTAGTATCTGTTTATAATTTACAAGTTTCCAGTCTTGAATTATAAATATTATGTGCCTTAACAGTTTTTTGATTAAAAACACTCAAGGCGTCACTTCATATGGGCGGACCGCGCTTGGGTTTTGATTTCCCGCAACATTTCCGAAGCGATGAAACTGTTAACTTTTCAGGACTTAAATAAACATGTAGAGTTAAGTTAGGTTACCTACGAAGAAATTACTGTGGATTTTTTGACGCTTGCCATTTGGTAAATAGGCAATGTAGTAGTACACGGATATTCTGCACATCATTCCGAAGCTCGATATGTTAGATAAATTTAAAAAAGTTATCTGCACAAAAAACTATTACCCGACTGCAACTTAGCGGTATAATTTTAAAGGTCGATTATACAATTGTATGGAAAAAATTGCGGGTGCCTAAATACTTTTGAGCGGTAGTATAGGAAATAAACCTTACAATCCTTACATGATTCATTGTGAATCTTTAGCGAAAAAAAAATTCCTATGCGAAACATTAATAATCCGCTAAAGTTATGAAATGACTGGCTCAAGACCGGGACGAGTGGCGTACTCGAAGAGACGCCTATGCTCAGCAGTGGGCGATTACAAGCTGAAAATGATGATGATGATGAAAGTTATGAAAAGGATAAAAACTAGAAATAACATCAGGCTATGCGTTTAGGTAATCCAATTGGCTAGCACTGGTTCGTGAAGGCATCATCAACACGTTTAATTTTTACCTAAGAATATATGTATAGGTAACCTACATTAAATTTGTGAGAACGATAACCCTCTAGTACGAGTATGAGAACCCTCTAAAACATTTATACGTTAAAAATGAAGTTATTTTCTGCATCCCATGTAGGAAACAACATTGTTGCCCTGATAATCTTAAATTA